>OX638372.1:19308352-20678611 GCA_951812925.1 Calliopum simillimum | reverse complement strand
GTCTGAAATTTCAGTTTTTTTGTGTACGTTTTTTTTGAGGACGACTCATTGCCAACATTGTTTAGCAATATTGTTTAGCAACATTATTTAGCAACATTGCTTAGCAACATTGTTTGGCAACATTGTCTTGCAACATTATTTAGCAAAATTGCTTAACAATATTGCTTAGCAACATTGTAAAGCAACATTTTTTAGCTACATTGCTCAGCAACATTGTTTAGCAGCATTGCTTAGCAACATTGCTTAGCAACAATGTTTTGCAACATTGCTTAGCAACAATGTGTATCAACTATTTAGAATAAAAGGAATACTTAGATAACCAAATTCAGCAATAATATAGGGTAAAATACAAAAAAGTGAATCATTCATAAAAACGTCCTATTAGATACACTTGGCAACCATAGAAACCTCAATAATTCGCAATCGTATGAGAGGCAAAAATATAAATACCATTAAGACCACAAAGTCTACAAACAAAAAACAACAACGGGAACAACACTAAAAAGCCAAAAAGTCTACACTACCGTAAAGCTTACTGAAATAAGTTACAACAACACTGTTGCTTACCAAAAAACAAACGTAAAGCAGCGGAGTAACACAACCACCAGCAACAACAACCAAACATTGCGCAGCTGAAGCAACACAGCTCCAACATCGCATGCGCAACAACTATGAAACCAGTTACGAATCAACTTTCATCTTGGCCAGACGTGTGTATTCCAAACCAAACGCCGCAGTAACGGACAAAACGCGCCGGAAAGTGTTGCGGTTACAAAACAAAACAACGTGTGAGAAGACTTTTTTGGGTAACAGAAAAAAGAAAAAAAATTTAAAAAAAATATTTAAAAATTTACAAAAATCTGCCACCATCGATGGCACAAGTGATTGAATCTAAAAAAAGAGTGCCAATTTTATTTGTTTGTGAAATTAGCGCGATGAAATGAAATTCTGATAAAAGAGCAAATAAAAAGTAGCACGATAAAAATAAGAGCGCTAAAAAGTGAGGTCAGCTGCTTGATAAATAACAAAGAAAAAAAAAAGCGAATTTACATAAAAAAGGAAAAAAAAAAAAAAAATTCATGCCATGCAATTTTGCGTCAATCTATGACTTGCAACAACAACAAAGAGAAAGGATTTTAGTTTTTTTTTTTTTCATTTTTGTTTTAATTCTGTTTATTACTGGTTTTGCGTTCGTTTAAAGGCAAATGTTGTTGTTTTTATTTGTATTTTTAAAAGTTAAATAAAAAGAATGTAATTTAACGTTTTGCAAAAAAAAGAATGTACCGAACTTTATTTTAAACGTGTTACCAAGTCGCGCAAAACAAGCAACACAACAGTCACAGAAAATGCAGGGGCGTTAATGGCGTTCATTTGACGCTCGAGCGGAATTTTTCGTACATATATGCAGGCGTTGAACAGTTGAAATTAACGTTTATTAAGAAAAACATTTTGAAATTAATTATTTTATTTATTATGTTATTAATTTTATTAGTGCAAGTTGTCAATCGTGTTTGGCGAGCCAACGTCTAAAAAACAAAAGAGTTAAGCAACAAACTTGTTTGATTTGTGTTAAGCTAAATGCTTTTCAATCCAAAAATTAAGTTTTTGATGTGGTTTAAGCAACACATTAAACCAATAAAAAACACAAGTTGACTTGAAATTGTTGGTTGTTGTAGTTGGCACATGAAATTATTATTAAACAAAAGTAGAGCTGACAAAAAAAGCGATTTTTACTTCAGTGAAGTAAGAATTTTGTTTCTTTCATTCTTAGCTACAAGTATTTGTCAATGCTAAAGCAGTCACTGAGCTATCATACAGAATTGAGAGGGAAAAACCCCAAATTTAAACAAAATTTGCACAATATATCACACGAAAATGGCAATGATATGATACAGTGCAAAATGTTCCGTAATTTCATACATGAGGCAATCTGACAAAAGGGAACTTACGTTTTTTAGTACGCGGAATAAAAATTTAATTTTCCTGTTTAATATTGATGCCCCAGACGAAAAGTAGAATGTTTTATTCCTCCCATGAAAACAAGGATGTTTTTTATATTTTTTTTACGAAAAGTAGAATGTTTCAAACTTTCAAACGAAAAGAAGGATTTTTCATACTGAATGAATACATAATGAATCAACCTAAATTTTATGCAAGGTATCGAAACGTCCTAGTTTTTGTTCAAAATGTTAAGACATTCTATACTTTGTCTTACTTTTCAACATATAAATTCGAAGAAATCTTCTTTTCATCATACATAATGAAACAACCTTGTTTTCATCAAAATTAGTGTAAAAAGTACTACTTTTCGCCCAAGAATTAACGATAACCTAGTTTTCGTAGAACAAATGAATCATCCTACTTTTCGTCTCAGGCATCGTTATATTCTTCTGCTACCGTAATACATAACTTTGAAAAAAACAAAAAAAAAAAAAAAAATGTTTTGTCTTTGTCTGAAAAAAACGCACGCCGAAACTGAAACATTCACTTCTTCATCACTTAAAAACTTCTTCCCTCGAAGGTTTTGTTTTCTAGTTAGGGAGTAGGTAATAATCTCTAGGAACCAGTTGAGTTAGCCAAAATTTTGGAGCATACCTTTTGCAGTGCGTCGATCGCAACACGGCTCTTGTGGACAGGCGCGTTCTTGTGCAGAAGGAGAAGGCTTTTTGTCAATTTTCCCTTTTCTCAGACGACTTCCTTCAATTGCACTAAGCTGGTAGTTGGTTATGTAGACATTTTTACCTTTGTAATCGATCAATTGGATTCATTCTGAAACCTAAAAGACTGTCGCCATGATTTTCTCAGCCGTCTGTAACACCCTAAACTTTTTAGGTGGTGTTATGTCTTTTTTGTGCCCCACTGCATAGACTCATGTTTGGACTCAAGTTCATAATGATAAACCCTAGTAACAATTCGAGTATAAACTTTATCTTTGTCTTCACTACAGAGGTCCAAGAACTCACGAGTAGTCTTCACGCGCTGTGTTTTTTCGTGAGCATTCTTGGCACTCATCTTGCGCTGACTTTAATCATGCCAAGGTTCTGGTGGATCTTTTCAAAAAAGATTTTATCGGATACTTTCACCAATTCTTCAAGCTGTGTCTTCTTCAGTCATTCATTTTACAATATTAATTTTTGTACGTTTTGAATGATTTCCGAAATGGTCACCTCGATTGGCCGTCGGTCGTCTTCAAGAGAGTCCCTGCCTTGCTAAATAAGGTTATGCCGCTTGTTAGCCAAGCGTGTCAATGTATTTAGAACAAAAGTGAGCCAATTTTGGCTCGCCTACAACAGACCTAATATATTAATATTTTTTTAAAATTTCTAGGAACTACAACACCCATGAAAAATTGAGTTTTTTTTTTCTACGCAACCAACATAAAACAACAAAAATGACTTATTATCCATTAATTCGCATCAACTTTGAGTTCGATTCTTGAGTGTATGAAAAAAAAAAAAAAAAAAATATTTCATGAGTATTGCAATTCCGAGAAATTTTGAAAATTATTAATATGTTGTATTTGTTGTAGACGAGCCAAAAACAACAACGAAAACCATTTTTCATGAAGGTTGTAATTCCGAGAAATATTGTGTTTGTTGTAGATGAGCCAAAATTCTATGTTGATTGCATTTAATTAAGTGATTTTGAAAAGTTTACACCATTATTTTTAAGGATGTTAGGAAAAACGCCCTATGAAATAATGCCCAAAAAAAAGCCAAATAACACCCAAAAAGGTAAAATGACGTAATAACGCGCAAAATAAAAATGAAATAACGCCCAAATTATTTTCATATAAAAATTAATTTTTGGCGTTATTTCCAAAATAATATTCGGCCAAATTTATATGAAAATAATGGTGTTAGGGAATAACTCCCAATGAAATACCGCACAAAAAATAAAAGTACGTAATAAAGCCCTAGACAAAAACGAAATAACTCCCAAAAAATATGAAATAACGTACAAAAACGAAATAACGCCCAAATTATTTTCATATAAAAATTCATTTTTGGGAGTTATTTCCAAAATGATTATCGCCCAAATTTATATGAAAATAATTTGGCGGTTAGTTCGTTTTTGTTTTTGGGCGTTATTCCATTGGGCTTTATTTCCTAACGCCGAAAATAATTTTTGCGTTATTTCGTTTTTGCTTTTAGGCGTTATTTCATATTTTTTGGGCATTATTTCGTTTTTATTTTCGGCGTTATTTTGACAAAAAAAAAAAAAAAAAAAACGAAATAAATGTTTATCGCCCAAATTTCTATGAAAATAATTTGGGCGTTATTTCCAATATGATTATCGCCCAGATTTATATGAAAATAGTTTGTGCATTATTTTGTTTTTATTTTTGGGCGTTATTTCCTAGCGCCGTTGTAAATTATATTTTTACTCGGACAAGAGTCCCCGTAAACGAATGCCATATCTTTGTAAGGAAGTTTATAACAGCGCGGTGATCGATTTGTTCCATATTTGAGATCTTATTCGGGATTGAGTTGTTTGGTCGGTGATAGTTCAAAGTCTGAAGATTGAAAAGGAAAAATAAATTTGTATTTTTATTTCCACTCCCTACCCTCCAGTCCGCGAACTTTAAAACATCCACACGTGTCTTATAAAATATTTTAGCCTTTTTCTTGATAAGAACACCTACTCATTATTTACTTATTTCACGATAATTAGAATTTCTTCTGCAACGATCGTTCTCAAAGTAAACCACTCATCTACTGCCTTACGAGTTAGTGATTAAGGGCTTGACTACAAACCTGGTTGAGTGGTGTCAGACAGTGTGGGATCTCTATATATGTAGCTTTGTCTTAGTTTTCATAGTCACCTGCTTGCAATTTAGGTTTAAGTTGGAGTTTGTGCTGGTTTCAGGCCAGCAAACTTTGGGTGCTTAGTTCTCCTTCTTTTTTTTTATTGAACGATCCTTTTGGGTTACATAAACTACAATCCAATGTTCGTGTCCTTAACTAAAGTGTCACAAAGCAATATGATTTTAAATAGCTACTCTAAAGAAAATTACTGCCTTTATTGTCGCTGTTAAATGCATAAACTGACGTAAAATGTAATAAACAAAAGACTTAAGACACAAACTTTAAACAAAAATCATAAATATCAGAAGTATAAAGTGTAGTGTATTTTTATTGCGAGTGTTAAAATAAAAATAAAATAGACAAAATCCAGATTAATCCTGTCTTTTACTAATCTGAAAAGAAAAATTTTACGAATTTTCATATTTTTTTCTTAAGCGAAAATATTGTAGTAAGTTGCTTATTGCAATGATAACATATGATTAACAATATAATCAATTGTTGAAAATGCTTAAACAGCAACAACATCTGCCACAAAACAAAAAATCAACCACAATCAAAAAACAAGCAACAAAATATTGCATAGATAAGATTGAATAATTAAAAAAAGTAACATCAAACGAACACACAGTTCAACAACATCAAATAAAAAAGTGAAAAAAACAACATACAACATACAGCTTGCAGTAACAGCAACATTGATGTGCAGCAAAAATTTTCAGTTTTAATTATAAAATTTGAATAATTTAAATTTTTTGTTTAAAAAAAAAAAAAAAAAAAAAATACACGAATGTTGGTGAAATTTTTTAACAAAATTGGCAGTAGCAACAGGAAAAAGTATAACAAAAGCAACAGCAACAACGTTCACCAAACGCATCTTTCATTTTGAATTTTGAACGCCACATTGTGTTGCAAGTGAAACAATTAAAAACGAAAAACACAAAAAATGTTGCCAACAACATTGCGGTTGCGGCTTTTGCTCTGTTTGTTGTCAACGCTTGCAGCTGTCAATTGTCAAGGTAAGTCGAAGTCAAAAGTACATAATCACAAAATCAGTAGTAAGAAAAATAAAAACCTTTATTTTTAAAAAGTACACTGAACGAAATTTAAGGAAAAAAAAAAAAAAAGTTGTATGACAAAAATTTTCTATTGTGAGCCATAATATTGGGTGTTACTGAATGTCTGTATGTTCCTTATAGACTCCCAAACAGCCAGACCGTTCACCGTGAAAATTTATATTTGGTACGGTGCTTGTTTCTGCATCATTAGTTTTTGTCGGTTTTTTTTTCACCCAATTGGGGACCTTCGTCGGATGCCGGAACCAAATTTTTTTTTTCTTTTTTTTTTTTGTGTTTTCTACGCGTTTTATGACTTTTTACAACATTTTAGTAGAACAAATTTTTTCTGGAGTCCCCCTATTATGTCGGAACCAAAAATTAAAAATTTTTCTATGTTTTCTATGCGTTTTATGACTTTTTACGACATTTCAGTTGAAAAACATTTTTTTCACACAAGGGTCCCCTCTTGGATAATTCGTTTTTTCGTATTTGGAGACAATTAACATTATTTGGTATATATTAATAAGAGATGCCTCACTATTTGTACAAGAGAAGGTGTAGCAACGCACACCGGGAAATGCTTGTTTATAAATAAAAACAAAAAAAAAAAAAAAAAAAAATTGGCCTTTTACTGGTCCGAATGTAATGCATAAGGGGACAATTAACTTTTTTCTGTTCCAAATGTAATGCATAAGGAGACAATTGGTTACGCCCAATGACAAGCAATGTAAAACGTAAATAGAGCTTTATATGTAATGGTACCAAAATTTGAATTAGTCAGTTTCTCCCATGGAGTAGTTTGCAAACTAGTTTCGGAATAGTCCATGTTACTGCAGGGTTCTTACTAATCTACACTATCGCTCCAGTTTTATCACTTCAATATTATTGATTGTGAAGTTTTTCTCATTGTGTATTAAGTGTCGCATAGTTTGAACTGAAAAAACTAATGAAGTTAATTGGCATTAAAACTTCCTTGAATTTTATCATATAAATTTATATTAACTTTTTTTTTCTTTTCATATCGTCATATATATATTATAATAGACTGACCCAAAAAAACCAAAGGTGTTCCGATCTTAGATGCTCAGCAGTTAAAATGTTCAATAGGGTCTCTAGATTACGTGTGTAATATCAAAACGTACATTTAATTTATAATGGAGTTATTGAGAAATATAGAAGGAAATTTGAATTATTGGTTACTCGACTCCATTCTCTTCGACTGCTCTAATTTCGTTGAGCCCACAAATTGCATTTTATCGTGAAAATAAATGTTCCAGCATCTCCAGCGACATCGAAAACCAATGATAATTACATTAAATCGGCAGATATGTATCCCCGGTGACCGGCAAGGAACAATAATGCATCTGGACGGCGGTTCAGTCTGTTTCCGACATCTCGAGAAGTTTTTGTCAAAAAATATTTTGCGATCACTCATTTTATTCATCACAACCTAGGCTACAAGACTAGTGTCCGAGGAAAAAAAAACAAAAATTTTTCCTACGATTTGTGGCAATTTAATCTAACAAAACCTCATATTTTTTGGTTTTTTCGAGAGCTCTCTTGAATGTTTTGAAATCTTTTCCAAAAACTGGCCATCGTCTTCAGCGACCTCAAAAACAGAAAGAAGGACAGAAAAAAAAATTGTTCCTATCCTTTTTTATCGATTTCCGTGGGCTGAAAGACCCCCATTCTCGTACGGTCAAGGCAGCGCACAGTGTAAGATTTTGCCAATCTAGGACGTCAAAATGAAAAAAAAATGTTCTTGAAAATCGATCATATTTAGTAAATTGTTAGAAAGGACCCCAATTGTTACGAAAATAAGCATGAAAGAGAATAAAAGAAATGTCATTGGCATGATAACAGCTATCAAACACGTACTATTGAACAGCATGCAAAAACAAATTTTCAAGCTTGCATCGATAACAAAACTTTGAGCGATCAAATTGAAGTTGTGCGCGTTTGTTTTTTGGCAAAAAGTTTTTTGCATTAAAGGTCAATACTTTCACTAAAAGTTTTTGCTATACACATCCCTTACATTTGCACTTAAGCATTTTAATCAAATTATTTTATAATCAAAAGGCGCGTTTGCTCAACTGAACAAAATATGGTCTTCATCCGTTATATCCACCAAAACGAGAGTGCGCATTTTTGATTCGAATGTGAAATCGGTTTTGTTATATGGGTGCAAAACATGGCTTGTTACTGAACAACTAACAAACAAGCTGCAAGTATTCGTCAACAAATGCTTAAGGCGTATACTAAAGGTTTGGTGGCCTCGCACTATATCAAATGCCGAGCTACATCAAAAATGCAAACAGAAGGCTATAGCAAACGAGATCAAGCTGCGCAAATAGGGATGGATTGGTCACACTCTCCGGAAACCACACAGCGAAGTTTGTCGCCAGGCCCTTGAGTGGAGTCCACAAGGCAGTAGAGGACGTGGTAGATCCAAAACCAACTGGAAAAGGTCGTTGGAAAAGGAAATCTAAGAATCGGGAAAATCGTGGCAAGAGATCAAAGTCATCGCAAGGGATCGTGACAAATGTAGAGATATCATATTGGCCCTATGCTCCTCCTAGGAGTTAAAGGAGAATACATACATACAAAAGGTAAGGCAAACTTCAAAAATCTTGAATCTTTCATAGACCATAACTTACAAGTTGGGCGTAGTTAGGCTATGACAAAGCATACAGGATGAGCATACATACTCAAAGAATAGACTTAAAAAATAAAATCTTGCCCATTTTTTGCCCAAAGGCTACTTTTTTTACAATGACTTAAGTGTTATAATGTACAATTGCACTGAAATCATGAAAAAAAAAATTTACGTTATCTTTTTTAAACGCTCCCATCTTTTGACAGTAGTATTCAGTTACCACTGAAATGGTAAATACAAATTTTCAAGTTGATTTCTTCATTACAACCAATTTTTTTAAATTTTTTTTTTTTTACAAAAAAAAGGCACATTTGTATGGGAGGTGCAAGTAGATTTTGTCCGAATTTTTTCATCTCTGAACCAAACCTCCGCATAAACAATTAAAGTTCATATACAAAATTTCAACTCGATATTTTTGAAACTATGGCCAAAATTGAATTTTGACGTCCTAGATTGGCAAAATCTCACACTGTGCAGCGCCACCTATCGCGCTTACGCGAGTACCAAATCTCAATATTTTTTTAACAAAACTTACACACGTAATATAGAGACCCTACCGAACATTTTAAGTGTTGAGCCCCTAAGATCGGAACACCTTTGGTTTTTTTTGGGTCAGTCTAATATTATAAGTTTCATTAATTTATTGTGTTCACGATTTTTCTTCTTTTTGTTGCTGCTCATATATCATGTGAGTTGTCGATGTGAACACATTTGTAGCTGATTTATTTTTTTGTTTTAACATAAATGTTGCTTTATTTTAAAATTTTTTATTTATTTTTTTCTTTTTTTTTTGCTGTAACACTCCAAATTTTTAAATTGCATGCAACTTTTGCTTATATGGTGCGTGCTTGTAGAACTCAAGGTTCTGTCTGAATTAACTTCTATTAAAAGTTCATTTAGGTTTTTTTGAATTTTTCACGTACAAAAATTAACACATTAGGTATTTTATTTTGGCAAAAAAATTCCAAAAAAAAAAATTTTAAGCTAACAGTAAATTATAGTAAGGTCAGTCTAGATTTAGACATTAAAAATAATTGATACGAATTTGAATAGTAAGACTATAATATTTGTAAGAAATTCTGTACATTTTTCTTGATTTCTTTTAACTCTTTAGTTAATAAAAAATTTTTGCTTAAAATTTTAAAATATTACACTTAAAAGAATTTTTTTAAAATTATCATTACTTTTTTCATAATTTTTCAAACAAAATTTTTAGTTTTTCGTGTATATTTTGAAGTTGCTTAAAATTTATTTTATGCATTTAACTCGTGTGATTTATGCAATGTTTGTAGGCATCATTTTAAGCTATCATATTGAACGCTGCTCCATATAAACAACTCCACTTGTTGCTCAAGATTAAATTTCTTTGAAACATTAATCAAAGAAGATGACACCACACTCATATGGCTATAATAATTTCAAAACTTAAAATCAAATTTTTCTTGATAACAAAGGTTTTGCCCTGCCACATAAAACAACGAACGAAACATGCACGATGATGTACGAGTAGTATGTTGACACGAAACTAACAAATTATTTTCGAAAAAAAAACTTTCATTTCAACATAAAATCATAAAAATTAAAAAAAAAAAAAAGAAAAAACAATAAAAAATTAACTCCAGCGCACGCTAAAACATGCAGCGGCCGCGCACCAGTACTGCCAATAGACACCATTCACCATTCAACCAGTCTGTCACTAATCACCCATCATCATCAGTAACCACTTTCCATTGAATCGTAGCCACAAAAATTTTTTCGTGTATGGCGCGGCATGCACTTGAAAATGTGTGCACAGACATAAAATTAACAAAATAATTTAAGCTGCAAGGTACAAACATCAAACATCAAACATAAACATCTACATAGAAGAAATTGAAAATGAAAAAACCATTAAACCCGTCATGATTTCTTAACCTATGTTTAAACAAATTAATTTTATGTCATGTAAAACAATGTGTAAAATTTTGTAAATTGAAAAATCCAATTACTGAAATAAATTACAAATAATGATGATGATATGTTGTTGAGGTTTCTCACAACCTGATTAATCAAGTTTTTTTTTGATTTGGAGCGTCCTAAGTACATACAGGTAACTCAAATGATTTGTTTTCATTGGAAAAATCCAAAATATCAAATGATATCAAACAGAAAAATATTCTGGAACAATTTTGTTTATACGTAAGAACTTTTATTTTTTAATAAGGACTACGTTCGATAAAATTGTCCGATACATTTTATCTAATAACTTGATTTCAAATTACTCAATTTAATATTTTTTTTCGCAGTAGGCTTTGAAAAGAATGTACCAAAACTATGGATTTCAAATTTTGTCCCTAGTCAGTCACATTTACTTAAAGAAGGTCAATAATAAACATTTTTGAAGACCACCCATGGTGGACTACAAATAGTATTGCTCGGAATAGCAAAGTTAATGTGAAATTGGTATCAAGAGTTCTAAAAAATTTAAGGAAGACTTGGATGTCTTTCGAAAGCCAGGTTCCGCATAAAAAAGGCTTCCGTTACCAAAATCAAAAGAAGAACTTCGTCACAATTTTAAAGTAGAACCCCATTATTTCATGCAGAAAACTGGCACAGAGGGTAAAGTGTTCCGAAATTTAAGTTCGCAAGGCCAAAAAGGAGATTGGTTTGAAGACGTTTAAGGTATAAAAAGTTTCTGACAGAAATACTATAAAGAACACGAAAACAAAACAGCACGCCATAAAATTAAAAATAAATTTTTTTCCAAAAATTCGAATGCTGCAGTATGGACGACGAAACGTATGTTTTAACCGATTTTACGCAGTTTTCAGGCCAAAAATTTTACACTGTAGACCCGCGGGGAAATGTAGACGAAAAGCGTAAGTCAAAATCGGACAATTTTATCGATAGCAGTTCTTACTCAAACCAACGCTCAGAGAATAACCCCAATCATTTCAATTTGCAGAAAAAGAAATAGATTAGAGGGATGGAGGACAAGTGGAGTAGTGGCGATAAATATTTTTCTTAAATCTACCGATGTCACTGCTGTCGGTAAGTAAGATTGCCAGATGGACTGGATTATCCAGATTTTTAGTTCGTTGTCGAGAGTTCTGATAAACATAAATATGTCCAGATAAACTTCGAAATCAAAGGAAATGGGACCTTAAGTATTTGTATTTTCTAAAAATACATATTTTTTTTGAATAAAATGCCACCTCGATTACCGGAAAATTCCAAAAATTGACTAAAGTTTGTAGATATCGAAGTTTAAAGTGTGGCAAGTTTTTCTCCAAAGCGAAAGGGCTTTCATAAAACCGCTTTTGTTGATCTTTGTTATTTGATAATTGACCTTAAATCAATTTTTCAGCACAAAATTTTATACCTACTTTTGAAAGAACTCTGAAAAAAAAACAGCCTTGATATTATGACGTAAGTCAGCCAGCCGCTTGATCTCCGTCTATACTAGTTTTTCATATAAATCAACAAATTCAAAAGCCTTTTCCAATAAATTGGCGTCATTTGAATTTTGCAATGTGGCGGGCTTCAAGACACTGAAATTGGAAACAATTTCGTTCATTTCATTGGAACGCAATCTCAGTTGATTGAAAATAATGTCCAACACCTGATAGAAGACATTCAGCTTATTTAAACTTTCTAGATTTCAGAGATGTTCATCCTTGCAAATTTCTTCCAAATGGCGTTATATCTTCCTCTGACAACGAGATTCAGGGCTGATAGACAATTTTCTGCAACAATATTTGTTTGCGTTTTTAAATCTCCAAATTCATTTCGATACAATTTTATGTATTCCAGTTTCTCACATTAAATTTTTTTATACCAAAATTGTATAAATTTTAAACCAAGTTTCTTATAAAAATCTAAATTTAAACCAATGTAGTAGAAAGTGTGAGAAAATATTTTTTTCGATTTCTCCCACCTCCTGTTCTAAGGAACACCGAAAGTTACGCCACTAGACAGATAAAAAGTATCTTCTAAACATTTTCAGCAGCATTGTTTTTGCGCAACGTTTTCCTCGTTCAAATCTCGATGAACTATTTTTCATGCGCGCTGCTCTCTAAGTCTGGCGGCCCTTGGCATTTGTCCGTAATACCACCCTATAGTTACGCCACTGCCTTTGGTTGTACTTGAAAACTATCAGTTAAGGCTAGTCGCTAGTTCTTCCAGCATATCTAAATATTTTCGTTTTGTCTCTTAAGCTTTCGAATGATCTTTGGGAACCTTCGGTTGTCCAAGCAAATCAATCAATTAAAACTTGTTGATAGTGCGCCATAGATTTTTTCCGTCTAGTATACCTAGGTATTCTTATTCTTAACTATGAAGCCTTCGGGTAACTTTCGTGAATTTTCAGGTGTCCCAAAAAACTATCAATTAAGTCTTGTTGATACTCCGCCATAAATATTTGTTCTCAAGTGTACCGATATATTCTTTGAATTGACTATAAAGTCTTTGGATGACCTTTGAAAACCTGAGGGTGTCTCAGAAAACTATCAATTAAAGCTTGTTGGTAGTCCGTTTTGACTATGAAGCGTTCAGAAACCTCCAGATGTCGCAGAAAACTATCAATTAAGCCTAGTTGATAGTTCTCCATAGATTTTTTCACTCTAGCATATCTAAAAAGATGTCCTTCGTTCTGACTATCAAGATTTCAGGTGACCTTCGGAAACACTCGTGCCTTGCGTATTGCATAAAATCCTGCACCTACATAATTTTCAGATTTTTTCCGTTATTTTCTTGGGCGTGAATTTCAAAATCTTCATAAAAACTTTTCGACAAAAAAAAAACCCCAATTTTTTTTATTTCTACCAGAAAAGCAGCCAATTCATGCTATGGCATTACTTTTGCCACCTTCTATATACAAAATTCTGATATATGAAGCACTCCATGCCAAGTGTACAAGATCAAAATTTTTCTTTCTCCGATTTTGCTCAAATTTGGCAATATGGTAGATCCGGTGTGCCAGAACAACAATCTGGAAGGATTTGGTCCTAGTACCATTTGTTATTGAAATACAGGGTGTTGAAGTTGGTACACTTTTTTCGTAAGATGCTTTCCTCTTGCGTAAAAAAAGATTTTTGCTTTCCGCGGGCGTTCAAAAGCCAAAAACTCCCATTTAGCGTCCGAATTCTATCTTGAGTCATACATCATTTTAAAGCTCATAAATTATGCTTTGATTTAAAGTACTTTTAAAAAAATCGAAGGGAGCTTTTTTTAAAAAAAATTCAAAAGTATTTTTAGGTGTAAAAAATTTTGGTGAAATTTTCTTTCACCAAGAAATATTTTTTTATAAAAAAAAAACACTTCAAAATAAATAGGACCAGTAACTAAGATTTGTCAATTTACAAACTTAAGTGTAAGCTATAAATTTTTTAAAAAACACCCTTTTAATGAAAATGACTAAAAAACGCCAACTTCAACGACCTGTATTTTAACAATAAATGGTACTAGGACCAAATCCTCCCGGATTGTTGTTCTTGCACACCGGTCCTACCAATTTGAGCGAAATCAGAGAAAAAAAAAATTTTGAGCTGGTACACTTGGCATGGAGTGCTTCATATATATATTTTTGTTTTTTTTTAATCGCCTTGAAGGATCATCATTTCATAAAGAACCGCAAAATTAAAAATAAAAATACCTAGTTCCAGCATAAGCTTTTTTATTTATTAATTAAAAATTTAAAAAACAAGTAAAACAACACTGAAAATAATAAATCAAAGCAACGCTTAAATTTAAGTGTTGTTCTTAACCATATACTATTATTTTTGAAAAATTTCTGTTTGAAGACCAGCTGTTAATCAGCTTTTTTCTGTTAAACAAAAATTAAAAAAAAAAAAATCGCCAACAACTCGTTCGAGGCGACAGGCTCATTAATGCAAACATACTACGCGTATGCTGAAAGAGAGAGTGTAGCTCGAGGGGCCATTATTGAAGTTGGGAACAAAATGATAAAAATCTGTTATTTTTTCAGTTGTTGTTGAGTAACGTGTTTTGGAAAAAAGCTCCTCTCGTTCAATGAAACTAAAAGTTGATTTATAAATTTTGTTAAATTATTGAGAAATTGCTGCGAGCTCTGGTAAAATGCTTTTATTTTGCTTAAAGCATTCGTTTTTATTTCTCATCTCATTTGCATAAAATTTCTGTTAATTATGAAAACAACCAAAGAAAGAAAAAAAAAAAAAAACAAATTTTGGCAGCTGCGCCGCCTTATTTATTGAAAACTCTACATCTCTACAAGATTTTTTCATGTTTTTTCTCACAACTTAGTTAGGCAATAATACATTTAATGTAGTAATATGTAGAGCTACGAACATAAATTAAATGTGCGCGAAAAAGCGTGACTCAAACGCCATTACACAAACTGGTCTAAAATGCTGCTCTAACATTCTGTCTATTTAGCTGTCTGTCTGTCTGTCGATTTGTCTGTTCTGTCTAAGCCAAGTTATGAGCTAATTTTGTACTTCCGTTTAGAAAAAACCAAAGCTTCTTTAAATTGTATGAGCCGCTTCAAAGCACGGCTTACAACAGCACGACTTATGAGTTTTAAGTTACTTAATTTTTTATGAATATGTTAGCCAAAATAATAAACATTTTATTTTGTTGGTTTTTTTTTGTTTTGCTTCAGTTATTTTTTGTTCTTTGCATTGTTATCTTTACTCTTTATATTCAATTATTTACCACAATTTGTATTCTTTTCATTGTATTTTAATTTGCAACATAAAAACTATTTATTCTCATAAATTTGTTAGTACACTTTTTCGCCACCGGATGCTTATCATTTGCTTCAATGGTTATTTTGTTGATTTCTTAAGTATTTAATTATTATTTTACATTAATTAAGAAATTAATTATTCCATCAAAATGATTAATTAGATTTTCTAGACTCTAAGACTGGGAGATATGGCACCCTTTCTGTTGAACAGCTATAAAAACAGAGCTGCTGTTGATTTTTAAAGGAACTAAGAACGAATTTATTCTTCAATTAATTTAAAACAAAAAAAAAAAATACTTTAACTTAATCAAAAAACTTATTAAAATATGTCCATATCGGCACCATAACATGAGTGATATGGCACCCTAAGTGGTTTTACATATTTCATGTGACCAAGAGGTTTTCAAAGTCCTTGTTACAGACGAGATTTTACTTTACACCTTGTCTGTCGTGTTGTTCCTTGTATTCAAAGTTTACACATGGTTTTCCAAAATATTAGAGAAGACCTAAAATTAATCAAGTGAAACCGAAAGAGAAATCATTGAAGCTCTTTTGTGTGTATGAATGTATTCTTCTAGAACTCCTAGAAGTAGCATAAGGTTAAAATTCAAACATCTCCATTTATCACGATCCTTTGCAAGGGCTTTTATGTCTTTCCACGATTTTTGTGTTTCTTGGATTTCCTGCTCGAACAAGAGATTAAAGGTCTAACCTTACTATAATTCTGTAGTGACTGTACGTTGAAGTGCTTCAAATTTATACTTTCAAATATTTTATAGCATAAAAAAGGAGAAATGGCACCGGTACCATATATTTAATACTATACGTGACTGTGCGTACCGGCAGTTCACATTTATACTTCCAGATATCTTATAACATACATGTACTTATTAAAAATGCCACGAAGTGAATAAACATGTTAAATAGCGCTAGTATTCGTACGAAAACGAAATCACATTCAATTCTGTTAGTTTTGATATGTACGCGATATAGCTGTATCAAATACTCACTACTCTAAAAACAAATAGAAAAAAAAATTCAGTCGTTTACATTGACAACTTTTTTTTTCAAATCTCGTACACTAGTAACAACATAGCTTAACGAACTATTCAGCACGAAGTTTTTCACACAACTGAAGTAAATTTTGTCCATATTTGAGTGAAACAAAAGCTGTAGGTATTGAAATTGAAAGGGGTGCCATTTTACCTAGGGGTGCCAATTTACCTAGGGGTGCCATTTCACCTAGAAATGTCATATTAAATAAAAATGTAATGTTTTCTGGGATGCCATTTATCTGGGGGTGCCATATCTCCCGAATTCGTAATGTTCGTTCATTTATTCTAGATCTATGTACTAAGATATAAATGTAATTCTTTATTCGATTTCAATTCACCAGGGCTCAAATTTTGCAATGAAATAAACAATCGGCATAAATACTTATAAAATTTATAATTTTTTTAATTCTTTGGTTCTGCAAAAATTTGTGGCAAGATTCATCCTACTTTTGTAATTTTTTGATTATGATCAGCTGCATGACACGATTGTTGAAAAACTTTTCTCAAACCGATACTTAACCCTGCTTGAGTTAAAAAAAAGTTAAATTTTCATTACAAAATTTTTTGTAAATTTCCATAATTTTCCACGTTGTCGTGTCATCTGCTTAAAATATCTACTCAAGCTGCTATGTTGTACTATGCTATGCGACACGCTGCTTGTCATTGCCCTCGATTTCCGGCTAAAAGTGGCTGCCATTACCAAATGCAGTCATTCAATCAGAGCCATAGCAGCAGCCTCCGCCGCTTTCTTTGACTGTCTTTTGCGGTTACTTTCATGTTGGTAGGGTCAAAAGAGCATCGAACTGTTTGTTTAGAGTATTGGAATATGCCAGAGTATTTGTCTAGCAATGGTGGCGGCACTTTATTATGATGATGATGATGGCGATGATGATCATGATGGTGTGGCAATGTGGCACAGTAGCCGCATGATATCACGTTTTCAAGTCAATTTGGTTTGTTTTTTTTTTCTTTCTTTAACTGTTGTGTTTATCTTGTCATACTTGATTTCTTGTTTTGTTTTTTTTTTATTTTTTTTATTTTCTTGTCATACTTTTCTTATTTTAATATTTTTCTTTGCCCTTTTTTTGTTGTTGATTTTGTTGCTTCCGTGCCTCGCAGCCAGTTAAAGTTTGTTTTGTGAAATTTTTCGTGCCGACAATTTGTCAACTGACAGTTGCTTCTTTAGTCATACGAACAAAGCGGTTAAAAAAGTATGTCAGTTTTGCTAAAAATTATGACCAACACACTAAGCTGTAGTTGTAGATCCTTTCCGTCGTGTTAAAGGTGAAAAGTCAGCAAATGTTTTGCTTTGCGCCAAATAGTGGCTTTGCATTTGGACAGGTTTGTCGCTTAAGTCTTTTGTTTGGCTAAATGTTTATTTTAGAGATTAAAATAAAAATAAATAAATAAAAGTATTTGCATTATTCACTATTTATTTTTGAATTAAAAGAAAACATACATTTTTAAGACAAACCAATGAATTTTTTTTCATAAATGTATAGGGTAAGCTCGGAAGATATGGCACCTTTTTATTGAAATGCTATAAAACCGGAATTAAAAAAGATTTTTAAAGGAACTAAATATTATCTCCTCAACTTAAACAAAAATCATTGAAAATATGTTATTGGGTGTACAACTTAAAAACCGGAATTTTTTAGCGAAATTTTTTGCTTTATTGTGGAAAAATGTTACAATATATTCTATTCAAAGTATTGTCCATTGGAAGCTACAACATTTCCCCATCTTTCAGGCAATTTATGAATTCCATCCCAAAAAAATTGCGCCGGCTTGGCGGCCAAAAATGAATCGAGCCAATTTTCGATATCTTGAACTTAAGTGAACCGTATTCCTGATAGGGCATTCTGCATTGATCGGAAGAAGTGGTAGTCTGATGGTGCAAGGTCTGGGCTATAAGGCGGGTGAGGCAAAATTTGTATAGATTTCCCATCCGTTGTTTTCCAGGTAATTTTTGACTGGGGCAGCAATATGTGGCCGAGCGTTATTGTGGTGGAAAATGATTGACTCGTGTCTGGTCGCATACGTTGGCCGCTCTGCCTGGATTTTCTGCTTCAATCGGATCAATTGTTGACGATAGAGTTGAGCATTAATAGTTTGGCCACCTGGCAACAGCTCATAATGGATCACACCTAGCTGGTCCTGACCAGAACGTTCTTTGTCTTCGACATCAAAATCACCACTTTTAAACCGTCGAAACCACTCCCGACAGCTTGATTTAGCTGGAGCATAAACTTCTACAAGCAAACTATGACTTTCCGCAGCAGTTTTCTTTGCAAAAAAATGACCCAACAGAACCTCCCGCAAATGCTGTCTTTTTCTCCAATTTTCGAAGTTATTCATCGTGAAAAATAATAATGATGCACACAAGATAAAATTGTTTGATTTTGACAGCTGTCAAATGTACCTTCAAAATGACATATATATAAAGTTCGAGCTTTCACGATATTTGTTAGTACGGACATCCACCGTCAAATTCCGGTTTTTAAGTTGTACACCCAATACTTTTCAGTTAAAAAGAATGCTGTAAAGTGCGAAATTACCAAAACATATGGGTGATATGGCACCACATCATAGGTTATTTGGGACCCTATGCATTGGATTTTATCGTACAGTTTAATGAATTGTGCACATTCTCCTTCACATCCAATGCAAGCATCTTAGGAGTAAATGTTGTTTCTCTTCATAGGAAGAAGCATAATTAGTAACCACCTTTCGTTTATAAGACTTCTTCTTTGAAACCGCCATATATTGCATTGGTTGTGTTTTCCGCTTCAAGCTTTTCTTTGTCTGCTGTATCACATTATCAGAAAACGTTAGAGTTTTTGCCGTTTATATTCTTGTGTTCAGCTTAGAGTTCTTCGAAGTCGTTGGTACAGGCGAAATTTCACTTATATATTGAGGATTTCCATAGAGCTTTTTAAAACATTGACGAAACCTTAAATTAATCAGGTGAAAATGGGAAAGGAACCTGACCTAAATTTTGCGATTCTGGAGCGGCTTTAAGTTCAAGTGCTTCATATTTGTACTTCTAAATATCTTTTAACAAGCAAAGAAAGAAATGGCATCCAAACCATGCCACCCTCATAAATACACGAAATGTAAGAACATGTTCCATGTCTTTCGAATTCATCCAAAAACGAAATCACAATCAATTCTGTTTATTTTTATACCCTACACCCAGCGTATATTCACTTTGTCCTTCCATTTGTAACGCAGGGAAGGAGGCTTGGCAGGTATAGAAATGTATTTGTATTCATGATCAGCGTCACCTCTTGAGTTGATACAGCCATGGCCGTCTGTCTGTCTGTCCGTTGAAATCATTTTAATATTTTTTGAGAGCAAGAAAATTCAACGAAATTTAGTACACAGCCTTCGCTATCAAAGTAAACTCGATATATTGAAAAAGAGTGAAATTGATAAATGGACACGCCTACCGCCTATACAAAAAATATATTCCAAACGCACTTTTTAGAGAATTACTCGCGATAAAGTAACCAAAATATACATGAATACTAGGTAGGGTAAGGTTAAACTCCGAGAAAAAAATAAGATGAATTCGGAGAAGAGGGCGTGGAACCTCCCATACAAGCAAAAGTTTAAAAATGCTTTACTAAAAGCGATTTTTGAGGTAAACTAACCAAATTTCACTTAGAAACTAAGAAATGCTAGCTCTTAGCAAAAATTTGCCGAACTGAGACAAAAGGGCGTGGCATATCTCATACTAGTAAAAATTTACATTATTCTATAGTGCAAGCGTTATTTGAGGTAACGAAACCAAATTTTTCACAAGTGCAAGCTCTGAGCAAAAACTAAGTGAATTTGGCCAAGAGGGCATGGCGCCTACCGTTCAAATATTTAATTTATGCCAGGGTCAAAGGTAATACTTTACTACGCGAAGTCTTTCTTGCAACTGAATTAAATTTTTCCCATATTTAAATGCCACGGGAGCTGCAAGTGTTGAAATTGAAAGCGGTGCCATATCACATGGAGGTGCCATGTAAGATGGGGATGTTTTAAATATATCCTGGGGGTGCCATATTTCCCGTACTTACATTATGATTTCAAACACAGTTTCTTTAATATTCGCATTTATTTATTGAATTACAAGAAAATAGCACCCTTGTCTATAGTTGTATGTAAATATATATAAATTCGCAAAGTCAAACAAGCACAAAACGAAAGACTTAAGTCACGAACTTGGACAAATATAACACGCGTTCAGTTCAGTGCGCTTCTTTTCTGAAACTTATTCCGTTTTGTTTTTAACAGGAAAACAGAAATGTGCTGCAATTTTAAGGCTAAAAATAGTTTTTAAAATTTGTTCATTATATTTTATTTATAATTTTAATTTATTTGTGTTATTTTGAATAAATAAATCAACTCATATAATTTTCTGCATGAATTCAAAGCCGCCTAGGTAACGCAACCTGCTTTTAATTAATGTGAATTAAAACTCTTCCAATTTTATGAAAAACAAGTGGTGTTATTTTGTATAACAAGAAAAGGAAAACCAATTTAAAAACGTATAATAATTAGATTACTATTACATTTCATACACTTTCAATTGCCAGCCGGAGTGCGCGCTGTTATTTAATACCAAGCACAACTGCCCACACGAACATTGAGTTACTGCTGCTGGTTAACAATGGCCGCATTTTTTCGTTGCCGGAACGGTAGAACAATAAAGAAGGCAAACCAAGAGCCACCATGATTAGCACCAGCACCAACTTGTGGAATAAAAGTGCAACTTAAAAAGTTTGCATGCAATGCATTTTTGCGTTGTTGGGAATTATAGAAGCGACCGACTCATTGTTAGTAGCAGCAGACCTGGAACACACATACAGAGTCATTGAAAATTGCTTTTAATTTTCGTGTGTAGTAGATTTGTATGTGTAACCCCTATTGTTTGATATTCATTCGCCACTGTACGCTGCAATGAAAAGCCTGTGCGCTAAATGCAATCCATATCACTTGACTGCAAAACGTGTTTTTGCAGCACAATCTATCCACGTCATATGATAAATTTAGAAACACAAAGTATCAGTTCCCATAATGTACCGAACCATAGCACAGTAGGTACTGCAGCCCATTATGCTCGCGCGTAAGTATTCTGCGGCGTCACCATCACCAACAGCAACACCTCTCTTAGCACCCGCCCCCCCCACTTCACACTTGGCCAATAGCATAGCAAACCTGTTGACCTTTAGTTAGCAACTTGAATTACATTTCAATGGTATCTATCGATTCGCTTGAGCTGTATGGGATTTTATTTTTTTGTGCAGAAATATGAATTACCATAAAGCAGACATTTTTCATTTTTATTTTTTAATATATCAGGTTAGATACTTTGACGAATTCATGTATTTTGAGGTATTTTAGCACAAATTTTAAAAATCCATAGAGAACTAGAGGCAAAAAATTAAAAGAGTTTATTTTTCTTGATTTTTGTGCTATTATTTAATAAATTTTAATTTAAATTTAATTGAAATTAATGGCTTAATAGATTTTTTGTGCAGCAACTTTATTAGAGTTATTTTTATTTGGTAAAGACTATTAATTGATCTCGTCACATAGGCCTACAAAAATTTTAGACGAAATCTGACCACCAATCTCAAGGTTTAAGGTCATTAAAATTTGATTTTTGCAAATACATAACTCACTATCGGTAACTTTTGGAGAAAAATGTATGTTAGGAAATTCACAACAAAAAAGGTTATAACATTTTTTTAAGTAAGATTCATCGTTAAGGCGGTATAGCAATTTTATAAGAAAACTAAGTGAAATATAAATACCACCATTTAATTTGCGATAACTTTTAAACGATCAATTGTGCAAAATAAATTTAAGAACCTATTTACAGGATTATCTGCAATTTTTATTACTTAATATATACTTAAGATATGAGCATTAGAGGTGTTTTAAGAATGTATGGAGATCCTTAGTAACAACATTTTGATACTTGACACCTCTCAAATTTGTGCAAAAAAAATTTTGAGGGTGGGGTGAGGGTAAAGGTTGGTGCATCGAGGTCAAAGGTGAAAGAAAAAGAGAAAAAATTTATATACAGCAATACAAATGCTTAGCGGTCCCCTCTAGAGGGGTCGAATGTATGACCGACCCACATTATTTTTCCCCTCCAATATTTTTACCCAACATACTTACCCCCTATCTCTGACCCCTAAGGGGGCTCCCATACAAAATTGACATTTTTAGGAAATGGACCCCCACCACTCCCTGGGTGCCCCTAGAAGGGTCAAATGTATGACTGGTCCCTAATATTTTTTCCTCCACAATATTTTGCCCCAGCATACTTACCCTCTATCTCTGACTCTTTAGGGGACTCCCATACAAAATAGATGTCATAGACATGAAAATTATAGAAAGAAAATCGTCAAATAGGCCCATAACTGCCCAGAAGTCACTCTTAGAGGAGTCAAATATATGACCGACCCCCATTAGCCCCCCTCCAAAGTTTTTCTCAGCATACATCTACCCCCTATTTCTAATCCTTAAGGGGGCTCCCATACAAAGTTACTGTTTTTACATAAAATGCCCCCACTGCCCTAACTGGCCCACGGATACCCCTAGAAGGGTCAAATGTATGACCAGCCCCCATTATTTTTTTGCGACTTAAATTTTTCTCCCACACACTTGCCCCCTATTTTCAACCCTGAAAGGGGCTGCCATACATTTTTTTTTTATAAATTATCTAAATTTTCCTAGAAATAATGAGGGTCGGTCATTCATTTGACCCTTCTAAGGGTACCCATGGTCCAGTTAGGGCAGTGGGGGCAGTTTTAAAAAAATCGTAACTTTGTATGGGAGCCCCCTTAAGGATTGGAAATAGGGGGTAGGTAAGCTGTGAAACTTTGGAGGGGGGATAATGGGGGTCGGTCATATATTTGACTCATCTAGGAGAGACTCCTGGACAATTATGAGCCTATTTGATGATTTCCTTTCCATATTTTTTATGTCTATGACGTCAATTTTGTATGGGGACGCCCTTAAGAGCTAGAGATGGAGGGAAAGTTTGGTGCGAAAAAATTTTGAAGAGGAAAAAATATTAGGGGCCGGTCATACATTTGAACCCTCTAGAGGTGGCCCCTCTGTAAGTAAATTGTTTCTCCTTTTCTCTCATCTTTGACCTCGATTAGCAAACCCTTATCCTCACCCCACCCCCAAAATTTTTTTTGCAAACTCATTTTTTTTCTAACCTCACAAAATTGAGGGGTGTCAAGTATCAAAATCCAAAATTCGTGCATTAAAACACCCCTAATGGGCATATCCAAAAAAGTCAACCAAGAGAAAAATTTTAAAGTTGCCGCAACACCGCATTTTACCATTAGGGAAGTGACTACGCCCTCCAAAAACCAATAATTTTTAATATGTTTTCTTAGGGTTCATACCCCATTTCGAATTCCTTAAAAAATGGTACAGCGGCTTAGTGGTATAGTTTTAAACCAGTGATTCTCAACCTATGTGCCGCGGCACTTTAGTGTGCCGTGAGATTTTTAAAATGTGCCGCTACTGCCAGAAATCAAATTTGACGACATGATTTTTTAAGGTTTCTGGAAATTAAAACCTTTTGGTCATGTACCTCCCACTACACCTTCTTTTCCAAACAAACTTCTATGTGGTAGTTGGGCTATTTTAAATAAGTACGTTCTTTAAAAAATCTACAGATTGGTCAAAATTGGATACAGGTGCTGGATCAGGATATTTATCCGAATATACAGAACTAACAAAGGGATCAATCGATAGTAAATATATTCAGCTTGCCAATTCCAGATGGTCAAGTCTATAAAGTTGAATGCATATTAGATCAATTTATTTTGGCACCCTTGAGAATGAATCAATCTTAATTGTGTTTTAAATCCATGTGGTATTATATGTATATGAACATGCATATCGTTCTCCTAGAATTACTTTGTTAAAGCTCTCTGTGTCGGGTACATAATAGGGCCAATTCCGAAGCCCAAGTTAATAATGACAACATGGTCATCCCATGGATTTTACTTAACTAAGCCCACATGAATCAATAAACCAATTAAAATTCTCTTAAGAGTTTTGTTGTTAGTGTGCCGCCAAATTTTGATATTATTAAATTATATATATTATTAAATTATATATAAATATATAAAAATTTGAACCTAGTACTTAAAAAATAGGCTTACCACAAGATGACTTCTTATTTTCAAAACACTATGACCCTAAATACACATACTGGGACACTTCTGTACAACACCAAAGGTATTAAAACACCACCGCGATATTCTTTTTCGAAACCAATAGAATTTTTTTGGTCTTATCTAGTGGAAAGGTCAAAAAATACCTTATTTTGTCAAAAAAATGTGCTCAAACAAGTACTGCAAGAGAAATAGGAAAAAACACCGACCGAAAATGTCGTAAAGGGATAGAATCCCCGCAAAGATGTTAAGATGATGTCTCCTCAAGTAATGGTTATTATTAAAAAAGCCTCTTTTACTTGATAAATAATCTCAAAGTAAAATTTTACTAAAAAGCAAAATACTTTTGTGACCTCGTGGGATTGAAAATGAGCGTTATCGGTCAACGGACACGCCTACCGCCCATACAAAAAATATATTCAAAATGCAACTTTAGGAGTATTTTTTACGACAATGCATCCGGCATACACATAAATACTACGAATTGTAAGCGCAAGCTCTGAAAAATAAACTGAAGAGGGCACCTCCCATATAAGCAAAAGCTTCAAAACGCTATACTGAACGCGTTTTTTGAGATAATCCAACTAAATTTCATTCAAATACTAAGGATTATAAATGCACGCTCTGAGCTAAAGCTAAACAAACTCGGACTAGGGGGCGTGGCGCCTCCCATATGAGCAAAATTTTAAAAATACTGCAGTGTAGGGTATTTAACGTTTGGCCAGGCCAAAGTTAACACCCTTACTAGTTAAGTGATTAGAACGCATTATTTTAATTAATTAATTAAGTGGTATCATAGTTAACGTTCCATTGACTCGAAGTTTATAAAAAAAATATTACTTTTCTAAGAATGAAACGGCTAAAAATTAAATATTTATTCGAATTTTTGAATAGTTTTCAAAAAGTATATACACATTGGCCCATAGGGTAGAAAACTACCCCAGCAATTTCGACATAGGGTATCTCAGACACGGCAATCCCGATTTGAATTATTTTTCGCATGCTAAAACCATTGTGCTGATGTTATCATTTTAAATATTAAAATATTGTTAGTTATCGTGGTACATAAATGATAGCCAACATTTTGAAGATCAGTTATATATCAACAAATAATTTTTTAGAGTTTCTAGTTTCATATTATCATTTCATATTATCATTATCATTATTTTGAAGTTGTGTTTAGTAAGTTGGACTCAGGTTCACAACACAAATTGCAAGTCGCTTTCAACAATGCTACTCGTTATATTTTTAACTTAAGACGATTTGACCATGTTTCGTTGTGGAATAAAAAAATTCTTGGCTGCACCATAGACAAGTACCAGATGTTCAGAAACTGCTTATTCTTGCATAAAATCATCCATTCGAAAACGCCATCATATCTGTATGATAAGTTGCAATTTAGAATATCTAGCAGATGCCATAATTTTATTGTTCCAAAGCACATACACTATGATACCACTAGACTATTTTTTATCAACACTATTAGAATCTGGAATTCACTACCTACTAATTTAAAAACCCTTGTAAATTTCAACAACTTTAAGCGTTTACTTTTTCAACATTTCGCGTCAGATTAATTAAGAAAATCATTTATATTCCATATTTTTTTTATTAAGTATCCAAACACCTATATTTTAAATTATATAAAATCTTTTTTTTTTAATTTATGTTTTTGTAGTTGCTTTTAAAATGACTCATAAATATTGTGATTACTTTTTAATTATTGTATTGTTTTTAATTTTAAATTATTAATCCATTGACATTGTATTGACCATTACCAAATCTTGTACAACAAAAGAATACTGTTTCTTAATGTACTAATTTTTAAGGCATATCAAATAAATAAATAAATAGAAATCACTATTTTAGCTTAGGGGTGGAAAACTACCCCTCTGGTTCAATATGGGCTAAGCTCTCTCACTCTCGCGAAAATGTATGGACTACAGTTCAGGGTTACCAAATCGTTGCAATTTGCAAGTGTTACCATATGTTTAAAATAAAAACAAAATCGCGTAAATTTTAATTCAATCCTTAATTTAATATTTAAACTCTAATTTCTAATTATTATTCACGAATCAAATTTAATTTAGAAACTTATTTTAAGTACAAGGCCGATGTTCGCGGGTTTAGAAAAACGACTCAACTGTCAAGACAGGAACTGGGCTGCAACCTCATCATAATTTCAGGGTTGATGCATAGAATTTTGAACACCATATTATGCTCGTATATTTTACTATAGTTTTTCTACTCGCACATTTTACACTGACTTTAAGTTTTTGTTTGTATAAAATACAGTACACTGAAGTACTCCTTAGAACCAAGCGTTTTCTTTTTCAACACTGATAAACAAGACAGTGTCAAAATGAAATCAGGGCACAGTAAAGATTAGAGTCTTTTAGTTTTCCGGTCAATGCAAAATATGCGAGTGAAAAAAGTACACTATATTTCCAGAAGTCTTGTGCATACCGCTCATCTGGCTAAATTTTAGTAAAAAGTTTGCGTAAAAGATAACATTTGAAATAACATTTATTGTTAGGTTGGGCCTTTCTGTGTTATCCGCTGGGATTCGCTTCAATTATTATTTTCTTTACTTGTTTGAATTATTGCGATTTCGAAATGTCTAATATTATCTGTGATATTGCCTTAAATTTTAGTTAGGAGTAGTTTCCATTTTTAAAAATAAAACAAATTTTCTTCTGCTTAAAGTTAATAAAACTTTCAGATATTTTTCTAAGATATCACATTAACTTGCCGCTAACAAAACTCTATTTCAGCATTTAAAAAACAAAAGAGTTTAGAACTCAAAAACCTGTAACTAATTTCCATGTAATTTATTAACAAATATTGCATTGCAACACAGGTACAAAGTTTCTCACTGCGGCAGAAACAAGTTTGCCACTTTAAAATTAATTACATTAAAATCTTTGCCAACATTGTTTAAGCCAAAGTACAACTGACATAAATACGTACCGACTGCAATTACAACAAGAAGTCAAAAAAGACAGACAGACAAACAAGCAACAACAATAACAACAACATCTAACAACTCTCAGAATTGTGCCAATTTTAGTTTTCTCACAGCCAAAGCTACACAGCATACAGCGGCACAACTCAGCGTTTAATGCAAAAGTTGACCGGGCGCTGCCAAAGGTAGCACGTTTTATTGGTTACGAAAATTTTGTTCTTGGAAAATGTTGCTTGATTTTTTTGTGGTGGCGCCATTTTTTGCCAGCAGCGGCATTTCGGCCCAGTAAGTTATGTTGAAAAAAACATTGCATTTAATTTATTTTTGGTTACAATGAAAACAAGTTGCAGAGTATTGCACTTTTGTAGCTTCAAAGTTTATTAACCTGATGGATTGTGTGAAAATGGATTGTGTCCAGGTATTTTTTTTTTTTTCATTTGACAATAAACCTTCTGTAGACTGTTTTTATAAACGATCCCCAAAACATTTGTTACGTCCTTAATAATTGATACCTATACATTTGAATTATTTTAAAACGAAAGACTTAAGAAACGAACTTTCATATTATACAATTTGTATTGTTCTATTTTAACGATTTGAATCTTTTTAATAGTAGCAAAACTTTACTCCGCAGACAAATATTAAAAAAGTAGTTTTAGAGAAATGAGAACAGCATTCAAGCACTTAATGAGTCATACACAATCGACTAATTTAAAAACGAAAGACTTAAGTAACGAACTTGCGAGATATGCGATTTGTTTTGCATTATTTGATTGTTCTGTGTGGAAATTTCAAAGGTTACAATAATGAAATTCAGTAGCTCAAGTTAACGCGCATGTTTGGCTATTTCCAAAAATATGAAAATATGAACTTGTTTCATAGCCTGCCGAAATGAATGGTTTTTTTTTTGTATTTTTTTTTTTTTTTATTGAAAAAATAAATCGAAATTAATTTAAGAATCGATAGCGGAGGTGTTGCCTGAATCACCTTATAAGTGATATTTTATTTTCATTCATTGTCAATACAACCGTGAAGGCTTTTAAAAATTTAGAAAAATATTTTGTCTTAAAATGTATTTCAATAAAATGTCATTAGTCAATCCAGTTTTGTTTTCAATTCTTTTTCTTTTTTTTTTTGTGTACTACACTTAACAGAGGTGACAACTTAAAATAATATATCATATAGCTAAAATGTCATTAGTAATGGGTGTTTTTGTAAAGCTATAAAATTTCCAACAACGTTGGATAACTATCAAAACAGCTATCAAGAGACTCACAGGTTAAGTGAAGACTTTAACAATAAGTTTTTGAAAATACATGACACCACAAATGAGAAACCTTAAAGTCGACCATTTGAATTAGATATAATTGAGGCGGTAATACATTTGAAATTAATTTTCAAGCAGTACATGTCATAAAATCTCCAGCATAATTAACCAAAAACATGTTCATTCAAGCAATTTTTAAAAGTGGCTTAAGTAGTAGAAAAGAAGGTTCTATACCTTCAAAAGAAACAGTTTTTATTTTAAACTTCAATTAAATTTTTTTAAAAATAATATAGTACTTATATTTTTTATTTTAAAGTTACAACAATTACGAAATATTACTTTCATAATTAAAATAAATTTGTAGGAAAAAAATAATAACCACGCTAACGAACTCTGCATACAAACATTTTAGTATTTTCTGCGTGTTAAATTGAAGCGTGAAAATGGCTAAGATACACGCAAATTTTAACTACCATTCTCAGCATGATGGACGGATGGATGGATATGCTACTTACAAACATAATAATGTAATAAGTTACCATAACTTTGGCAAAATATTTAGATTAACGTCTAAAATAACTACAATTCTATTCAAAATAAAACAAAGAAAATGAGAAAACATCAAAGTGTGAAAACAATGAAAAAAAGATTTTCAAAATTGAAAGCATCCACAATTCAACATTCCGTGAAGGTCATGGGTATGGTGACCAAATTAAGTAAAATTTGGACACTCATATTCATCAAGCAGTAGCCACATACTCGTGAACGTGTGAAATTATGTAATAAAGTTATAATTTGGTCTCGTTAAAAAATCATTTATGTGTATTAGGTTGGATCAAATTGTTCCGTTGAGAAAAAAATGAAAGTCATAATGGTAAAAACGAAATCTGCGGAAAATTCTAAGAAATTACACTTAGAAATAATGGGTCTAAAATTTAAATGAAACTTCCTTTCGAGAGATATGAAGATTTGTGTTTGAGGAAAAAAAATTTATCAAATGTGAATTTTATGTTACTCGGCAGGAGCTTGGTATTGATTTCAGACCCATAGTTTCTCAGAATACTTTGTGGATTTCGTTTGTGTTATACGCTTTTGAACAAAAAAAAAAACCATTGACCCACCCTAATGTTTATCTACATATCGCATTTAGTTTTAAGCATATGGTATTAAATTTTAGTTTGGAGGTAACTATTATCCATTTAAGGTGAAACATTTTTAAAAAATAGAAATAAAATAAAACTAGTAAGGGTGTTACCTTCGATCTTGCCAAACATTAAATACCCTCACACCGCTGTATTTTGAAAATTTGCTTTTTGAAGCTTTTGCTTATATAGGAGGTGCCACGCCCTCTTGTCCGAGTTCGCTTAGTTTTTGCTCAGAGCTTGAATCTATAGTTTTTAGTGTTTGAGTGAAATTTTGTTGGATTATCTCAAAACAAGTTTTCAGTGCAGCATTTTGAAGTTTTTGCTTATATGGCAGGTTCCAAGCACTCTTGTCCGATTTTGTCTAACTTTTGCTCAAAGCATGCTTTTATAGTTCTCAATGTCTGAGTAAAATTAAGTTGGCTTATTTTGAAAAACGCTTTCTGTATAGCATTTTGAAACTTTTGCTTCAATTGGAGTTGCTACGCCTTCTTGTCCGAGTTTGCACAGTTTTTGTTCAGCCAGACGAAATGGCTATATCCATTCAGGAGGTGACGCTGATTAATAATACATATACTTTTCTATAATTGCCATCCCTCCTTCTATGTGTTACAAACGAAAAGATAAGGTGAACATACCATGGGTGTAGGGCAGTGATTCTCAACCTTTTTTTCGTCACGGCACATTTTTAATAATATCAAAATTTGGCGGCACATTAACAACAACAAAAATTTGAAAAGAATTTTAATTGGTTTATTGACTTATGTAGGTTTAGTTAGATAAAACCGTGGGATGACAATGTTGTCATCATTAACTTAGTCTTCTGAATTGGCCCCATTGTGTACCCGACACAGAGAGCTTTAACAAAGCAATTCTAGGAGAACCACATGATGTTCATATACATATACCACCATATGGATTTAAGACATAATTTAGATAGTGAGCCAAGTGGTTTAAAGTTAAAATGACCAAAGAAATTAAGAACTGTATCTTCCATATAAGTTTCTTTACAACTTCTACAAATATATGGTTTTCTAGTAATAGCACCAATTAAGTTACGCACATTGCTTTTCTTCATTGCTATAAAAAATCTAATTATCTCACTGCACACAAAAGTCCCGCGGCACATAGGTTGAGAATCACTGGTGTAGGGTATAAAAATCTAAATTTTATTATTATGTTTTCACCGGATCTGCTCGTCAAATCCTTCCCATTTCCACCGGCTGAAAGAGATTTATTTTTGACAGTAAATGTTATTAGCAGGAAAATCAAAAATTTCTTTCTTTCCTTCCTAGTATTTATTTACCAAATTGATAACCCTGTTGAGATTTATACGAAAATTTTAAACAAATCTAGTCAGAATTAGATTTACTTTCGTATGCTAAATCGCGTGATTTACAGCAAGACTTAAAGCTAAATCTTGAAATTGCCATAAACCACCTTAAAAATCTCCGGTGAAAACATGGTGTTAATGTATGATATCTCCAAAACTACAGAATTTATGGAGAAATAAATTGTAGATTTGAACTAAACGGCTCAAAAACCATATAAAAAAAACCAATGATTAGTTTTAATATTTATCCATATTTAGAAGCATTTTTCGGTTTTGAGAATTGTCTATCGGCTCAAAAGTTCAACGAAATGGACCAAAATTTACATGGTGTCTCATGTACACGTTAGGTGCTTAGTAAGAAAAACCTCAGCTGATCTTAATGTTGACCCATTTTGGTTTTTTCGAGAGTCTTGTCCTAAAATGTTACTCCAGATCTAGGCAAATCATAACCAAATTTCGTCAAATCTCTTGGGGGTCTGCAGCGGGACATAATTCGGTCTTTTTAGAGAAGCTTCAAGTCAAGCATATTTGTACTCCATCTAATGTTCTTCTATGTTACTATTGCCTGAAAACTAGATTAGGCTTTTGCTATCCATTTAAGTTCTTCGCCTAGTTCCTTCCTGCCTTCTTTTACCAGCAGTATCAGATTTTGAAGCACTCTTTTACGATTGGGAAATCATACGCTGTTTCAAGATTTTATATTTCTCGTTCAGCACTTAAAGGAAATTTTACATTTTTTTAACAAAGGTTAGCTTACCTCACAAATTCCTTTGTTTACATTCAGTTTCAGACATTTCGCACATGCATAATACGTACACACATACATATGGATACATATCGAAGTTACCCTTTCCATTTTTTTTTTTTTGTAACTTGCTAACAAGCTCACAAAAATGTAGCAGGCAGCAAACTTTAAATTAGATTTCTATTAAAATTTCTTGTTGATTGAAGATTGAATTGCTACCAAACAATAAACCATTCAACTTCAGTAGTTTGTAACTTTCTTTCCGCTGGCATAATAAATTTTTGTCGGTTTTGTACTTTAATTTTATCTTTGTTCACTGTATTTATTCGGTGCTTTTTGTTTTTGTAACTTTCTCAGTGTGTTTTATCTTTGGTTTTCCAAATAACTCATAAACTACGAGGTTTGTTGACATTTTAACAATTGTACTCGTAGACTTTATCACTTTGAGAATTTGTTACCTTTTTGTGTTGACTTTTCTTCTTTTGGATTTCTTCGTTAGCACTGTAAGACTTTTACTTCCGTTCGGAAATTGATCTTTAGATAATGAGTTTTTGATTGATTTAAGACAATTTTTCTATTCTTTGCTGTTTTACCATTATTTTGGATTGTCATCATGGAAAATGCACTAGCATGTAAGTATGTACTTACTTTGTTCAGAAAATTTACTACTTCCGTTGATTTGAAGTTTTTGATAAGATTTACTGTGGATTGCATCCTTAATTAATAGAACAAAAATTTCATTTATTCATTTACTAAATCTTAAATAGAGCTATTATTTTTAATCCAATCTAAGTTCCTAAGTGCTCGAATTTTTTGAAATAAAATGATTAACAGATAAAAGTAATTAAATTTTAACTTTTTAAAATTTTTTTTTCGGAAAAATCATTTGTATATTATTGAGAATTACAATTAATTTAAAGAATCGAATTGAAAACCAGTAAAAGCTTATTGAGGGTAATTTCGACTATCCAAATCCATTGACAAAACTTAATTTTGCTATTTGTTATTTTTGTTGTGTTGCTTTAAGCAGAGAATGGAAACTGGACTGAATGGTAAAAAATGGATAGCATAAAAATGGACCCCCGCAGATTCTAACAACATCCTTTTTCTTGTTACTTGGAGTCCTACCCATAGTATAATAATCTGAGCTCAGTTTTCGGTACTTATGTTTTGCATATTTTCTCATATATTTTGTCTGTCTGGCTCTAATTCCAAATATGATTTGTTAATGAAGACACTTATATTTTTTCACTAATGATTTATCTATACTTTCATCTTGATCATCGATATCTACTCTTTTGTAAGCATGTTTATGTGCCCATATATTTTTTTTGGCAATGCTTGGCATTTGAAGTCAACGTTGTTTTATTAATAATGAAATATGATTTAAAAGATTCCAGCCATTTATGCTATCAAAGCATATTTCAGTTATCGTTACTGATTTTTGAATAGATAGTCACTATTGAGTCCTCTATGGTACTGCAGAATTCACAAAACAAACAATTGTGATAAATCATTAATGCGATTAAGCTACTAGTATTAAAAATTAATCACAAATGATTATTCTATGCTATCAAATAAATTTCAGAAAAAATCTCTATTCAATTGAAGTAAAAAATCACAAGAAAATCTTTTACACCACTAAGGGAATCACAAAAGAATAGGTAAGTAGAGCCAAAAGTATATGTAAGTAAGACATTACATATGAATTTCACCACTACCAAGAGAATCACAAAAAAATCACTATTGATGCCAACAGGCAACTAAACCACAGAAAAATCACTATCGTTGCTAAGAACAACTAAAAATATTATTAAAGAATCACAAATGATTCGTTTTTACACTACTGGAGGAATCATAAAAGAATCACTTTTCAACTAAAGTAAAGGAAGATCGCAGAAGAGTCACTATTGTTGCCAACAAGAAATCAAAAATATATGAATAAAGTATCATATATGTACCTTTTATACTACCAAGGGAATCACATATGACTATTATACGCTACCAAGGAAATTACAGAAGAATCACTTATGATGCTAACAAGCACTAAAAATATCAGTTAAGATTCACAAATGATTCTCTTCCACACTACTGTGCGAGTCATAGAACATTAATTTTTCAACTGAAGTAAAAAATTCAAAAGATTCATCTTTACTACTTAGAAAATAACAGAAGAAGCACTTGTGAAGCTATCAAGCAACCAAAAATTTCAGTAAAGAATCACAAACAGTTCATTTACACTACCAAAAGAATCACAAAAGGATCAATAACGAATCACAAATGACTCTTCTACCTACCGTTAGAATCATAGAACCACAATTGATGCCATATAAATATCAAAAAGTATACATAAATGAGCCGTTCAAAATGACAATGGTGCAACTTCAAAACGAAGCAAAAGTAATGTCATAATATTAATTGGCTGACATTTTGTTAAGGATGAATCAAATTAATTTTTGTTTTCACGAAAATTTACTTGATAATATGAAATTGTTGAAATTAAGTTGAAAAAATGATATCTACCAAATAACCGATCATTATGGCACATAATTTATATGACATTACTTTTGCCTTGTTTTGGAGTTGTGCCATTGTCATTTTGAACGGCTCAAATAAAGAATCATATGTGAGTCTCCCACAATACCGAAGGAATCAGAGAATATTCACCATGAATCAGCTCAAAAAACATATCGGGAAATAAGTAGAATCATTTCCTCTACAGAATTCGATAAAACTTTAATATCGGGACATCGATATCTAATCAACTTTATCTACATTATTCTTTGTCTTGCAACATGTAACAATTTTTGTCAATTTACTGAGTTTTATTGTCTTGTGAATTGAGCAATTTTACAATAATACATCAAACTGAACTTTGAAATTCAGTTAGCTTATATTTAAAGACTTTTTCCAAGAGCAAAGAATTGGTTTTTAATTGAGCCATAATAATTTGTGAGCGATAGCATTGCCTAAATATTCAGTTGATGTTCTATGCAAATGGGGTAAAATTTTGCTTGATTTAATTTATTTATAAAATTGTCTTTTTTTCCACAATTTTTCAACGGAGTGATTTATAAACTGAAGGCCTGTATACATGATTATTAAGCGCCACCTAGCTCAAAACTTTTCCATTTAAATTTCATGTAAATTTCACATAAATAATTTTACAACAAAACAATACAGAAAAAAAAAAACATTGGTGGGAAAAATTAATCATTGTTACCCAATGCAAATCATTTCTACACGAAAATTGTGCGATTTCAACCGGCCGCTACTAAAATATAATCAAAAGTTGTTGTGAAATCGAATGTATACATAACTAAGCACTTAAGGCAGCTGCGCCATAAATTGATGAAGAGATGAGATAACGAGAAGAAAATGAAAAAATTAAAAAAAAAAAATTGAATTCATAAGTAGGCGTCTATAAAATTAATTCTTTGAACTAAATGTATTTCATTACTAAAAATAAATTCAAGCAAAGCGATACAAATGAAAGATTTAAGGCGCAAACCTTAGCTTTGCATATGAAACAAAAGACTTGAGCAAGAAACCTGTTACATTCTGTTCTATGTTATTATGTGCAAGCAATTTCACTTTTATGCTGTTTTTTTTTTGTTGTTGTGGTTTTTGTTTTAAAAAGTAAACTTGCTAATAAAAAGCAACAATTTTAACTATGACTAATCATTGGCTGAATCTAAGTTGCAATTTTTTTCCTTATAATTTAACACTGACATGTAAAATTGGAAAAAAGTAAAAAATATTGAAAATAAACCTGTTTCGCTGAAAAGTCTGCACGTTTAACCTACTAATGGTGCAATGTCTTGTTGTGCATATTACACATTTTTTCGTGACCATTTGATTTTCTGGCCATATTCATTAACAGCCGAAAAAAAAGCCCATAACCAAATGTTGATAGGCGCAAAGAAGAGAATTTTTTTTTTTCGCAATAAAATTTCTATTTATTTTTTCGTTCAATATTTCAATCTAGACAACATAATACAATGATTGACAATAATGAAAAAAAAAATCTATTTAATTTTATGCGTCAGCGCAGAGAGAATAAACTTTTTAAAGAAACTTTCTCTAAATGGAAATTTCTCAAAAAATGAAATTCAGCAACGCCATAAATGCCGGTCGTCAAAATAGAATCGGTATTTTCATGTCCACATTTTTGCTTTTTTTTTTTTGTTTGTAGCAGCTACCTTTATTAGCTTAAAAAATAATAAAAGAAATAACAATTTTTCTTTTCAATTTTTAATTTTTTTTTTTTTTTGGGAGTCGCTTGACGTCTTTTTAATTGTTGTTTAAAAGTTGAAAAGTTGACTCATGTTTTCTGGCCGCAGCTGTGTTTTGTAGCATGTTGTCATTTGTCCAAACTACATATATAGGAAATGTGGAAAGTTGAAATTTTCTTTGTGTATTTGAAAATGAAAAGATTGCTTACTTATTTCTTAATTTTGTTGCATTTTTTCTCCTTTTCATAATTTGTAATTGTATGTTGCCCCATTTTCTATTTATTGACTTGCATTGCATGATCTATATCCATCAGCACACACTGTCATACATACAATCCATTGTTTGTTCACTCCATATGTGGTCATTTATAGCTGTATTCATTAGATAATACTTAAATACAATGCAGTTGATTAATCTGATTGTGGTGGTGTTGCAACTTGTTCGGCGGGCTTAACCAGGAAAACATATTCATTACCATTGATTATAGTGTAAATACTTGGTTAAACAATACGCATGCGCATATATGGCAGTTGATGATGGTTTTTAGCGGCGTTTGTGCAATTTTTATGGACTGCACACAGATTGATTGTTGTTATTAAGTTTTGTCTAAGTGGCGAAGTTTTTCATCATAAAATCATTTAATTTATCGTTAAAGTGCCAGTGAAGATTAAAATTTGATGAATAAAATATGCACAAAAATGTAATACCCCACATCATAACATTTTAAAAACTTTACTTGTAAGGTAGGTGTCATGCCTTCTTGTCCGAATTTAACTTGTTTTCACTCCAAGCATGCTTAGACTATTTATAGTGTCACACTACCTTACCGGGTATGTCATCCCATCTTCTTGACTAACCAATGCTTGAATGAATTTAAATTCATACTCCGTATGCTCTTTCAGCACTGTCTTGTTGAAAGAAATAATAGTCATTTCCATACAATTTTCGGACATTTCCTAGCATATGACCCTGCAACACGTTCTGAATATAGAAGTCTTGATTGATTTTGACTCCCCGATCAATGAATAGCAGTGGTAGCTTGCCTCTAGGTGATATCGAACCCCATACCATGACAGCTGACTTACATTGAAACAGTTGTATGGGTAATTTTTCCACTGGAATATCCCTCAATTAAACACCATAAACGCGATCGTTTTGTTTATTGTTGCTGTCGTGCAATTGGTACATCTTTTCATTGGAAAAAATAATTTCATCGCCTTCATGCCAAGCTTGCAAGTACTTTCATTTTTTACTCTAGCTTTTTTCTAGTTATAGGTAAGTCCGTGAGCTTTTTGTTTCTTGTAGGCCTTTAGTACAAGTTCACGCCGTAATATATGACTCATTGATCGTCAGGATATTTTAAAATCTATAGCGAGCTTACTTGCAGTTTGGGCTGGATTTCGCCTAAAACGCTCACGAACGTTTTTAATTGTATTTTTTAAATGGTTTTTTGATCAGGTTTAGGACTGATTTGTAAAGATCCCGTTTCTTAAAATCGCTTAATGGCCTGCAATATAAACCGTACATTGATATCTAAATGTTTCAGCTTCTTAAATATCTTGATCTCGAAAACTTTTTTTCACTAATTCAGGGTTGTTGATTCCAAATCTGGAAACAGTTTTTTCTTATCATGTCTAAGATACGAGTTATTTTTGATTTTAAGACATATGGTAAAAGTCCAGGAAGTTGTTTTGTTCACTTTTGTCAGCGGCATTGAATAGTCCAGATCTATCTCTATAAATCAGCTTTTTAAATTTTTCAATCATTACTTTTAGAGATATCATCAAATTTAACATAGTTCTTTACAGGAACTTGCGATACCTTTACTTTAATAGATGCTAACTCGGAAAGTAAGGATCTAATTGAAAAAGTTAAAGATATGATTTAAGGAAGAGCTGAGGGTTATTCGATGCCGATTTCAAAAGCGAACTAAGCAACTTAGCCATATGTTTGACATGGATTTCAGACGTGGTAGGAAAAAACGGTTGCCAGATTCGGAATCAGCGATCCTGAATCGGTCAAAATGAGTTACAGAGATCAAATTCAAGTTGCCTTCCCCTCAATTGACTGCACTGTGTAATTAGACTTAAGTACTATGCAAAGAACAGTTTCGCCGGAAAAGGTGGAAGATAAATCTTTTTTATCTCCTATTGTCTTGTTAAGAAAAGTGCCGGTATTTCTATTGAAACGAGATACATTAAGATGAGGCAGTCTCATTTGCGTGCCTACTTCTTATTCATTTTAATGTTTAGTAGGTTAGTAAAAAGTGTTAGTTAAAAGCAGTTCTAGGCCGCTTAGTCGCCTCCAATCTTTTGTTCACCTTTGTGCTGGTGAACAGGAAAAGTTTTTTTTTAACTGAAGCCAACTTTCAGCGAATAACTTCTGTAATTGGAAGACTTGTTTTTGTTTAGCAACCTTAAAAAAAATATTTAATTAATTTTATGCTCATACTACTTATATGTTAATCCCAAAACAAATTGTTGTTACTCATGCAGAACATAAACAAATTCAGTTCAATATTCGTATGATTGCAATAACAACATCATAACAGCAAAAAAGAGCGGCCAAAATGCAAAAGCCTATTAAAAACTAAAGCTACACATGCGCTTCGTCTACTTTAAAATGCGATACCACACCTTTTTGCATAACAAAAAAAAAAAAAAAAAATTCAAATGATGCCAACAGCAGCAGCGTTCAATGACCGAACTGCTACCAATAAAAAGCACACGTAAACAAAAACCAAAAATGTGTAACTACACCACCCGTACCATTAAACTTGTTAAAATGTGAATTATTCAATGGTCAAATAAATGAAAAAATCGAACACAAAAAGTATAAGCGCAAAATAAATAAACTACATTGGAGCGAAAAACAAAACGTGAGCGCATTAATTTTTTTTTTTTTTTTTGAAATTCAGCTAAGAGCTATTATATGGCAACATAAACAAACGTCCAAGATTTATGTAATTTAGCCCGAATTCACCTGAAACTTTAGCACACAAATTTTTATCTTTTTTCTATATTTCATTTGAGTTTCGTGAGCTATGTTTAACCTAAAAAAACAACAACAAAATAACGACAGTTGCAAAATTACTCCGTATTCGATAAACCGATTAGTATTCACACATTGTGGCGCACCGCAATGTATAAAGATTTGGAAAATTTGTAAAATTTGAAATCAATACACATTGATAGCGTCATTTTATTAGTTAAGACAAAATTGAAGCAAAATGTTGCAAAAAACTGCATGAAAAGTATAGGTTTTTTTCAGTAGCGTCCTATGCAGCTTGTTATCTAAACAAAAGACTTAAGACACAAACTTGTTATAAATTTTTCTTTTCAATATACAAGAGAATTGGCACAAAAAATTTGTGATTTTTGATCGTACTTTATATCGCATTGATAAAATTTCTTCAAAATAGTATTTTATTAACATGAACAAAAGACTTAAGACACAAACTTATTGATAAAAATTTTATTTTGGTGACTTAAAAATATTTTTGTTTTATTTCTTCAATAACTATAAGATGAATAAAATCTCAAGAAATATTGTTGTGATTATAAAATAAAATTTTATACTACTTTTAAATGAAACTTTCATAGATGGCGGATCTAAAAAACGCGCTGAGGTTCAGTGAAATTAATAACATTATTTTCTGAAAGTGCGTCAGGAATTATATAATGCATCTGATCTGGTCAAATAAAGTTTTCGTCGATTTTATTTTGTAGTCCTGAGTTATCGATCAATAGCAGTATGATCTACACTTTCCGAAGCTATGAAAAGTTGGATAAGCTATCATCTTGTGAGTTGTCTGGAGCATAATCAGTTGCTTAATGTCTTATGGAGCTTACTAAAAGATGGAACTAATGCGTCCTCCTCGATAGTGCAAGCTCAGCGACTTGATAATATTCTCCAAAAGCCATCGTGTTAATCATAGATATTTAAACGTATTAATAGTTTATTGCTCACCTCTACTCTGCTCTACTCTAATCTACATTACTCTACTCTACTCTACTCTACTCTACTCTACTCTACTCTGCTCTACTCTACTCTACTCTACTCTACTCTACTCTACTCTACTCTACTCTACTCTACTCTACTCTACTCTACTCTACTCTACTCTACTCTACTCTACTCTACTCTACTCTACTCTACTCTACTCTACTCTACTCTACTCTACTCTACTCTACTCTACTCTACTCTACTCTACTCTACTCTACTCTACTCTACTCTACTCTACTCTACTCTACTCTACTCTACTCTACTCTACTCTACTCTACTCTACTCTACTCTACTCTACTCTACTCTACTCTACTCTACTCTACTCTACTCTACTCTACTCTACTCTACTCTACTCTACTCTACTCTACTCTACTCTACTCTACTCTACTCTACTCTACTCTACTCTACTCTACTCTACTCTACTCTACTCTACTCTACTCTACTCTACTCTACTCTACTCTACTCTACTCTACTCTACTCTACTCTACTCTACTCTACTCTACTCTACTCTACTCTACTCTACTCTACTCTACTCTACTCTACTCTACTCTACTCTACTCTACTCTACTCTACTCTACTCTACTCTACTCTACTCTACTCTACTCTACTCTACTCTACTCTACTCTACTCTACTCTACTCTACTCTACTCTACTCTACTCTACTCTACTCTACTCTACTCTACTCTACTCTACTCTACTCTACTCTACTCTACTCTACTCTACTCTACTCTACTCTACTCTACTCTACTCTACTCTACTCTACTCTACTCTACTCTACTCTACTCTACTCTACTCTACTCTACTCTACTCTACTCTACTCTACTCTACTCTACTCTACTCTACTCTACTCTACTCTACTCTACTCTACTCTACTCTACTCTACTCTACTCTACTCTACTCTACTCTACTCTACTCTACTCTACTCTACTCTACTCTACTCTACTCTACTCTACTCTACTCTACTCTACTCTACTCTACTCTACTCTACTCTACTCTACTCTACTCTACTCTACTCTACTCTACTCTACTCTACTCTACTCTACTCTACTCTACTCTACTCTACTCTACTCTACTCTACTCTACTCTACTCTACTCTACTCTACTCTACTCTACTCTACTCTACTCTACTCTACTCTACTCTACTCTACTCTACTCTACTCTACTCTACTCTACTCTACTCTACTCTACTCTACTCTACTCTACTCTACTCTACTCTACTCTACTCTACTCTACTCTACTCTACTCTACTCTACTCTACTCTACTCTACTCTACTCTACTCTACTCTACTCTACTCTACTCTACTCTACTCTACTCTACTCTACTCTACTCTACTCTACTCTACTCTACTCTACTCTACTCTACTCTACTCTACTCTACTCTACTCTACTCTACTCTACTCTACTCTACTCTACTCTACTCTACTCTACTCTAGGGAAAAAATTGTGCTGAGAAGAACAAACACAATATTTTACAAAATTTTTTTAAACACTTTTGTGTTAATGAAATCATAGCTATTTGAAAACTTTTTTATGGGCTCATCTTCATCTGAAACTTAAACAAAACAATAGAAAAAGGCCAAAAAAAAATAAAATAATGTAATGTTACTTTGCACACCGTAAGCGAAACGTGACAATTTTATTAGTGACATATAAATAAAAATTAAATTGTGTCACGATTAAAAGGCAGCTAACGTACCATTAATCTAGCAACAGCAAATGCAACAAAATTAACATTGAAAAAAATTTAAGTGTTTGAATAACTGCACAAAAAATGTGCCAATGTTTTGAAATAGTTTATCTTTACTATGTAAAACACTTTGTTTTTATCTGTAGCCAAAACTATTTTGGTAAAATTTCGACAAAACCAAAGAGTTTGCTCAACTACACAACATAGATATACATACGAGTACATAAAAATATTAATATTCATATTGTTGTCACAATTGTCGCATAACTTGTTCTAAATTTTGGCCTACATATTGCCACATTTGGCAGTGCGACACTTTCATTTTAACCACACAAATCACGTTCGTACCACCAATTGTTTGTACCGTCAAAATGATGTGGGATTCTAAGTAATGCACCGTCAATATGTAATTTACATGTAATAGAAGATCGATATGTTTGCTTGTACAAAATACAGTTATTTGTAGTGTTTTATATGGGCTTTTCTTTCTCAACTGAGCACTAATAATCTTTTAAATGCAGTGGAAAACAAAAAGAGAATGATAATTTAAATTACTCCACTCTAAGTAATAGCCCAAGCCTTCACTAAGTGTTATAGGAAATTCAAATTGAAGAATGCTGATACGTTCCTTTCTAGTACTAGTTTTTTTGAAACGCTCACTTACTACAATTTAGCAAATTAAACTTTTCAAAATAACACTTTTATAATTCAGAATCAAGAGTTGCAAAAATTTGGCTTTCTACATATCAAATTAAACTTTCCAAAAAAATACATGTAAAACGATATACGAGCACGTCTGCATAAGACTGGTTCAGATTTGTATGGAAAAAGTTGCTCAAAGTTTCGTTCTCCGGGCACCAAAAGTTTAATTTTGATGTGAGTAAGCACCATAAAAAATTTGCTTTATTTCAAAGAATATTTGATGGACTCGAAACCTTTCCCAAAACCAGACAATGCTCCTTAATATGGTATAACCTTTTTATTTCAAAATTTAAACTGTTCATCTTTATAAAGATTTTGAGCTCCTTAATACGTATCGGCAATTTTCTTTTCCGTTAGCTCTGTAATTTTGAAAATATGGTCCATTCTATGTGGAAAATCAAAGTACGATGTACTAGGAAAGTTTTTGTGTGTAAAATTTCGATTACCGGGCAACAAAAGTTTCGTTTTGATGCCAATAAGCACCAAATACAATTTGGTCCATTTGCAAAACCAGTTTTAAAACCGAAAAATGCGCTCTAATATGGAAACTTTTTTAATATTTTACTCTTTTTATGGACCATATCTCCAAAACTGCAGAGCTTACTGACAAATAAATTGAAAATTCTAAATCTAAGTATATAAAAAATTTAACAATCAATTTCATCAACAGTTCTCTGAAATTCACCAAATTTTACATGGTGCTTCTTGGCATCAAAATCTTTTGTTGCACGGGTAACAAAATTTCGACCGATTCGGTTTGCAAGAAGCTTAACTTGGAGTGAAAAACCAGTAAGATTCAATTAATGCTAGGCAACTGACGTGGAGATGTGGTTAAGTTAAGATTTAGTATTTCAGGTGAATGGTGTTCCCATCGCTCTTGGTATGTTAAAGATTTTCTGTCTTTGTCTTTAATTGGGAGGATTTTTTAAATGTGACATCTTTGCCGCGCTATGTAGGTGTAAAATTTCAAAGCCGCGACACTTTTTATCGAAACTTTTCTGGCGACACTTTTCGTTATATGCCGTTATATTTTCATGCTACTCGACCGTTTGCGCTAAAAATTTGGCAGAGAGTGTACCTCTACAAGGGAAGGTTTTAATGCTATATTCAAAGTTTTCCGAATGTCACCCGAAAGCTTCATAGTCAAAACGAAGAATATCTACGTATTCTAAGTGAAAGGAAAACATCTATGGCGGACTGTCAAAAATCCATGATTGACAGTTTCCGTGACAACCGAAGACTCCCGATGGTCATTCGAAGGCTTCATAGTTTAAACGAAGAATATTTAGGAATCTATGATGGACTATTAAAAGTCTTAATCGATAGCTTTTTTGAGACAACCGAAGGCTCCCAAATGCCACACTAATGCTTTACAGCTAAAACGAAAAATATTTAGGTATACAAGAGGAAAAACATCCATGGCGAACTATCAACAAGCTTTAATAGATAGTTTTCTGGGACACACGAAGATTCCCGAAGGTCACCAGAAGACTTTATGGTTAAAACGAAGAATATTTATTGTAGGTATACTAGAGGTAAAACATCCATGGCAAACTTTCAACAAAACTTAATTGGTAGTTTTTTCGGATATTTAAAGGCATGCGAAGGTCACTCGTAGGTTTAATAGTCAAAACAAAAAATATCCTTGAATACTAGAGGGGAAACATCAATGGCGGACTATCAAAGAGCCTTAATTAAATATTTCCTGGAACACAAAAGATATTTTGACGCATTACATTGCAGTAGGTGCTGAGCATAAATACCATTCACTGGACGAAAAGTGAGAGTTATTATATAAGTTTCACTGTTTCCATGTCTACTGAGCACCATGTGCTGTTTTTTCTGACAGAAATCTTTTGAGAAAAACATAGCTTTGGAGATGGGCGAGAAAGAATGCCCCATAGTGTAGGTACATGCATATTAACAAATCGCTTATAATTTTGTTTTTAAAATCCTTTCATTTAACGCTACTCCCATACTTGATCTACATAAAAAGCAGCAACAGCAACCTGCCCATATTGCAACAACATTTTAAAAAATGCATAATTTATTATCCTTTGTGGGTTTCAGATGGCGTGTTTTGCTTGCGGCAACTAATGGCGTAGTCAATTGTTTTGAATTTATGAGTGTGCGGTGTCTAGATTGACAAGTGGCACAATTGTTAGGCAAAAAAAAAATCTTGGAATATATTGTAAAAAATTCTCTGAAAATTATATGTAGGGGAACTGATGCTATTGTGGTATAGTTTTTTAATGTGGTATGGTCGCATATCTCCGAATTGGGAAGGAACCTGCGAACGTTACTGCTTTTATCCTGTCAGAAAACATGAAAAACCAGGGATGTGTTGCTGTCATGTACCAAACAAAATTTTTCCGATGTCAGTTGAACGAAATGTAAGTCGCGTGTGGGTGATTTTTTTTCCCGGATTTTTTGGAAAAAAATTTTGTTAAGAAAAGGTTGCTTTTTGGTTAAGTTTTATTTATATTCAATAAAAGTAAGTGCTAAGTATTGCGAAATAAGTGTTTAACTGTGTAAATTCACAAAGTTTCTAATTTTATTTTTAGAATTTTGTAATTTCTAAAAATTGGCCAAAGTGGTATAGTCGAGGTTCGCTAATGTGGTATATGAATATTTCTTGTTATTCTTAACATTATTTGATTGCTGTTTATTTTTTTATAAAAACTATGAGTTTGAGAACCAATGTAAATGTTATTATGAACTTATTTCATTCCTTTCAAATTTTATATTTGGTTGTATGGTTAAGTATACCACATTACCCTACTTATATGTACCACATTACCAGCCCAATTTACAAGTACTGATCAGTATATATACCACATTGTGCCACCATATATACCACATTACCTCCCAACTTTTTGAAAACAGCTTTTTTGACTTTTTCCAGATTTTGCTCAATAACTTTTTTTAATGAAATTGCACACATTTTATTGAAATATATTCTGTAGCCAATACTTCAATGATTAGCATAAACAAATTTGGCTGAAACTGATATAACGGTTCTCTTTCAAATTTCACCTAAACATTAGCTATACCACAATAGCATCAGTTCCCCTAGTTTGTAGTTATGCAAACAGATGTGCTTTACTTTCAGGGAAATACCTCATACATATTTTTGTAATATTTTAAATGGAGTAAAAACCCCAATTTTATTTTTTTTAATTTTGTATAAAATTGTGAGAACAGTTGACATATTTTGTTTTTAGGTCAACACTACATCATTTTCTTGCCATCTTTTAAACCAAAAAAAAAAAAAAAAAACCACACACAATAAACATAAAAATTGCTAAATTCACATAAAATTGCAATGATTATGTCAGACGAAAAGGCAACAAAAATAACACAATAACAACAATAAACAACAACAACGGCAACATAATTTTCAGCAATTAACATCAAACTTTGTAACTAAATCTTAGGGCTCTTGTTGAGATAGAAAGAAGACACAAAAAATTGTGTCATAAATGTAATTTAATTTTCGGCAGTTTATTTATGCAATAACTCCCCTGTCTACCGCAACAGTGTAAGCAACGTTGCCAACTAATGTTAATCTAATTAAAAACACAATTTGTTTGTTTTGTATATTATTTTGGGAGTATTTCCACTAAGTGTATAAATACCACGTACAAATTAAGGCATCAACCATAAGTCAAAATTTAACTGCATAACCATTGTAGAGATAGTTTTTTGGGTGTTACCAATGTTTAAATGTGCGCATAATGCTATGATATATATGTATATTTCATATGTATATGACTTCACATATGTGAATTGTATCTTATAGTGTTTATGGATGTTACGCATGTCTGTAGTAATTTTCAGCGTGTTTACTGCAAAATCTTTTTTCCACTCAGTTGCACTTTCAGTTTTTTTCTTTCTATCTCTCTTAATTTTGTTAATGTTTAGTTTGGTAACGCATTATTTTCTTAATTTTTAATTATATGGCACTTAAATTGTTTCTTTTGTATGGTTTAGTTTGGGTTAGATGGGCTGGGCTGTCTAGTATTGTAATTTAAGTTTACGTGCGCACTTAGACCCACAAATTTTTTCCTTGTGATACCCTTTAGGTTTCAAAAGAACAGCGTCGCTACAGTCAGTCGGATAGTCTCACCACATATCATTTTTTTTCTTTCCTTACATTGACAATTACGTAGTGATCATTATAAGGAACACTCAGTCATCTAGCTTACCAAAGAAGGCGTGGTTACGGAAGACACAAACCACATTAAGGCATTCCCAAAACTATGAACTTTTTCGATATGTTATTATTCGAGCTTTAAATTGTACTCCTAAGCGATGTTATCCCCTTTCTAGTATGTTCCCCCATCTTTGAACCCACTCCTATGAAAATTCGAACAATGTCCGCTCTAAGAGTGAGGGTTTAATCTCGGTCTCAACAATTCGGGACAAATTATATGTATTTTTATCTTGTTAATTTTAAATTAACTATACAGCAAATAGTTTGGGTGTAAAGTTCAAACCAAATTGGAATGAATACAAATCCAAAGCAAATTTGTTATAAAACCTATGCTAGAACTTGGTATACAAACCGTTTATACTTGTTCGTATAAAATTTATACAAATAAAGTATTGATAATATTTGCACTATTTTGGTTTGAATTTAATAGTATCACCATACAAAAAACTTTTATACTATTTTTGTATAAAATTTATATAGAAATTCATATGAAAGTAATTTGAACCATTTTACATAAAATTCATATTGTGCTATATAAACTAATTTTATTTTTTGAAAATCACTGAGCCGAGCGCAGTCAGCGCTGAATTCTGGCTCCTCTACATCAACTAAAATAATTCAGTATTTTGCAAACTTTTCGGAGCAACAACAATCAAAAAAACATTTTTTGTTGTTTGTTTTTTTTTTGGATCGTCGACAAAATAACATAATACATATTTCAATAAAAACAAAAAACAACAAAATTGATTGTTGTAGTCCCGAGAAATTTGCAAATTATTAAAACATTGTGGTTGTTGCAGGCGAGCCAAAATTTGCTTTCTTTTGATCTACGCTAACACCTTTGTTCTAATGAAGTATTCGTTATAATTGCGAAGGAAAAGTTTAATGATCTTTTGCGATCTTCAATTTTCTGACGTTAGGATGATACATTAAGTTGGTAGAAACTGTGATCTGGTGAGTAAGTACTTGAACGGTACACTTGATATCAACGAACTCTGAAACTCTCAAAAACAGAAGTCTCCTTGAGACATTAACATTGATATATCATAGTTTTAGATCGCACTGTAAATGCTGAAGAAATGACGAAAAATGTTAATGGCGAACCTTACGTTAAGTCAAAAAAAAAATATTTTTTTTTTGAAATGCCTTGCTTAAATGCTTCACATTTGATAGTGTTCGGTGGTTTTTTTTTATACGGTCTATTTTTAAACTGAAAAATGCACCCAAATATGGAAAAAACATTTAGTTTAAAATTTTAACTATTCAACTTCTTACATGGTTTTTGACACGCTTGCTTCATTTATTCGATTGTTTAATCCTCAGTAAGCTATGTAGTCATCGAGGTATCTTTCACTCTATTTCGTATCATAATTTTTCACCTTCAATTGACAATATTGGTCCAAAAAACAAGTAACTGCAAAATGTGAATAAATCGATTTTTGGAACCGAATATTATCTATATTGTAAGAACATAGTCTTTATTTTTCAAGCAAATTTAGATACTCATTCAGTGAAGAAAAAATGTTATACAAAGAAATATGTTTTTTTTTTTTTTCGAAATGGGCCCAAAATCGGAACGAAAAAAAATTAAAAACCATGCAGATATCGCTTTTATGAGTCGTTCCTACTTTAGAGACAGCGTCATACAAATTGACCCATATCAATTATTGTTGATATTTGTTATTAAAATAATAATAAAAATTATTTCAACTTCTCTAATCGTCATTGTAAATAGTATAAAAATAAGCTAAAAATGCAGTGTCTCATTTGGAGAATTCCATTTCATATCTTAAATAATAAGTACTTGTACAGATGCCATTTGGCTTAGCCTTAAGTTCCTCTCTTCGTTAATAATTTAGCTAAATTAACTTAGCTCAATTTACGTAAATTGTATTTGTATTTTTGTTGATCATTAATCATCCTGATACCACATTATACTGCGGTATGCATATGCATGCATCAATATATTTGTAAGAAATTTGCATATTTTAGAGTTCAGTTTCCTCAGTTTCACTTTTTAAATTTCTTTCTCAGATTCATGTGATACAAAATGTAACGTTACCAATTTGTTGGTTTTTCAGTTTTTTTTTTTTTTTTGCTTACCCGCAGCATGATGACAACAACTTCCTTGTAACTTGATGTTGCGAAAAATTTTCCTGTATCTGATATCGTTCCCACCTCTCTATCTCCTACTGATCAAGAGCTTATCAAGACAACAACACAATCAACTGCAACATGTCAACCGATTGCAGGTTGTTTGAGTTTATTTCTCTGCTCGAATGAGTTGTTGGGCAGCGCTGTCAAAAAGTTCACACATGAGAATCCTTAAGAATTGAAATTAATGTTGGAATTCGCAGGTAAAATAGAGACAAGGCAAAAATTAAATATGAGGTTCTTTGGAAAACGTGGTCTTATTAGAGTTTTCATTCATTAAAGATGATCACAGCCGGTGGAGTCATTAAAACGAAAAGAAAAAAAAAGTTTTTTTTTTATAAATGTTAAAAGATTGAAAACATGGTTGTGTCTTTTAGTAGTCAAAAGATATGGAGTGCCGAATCTGGATGGATTTCCGAAGCAAAAATAAATTTTCATCATATTGGGGGTTATCGTGAATCAAGATTCCCGGGGAATTTTCGCGGACTGCCGTGCATTCTCTATTGCAGTTTAAGAAAATTCCCCGGGAATCTTGATTCACGATAACCCCCATTGTGACATAAACATTAAATAACCGAAGCCTTAAAGTATGCAAAGCATTTTTAGCAACTGCTAAGCAAAAGTTATATCAAAATAACCTTTGGTGCACCCTGTGAATGTAATAGAAAGAAACAGTGAGAAGAGCTGAAAATGTTACTCTTACTAAGTAGCTACAACCGAAAAGAATAAGAAGTCGAATATTAAGCACCGAGGAAGTAAAGCATTTTCGAGAATTTACTCGAGGTTTCGAAAGCAGAAATAAAATTCAAGTGTTGATAATTGAATAAAGCGTATTTGGCCACTTAATAATGATGAAAATCAGACTTACCTTTAGTCTTGGAAATTTTTCGAAAACAAGGCCAAGACTAGAGACATAGTATTTACATTTATTTAAGACGAAAAAATTAAAATCTTTTTCTCATCATCACTTCGGTGATTCTCATGATAATGTTTTATAAATGAATGTCTTCTTGTACGACTCTGCAGCGTGCCTCAACTAATATATTGCTGTTGCCTGTTTAACTTGTTCAAATTATTGTTGCTGCTGCTGTTTTTTACTTTTATCTCATGTAATATTGCTGCTGATTGCGGCTGCGCGGCTGGCTGCAATTGATTGAATTCGGTTTTTTTTTTGTCTTTCGCTCTCAACATTCACTGCAGCTTCGAAAGTGAAACCGTTTGCTTATGCGACATCGACGCATTTGCTCGTAAAGTGCGGTAGTTTGCTTTTATTACTGTTGTTGTTGTTGCAAAATTGGCTACTAAAAATTTCCGCCAATGTTGTAAGCAATAAGCTGCTGCTGCTGCAATATCTTGTTGTCATTTAGTTGGTTTTTATTATTAATTTTTTTATTTTGATTTTTCCATTGTAATTTAGTCTATGCGTCGAAATGCGCCAGACATGATTAGGCTGCTTGTTAGACTTTATAATTACTATAATTTTTCATATAAGCTCAGCAACAATCTTAATTATGTTATGGCTAAAAGCATGTCATATTGATTGTAATTTCTTACTTATAAAATATTACTAACATTTAATTCCAGGAAGTTATGACAAAGCAACCATTCTTTGCTTAAAAATTGGTGTATTTTTTGTTGAAGTTTCGGATTAATATTTAGTACAAACATTTGGGAGGATAAAATGGGGTTACCTGAAAAGATTTCCGGGATTTTTGCTAATGAGTAGTTATATTATAGAGTATGGGAGATATTTTTTCAACAAACTTAAAATTTCGAAAAGAACCGTTTTTCAAATGTCTTCAAAACGGTTCGTCCTGGAGAAAAAATTGTTCATGCATTTTGTAGAACGTTCAATTCCCTATAAGGATCTCTTCGAACTATTTTTCTGTCCGACTTACTGTTCACGAGATATCACACCTTGAAAATCATTCAAAATTGAACATTGCACTATGCGCACTACTCGTACTTATCCACACGGCATTGTAAAGTAATTGTTTTGAATGAAATTTCAAGCCCGGTTTAGCCTTTTTACCTACAAAAGCTTTGAGGATGGAGGGTGGGATGACGAAAAATACACCATGTATACATTCATATGCATTTAAGACTCACTCCAGATAGCAAGTCAGCCGATAAAAACTTGAAATGACCAAAGTTCCTTCTACGTCTAAACACAACCGCTGGACACTCGCAAAAAAAAAAAAAATGAAAAACTGTTTCTTCCATATCAGGGTCTTTACAACTCAAACAGAGATCGTCAATATGTGAGATACCTGTATCCAATTTCAACACAACTCGATATATTTTAAAGGACGCGTTAAAGTACACCAATAATCTCTTGCAGATATTACCAGCGGTAAGTTCGTTAGGGAAAGAAGGTGTGGTAGAAGGTAGTAGGTACCACCAATTGCATCACAATCCATAAATTGGAGTATAATGCTACTATGTCGGAAAGGTCCGAGTTCTTCAAGTCTATAGAACTTTATTAAGGGGGACCGTTGGGTGAAAAAATTTTTTTGGAAATCTTGAAAAAACGATAAAAAAAATTTTTTGTTCCGGCATCCTAGGAGAGACCCTTGAGTGGGAAAAAACCGAAAAAACTAATGATGCAGAAATACGCGCCGTACCCAAAAACCTATATATATAAATTTTCACGGTGATCGGTCCAGCCGTTTGGGAGTCTATAAAGAAGATACAAACATTCATTTTTAGACTAACGCTATCTAACATTGAATGATTGAACTGAGCTAAGTATTTGATGTTAATTTGAAGAAAGCAACAACCTCGGTTTTTTCAGTATTGGGACTTAAGCCTTTTCAGCTTGTCCAAAGTTGAATGGATTTTAGTACCAAAAACATGATATCACTTAAGATATTCAAGTCCTTACCTACTACCATGGGACATTCGTCACTACTGTTAGATACAATAAATAATTGAATTTTTCATAAATATTAAAAAAAAAAATTCCTCCACTAGAAATCATTATAAAATAAACATTTATTTTTTCTTTAATTAATACGTTAACAAATGACATACGCCAACACACACACATTATGCTCATCGAAAATGCTAAATAGCGGTAATGTGTCATGTTATAAATTGTCATCTTCAGCGGTACCGCTGCCATAATTAACTGTAATAATTATATGTTTCAAGTATAACGTTAACGTCAATGTCGTGCTCTACTTTCATAAGCGAGTACTAATTTCGATGTTGTTTTTTTTCCTTCTACTATATAAATAAACAGTTTTGATGTTTGATTTTACAATAAAAAATACAATGCGTGAAAATAATATAGTACCTACATATAAATCATTAGACTGGTTCTAGCTTGTATGAAAAAAGCAATACTTTTTAGCTCAATGTTCTCAAAGTTCGCCAAAGATCTTTGTAAGGAAAACTGTTTAAAAAATATTAATTTAAAAAAAAAAATTCGATTGGAAATCCAAATATTGGGCTCATAACAAACAATATCAGAGAGTGTTATAGATCATACTTCCAAAAATAAAAACAAATTTCGTACCAGTCTAATATACCTTCTTAAAAGTTCATTACTCCACACAACAAACAGCAAAGTTAAAGAAATAACAAAACAGTAATTGCGGAATCGACAGTAAAGTCAAGTGGAATTACTTAAATTTAATAAAAACGACAAGAAAAGAGGGTACGAGCTACCAAAAAGAAATTTAAGTTAAGCGTCTTTTAAGTGGCTTTCTTAGATGCAAGTCATTTTGACAAAGAAATGGAAGAAAGAAGCTAAATCATCATAGGAATGAAGGAAACGCAATCGACGCTAATTAAAATTGTGTGTGATAGTAACTGTGACTTGTAATGATATCTTTGTAGCACAGATTGTACTTGAATAAGTAGGTACCAAATGCCATTGTGATTTGCAAAAAATTTCATAAAAATAAATTTAATTTGACACTATTTTTATTAGCCATTATTTAAAATGATGATTTGAATTTTATTCTTCAATTCAATGGAGCTTAAGCTTTCGTATTCATTATTATTTGCAATTTTTGATTGATGAAGTTTTTGGTATTAGGAGTATCAATAGAAAAAGTGCTATCCTTATAATATCCGGTAGTAATTAATCTTAAAATTACATTTCATCAATTCGGTTTCGGTTTAGAACTTTCAATTGATTTTGATCTCCAACTCCGACCTCAGTTCCGATAGTTTTGAATCGGAAGTTATAACGGAGGTTGATTAAAAATTTGCACCATTCAATTGCTGAAAATAAAAAAAAGGAGAAAAACAAGAAAATTCCCATAATATCTCTCATCTCCTACTGCGGTTTCAAACCCGGTTCTGACTCAGAAAAATCAAATTTAAAATATTTAGTTCCGATTACGGTTCCGGTAAAAAACCCTCGGATTTTGATGCGGTTTTAATGAAATTTTCAGGGTTACTGAAAAAGATACGAGCTTTTAAAAAAAAAATCACACTGAAAAAAAAAAATTTTTTTTTAAGTGGAAAATTATGTGTTTATCATGAGTCGTTGGGGCACGTGCGCTAGCATATAGTGTTGCCACAGTCCGGGCGGCAATTTTTTTTAAGTGGCCCCTAGTAAAATTTTTTTAGAATATTTTTGAAGAATAATTTAACCCATTATAACCAAGTTTTTGGAAAAAATGGTCTAAAAGACACTTAAAAACGGGACATAATGAATTTTGTAATCAAAACGGGGTAAACTTTAAAATTTTTTTCAGAGGTAAACTTGGTCTAAAGTTCGAAACCGTATTATTTTCTGAGAATAAGAAGTCAATTTCTAACAACATAGGCTTACAAAACAGAAAGAATGAAAAAAGATCTCTAATTGGAATCCATAATTGAATTCTAAAAGTTGTGACTATTTCGTATTCTGTTTTACAATAACTCGTCAGAATTAGGAGATTTCCGGGATAAGGTGTAATTCAGAAAGTACATTATAAAGGGTGTTTTTTTTAGAGGTTTGTTTTTCGAATAGAGATAAAACTGGCATTTTGTGGTCAAATCTGGCAACTCTAATGTCATTTATGTTCAATTTGGTTTGCCATTTCATCATAAACAGGTTGACAAAAGAATAACGCTTGCAAATCGTGCAAATTTATTTCGAAAATAATGGTTCAGTTCGCGAAGTTTACCGCAAGCTCCGTCCATTTTATGGTCGACATAATCGTCCATCAGAGCAATTAATTCGGTTAACCATGGATCGTTTTTACACTACGTTTACTCTATGTGATAATACGCATCCGCAGAGACGTCGAACAGTGCGCACCGAAGAAACAATTGCCGCTGTAGAGCAAAATGTTGAAGAGGACCCGAATGAATCGATTCGCCACCGTGCACAGCAATTGGAGCTTTGTCCATCAACTTTATGGAAGATTTTGCGCAAAGATCTTGGCTTGCGACCTTACAAGATCCAGCTTGTGCAAGAATTAAAGCCGCGAGACCATGCAATGCGTCGTGATTTTGGTGTATGGGCCGAAAATGAGATTGATCTCGATGCTGATTTTCATCGCAAAATTTTGTTCAGTGATGAGGCTCATTTTTGGTTGAATGGCTACGTCAACAAGCAAAATTGCCGCATTTGGAGTGAAGAGAATCCACATGAGACCCTTGAGACGCCATTACATCCACAAAAACTGACTGTTTGGTGTGCTCTATGGGCTGGTGGAGTCATTGGGCCATACTTCTTCCGAAATAATGCTGGAGAGTCAGTTACCGTTAATGGAGACCGGTATAGAGCCATGATAACCGACTATTTTGTTCCCGAATTGGATGGCATGAATGTGGATGAGTTGTGGTTCCAACAAGACGGCGCTACATGCCACACAGCGCACGTCACAATCGATTTATTGAAGGAAACATTCGATGAGCGCATAATTTCGCGGAATGGACTTGTCAATTGGCCACCAAGATCGTGTGATTTGACACCATTGGATTATTTTCTTTGGGGATATGTGAAGTTGCTCGTCTACGCCAACAAACCAGAAACGTTAGGGGACTTGGAAGCCAACATTCGTGGCGTTATTGCCGACATACGGCCCCATATGCTAAAAAAAGTGGTTGAAAATTGGGCCTGTAGAATTGGCTTTATTCGAGCCAGCCGCGGCGGCCACATGCCCGAAATCATATTTAAACATAAGTGGCATAAAATTATCCTTCCAATAAAGCCAAATTGATGGACATTAATACGATTTTCTTGTGTTTTATTTCAATTCAAAGTTCTATACCTCTAAAAAAAACACCCTTTACATGCATAGCCTCGTTAGAAGCACTGTGAAGTTTCAGCCATAATCAGCAGTGCATGGAACTGTTTTGGAAATTAGTCATTAATATAATTGTGATGCAATCAAATTCCTAAACATTTCCATTATCTTCAGAATATCTTTATTTCAATGCGCACCTATTAAAACCTTGTAAACAATTCACTTTTCTTAACATAGTCACTTATAAGTTTTGTACACAATGTTAATAACATTTACATTGCTATGTAAAACACTTTCAGCACCGATTAACTTAACAGAACTGTGTGACAGATAAGAGTTTGCGCGCACTGCAATCAAACCAACACTTAACTGCAATACAACATAATTGAATATGCGATAACATAACATCGGGCGGTCATAATTATCACTTTATCATTGGTTGTATGAAGCAAAAAAACAAAGCTTTCCCGACGGTGTCTCATAAGTTAAAGGACTCTTACAAACCATTTCTGCATCATTTGCTTTTCTTTCCGGGGAAAACCAATGGAGCACTTTTGATTCAAATTTGCTTGAATTGATACACACTATATGGTTGACGCTCTCAGCAACCCTTACTATATTTTTATGGGGGACTTTTTTCTCAAACAGACCTTCATATCTTTCTGAACCGTTTACATGCTTAACCCAAATTCTCAAAAGGGGGTTTCTTAAATGCCCCAAAAACATAATTAGGGGGCTCAGGGAAAATTTTTATTTAGGTAAAAAAAAAAATTATGTAATTCGCCCAACTTCCTTTTAATTGTCAAGAATGTAGGAACTGATTTCAACAGACTTTGCAGCATATCAAAACACTCCATTTGTGATAATTTCAGACCTGATAGCAAAACAAGGTTGTCAGATTTGGCATTAATGACTCTTGTATGTATGTATTCTCCATTAACTCCTAGGAGGAGCATATGGCCAATATGAAACTTTGATCTCTTGCCACGACTTTCCCGATTCTTGGATTTACTTTTCCAGCGACCTTTTCCAGTTGGTTTTGGGTCTACTACGTCTTCTACTGCCTTGTGGATTCCACCCAAGAGCCTGGCGACAAACTTCGCTGTGTGGTTTCCGGAGAGTGTGACTCAATGACTCTTAATTACTTAAAATAGTTGTCAAAATCACATTCAGTCAAAAATTTTAATTGTTGTTCATTGAAATATTGTGGTTATGCTACATTTTTTTATCTAAGGTCACACTTTTGAATGTGGAACCATACAATTGAAAATTGGTACATCCTATATTGTTGACGTTTCGGTAACCCTTACTATTTTTCTAACAGATCTCGAAATTTCTTTGGACCGTTTAGATGTTTTGGCCTAGTTCTCAAAGAGATGTTTATAAAATGTTCCGAAAAGGAATGTGAGGAGAAATTGTTATTTGCGGAAAAACATTTTTTTTCTAAGTCATCAAGAATGTAGAAATTGATTCTAACAAACTCTTAGTCATATCGAATCCACTCCAAAAAAGGTATAAGACACCCCATTTGCGGCAATCTCTGACGTGATAAGAAAAACCGATGTCAGATTCGGGATCAGCGGCCCTAAATTCATCAACAAAGTTGTCGAGATCTCTCATTCAGAAATTTGTATTGCACAGTGTAATCAATTAAAATTTTTAAACTTTGCTTTATTTTCGTAGCCAGACACAAATGTAATCTTCATACGTATATTAATAGAACATTTAAGATTCGTTTCGAAATGATAATGATGCTATTATTCTCGCACTTAGCCAGGAATTATAGTTAATGTGTCTGTTTATTTTCGTTTATCAATTAGATACGAGTAACGGTGCCCTGCTGATATTGTTTCTTCTCATAATTCAATCTGTATGAATTGTTAACAAAACGTTGGAAAATTCAGTCAACATAGTCGTCTCATTGTTAATTGTAAAATTCTTATTCGTACAATGATTATAGGATACGTGTACAATAAACATAACTACAAAGTCTGAATATAGATGTGAACATAGTATTATTATAGTAACCATAGACATGTGATTTGGAACATAGAAATTGCATATCTTAGTAAGAATAAAGTTTTTTTTTTCTTGCCATCGACCATTTACCATATAATTGTGAGAACTTTTCTTAATGTAAATAACATTTTAATGCAAAATTTGCAATTACAACAACTATAATTATGCGAAAATGGAAAAAAGATAATGGAAAAAATATTACAAAGATACATACTATAGAATTATTATTGGCATAGTGTATGTTCTTAAAGAAGCAGGTGAGTTTTTATAGAGGTCTTATCTTAAAGTTACTTACTGCGCGTACCTACATGCCATGGTTTCTTAGATATCTGCTATAATGTTTTTCTAAAAATAGTTTTTGTTATTAAGAATTAATAGGTTTTGCTTTGATTTATTTATGATTTTCTTTGACTTTAATAACTTTTCTCTCCTCTCTCACTTTTTCATTACAGTTTGTGGTCCACCTGCAGTACCTTTAAATGCCAAAGTTTCAACAGTTGCCGGCGAAGCGGGTCTTTATGAAGCCAAATACGAATGTGATTCAGGTTATGAACTTTTTGGTTCGCCTACAATAAAATGTGATTCACGCACAGGCTGGGAACGTGAATTACCATTTTGTGGCACAAATGTTGCCTACAGAAAACCAGTAAATCAAAGTTCTCATACACGTGGTGGACCAGCGCATTTTGCCAATGATGGTCAGCCGGGTAATAAGGTAATATTGAGCAAAGAGTGATGTTTTAAGTAATAAACATTGAAAAACAAATAAGCCTTAGATTACCGAAAAGTCTTTAGGTATTTTTATTTTGACACTTTTCTGCGAGACTTTTTGCAACACTAAAAACTTTTTCTTTATTTCCACACTTATTTCCACAAATTTTTTAAACTTTTTTGCTACAAATTTTCAACCCTTTTTTTACACATTTTTGACGCGTTTCTGACACTTTTTTGGACAAGTTTTTTTGATACTTTTTTGACACATTTTCGATTCCTTTTTTGCAAAACGTTTTAAATACTTTTGTAAAAGTTTACGACTCATTTTTGACAGATTTTTGGACACTGTTTTGTGATACTTTTTTGACAAGTTTTTGAAACTCTTACAATTCGTCTTTAATGCGACAATTTTCCTACAAGTTCTTAAAACTTTTTTGCTACAAATTTTTAAAACCTTTTTTTAAGACTTTTCAGAAGCGTTTTTGACACTTTTTCGAACAAGTTTTTAGCAACTTTATTCTATGAGAATTTTTTCAAAAGTTTTTTGTGAAATTTTTTTAAAATTTTTTGTGACATTTTTATCGATACCTACGTTTTTTGACATATTAATGTGACACGTTCTTTCACATGTTTTCAATAATTTTTTCAAAACGTTTTAAATCGTTTTGTAAAAGTTTTGTGACACGTTTTTGACACATTTTTCTGTGGGACTTTTTTGTGACATTTTTGCGATACAATTGTTTAAATTTCTTGTGGCACTTTTTTCGACATATTTCCGATACTGTCTTGCGAAACGTTTTAATTACTTTTGTAACAGATGTATGACACGTTTTTGACACATTTTTTTGGTACTGATTTAAGACACTTTTTTGAATCTTTTACAATTCCTTTTTCACACTTTATTGCGACACTTTTCCTTCAAGTTATTAACACTTTTTTGCTTCATATTTTTAACGCTTTTTTGACACTTTTCCGAACAAATCTTTAGCAACTTTTTTCTATCAGAATTTTTTCAAAACTTTTTTGTGAAATTTTTTTACAATTTTTTTGTGACATTTTTTTCGATCCGTTTTTGGACATATTATTGTGACATGCTTTCGATACTTTTTGCAAAACTTTTTTGATACTTTTGTAAAAGTTTTCCGATACGTTATTGACACTTTTTGTGGCAGTTTTTTGTGACAATATTTACCACACTTTTGGCGACACGTTTCTGTGAGACTTTTTTCAACTCTTTTTTTTATGACACTTTTTTGACACGTTTTTGTTATTTTTTTTTTCAAAACATTTTTGGTATTTTTTTGAAAGTTTTCCGATACGTTAAAAATATTTTTAAAATTTCTTTCTTTCTTCCCCGCAGAATCCCGACGGCCAACAATGCTCAGAAACACAAAAAGAACCCTCGCCCTGGTGGCGTGTCGATTTGTTAGCACCGCAGGCTGTGCGTGTAGTGCGTATTACAACACGCGGCTGTTGTGGACATCAGCCGTTGCAGGATTTGGAAATACGTGTTGGTAACAGCAGCGCTGACTTACAACGTAATCCGCTGTGTGCCTGGTATCCGGGTACCTTAGATGAGGGCATTACGAAAACTTTTACCTGTGCACGTCCACTAGTGGGGCAATATGTTGCCATTCAATTGGTAGGTGTCGAAGGTAGCCTCAGTCTTTGTGAAGTGGAAGTATTCAGTAATGATGAGTTTTCCGTCGATCGCTGTTTAAGTCCAAATTTGAATGTTGACACCATATTAACGACATTTTCGAAAACCTGCTATGAATTTCATGTAACAAAAGGTGAAAATTTCGAAAAGGCGCGTCAACTGTGTAAAACTACAGGTGAGAAGAATGAAATTGAAAAAAAAGCAGATATTTTATTGATATGTGAATTTTGTAATTTTTCTTTGTTGTTTTTCGAAACAATTACAGGTGGTGATTTAGTGCACGAATTTCGTGGTCCCGCTAGTGATTATATTTTAACAGAATTGGAACGTCGCAAATCCGAATTGAAGACGCAATTGGTATGGATTGGTGCGCAAAAAGAACCTGGAATTACATCGCGCACTTGGAAGTGGGTAAATGGTAAGTCAAATTCTTCGAGTTCAAAAACAAAACTGTCATAAATTGATAATTAGTTGTGTACAGCCATTCAATTAAGTTTGGCAATCCAAATAAACCAAAACCTGAATGCTAAAATTGTTTAATTAGCACCTTCTTTCTGTGGCATTTGTTTTTGTTTATTTTTCAATCGATCGCTAATTTTTTGCATACATAAGCTACTCTCATATTGACGTAAAGAAAGTTTAAGGGGGATTTATCTTGCGTCAATCTTATCAAGAGAGGCACAATGATATTGAACATAGAGTTGATTTGTGAGAGTTACTTTCCAGATAATCAGGCTTCAGAAAAATAAAAAAGGTGCGAGTGTAGAATGTATACATTTTATTATTATTATTTGAAGGCTCTGGTTAGTACTGCAACCTAGAAAGGCGTTTTTGATAGCCCCTTTCTCTATCAAAACACTCGCTTGCCGAATGCCCTCTTGTACACTCCAGTGGTCGATAAGGCTGTTTTCTTCCCATTCCCGAATGAAGTTATTTTTAAGTTATTTTTCCCTTCACGGAAGAGTTTTGGGCCAATTAAAGTGTCGAGCGCGCCTCTCTCGGCCAAGCGATATTCTCATTGCCTTCATATCGCCCGTGTCCTAGTATCCAGGTTAGAGTAACATCATTCCATCTGGATAAGACTTGAAGAAGTTCAAAACACTCTCAGATAAGCTTTGATTGTATTGAAAAAGCCATTAATGATTTTAGAGTTTCTTGACTGTCCGTATAAATGTACATATATGTCGGTGCCGGTATTGCCCCTACGGAGACATTCTCTGGTGCACAACTCAAATCGTCGACTTCCGCCTAAAAAATTAAAGCTGTTTTTCCCATCCCAACTCCTTCACTGCTATCTGCCATTTTGGACCCATCAGTGAACCATAACTGTGAGCCCTGATTTATGTTTATATCGTTCCTCCTCCAATCTCGGCGCGGTCATTGATGACCACATTGAATTTTATGAAGAAACCAAACTTTTTACCTATCTAATCGGAGACTTGATGTATTCCAGAACACATCCAGGATTTTGACATGTCGTGTTAGATTGCCTTCATTAAGTTGCTGAAAATGAGGTAGCCTGATGGTCGCACAGGCTGCTACTTTTTAACTTTTAGGTGAAGAGCGTTCCTAGAGCAACTGTCAGTCATGTCCTTAGTGCCCCGGTCACACCTAAGCAGGCTCTTCTAAAGATTCTTTTTAGTTCGTTTGAGCCTTTATTGAGTCTACCTTTGGTTACCATGCTTATGTAGCGTAAGTGATCATTGACACAATGATAGTTTTGTAAGACCATGCCATAATTTTTGGACGTATTCCCCATGCATTACCTTACAGTCTTTGGCAATAATATGATCATTAAGACTTTGTTTGTTATGTATGACAAATGACTCTTCCAAGGTAGTGTTTTGTCTAGGATTATTCCTAAATATTTAATCTCCTCGAAAACCGTTAGCACCCTTTCGCCTAAGTTAAAAGCTCCCAGATTTAGCATTCTTCTACGCGTAAAGGGTACCAGTGTGGTTTAGCAAGGGTTTATTTTGAGTCTCTTTCGTGGCACCAGCCTAGAGCTAAGTTAAGAGACAGTTGCATTAGTTCAGCTATGGTTGCGTCAAACCTGTCTCCTCAACAAAGCCTTAGACCTCGAATTTGTGGTCATCAAAAATTTCTAATAATTTGTCGATAACTAGTATCCATAGGAGCGGTGTTAGTATATCTCCCTGGGGGCATCCTTTAGTTGCCCTCACTGTTAGTCTTTCGTTACCCGGCTTCACATATGACTGTCCTGTTTTTGAGCATGTTGAGGACCCAATCAGTTATCATCTTTGGTATTGCTTTTCTAATCATTGCTTCTTCAAATGACTTAAATGTCGTGTTGTCAGAGTCTCCCTGTATTTCAATAGATGAACAAAGAGCTACTTCGTTACCTCCCGAAATCATTCTGGATTTTAGTCGTAAGGCTGTGTATGGTGATTTCAGTCGATTCACCTGTTTGGTAAGCATATTGTTCAGAATGAAGAGGTGCAGTCAGAAATTACACTTCTCTGAGATAATGATCTCCAGTGCTTTAAGAAGAAACGATGTTAAACTTATAGGCCGAAATGATATGGGCGTGTGGTCCGCCTTCTTCCTACTTTCTTCTTTTTTCTTTGGGAATAGACGCAATTCAGACACTATTCCAGTCCACCGGGCACTACTTCTGGTTCTAAGCTTAGCCTGGTGTTAACATATTTATTCCTTTCTGTAATAAACAAGGTTGAAAATTGTCTGCTCCAGGAGATTAAGGCTAAAAGTAGAGACTGCTTTGTCAGTGGTAAAGATCCTAAAGGCTAAAGAGAGGCCTCGTTTGGTTTCCATCAGGAATTGAATAGCCTTGATTGGTTCACACCTATCGCAGTCTAGATAGAGTGTGTGCAGTAATAGATGTCCCTTAAAATCCTCCGTTTCCCATTTACTTAAGTGTTCAAAGGCCGTTTGGGTGGTCTTTTCTGAAGGACTTATGGAGTCTTGTAGCTATTGGGAGTGTTTCAATTTCGTCACGGTATTCTCTTCATGACGCGCTTTAAGACCTTCTCAACACCATATTATAATCCGTAAGGGCAGTTCTACATGTTGCGCCATCCCTATCAAAGAGTTGACGAGCTTACAGCCGCAACTGATCTAGTTTCCCGCTCGCCCAGGGCACAGTACGAAAACGTCTTTTAATTTTTGGTGTGCTTCTTTGATTTTAAGACCCGTTTCAACTAGTTTTATAACTTAAAATGAAGAAAAATTATGAACATGATGAATGTGGCATTTGCGTTCATAATTTTTCTCATATAAGTGGCGGTCACCCTAATGTACACATAAGTAGATAATTATTCCAGAACGTATAATCTTTTTCTCAGTGTAAGAAAGGCACTTTTTAAAAATCTATGAGCACGTACACATGAAACAAAATAAAAAGAATGCAAACTCGAATTTAATATGAAAGTGATGTCGATGACTAATTTTGGACAAAGCCACCAAAAAATTAGCCTAACAATTGATATAGCAATGAAGTCACTATAAAATATGGACTGTGTAGCCACAAAAGTCATAACTTAATGGTTTTGTGTTGTTGTAAAAAAAAGAGAAAGACAACAAAAGAAATAAAAACCAAGCAATACATAAACGGAAATTCAAAGGTTCTTTAAAAATGAAAGTTGTCCCGAATGGTAGTTGGCTAATGAAATGCATAAATGCGATGCGACATGTGTAATTAAACAGCCATATATGTTAACTTAATGCGATATGAATAACTGACCTTGATTTTAATTTAATGCCTGCCGTAGGTGAAGTTGTGCAAAAACCAGCCTGGGGTAAAGATCAACCAAACAACTACAATGGTGAACAGAATTGCGTGGTCTTGGATGGTGGACGTAATTGGCTCTGGAATGATGTGGGTTGTAATTTAGATTACTTGCATTTTGTTTGTCAACATGGTAAGTAGTGTTGTGGTTGCAACTAAGTAACTGTTTTGTGTAGCCAGTGGTTTCTTTACATTTTACAGCTCCACTTTCTTGCGGCTCACCTGATTCATTGCAGAATACAACTGTTGTTGGTAAGAATTTCACTGTGGGCAGTCAAATACAGTACAATTGTCCCAAGGGTCATTCTCTCATTGGTGATACGCAGCGGCAATGTCAGTCGGAGGGCACTTGGAGTGGACGTGCACCAACGTGTAAATGTAAGTATTTATTTTGAATTTATAGGTTTATTTTTGACAAAATTTTCAAAAATTTTCTCAACATTATAGATGTTGATTGTGGCGCATTGCCAGAATTGGAACATGGCGCCATACACCTGTCGGAGCCACGCACTAGTTATGGTGTACATGTCACTTATAGTTGTCATGAGAATTACACGCTGATCGGTAATGAGAATCGTACTTGTGAATTAAATGGCTGGACAGGTAAACAACCCGAATGTTTGGTAGATTGGTGTCCGGAGCCACCACTTATTGCTGGCGGTATGGTTACGGTGAATGATAAACGCGCTGGTTCAACGGCGACTTATAAATGTGAGGCTGGTTATGTGCTTGTTGGTGAGCCGGTAAGTTTTATGCATTCTATGATATTTGTTATTGTTGGAATATGACTTCAAGCTAAAAATTGGCGCCCATTGTGGACCTATGGAAATTCTTTTTATTTGATTTTGCCTCTTTTATAGTGTTTTTATTGAATTTTGCCTCGAAGTGAAAAAATATGCGCCCATCGTAGCTCTAAAGTATTGTTTTCATTGCATTTGCCTTCAAGCGAATATGCCCATTGTGGCTCTATAGCTTCTTTTATTCGATTTTTTCTGAAGTTAAATAAAAACAACAGTTTTAATTGGATTATACGTTGAAATCAATTAAATATACGCCCATCGTGGCTATAGTATAGTTTTCATTGGATTTTGCCTGTAAGTAAAAACTCGTCCATCGTATAGCATTGTTTTTTTTTTTTAATTTTGCCTAGAAGCAAATAAATAGACGCCCATCGTAGCTCGTTGGTATTGTTTTTATTGAATTTTGGTTCCAAGCTAAAAAACGCGCCCAACGTGGCCTTATAAAATTGTTTTTATTGGATTTTGTATCCAAACAAACAAAATAGGCGCCCATCGTAGCTCTTTTGTATGGTTTTTATTGAATTTCACCCCCAAATTAATAAAATATGCTCCCAACGAGGCTCTTTAAAATTGTTTTTATTGGATTTTGCTTCCAAACAAACAAAATAGGCGCCCATCGTAGCTCTTTAGTATAAGTTTTATTGAATTTATCTCCAAATTAATAAAATATGCTCCCAACGTGGCTCTATAAAATTGTTTTTATTGGATTTTCTTTCCAAACAAACAAAAAAGGCACCCAACTCAGCTCTTTAGTATTGTTTTTATTGAATTGTACCTCCAAATTAATAAAATATGCGCCCAACGTAGCTCTATAAAACTATTTGTATTGGATTTTGCCTCCAAACAAACAAAAAAGGCGCCCATCGTAGCAATTTAGCATGGTTTTTATCGAATTTTACCTCCAAATTAATAAAATATGCTCCCAACGAGGCTCTATAAAATTGTTTTTATTGGATTTTGCTTCCAAACAAACAAAAAAGGCGCCCATCGTAGCTCTTTAGTATGGTTTTTATTGAATTTACCTCGAAATTAATAAAATATGCTCCCAACGTGGCTCTATAAAATTGTTTTTATTGGATTTTGCTTCCAAGAAAACAAAATAGGTGCCCATCGTAGCAGTTTAGCATGGTTTTATCGAATTTTACCTCCAAATTAATAAAATATGCTCCCAATGTGGCTCTGTAAAACTGTTTTTATTGGATTTTCCCTCCAAACAAACAAAAAAGGCGCCCATCGTAGCTTTTTAGTATTGTTTTTATTGAATTTTACTTCCAAATTAATAAAATATGCGCACAACGTGGCACTAAAGCTTAAGCGTGTACTGTAATATACAAATAAAAGATTGCAGAAGTACAAGAACACGATTTCAATTCATACTGTTTTACTTCTTTACAGATAATATCCTGCGGCTTGGGCGGTGAATGGTCCAGTAAGCCACCATCATGTCGTTTCGTCGATTGCGGCGCACCAGCGCGTCCCGATCGTGGTGTAGCTGTGCTGATAAATGCCACAACAACAGTTGGTTCCATGGTTAAATATGAATGTGAAAACGATTATTGGTTGGATGGACCATCGGAGCTTTTCTGCACCAAAGATGGCAAATGGTCGGGTGATGCACCTGTTTGTGAGTTGGTCACATGTGATACACCGCATGTGCCACCGGGTTCTTATGTTGTTGGCTATGACTATAACGTGCATTCCAAAATTACATATAATTGTGATCCGGGGCATGTGTTACGTGGTCATCCAACCTTAGAATGCTTGGAATCTGGTGAATGGAATAATGAATCGCCTTTCTGTGAATGTAAATATGAAATTTTTTGGCTTTTTGACAAATTTATTATGTTTTTTTATTACTTAGATATTGATTGTGGTCCCATTACTCCAATACCTTATGGTGTACATAAATATACACAAAATACCACATATGTGGGGTCAGAGGTCACATTTAGCTGCACGCAATCGCATAAATTAAATGGTGTTCCCAAGCGTATGTGTCTACAAACTGGCGTTTGGAGTGATGCCTCACCAAAATGCGAAGAGATACGCTGCACGGAGCCAGCATTGGCACCACATAGTCTACTCTCTGTGACTGGTAATGATCGCATGTATGGACGCACTTTGATACGTACCGCGGAAACGACTCCTAATAGTGCGCAGACTTATAAGTAAGTGAATTTTTGTTGACCACTGTAAAGTTTTCTAAAATAAGCATTTGATTTCTTACGTATTCTATAGAATTGGCGCACTGGCGAAATATCGCTGTGAACGTGGCTATAAGATGGTCGGTGAAGCTTTGGTTACATGTGAGGATAATGGCCAATGGAGTGGTTTGGTACCAGAATGTGTTTGTAAGTAATCAATATGGAACTGCTTTAAAAACCTTCATTCATTGAATCCATTTACTTTATTTTCTGTTACAGATGTTGAATGCGGCGCACCAAGCAATATCACCAAAGGTAAAGTAACGCTTGCCACCAACGCCACTTATTATGGTGCTGCAGCGCTGTATGAATGTAATCCGAACTTTAAATTGGATGGTGTTTCACGCAGACTTTGCACCGAAGATGGCACTTGGAGTCATGAGACTCCGAATTGTGTTGAGATTACCTGCAGTGAGCCGGATATTAGTGAAAACCTTATAGTTGAGGCTAATGAGCGTGCCGTTGGCGCTGTGGCGAAATTCAAATGTCAAAAAGGCCGAAATATGTTGGGCAATGATACGCGTGTTTGTCTTAAAAATGGAAAATGGACGGGCAAAAGTCCCACTTGTAAACGTAAGTTAAATTTTATAGTAAATAATGTATGCATAAGTAAGCCAGCGTTGGGCAACAAATTGCAAGTCGGAGCCAAACTAGTCGCTTAAGACTGGAGAAGGACTAACTAATTTTAAAGCGCTCTAAAGCTATTCTGGTATCTTATTTCTATCGAAAATATGTATACATAAGTAAACCAGCGTTGGGCAACAAATTGCAAGTCAGAGCCAAACTAGTCGCTTAAGATTGGAAAAGGACTTACTAAGTAGAATTTTATAGCGCTCTTAAGCTATTCTGGTGTCTTATTATTATTGAAAATATGCATACATAATAAAATCCAGCGTTGGGCAACAAATCGCAAGTCGGCGCCAAAGCTATATGCTTAAAACTGGAGAAGGATTAACTGGAATTCCATAGCGTTTTAAATTTATGCTGGTATCTCATTATTATTAAAATATGAATACATAAGTAAGCCAGCGTTGGGCAACAAATTACAAGTCGGAACCAAGACTAGTTGCTTAAAACTGGAGAAGGACTAACAAGAAGTATAAAGTGCTCTTAAGCTATTCTGGTATCTAATTGTTATTGAAAATATATACACATAAGTAAGCCAGCGTTGGGCAAAAAATTGCAAGTCGGAGCCAAAACCAGTTGGCTGAATCTGTAGAAGGACTTACTAGAATTAAAAAGCGCTCTAAAGCTATTCTGGTATCTTATTATTATTGAAAATATGTATATGTAAACCAGCGTTGGGAAGCAAAAATTCAAGTCAGAGCCAATAACAGTGGCTTAAAACTGGTGAAGGAACAACTATTTTACTTTGTATAACTTAATTTTTCTTTCACTGGTTGATGATTTGTTTAACATCACAAATTGATATATAGAAATATAAATTTTCTATATTCTGTCGAATAAAAATAATTAAAAGGAATAAAACTGCATAGTTTTCAAACTTAAAAAAGAATTTATTTTTAAAATATATAGAATCCTTTCAAGGGACAACAAATAAATTAAAAATAAAATGATTGTAAATATTTCAAAAAATATATCATATAAAGCTAAGACGTTTTTAGACAATTTTTAACAACTACGGCAAGCGTTAATCTGTGACTATTATATTGGCACCCAACGTGGGGCTGAGTGTAGAAAATTAATATTTCTATATTTTAATCATTGGAAGAAAGTATTGTACCTTATAGTATTCTTATTTTATTCACAGACTTCTTAATCAAATTGTTACATTTTCTTACAGCGGTTGATTGCGGTCGTCCACTGCCCATTGAAAACGGACGTGTTATTGTTGTCAACGATTCCACGCTATATGGCGGTTCTGCGGAATATCATTGTATACCCAGCTTCAATCGCATTGGTCAATATCTACGCAAATGTACCGAAGATGGCACATGGAGTGGTGATGAACCACGTTGTGAAGTAGCTGCCACAGAGGCACAAGAGAGTTCTGGCCTGGGTACAGGCATTGCCATAGGCGCCACAGTTATCATAGTGTTACTCGTTGTAATTGGACTTATAGTGCTGCATCGTAATAAGGCAAGACCGGTGAAGAATACTGAAAATATACAAGCGGCTGAGACAAAAGATGAACGTAATGCCGCTGTAATGTCATATTCAACACTAGAGGCTAACAATCGTGGAAATGGTCCAATAGATAATGGACCACCAGCGACGTTTAATACATTTCATGGTACGGGACGTGGTGGTGGTGCTGGTGGTGTAGCAAATGGTAATGGCACAGCTGGAGGAAGAACGGCAGGTTTGTTATTTTTTTCTTTTTCTTTTGATCTAATTTCTCCTTATATCCTACTATGTATATAGATATATAAATATATGTTTGTATATTATTTATAGAAAATATCTACGATCAAATACCCAGTGAACAATTCTATGATGCTCCATATGAAATGCGCACAAATGATGAGGTCTACGAACCAGAACCAACAGCCGGAAATGTTATAACCATAAATGGCATATCGGTGCGATAGATGATAGCAAGAGTTCAACTGAGTTCAGCAATAAGTATGAGTAACATGTATTTGAAATTTGGAGTTTTCATTTTGTATATGAGGAACGTTTGTGTAGCATAACAACTATATTTTAATGAATTTGAACATTTTTGCGTTTGACACTATTTAAGGGGCTACATATGCTACAGAAAGTGAAAAGTACACAAAAATATTGTGATTTTCTAAAATCTAATATGAAAATTATTATTTCTAATTATTCAAGAGTAATCGAACCTACTAAGCTTTTTAACAATAATTCATCGTCATTTCAATATTTATGATTTCCATACTTTGGCAACTAACAAAATTCTATAAATTATAAATAATGAAAATTTGAAGGGAATGATTTCATCAGAAAATTATAATTATTTGTGAAAAATGTCGAACGAAATTTTTATAAAACAATTATAACATTGAAATCACTTTAATTGCCTGTAGCCCCTTTCATTGTTAAAAGTTACAACTGAAAAATTTAGTATTTTTAGGTATATGTATGACTGAAAGTGATGATTTTCACTGCGATCGTTTCTTTTGCGATTTATACGAAATATCTGAAAGCGAAAACTCAATCTGCATAGTTGATAGAAACTTTCCCAAGTTAACAATTTTTCTAAAGAATACATTTTTTCGAAAAAATTAAAAAATTTCTTAAAAAATTTTTTTTTTCTAAATCTGAAGTTTCTTATAATAAAACTAAAAAAATATTCAATATAACATAATTTTATATAAATTGTAATATTTTTATGAAAAAGTCTACAACACTTTGTGGAGAAACATTAAAACTAAGTATATTACATATATAAGTATATGTATATTTCCTTATAGTCGTATATGAAACTTGATGTAAATTTCTTAGTTAGATTTATGTTAAAAATTAAATTCTCTTATTATTATTATTATAATTATTATTTTATTTTTATATTTTGTAAATAGTGTGTGTGATTGTAGCGTGATTTTCATATAAATTATTTGTTACACTAAGCTGTTATAAATATTTATTCCTTATAATATTAAATAAAGTATTTGGCCTTAAATTAAGTTGACATATTCAAAGAATAAAACCGAAAACAAATTTTATAAATAGTAAAAATTTTAGATTTGTAAAAACAGTTATACATATGAATGTATATAAATTAAAGGTATATTTGTTTCATAATATATTGCTTGATGTAATTTATTATTTACGAATAAAGAGATCTATATCCTAATAATTTGCATTTATGACGCATAATTAGTTTTTGGAGAAATCGAACTAAATAAATTAAAAATGAAAACTTTGCTAGTCCCCACCTATTAAAGCTTGGATGGCACGTAGTATATTGAAAACTTCCAAACTCTTCGCCACTGCCACTATCGAAAGAAAATTGAAGAGCGAAAAATACCCGAAGGTTTTATTGAGTATTCCGGAATGCTTGCAGTACCAATGGAAGCATTTAGTTTTAATATAATGTAAGATTTTTAACCAGATTCATGCTTGGTTCATGTGATTAAGTTAGTTTATGATAAGTAATGTGCACAAACCATGTGAGTTTGCCATATAGAGAGCTTTTCAATTTTTATAAAATATTTTGGTTAGTTTTACATTAACTAGATAGAAAACTTTTCACCATGGCATTGTTATTTTAGCCTTTGCAATACAGAGTTTAAAAAATTTCTGGAGGGAAACTATGAAAAAGCTTTTCCTTTTGATACAGATTCTAAGATCTTTTTACTTAAAAGTGCAAAAATAGCATATAGTAAATATTTTCACAATAAATTCGGATAGCTAAAACTACCCCCAACAAGCGAAAACTTCACCATTTTTCAATTGGATCCTTACTTTTCAAGTTATAAGCCTTTAAGTTAATGGTTTCTTTAAATAGGATTTTTCCGGATCAAACAATTACAAAAGTTAAGTATTTTGTAAAACATATATTTTGTTATAATAATTTCAAGAACATGGTAACCAAAATCGGATGAAAAATAACAGCTCTATTTTAGATTTAGTAAACTAACTATTTCAACATAAACGGCTATAAAAACCGGGAACGGTAAACCGTGGTTGGACTGAATGGAAGGTAGGGGGATAAAAAATGGACTATCGCAGATCCTTGTCCCATCTATTTTCTTATAACTTGGGGTCTTGCCTATAAGAATCTGAGCTCAGTTTTCGGTACTCATATTTTGCATACTCAATCAAGTCCATCTGGTGCCTACTCTAAGTTAAAAAGTGCGAATAGTATTGTGATTTGGTGGAAAAAGAAACCAACAGTCAGAAAAAACCAAGCTGACAGTCTAATATGATAGCAGGAACAAAGCATTATAAAGAAAATTTTGCAAATCTTTGTACAAAATCGTTCTTATTAAACAAAAAAAAAACATCTTAGAATTTTTTCAAATATTTCGGACACATTTATTGGGTATTTTGGTTTTAGCGGTTTTTGGAAGTAAGCAACTTGGATTTTTTTTTTTTTAATATGGAGAATGTGCAGCTCCGATCAGTTTTATAGATTCATATTTTTGAAAGCATAGACTTTTGATGATATGGTGAACAAAATCCATAACATCGTATTATCAAACCATAGCGGGTGAATTGATTTGGGAAGTTGTAGGCACATTATTTCATGAGATAATGGCCACAGTCTTTTTTTTTGTGGAATTTAAATAACTTTTATCTATTTAAAAGGAAAGAAAAAATCATTACAAGAAAGAAATATGCTCAATTAATGAACGGATTTTACGACGCATTAGAGACAAAATGGCCAATTTTGCGTAGGATTAAGTGATCTTTCATAGTGATTACGAATCAACGCAAAATTGTTTGGATTAGGTAGACGCCGCTACACTGTACTCTTCTCTCCCTCCAGATTTTGTTACTTGTCATGCCATTATATTTATGCTAGACAAGAACCCATCAAATCGAAAGAAAGCTTTGCATGAAAATGTAAAGCTTTGCATTGAAGCTTTTCTTTATACCAGTTACCATTTGTTATAATGAAATAGTGTTGCCATGTAGCAGTAGCTTTTTAGTTTCTGGTTAATTTTGAAATTCAATTTTCTTACAAAAATCAAGTATATACAGAACCTGAAGACCGACCATTCCCTGCTCGGGCGACTAGCTGCTAGTAATCTGATAATAAGATAAAACTCGGCAAGTATCGAATAGTATCAAAATCTGCAGTATTTTGAAAATTTTACTTTTATGGGATGTGCCACGCCCTCTTTTCTGAGGTTACTCAGTTTTTGCTCAGAGCTTGAATTTATATCTTAATAGTGTCTGAATGAAATTTGGTTGGATTATCTCAAAAAAAATTTTCAGTAAATCGTTTTGAAGCTTTTGCTTATATAGGAGGTGACACGCCCCGTTTTTTTTTTGAGTTCATCTTGTTTTAGCTTAGAGCGTGCGTTTATAGTCTTTAGTATATAAGTGAAATTTAGTTGGATTATCTCAAAAAACTCTTTCAGTAAAGCATTTTGAAACTTTTGCTTAAATGGGAGGTGCCACGCTCTCTTGTCCGAATTTGTCCAGTTTTTTCTCAGAGTTTGCTCTTACAATTTGTAGAATTTATGTCTATTTTAGTTGCATTGTCATGAAAAATACTCCTCAAGTTGCATTTTGAATATATTTTTTGTATGGGCGGTAGGCATGTCCGTTGACCGATTTTGCTTATTTTCAATACCACTAGCTAACTTTTACGATGGAGACAGTGTACCAAATTTCATTGAATTATCAGCTTTCCCAAAAAATGTATTTCCACACACAGCCAGCCACCCAGCCATCCAGACAGACGGACATGGACATATCGACTCAGGAGGTGACGTTGATCAAGAATATATATACTTTTCTATATCTGCCTCGTCTCCTTCACTGCGTTACAAACGGATGTGTAGGGTATAAAAAAAATAAAAAACATATCAAAAAGGCCGAGATCGATGTATATTGGTGCAGTTTCAAACAATATAGAAATTGAAATGTTTTGAAATATATCAAAAAAGTTGGATATTATTAAAAGTGTTCAAAAGTATAGAAAAAAGGATTATAAATTACGAAAATTTTAAAAATTTGTCACACAATATCACTATTACCAAAAAATGCGTTCTAATAACAATGAAAGGTATTTCATACCTGTGTCTTTCTGCATGCTCAGTTTTTCGATTAATTTTTTCAAACTCAGAAACATAGGACCCACAGTTTAGGGGTCATGAAACAAGAACGAAAGGAGCTATGAATTTGAGCCTAACGACCTAAAACCTAGTATTTATAAGCTTCCTTTTAAGAAAATATATTCGGCAATGCATCAACTTTTTTAGAAACATACGATAATTTCAAAATATATGTACCACCTATCATTTCCATCCACTCTTTTTTGATTGTGCACATTAAAAAACCATAACATATGTTGAAAACTTTATTGTGTATTTGATAAAGTAGAAGTTACAATTGCAAAGTATAAAAAGTGAATGTTTTCTTTTGATAAAAAAATGCATCTGCAAGTTCAGAACTCAAGCTAATTGGGATTGAGCTTAAGTTCAGCAACGGCCGCATTTAAGCGTGACTTCGATGGTCGATTACGTTGCTTCTCCTCGACGAAAATCTGATAATGTCCCTCGCCGTAGCCAAAATTACGCATCGTCTTACGTAGGCTGGTTGGTATAAATCGGAAGCCACGTTCTGCTGGCGGTGATGGTGGTGGTGTAGCGGCGGCGGCTACAACAGGTGAGGTGCAGCGTTCAGCATCACAACGATTCTTCGGAGAGCAATTACGGCATGCCTTCTTTTCGATGATACAAAAAATACGCAAGATTTTCTGCAGAAACAAAATGACGAAGAACAAAATGAAGTTGGTGGCAAACAAGTGTTTGCGTGGTGCGAGAAGCATCTTGACGGAGCAGCAGTCTTAACTGGGAAACTGGATGTTATGCACTGGGACGGCACGTGATTGCAATGGTGGTGCCTATGTGTCTTGCGTTGCGTTTCGCTTCGAATTCCTTCCTCTCAATGTTGTCGTGTTTTTGATGTTGAGTTGCTTTTAGAACTGAAAGACTGATGGAATTTGGACAAAGATTTATATGATAAAAAAGGTTAAGTGCAGGTAGCACTTGTAGATATGACGCTTGGTAGCATCAACCCGCGCGAAGTAACAAACAACAACAGCAGGTCGTTTTGGACACTGTTACTGTGTGTGATACAGTGTCGTTTTAAGCGCATAAAGGTCAATTGGAAATACAGGCATGTGCTAATTAGCATAACTATGCGCATGTGTGGTGACTGTACTGGCTGTTTGGCTTGACACTTTGGTAGTTTTAGTACCTAAGGTTAGATTTATATGTGTGACATCTTGCGGTGGCTTCTGTGAACTAAAATTTTAACGTCCTATTTATGGTGCTTATCCTTGAAATGGCAAAAGGCGATATGTGTACCTACTAAAGATGGGTGATTCCAGATAAGGCAATTTCTGCTTACGACATAAGTTGAGTTGATTGGAGTAAATAGTGCTCGAGCATTCACATAGCGCTAAAAGAAAAGTTGCAAACATAGTTCAAATAAAACACTAGTGTTTTTCTTTAAAAATTGTCTTCAAAGACAAGAAACAGCTGATAAATTTAGGAGACAGTAGTGACAATGTAAGACGATGATGGCAAAGCACTAACCAATAAAGGTCAGCAAGCAGATATTTTTCTAAAGACATTCTTCTGATATGTTCCCATTTTGTAACATAAGAAACAATTGAAAAATTAAGGAGACAGTAATGACATTAAAATCAATTTATCTCAGACCTGCTATTCAGATACTGCACTGATAGTGCAAGAATCGCTGTAGTTTCCACTGGACCATCGGAAACATAATGAAATACTGAATATTAACTTTATTTCCTAACCTAACCTAACCTAACCTAACCTAACCTAACCTAACCTAACCTAACCTAACCTAACCTAACCTAACCTAACCTAACCTAACCTAACCTAACCTAACCTAACCCAACCTAACCTAATCTAACCTAACCTAACCTAACCTAACCTAACCTAACCTAACCTAACCTAACCTAACCTAACCTAACCTAACCTAACCTAACCTAACCTAACCTAACCTAACCTAACCTAACCTAACCTAACCTAACCTAACCTAACCTAACCTAACCTAACCTAACCTAACCTAACCTAACCTAACCTAACCTAACCTAACCTAACCTAACCTAACCTAACCTAACCTAACCTAACCTAACCTAACCTAACCTAACCTAACCTAACCTAACCTAACCTAACCTAACCTAACCTAACCTAACCTAACCTAACCTAACCTAACCTAACCTAACCTAACCTAACCTAACCTAACCTAACCTAACCTAACCTAACCTAACCTAACCTAACCTAACCTAACCTAACCTAACCTAACCTAACCTAACCTAACCTAACCTAACCTAACCTAACCTAACCTAACCTAACCTAACCTAACCTAACCTAACCTAACCTAACCTAACCTAACCTAACCTAACCTAACCTAACCTAACCTAACCTAACCTAACCTAACCTAACCTAACCTAACCTAACCTAACCTAACCTAACCTAACCTAACCTAACCTAACCTAACCTAACCTAACCTAACCTAACCTAACCTAACCTAACCTAACCTAACCTAACCTAACCTAACCTAACCTAACCTAACCTAACCTAACCTAACCTAACCTAACCTAACCTAACCTAACCTAACCTAACCTAACCTAACCTAACCTAACCTAACCTAACCTAACCTAACCTAACCTAACCTAACCTAACCTAACCTAACCTAACCTAACCTAACCTAACCTAACCTAACCTAACCTAACCTAACCTAACCTAACCTAACCTAACCTAACCTAACCTAACCTAACCTAACCTAACCTAACCTAACCTAACCTAACCTAACCTAACCTAACCTAACCTAACCTAACCTAACCTAACCTAACCTAACCTAACCTAACCTAACCTAACCTAACCTAACCTAACCTAACCTAACCTAACCTAACCTAACCTAACCTAACCTAACCTAACCTAACCTAACCTAACCTAACCTAACCTAACCTAACCTAACCTAACCTAACCTAACCTAACCTAACCTAACCTAACCTAACCTAACCTAGCCTAGCCTAACCTAACCTAACCTAACCTAACCTAACCTAACCTAACCTAACCTAACCTAACCTAACCTAACCTAACCTAACCTAACTCAACTTAACCTAAATAACCTAAACCTGAACAAATCAGCAAACGAAAAGTACAAAAGTTATTTTCGACGTACTTTTCAATGATGATTCTCAGAGGCAGAATTGCTCTTTCACGTCTAGATTAAAGGCATTCCAAGTATATATTCTTAAGTATATAGACAATGATTAAGTAGGTAAAAATAATTGTCGCTCGTTATAGAAAATCTCTACGATTTAAAAAAAAACCCCTGGAGTACCTTATCGATATCTTGTCATTTATGTATATCCTGTTTTTATTAGTAATCCATTTTGTTTTCTTTTATTTACATTTTATTTTGCCCTGCTTTGTTTGTATGTCCTTCGCATTTATTTTTTTTTTTTGCACACATACGTCCTTGTGCTTCAGCAACATATTTCTTTACTTTAGATATCCCCCACCACATACACAAATGCGGCAGCTCATTGAGAAGTCACCACATAATCAGCTTCATTTGAAGTGCCGTCATAAGCTCCCAAGTGGTCGCTCGAGTTATACATTTATTTCCGAAATTTATTTTTCCCATTTTTTGTTTTTGTTTTTGTGTTTTATTTGCATTTGAGTTGGTCCTATTTTTGTTTGCATTTAATATGACTCATGTTACGGTGACTAAGTTTGAACTGGCGATTGCCTTCGAGTTACTTCATTTGCAACGACAAGTGATTGACGTTTTTGTCTACTTCTGTGATAAGTGTCTGGAAAATAATTTTTTTCCTTGTTTCCTTTTTTTTTTTGCTATATATTTGGTATGCCACTAAGGACATGCAAAATCAATAAATTTGATTTGTTTGATTTGGTGGTCATATGCATACGATTATTTGTTGTATATTTGAACAAAGGATGAGCTAATAAGAATGTATTATTATGAATTTTGTATTTTACTTTGAGAGTTTTCTCAAGTTTACTTATAGGCAAATTCAATTCGGTTAAATTGCGATTATTTTCCATGTAGACTGGCGTTACTGAAATTGAGATTATTTCTTATATAGGCCAAAACTTCCTCAAGTGAGCCACCTAAGAATTTAAACGTAAAATCGTAAAAAATGCTTTTTTAAAATAAAGAAAGATTTTGGATTTTTTGAATATTTAACAAAGATCAGGGAATAAAATCGTATTTTTTTTTTTTTGGAACAATATTTATTATTCATTATTGAAAATCCGTATTTCAAATAAATACAAAATTTAAGCAACTTCTCCGCCTCAGAAAAAATTATTCAAAATGTGAGGGCACTCTCCTTATGTCTAGGAACTATACCTCAGAAAAAATTGAGGTAATCGATATTGGTTCAAAAATTATGAACAATATAGTGTGCCGTGTAATTTTTTTTTGGAATAGTACAGAAAAACAAGGCATCTTACGAAAAATGTGTATATAGCATAAAATGCTTAAAATAGCTTAAGAAATACGTGTGAATTTTTTACAGAATTTTCTGAGGCATTTTATAATTTTTCGAAAATTGGTAAAAAAAAAACACGTTCCAAAAAACTCAGAAGTGTTCCTTAGACGATTCTAAGCATTTTATGCTGTATGAACTTTTTCCGTAAGATGCCTTGAGTTGCACGGCACACTATATTGTTAATAACTTTTGAACCAATATTGATTTCCACAATTTTTATTCTGGGATATAGTTCATTTACAATATGTTGGGTTTCTGGACACAGCAATTTTATTGGCAATGAGAACGCTGACGAACTTGCTAGGAAAGGATCTTCAACTGACACAATTTCCGACACCTATATTATGAAACCACTTGCATTAATTAGAGCCAATATTGACTCAAAATGTATTTTATAGACTAATTTTAGAAGTCTTATTTAACAACATCTTCTACGTCAAGGGCGATATGGTCACGTTATGACGCAAATAGAACACGAAAAATTATCTCATTAGACAGGCCTCAGAAACTTAATTGGTGTCATTACAGTGCACTACTTTGTAGGTAGGCACTACTCAAGGTTGGGGCTTACCGACGTAGGTGATCTTTGTAGAAGCTGTAAAGATCCTGATGTCGAAGAGTCCATTTTTCATATTCTTTGTGAATGCCCAGCGTTAGCTAACCAACGTTATAAGGTGTTTGAAAGTCATTTTTTCGACTCTCTTGAAGATTTCGCTCAGAAGAGTCCCAAATCCATTTTGGTGTTTATAAAAATTTCACATAGGTTGACAACGAAATTATATATCGGGTATACAATGGGCCCAATCTCAGCCTTGTTTATGATAGCAACTGCTATCTCCCGCGCTAACCTAACCTATATAGTTCCTTGAAATGTACTTTCCACATATTTTTTAAAATTTTCTCAGAGGCGGAGTAGTTGCTTCAGTTTTTATGTATTTGAAGTAGGGATTTTCAATGATCCAAAAAACAAATACACGTACTATTTTATTTCCTGGTCTATGTTATGTTTTTAAGTTTAAATTTTTAAGTTGCTCACTTGATAAAGATCTAAAGTTGAGAAGATCTCCAAGTTTTTGAAATGTTAATATAACATTTAGATGGTCCTGATATTATGATTATATGTTTGTATCTAGAAAGTATAATTTTTAAAATATTATCAAGAATGCCATACTCTTCAGAAAGATAAGTTTTTGAGAAATTTGCTTGCATAACCACGAGTAACACTTGCACTATAGCATTGTGAAAATATTGCTTATATGGTGGGTGCCACTCCGCTTTGGCCGCATCAACCAAGCTTCTGTTCAGACTTTGTACTAACTATCCTTAGTATCTGAGTGCAATTTGGTGGAATGATCTCTTGAAATGTTTTTAGTACAACATTTTGAAACTGTTGCTTGTATACCACTTTCTCTTGACCGAATTTTTATAGATTTTTCGTAGATTTTCAACTTCTATTAGTCCATTGATTAGATCCTTAAAACATGCCAAGAATTAACTAAGTCGTTTGCGGACTTTTGTTACAGAATTCGGTAAATGGGTCGTTTAAGAAGAATTAACTGCGGAGTGCTTTTAAATTAGAGCGTGGAAATCGGATGGGGGGTGGAATAAGCATCCTTTACAGTTTTTTTTTTTCAATATATCTACAAAGAGCAAACACCATTATCAAAATTGGCACTAACGTGGTCTTTGAGCATGGCTCATTAGTGGCTGTTTTAATAACGCGCGTTGCCAAAATGAGTTTCAACCACGTTCGTGAGTGATTTAAAAACGCGCGTTGCTAAATCAATTAAAAAAAAAAAAATTTCTTTAATTGTTTTTTAATTTTAATTTTTTCCTGTCAAGGACAATGAAACTGATATTATTTTCTTTTTTAGTTTGATATTGGGAGATTTGAACCTGTCGTGTGATAGATGCGGACGTTAACAAACTCAGCCACAGCCAACATTATTGTGACGTTGACTGAAAATCTATTTGTTTTGAAATGAACTTTTACCACGATCATGAGTGTTTTGATTACATTTCGTTGCTGATTTGGATTTGATGCAACGCGCGTTGTTAAATCACTCACAAACGTGGTTGAAAATCGTTTAGCAACGCGCTTTGTTAAAACAGCCACGAATGAACCATTTAAAAGGAAATTTTATTTGCTTTTTTTTATATTTGGCTGACTTTTAATAAGTTATAGGCAAAAGTTTAAAAAAACACAAGAATTTGAAATATTTGCTTCTTTTTTTGGTTTCAACATTTTAAGCATAAGCAATTTTTGTTTTTTAATATTTTAAATAATTTATTTCGGTGGCAAATTTAGTTCTCTACAAAAAGTTGTTGAAAAACAAAATCGAAATTTTGCTTCGTTCGCTTGATATATTCCCCTCTCCAGTTTGCGACCTCTAATTCAATAGCATTCCTTGGGTTTTTCTTCTTAAATGACCCATTCACCGATTTCTGTTATAAAAAACCGTAAACTTTTTAGTTGCCTTTAAAATGACATAATCAATAGACTATATCCTTAATGTGTATTTGGTTCCGTTATCGTGAACATACGTAATGCTCATAAAATTGCGATTTAAATTTTGTTTTTGTATGGGCGGTTCCGTTGACCGTTTACGTTCATTTTCAACATCACAAACTAACACTTGTATATGTATGTATTCTCCTTTAACTCCTAGGAGGAGCATAGGGCCAATATGAAATCTCTCCATTTGTCACAATCCCAAACTAACAACACAAACTAACACTTACGACAAAGATATTGTTTAGATTTTCAATCAATTATCTTGCTCTCAAAAAATATTAAAATCATTTCCACAGGCATACAGACAGACGGACATAGCTTTATCGACCTAGGAGGTGATGCTGATCAAGAACTATATACATATACAACTGAGTGTCCAAGCTTCAACTAAACTGTTGTGCATTTTCTATCGAAAACAAATTCAAAAATGCACCAAGTATAAGATTTCACTCAAAGAAAAAACCGTCAAATATTTCGCATAAAAATCCAATTTATTAATATTGGTTGGTATTTTCCATTAACAACTTAATATCACTGGGGAGCGGGAAACTCTCATTTAATTTAATACATATATTCTACTTATTTACAAAGTTTTGCAACTTTTCACTCTCTCTCTTGTGTGTGCACACCACACTCTAATTATAATTGATTTCTTCCTCTCCATAATCCCACATCATTGCATCATCATTCGCACCATAATCCGCATCATCCACGCCAGCAAACTCTGATTCATTCTCGTCACCGACATCATCCATGCCGCCACCGCCTTCTTCTTCATCTTCTTCTTCTTCAGGACAAGCAGCACAACGACTCTCATTGATACCATAATTCAAGCAATCACCACCAACGCACTCACAGCAGCCATCATGGAACCAACGATAACTGCTGGCACCCATACTCTCACAATATTGCAGACATTTCTTCGATGTTGTGCACGAATTCAAATAGATGACCGTACAATTGTTGATTGCTGGTGGCAACTTGTGCAGCGTTGCTGCACGGTCAATAGCATCTGCGCCACGACCATTGAATTCATAACGACGCTTCAAATTGGCGCGCATTGGAAAACGTATTGTCGTCCATTGATCTTCATCCTCCTCGGCAGTTAACGTTTCAAATAATTCGGGCACACCATCAAAGTCACCAATTTGTGATTTCGGCGTCAGTGCACTTAGCGTATCGTTGTGTTTGGGACACATATCCAGACAGCCACAGCATTCAGTGTAGAGGTCACCCAAACAATTAAAACAATCCTTACAGCAATAGCAATCGCTAAGTTTGCACTGGCAGCTCTGCGTTAGCAGACACTTGGAGACCACTGAACCACAAACGAACTCGTTACAACCATCGCCACGGACGTTGGATAGCAAAAAACTCAATTGAATATGAACTAAAATCAGTAAAGGAAGCAGCAGTGATGACAATGGAGGTGATGATGGTGGTGCTGGTGACACACAAATGGTATAACATGATGATGATGACGATGATAGAATTTTATGCATTTCTTTTGTCCTTGTGTATGAAAAACTTCTTCGATGAAATAGTGTTCAATTTTGTTCTTGTGTTGCCGATTTTGTTCTTTATACTTTAAGGGTTATACCAATACTGACCTAAGCGCAGGTCATGTTCTTTATTCTTAAAAGAAGAGAGTTTGAGGGAAAACCCAGTTTGTTGTTTAAGGTTTTCTTTTTTCCACTGCTTCTTCTTCGTTTTGATTTTGTTTTTAGGTAGAAAATTTTGTCACCCTAATATAATTTGAACGTAAATCTACCACAGATTCGTAGAATTTTTCGTTTTACCACGCATAAACCATTTGTTGGGAAGAATCTTTAAGAAATTATCTTCATGCAGGTATGATTTTGCTTAAATTTAGTCTTCTTTAAATAGCAATTTCATGGAATTTTGCCAATTAGCTCATTAAATTTGGGGTTTATTTTCAAGGAATCAATTTAAATTATGTAATTTATTTTGAAAGCCGCAGCCGTTAATCGATATTTTCTTTGAACAAAGAAAAGATTAAACTATGGTGAGATCTAGAAAGCCCGTCGTTAAATATTACCCGTTTCCACTGGCCAAAAGAGATTTATTTTTGATAGTAAATGTCATAAGCGGGAAAATGAAAGTTGTTTTTGGTTTTTTTTTTATAATTATCTTCTATTTGCTTTGTTTTTAATGACATTTAATGCATTTAATGCATTTAATGCCAATTGTCAGATTTAAGAGGCACCACATGGTCGAAAATAGCCAAAATCAGTAGCCCTCCTCAGAAAAAGATTTATTTTTGTATGCTAAATCACATGATTCACGCCGAGATTTGTCTCGAAACCGCCGTAAATCACCTCATAAATCTCCGGTGGAAACGTAGTACAACTCATTTAAGGGCATATAAACCATCAGGGGACAAAGGAATGAAAGTAAGATTAAGTATGTACTTTTTGATATATGTCCAGCAAAATAAACCGAAGGTGAATATTTGCACACCTTGCTCGATAGCCATGGCTGAGCAAAATTTGTATACCCTACACCCATGGTATATTAACTTCGACTTTTTGTTTGCAACACCGAGAAGGAGGCATGGTATGTATGGAAAAGTATATAGATTCTTCATCAGCGTCGTTGTATTTATTTGATGGAATTTGAATAAAGTTAGTTCGTCGGATTCAAAAAGAGCGAAATTGGTTCACTAATATGCCGACCACCTATCAATAACAAACATTTTGAAGCGCAATTTTGTAAGCTTTGAACAAAAGCTATGTAAATTCGGCGAAAAGAGCTATCACTCATATAAGCAAAAGTTTCATTAAAATATGCTGAAGACATTTCTAAAGATAATAGAACCAAACTTTACTCAAACACCAAGGACGTAGGCGGGAGGAAAGGGTTTGAACTCTCAAAACCCAAACCCTTCACCCCCGCGAACGAGAATAAAGCGAGAAGAGAAGTCTCAATCACACAGATCATTAATATGAGAGTAAGTGCAATTCTGAACGGAAATTTGGTTGATACGGACAATAAGGCGTGACACCTTCCATGTACACAAAGCTTTCAAAATGTTGTAGAGCAAGCTTTTTTTTCCAGTAATATAAGAAAGTTTCGCACAGTTACTGGGAATTGTTACTGATAGCTCTGAGCTCAAAAAAGAGGGCGAGACATATTCCATACAAGAAAAATTTTCAAAACGCTGCAGTGTAGGGTATTAAATTTTTGGCCAATCCGATGTTTGCACCCTTACTACTATTCTCTATAATATTCACCACACTTTAGGGATTCTACTTCAACAGTATAGATGAAAAAGTACGGGTACATTTCTTGCCGTATTCCTTTTAAAACCATCTTCAGTTGGCATTATGCTGCCTGATTTATCTACCAAGACTTAGTTCATTTCTGCCTGTGTTAGATGGAAAATTCACCAGTGACCTTTTTAATCGCATCGTTTAAGTTGACAACCGTAAATGGTTAATGACAATGCTATCCGTTCTGGCGTTATGTTTGGAAATACTATATACCTGTTAATAATAACAGTAGTACAAGAGGTAGGTTTTAATCGAAAATCATTTATATCTTTATTACAATACTCTTGGCGCAGCACTTTCTGTAGGATTTTAAAGGAGATGTATCACTCGCTAATTACTTTCGTTTTTGTTTTTTAAAGGTTAGGATGTCTCAAACAGCTAGAGATATTCTGAGCCTGTATTCGAATTCAGCATCGTAAAACATACTGAAAATTACTCTTTTCATTTTTGTTTGTTGTATTTTTTATGTTTTTTTTTTTTTTTATACGGAATATGTATGTACTTTGGCGATATTTCAAGAAGACGATCAACTACTATTTGATAGTTTGCATTTTTTGGCCTTAAAATGAATACAAATGAAACACCGAAAGCTGATTTTAACTACATTTTCATCACACCTATCGATTCTTCAAGACAACCGTGAATATGTTTTTTTCCAAACTGCGCACGAAAAAAGTAAAAAAAAACTTAAATAATTTACTACTTGGTTTAAAATTGACTCGAAGAACGTTAAAGTCCGTAACTTTGAGGACCTGATGAAGTTCAAAAGAATTCAGTTAAAATTCATTGTATTGTATTGAATGTTGATCAAATAGTTAAGCAGGTGTTTTTTGTTAATTGTTATTTCTAAAACTTCTAAAAAAACAAACTAGTAATTAATTATGCTAAATAAATAAATTGAAAAACAAAAATTCAGTGTTTGTTTTTTTCTATAAAAGACTTGAATTTAGTTTTGACAATTAGTTAAAAAATTAAAGTCAATCTTACTTAGTTTAACCTGCATTTGGTGCTTAAAACATGAAATTTTCATTACAAGTCTTTATTTTTGCATTTATATGTGGCTTAGCCTTGCAACCCAAGTATTGTATGTGTATTCTCCTTTAACTCCTAGGAGGAGCATAGGGCCAAAAAACCCAAGTATTGTACAGGTACATATTTACCTACAATTACAGGTACAGTTACACTTCAAGAATACAAGGACGACCATCCACAAGCGGTTCATCAACTTAGATCAGCTGGGATTTCCAGATATAGTTGGTAGAACGATTAAACCAATATCTTACCAATGACTAAAGATATGGTGCACCATATATAGAAAACATTGAAAAATATAATAAATTCATGACATTTAATGTACATGTGAGCCGTTTATTATGAAAGTGGCTGACACTTTGTTAAAAATGACTAAAATTGGTCTATGTTTTCACAAAAAGTTTACACTTTCATAATAAAAATATATGATTTTTTTTTTTTTTTGATTGGGAATAATTTCATTAAGGTTATACACATTATGTGCCATAATAATCGGCTATTTAACTGATATCAGTTTTTCAACTCAATAACACCATTTCTACACCATCAAGTAGTGATGAGCAAAATTTGTCTTTATCTTGAGTCTTGCAATGGTCTTGGTCTTGGTCACGCTGATCATCAAGACCATGACTGTAGTTAATAGGTGTGTCACGCTCCTTTCAAGCATAAGATCATCTCTAAATTCGAAATTTGGTATCTTACAAAACCCAACTGGTTTGTAAAAATAAGGTTTGGACATTTTGAACACTCAACAATCTTTAGAAATTTTTTCAAGACCAAGACCAAGATCAAGAATTAATGCCCAATATTAGGACGAAGACCAAGACTCAATATCAAAGCCAAGACAAAAACCAAGGCACAATATCCAACATCAAGACTGAGACAAAGACTGCTGGGGTCTTGGTTTGCTCATCATTGACATTTTTTTTTAACTATCTACACGGAGAAAAATACGCATCATAATTTTTACTCCACTCGGCTAGTCGAAAAATTAAAGTAATCAACACTAAATTTCAAGTCTAATTTATCTTACATACGAACTATTTGATGGATCCCTAACGTCATATTTACAAATAAAATATAGTTAAATAATAAAGGAATATTTACTACAAATTTCCTACATCTTCTCTTCTTATACGAGCTAAAATTGTATGTTTATAAATATATATGTGCCCAAATTTGTCTCAAGAACGGATGCAGCGATTTTAATGAAACTTTGGAAAAAAATACATTTTAACATAAAATGGAGAATAAACAAGGTTTTTTTTTATAACTGCTCACTAGGGGACGTGGCACCGCCCTAAATTTTAAATTTGATCTGGTCATAACTTCCAAACCATTAAAGATATTTTGATGAAATTTAGTACCCAGTTACTGACTATCAATGTCTTCTAATTGACAAAAAGTGGGCGGAATCGAAGAAGTGCCACGCCCACTTTTTAACCCTTGAAAACTTTGATTTAATATTACTCGAAAACGACTCCAACAATTTTAATGAAAATTTAGGAGATATTACCTCTGCAAACAAGAATTAATATGTAATATGCCGTTTTATTGGGAAAACTCGTTGAAGGGCGTGGCACCGCCCACAAAAAAATTATACGCTATAAAAAGAAAACTAATAAAGCAATCATTCTGAAATTAACTGTGGGGAGCCTACTTGCTATAAGGTATCTCTGATCTTAAAGTGGGCGAAATATCGCCGGTGCGCGAGGAATCTCTCATGCAAGCAAAATACGTTGAATGCTATTTCTCGCAATTTTCACAAGATATTTTAATAAAATTTGGTATGAGGGTCTGGATTATAAGTATCTAAAGCATAAAAAAAAGTGGGCGTTGTTCAATATTTGCCACACCCACTTTTTACCAAAATAAAAATATTGGAAAAAATGGAATAAACTTTTTATTTCTTATATGCAGTCTTATGTACTTTTTGACACTGAATCCGTCATCATCAGCAGAACTATCATTATACCTGCTGGATTTTGAAATATCCTTGCTTGAAGTTGAAGAAAACGCTGTGTTCAGTCTTACAGCGTAGCTACAAGAAAAGGCAAAATTCTTTTTTATTAATGGCGCCGAATAGCCACACTCCTCCTTACCAAAATATTCTTTCGAATTTTTCTAATAGGTCTCTTACTTTCCGGGCTAAGATTGTTTGAAGATAAGATATTTCAGCCCCATACAAAACACCAAATACTTTGGGTATGTGGCATATCCGATTTACTTATTTTAGGGCATTCGTTTTTACCAAAAAAATTTTGAGTTTTTGATATTTTTCTATACCATTCGATACTTTCCGAGTTTTTTCTTATTATTATTCTCATCGGTTAATTTATCATTTTGAAAGAAGGAAAATTGGAGGTGAAAAGATACGAATTGCATCACAAAAAAATATCTATGAATAAAAACATCGACTAAAATAATACGATCAGATTGTTGACAGAGCAGGGATCGGTCTCCAGGTACTTTGACTTTATGTAAAGTAATTTATACTTTCAGAAAAAAAATGTATGACCATTTTGAATTTATAATTCTAGTCAAAATTACTTTATTTTTTTCTCGTACAAAAATGAGTGTCATAATTGTGACCCCACTCGAGTAAGGTAAATATCATAAGAATATAGAATCATTTTGACTTTTATAATTTTAGTAACAATTTCTATTTTTGGACAGACATTTTCTTTATATACAAATTTTTTTGCTTCTACATCACATGCGTAAGCAGCGCAGAGGATATGCATCTGACTATCATACGGAAGGGCCAGGGTTCGTACCCCGGCGCCGGTCAGTCAATTTTTTTTTGTTGTTTTTTTTTTGTCGTTTGAACTTTCAGAAAGGTAAATATCACGCCAATTTTTTCAAAAAAATTACTAGCAAACATACATTCTGAAATGACTAAAACAGTAAGGTGAAATTTATTTCGGTGTAAAGTTGTCACTATTCTGACTTGAAATTCTGGTAAAATTTATGAGAAATAAAGCAGCTAGTACTATTGTTTTTCTCCGTGTAGCGATTGATATATTAACTTAAATCACTTTAGCTTCGTCGATTCAACGAACACCTTCTTAATTTTCGCAATAAGAAAAATTGTGTTTTATGTTCTTAATTTTGTTTTCGAAGTATACGCTCCTGCGACTCCTTGAATTTTCGGAATATCATACTGGAATTTTCCAAATTATGCACTTTCGAGTTATGTACATAAAATATCTTTGCGTCAGCTTGAGCCATCTAGCAGCACCAATTTCCAGTAAATATCATATGCGGGAAAATGAAAGTTGTATTTCCTGTTCTTCTTAATATTTATCTTCCATTTGCTTTGTTTTTAATGATATTTAATGCCGATTGTCAAAGTTAAGGGGTAGCCATGCTGAGATTTATACGCAGATTTAAAATGAATCTTGTCAAAAATAGATTTATTTTTGTAAGGCGAATCACGTGATTGCCATCAAGGTTAAGAGCTAAATCTCGAAACAGTTCGAATCACCTAAGAAATTTCTGGTGGAATGTCAGTATTGGATTTTTTAAAAACAGTTTCAACTGCAATTTTTTCATACCAATTTAAGCCCCCTTAAAACTAGTTCTGTCTCTGCCACTGAATAAGAGTGGGTACAATTTTCAGCGCACGTTAGCCAAATATTAGCGAGACTTGCTAATATCAACTGTATTATCTATTGTTTTGAATGATGTTCAAATAGCTATGCAGATGTTTTATTTTAATTTGTTATTTCATTAATTAACGATTTAAAAAACAGTTAAATAAATAAATCCAACAAAAAACATTCAGTCTTTTTTTTTTTCTATAAAAGCCTTGAATTTATTTTTGAAAAATAGTCTTAGCTGGAACTGCACGTGCTTCTTAAGTCATGAAATTTTCATTATTTCTCTTTGTTTTTGCGCTTATATGTATTTTGGCCTTACAAGCCAATGGTCAGGCTGCTGAAGATCCCATCAGTCCTCCAGCAACTCCAGCAGATGACCCATCTACTGTGACACCACCAGTTACTGTTCCTGCACCAGATGCTCCAGGCGGCGGACCAGATGGGCCTATGATTCATCCAAAACCACCACCAACAGTAACTAATCCAAGTACTGTGACACCACCAGTTACTGTTCCTGCTCCAGATGCTCCAGGCGGTGGCCCAGATGGACCGATGATTCATCCAAAACCACCAGCAGAAGCCAATACAGATACTGCAAATGGAGGAGCAGATGATACAGTTACAGATGGTGAGAGTGAAACTCCAATATCAGCTGTCAATCCACCCATTATTTCACCGCCAATTAGTGGAGGGCCTCCAGGTACGGGTGGTCTAATGATAAAACCAGTTGACAATGAAGAACCAGATAATATTAAAAAGCCAGCGGGAAAGAATGGAAAGAAGAAAGTATCAAAAAAAGTAAAAAAACAAAAGCGTCGTAAGCAAAGGAGGAATAATAAAAACAAAAGAGCAAATAGAAGGCAAAATAGAAGACGTAACAGGAGGCGAAACAGAAGAAACAGGCGGCAACAAAGGAAATTTTAATAAATTTTAGATATTTCATGTAATTGCAGTTAAATTGAAATTTGAATGAAAACAATAAAATCTAAAAAATTAATATTTTTCACTTAACATACTGTGCGAAAAGTTTTTTCGAGCTTCTATAATGTAGAAAATTTGACTATATCATATATGCCACATGCCTGAAATCATTAAGCATACGGCGTGGCATCTATTTTAGGTTGGCACCTTGTTTTGCCAATTTTTGAACCTCTTATTGGTAGTGAGATTTTCGAGAATTTGGGGAGCAGTCCCGGGATCAGTCCAAAAGACGTATGAGTGGACGAATCTTCAAAGGTAAAATCCATATGAGATCAGAATTGAACTACTATAAGCTGATAGGGAAAATTCGGATATACATATACAATTTTCCAAATTACTAAAGGTGTCCCCGATTTCTTTTTATCCAACAAATGGACTAACTATCCCTTGGGAGTCAGGAACTTCGCTCATAGTTTCCCAAATTTTCCCAAATCGGCCCGAAGCTTCTTAGAGGAGTCGGGCAGTCCACTGTCAATACCAAAATTTTTCTTCCGCCTTTCACTATCAAAGAGCAGTAAATTTTTTTTGAGATAATGGGCCAAAACTCCTAAACGGGGACACTTCTGTTGATTCGCAAAATTTTTTCCTGGTTCTTTCCCCATTGATTAAAATAATATTTTTTTTTTTAAAATGCCCAAAATAGTTTCTAAAAGTTTTTTTCCGCATTTTCCTATCTATTTCTGTAAAAATATTTTTATGAAAAAAATAGGCCCAAAGCTTCTAAGAGTGATAGGACACAACCCTAATAATTTCCTAAACTTTTCAACGGCCTTTCACTATCGATTGGTGAATTAAATTGCTTAGCAAAATAAGCCCAAAACCACTGTGGAGTCAGGGACAATCTGATAATTTCCAAAATGATACTTCTATCTGTCCCTATCAATTCGTGGAGCAAACTTTGTTTCAAAGATATACCTAAAAAAACCCTTGAAAGGTGTCGGGCACGACCATTATAGTTTTCAAAGCTTATTTTCAAGCTTTTTCCATCGTAGTCACTTTTGTTGCAAGCTTTCTGAAATATAGTTTTTTTTTTTTTTTCAGAATGCCTGGTGAGTCTTCTAAAACAAAAAATCCTTGCAAATTATTCAATCTTTGCTCAAGTTTTCCGTACAAAAAAACCTATCTCCAAAGTTGGTTTAGTTTTTAAGTTAATAATATGTTATATGGATAAAAGAAGCAATACCATCATAAAAATAGTCCTAAATAGATATACTTAATGCATAAAAAACGATGTGGGAACTACAAATTGATCATAAAAATTTGAGAAAAAAATAATAAAAAAATGACAACGGCTAATAAAAATTTAAATAATGAAGTAAGTGAGATATTTCAATGCTGCCAAAAAGTATGCAACATTTTGTGAAACTGTTTAAGAAGCACTGGAATAAGAGGTATAGGAATTTATGTTAGAGTTATATATGACGCGCAGTGCTGTCGTTTTGAAAAGTTTGAGCGAAGTGAAAAGTGTTGTGAAGTAAAATTCTGAAAAAGTGAAGTATTAGCGAAGTGAACACAAAAATCACAATTTTATTTATTCAATTCTTTCATTTTTATGCTACACTTAACACTCTAACATGGAAATTTTGTTTGTGCGGTCGAAAAAACGGTTTTTACTCAAAACAAGGCATCAAGGCAAAATTTTTCTGACCACTTAAAAAAAATTTAAATGTTTGGATTGTTAGTTTCGGAGAAATAAATTGATTTCTAAAAAAAAAACATTTTTTGAGATATTTGTATTTAGGTGGAAGCATCTTTTTTTTTTGATCCAAAAAGCCGGAAATGACCGACATCTCGAAAACGACGTGAAAAAAAAGTGATTTTTGGTATCAGCAGCTGATTTTTGGAATCAGTAGCTGATTTTACATATAAAATGAATAATGGCATTCGATGGTGATTTTGGCTGTAAACTAGTGTAATCAAAGTTTGTCCAGCTGTGTCGTAAAATTCCTATGCTGTCAAGCCAATAGACTTTGCCAGAAAAATCAAAGTGTTTACTGTACTCGTATAGTATTACACATTTAACATCTGTGTAAATGCACATACGTATGTGTATTCATACGTAATATGTCAACATTTAATAGGAAATCAGTCTTATGTTTATTGTTGATTTAATGTAAGCATTAAATTTTTTGAAACGGACACACTAAAAGCTAACTTGCTGAACTGAAAATTTTTTTGGTGGTTTTTTGAAGAGTTTTTGATTAGGATTATTGCCTTATACCTTTTTGAAAAAATTTTAATTTTTTTAAGAGTTATAACCATGTGAATTTTCGCCGTAAAAAAGTATAAGGCAATAATTCCGATCAAAAACTCTTCAAAAAACCTTCAAAAAAGTTTCATTTTAGCTAGTTAGTTTTTACTGTCTCCTTGTCAAAAAATTTAAGTCAGTTGCCTTTAGATGAACAATGATGGTAATTTGCAAGCAAAGATTGGTAGTAATTTAAAGTTAAACAAACCATATATTCCACGCAGCAAGCATATTATAAAATGAAACAAATAAACACTTGAACCAACATGTTTATTTGCATATTTTTTACTGAAAAACCCAAAAATATGTAAGTATTACCCACAAAGAATGGTTAACTTGAACAAATAAAAACTATAAATATAGAGTTTACTTTGAGCTGTTTTGCCTGCCTAAACAACATATAAGGCAATGTTTATTTAACGTCTATATAACGATACTTTTGGGTATAAAAGCCTCAAGAATTTTCTAAATTTCAAAGTTTTAGTTCTTTAGCCAAGCTGTTCGTATCATCGTATAACGCAATGAATTACTCAAATTTGATTGTCGCCATCTTTGTGGCATTTTTTGCTTATTATACCATAACTGTACAAGGTCAAGTCCAACAACATGCACAATGTTTTACACGTGTGAGATGTGTTAACAATAGAGTTGAAGTTCTTGGTGCAAATTGTACCCGTTTTATCCCTGGTGCTGCTGGGTCTGGATAAGGAATTTCTTACTTGGTTTTTGTTTTGTTACTTATGTACTTATTTAACCATATGTATAAACAGATTTGGTTATTTTCTTACATAAAATTTTAACAAATATCATTTGTATATTCTGAATACTGAATAAAGATCTATTGCTGTTAAATGTAAAAAAAATATATATTTTATTTCAATATATCAAAACTAATGGCTGGAATACTCCATTATAAATAAAAGGTTTTATTTAATTGCTTATATACCTACTATATAGAATAAATGAATAAGCATTCAGGTTCTTGATGCGAATTGTACCCGTTTCGTCCAAGGTACCGCGTATAATTCTTCTTTACCACCAAGCAAACCAACATCTTCCATATAAGCAATTACTTTTGCATGCCTTTAGACCTAGCGCCATTTGTATAAGAACAATAAGTTTTTTCTTTATATAAAATTTGCCTAAATATGTTTTTATAATCCGAATACAGACCTAAAATATACTACTGAAAATGAAAAAATAAAATAAAAAAAAAAAATTGTTTCAAATTATGCTTCCATATTTAAGGAAAAAAAATAAAGAATGTTCAAAAATTAAATATGTACACTAGACCGGGTCGATTTTGTATGAAGCAAAATAAAATCATCCCGAAATCGACTCAAAAGTTGGAAGGATTCTTTAAAACTATATCTGCATCATTTTTTTTTTTTTTTTTTCATTCCGAGAAATACCATTGCAGAACATTTGATTCTACTGAAGGCCCATTTTGGCTAAAAAACATTTTTTTTGGTCATAACTTTTTTTTCATTACTAAACAAAGACTACATTCTTACAAAAATTTTGGCATATAGTCTGAACTCAAAGTCAGAATCGTCCGATTACATCAGGATATTTGAGGTTATAAACACGAAAAATGGTTATTTCGGCTATTTTTGAGGTTAGATGCAGTCCGCACAAATCTTCTTAATTTTTTTTTTGTCTAATTCATAACGGGATAACTCTTTCTCTTCAAAATTGTGCTCTCAAAAAGTGCCGTGCGATGCTTCCTTCAAAAGCTATGCTCGATTTAAGATATTGTCATAAAATCCTATACAACGACGAAACCGGCCATAAATTTTGAAGGAAAAAGATTTGCACTGCATTTTTTCAAAAGCTCAATTTGAAGGTAAAGATTAGCACTATGTGATGAACTAGGTAAAAAAAAAACTAAATTATTGACGATGTCCTTTCTCTAGAAGTAATTATTAGCAAAATGGTTGCGTATCAACTGATTTTAGCGACTTTATACGATTTCTCAATCGACCTTGCGTTACTTCTATGGTGGAATAGTTATAGTCCGGGTGAAAAATAATTAACTTTCTGTTGAATTTTGCAGCCTACGAAAGTAAATCCACCCTGAGCATTAGAATGGAAAGTCCAAGATAAGTTTCAGAATTCGCTGGTGTCCGAAATGTAGTTGAAACAATAAATACGCTAATACTTAATTAGAGAATTTGGAGAGAATTGAAGACACTTAAATTGAATTTATGAAGATAAAGGGTGGAAAGTCTGTCACTAATTTGCCTTTTTCACGATAATGAAATGTAGATTTATTTGTTAATTGAAGGAGCTACAAGTTAAGAGAATGCTGTAATTTTATGCTGATTCTAGAAAGTTTAATTTTTTTTCAGAAAATAGTTTATCAAAAATTCAAAATTATCTTCTAAATCATGAGTTGCAAGATCAAAATAGGTGTCATTTGTAACAAATCGAGGGGAAAAAATTCTGAATAAGATGATAACTTTTTTTGATTAACTAAGGGTCGCTGATACCGTAAAAAGCCAACCGTTCTTTTCTTTCAGGTCTGTAATTCGAGTTATTCTTTGTGTGGAACATCCCTTTAGATGACAAAAGCTTTCTACACTACTTCCTGGACGCACGTCATATGTAGAAAAATATTGTTATATGGGTGATTCTCAGATAACTGTACTTTTTGTGTCCTCTGGCGATTTCACCTAAGTATACAGTAGGCTTTTTTTCACAAAAAATTACGCTATTAGTTAGAAACTATGTTTTTCTAATAGACCGGATCAATTTTGCTACCAAATAATTATTGGTCTACTGTGAAAGTTTGCAAATATACCTCAAATGTCACAAACGTGGCATGTCCTACCCCTACTTTTTATAAACAAAACGATGAAAAACGACCAAAAGACGGAAATAAAACAGAAAACAAGTTACCACACATATTAAGTAAATACTTAAGGCTACGATATTCTGAGCTCATCTGCAGTTTAAAATAATCTTTAGAGGGCATAATTTTGAATTGAAAACTGTCCCCTAGTTTTGGAAAAAAAAAAATTTCTTGAAAGCATTATGCTACTAATGCATGGTACTACTGTTTCAGTCATAGATTGCAATACATATGCATTAATTCTGATCACTATCCATCACCCAAAGGTCATCATGTTCAGACGGGTCCAAAAAAAATCTGTTTGCGTTTTATAGGGCAGTTTATAAACAAAAACAGTTTTTTTTTTTAAATTATGGTCACAAACGGGGCACTCGGCACTCCCAGGTAGTACATTTTATTTTATGCATGAAACAATTTTTTGGTAGGATTTGCATACATGACCCCAAATTCTTTCGGAAAAATCTTGAACTCAAAAGCGTGCTTTACAATGAGCGATAAACTACAAAAATGTCACAAATGTGGCGCATCAAAAATGTCACAAACGTGGCACTTTTTATCACTTTGCAAAAAACATATTTTGATATGAAGTTTGAGTATACAGATGTTTAGTTGAAGGCTATTAATTATGTTTTTAATACAAAAATTTTTCTAGACCATCAGAATCCTGAGTTATCCTTGCTCAAAAGTGAAAAAATCACTGTTTTGACATCTACTTAAAGCTATAGAACAAAAACAACAACAAGTAAAATTAATTTTTGTCAATGGATTCAGACAGCCAAATTTATTGTCAATAAGACATAATTTACCGTTTTTCAATTGGATCCCCAGCTTCCGAGTTATAAGCGTTTAAAGAACGGATATCTTTCGATAACATACAAAGGATTTGTCGAGACCGAAAAGTTACAAAAATCAAGTTTTATTAATTTTATCAATAACATATTTAATTTCAAAAATTTCGAAACCTTGGAGACCATAATCGCATGAAAAATAACAGTTCTATGCTAGATTTAGTGAATGACCCTACTAAACTATTGCTTTGCAAATTTTCATCCGATTTAAGTCTGTAAGGGCTTAAAATTTTCGTGATAAAATATATTTTAGATAAAAATAATAAAACTTACCATTTTTATTAATTTTTCGGTCCAGAAAATCCTTTTTGTGTTATTGAGAGGTATCCTTTTTTTAAAGGCTTATAACTCGGAAACTGGGAATCCAATTGAAAAACGGTAAATTATGTCTTGTTGATAATAAATTCGGCTATCTGAATTTATTGACAAAAATTAATTTTACTTGTTGCTGTTTTTGTTAAGTAGATGTCAAAACTGTGATTTTTTCACATTTGAGCAAGGATAACTAAGGATACTGATGTAATAGAAAAAATCAAGATCAGATTCGTAATAAGGAGATCCTTATCCACCATAAACGGCTATAAAAACAGAAAACAGGAAACCATAGTTGATCTTTAGGGCAGTAGGGTATAAAAAAATGGACCACCGGAGACATGACGCTGTTGCAAAATTAGTCTTGAAGTGTAAATTTGTCATTATATGCAATATATCTCTCATCAAAACGCTTGAAAACCATAATTTTTCCATACTGTGGCTAAAATGTCACAAACGTGGTAGCAAAATTTCGACCTCAAAGCCGTAAATTCATACTTGTAGTTGATCTACTTAAAAAGGGAGTTTTTAGAGTGTGTTTACACAAGATAGCATGAAGAAACTTGAAAAAATCCAAAAAATTATCTGCCAATTTTACAACTCGAAAAAGCAGTTATCTAAGAATCACCCATATGCACTTTAGAGAAAGAATTTCTCCGATCACAGGCTTGATAGAGAAAAATGGTTAGGTACCAGATTAGGAATCAACGATCTTAAATTTAAAAAAAAAAAGTTAATGAGATCTCAAAGGGATTTTTGTGTTGCACAGTGCTATCTATAATCAGGACTGCTTGTTCAAGAGTAATTGGTATATAAAGATTTTCTATCAAATGGATTTTGTCTTTAGAAATTCACAGAAACTTATTCAGCAAAAAACAAACTGGTAGTCGGATAATGAATTAAATTGTTTTAAGCCGAGGTGTGTGAAAGCTTCTTTCCTTTTGGAGTTTGATTAAGCTTTCTGTTAAAACTGGTGCTAAAGTTTCTTACCAATATATTTGTATGTGTGAATGGAGAACGTAACATAAGTTAATGTGAAAATTATCACGTGTCTTTGTAGGATGTGCGTCAGTTATAATGATTATCATGTTTACATGTCTGAAATTTTGTTATTATTCTTTTGGTTTATTTATCCACAATTGTACTACTTAAGTTTTTGGCGTATTTTTCTTTTAACTTTCTTTGTTAGATTTGCCACGCAAAACCGTTTACTTGTTGACATTCTGTTATCAAATATTCTTGTTGTTCTTAGAATTTAAACAAATGTTTTAAGCCACAAAATATTTAATGTAAATTATTGAAGTACCACCACCAACGCGTATTATTTACTTGAGATATACATAAGTATAAGCGATATATTAAAATCAAAGGATTACTTGATTTAAACTTAGTTTTAAATTTTTTGTAAAATTAACAAAATTTTTCATGCTTTATTTCAAGACCAAAATTATGGCAATTGAGAATCGAAAATTGACTAAATATTTCTATTTTGAATCACCATTGGTAATATGTTTGCATCGGCTACATCCACGTAATCATCTTCGGACCAATTCGGTTTTTTTTTTTTAAAGACAAATTGAAAAATTTTAAATTACACATAATTCAAAATACGTAGATTGCTTCAATTTAATTCTTCACACTTTTCCAATTAGAATAAGTTAACGAACAATATCACATTGTATTGGTTTAATACAAGGAATCTATAAATAAATACGCTGGACAAAAACTTTTCACACTTTTTTACAATAAGGGTTTTCCTTAAAACGTGTGATTGCCTCGAAAAACTTGTAAGCTCGTAATAGTTGTCAAAATTAATCCGAATTTTGACAGTTTTACGAGTTTACGAATACCCTCAATGTTAGAAACGGGGGACGACTTTGAGTTTTAAATCATTACTTAGGTATTTGTGTGTAAATTTTCACAAGGTTGAAATTATTTTAATATATTGCTTTTAAGCCAGATAACATTATATATAAATATTTCTACAAAACAAGCAGTCACAAAGAGCTGCGAAACAGGATGAAGCATAAAGAGAAATACAAAAAACCAAACATTGCCTTCATGTTATTTGTTTTGTTTATATTTCGGTTAACATCATTCCAGGAATGATAAATAAGTCTTTCTATTTTGTTAATAGGAAAAAAAGGACTTTACCCATTTTCTGCCGCTGTTCGATTTTTCGAACATCAAATTTTGATATCTTCATACGATTTTTTTCTCTGTCGGAACTTAAATGAAGCTTGCTGATGTATGCCATATTATAGTTGGTTAAATAAGCTTTCACAAAACTATGATTTTGGTCAAACCCCTTTCCCTTCTTGAGCTAAAACTGGTGGTTGAAAAATTCCTTATGGGCAGACTTATTTTTAATGGGTAAAATGCCACATAATTATCAATAATTCTTAAACAAAGGTACTTTTATACTATAGCTAAAGGTCGAAACTAGCTTAACTATTAATTACTAAGGTGGTTTATGAAAAGAAAAATTTGAATAATGGTATATATTTAGGGTGGCCTTCATAGAAAAATATTTTTTAAATCGCATTTGCTCAAAGACCGCTTAAGTGACTCACATGATATTTGCACCACATCATCTTTAATTTGAAAGGCGCTTCATAAGTTTTCTTTAGGGTGGATATTTAGGGTGGCCCTCATACAAAACTAATATGAAATAGCATTATCTCGAAGGCGACTTAAACGATTCACACAGAGTTTACACCAAGTGACATCTTCAGATAAAGAGAGGGGGTAAGTATGTTCGGGCAAAATGTTCAGGGGGAAAATGCAGGTCAGCCTGACAATCTTCTTCAGCAGGTGCACTCTGGAAACCCTAGAAGCGGTGAAAAAAATTTCATAAAAATATTTATATTTTTGCAGAAGTGTCCCCTTAAGGCGAGAAGATAACGGGTAGATATGTTCAGGAAAAATATATATATATTTGTCGATCGTTCTCACATTTTCTTTTGCGTCGACCTTGTTTGTTGTCTTATTTTGACCACTGGGCGATACTATTTCTATTGGACTATGTTACGTATATTACAAAATTTAAAGTATTGATAGAGAACTGTGGTTCAGGAGAAATATACATATATACCATTTTTATTTAATTCTTTATTTTATTGCAAACCTTTTCCCAATCTCAATGGAAAAAATAAAAATATTTTCATATATAAATACAACTAGATAACTCCAATTTTCCGGTCTTGATATAATTCATTTTTAAGATTTTTGGAAACTTGAGTTAACACTAATTTTAGACTTTTCTAGTTTTGTTTTTTCTTACTAATGGTGTTCTTTGATTAGAGCGCCTTGTGTAGTGTTGAGCATAACTAACTTAGGTCTTGAGTCTTGTTCTTGATATTGGCCTTGGTCTCGAAACCTTACCAAAACTCAAGATCGCAACCTAGACCAAGATTAATATGCTCTTGGTCATGGCCACGAAGATCATCAAAACAAAAACTGCTTTTCAATAATTTAAAGTTTATAGATATGTCAAGCCCCTTTAAAGCATAAAAAAATCTCTCAATTTGAAATTTGACATCTTAAAAACCCGACTACTTTAGAAGAATAAGGTTTGCAAATTTTGAATACTCATCAATCTTTAGAAATTTTTGAAAGACCAATACCGAGACCAAGACTCAATGTCTAAGACCATCATTAGGATTGTGTATTCCAGAAAATTTTTTTTACCATGTGCTATATCTTATAAACTAGCTGACCCGAGAGAGACTTCTTTTTTCATATGTATCACGGCTAGTTAAGAAATATGGCATGATACATCAATGGACACGCCTACCTCTCACAGAAAATTAAGTTTATTTTTTTGAAAAAAGGAGTGTTCCTACGACAATGATATTTTGCATGCTTAATTATTTACAACGCACCTGCCTACCTCTCATAAAAAATGAACGAAAGTTCTTTAGCCCTAAAGATATGCAACGAAATATTTCCATATGCAATTACTTAGGTTAGGTTAGATCCGGGAGATGAACATGTTGTCATCATTAACTTAGGCTTCGAGAAAGGGTCCATTGTATACCTGATACTAAGAGCTTTGGCAGAGAAAGTCTAAAAGAACACTTGGATGTACATATATACTTCCATATGGATCTAAGACACACTTCAGATAGTGAGTCAAGCGATTCCAAATTGAAATGACCAAAATTCCTTCAACGCCTAAGCGCAAGCGCTGGACATTCATAAAAGAAATGGAGGACTGTTTCTTTACAACTTCTACAAAGGTCGCCAATGTTTGAGAAACCTAAACGAGATGCATGGATTTCCATGGCACAATGTCCAGTAATAGCACCGATTAAGATCCGTACATTATGTTTCTCCATTGCTATTAAAAATTTAGTACGTTTTTTTCTATATGATGGCCAAATAGATCTAATATGATTGCAAGTTTGAAGATTTGACCATCTAAAATTAGCAAGCTGAATACATTTATTTTCGATTTTTCCCTTCATTACGCTAATGGGTTTCTTTATCGAAAGTGCAGCCAAAAGGGTATTTTGGTTTGACCCTATCCTAGCCAGTTCATTGCCATCGAAATTACTATGACCTGGAACCCAGCAAAGTGTTAAATTATAGACCTCGCTAATATCGCTAAGGATATGCATACAGCTTAACACAAGTTTTGATGTGATATAATTTGACGCAATTGCTTTAATAGCCGCCTGGCTATCAAAAAATTGGGACTTATGAGCATTGAGGATTTCGCAAGCTTTAGGGACAACATAAACCTCTGTCTAAAGGACTCTACAGTCGTTTGGCAGTCTGTAAGATTTTGCTAAGTCTAAAAACTTAGAATAAATGCCTGATCCAGTGCTTGTTTCCAATTTTTTTTTGCTAGCGCCTTAGCAATATGAACAATAGTTTCCAACTTCTATGCTGCCATTTTTAAGGAAAGCATGAGCTAGCAAACCAATGATAATTTATATGGGGGCTAAGATTAAGTAGAACCGAAGTTAACTTTCAATATAGTCCCGTAATTAAATAATATTTGACTTTCGCACTATATTCGTAGCGCGTCAGATACAAAAAAACACAGGTGTATATTTGCACATAAGTAGTACGGTATTGTATCAAATTTTTATTTTTCTAAATATCAATGAAAAAAAAGAAAAAACAAACTGTAAAATTAAGTCAATATTTAAACAAATTGTTTTCTTAAGCAAATAAAAAGTTTTTGCTTTTGTCTTTCTATGTTAAAAACATAAAACTGTAGAAGATTTTTGGTATAAAAGGCAGGCTTTTACCGTTGTAAATTTACAGTTCAATATACGCTTTCTGCTGGTTATATCAAAAACTTCAATAAAAGACAAAATGAACTTTTTCACTGCATTGTTCGTCCTTTTGGGCCTGATTGTTGCATGCGCAAATGCACAAACACCTGCAACACCACCTGCAACACCACCTGCAACACCACCAGCATCAACACCACCTGCAACACCACCTGCAACACCACCACCACCAGCAGCAACAACAACAGCAGCAGCAACTACAACAGCAGCAGCAACTACAACAGCAGCGGCAACAACAACAGCAGCAGTTACAACCACAACAGTTAAACCTACCACAAGAAGAACTACCAGAAGGACTACCAGAAGAACTACAAGGAGAACTACAAGGAGAACTACAAGAAGGACCACAAGAAGACCACAACAACAAGTACCAGTTAGAGTTTCAGTAACCAGAAGGAACTAAGTATATAGAGCTGTCTATTTCAAAAAAAAAAAAAAAACACAAAAAAAAAAAAAATAACCATACAAGAATATTCTTATCAAGCAAATAAAATGAGACCATGGTTTTCATAATTTTATGTAAATATCCATGTATTGTGTCATTAAAAAAATAAAAAAAAAAAAACAATATAATAATTTTGCGCAATTTACAATAAAATAAATTTTAGTTTTCATTAATACTTGGGAGAAAACATTCAAATACATATTCAAACATCCGATTATTCTTTGAATAAGCTGGAAGCAAGTGACGCCAATCTGCATAACTACTGACACATTTGAACGCTTATCTGTGCGTGTTCACGTACGCGAAAAGCTTTTAAGCACAAAAGCTCAAGTGCCCGTGGGCATATGCTTTGGACATCACTGCTTTAAATCTTAGCAATAATAATGTCTGAGTATTTTGTCTTTACAAGCGTGGCACTGGTCAGTATAAAATAAAAAGTTTTCACGTCCTCTCTTGGGTACCACAGTACATCTTATTTCTGAATTTTTTATTTATCGGTAAAAATTTGAATGTGGCTCAAACTTAGTAGTGTATTTTCCTCTAAGGGGTGTGGCAGCTCTCAATAAACCACAATTACATTTTTGGTAGACTTCCTTAGCGCTTTATCTCCGAATTTCATAAAAATCGGAGAAGTTTAATTAGCTTTAGAGGCGTGATACTGCCCAATAATCGAAAATCTGCTTGCGTATAACTTGAACGACCTCTTAGGTGTAGCTTTTATGTTCCTTCCTTAGAGTTTAGTCGAATTTCATAAAAATCAGTATAGACGCTCGAGCATGACAGCGTATTTTAGCTTTAGAGGCGTGGCACCGCCAACTTTTTTGTGCACTGCTCTAAGCAACAAAAAAAAAAAAAAAGAATATGTTATAATTAAGGCGGTAAAACGAGTTCTGAACCGTTATGCCTTAGACAAGAGTTGCAGAATTTTGCTATACAACACCAAAATATATAGATTTGCACTTGTGATGCTTGTGGACATCTGCAATACTAAAAAACACATCGCGAAAAAATGCTATCTTCTAAGATTTTGTGAGAAAAGTGGGCTATTTACAAAGTTCCTCTCTTTTCTGATACGATTCTTTCAGTGTAATAAATTTTTCTATAGCTTATAATGTTTATACTTTTAACAACCAACTGTGCAAGTCCAAATGCTCAAGATCAAATGTAACATTTATGAACAATGTTGTCTCTTGACGGCACATACGACAAAGTGAGCGCCACACTAATCTTCAGACAGACGATTATAGACTATAGACGTTAATGCGAATCTTTTTATTGCATGACTTTAGGCATTTTTTAAATACTTATTTCATAGACATTGACTGAAAGAAAATTTCCCAATTCAGGGGAAAAAGTTTTTTAAACATCAAAAACTAGACTAATAGAGAGTTAAGCATCAGGAAAGCTAATTAGAATTTCTTCGACCCTGTATTGGGAAATTTTATTTTAATCAATGTCTATCAAATATGTATTTAAAAAATGCCTTAGATCATGCAATAAAAAGATTCACTTTATTACGTCCTAATTTAGATTTAAGCTGTCGTCTGTCTGGGGCATAATGCACTTTCGAATGTTTTTGAGATCGAAAAGTTTTTGAGCATATTTTTAGGCTGTGTGTAAAACTCGTCTTTGAACAATTCTACATAAAAAACGACCTACTAATTTTGATTGTAAAAACATATATTACATATGACTTTTAAATGGTATAACTCATAATTGTCCCAACTGTTTTTCAAATATGACATAGGCTTCTGTCACCGTGGAAGTATTGTGCAACGATCCGGAAGCCCTGATGTGTTCAAAAACTATTTTTAAACTTAAAAAGTAATGGTAGAAAAATTGTCATAAAAATCAAACACAAAATTGCAGACATATGTACGTATATGTGACAGTACATACCGTTCCGGATAGCACTTCGCTTTTGCATCTACGATTTTTTTTAAACTTTTTTGTTTTATAGCTCTAGTTGAGATTTGCATCTATGATTTTATAAAATTTTTTTCAAAGAGCCGTTTCAGAGTTATAAATTTTCAAAAAACTAAAAAAGCTGCAAAAACGACACTTAGTAATTTTTTGAAGAGCTCATAACTCCGTCAATAGTGAACCAAATCATGAAACTTTTGTTTAAAAGATTTGTTTTTTTTTTAAGGAATTCTTTATAAAAAAAAAACAAAAATTTTTTTAAATTATTTTTTTGTTAAATATTCAACTTATAAAACTAAATTGCTATTTTTAACAATGATAATACTCTTTAAATTTTTTTAAAAAATTTCTGAAAAGACTTTTTAAATTTTTTAATTAACAAAAAAGTGAGTGAACGAGCACTAAAATATTCTTCGTTGCCGGAAGAAAGTAAAAATGTTCAACGACCCCCATTAATTATACATCTTCAATATTTCTCTTAAATATACTAGGCCCCCATAAAAAGGTGATTATTTCTATCTAAATTTTGTATGGGAGGCTCCTTAGTATGTATGTATTCACCTTTAACTCCTAGGAGGAGCATAGGGCCAATATGAAATATCTCCATGCGTTGCGATCCCTTGCGATGACTTTGATCTCTTGCCACGACTTTCCCGATTCTTGGATTTCCTTTTCCAGTGACCTTTTGGGTCTACCACATGCTCTACTGCCTTGTGGATTCCACTCAAGAGCCTGGCGACAAACTTCGCTGTGTGGTTTCCGGAGAGTGTGACCATTCCATCCCCATTTGCGCAGCTTGACCTCGATTGCTATAGCCCTCTGATTGCATTTTTGATGTAACTCGGCATTTGATATAGTGCGAGGCCACCAAATCTTTAGTATACGCCTTAAGCATTTGTTGACGAATACTTGCAGCTTGTTCGTTAGTTGTTCCGTAACAACCCAACAGAAAATTTCGATGCGCATCCCCAAAATGCAATAGCGATGCGCGTCCTTCTGGCATCCAAAGAGCATTTCTGAATGCGAGAGCGATGCGCATCCAAAGAGCATTTCTGGTAGCGAGAGCGAAGCGCTTCGTTCCAATGACATGCCAATGTTAATTTCAGCGCTTTTGGCAACGAGAGAGATGCGCTTCACTGCTGCTTTAGAGCGCTTCAGAAGCGCTATTGATGCGCTCCATTCCCCATTGGGAAGCCATGTTTCGCACACATTCAAATCAAAAATGCGTACTTTCGTTTTGGTGGATATAACGGAAGAAGACCATATTTTGTTCAGTTGAGCAAACGCGCCTTTTGCTTTTGCTATTCTTGAGTTGATATCCTCTTTTGCTCCACCATCCATGGAGATAATGCTGCCTAAATACGTGAAGTTATCGACGTTTTTTATGTCATCACTGCCAGCTCTAAACGTGATGTCATCCCTGTTTGCATTTAACTTCATGCTTTTAGTCTTGGATACGTTGATTTTCAGGCCGGTCTTTTGCGATTCCAAGACAAGGTCTTCAATTTTGTTTTGCATATCTGAATGTTTGGACGATAAGAGGCAGATGTCATCAGCGTAGTCGAGATCTTCCAGATGTTCGGTAAAGTTCCATTGGATACCCCTTTTGGCCTTATTAAGAGCTTTATCTAGGATATCATCAAGAACGATAAGGAAGAGTGATGGTGATAGTAGACACCCCTGCCGTACGCCTGAATTAGTGGTGAATGTCGGTGACAACAACCCATTGTGTAACACACTGCATTTAAAGCCTTCATATTGTACTCAGTTTATGGCTTTTGCGGCAATACCTCTTCGTTGCAATGAAACCCAGATGTTTTCTCGGGATACACTGTCGAAGGCAGTGCTATAGTCTACGAAGACAAGTTAAAGTGCAGCACGCCACTCGCATGATTGTTCGAGGAGGCTCCTTTAGGGATGGAAAAAAGGGAAAATTGTATGTTCAAGAAAAATTTTGTTTATAATGGAGTATTCCAGCCGGTAGTTTTGATATATTGAAATAAAATATTTATTTTTTTATGTTACATATAATTGCAATAAATCTTTATTCAGTATTTAGTATATACAAAGGATATTTGTTAAAATTTTATATAAGAAAATAACCAAATCTGTTAATTCATATGGTGAAATAAGTACATAAGTAACAAAACAAAAACCAAGTAAGAAATTCCTTATCCAGACCCAGCAGCACCTGGGATAAAACGGGTACAATTCGCACCAACAACTTCAACTCTATTGTTAACACATCTCACACGTGTAAAACATTGTGCATGTTGTTGGACTTGGCCTTGTACAGTCATGGTGTAATAAGCAAAGATTACTCCAACGATGGCGAAAATCAAAATCGAGCACTTCATTATATTATTTGATATGAACAGCTTGGCTTTAGACTTGAAACTTTGAAATTTAGAAAAAAGTTAGGGTCTTTTATATCCAAAAGAACCGCTACGTAGACTTCATGCGTACTTTCAGAAGTTCCAGCTTAACTTTATGGTTTCATCTTTATTTGTTTTAATTAAATCTTCTTCCGTGTGTGATACCAAAAAATTGATAATTTTTTAAGGAACAAATAAACATATTTATTCAAGTGTTTATTTATTACATTTCAAATTATGCTTGCTGCGTAATATATAATATCAATTTAAATAGCAGCCAACATACTTTGAGTGAAAATCAGAATATTCTTAACCACATATTAGGAGTTTGATATTAAAATCAATACAAGTAAAAATACACCAAAATTTCTAATTGTCGATTTTCAATCTATTCAAAACATTTTTCCCTACTTATGTACTGTACATATCTGAACACACGCTGTAAAGAAATAAATAACTTAATTAATCGTCCTGAATCGACATTGTTCTCAGACTTTTTGAACCAACATTGATCCTTTAAGGTCGTATTTTTCCTGAAATTCGGTCTTCGGCCGGAAATCAAAAAATAATTCATTAAAACTTAAGTACAATCAGGAAACCTGATTAAAAATCAGGAGTTTCCTGAAAAAATCAGAAAAGTTTAATGTAGGTATTTATATTGCAATCATTTGATCAGTGAAACGAGGGGCATTTCTTTTATTTTTGTATTTACGAGCTGGGAAGCCAGTGACGATATCTCATTGGGGAAACATAGGGCCATAGTATATCGTGTTCATCAAATGCGATAGCTTGTAATGATTTTTAACACACTGTAAGACATTGCCGATTCTTGAGTTTTTTTCTTCAATGACATTTTTTATATGTTTTTCGACTGCCTTCTGCCTTCATTCAACTTATAGGGCTATTCTGGCGACAATATTAGAGCTGTCAAACAGCTCACCACAGTCTTCACTACTACGAAAGTAGTAACGAAGATGTTTTGGTATTCTGGTTGCATTTAGAAAGCTCTTTTCCGTCTTTATGAATACGACTTTTAATACCTGCTACGTAGGAGGTCTTAGAGCGATCTTATAGCTATTAGTTGCTTGCTGTCAGGTTTTTATTATGTGAAAATCGAAGGAGTAAGAAAAATTTTATTTTATTGCTAGTTTATAATTTTTTATCATAAAACAGCTGGGCTTAATGTTAGATTATCGACTGTTAATATTTTTTTTTAAACGTAATTTAGAGATATAGCCATCGAAAGATCGGGATATAGCTTTAATAAAAACCAATATAAGTTCGGAATCCCTGTCTGGATTTTAATAATATTGGTGTCATATGAAAGGTATTTTAACTAACCACAAAATCGTTGTGCAAAAATTTTAAATCCGAGTCAACATTTTCGAGATATGGCATATTTTCAAAAATTTTTACCAGTTTTTTATTTTTATAGCACTATTTTTCCAAAAAATTTCTGATTAACCTTTAGCTTTTGTAACAAATTATGGAATCCTATTCAATTTCATTCGATTTGATATGCAATTTGTAACGAACCTTCCGCCAAGGTCTTGGCTCGCCGGTGTCCAAGGTTCGGATTAAAAAAATTTATATTTGCAGGTGGCTTAAGTTAATAGACGAGTTTTAATTTTCCGACAATTCTCCAAATTCCTTTTATTTTCTTAATTAATTTTCCTTAACAATTAGTTAACATTGATTGAATGCAATGAATAAAAAATGGTAATGTAATTTTAAATGTAATAACACTTATCTACGTCTGAAGTTTCTTTTGTCGTTGGCTTTGCTAATCGTTGCTCTGCTGATCGTTGCTCTGCTTGCTAGTGTTCGTGGTTGCACGTGGTTTCATTTGCGTTGCTATCCGGGGAACTCTGCCGCTGGTCTCTTTGTGCGATCGCCGATAAATTTTATGTTGGTGTAACGGTACCCATTTGGTAACCTTACACAAGAACTTCGCGTGGCGATTTCAACTGTATTTTACCGTTGGACTCAACTGTACAAACTTCCCTATATGCCTTTTTACACTATCGCTACTTTTGCTACAATTACGCCGTGCAGTTTCCACGCTTTGCGACTGAAACTGTACGCAGTAGTTTGACGAAGGGATTTCAACGTACGAATTCCACGCTTTGCGACTGAATTCGGACGAAGAAATGCTGACGCCGTGCCTACCTATGCTTCACTATGTCTACTGTGCTGTTGCTACTTTGCTTTTATTACGTCGCGCAGTTCCCACGCTTGGCGACTGAAACTGAACGCAGTAATTTGACGTACGTACTTAGACGTAAGAATTCCACGCTTTGCGACTGAATTCGGACGTAAAAACGTCGACGCCGTGCCAACCTATGCTTAACTATGCCTACCGCGCTGTCGCTGCCTCAATATAATTACGTCGCGCAGTCCCCACGCTTGGCGACTGAAACTGAACGCAGTAATTTGACGTACGTATTTAGACGTACGAATTCCACGCTTTGCGACTGAATTCGGACGAAGAAATGCTGACGCCGTGCCTACCTATGCTTCACTATGTCTACTGTGCTGTTGCTACTTTGCTTTTATTACGTCGCGCAGTTCCCACGCTTGGCGACTGAAACTGAACGCAGTAATTTGACGTACGTATTTCAACGTGCGAATTCCACGCATAGCGACTGAATTCGAACGCCAAAATGCTGACGTCCTTTTGCATGTCGGTTTTTTAGCCAGTTAAAATACCTTTCATATGACATCAATATTATTTAAAGCCATTAAGGGATTCTGAACTTTTACCGGTTTTCATAAAAGCTATATCCCGATCTTTCGATGGCCATATCTCCGAAAGGAGATTTGACCAGAACTTTCTGTTGTTGTTGTTGTAATTAATCTTGAGAGACCTATTTGGGCAAAAAAAAAATATAAAAAAACAACAACAGTTTTTAAAGTAAAATTGTTGCCAAAGATTTGGTAGTTATTAAATTTTTGTTTGGGTGAGTAATAATGTTAAAGGGAAAATCAAAATTATAACTATTTTGGTTCAATATTTTTTCTAATAGTTACAAAAAAAAAAAAAGAAAAGTTTGTGTAAAAACACGTAGCAACAATTTCTGCACAATATTATATGGCGGCGCGCAAGAAGAACTTATTTTGCATGTCAAAATAAAAAATGGAACCCGGCATCCTGCCTTGCTATCTGCCAAAAGTCTAGAATCAAAACAAAGAATTTTGACATTTTCGTAGTTTAAGAAGAAGAAGCATTTGTTATCGCTGCAACCAGAGCAATTCAACCATGTTATTTTGCACAATTTGACAAGTTCACCACGAAAGCTTTTGTGTGGTGAGTTTATGAGCTTTTACTAAAAGATTTCTGCGCCAGAATACCGAATGTCTTCGGGAGTCTTAAAAAATCTTAGAAAGTAATTCTGACATGTAGTCCGAAAGATTTTCTGCTGTCTTAGCCAGAATAGCCCTATTAATTACTTGGCGGCAAACTTTGCTGTGTGGTTTTCAGAAAGTACGTCTTATATTCACCTCCATTTGCGTGGCTCAAATCAGGTTGAATCTTTGGTGTAATCAACGCTAGACTATCCGTTACGTAAACAATAATGTGACCATATTTTTTTTAGTACAGCGAACGCGGTTTTCGCACCTATGTTTCACCTTCTATGGAGATAATAATGACTACACATGTGAAGATGTTTGAGCAAAAGAGGATATCAACTCAAGAATAGCAAAAGCAAAAGGCGCGTTTGCTCAACTGAACAAAATATGGTCTTCATCCGTTATATCCACCAAAACGAGAGTGCGCATTTTTGATTCGAATGTGAAATCGGTTTTGTTATATGGGTGCGAAACATGGCTTGTTACTGAACAACTTACGAACAAGCTGCAAGTATTCGTCAACAAATGCTTAAGGCGTATACTAAAGGTTTGGTGGCCTCGCACTATATCAAATGCCGAGCTACATCAAAAATGCAAACAGAAGGCTATAGCAAACGAGATCAAGCTGCGCAAATGGGGATGGATTGGCCACACTCTCCGGAAACCACACAGCGAAGTTTGTCGCCAGGCCCTTGAGTGGAATCCACAAGGCAGTAGAGAACGTGGTATACCCAAAACCAACTGGAAAAGGTCGTTGGAAAAGGAAATCCGAGAATCGGGAAAATCGTGGCAAGAGATCAAAGTCATCGCAAGGGATCGTGACAAATGGAGAGATTTCATATTGGCCCTATGCTCCTCCTAGGAGTTAAAGGAGAATACATACATACATACATGTGAAGATGTCTATGGTTTCAACGTACTCATTTAAAAGTGATGTCAATTACTTAGATGGGCTCATCAGCTTCATTCAGTTCAGATGCTGCTGGTTCCTTAGAAATATGACCAATAGCTTCCATCTTCCACGCTACCATGATTGAAAAAAGCATGTGCTAGCGAACCAATGATCACATTTATGTGGGGACTGATATTAAGTAGTACCGAGGCTAACTTTCAATATAGTACCGTAATTAAATAATATTTGACTTCCACACTAGACCTGTAGCGCGTCAGATACAAAAAACACAGGTGTATAATTGCAAATAGTACGATATTGTAAAAAATTTTCATTTAAAAAAAAAAACTGTAAAATAAGTCAATATTTAAACAAATTGTTTTCTAAAAAAAAAATTTTCGCTTTTGTCTTTCTATGTTAAAAACACAAAATTGTAGAAAATTTTGGGTATAAAAGGCAGGTTTTTACCGTTGTAAATTTACAGTTTAATATTCGCTTTCTGCTGGTTATATCAAAAACTTTAACAAAAGACAAAATGAACATTTTCACCGCATTGTTCGTCCTTTTGGGCCTGATTGTTGCATGCGTAAATGCACAACCACCAACTGCAACACCCACACCAACACCAACACCCACACCAACACCAACACCAACACCAACACCAACACCAACACCAACTCCAACTCCAACTCCAACACCTACACCAACTCCAACTCCAACTCCAACACCAACACCAACACCAACTCCAACACCAACACCCACACCAACTCCAACACCAGCAACAACAACACCAGCAGTAACTACAACACTAGCAGCAACTACAACACCAGCGGCAACAACAACACCAGCAGTTACAACAACAGTTAGACCCACCACAAGAAGAACTACCAGAAGGACTACCAGAAGAACTACAAGGAGAACTACAAGGAGAACTACGAGAAGGACCACAAGAAGGCCACCAACTCAAGTACCAGTTAGAGTAACAATAAACAGAGGGAAATAAATATATAGAGCCGTCTATTTAAAAAAAAAAAAATATTAAATAACCATACAAGAAAATGCTTGTCAAGCAAATAAAATGAGAGACCATGGTATTTATAATTTTATGTAAAAATCTATGTATTGTGTCATTAAAAAATTAAAATAAAAATATACATCATAAATGCAGTTTAAAATAAATTTCAAGATTTTTGGTTTCATTAATACTTGAGGGAAAACATTCAAATCCGTTTTCGAACATCCGAATTTCCTTTGAAATTCGATCCATAATTTTTTTAACCAATACTTTTAAGTGCAATTAGTATTAGATACCATAAATTTCATACATTTCATGTACTTGAGCAGGAATTGATCCTCCATTTGACAAGTATATATCTATGTCTGTGGCATTTTGACAAAACTACTTTACTCGAAATTGTTTCAGGAGAGCTTAAAAACCGCTAAACATCTTCTTAATATTTTGGTTTTACTTTATTTTTAAAAACTTTTGATTTAATACTATATATATTTTGTAAAAAATAAACAAATAGACATGTTGACACAAATGTTAATTAATTACATATCAAAATACGTGATATTTACCTACAATTTCTGCTATAGGGGAAATATTTAATTTTTGCAAGAATCAGTTCCGCGAAGAAAATTTGTATCAATCATTCCATTCCCGAACCAAAAAGAGTTTTGATGTAAAAATGCAAATGGTCCTTTAGACTTATTTATTTTTTTAAAGTTTTATAAAAAAAAAAAAAAATTATTCTTGCACAGGCCGATTTATTTTAGATGACATCAAAAGTTATTTTGGAACTCTCTACAATATTTCGTAACTATTTTCTTCGTGAAAGAGATTCGTAAAAAAATAAATTATTTCCTTGAAAACAGAATTTGTTTTGCGTATTTAGAAATGTAACGTATAAACACCTGAACCAATATGTCTATTTGTTTATTTTTGATTAAATTAAAATTAAATAATTTATAAGAACAAAAAAAATTAAAATAAAGTAAAGTTTAATTGGAACTTTATCGCCTGCTCAAGCCATTTCCTACAAAATTTGAAAGACCACATTTATTCTTTCTCTTCATAACGGGCCTTTTGAATATAAAAGACTCAAAGAGTTATGTAAGTTTCATAGTTTCAAGTCTAAAACCAAGCTGTTCGTATCGTGTAACATAATAAAGTACTCGATTTTGATTTTCGCCTTTGTTGGAGTAATTTTTGCTTATTACACCATGACTGTACAAGGCCAAGTCCAACATTACTTTTACATTATATTCTTAGACTTTGTTTTATTATTGTACTACTGTACTTATTTAACCAAATGAGGTAACAGATGAATTTTTTTAAATAATTATTTTTAAAAAGAGAATGCGGTTCGCTGGTATAGAATGCTAAACATAAGAGATTATCTTTTTGAGTAATGAACATTTATTTTTCCTGGACTATAGATAAAAATAAGAACATAAAAATTTTGTAATATAAGGAGCCTGATGGAACGATTTATTTGTATTTCTTTAATAAAACCAATACATTAACATTAAGAATAATTTAAATACATATTTTTGGATATATATGATATACTTTTGTGTACTTTATTTCAGACAGCTATATATATTTTAGGCTCTTGCTGCTGGATATAGTTTTCCATTAATTCTCACTGGTACTAATGTTGGTGCTCTTGTTGTGGTGGTGGTTCTACTTGTTGTAGTTCTTCTTGTGGTGGTTCTTCTTGTTGTTGTCCTTCTTGTAGTAGTTCTTCTTGTAGTTGGGCTTGCAGTTGTGGTCGTAGTTGTTGCTGCTGCTGGTGTTGTTGTTGCTGCTGTTGGTGTTGGCGTTGGCGGTGGGGTTGGTGTCGGTGTCGGTGTTGGTGTTGTTGTTGGCGTCGGCGTAGGTGTAGGTGCTGTTGTTGGTGTTGGTGTTGGGGTTGTAGGTGTTGGTGTTGGAGTTTGTGATTGTACTATTGCAACGATTACGCCCAAAAGTACGAAAAATATAATAAAAGTCCTCATTTTTTATGATTTTAATTTTACTAATTTCTTGTCCGAAGGAAAAAGTCTAAATCTTAAAATGTGAATTTAGAATTGAAGTCTCTGCCTTTTATACCACAATTCGGCTTAGGTTCTAAAATGTAATATATTGAAAAGAACCATTGCTTAGCTAACAAAAAACAAACCAAATTGTGTCATTATTTACTTTTGTCACAGTTGAGATATGAACTCAGTTTAATTTATTTGGTTTCATTATGTAATAACATATGACGTTAAATACACATATGAACTCATACCTATTTAGACCTTGAAAAAATTTGTCTTGCTGTAAGTAAAGTGAAACCAGAAGCTTTTTAATTACAAATTTAAAGTTACAAACTTACGCCTCTCATGTTTCCTACTCATGTAGATGCGGAGGGACGTTTGTTGGTCCGTGGAATGGGGGTAAGAAGTGAAACTCAAAATACAAACTTTTTTCCTTTTCAATATATGTATTCTACTGCTAAATTTTTCTGATCTTTTACTTTTACGCTGAAACTGAATCTTTTACTTCTTCATCATTTAAAAATTTCTTCCCCTAAATTTTTTATTTTCTTTTCAAGTTTGGGAACAGGTAATAATTGCTGGGAGCTAGGATAAGACAATATTTTCTTTTTTTTATTTGGTAGCCAAATTTTCAAAGCCTACCATCTGCAGGGCGGCCACATGGACACTTTTCCCCTTCCCTTTTTTCTGACGGCTTCACCAAACCGCTCTAAGATTAAAGCGTACAGTTCTCCGGCTGTGGAGATAGCTTTACGTTTGAAATCGATCAATACTTAGAATCTCTTCCGAGTCCAAAAAGACTCTCGTCATGATTTTCCCAGCTGACTGTGTCACCTCAAATTTCTTAGGTGGTGTTGTGCTTTTTTTCCACTGTATTGACACCTGTTTGGATTCAAGTTCAATAGGATGAAGTTAAGTTCTATCTTCCGTAACAGTTCGAGTCAATACTCCATCTCTGTCTTCACAGCAGAGGTTCAAAAATTCGCATGAATACTTCATGTGCTGTTTTTAGTTTTCTTTTTTTCTTAGAAGCTTCGCGAGCATGACAAGATTATCGTGATGATTTTATCTATGATACTCAAACCACTTCTGCGTGCTGTGTCGTTTTTGGGACGGGCATCTTTCAATATTAATTTTTGGACCTTTTTAATGATTTCTGGATTTGAATAGGCTTTGGGTTGAACTGATTTTCCTTGCTTGGTTAGGAAATTTATAACAGTGTCAAAGGAAGGATCAATTTAACTTAAATGCATGAAATAAATGAAATTGATGGTATTTAATACTTACTACAGTATTTATCGAATTTCAAAGGGAATTCGGATGTCCGAAAATGCGAAAATTGAATGTTTTCTCCCTAGTATTAATGAAACCAAAAATTTTTAAATTTATTTTTAATTGCACAAAATTTTTATATTGGATATTTTTTTTTTTTTTTTAATGACACAATACATCGATATTTACGTAAAATTATGAATACCATGGTCTCATTTTATTTGCTTGACAAGAATTTTTTGTATGGTTATTTAATATTTTTTTTTTTTTTGAAATAGACAGCTCTATATATTTATTTCCCTCTGTTTATTGTAACTCTTACTGGTACTTGTGTTGGCGGCCTTCTTGTCGTCCTCCTCGTAGTTCTCCTTGTAGTTCTTCTGGTAGTCCTTCTGGTAGGCCTTCTAGTAGTTCTTCTTGTGGTAGGTCTAACTGTGGTTGTAACTGCTGGTGTTGTTGTTGCCGCTGGTGTTGTTGTTGCTGCTAGTGTTGTTGTTACTGCTGCTGTTGTTGTTGCTGGTGTTGGAGTTGGAGTTGGAGTTGGTGTTGGTGTTGGTGTTGGTGTCGGTGTTGGAGTTGGTGTAGGTGTTGGAGTTGGTGTTGGAGTTGGTGTAGGTGTTGGTGTGGGTGTTGGAGTTGGAGTTGGTGTTTGTGCATTTACGCATGCAACAATAAGGCCCAAAAGGACGAACAATGCGGTGAAAAACTTCATTTTGTCTTTTATTGAAGTTGTTGATATAACCAGCAGAGAGCGAATATTAAACTGTAAACTTACAACGGTAAAAGCCTGCCTTTTATACCCAAAAAATCTTCTACAGTTTTATGTTTTTAACATAGAAAGACAAAAGCGAACATTTTTTATTTGCTTAAGAAAACAATTTGTTTAAATATTGAATTAATTTACAGTATGTTTTTTTTGTGATATTTAGAAAAAAAACAAAATTTTACAATATCTTACTAGGTATTTGCAAATATACACCTGTGTTTTTTGTATCACATGCGCTACATTTATGATGCGGAAGTCGAATATTAATTAATTGCGGAAAATTTTCGAAAGCAAAAGATAGAAAGGTTTACAATAATTGTCAATTTTTGACTTAACCCAGATAGCCCTGACGTCCTTCTGGAAGGATTCGGGACTTTGGTCGGCATTTTGATGTTTTCTTCTCATTTTAACTTGTCGGTGGACTTAAATTTGATTTCTAACTGCAGTTGACACCCTAACGGAAGGGAAGTGGCCGCTGTTTTATTCAATTGTCGATTCAGAAGTGAGCAGTGTGGTTTATATGTTATGCCTATTTCTTATCAGCGATTACTCCGATTTCGCCGCTTGTGGCTAATTACCTGTTAATTGTTTTTGTGTATTGTTTTGATTGTCTTATTGTCTCAACTCTCTAGATACTGCTAATAATGAATAAGATAAAATATTGACTCTTTTGTAATCAGCAACGGATGTTATTTCGACAACCCTTCTGGAAGGACGTCAGTCAAATCCGCGTCATAAAATTTTCTTTTTCATACTCAGAAAACTGCTTCCATTGGAAGATATTTTTGCAATTTTTGAGGGAAAAGATGATGACATAGGATAAAGAGGGGTCAATTTTGCCAAATTTTACCAAATAATGCCGATGGACTTACTCAGGGGATTGATACCAATTTGTGGTAGGCAATACATTTACCTAGACCCTTGTCAAAATAACAACCTGAGTAGCAATGACCGTTTTACCGAGGTTAATCCCCTCCTGAACGAGAGATTTCATGCTTTTGCCATGCTCTCTTAAAAACATTCAGTCGTTGAGAGCATTGTCCTATCATTTGGGAGTCATGGAATCAAAAAGTTGAAAAGAAGAAAGCCCCGATTAGGTATAGGAACAAATTTGTGCTTCAAGATCATCTTCACATCCAGCTTGGAATCATACCAAAGCGGTGGTTTGTTACAGATGAGGACTCTTCAAATTGATAAGACATTTGTAGTGACATTTGGGCGGATTTGATAAGAAACATTTGCTTCAGAATACAGAAGAATTGAAAAAGACATATGAGGAAGTACATTTTCGGCTGAAATCTCAACAAAAAACCGACAAAACACCAAAAAGCTTGAAGCTAAACTTTCATCTTCAGCGTTCAAGAGTCAACTATACTGAAGGTTTTGTTTTTTTTATTCATATAAGTAGACTCGATAAAATGGGAAACTAAGTTACTGATACTGATACTGATGAGAGAATTATAAACAAAAATGATAAAAATTTTGCTTGCATATAAGACTGACGTCCTTCTGGAAGGACGTCTAATTGTGACGTCACCGATTCCAAAAAAATTCTAAAATCACCATATTCTTTGTCAAACAACCTCTAATACAAGAAATATATAAAAGAAATTGGTAAATTTTCAAAAAAAAAAATTAAGGTCTATCTGGGTTAACGATATTTTGCAACTCTATGAAAATGACTAAATTAAATTTGTATGGAATTCGAATACCTTACCAATGGAAAGTAATGATCAAATTTGAAAAGAAAAAAGGTATAGTTTGTTGAGAATATGCGCCAAATGTCTGGAAATAACGTTTTTTGAATTTTAAGTCACGAATTTTTTGGATCACAGATCTGTGAGGAAAAAAACGGTTGCCAGATTATCAGCTACCGCAAAAAAATGTTTTCGAGATTTTAATCAAATTTTTTTCGCTCAATTTGTTACTCTGTATAATTAACATTAAAACGAAATTACTTTTCAGTAAAACAGATTGGAGTTGATGGCCCATTTTGGGTTATTGCAATGCAAATCCGATTTCATCTCATTTATCAAAATGCGGAACACCATAAGTTTCATTTAATTCCGATGTCGAAGAGAACATTTCAAAACTTTAAAATCATCAATTTAAGAAGATTGGGATAAAATAAAATAAGAAAAATTTTGCCTTGATTAACAAAAAACGTATATTTTCTTTATTTTCATAGGTTTTTTAAAATATGTAGCGCCCCAAAAAAAAAAAATTGTCTTCACCCCCCACCAGCTGAGAACCTCTGGCTTAGGTGAACGCCACATACATACATAAAGGAGCAAACTTTATTGATTTTTTTTTTTCAGGAAACTCATGATTTTTAATTTGGTTTCCTGGTATCTAAGTGCTAAAGAATTATTTCATGATTTCCGATCGAAAACCGAATTTTAGGAAAAATACAACTTTAAAGGATCAATGTTGGTCCAAAATGTCCGAGAGCAATTTCGATTGAGGGCGATTAATTAAGATATTTGTTTCTTTGCAGCGCGTGTTCAAATATGTAAAGTACATAATTAAAAATGTTTTGAGTAGATTGAAAATCGACAGCTAGAAATTTTGGTGTACCGATTTCCACTCAAAAGCAGTTGGCTGCTGTATACATTCATAATATAAATATATTACGCCGCAAGTATAATTTTAAATGTAATAAATTAACAATTGAACAAATATTTTTATTTTTTCCTAAAAAATTAACAAGTTGTTGCTATCAGACACGGAAGAAGATTTAACTAAAACAAATAAAGATGAAACCATAAAGTTGAGCTGGAACTTCTGAAAGTACGCATTAAGTCTACGTAGCGGTTCTTTTGGATATAAAAGACCCTAACTTTTTTCTAAATTTCAAAGTTTCAAGTCTAAAGCCAAGCTGTTCATATCATATAATATAATGAAGTGCTCGATTTTGATTTTCGCCATCGTTGGAGTAATCTTTGCTTATTACACCATGACTGTACAAGGCCAAGTCCAACAACATGCACAATGTTTTACACGTGTGAGATGTGTTAACAATAGGGTTCAGGTTGTTGGTGCGAATTGTACCCGTTTTATCCCTGGTGCTGCTGGGTCTGGATAAGGAATTTCTTTTGCACAATATACATACTTTTTTTTGTTTTGTTACTTATGTACTTAGTTTACCATATGAATTAACAGAATTGTTTTATATACAATTTTAACGAATATCCTTTGTATATTCTGAATACTGAATAAAGATCTATTGCAATTAAATGTAAAAAAAATAAATAGTTTATTTCAATATATAAAAACTGTCGACTGGAATACTTCAATATAAATTAAAGCATTTATTTTATTCCTTATATACCTACTATATAGATAAAAAGAAAAAGCATTTTCTTTGTGTAAAATTTACCAAAATAAGTACTTTTACAAATCCTTAAAAGAACCAATTGTTGTATAATTCTGATTATGAAATAAAAATACACTGAAACTATAAAAAAAAATCTTTATATTAATAAAAATATGAATCTTCTGGAATGTTATATGTACGTCTGCAATATTATGTCATCTTCACTACTACTTTTTGAGTTTAAAAGTAGTTTTTGAACACTTCAGGGCTTCTGTATCGTTGCACAATACGTCGCCTATGTCATATTTAGAAATCGTTGGAAAATTATGAGCTATACCATTTAAAAGCCATAAGTGATATACATATATTTTTACGATCAAAATTGGCAGGTCGGTTTTTATGTAGAATCGTTCATTGATGAGTTCTATACACAGCCTAAAAACATACTCCAACATTTTTTGCTTTCGAAAATCTTTGGAAGTGCGTGAGTGTAGCATTCACTTTATCGTATGTGCCGTCAACAGACAACACTATTCATAAATGTTGTAGGCTAGACAGACGACAGACAGCTTAAATCCGGATTATAGACGTATCCGTATTATAGAGGTATCCGGATTATGAGAATCATTTTATTGCATGACTTTGGGCATTTTTTAAATACGTATTTCATAGACAATGACTAAAAGAAAATTTTCAAATTCAGGGCCCAAAAAAATCTAATTAGCTTTTCTGATGCTTATTTCACTATTAATCTTGTTTTTGTTGTTTTAGAAAAAAAAAAAAAACTTTTTATTTTATACTGTGCAGTGCCACGCCTGTGGAGAGAAAATACTCAGACATGGTTAATGTTAAAATTTTGTTTGCTTTAATTTACAGCTGCATGGTCTCTTTAAAGCAGCATATCAAAGTACAGATCTGCGTCACTTGCTTGCAGTTTACTCAAAGAATATTCGGATGCTCGAAAATGCATTTGATCGTTTTCTCCCAAGTACTAATGAAACCAAAAATCTTGAAATTAATTTTAAATTGCACAAATTTTTTATATTGGATATTTTTTTTATTTTTTTAATGACACAATACATCGATATTTGCATATAGTTATAAATACCATGGTCTCATTTTATTTGCTTGACAAGAATTTTCTTGTATATTTATTTTTTTTTCTTAAATAGATATTTCTATATATTTATTTCCCTCTGTTTATTGTTACTCTAACTGGAACTTGAGTTGGTGGCCTTCTTGTGGTCCTTCTTGTAGTTCTCCTTGTAGTTCTCCTTGTAGTTCTTCTGGTAGTCCTTCTGGTAGTTCTTCTTGTGGTAGGTCTAACTGTTGTTGTAACTGCTGGTGTTGTTGTTGCCGCTGGTGTTGTTGTTGCTGCTAGTGTTGTTGTTACTGCTGGTGTTGTTGTTGCTGGTGTTGGAGTTGGTGTAGGTGTTGGAGTTGGAGTTGGTGTTGGTGTTGGTGTAGGAGTTGGTGTCGGTGTTGGAGTTGGTGTTGGAGTTGGTGTTGGAGTTGGTGTTGGTGTGGGTGTTGGAGTTGGTGTTTGTGCATTTACGCATGCAACAATCAGACCCAAAAGGACGAACAATGCGGTGAAAAAGTTCATTTTGTCTTTTATTGAAGTTGTTGATATAACCAGCAGAAAGCGAATATTAAACTGTAAACTTACAACGGTAAAAGCCTGCCTTTTATACCCAAAAAATTTTCTACAATTTTATGTTTTTAACATAGCGAGACGAATAGCAAAAGCGAAAAATTTTTATTTACTTAAGAAAACAACTTGTTTAAATATTAACTTAATTTTACAGTTTGTAATTTTTTTTTTTGTGTGATATTTAGCAAAAATTAAAAACATGTTACAACATCGTACACCTGTGCTGTTTGTATCTCATGCGCTACATATATGATGCGGAAGTCGAATATTAATTTATCACGGGACTTTTTCGACAGTAAACTTTGATATTAACATAAGTCCCCAAATAGTCCGGGAGCCGGCAATACTAAAAGTGCCGTCATTGCGGATTCTGAAATTTTTAATGCAAAATGGTAGTTTACACTGAGACGAATAAGAAAAGCTTGGTCAGCATGGCTATAGCCAGGCAGAAATATTTTTAAAGGATTTTTGAATTATTAAATTTTCGGAAGGTTTTGCCGTCATCGAGGATTTTGGACAATCTTAATATTAATCGATGGTAAATTTCATAACCATTCAGAAAAAATCCAGCCGACCAAATTTTTTTTGACAAAAATGACCGGCAGACCTATTTTAATAGTGCTACAGTGGGCACTTCCGGCAGTTTCTAAGCTCGCATACCAAGATATTTTTAAATTTGACATTAAAACACGTAAATTAAAAAAAAAAATAAAAAATTTCCATAATAACAGAGAAATTCTACCCACTGTAATGCACCATTAAAATAGGTCTGCCGGTCATTTATTTCCGGTCCATCTATTCGGTTTCCGAAAATACCACGGAACAGTTGAACAGGTTAATAGAATCACAAATGAAATAAGGAAGGCTTTTGAACAAAGTGAATACTGTACAGCAGTTTTTCTCGACGTAGCTCAAGCGTTTGATAAAGTATGGCATGAAGGCCTTATCAACAAAATTAAACACGTACTGCCATTTAACGTCCACAAATCATTTATTTCTTACCTGGAAAGCAGGCATTTTAGAATAAGACATAACAGTTTTATTTCATCACCTTTAAAAATTAATGCAGGTGTCCCTCAAGGAAGCGTGCTGGGTCCTTTTTTGTACTTACTGTATACCTCTAATTTACCTTTTATCGCTGGCACAACCATATCTACTTTCGCAGATGATACTGCAGTTATAAGTTGTAATCGTTGTCCCCTAGAAGCGGCACGAAAACTTCAACTTCATTTAAACTCTATCGAAAAGTGGTTGCTGCTATGGCGCATAAAAGTAAATGAACAAAAATGCAAGGAGGTTACTTTTACCCTTAGGCGAGGTAATTGCCCTGCTATCACATTAAATAACACTTCAATCCCTCAATCTGAAAACGTCACATACCTAGGAGGTATTCATTTAGACAGACGGCTAACGTGGCGAAAGCATATTGAAGCCAAAAAAACGCATGTTAAACTAAAAGCCTCCAGTCTACATTGGCTCATAAATAGTCGGTCCCGTCTGAAACTTGAATATAAAATCCTTTTATATAAATCTATCACTAAGCCAATTTGGTTATATGGTATACAGTTATGGGGTAACGCCAGCTCCTCGAACATTGAACTAATACAACGGACTCAGTCAAAAATTCTAAGAATCATGACAGGTGCTCCATGGTATATATGGAACGAAAACATACATCGGGACCTTTGCATCCCCTTGGTCAAAAACGAAATCAACAAATACAAGCAAAGTTTCGTTGCAAGATTGCTGTATCATCCTAATCCATTGGCACGGAGGTTAAAAAATTTAGAAAATTTCTCCAGACTAAAAAGAAAGGATCGTCCTGCTATGAATATCGTTAGCAATTAGCTATGTTGAGCTGACTGAATTCTAAATTTTGTATGCAGCCGGTATCTGGCGCGTACTTTTTTCTATGCAGCCGGTATCTGGCGCGTACTTTTTTCCATGCAGCCGGTATCTGGCGCGTACTTTTTTCTATGCAGCCGGTATCTGGCGCGTACTTTTTTCCATGCAGCCGGTATCTGGCGCGTACTTTTCTCTATGCAGCCGGTATCTGGCGCGTACTCTTTCTTATATTTCTTGTTCCTGCTACACATGCAGCCGGAACTACTGGCGCAAATTTGTATGGAGTTCTTTTCATTCAAACATCCTGCTAGGCGGGCAGCATGTTTGTGAGAAGACTGAACGTACAACAACTGCGTTCTTCTGCGCGTTTACCGAATTCCTAGGATGTACAAGTCCCTATTAACTCTGGAGACACATTCAACACTAAATTATATATAAGATTAATTATGTATAATAATGTTATTTAGGATTAAGATTTTTAAACTTATTGTTAGTCTCCTAAGATGAGAAGATTCAATAATTGAATTCAAATATTAAAAAATAAAAAATCCTTTAAAAATATTTCCGCCAGGCTATAGCCATGCTGACCAAGCTTTTCTTATTCGTCTTAGTGTAAACTACCATTTTGCATTCAAAATTTCAGAATCCGCAATGACGGCACTTTTAGTATTGCCGGCTCCCGGACTATTTGGGGACTTATGTTAATACCAAAGTTTACTGTCGAAAAAGTCCCGTGATAAATTAATATTCGACTTCCGCATCATATATAAAGCGCATGAGATACAAACAGCACAACAAGTTTTTAATTTTTGCTAAAATCACACAAAAAAAAAAAAAAAAAAATTACAAACTGTAAAATTAAGTTAATATTTAAACAAGTTGTTTTCTTAAGCAAATAAAAATTTTTCGCTTTTGCTATTCGTCTCGCTATGTTAAAAACATAAAATTGTAGAAAATTTTTTGGGTATAAAAGGCAGGCTTTTACCGTTGTAAGTTTACAGTATAATATTCGCTTTCTGCTGGTTACATCAACAACTTCAATAAAAGACAAAATGAACTTTTTCACCGCATTGTTCGTCCTTTTGGGTCTGATTGTTGCATGCGTAAATGCACAAACACCAACTCCAACTCCAACACCCACACCAACACCAACACCAACTCCAACACCTACACCAACTCCAACACCAACTCCAACTCCAACACCAACACCAACACCAACACCAACTCCAACTCCAACACCCACACCAACTCCAACACCAGCAACAACAACACCAGCAGTAACTACAACACTAGCAGCAACTACAACACCAGCGGCAACAACAACACCAGCAGTTACAACAACAGTTAGACCTACCACAAGAAGAACTACCAGAAGGACTACCAGAAGAACTACAAGGAGAACTACAAGGAGAACTACAAGAAGGACCACAAGAAGGCCACCAACTCAAGTACCAGTTAGAGTAACAATAAACAGAGGGAAATAAATATATAGAAATGTCTTTTTAAAAAAAAAAAAAAATAACCACACAAGAAAATTCTTGTCAAGCAAATAAAATGAGACCATGGTATTTATAACTTTATGCAAATATCGATGTATTGTGTCATTAAAAAAATAAAAAAAATATCCAATATAAAAAATTTGTGCAATTTAATATTAATTTCAAGATTTTTGGTTCCATTAGTACTTGAGAGAAAACGATCAAATGCATTTTCGAGCATCCGAATATTCTTTGAGTAAACTGCAAGCAAGTGACGCAGATCTGTACTTTGATATGCTGCTTTAAAGAGACCATGCAGCTGTAAATTAAAGCAAACAAAATTTTAACATTAACCATGTCTGAGTATTTTCTCTCCACAGGCGTGGCACTGCACAGTATAAAATAAAAAGTTTTTTTTTTTTTTCTAAAACAACAAAAACAAGATTAATAGTGAAATAAGCATCAGAAAAGCTAATTAGATTTTTTTGGGCCCTGAATTGGAAAATTTTCTTTTAGTCAATGTCTATGAAATACGTATTTAAAAAATGCCCAAAGTCATGCAATAAAAAGATTCTCATAATCCGGATACCTCTATAATACGGATACGTCTATAATCCGGATTTAAGCTGTCTGTCGTCTGTCTAGCCTACAACATTTATGAATAGTGTTGTCTGTTGACGGCACATACGATAAAGTGAATGCTACACTCACGCACTTCCGAAGATTTTCGAAAGCAAAAAATTTTGGAGTATGTTTTTAGGCTGTGTATAGAACTCATCAATGAACGATTCTACATAAAAACCGACATGCCAATTTTGATCGTAAAAATATATGAATATAACTTATGACTTTTAAATGGTATAACTCATAATTTTCCAACGATTTCTAAATATGACATAGGCGACGAATTGTGCAACGATACAGAAGCCCTGAAGTGTTCAAAAACTACTTTTAAACTCAAAAAGTAGTAGTGAAAATGACATAATATTGCAGACTTACATATAACATTCCAGAAGATTCATATTTTTATTAATATAAAGATTTTTTTTTAAAGTTTCAGTGTATTTTTATTTCATAATCAGAATTATACAACAATTGGTTCTTTTAAGGATTTGTAAAAGTACTTATTTTGGTAAATTTTACACAAAGAAAATGCTTATTCTTTTAATCCGCATAGTATATAAAGAATAAAATAAAAGCTTTATTTTATAATGAAGTATTCCAGTCGGCAGTTTAGATATATTGAAATAAAATATTTATTTTTTTACATTTAATGGCAATAGATCTTTATTCAGTATTCAAAATATACAAAGGATATTTGTTAAAATTTTATATAAGAAAAAAACAATTCTGGTAATTCATATGGTAAACTAAGTACATAAGTAACAAAACAAAAAAAAGTATGTATATTGTGCAAAAGAAATTCCTTATCCAGACCCAGCAGCACCAGGGATAAAACGGGTACAATTCGCACCAACAACCTGAACCCTATTGTTAACACATCTCACACGTGTAAAACATTGTGCATGTTGTTGGACTTGGCCTTGTACAGTCATGGTGTAATAAGCAAAGATTACTCCAACGATGGCGAAAATCAAAATCGAGCACTTCATTATATTATATGATATGAACAGCTTGGCTTTAGACTTGAAACTTTGAAATTTAGAAAAAAGTTAGGGTCTTTTATATCCAAAAGAACCGGTACGTAGACTTAATGCGTACTTTCAGAAGTTCCAGCTTAACTTTATGGTTTCATCTTTATTTGTTTTAGTTAAATCTTCTTCCGTGTGTGATAGCAACAACTTGTTAATTTTTTAGGAAAAAATAAAAATATTTGTTCAATTGTTAATTTATTACATTTAAAATTATACTTGCGGCGTAATATATTTATATTCTGAATGTATAAAGCAGCCAACTGCTTTTGAGTGGAAATCGGTACACCAAAATTTCTAGCTGTCGATTTTCAATCTACTCAAAACATTTTTAATTATGTACTTTACATATTTGAACACGCGCTGCAAAGAAATAAATATCTTAATTATTCGCCCTCAATCGAGATTGCTCTCGGACATTTTGGACCAACATCCTTTAAAGTTATTTTTTTCCTAAAATTCGGTTTTCGATCGGAAATCATGAAATAATTCTTTAGTACCTAGATACCAGGAGACCAGATTAAAAATCATGAGTTTCCTGAAAAAAAAAATCAACAAAGTTGGCTGCTTTATGTATGTATGTGGCGTTCACCTAAGCCAGAGGTTCTCAACTGGTGGGGGTGAAGACAATTTTTTTTTTGGGGGCGCGACATATTATAAAAAAACCTATGAAAATAAAGAAAATATAGGTTTTTTGTTAATCAAGGCAAAATTTTTCTTATTTTATTTTATCCCAATCTTCTTAAATTGATGATTTTAAGGTTTTGAAATGTTCTCTTCGACATCGGAATTAAATGAAACTTATGGTGTTCCGCATTTCGATAAATGAGATGAAATCGGATTTGTATTGCAATAACCCAAAATGGGCCATCAACTCCAATCTGTTTTACTGAAAAGTAATTTCGTTTTAATGTTAATTATACAGAGTAACAAATTGAGCGAAAAAAATTTAATTTAAATCTCGAAAAAATTTTTTTGCGGTAGCTGATAATCTGGCAACCGGTTTTTTCCTCACAGATCTGTGATCCAAAAAATCCGTGATTTAAAATTCAAAAAACGTTATTTCCAGACATTTGGCGCATATCCTCAATAAATTATACCTTTTTTCTTTTCAATTCCATACAAATTTAATTTAGTCATTATCATCGAGTTGCAAAATATCGCTGAGTCAAAAATTGACAATTATTGTAAACCTTTCTATCTTTTGCTTTCGAAAATTTTCCGCAATTAATTAATATTCGACTTCCGCATCATAAATGTAGCGCATGTGATACAAAAAACACAGGTGTATATTTGCAAATACCTAGTACGATATTGTAAAATTTTTTTTTTTTCTAAATATCACAAAAAAAAACATACTGTAAATTAATTCAATATTTAAACAAATTGTTTTCTTAAGCAAATAAAACATGTTCGCTTTTGTCTTTCTATGTTAAAAACATAAAACTGTAGAAGATTTTTTGGGTATAAAAGGCAGGCTTTTACCGTTGTAAGTTTACAGTTTAATATTCGCTTTCTGCTGGTTATATCAACAACTTCAATCAAAGACAAAATGAAGTTTTTCACCGCATTGTTCGTCCTTTTGGGCCTTATTGTTGCATGCGTAAATGCACAAACACCAACTCCAACTCCAACACCCACACCAACTCCAACACCAACTCCAACACCTACACCAACTCCAACTCCAACACCGACACCAACTCCTACACCAACACCAACTCCAACTCCAACACCTACACCAACTCCAACACCAGCAACAACAACAGCAGCAGTAACAACAACACTAGCAGCAACAACAACACCAGCGGCAACAACAACACCAGCAGTTACAACCACAGTTAGACCTACCACAAGAAGAACTACTAGAAGGACTACCAGAAGGACTACCAGAAGGACTACAAGGAGAACTACGAGAAGGACGACAAGAAGGCCACCAACACAAGTACCAGTAAGAGTTACAATAAACAGAGGGAAATAAATATATAGAGCTGTCTATTTCAAAAAAAAAAAAATATTAAATAACCATACAAAAAATTATTGTCAAGCAAATAAAATGAGACCATGGTATTTATAATTTTACGTAAATATCTATGTATTGTGTCATTAAAAAAATAAAAAAAATATGTATAAAAATTTTGTGCAATTAAAAATAAATTTAAAAATTTTTGGTTTCATTAATACTTGGGAGAAAACGATCAAATGCATTTTCGAACATCCGAATTCCCCTTGAAATTCGATAAATACTGTAGTAAGTATTAAATACCAGCAATTTCATTTATTTCATGCATTTGAGTTAAATTGATCCTTCCTTTGACACTGTTATAAATATCCTAACTAAGCAAGGAAAATCAGTTCAACCCATGCACATGAAGTATTCATGCGAATTTTTGAACTTCTGCTGTGAAGACAGAGATGGAGTATTGACTCGAACTGTTACGGAAGATAGAACTTAACTTCATCCTATTGAACTTGAATCCAAACAGGTGTCAATACAGTGAGAAAAAAAGCACAACACCACCTAAGAAATTTGAGGTGACACAGTCAGCTGGGAAAATCATGACGAGAGCCTTTTTGGACTCGAAAGAGATTCTAAGTATTGATCGATTTCAAAGGTAAAGCTATCACCACAGCCGGAGAACTCTACGCTTTAATCTTAGAGCGGTTTGATGAAGCCATCAGAAAAAAGGGAAGGGTAAAATTGTCCATTTGGCCGCCCTGCAGAAGGTAGGCTTTGAAAATTTGGCTACCAAATAAAAAAAAATATAGTCTTATCCTAGCTCCCAGCAATTATTACCTGTTCCCAAACTTGAAAAGAAAATAAAAAATTTAGGGGAAGAAATTTTTAAATGATGAAGAAGTAAAATATTCAGTTTCAGCGTTAAAGTAAAAGATCAGAAAAATTTAGCAGTAGAATATATTGAAAAGGAAAAAATTTGTATTTTGAGTTTCACTTCTTACCCACGGACTGACAAACGTCCCTCCGCATCTACATGAGTAGGAAACATGAGAGGCGTAAGTTCGTAACTTTAAATTTGTAATTAAAAAGCTTCTGGTTTCACTTTACTTAAAACAAGACAAATTTTTTCAAGGTCTAAATAGATATGAGTTCATATGTGTATTTAACGTCATATGTTATTACATAATGAAACCAAATAAATTAAACTGAGTTCATATCTCAACTGTGACAAAAGTAAATAATGACACAATTTGGTTTGTTTTTTGTTAGCTAAGCAATGGTTCTATTCAATATATTACATTTTAGAACCTAAGCCGAATTGTGGTATAAAAGGCAGAGACTTCAATTCTAAATTCACATTTTAAGATTTAGACTTTTTCCTTCGGACAAGAAATTATTAAAATTAAAAACCAGTCATCGACTACCTTTCGAAGTGTCCAGTCGTGTGTTAGTTTCTCTCTCGTTGTTCTGTTACACCGCAGTTAGTTACGTACGTTCATTTCGTATTCCGTTCTTTTGTTTTTTGTTTTCTTATTTTGCATTGAGTGAGTCCTCTATTATACATAATTAATATAAAACTTTTTTTTTTCTTGAGTGATGAGTGCTGATAGACCGATTCCCTCGGGGAATCGGTTTAGTGTTCTTCTGGATGAAATTCCAGAAACTAGCCGCCGACCTAAGAAAAAGAAATTAAGCTCAACTAAAGAACCTTTTCCAATTATATCCAATTTTGCTAAAACTGCTAGTAACCCAAAGTTCCTAACAATAAAATCTACCGACGAATCCAAACCTCTTTCTTCCTTCAGCGTCTTTGCAATAAAGAAAGCCTTGGACTGCATAAGCACTGAATTAGAAAAAGTTAGTATACTTCGTGATGGTAATCTTTTGATTCTTACCAAATCAGAAAAAGTCGCTAATAAATTTTTAAAAGAAACAAACTTCGGTGGTCTATGCACAGTGTCTGTTAGTCTTCATGAATCTTTAAACTCTTGCAAAGGTACAATTTATGACCGCAACCTCATTCCAACTTCCGAACAAGAAATTCTTGATGACTTAAAAACTCAAGGTGTCACTAATGTGTACAAGTTCACTAAAAAAACTAATGATGGGAGTCCCACACCAACAGGCGTCATTCTTCTGACTTTCAACGCATTCCAACTTCCAAGCCAAATCGACATTGCCTGGTACACTGTAAAAGTTCAACAATATTTCCCAAATCCAATGCGGTGTAAAAGTTGTCAATTAATTGGCCACACAACAAAATATTGCAAAAAATCACCATCATGCGGTACTTGCAACCTACCCCCCCACCATCCAAATAAATGTACACGAGTAATGTGTGCTAACTGTTTAGCTTCACACACTTCCTTTTCCAACGACTGCCCAAAGTACCAACAAGAGAAAGAAGTTTTAAAAATTAAAACACAAAATAAATGTAGCATTGCCGAAGCTCGGCGTAAATACAAAGAACAATATAAAAATTTAAACCCACAGACATCATTCTCTGATGTCACAAAAACCTCAACTCAAAACAAAAAATTATCACAAAACGAAAAATTAACACAAAACGAAAGTTCAATACTCTCTCCAAATTGTGAAAAAACAACAAACTCTAGCAATGATTTCTCACAAGAAACAGAACAATCAACTACCATTAATCCATTCTTGGACACTGATCTCGATGCCTCACAACCTCTTCAAACCTCTCTTTCTTCCGATAATCAAGTAAACACAAACGCCAATAACTCAATGCATTCTCGCGCTCTTTCCTCACCGAATTCGTCAAAAAATTCAGCCACTCATCAACAAAACTCACTGTTTCATAAAAATGATCTTCAGCAACCTTCTCAACTCCCTCTCACTTCCACAACATCTACTTGCTCTAACTTAACTATTAAGCACTCAGTTTGTGCAACTAACAACAATACAATTCTCATAGACTCTCCCGACGAAATGTGTTAAAACACACGCATTACTCTTTTTATTAGAAGTAACGATCAGTGTGAAATCATATTAATTCAGCTGTCATGATACTGAATATTCTACAATGGAATATGAAAGGCTATCACAACAACTACATAGAATTAGAAACTCTCATAAAAGCCCACTCTCCCCACATTTTTTGTCTTCAAGAAACTCATATCAAACATAATATTGTTCCATACACTCCAAAACAATATACTGGTTATTTTCATAATTTTTCCCATAATATTTATGCAAAACAAGGCTCCGGAATTCTTGTGCATAAAAATGTGCCACACAAACGCGTTAACATTCAATCTGCTATCTCAGTAGTTGCTCTAGAATTCAACATTAAATTTCCCATAACTATTCTCTCTGTTTATATTCCACCAAATCAAACAATAGTCATATCGGATCTTCACAATTTAATTTCTAATGTTAACACTCCAATCATATTAACAGGAGATTTGAATGGTTGGAGTCCCCTATGGGGCTCCCAAACTTATAATCGCATAGGCCAAGTTATAGAAGACTTTGTTTTAGCATCTAGTGTTGCGGTTTTAAATGATGGGTCTCCAACTCATTTTTCCACCCACAAATCATTCACTAATATAGATTTGACTCTATGTTCCCCTCAATTCCTTCCAAGCTCAACGTGGACCACACTAGAGGATCTTCACAACAGTGACCACTTTCCAATTTCGACTAAAATAACCCTCTCTATTCCCCAAAGTTCTTTCTTCAGTAAACCTATTAAATACAACTGCAATCTTGCAGATTGGAAAAAATTTCAAACTTATATATGTAACAATCACTATAATATACCGGCAGCAACAAATATTAACAGAGCAGCGGCTCAAATCCAAAAAATCATTCGCTCTTCAGCAAACAATTCCATTCCTCTAACATCTCCTAAAAGAGTGACGCGTAACGTTCCGTGGTGGAATAGGAACCTTAAAAAACTACAAGAAGAAAAGCAACAGGCATGGAAATTTTTTCGTAGAAATCTTACTACAGCAAATTTAATAGAATATAGAAAAAAAAACGCTATTTTTAACAAAGAAAAAAGGAAAGCTAAAGCTGATAGCTTTGAAAAACTAACAACTATTATAAATCCTAATTCTACTACTTCTACTATTTGGAAAAAAATTAAAGTACTTACTGGAAACTATGTTCCTTTTACAATAAATTCAATTAAATCTCAAAATAGTATTATAACTAGTCATGAGTCCATATCATCTAATTTCGCCCAATTCTATTCAAATAATTCTCGATTCGAAAATTTTCCACCAGATTTTAAAATCAGCTATGACAATATCTTATCGGCACCTTGCCCCGAATACCTCAATCCAAAAGCAAGATACCTAAATATTGACTTCAACCTTAATGAAATGGAATCTTGTTTAAAATCTCTGACAGGAAGCACCCCAGGTTTTGACAAAATTACGTACAAGATGATAAAAAACTGTCCCCTACAAATGAAATTAAGAATTCTTTCGTTATACAATAATATTTTTAGAACAGGATCTATACCACAAAGCTTTAAAACTGCCATTGTCATTCCAATACGTAAGCCTAATAAAGCACTAGACGAAATTTCGAGTTACAGGCCTATTTCTCTTTTGCCCTGCATTGGAAAACTTTTGGAGAAAATGGTCTCTAAAAGGCTGGTGTGGTATCTCACATCAATAAAATATTTAACAGCAAATCAAGTTGGCTTTAAAACTGGTACCAACACAACTGATATTTTAATTTATATTGACCATCTTATTTGCAAAACCCTTTCCAGCAAAAACCATATCTCAGTTCTATCGATAGACTTCGAGAAAGCATTCGACAAAATAGGTGGTCATATTGTCCTAAAAAAACTACAAGAACTTAAAGTTGGTCCAAAATTATATAACTTTATAAAATCTTTTCTGACCCACAGAAAATTTCGATGTAGAGTAAACAATGTACTGTCGTCAACTCATTCATTATTCAACGGAATCCCTCAAGGATCTCCATTGTCTGTCACATTATTCTTATTAGCCTTTGACGATCTAAGTCGACTTTTATTGAACAACAAAAATATACACCACTGCTTATACGCTGATGATCTCTATGTCATATGCAACAAAAAAGAAACAAATGAAATAAATTTACACTTTACAGAGGTATTAAATACCATTAACCAATGGTCTCAAGAGTCGGGTGCTCTAATCTCGAAAGAAAAATGTAAACACTTGCATGTTTGTAGGAAACTCAAATGTAATAATATTAATGTATCTTTCAATGGACATAACATAGAAAATGTAAACTCCTTAAAAATTCTAGGTTTAGTTTTTGACTGTAAAAATAGTTTTAAGAACCACTGTTTAGATTTAAGAAAAAATTTATCTGCCAGGGTTAATATTATCAAATATCTTTCATCAAGCAAAAGCCATGTTCATACAAACTCACTCTTAAATGTAACAAAATTAACCATTTTATCAAAAATCGATTACGGATTACAGATTTATGGCAAATGTTCGAAATCACACTTAAATAAAATTAAAGCCCCTTATCACACTGCCATTAGAAGAAGCCTTCGTGCTTTTAAAACTACTCCCATAAAGAACCTTCTAGCGGAAGCAGGCTTTCTTAGCATAGAAGACAGAACTCAATACCTGAGAAACCGTTTTACTCCTAAACTGTACTGCGATCCATCACACATCCTCAGCAAAGAAATAAGTCTCATGAAAGTACGTAAGAGAAAACTTTCAATGGATTCAGGCTTGGCAAAAGTCATGGAGCTACAAAAAAATCTTTCGCAAAACAAACCAATAAAGAAACCGACAATTGGCATTCCCCCCTGGAGAATTTCAGCCAGTTCATTTATAGAAGACCTGACAGCACTTCCAAAAAACAACACAACGCCCACAATCTACCAGCAAAGTTTTTTAAGAGCTGTAAGCCAACTGAAAAACGAAAACTGGAAATTAATGTTTACGGACGGATCTAAAAACCAGTATGGAATTGCATTTGCAGTAACAAACTCCTTCGGAAGAACTCTAATTAATGGCTCACTACCTTTTAATGCAACAGTCTTTGAAGCTGAGCTTCAAGGTGTCTTATCGTGTCTTCAATTAGTAAAGCAGATAAAAGACAAATTTATTATTTGCACTGACAGTTTGTCGCTGTTCGAAGCGGTGAAAAATATCTCCAACAACGACGAAGTGATAACCACAATACGGCAGTTAACTATGGAAATGTATAGAAAAGTAAAATTAATGTGGATACCTGGACATGCAGGCATCAACGGTAACGAGTCTGTCGACTTGGCTGCTAAACTTGCTACAAGAGCACCACTGATCACATTCATGCCATTTAGTACAAAATCAATTTCCAGACAAGCCTCAAATGATTTCTACAAATCTGTTCTACAGCAATGGAGTGATTACAACCATAGCTACACAAGATTGAATCCATCACGATCTGGACTCATCCTTCCTGTAACAACTTCTACTTGGATGAATAGATGCTATACTAGACTTCGGCTGGGACACGCAACCTTCTCTCACGAACACATTTTAAGGCGCGAACCACAACCTATGTGCCAATTTTGCAACAGTTCTCCAACGTCTACAACCCACATGCTAATAACCTGCAACGCTATATCCTCAATTCGACAATCTTCCTTCCAAAACACCAATCCTCTAGATATCCTCTCTCTACCAACTGAAAATAATGTAAAGCTACTGTATCAATACCTTAAGAACCTAAATCTGTGCAATAGGATTTAAATTTACTTTCTTTTTTTATCTTGTTTTAATTAAAGCCGATAGCCCTGGCAGCTAGTGCTTATGTTAATTATTAGTTATAATTTTAATTGTAATTAATAAAGAAATAATAATAATAATAATAAAATTAAAAACATAAAAAATGAGGACTTTTATTATATTTTTCGTACTTTTGGGCGTAATCGTTGCAATAGTACAATCACAAACTCCAACACCAACACCTACAACCCCAACACCAACACCAACAACAGCACCTACACCTACGCCGACGCCAACAACAACACCAACACCGACACCGACACCGACACCGACACCAACCCCACCGCCAACGCCAACACCAACACCAGCAACAACAACACCAGCAGCAGCAACAACTACGACCACAACTGCAAGCCCAACTACAAGAAGAACTACTACAAGAAGGACAACAACAAGAAGAACCACCACAAGAAGAACTACAACAAGTAGAACCACCACCACAACAAGAGCACCAACATTAGTACCAGTGAGAATTAATGGAAAACTATATCCAGCAGCAAGATCCTAAAATATATATAGCTGTCTGAAATAAAGTACACAAAAGTATATCATATATGTCCAAAAATATGTATGTATTTAAATTATTCTTAATGTTAATGTATTGGTTTTATTGAAGAAATACAAATAAATCGTTCCATCAGGCTCCTTATATTACAAAATTTTAATATTCTTATTTCTATCTATGTATGTATTCTCCTTAATCTCCTAAGAGGAGCATAGGCCAATATATCTCTAGCCCAGGAAAAATAAAAAAATTTATTTTCAGAATTTCACAAAAATGCCCAAGATGATATTTGATAAAAAAAAAGAAAACATGATAATTTTTATAAGAATATGGGATCACGGCAGTGAAATGGACCGTTCGACCTAAAAGTGCGTGCTCAGATGATCCCAAATGCTTACAATATTCGATTTATGAACATACATACATATCTCCCTGAATAAAAAAAAAATATATATATTTTTATTATTCCCTAGTATACACCCGCGCTGCCCTCGTATTTCGGATTGGAAACTTTGCCAAAAAATAAAGAGTTTTTAGTAATCCACTTTAGAGGTTCCACGATCTCTTGTCCGAATTAACATAAGTAGTTCTTGCTCAGATTTTTTACTTACTGTTCTCAAGGTCTGAGTGAAATTTGGTTGGATTATCTCGAAACATGTTGTCATTATAGTATTTTGAATCTTTTGCTTATGTGGAATGTGCCACGCCCTTTCGTCCAATTTCATTTAGTTCTTGCTCAGAGCTTGAATTTATAGTTCTTAGTGTCTGAGTGAAATTAAGTTGGATTATCTCGAAAAACGCTTTCTGTATAGCATTTGAATCTGTTTTTATATGGGAGGCGCTAAACCCTCTTGTCCGAGTTCACCTAGTTTTTTCTCAGAGCTTGCGCCTACCGTTCTTAGTTTTTAAGTATATTTCGGTTGAAACAGTTTTTTGAGAAAATCGAATTAAATTTTACTCAGACACTAAAAACTATAAATGCAAGCTCTGAGAAAAAACTGGGTAAAATTGGACAAGAGGGCGTGGCACCTCCCAGATAAACAGAAATTTCAAAATGCAATATTGAAAGATTTTTTTTGAGATAATCCAACTAAATTTCACTTAAATACTAAGGACTATAAATGCACGCTCTGAGCTAAAACTGGACGAACTCGGACAAGAGAGCGTGGGACCTTCCATACAAGAAAAAACTTCAAAACGCTATACTGACAACCTTTTTTGAGGTAATCGAACCAAATTTCACTCAGACACTAAGGACTATAAATGCAAGCCCTGAACAAAAACTGGATGAACTCGGACAAGAGAGCGTGGCACCTCCCATGGGGTATTTAATGTTAGGCGAGGCCAAAGGGTGCACCCTTTTTAGTTTATTTACAATTTTATGACCATTTTAAGAAAACGTCCTGAAATTCGAATGGTTCAGTAGTTTCCATGTGATATCAATGCAAAATCTGTTGAAATTCGAAAGTGTTGAAAAAAATCGTGCCTATGTAAAAACGTCACACAGTGGGGTATTGACCCCCAAAACACGCTATCAATTCAACTAGGAGACGGAGGCAACTTTTAAATTTTTTTTTAATTACAATGCATCATAATAAGAAAAAAACAACAATTAGGTGACATCCTTTAGTAGATTTTTTTTTTTTTTTCAATCAAAAGCAAATTTTTCATGCCTACAAATATCATAATTTTTTTTTTTTTTAATTTTATTTTTTTAGTAATCACATTTATTGAATGCTGCTTGCTAAAGATTTTTCGTTTGTATCAAGAAAACCGATATCACTACTTTCTGCAGTTGTCTTCATCGGATTCTTCAGTATCTTCAGCGTTATCTTCATTTGTTGGTGCTACAAGCAAATTTACAGCCATTTGTGGCAACTTTTGGAACTTCTTTTGCGGTAATTTCCTTTTGCTTGAAATAATTGGGTCTGAAGTTATTAAAAACCTATTTAAAATATCCTCAAGGGTTTTTTCTCTACTTATTTTTCTTGAGTAATGCTCTCTGAAAGATTTGAAGTCCTTATTTCTTGCTTCTTGTGCCTCTTCAGAAAGTTGACCAATCGGCAATAAAGCATATTTAATGATTTCAGGGCCATGAATTAAGATTTTATGCACAGTTGTGGGCATATTATACCACCAGTATTTTTGTACAAAATATCTTGCTGTATCAAGCGCATAGTCTCGAAATTTTTCTGTATTTATTTCGTGTCCGCATGAAATAACGATCAAAATAATATGCATTCTTTTGATTAGCTCTACATCAATCTTGGTTATTGATGCTGTTGTTTCTGCATTTTCAAAAAAACGTCGAGCAGTATTGCCATCATTCGAACTACCAAACCCTGGCTTTGGTTTATCAATTACTAAACCTAGTTGTGTCCTAAATTCATTTCGAATTCTCGACTTGTTTGCTGTTACAATCTGCTTCTCTGATTCCTCTCTTATCAGCCATTTTCTGACTGGTAGCTTATCAGCCAAATGTAACAAGCACTCAAACAATCGTATCCAACCGTGTAGTGTTGATAAACCAAATTGCAGGTTTTCAACTTTTACTTTTCTTTTAATCATAAGATCAATTGAATTGAATTCTTTAATCGTAGCTTCACATAGATAGCACCTTTGTGTAGATGTAGTTTCAGTGAGAGCGTTGCACACCTTACCATCCACCATGGTTAACATAAGCTTGTGACTTACCTCGATTAATCTGTCTCCACATTGTACAATAGATTTGCTGAGGTCACTTATTTCAGCTTCTACCCTATTTTTTTCTTTTTTTGACACATCTGTTGTTTCTTTAATAAACTCCATGCGAAATGGACTACAAAATCTTGTTGAGGCAGGTCGGGGATTTTGCCAAATAATTTTAGATCCACAAACTAATTTAATTGGAACCATGGAAGTAATAAATATCGATGCATCATTTGCATCCGGGCCGTGAAAAGCTTGTTTGTATATGCTGTTGCCCGAACTTCCGTCAAAACCCCACTTCGAAAACAAACATAAACTAGATAATGCGTTATCCTCAAAAGCATCTATAACTGGCTTTTGCAATGTAACCAAACGCTGGATTGTTAGGTTTAGCAAAGCTTGCAAGTTTACTTCGCATAAAGTTTCAGAAATTGTTATAAATTCCACTGAAGGATAACAATCCTTTTTTGCTGTCTGTACAACGCTATAGCAGGGAAATTTTTCTAATATTAAAAACAATATGTAATTCATATTTCAAGAGCAGTATCAATTAGGACATAATATTCAAAAGTAGTTAATATTACAAGGGTTTTATTTAAAGAACGAATACATTACAAAAAAATTAGTATTTTTAAGTCACTTATACAGCCTACATCGACAGCTTAAGAAGAATAACAAAACAAAAGGAAAAAAAAAATCATAGCATTTTGTTGCATTGTTGTTGGCTGCACTTGCTTGTTATGATTATAGCGACTGGAGTTCTCTTACAAAAAGTTTAATAATTCCGAAGGAGCAAAACATCGCACAACCAAATTTTTAACACTTATTATGGACAGTCTATAGTTAAAGAAAATTATAACAAGATGAAAACCTTTCACAACCTAAAATACTTTAACTCCACTTGAATAATAAAAAACCTTAATTTTTTAACACATATTTAATATAAATAAAACAAAATTTTTTAAACATTAACTCAAAAAAACTTTTATGTAGTAAGAACCACAATTACCTGAAGTTGAAGGTTCCATTAAAACTTTTTCCACAAAAACAATTTTTTTTAATAAAAATGTACTCTAAAAAAGCCAAAAAATTCCAATTTTTCACAGCGCGCGAACGAATGCAAAAAAAGTTGATCTTCAACCGCATATAACTTTTTAACTAGTAATGTTAGGTCAACAATTTTTATTGTTTGTGACGCAGAATTTAATTATCTTTAAACCGGTATCAAAAAAAGCCGGTACTTCAAAAATTTTTTTTTTCAATTAAATGCGTAAAAGCGTATACAATACCCCTTTGTGCGTCACTTAAATACTTCGAACTAAGTAGGATCAGTTCAGTTTCGTTACAAAATATGGGAAAAATCAGTCATGGTCTCGTTTTGTGTCACTTTTCGAGACCGATACCAATACACTATTATAATATCAAGACCAGCTACAATATATTTTTTGGATTGTGAAACCGCCCACTTTTTTCAGTGGATGTTATTTATCTAAAAACGTATTAATTCAAACAATAAAAAACAACCAATATGTTTATTAGAAACTGTATTTTTTTTATATCACAGGCTTTAAAATTATTAATGAAGAATGATAAATAAAATATAAAAAAATAAAAAAACAATTGCATTTTAAATCTAAGATCTAAGTAATAATATATACACACAAAATACAAATGCATTAAGTACTTAAGTTTATTTTTAGATATGACACACTTTCCTTCATTCCTCCCCCCTCACCCTAAACACAACAGAAACAAACATGGCAATTAATTACCCAAGGCATTAAATTATAAACGCAAATATCCAATCTAAAAATTTAGCAACATCCGTATAGATGACGTATTGATTTACATTACAATTTGACTTTTGAGTTTCATTGTGAATTCGACGACCCTTGGATGATATTTTTGAATTTGTTGCTGTTGTTGTTCCTGTTGCTGTTGCTGTTGCCAATGGCAATGATGCCGAAACTGTGCCACGTAACATCCAACGATTGTTTTTGTATATCATTAAACCGGCACCGGAGTCCCCGGTACAAGGACCAAATTTCATATTATCCTGTTGCTTCTTGCCAGCACCAATAATTGGGGATGTGGGTGGTGTAGATGATGATGTGGTGGTTCTGATTGTTTTGGTTGATGTTCTTAGCTTTGTTGTTATTGTTGTTGTCTTCATAATGGTTGGCAAGACAACAACACCGGCACAAAATGTACGATTCGATGAGAGGCTACGAAATTTATCATTTGCCTTGAAGCACACATCATTGGAAACAATGGGTGCGTTCACAATTTTTGGTACCGCAGATGTGGGTGTTGCTGTTGTTGGCGTAGCTTTACCGCTAGCCTGGTGGTTAACATCTAAGCCCCAACCGACGACAATACCATGCTCACCCTCAATGTATTCGGTTTTGGTGGAACCAGACCAAATGCAAGCAGGACGTATGAAAGTGTTAAATCTGCAAAATTAAAAAAGAAATTGATTTAAATATTTCGATGTTTAAAATTTAATTCTTAAGAGAGTAACAAATGTATGGTGCTGTCTGGGAATCCTGAATGTACAATATGTGGAAATGTTTAAATATTGAAAGTTGTGTAGAAGAAAAATCCCCTTTGAACAAATAAATAAAAATTTTTAATAAACCGATAAAAAAAGAAGAATGTTGAAATGTCGATAAATAGTTAAAATTAAAGTATCCAAATTTCGGTAAGAGTAAAAGGCAATCAAACAGTGTCGCAGTATCCAATCTGAGTTGATAACACAGGTTTACAAAAAAAAAAAAAAAAAATGTCATGGCGTTTTGACCAGACTATGTGTTTCCTAGGGACTTCGACGTCTTGAATCCGAATCCCGGGTCCGTTTTTTTTTCAGAACGTCTGAGAAAAATGATTTCAAGGTCATATGGAGTTCAAAATGGGGTTCATGTGTCGTTTAGTGATAAATTCGCTAAAATTCTGAAACTAGTTTTTAATCATTGAGCTCCTAAGTCTTGAAAAGAATGTGTAATCAAAAAGGGTATTTCGGACCTAGTTTCGGAGATATAGTCATCGGAAGATCAGAATATATATATTCTATGAAAACCGCTATGAGTTGGGAACCCCCAGATGGATTTGGAAAATATTGGTGTCATATGAAAAGTATTTTGTTGTTGTTGTTATTATTTTTGTTGTTGTTGTTGCTGGTTTTGTTGATTTATTTGTTGTTGTTATCGAAAAATTTCACAAAATTTCAAAAAAACTCATGTCTCGGAAACTACGAATCTAATTGAAAATATCCTCAAAACATTTTTATAAACTATCAAATTACCTTTCATATGACATCAATATTTTACAAATCCATCCAGGGATTCCCAACTTATAGCGGTTTTCATAGAAGATATATCCGAATCTTTCGATGGCTTTGTCTCCAAAACTAGGTCCGAGATACCTTTTTTGATCACATATTCTTTTAAAGGACTAAAGACTCAATGACAAAAAATTAGTTTCGGAGTTTTGGCGAATTTATCACTAAACGACACAGGAACCCCATTTTGAACTGCAAATGACCTTGAAATCTTTTTTCTCAGACGTTCTGGAAAAAAACGGACCCGGGATTCGGATTCAAGACGTCGAAGTCCCTAGGAAACACATAGTCTGGTCAAAATGCCATGACATTTTTTTGTTTTGTAAGCCTCTGTAATTATCGCTTATAATACGAAAAGTAAGCGGAATCGAATAGTATCGATTGACATCGGAAATCATTAGAAATATTAGAAAGTTTGATAAATCGAAATTGTCAAAGAGTATCGAAAAATATCAAAAAAATGACTGCTGAATGGAATCGAAAAAAAAACAAAAAACCAAAAAGTTGGGTTTTATTGAACCGCATCAAAAATCTAACGCAAACCGATAAACTACGTAAATTTCTCAAGTATCGATTTATCGTCGAACTTCGTTAAAACCAACTTCAATCGATTGGCAAATAAAAAGAATTGAAAAATCAATTAAATTCGAAGAGAATCTAAATATTAAGAAGAAGTCGAATGTATCAGTATTGAAAAACTTTAAAAGAACAATGAAATTCATCAATTACCGAATGGAACGGAAAAACCGAAAAGACCCGATAAATCTAAAAAGTGGTATACACATTACAGGGATTAAGTTAAGAAATTTTAAGAAGATACCAAAACGGTGTAAATACCTTTAGGAAGATCCGAAACAAAACAAAAATCAAGAAGATCCCAAAAAATGGTCAAACTCAAAACGGTGAAAATTACTTTAAGAACTTAAAAATCTACAAATATTATTGTTTAAAGGTATTTTCTAAAATTTTTTTGTTGCAACCTTCCTTGGTATTATAATCATTCAACCTTATAATATAATTCGAATTCGTTACGAACTACTTAAAATCAAATCCGCTATATCATCTTATTCGATTTTGATTACAAACATTTTCGATTTCGATTCTGGATATCAAAATATATGATAACAAAATTTCTATTCGATTTAATTCGAATCAAAATCCCCGGGATGGTGGTAAGGAGCGGTACTATAAATACAAATTTATCTGTCCTTTTCAATATGTATATGTGGTCTTCTTCTACCACAATATATTATTCATTTCAATTTTTGGATCTTCAGTCTTTGAACTATCATCGACCGAACGTTTCAATCCCGATTAAAGTCTCAAATATGGTGCAAATCCAGTACCGCGCTGTTTTAAATTTCTTTACTAAGCAAGGATAATCGGTTCAAATCATACTGGATGAGATTTCATCTGTTTACAGGGACTCTTGTCCGAGTTAAACTAAGGTTTACAAGTGACAAAACTTCTTTAAACAAGTCAGTGACTCACTTGACAACGACGCACAACCAGAAGAGCTGATCAAAGTGACCACTCTGAAAAACATTCAAAAAGTAACATTGGCTTATGCCCGACTAAAGAAGACACAGCTCACAGAAAGGGTTCAATTATTTTTATCAATTTTGTGTCAACATTTTCACGTTTTCGAATTTCATTGATTATTTTCCAAAAAAATTTTCGCATTTTGTCGGGAAATTGAAATAAATGATCCCATTTTTTTGATTAAGAGCAGCAATTTTAGACTAACAAGGTCCCAAAGTGTGTAGAAGATCCTTCTATTTTAATACCTGGCACATCAATTAATAAATAAATGTATACTATAATTGAAAAGCCAAATAAGTCAGGAAGTATTGAGTAGTATCGGAAACTATTATCAACATAGCCTTTACAAAATTAAAATTGGCAAAATCTTCAAGTATAATATGAATAAGTCATAAATATCATCAAGAACTATCAAATAGTATTAGAAAATTAAGTTAGACGGGCTGTCCAGTAAACAGACGATAGCAGTTACACTTAGAGCAAAATTTTTTGGCTTGTGATATCTATACGAGAGTATATAAAAAGTTCCAAGAAACCAGAATAGAAAAAATTTAAAAAAGTTTATAAAAATGGTCTGTCGAACAGTATCAAAACAGAACAGAATCGTAAGAGGAACAGAACAGAATCGTTGGAAAAGCGAAAATCACCGAAAGTTATGAATGAATGTACGTATAATGAAGTACGAAATAACATCAAAATTTCTGTCTCGTACAGGACGAGGCCATCATCAGTCACAAAGAGCTTCAAGTTGCAATAAATTTTATAGCCAGATAGTTTTCCTTACCCCTACTCTCCCATAATCACTTTCGAATCCAACACGACATGTGTCAAAGGCTTTTCCCTTGAGATATTCTCTGCCGAATTCAGAAATTGTCTGAACTCCATGCCCCCTCCCCCGAACCAGAACTATTAAAATAGTGAACATTCCACAATGCCTCTATATCAATTCACATCCACCTTTGCGTTCGCCCTCCCTCCCCTCTTACCGCTGCTGTGAACGTTTTTACTTTAAGAAAAAAAAAAAGAAGACATAGAACTCACCTCACTTCATTTTTCAACACCACCACAGCAATATCAGCATCATATGTATTCAGATGCCTATCATAATCGGGATGTATGAAAATATCATCAACTGGTGCCGCCAATGAGCCCTCCTCATTCCAATTCTTAAGATTGTGTCGACCCAAAAAGACCAATACTTCATTAGCCGTATAACGTTGTTTGTATATCTGAAAGCAATGTGCTGCGCTAATGACAACGCGTGCGGATACCAACGTACCACCACATTGATACGCCAACGATGTCAGATTATTCACATAAATTGCTGCCAACCATGGCCAAGCGCCACGTGTTATTGTTGGCAACTCCGTCATCTCCTCCGCAATGGTTGTTGAACCAGGACCACCAGCACCTTCTATCGTCACAGTTGAGTGTGGCGCACTTGGATCATCTGCTGTCACTAAGGGTATATGACTGGCGGCGCCAACAATTCTTGGTAGTAGTAGCTCACCCGCTGTGTTTATTTTGTCAGCATTCTCTTCGAGTTTTAAGCCAATTTTCAGCGCATGCAAGACCTGAAAACGTATGCGGTCATCTATTTTGCCGCAAATATCCTTAGTGATACGCATGGGATTTCTGTGTGGGTGAAAATACATAGAAAGCAAAATAAAACTATAATTAAATGAGATTGTAAATATGGAATAAATTTAATTTAATTGAAGAAAAGTGTGTTCTACAAGGATTGGAGGAAAAGTTAGAGGATTTTGATTCCATAGCATATACGGAAACTGCTTTGTATCTAGAATAGAAATTTCGAATAACTTAACCAAAAAATTCAAAATCATTTTGATTTGATTAGGGCTGCCTAAATGACTTTCAGCTTAAGCTCCAACACTAAAAGTAATTCAAAATTCAATTGTTACTTACTTATCAAAACCTGTAGCCAACGGCAGATGCTTTGTATCAAATCCCATATTAGTTGGTAACACTGTAAAGTCCTTGATAAAATCGCCACCACCGCCACCAATGTTGCCTGCAGTAGTTGCATCCAATTGTGGCAATGTGTCGGCAAAAGCTGTAGGTAAGGATGATGGTGATGAAGATGATGGCCCTTGCATGTGATAATCAGATGTCAGTGGCATTCGTGTGTCGTCCGGTAGAAAAGTGAATTTTCGTGTGTGTTCCAATTGAATTTGTGTCACAAAAATGCTGTGATCTATGTGGAGAGAAGTACATTTTATGCTAATTATAATACGTACTATTGCTATGTTGAAAATATTGTTTGCAGTGATATTTTATTCAAACACACATATATAGGTACCTGCAGCTCCTAGACAAACAATTTGATTGTTCATAGCAATTTGTAGTAACTTTGGTGGAAAATGATGTTGAGGGAATTTAATGCGATATAATACTGGCGTATCGCTTAGAAATTGTCCACGTGTAAGTAGTTCGATTTCACCCAAATAATTCTGTAAGAAAATAAATTAAAAATTAATGCAAATTTTGTTTTGGAAAAATAAAAATTGTATTATACGAGTATCTTGAGAACTATAAGTTAATGAGATGCTAAAAGTATCAAAGTGATTCAAACAAGTCAATAAAAGTTAAATACTAATGAACTATCGATAAGCATCTGGGAAATACATATAGAAAAAAAATAGTAAAATTCGATAAATGACCAAAGTATTAGAAGACACTGAAAAACTTAAAATAAAGAAGAATATGAAAGCTGAATATTGTTCTATTAGAGCTCTTTTTACCATTAACTTATGGAATAAAGAAACTTTTTGTATGAAAATTTTTGGTTTTTTCAAAAAATTTAAGCTCATTGGTATATTCGTTAGTACTATAAAAGCAAAAAACAGTTATTAAATGAAATTTTATTTCAAAAGATTCGACAGGCACACAGTGCGGCAAAATCCAAAAATCATGGCCAAAAGTCGATAGAATAACCGTAGAGATTTCAAACTAGGCAGGCATAGTTCTTAAATATTTTGTAGCTATATATGTAAATTTGAACAAAATTGACCAACGGACACCCCCACCTCTAATATGACATAAAATTAATTTCGACCATAGTTCTACCATTGTCATTCAGAAATTGTTTAAATTTAGTAAAATAAGAGTATACGACTCATAAATGATATCCGCAAAAAATAGGCGTAGTCAAAAATTAAAAACGCCCACCTCCAATATGACTTTAAATGGATTTTTATCATAACTCTTAGATTTCCATCAGAAATTGATTAAATTTAGTAAAACTAGAGTATACAACATACTAATGGTATCCGCAAAAATTAGGAGTGATCAAAAATCAAATACGCCCGCCTCTCAGATGACATAAAATGAATTTTAATCATAAATTTTCATCAGAAATTGTTTTAATTTAGTAAAATAATAATATATAACCAATTTATTATGATTGCAAAAAATGGGCATGGCCAAAACCCAAGTTCACCCACCTCCTATGTAACCTAAAATCAAAACTTAAACATTTTTAATCAGAAATTTTTTAAATTTAATAGAGGAGCATTTTCAAAGAGAATGGCCCTGGTCCAAAAATTAATACGCCCACCACTACTCCGTCATGCCGAGGTCTCTTTGCCGTAAATTCATACCAATTATATCTACTCAAGAAGCTCGAAATAATGATTTCAGAAATAACAGAAAAGATTGATCAAGGAAAATATCAAGAGAAAAAACAAATGAAGATATACTTCATATCACGTTGGTATCCTCGGATCCGATAATCTCCTCGTTCAGAAAAAATCAAAAAAAAAAAAAAACCGATCCAGCCTTTCTCAAAATGTTGTAAATCTTTTGAAAAGTTCAATCTTTGATTTAGGCAATAAAAATGATGGAAAGAGTGAAGCCGAGGGGAGTGAAACCGAGAGCAGTGACTCAGATTCTTCTTTATCATATACATCAATAAGTTTTTATTACAAAAATAATTTATTTTCAAACAATTTGTTTTTTTTTTTTACTGGAGCAGGTATGTATTATTAAGTGTAATTTGAGTAGTTGGCAAGAGCGGGGGCTGCAAATTGAAGAGAAGGTAAACAATACTTCAATCTACTTCAATATCAATCATGCCAAAAGATTGGTGGAACTAAGTTGAACTTTTTTGTTGGCACTCTGGCGTTCTACGTACTTAAAATAAATTTTGGGTTTCTTAGAATTATGCCACTTTCACCGTTATTTTTTCTTTTATGAATGTAAGAGATGCACCAAAATATTTAGAATAGAACAGAGTTTAAGAGTTGTAGCTGAAATATTATATAAAATTGTAAACAAATTTTGTCCAGCGATTTTCATTTGGCACTTTAATAAAAATTTTCGATATCAAAAAATGTTCAATGTTTTGACGTTTGTACGCTATAAAGTAAAAGTCGAAACCATATTATTGTCTCGGTTACTGATATCCTGGACAGTTTTTTTTCAAAATATCTAACCAAAACTTCCCGGAATTAAAGTTTATTTTTATGCTTTTGGCCAGGATATTTGGACTTTGCCGCACTGTGAGGCAAGCTGAAATTAAGAATTTTCCTTCCAAAATACTTAGGTCAAAAGTGACTATGATGGAAAAAGCTCAATAATAAGTTTTGGAAACTATAAGGGTCGACCTCGTCGCTTTTCAAAAGTAACGAACGAAAAAAAAAAAAAAAATTAATGCAAGAATCAATAGGGTATTGTTGAAAGAAAACTTTGGAAACTATCAGAAATTTCTCCGACCCCTTTCAGGGGCCTCAGACCCATTTCTTAAACAAATTTACAGCATCAAACGATAGTAAATGGCCGAACAAAGTGAGCGGTAGGTAAATATTTTTAAGTTTTCTATAAAATAATTCTGTACTTTTTTTCTAAAGAAATTTTTTAAGATATTATTCTCATATTCGCATTTACTCACCGTTGTTGGCTTTCCACGCATCGATAATGTTACGCGCAAATGTAGCGGCTGTCCAAAGTCAGGATTACGCACCGATAGTATGCCAAACCATTCTTGACCATCATAACGATATTGAAACATTTTTGGGCATGGACTAATTGGAATGCCTTGTGTAAAGATTTTATTAATATGTTCGAGTATAATGAATAAAATTGTTGTTAAATGAAAATGCATCTTCACAGATAGTACACAATTCAAGCACATGCGGGGAAAATTTATTTAAAAACACTATAACTTTTCTATTTCTTTTCTTTAATTCGGCAAGGGAACGCGAGCAACTCAATTGCTTGACCGTTTGTTATCAACTGATTTGTTGTGTCACATGTCAGTTCGTAATTAACATACATACATGACTGAAGAGACAGGGAAGCAAACGTACCTTCCATATGTACATACGCACAAAGTGGCACTTGTCCAAGTGCTGCTAATGCCAAAATTCCCAAATGAACCTGTAATGAATGAATTAACATGTGGGATTTACCCAAAAATTCTTAAGTGGGTTCATTACGAAAATGCAAAAAGATGCTAAGCGCCATAAAAACAGGTACACGATGTATAGCATCATAATCATCACTAATGAGTTTTCTTGATGTACTTTATATGCGAAGTTTAAGTACAACTCGTATGTACTTATTTGTATAGCTTAAGTTTATGATCCACCTTTCGCGGGAAATTTCAGAAATGTCATTATGGCAAGTGCTCAGCGGTTAAAGATTTTTTCAAAGGTACAAATTAACCAGGTAGAAAAGAGTAAATCTCTCTTTGTTTTAAGTTGTGTTGCTAAAGCAAAGGGTTAATTTTCAAGTAAAAAGTAATAAATTTATGCATTTTACTTTCCAATTTGTTGATAGTCATTTAGTGTGAGTACATATAATGTATAGCCCTACATTTTCATATGAAATCTTTTTGAACTTCTACAATTTACTTTTTTTCGACGCGTCAAACAAGAAAAAATTTGAATCAAAGCTATTGTAGACTCAAAACAAATGTGTCAAATGACTAGTATCTAATCATTCACGGAATCAGGAAAAAATAATTTTTGAAATCAAAAAATAGACGCTTTTTTGAAATTCAGCCAAAAAAAAGGTATATTTTTATAAATTAGCCCAAAACCTTAAAAACAAATAATAATTTTTGATACATTTCTCGATGCTATTGCTGAATCCAGTCACAATATTGTTTTGTCATATATGGTTTTTATGATATCCGGACCTAAGCTAACTTTCGATGTTATACATTAAACCAAGGGTGTCAGCGTAAAACAAAAGTGAGCCAATTTTGGATCGACCAACAACATCAATATTTCCGTACAACAATCACAGAAATAATTTTTGTTGTTTTTTCTCACGCTCGTCAAAATTTTGCTTTTTTGCGTACACACAAAATCGAACTCGAAAACAACAACAACAACGACTACGTCGCATCAAAAATAAAAACAACAAACAATATGGGTATTAATGCGTTGATGCGCAGTTGCGAAAATGCAAGTCTTTTGCGCACTTACACCTGAACCTTCAATGTGAATATTTCCATCTTGAGAAATTGCAGAAGTAGTGCGAAATTTTTGGCAATGTATTTGTTGTTTCACTCGTACAAATGTCAAACTTTCGTAAACCGCACTTCCGCAACGATGCATCAACGCATCAACGCGTGAATACCCCTACTTTTTGTGTGTGTTCTAGTCCTTAAAAATTTTAAAAATTGTTGAAACATTATTGTTGTTGCAAACGAGACATGAAAAAACAACAAAAAATTGTTTTTGTGATTGGTTTAATTTGAATGTGAAGTTTATGTAAAAGCGAAAATTTTGCTCTGACTACGCTGCATGCGCTTGGCTCAGTGATTTGAAAACGCTGACACCCTGGCATTAAACTGTTTCAAAACAAACGATTTTTCGAAATTCCACGATTAACTACAAAAATCTGACAGAAGATGTCAAAAAAAGTGAGCTGAGAATTTTTTAAATTCTTTTGCCCCAAAAATGCTGAACTCCATAAAGGTCGGTGACGTTTTATATGGAGGAAACCCATTATTACACGAAGAAAAATCCGTGTCATAATTTTTACTACACTCGAGTGGTAAAAAACTAAAGTAATAAACACTAAACTTCAAATATGAATTAACTTACGTATGAACTATTTGAAGGTTCCGTTAAGTAATATTTACAAATAAAATATAGTGAAATAATAAAGTAATAAGTATCAACTCTAAATTGTCTAAATTTTACCATGTGTAGAGTAAATTATTCATTCAGCCAAAAAATATACAGCCATTTTTATTTTATAATTCCAGTAAAATTTTTATTTTTTTTTTTAATTTAGTTACTTACTCCACTCAAGTTAAAAATTAATTAATTAATTAAAATTAAAATAACAATTTTGATTTTCTAATATATTAAAAAAATATTTATGACAGTGGTGTAAAGGTCTAACAAGTTTGTAATGGTACGTAAAAAAAATAATATTTTTCTATCTATAAGGCGAAAGGACCCCGGTTCGAATCCTAGTGCGGCCATGTTTTTTTTTTTTTTTTTTTTGTTTGAATTTTGCAGTAAGGTAAACATTATTTAAATTTTTTCAAAAATATAACTATACTGTGGGGTTATTCCAAAAATTCTGAAATTACTAAAACAGTACGGTAAAATTTATTTTATTGAGGAGTTGTCACTCTGTTGACTTGAAATTCTAGTAAAATTTACTAGAAATTAATTAATACCTACGAATAACGTCTGGTGGAGCTGGGAGAATTGCAGATCTAAGGCCTATCGAACACTTGAAAACGCACGATTGCTAACTTGTAAGAAGTTCTCAAAGAGGAATGGCTATATTTTGCACCTGGGGCGATGTAAAAGTTGTTGTTTTCCATGAAGAGTTGTTTGAGACGATAAGTTACTGAAAAAGGGTGCCAATAAACTTTTCTATAAAAAACAGGGATTCTAAAAAATAAAGGTACATAGACACAAAGACAAAAAAATGTTAATTCCTAGGTGATTGTTTTTTTTTACAATTATTCTGAATACTTTCATGCGGTCGAATAATCTGCGGCTAGTTTTTGAGTCGAAATTTGGAATTTCTTTATAGAAACGCTCATTTAGTAAACATGTCATGTACAATAAATTTTAATTTTTGGTTTAATCATGTTAGGGGCTGTCCATAAACTCTGTGACGCTCCTAGGGGGAGGGGGGGTTCGAGCAAGCGTCACACTTGGTGTATTTTATTTATTTTTTATATGAAGCTGCCGTCACATAGGGTGGGGGGTTAATTGTAGCGAATTTTAGCGTCACGGAGTTTATGGACAGCCCCTTAAATTTACAATCCGTCTTCTTGTATGTATACAATGAGTAAATAGCTTGTTTAGAAACTGAGAATAAGTACAAAAAAATATAAACAAATTTATGTAAATAAAAATGTAATTTAAAGTAATTTCATTATTTACATAATTAATAAACGAATTTTGTTTCAGTCCGTCGTAAGTAAAAACATTATTAGACGGAACAAATACGGTTTCAGCTATTAAAACATATATAATTGTATGGGTGATTCTCCTTAAAATGTACCATTCAATATACCGGGGTTCAAAACCATGTTTAAATTTAAAATTGGATAATTTAACTATTTGATGCAGTTACATAACAAAAGTTTCTATGAGAATAGTTTAAAATAAAACAATAATTCTAAATATTTTACTATGAAGTTATAATATAAAATGTTAAAAACTCATTCTCCCACCTATCCCAAACCAGTTCTTAGTGGACTAAATTTGCTCGTTTTACATACATATAACGTTATTTTCTAAAAAAAAAACGTACATATATGACATTGAAAAAGTATGAATATTTTATAAACATTTCAGTTACTCACTGTGTTGCTTTTAAGAGAAAAGATCATAACAATTCCGCGCGTCTTCTAAGTAATCTCAAAAATAGCGTTTTCGAACTTTTAGGTTAGAATATCTCAAAAAAAAAAAATTACGTAATAGAGCGATTCCTAGACTAGATTCGGATTCAGCATCGAAAGGGACTATTTTTTGATTTGGTTTGTTGGGTTTTTTTTTCAAGTGTACCGTTTTTCGACCACTTTTTAAAAAAAGATCAGCTATGATTTCGATTTGAGTGAATTTTTAATTTTTAATCGACTGCCAACAAAATCCCGCCTACTGTTTTCATTGGAAATTTAAGTCAAACACCCATAACTAAACAAAACCCTTCCTAATTTGTGACTCGTTTAAATATTAACAACTACTTAGATCATTTGTTTACAATATCCGTACCTACATGTACTTTTATTGTGAGCTTTTTAGCTGTTTCTTAAATTCGTTCTTCAAAGAATCTAGCGACCTCTAAATGTCTATCTAAGGATGCAGAAGTGTTCAATTTTATTTGTTGAAAAATTTCTCTCTCTTTAACACAAAATTTCCCACTGTGTTATTGATAACAGTTCACATGCGCGCTGGAAAACTGTTAATAACATAATGCGGCGAAGTGCTCTGAGAGTTGCTTGTACACAAATTTATTGTTGTTGCTTTTTGGGTTTCAAATGTTGTACATTTAATTTTTTTGTTTTTTTTTTGCTTTTGTTTTTATTGCATTTCTCTCTGCTTTCAACGCTTTAAGGAAAGCTAACATTCAATTGAAGCAAAAACAGATGCGTTCTCGTTCATTGTGCGCTGTCAAACAATTTTATGTTGTACATGTTGTTGTTGTTGAATTTCGTTGTTATTGTATTCAACAAGTTGTTTGTTATTTGGCGTATGCGTTGTCAGCAGATGAGGATGCTGTACGAATACTGCACAGTGGAACAGAATGCAAATAATTGGTTGAAAATGAAAAACTTAACTTTGTAGGGATATCGATGTTAAAGAAATTTTACTGATCTAAAATACAAAACTGTTGATTAAACGGTTCGACTTGTATGAAGCAAAAAAAAAAAATCATTCCCAGGACATATAAAAATGATATCTGCATAATTTTTTTGATTCTTCTGATGACCCATTTTACAAAAAAAAAAAAAAATTTAATAAATAAACACTGATTTCTTGCAAAAATTTTGGCATTATAAAATTACACTAGCTTACAGCCAAGATTACCATTGAATACCATTATTCATACTATACATATATAAAATTGGCTGCCGATTCTGATTTTTTTCTTTTACGTCGTTTACAAGATATCGATCATTTTCGGTTTTTGGACCAAAAAAAAAAAAAAGAATTACAAATTTCTCAAAAACCAATATTTGTGTTTAAATATACTTTATGTCAAATTATAGGTATTCAAATTACCTGTAAATGGTACTCAATTCACTTTTTGGTTGGTTTGTTAGTTTCGGAGAAATATATTGATTTCTAAAACAACATTTTCTTTTCGAAAAAATTAAGAAAAAGTCAAAGTCAACTGTAAATTTATACAAAAAAAAACAGCACACTTTGATAATATTTTGTTTTTCATATCATGGACTATATACTTATGAAGAAAATAAGATATCATTTAAGAAAATCCATTTAAAAATGAAAAAGTTAAAGGCACTTCAGACTACCTGAGAAGTCATATGCGTTTTCTTATGTTTTTATACCCTACACCCACTGTATATTCACTTTGTCCTTGCGTTTGTAACGCAGAGAAGGGGGCGTGGCAGATATAGAAAAGTATATATATTCTTGATCAGCGTCACCTCCTGAGTTGATATAGCCATGTCCGTCTGTCTGGCTGGCTGGCTGGCTGTGTGTGGAAATTCACTTTTTGGGAAAATTAAGCAAGATAATTCAATGAAATTTGGTGCACAACCTTCGACGTCAAAGTTAGTTCGGGGGATTGAAAATGAGCGAAATCGGTCAACGGACACGCCTACCACCCATACAAAAAATATATTCAAAATGCAACTTTTTGAGTTTTTTCCACGATAATGCAACCAAAATACATATAAATACTACGATTTGTAAGCGCAAGCTCTAAACAAAAACCAGGAGAATTCGAACAAGAGGGCGTGGCACCTCCCATATAAGCAAAAACATCCAAACGCTATACTGAAAGCGTTTCTTGAGATAATCAAACTAAATTTTACTCAAATGATAAGAACTATAAATTCAAACACAGAGTAAAAACTGCGTGAGTTCGGACAAGAGGGCGTGGCACCTCCCATATAAACAAAAGGTTCAAAATACTGCTGTGTAGGGTATTTAATGTTTGGCCAGGCCAAAGGTAACACCCTTACTAGTTCCATTTGATTTTTTCTCTGACTGTCAAATTTTTATTGTTTTTAATTTATTTTATTCAAATTGTTTTAATTTTATATTTTTCAAACAACATTAAAAAATTTGAAAACTCCTATGACTTCTTTTTTCAAATAGATTCAAATCTAATGCCAAAATAACTTATATGAGTTTTCTTCTGATAAATCATTTGTGCAATAAATTTACATTCACACTATCAGAGTTGCCATATTTGACCACTCATAAGAGTTTCTGTATGACTTCTCAGATAGTCTGAAGCGGCTTTTATATAAAATTGAATGAAAAATGATCGAATTGCATTTTGGATTATTTTTCCATTTTTTTTATGTTATCTGTCGTAAATTTGAATACAATAGTAGGGTAAGGGAGGAAAATATGGACCACCAATCTTTCTTTTTTACATAAAACTCAAAGAACATAAAACAAAACAATTAATTTTATGTCATTCATTAAAGGAAACAATTCATCTATATTCTGATTCAGTTTTAGATAAATATCTCATCAGGATAAAGAAAAAAAAAATAAAAATAATGGAAATACTCAAAATGAGGATAAAAAAAGTGTAGTGTTATGTGGACTACATAGTTCATATTGCCGTGTTTATTTGGTACAGAAGTTTCATATAAAAATGCCACTTCCACATTCGACACATTTTTCATGACTCCAAGAACGTCAAATTACACATTCAACCCAAAATTTGCCACCGAGATCTTCTGAGTAAAGGGTATTACATCATATGCATTTTTTGGGTCACCCTAGCGTTTTAGATAACAATTTTTCTATGAAAAGCTTTTAGTTAATTATATGAACTTTTGAAGAGTGTATTGGATTTATAGAGTTCAAAAAGATTTCGCAACGTTCTGGACCTATAAAACTGATTTTTTAATTTTTTTTTTTAAATTTTTCTATCGATCCAAATATCATAAAGGCGAAAAATATCACTTTTTTGGAATTTGCCGAAAATGCATTTAAAAGTACTGATTTGCTAGTGAAAGTTGTAGATATTGTCGAGACGTATAAAACCCTACTACCAGATGAAATAAAACTCAGTTTGCTATCGAACAAAATACATAAATCGATGTGCTGAAAATCTGTCTTAAGGTGCAAAATTCAAATGGCCGTTTCTCGAAAACTAAAGCTAACAAGCTGAGCCTATATTTTCACCCTTCAGTGCCAGATCTGAATAAACTTTTGACAAAAAAATTTGGTTCCACAGTGTTATCGGACAATTGTAGTAAAAAAATTTTTAAATCCATAGCACTTTAATTTTTTTTTTTTTTTGTTTATTTATGGCCAAGATATCCCACGGTGCTTTCAAATGCACTCCCTGCGCCTTGCCTTGCCAAATCCTTGTTGATCCAATAAAAGTAATTTTTGTATTTTCCCAATTTTTTTTCGTTCTTCCTCATTCTTAACCGTTAAGTTCTGTTAGCTGCTTAATGCTTTGTTTTTGTATATATTCTTCGATTTCCTTTTTTGTAAGACAAAAAGAAAACAAAAAAAAAAAAAAACATAGTGAACATTGCCAACTTACAAGGTGTGATTATATTTTCCGGGGTGTAAAAATGTCCTCCGCCCCCGAAACACCGCCTATTAACATTGTTGTTTGTTATTATGATTATTTTGTATTTTTAAATTTGACAAAGTGGGTGCAGGATACCGAATTTCACAAAAATACTACGCCCTTAGGTATGCTACGATTTTAACATGTAAATTTACTTCAGATTTCATTTAAGGAGTTGTAGAATTCTTATTTAAATGTTGCCACAAATGGTGCATTACACATTGGTGCCCCGTGTAAGGGCTTGATGTAAACGTAACGAGGCGTTAAATTAAGTTTCCAAAAAAGTGCATTGAGGCAAAATTCTGTTCACATATGTTACAATTAAAGTGTTTTTACTAAATGTATGTACATTTGTGAGATGACATATGTGTTAGTGTTTCGGAACATTTTTTTTTTATATGAAACTTGTGCATTTTAAAGTTTTTTCTTTCAGTTTTTCCTTTTCTTCATCAATTTTACTTATACTCAATTTAAAGTCAATTTATTTTATATTTGAAATTTTCATCCCAGCCGTTGTTATCGCCGTCGCCGCCGTACCAAACAAAATCCATCGATCGACTTCGGAAATTTGTTGCCCACGCCACCTTCACTTTATTTTCAATGTTCAATTTATTTCATTGAGTTTGACACTGTCATTGTTTTCCACAACGCCTCAGTCACTTAGAAATTGTGTTGTTGTTATTATCGTGAAAGTCTTAGGCTTCTAAGGATTTGCTACGCCAGGATATCATTAAAATTCTGTAGGTGAATTGAAACAATTTATCAGCTGAAATGACATTTATTTGTGGATAAAATAACATTTTTTTACTTTTCTTTTTCTTGAGAGTTTGTTGTGCGTATGTTGGGGCCAGTACATTACTACTGCTGGTTATAAATAAAATAAAAAAGCATAGCATATGTTAAGGCGCGTAGTCGTCTTAAGTTGATTGTAAAGTCGTTTTCATGCTCGTACTTTTCTGTTGTTTACTTATTTTGCTTTGTTTTCTTCGTCTGCAGTAGCTTGGTTACCTATCTACCTCTAGTACAACCTAAATACTTGACTTTATAATTTTAAGTGTTGCTGTTTTTCTTCTTTTTTTGTGTGTAAGTTTTTGACACTTAATGCTTAAAGTTCTTACTCCTGCATTTTCTTTGAATTTTTTGCCACGGTTCAAAGCTGGCTTACTTACCGTATGCTTTTACTAACGCCTTTGTTTTATTTTTTGTTTATAACTTTATTTGGTATTTCAGCAAAGATTTCTGTCAAGTTTCTCTTCATAGCTATATATTGGGGTGCTGTTTTTGTAAATGTTTGGTTTGTTTTAATCGGTCCCATTATTTATTTTTTTATGATCTTAACCAGAGAAAATTCTCCTACAATTTCAGATGCAAGCAGGAACTCAACATAAAAATCTGAAAAAATTTTTTTCGATATACAGAACCGATTAGCCACCATTTTTTTTTTTTTGGTAGACCATTAAGTTTCCTACAAAAAAGTTCCTTGGTTCACAGCGGGCCTAACCGAGTAGAAATTTTAAAATAATAATCGGATAATCGTTTTGAGCATGATTTTAGCTTCGTTTATGGATGTACTTACTTTACAAATTTTCAAGCCCTAGAATCTTAGCTGTTCATTAAGAAAGGGGTCGAAACACGGTACATTTGAATTAAAACAAAACAAACCAAAATAAATAAAATGATTTTGTATGTATGTGCCTTTACTGAATCCGAATTAAAAAAAAAAAAATCCGTGCGTCACCTATATAACCTCAAAAATCGTGTTTTCGAAATTTTAGGTAAGAATATCTCAAAAAACGTACGTGATGGAGCGATTCCGAGACTGGTTTTGGATTCTGCACCGACAAAAACATCGAAAACAAATATTTTTGTTTTGGTTTGTTGTGTTTTTTCAAATGTTCTATTTTTCGACCTCTTTTTAAAAAATGACCAGGTACGATTTTAGGGTTTGAAAATTTGAAAAGGACATCCATAAACTAAGCACAAACCATGCTTCAAATAGCTGATTCACTTTTTTCATACTTTCCACTCGTTGAGGCCCGCCGTGGGTCCTCACTTGAATAAGTAGTTTAGTATTTTTTATTTTCAATGATATGCTTGTTTAAGTACGACGCACATTTATCATCATCACATCCAACCATTTTTGGAGCGCTCATAATTCTGAGTCCAAACTCACACAGATTTCGGAGCCTTTCTGAGCTAAGCTCACAAAATATTTTGTTTTCTGAGCGTACACATCTCTGTTTATTAATGACCATCAGAACGTCGATGTCGAAAAAAAGTTTTTCTGATTTTTTGAGATTTTTATGTTGACTTTCTACTGGCCCTGTAGACCGTTGATTGACCCAATGGTAAATTAGTCCGTCTGTATGCTAAAATTACGATTGTGACCAAACAGATAAAGCTATACTAGCATTGCCACCCGTCTTCTCTCATCCGGACACCATCGTTAGGGGCGTCCAGGCTTTTGTTTTTTTTTTTGTGTCCGGTGTAAAATCTGTAAAAAGTCCTCTTTTTCTCCATAAAAGTATTAAATTTTCCCTTTTTATCAAACGGTCCGACAGAATCATACTAGCTTTTGGATGTCAAAACTAACATTTTGCTCCTATCGAATTAAGGAAGAAATTCTGAAACAAATGACTCCGAAATTTAAAAAAAATATTAAGAACTAACTAACTAAATTGATTTGACTACCTTTGCTTTGAACATAAAAATTGGTTAAGTAATGCTCAATAGACTGACCCAAAAAAACTAAAGGTGTTCCGATCTTAGATGCTCAGCACTCAAAATGTTCGGTAGGGTCTAGAAACTACGTATGTAAATTTTGGTAAAAAAATATTGAGATTTAGCACTCGCGCAAGCTTGATAAGTAGCGCTGCCTTGACCGTACGAGAATGGGGTTCTTTCAGCCCGTGGAAATTGATAAAAAAGGATTGGAACAATTTGTTTTTCTGTCCTTCTTTATGTTTTCGAGGTCGCTGAAGACAATGGCATTGCCAGTTTTTGGAAAAGATTCCAAGATTTCAAGATATTTAAGATATCTCCCGAAAAAAAAAAAATTTGAGACACTAGTCTTGTAGCCTAGATTGTGACGAAAAAATTGAGTGGTTGCACAATACTTTTTGACAAAATCTTCTCGAGATATCGGCCACAGACTGAACCACAGTCCTGCCGTATTGCCGGTCACTGGGGATATCTGCCGATTTTACGCTATTTTCATTGATTTTTGAGATCCTACCTTGTACTTTCGACGTCGCTGGAGATGCTGGAACATTTATTTTCACGATAAAATGCAAATGTTTCAACACATTCAAGATATTCCTATCATAAATTTCCCTAGTGGGATTTCCAATGAAAAGCAGAACTAGCTCTAAAATCTCGGCATAATTTTTCCGCGCATGATTCATCTGGAGCTAGTGATTGATGACCATCGCGGTTTTCTTCTGGAAAGGTGCCAATATCTCCCAAATTTTTCAGTGGAAGATAAAAAAATTTGGGACACATTGGCACCTTTCCAGAAGAAAACCGCGATGGTCATCAATCACTAACTGCAGATGAATCATGCGCGAAAAATTTATGTCGAGGTTTTAGAGCTAGTTCTGCTTTTCATTGGAAATCCCACTAGGGAAATTTATCATAGGAATATCTTGAATGTATTGAACCACTTGCATTTTATCGTGAAAATAAATGTTCGTGCATCTCCAGCGACGTCGAAAGTACAAGGTAGGATCTCAAAAATCAATGAAAATAGCGTAAAATCGGCAGATATCCCCAGTGACCGGCAATCCGGCAGGACGGCGGTTCAGTCTGTGGCCGATATCTCGAGAAGATTTTGTCAAAAAGTATTGTGCGACCACTCATTTTGTTCGTCACAATCTAGGCTACAAGACTAGTGTCCGAGAAAAAAAAAAATAAAAAATGTTCCTACGATTAATGGCAATTTAATGTAACAAAAATCTCAAATTTTTTTTTTTTTTCGAGAGATATCTTAAATATCTTGAAATCTTGGAATCTTTTCCAAAAACTGGCAATGCCATTGTCTTCAGCAACCTCGAAAACATAAAGTAGGACAGAAAAAAAAATTGTTCCAATCCTTTTTTATCAATTTCCACGGGCTGAAAGAACCCCATTCTCGTACGGTCAAGGCAGCGCTACTTATCGAGCTTGCGCGAGTGCTAAATCTCAATATTTTTTTACCAAAATTTACATACGTAGTTTCTAGACCCTACCGAACATTTTGAGTGCTGAGCACCTAAGATCGGAACACCTTTAGTTTTTTTGGGTCAGTCTAATGCTCAAGTAATGGATAATTATGTGAAGCAGTGTTTGTTATTATTTTCTTACTTTTTCCAACTCTCCGCAGTGCATAAAAAATATGGAAAACATTTTTGTGCCATATTTTGGATTCTGGCCTGAAACGACCCAATGTACCAATCAACATCATGTACGTATATCAGCGAAATCCGAGATGGTGAAGCCAATTCCTGCTACACTAAGCATGGAATGGCTGAATATACTTTTAAGGCATGGAACATAAGAGAAGACATCAGTAGTAATTACAAATTCTAGCCAACTGAAGATCAATTCAGTTAATTTTTAAATAAGCTTATAAGTATTCGCATTTTCTAGTTTTTAATTAATAAAGCAAATTTATTTTTTAAAACAAACTTTTTGCCTATCATATTTTTGTCCACTTTTCAGTGGTTGGAAGGATCTTTTTCAACACTCTCGAAATTCAATAGATTTTCAGAAAGAAAATCCACCAAATTGACTGAAATATCATATACGATATTGTAGGCATATGACAATGGTATACATTTTCGGTTTACAAACGTTCCCTGGAGATTCAGAAATGTAGATTTATTTTTATTGAAATAAAATACCTATTATTTTTTTTATATTAAGTAGCAATAGATAATTTATTCAAGTTTCGAGAATTTTACAAAAGTTTATGAAGATTTGAAAAGATATTTCTTAAAATTTTAAGCAAAGCAAAAACTTAATCTCTAACTCCATATGGTACATAAGTAATAAAACAAAAATTAAGTACAAAATGCAAAAGTACTTCCTTATCCAGACCCAGCAGCACCTGGGATAAAACGGGTACAATTCGCACCGATCACCTGAACGGTATTGTTGACACATCTCACACGTGTAAAACATTGTGCATGTTGCTGGACTTGGCCCTGTACAGTCATGGTGTAATAAGCAAAGATTACTCCAACGATGGCGAAAATCAAAATTGAGTACTTCATTATGTTATTGATGTGAACGGCTTGGCTTTAGACTTGAAACTATGATATTTAGAAAAATCATGAGTCTTTTATACCCAAAATGAAAACAATGAATTAATGTGGACTATAAAATTCAATCAAATGTAGGAAAGGGCAAAAAACTCTAGTAAATTTTATGTTTTTATCTCTATTTGTTTAAATTAATCTTCCGTGAGTTTTACCTACAAATTATTGTTTTAATATACATTCAGTAAAACGTTAAAATTTAGACATGTTGACACAAGTGTTTATTAATTACACATCAAAATACGCAATATATACAATTTCTATTATAGAGGAAATATTTAATTTTCTCAAGAATCTGTTCCATGAAGAAAATATGTACCAAACATACCAGTCCCGAACCAAAAAAGAGTTTTGATGTTAAAAAAAAAATATGTCATTTAGACGATCAGGCACGAATTCTCGTATTTATAACTTAAAATTTTTATATATTGTAAAAAAAAGGCCTTCACAAACTGAATTATTTTATATGACATCAGAATTAATTTTGGAACCTACAAGAATATTTCATAGCTATTTTTTTCGTGGGTCAGATTCGCAAAAAAATTAATTATTTCCTCGTTGGTAGCATTTGTTTTGAGTATATTAATATGTAACGAATAAACACCTGAACCAACATGTCGATTTGTTTATTTTTGACTAAATTAAAATTAAATAAAAAATTTGTGAGAATTACTCACGGCAGGTGATTAACTAAAACAAATCAAAATAAAGTAAAGTTTAATCGAGACTTTATTGACTGCCTACACCATTTCCTACAAAATTTTAAAGTTCACATTTATTTGTTTTCTTCATGACGAACCCTTTGGATATAAAAGACTCAAAGTGTTTTGTTAATTTCATAGTTTCAAGTCTAAAACCAAGCTGTTCATATCATATAACATAATGAAGTACTCAGTGTTGATTTTTGCCATCGTGGGAGTAATTTTTGCTTATTACACCATGACTGTACAGGGCCAAGTCCAACAACATGCACAATGTTTTACACGTGTGAGATGTGTTAACAATACCGTTCAGGTGATCGGTGCGAATTGTACGCGTTTTATCCCAGGTGCTGCTGGATCTGGATAGGGAATTACTTTTGCATTTTATACTTAATTTTTGCTTAATTACTTATGTATTTACGTAACCATATGGAGTTGCAGATTAAGTTTTTTCTTTATTTAAAATTTTAAGAAATATCTTTTCAAATCCTTATAATCTTTTGTATGATTCTCGATACCTGAATAAATGATCTTTTGCTACTAAATATAAAAAATATATATTTTATTTCAATAAAATTAATCAAAATTTCTGAATCTCCAGGGAACGCTGATAAACCTTAAATGTATGGGTATCGACATTTTTTTGTGAAAACTAGTTATATAATCCAAGGTTTTATCCTCGGCGATATCTACGAGCACGCAAAACCAAATTTGCACTAGGTTTGTAGCTAATTATTGGGTGTACAACTTAAAAACCGGAATTTTTTAGCGAAATTTGATGCTTTATTGTGGAAAAGTGTTACAATATATTTTATTCAAAGTATTGTCCATTGGAAGCTACAACATTTCCCCATCTTTCAGGCAATTTATGAATTCCATCCCAAAAAAATTGCGCCGGCTTGGCGGCCAAAAATGAATCTATCCAATTTTCGATATCTTGAACTTAAGTGAAGCGTATTCCTGATAGAGCATTCTGCATCGATCGGAACAAATGGTAGTCTGATGGTGCAAGGTCTGGGCTAGAAAGCGGGTGAGGCAAAATTTCCCATCCGTTGTTTTCCAGGTAATTTTTGGCAGGGGCAGCAATATGTGGCCGAGCGTTGTCATGATGAAAAATTATTGCTTCGTTTCTGGTCGCATTTTCCGGGCGTTTTTCGATGATGGCACGCTTCAAACGTATTAATTGTGTTCGATAGAGGTCACCTGTGAGCATTACAGAGCATTACCTTGGCACCATGGATATTTGCCTTTGGCTGGGAAGGTCCTGGTTGTCCGGGCTTCATATATGAATGTTTGCGTTTCGGGTTGTCGTAATGGATCCATTTTTCATCCCCAGTCACGATCCGATGCAAAAATGACTTTTGGCAGCAGTTTTCTTTGCAAAAAATGACCCAACAGAACCTCCCGCAAATGCTGTCTTTTTCTCCAATTTTCGAAGTTATTCATCGTGAAAAATAATAATGATGCACACAAGATAAAACTGTTTTTTGGACTGATTTTGACAGCTGTCAAATGTACCTTCAAAACGACATATATATAAAGTTCGAGCTTTCACGATATTTGTTAGTACGGACATCCACCGTCAAATTCCGGTTTTTAAATTGTACACCCAATAGAAAAACAACTTGAAAAACTGGCAATTTTCTTTTTTTCATATCGACTAAAAATTTAATTTTGCTCTCCTGAAAATTTATGAAAACATGCTATAAGACGCACAAATTTTCTTTTTCCTGATAATTGCATCACTTTGTGTTACTCTTTTCCTTCAAAAGGAGCTATCGTAAGATGATCTGCGATTTTTCTCTGCAGAGTTATAGCTATATTAAGAAGAAATCATGAAATCTATTCCTACACTGAATGTATACATTGAAAAATGTGTCCTACCTTTTTTACTATGTTAGAAATGGATCACGACTTTGAATTACACACCATTAGAAAGGTATTTGTGTGTAAATGTGCACAAAGTTAAAATTATTTTATTATTTTGCCATTAGGACATGTACTATATAATTAAATAAAAACTTTTCAATATTAACAACGACAAAATACGCGGTCACACAGACCTGAAAAGAGGATACAGCATAAAGAGAAAGACAAGAAGCTGACTGACACTGACGTCTTGTTTTTTGTTTTCTTTTCATTTCACCTTTGTCATTGCACCAAATAGCAAAAAAAAAAAATACTAAAACTGTCCAAAAAGTACCAAAATTATTAAACACATTTGTTGTAAAATTTTGACCATTGGGCGATTCTAGTATAAATAATAACTTCATTTCATGCGTGTTCTGAAAAGTACCGATCGAACACTTGAGGCAATAATTCTATTTCTTTATTTATTAAGTACCTACTAAAGTTAAATAAATAATTTGTGAGAATTTCACAAGGCAGTCATCGTTGAAATTCAATAAAAAGTCATGTTACAGCCACCCTAATGTTTTTATGTTTCCTATACCGTAAAAATGCATTTATTGTTGTGTTCGCAGTTGGAGACTATTATGATGAAGCTGGAAAACTTAAGAAGTATCTTTGTGGCTTTATACTATGTATGTGTTGTGTAACGTGTGAAGTATTCAATGTGGCATACATTTTTTTAAAGTTCGAAATTTCTACTTTCGTAACTTTATCAAAATACTAAATTATATGCATATTGAGAATGGATTTTTGCAAATGACGTCAAATAACATTGTGGTCCCAGTGTGCCAAGCGGATCCATTTCGAAACCGTAACGGGTTCCCTTTTTCGTATATTTTATCCGTTACGTATCCAGTATGGACCCGTTTGTGGGTGAAACTCCGCTGAAAATTGCATATCCATTTTGAACACGTAAGGTATTTCATAAACGAATTCAAAACGGAATCCATAAAAAAGAAAAAATGTTATAGCGCTTATTTTTTATAAAAAAAAAGAGAAACGTGTAAGGGTGTTACCTTTAGCCTGGCTAAACATTGAATACCCGACACTGCAGTATTTTGAAAATTTTGCTTATATGGAAGGTGCCACGCCCTCTTTTCTAAGTTCACCCAGTTTTTGCTCAGAACTTACATTTATAGTTTTAAGTATCTGTGTGCAATTAAGTTGGATTGTTGGAGTATAGCGTTTTGAAACTTTGCTTATATCGGAGGTGCCACGCCCTTTTTTCCGAGATCATCCAGTTTTTCCTGAGAGCTCACGTTTATAGTTCTTAGTGTCTGAGTGAAATTTAGTTGGGTTGTCTCAAAAAACGTGTTCAGTATAGCGTTTTGAAACTTTTGCTTATATGAGAGGTGCCACGCCTTCTTGTCTGAGTTCACCCAGTATTCGCTCAGATTTTGCATTTATAGTTCTTAGTATTTGAGTGAAATTTAATTGGATTATCTCAAAAAACTCTTTTAGTATGACTTTTTAAACCTTTTGCTTATATGGGAGGTGCCACGCCCTCTTATTCAAATTCGCCAAGTTTGTGCCTAGAGCTTGCGCTAACCATTTCTATTATTATTGTGCATTGTGGTTGCATTTTCGTGAAAAATACATTAAAGTTGCATTTTGAATATGGGCGGTAGGCGTGTCCGTTGACCGATTTCGTTCATTTTGAATCCATTGAGCTAACTTTTACGGCAAAACCAATGTACCAAATTTCATTGAATTATCTTGCGTAGTTTTCCCTTAAAAAATATTTCCACAGACGGACAGCCAACCAGCCAGCCATCCAACCAGCCAGTCAGACAGATGGACATGGCTATATTGACTCAGGAGGTGACGCTGATAAAGAATATATATACTTTTCTATATCTGCCACGTCTCCTTCCTTGCGTTACAAACGGAAGGACAAAGTGAATATATCCTGGATGTAGGGTATAAAAAGACAATGCAATCAAAGGTGGTAGCAGGCGGAACCATTCCATTTGCAAAACCATACATATTTCCAATACATAGAAATTTTTATTATTAAATAAATATGCAAAAAAAAAATATTTTTGCTGACACAATTTAATTACGTTCTTCAAAGTAAAGTATTTGCGATAACAGCGGTTGCCTTGATGTTTGATTTTATTTCAATTTAGAATTTTTTTTTATTATGATACCTAGCTCCATATGAGATAAATCAAGTCACACCCTGCAAGAACGTATCAGTTATATAACTCATTATTTATGTATTATTGCTGCTGAAAGTATTGGTTATAAATCTGAAAACTTTCAATTAGTTTGTACAGAGCGTTAGGACAAATCTAACTCATACTTTTCTATACGTGTGACTTTGTATCCCTTTCTGGTACATGTGTTGTTATTACAGTGAGTTACTAAGTTGGTCTCTTTCCCACTTGTCATTCATAACCTGTGTATAACCAATTCAATATACTTACCAAATACTTCTACCAAACAAACGACTGACAGATATAATTGATATTTATTTATTTTTTATTTTAAAATCAGTAGGTACGAGTACATAACAATAGTAAAAAGTATAGCTAATAATGCTACATAAGCACCAATCCATCGCAAAACATCACTTCAATATTACGTTTTTTTGGATCCTGATAGAACGGCAAGGATTGTGCTAGTATACGATTGGGTGGAGCCAAGAAATAAGAGTCTTTTTGGTCAACTTCTTTTTTACAATATTCTTCCGTAGAAATTAGGAAGTAATAAACATCATTTGAGATCACAATACCCTCCTTTAGAAATAGACCATAATCCTTATAAAATGCTTCGTTCGGGTTGTTTAGAAACACATTCTTGTAGAAAATGTAAAAAGAGACTGCTGAGTACATTTGAAAGTTTTCTGCGAAATTTTTAAAATACAGATTTATACATGAACAATCAATCTAAAAAGAGTGATAATAAGTGACTTACTATAAAAGGACTGTTTTGGAGCAATTCTCTGTTTAAATCCAATGGAATATCTTCAGAATTAACGACACCAACATTAAAATATGATTATTTAAAATTCTCATTTGTAGAAAATGTTTTTTTTTTTTTTTTTGAATGATTTTACTTTGACAAAAAAATCAGAGTTAAATTTCACTTCAAAAATACAAAGGTGCAGAAAGAGAAGAAGATATACTCAAAATTTGTTGTCTTTCTTAACCATTATAAGATATGTAAACTCCCAAGAGGAAAAATTTCTAGCGCTTCTGATCCAAGCACTTCAAAAGTGCTTGTCCCCATAGAAATATAGTAGCACTATCACAATGATTTTTTATAAGGCTGCAGTAAGAACAACGTGAGTTCGAACCCAGCCCGGGAGATTTTTTTTTTTACTTTTTTTTAATTTTTTTTGCTTTATTTTTTTTTTTTTAATTAAATATTTTTTATTCAACATCTTTTATTTCACTTTTCTATTTTCCTTTCTCTTATTAATTTACTTTTGTTTAACCGAATTGAAATTGATTACACAATGATTCCATATAAGGCTGCAGTAAGAACAACGTGAGTTCGAACCCAGCCCGGGTGATTTTTTTTTCCGTTTTTTTATTTGTTTTTGCTTAATTTTTTTTTTTATTAAAATATTTTTTATTCAACCTTTTTTATTTCACTTTTCTATTTTTATTTCTCATTTTTATTTACTTTTGCTTACTTGAATTGAAACTGATTGCACAAAGATTCTATGTAATGCTGCAGGACAGCATTTGCTTAATATACAAATTTAATACCTCTTCATATCATCGGGCGTTGGTGGAGCAGTCTAAAGGGTTGGTAATGTAAGAAAAAAATATCTAGGGTCGTGGATTCAAATCCTGGCGCGGCCAGATTTTTTTTTTTTTTTCTTTTTTTTAATTTTATTGAAAAAATGCTTACCGCAGCATTACAAATAAGCGCTTTAAAAACTCTTTTTTGGTAAGGCTGCGGTAAGCTTTTGCTCGCTTACATCCTATGACATGCAATGTTAAAAAGAAAGTATTGTTCTTACGGAGCGGAAGCGCTTATTGGTGAAAACGATGCACTTCAGAAGGGTTTTTGAAGCACTACTTTTCCCCTTGGGCTATGTCAATATTTTGTATTAGTGCTGGTACCAAAAATAATCTTTTTGTAAATGTGTTAGAGAATTGGTTATAACGTTCTTGCAGGGCATGCTTTTGTATATTCACACATACAAACGTCATTATCTATTCACATGTGTATTATGAAATTTCATCAAGAGTGATGTGTTTAAGGATATGTCAGTAAGGCAACGCGTTATAATATTGTTAGAGAGAGGGAAAGAGAGAGAGAAAGAAAGAAACAATAGAAATGGCATGAGTTGTAAATTTGATTTGACGCTGTCTTTTTTCAATCATATCATTAGATTCCTCTACTGGTGTGCTCTCTGAGGAAGTTTCCGTAGAAAAATGACAAAAGCATTCTTCAAGACAATGTTGCATAGCATATTAAAGCTAGTGCAGTACTGATATACTTTTCAAACATACAAACTTGTATGTAAATATTTCAAAAAAAATAAAAATAAATACTTATTTCAAAATTTTTTCAGCCCATTGAAAGATAAAAGTTGTGGTGTTGTAGTTTTTACATTGGAGCAAAATTCAGTAAAAAATTTATAATAGCCCAGGAAAATAAGACGAAAAAAGAGCTTCTGTGCGAAAAAATTCCCAGTGGAAATTTTTCACCGGAATTGTCTTTATTTATGCATGATACACAAACTGTGAAAAGTCCATTGCAAAGTCGTGTGCGCATAAAAAGTTATTAAGGCTCAAAGGTCACTAAAATCAGTTTTTTGCAAATATCTCGCTAATGCTAACTTTTACAGAAAAATGTTGGTCTCCAATTTTGTAGCACAGGGAATTTCCTACAAAAATACGTTAAAAGTATTTGCGTACGATTTCTAGTTTAGGAGATCACCCAATTTAAAAAAATGTTAACAGTTATGATATGAAATACTACCTATGAGTTCATATTAAAATATCTTACTTTTTAAATTGCAATAACTCTTCAATGAGAAGTTGTACAAACAGATTTAAAATGCCGTTTGAAAGATAATTTAATTTTCTATATACCGTACAAAATTTTTTTTTTCGAACGGCTCATGACCTTAAAAATATTCTTGAATAACCGTTAAGGCTTCGAAATTACTGGTTTTTTAAGGATATCTGCGGATTGGTAAGTACTACGATAAAGAGTGATAGGACCAAATTTGTAGAGAATTACAAGATCTACAAAAAATAAGCGATATGTGTACACATAGAAGTAACCGTATAGAAGATATTTAAAAGAAACCGGTTTTTTGGCATTTTAAGGGTTTTTTTGGAATATCTTCTATACGGTTACTTCTATGTGTACACATATCGCTTATTTTTTGTAGATCTTGTAATTCTCTACAAATTTGGTCAAATTATTTTTTATCGAAGTACTTACCAATCCGCAGATATCCTTAAAAAACCAGTAATTTCGAAGCCTTAACGGTTATTCAAGAATATTTTTAAGGTCATGAGCCGTTTGAAAAAAAAAAATTTGTACGGTATATAGAAAATTAAATTATCTTTCAAACGGCATTTTAAATCTGTTTGTACAACTTCTCATTGAAGAGTTATTGCAATTTAAAAAGTAAGATATTTTAATATGAACTCATAGGTAGTATTTCATATCATAACTGTTAACAACTTTTTAAATTGGGTGATCTCCTAAACTAGAAATCGTACGCAAATACTTTAAACGTATTTTTGTAGGAAATTCCCTGTGCTACAAAATTGGAGACCAACATTTTTCTGTAAAAGTTAGCATTAGCGAGATATTTGCAAAAAACTGATTTTAGTGACCTTTGAGCCTTAATAACTTTTTATGCGCACACGACTTTGCAATGGACTTTTCACAGTTTGTGTATCATGCATAAATAAAGACAATTCCGGTGAAAAATTTCCACTGGGAATTTTTTCGCAGAAAGTGTCTTATTTTCCTGGGCTATAACAAAACAAAGTAGATAAATAAAAAACTATTAAAAAAATTTCATCATTGCCTTGGACGAGAATTGAACCCGCGACCCAACTACCATAACAAAGATGCCATACCACTCACACTAATCTTCAATCAAAATAAAGTTTCATGAAAATGCCTAATAAAACGGCTCAGGGCATCTTATTCCAGCTATTTCATAGTTTCGAAATCTGTTCCGAATAAAATCCTAGCTGATAGTTTTTTAAAATGAGGTCGAAAAACGGAAACTACTTTTGAAAAAAAAAAAAAATAACACAACAAACCAAAACCAAAATAATCACTTTCGATTTATTTGTCGGTGATAAAACCGAATTCAGTCTCAAAATTGCTCTACCACATATGGTTTTTGAGAAATTCTCACCTAAAAGTTCAAAAACACGATTTTTGAGGTTATACAGAAGACGACCCAAAATGTTTTGTTCTTTTCTACTAAATGCATTGCTTATTACTATGCTTCCTCCCCAAAATAAGCAATCTGGTATGATTTTTCTTGAAAAAAATATGACCCTTTGCAAATGAGACCATGAAGTAAAAAATCATATGAGAATCCACGCACGATTTTTAACTGTCAACCATCATTTTAAAGTGGTCATAACTTTTTAAGGAAAAATTATACAGGACTAATTCAAATTGAAGAATAGTACTAAGCGATGCATTAAGTAGAAAAGATCAAAACAATTTCGTGCGACTTCTATATAAGCTCAAAAATCGTGTTTTTGAACTTAAAGGTTAGAATATCTCAAAAACAATACATAATAGAGCGATTCCAAGACTGGATTCGGACAAATACATTGAAAATGACCATTTAAGTTTTGGTTTGTTGTCGTTTTTTTTAAATGTACAGTTTTTCGACCTCAGATTTAAAAACGATCAGCTAGGATTTCATTCGGTCCCACGATCCCAACATCCCACGAACCAATTTGTTAGGTATTTTCTTGAAACTTATTTTTGGTTGAGGATAGGTGTACACTAGGATTTTGCTTCACGTGTTATTTGTGCTTTCATTCATACTCATTCATGTTTAACAAAAACAGTAAACATAAGCAGAGTGCACTCTGTCGAAAATTTTTTAACAGTAACGACTATGGACTGCAGTTGTTAAGTGTCAAGACGGAGTGCACCTTGTTTTGGAAAACATAGATTCATTATTGAAGTGAAGCATCTTTGGCCGTGCTAGTGATAAAATTTCATGGCCGCGACACTTTCAGTTATATTTCGCAAGCTATGGATGCAGTTTCCTTGAAATTGGTAGATAGGTGCCGAAAAATCACATACTAGCCGAAAAGTAGGCGTAATTTGTTTTGTGCCACACCCGCTATTAACAATTGAACAATTTAATATGTTATATCTCGCAAACTGTAAAATGTTGGTGCTTAAAAATACTTTTTTTTTGGGGTATAGATAATATTCGGTTCCAAAAATTGATTTTTACGTTTTTCAATAACGAGGTCGGAAAAACGATTTTTACTCAACAGCAAGAGAACTTACAAAAAAAGTGTATGAAGCAAAAAATGCTTAGAATTGTCCAAAGAATACGTGTGAGCTTTTTCAGAATTTTGGGAATTTTTTTTTGACAAAGTTTTGAAAATTATAAAATAGCAAAAAAAAGTTCTGAAAAAATTCATACGTATTCTTTGGACAATTCCAAGCATTTTTTGCCTCACATACTTTTTCTGTAAGTTCGTTTTTGCGACCTCGTTATTGAAAATCGTAAAAAAATCGATTTTTGGAACCAAATATTATCCATAAAACATGACCAAAAAACATGTTTTTTTAGCCAAAATAGGCCTTCAGTAGAATCAGAAGTGCTACATTGGTTTTTCTCAGACTGAAAAAAAAAAATAAATTATGCGGATATCGTTTCTGAGAGTCCCTCTAACTTTTGAGTCGGTTTGGGGATGAATCAAAATTTTGACCCGGTTCACCATACACTATTCAAAAAGTGGAGACTTTTAAACGATTGAATGTTTTAAAACGTTATATCTCGCAAGCTATACAAGCTTTTTTGCTGAAATTTGGTAAGAAGTCGCCAGCTTGAAAAATATGTGCCACACTCAATTTTTAAATTAAGCTTCGTAATAATCGATATACTCATATCTGTATGAAATATACTTTTTATCCACCGAAGACCATACATACTGTTTTTCGTTCTCGAATAAATGATTCAAAAAAAAAAACGTTAATTATTTTATTAATCTCATAAAAATAGTTAACTTATTTGACTAATCATTAATTAATTCATAGATTGATAATAAAAATAAACCAGCAATATATAATTCAATGAAAAAAATAAAAACAACCATAAGATAAGTAACTATGCAAATTTCTCTAAAGGACTTCCCTAAGCCACAATTCTAACAAGGAAACACGCACAAGGAAACCAACTAGCCGCCAACAACAAACGCTTGTCAATAAATGAAAAGCAAGGAAAGGTCAGTGAAAATAACTGATTTTGTGGGTCCTTTTGAGGACACATTTCCCCCTCACTGAATATCATGCAAAGGCAGTAGTGTGGTGCTGCAACTTTTACCACCATGCCATGCCATGTTGACGCATTAAAAGTAGGACATGGACAGACGAACACTAGAGACCAAGAATTGAAAAATTTGCAGAAATGAAGAAAGCGAATAATAAGAAATAGAGGAAGCAGCAGTAACAACACTAACAGGGCATTAAAATGAAAAAGGGGTTAAACTTCGTGTCCACACAATTAATTAAGTCCTTCTAACAAGTTTAGTGAGTTGCGTGGCAAAATGAATTTCATTGGTATTGCAACTGAGTAAAATTTGCCAAGCATGAAATTTTGTTTTTATTTTCAATTTTATTTCATTTAGTTCGAGAGTCGAGTTTTTTCTAATTACCCATCATTTTAACATTGAATGCATTGGAGACACGACAAGACAAGACAATTTCCCCAGCAATTTAATAAGAAATTGCAAAGTTTCTGTGCCACCAAGTATTTGATACAAAGTATTCTACTGGTGGGAATATTGTGCTTTGAAGTCGCAAAACCAACCAATAAAGAAAAACATAAACTCTCAAAATTATTTGTACTATTTGGCATACCCCCCTTAGTGAATAGGGTTACATACAGAACTTCCAAAGCGAATAATTGCTTCTTGTTGCTTGATGATTTTTTGTTGAACTTCCAGTGCAAATTGCTTGATATTGCCTTACTATGACATTTCAATGGTTTTCCTGTTGAACCTTCAAAAAGTAAAGAATTTAAGTTTTGCTGTAAAACTTAAACTTTAGTTTTGAGTTCGACTTCATCCAAATTGAATGGTATCTTAAGAAAAGACTTCCAAAGAAGTTTGTTATAAATTTCTGTTGAAAAATATTTTTATGTATAGCATAGACCGGGTCGATTTTGTATGAAGCAAAATAAAAACATCCCGAAAGCGACTCAAAAGTTAGAGGGACTCTTAAAAACGAAATCTACATAATTTTTTTTTCAATCCGAGAAAAACCAATGGAGCACTTTTGATTCTATTGAAGGTCCATTTTGGCTACGGAAGGTGAAATTGTGAACCAAATTGGAAACGCATATAAAAGGACTGGACGAATACATACTTTATAGATTAAAATTTTAGTCTTTGAGTTCAAATATTTGCTATTTAACAAATTTGAAAACATCGATTTGATTCTATATGCCTTTTTTAAAATTAATCTTGAATGTTCGTTAAACTTGACTAATTTGTTAAAATGTATTCCTAAATATTTAATACTATTTTTGAAAGGAATATTAGAATCGTTTAAAATCAAACTGAGATTTTTACTCTCTGGCACCACAAATCTTTTACATTTCCCAGATGCATTCCTTAAACAAATTGCCTCAGATTTCGAAGTGTTAATTTTAATTCCCCAATCTTTATAAAATTTATCAACAGCCAAAAGGTGTGTTTTGAGTGTGTTAACGGCTGCAAGAGGAGATTCGTGATGTGCATATAAAAGCGAGTCGTCTGCATATAAAATACTTTGCGATCCATTAATTACATGTGGAAAGTCATGTATAAATAAATTATATAAATGTGGGGCAAGAACTGAACCTTGTGGAACACCTTTTTTAATATCACCAAAGTTTGATAGAGAGTTGTTAATTTGAATGCAAAATTTACGATCAGAGAAAAAATTGCAAAAAATTTTTATTAAATATGGATCTAGACCTATATTTGTCATTTTATACAAAATTCCATCATGATAGGCTTTGTCAAATGCTTTTTCTATGTCAAGAGACACTGCAACGGTACATTTTTTCTGCCTCAAATTACAAATAACATCATTATGAAATTTAAGCAATGCATGTACTGTTGAGTGACCTTTCTTAAACCCAAACTGGTGATGTGGTATAAAGTCATTATCAATATTAATGTCCATTTTATGTTTTATAATGTGTTCTAACAATTTGCCTAGATTTGAAAGTAAAGAAATTGGCCTAAAATTATTGATTTCGGTATTGTTTGGTTTCTTTTGTATAGGAATAATTTTAGCAACCTTCCATTTTTTTGGAAAATACCCATTATTTAAACAGTTGTTAAATATAATTGTGAGAAATTTTAATGCTAAAGACGGAAGTTTTTTAATCAAATAATTCGAAATATTATCTAAGCCTGAAGATTTTTTGTTATTTATTCTTTTAGAGATAGAAATGAGATCTTCTTCTGAAATAAAATACCTAGAACTTTGTATATTAAGGGAAGTAGAATCAACGTTAAAGAGAGTAATGTTTCCAGAGGACTGATTTAAGAGGAAACAATTGAACACCTTTTATGTCTTTGTCCTGCGCTTGCAAGAACTTTGGTCAGCCATTTTTTAATTCCTTAAAGGAACTCACTAAAATTAACCTAAGTGACATTAAAAAATTCGCTGTGCTTACAAGATCCTTCAGTTTGGACAAACACCATATTGAAAGGACCAGAGTTTATGAATAGACATTATTAGCTAAAATAGGCCTTCAGTAGACATATTGACATAGATCATATGACCGGACAACAAAATGAACAAAATATATATATATATAAAAAAAAAAAAAATAGAAAAAATTCAAAGCTCTGGAAAAAAGGTAAAAACCGCTAAATTCAATTCACGTGGTGTATTATTATATTATATAAATAAATAAATAATAAAATGTAAAAAAAAATTTTTTGGTATGCCGATTTTATGGCAATGAAAACAACCGCAATTTAAAGGTAACGTGGCAGAGATTTGTCACAGTAAGTTTTATATTTCGTGTTTTGATTTCAATCGCCAATTTGTCGCACAGGATTGCCTTACCAAGGCTGAAATGAAAAAAAATTACACCGAAAAGCTCAAAAAAGATGTTACATTTGAGCAATACAAGAAGAAAAGAGCCGCTGCTATTCGATCGTATAACTTTATGATTGAAAAAGTGGGCGTGGCACTTATTTAATTTCACCTTTTTTCCACTCAGTGTATGGTATTTATGTTCGCAATCCTTCCATTAATTTTCATCAAAATCGCTCTCATAGTTTGTGCGATATGTATTAAAATCTAAAACCATGAAATCATTAATACTTTGTATGCACGGTGTGCCTTAACCCGTTCTAAATCGGACGTCGTAGCACATCAAATTTTTTTCCAGATTCTGTTTACTTATCGTTCAAATGATGTATAAAAAAATTTTCACTCGTGACTCCTCGACTAAATTTTGAGATAATCGCTTTTCCAATTGGGGCATTTTCCCATACAAAAAGAAAAAAAAAATTTTTTTAACTACATTAAACAAAAATTAAAATAATCACAATCGACGTGTTTTGCAATGCTAAACGCGAATCCAACCTTAGAATTACTCTATCGTGTATAGTTTATGAGCTATTTTAACCTAAAGACCAAAAAAAGTAGTTCTTTGCCATTTTTTGAAGCTATATAACTATGTAACATATCATTTATTCGTCAAATGTGGCTTAAATACTTGAAAGCCACAATCTTTTCCTTTAAAACCTAATCTAAATTATATTTATATCTTCATGCTTCTAAGAGATATCGTAGACCGAAATATTGTCAAAATGGGTTTTTTTTGCACTTTTGTGTCTTTTTAGGTTAGGATATCTTTGAGGAAAAAAAGGATATCAACATAATTTAAATTAGGTTTTAAAGGCAAAGATTAGGACTTTAAAGTTGCTTACCAGATTTAACAAAATTAAAATTTCTTTCACATTTTAAACATGTTCAACGAACCGACTACTTCTAAATTCAGCCATTTGGCACCCCGAGTGTTGTTGTTACGTGTATGGCATACGGCTGAATTTTGAAATGGTCGGTTCGCTGAACATGTTTAAAATGTGAAAGAAATTTTAATTTAGTTAAATCTGGTAGGCAGCTTTAAAGTCCTAATCTTTGGCTTTAAAACCTAATTTAAATTATGTTGATATCTTTTTTTCCCTCAAAGATATCCTAACCTAAAAGACACAAAAGTGCAAAAAACCCGTTTTGACAATATTTCGGTCTACGATATCTCTTAGAAGCATACAGATATAAATATATTTTAGATTAGGTTTTAAAGGAAAAGATTGTGGCTTTCAAGTATTTAAGCCACATTTGACGAATAAATGATATGTTACATAGTTATATAGCTTCAAAAAATGGCAAAGAACTACTTTGTTTGGTCTTTAGGTTAAAATATCTCATAAACTATACACGATAGAGCAATTCTAAGGTTGGATTCGCGTTTAGCATTGCAAAACACATCGATTGTGATTATTTTAATTTTTGTTTAATGTAGTTAAAAAAAAAATTTTGTTTCATTTTGTATGGGAAAATGCCCCAATTGGAAAAGCGATTATCTCAAAATTTAGTCGAGCAGTCACGAGTGAAAATTTTTTTATACATCATTTTAACGATAAGTAAACAGAATCTGGAAAAAAATTTGATGTGCTACGACGTCCGATTTAGAACGGGTTAAGGCACACCGTGTATGGCGTTGAAAAAACCCTTTTTGTAATGGCCTATATCTCGTACAAAAGTAATACAATCAAAAAATGGCGTCAGAATGGCTTCTTGTGAATACAGTTCGCTATCTAAATCCATTGAAAAAAATCAATGATACCCTTTTCTGCTTTTGTAATGTAGCTTTAAGCAGGACCCCAAACAGTGATTTTTTAATTTTAAAGCAAAGATAACTCAGGACCCAGACGTGATATAAAAAAACCAAACTTAGATTCGTAATAAGCAGATCTAAGTCCATCATAAACGGCTATAAAAAACTGCGACGGAAAATCATGGCAGGCCTTGATGGGGGATAGGAGATTTAAAAAAAAAGAGACCGTCGCAAATTCTGGCATCAGATTGCGGTTCTCATATTTTTTATATTCAAGTCCGTCTGGCGCCTAACCTAATGGGAAACTTGGGTAATATGAAGCTTAAGGGTAGTTTAGCGAAATAGGCATACATGATTTATTGCTCTTTTTCATTCTGTTTGTTGTTACGAACATTCACAAGGGTATGAATACATTTTTTTATACAATTTTTCAGACGGTGTAGCGTGGCAGATTTTGTATGTCACGTGGCAGAGACGATGTTTTTGCTCTTAAATCATTTCTACATAAGCTTAATAGACCATCATGAATGCAGTTCTCTTTATTCATCTTTCATTTCTAACACATAAAAATTTGTGATCCATCGGTTGGGTAGAAGCGCAGAATTTTCGATGAATGTATGTGTACCTCAAAAATGATTTCCAAATTTGTGTCACGTGGTAGAGGAGTTTGGCTACTAATAACACGAAAACCACACAATTTATAATAATTCTTTGTTCGCAGGAAATGCGTATCTCAAGAAGCTTAATAATATAATATTCTTGAATCATGAACATTTCACTTATTTAACCAAATATGACCAAAAAACAGCCTACGAATGTCACGTGGCAGATTTTGAGATGGACCATATAATATTTCTTGATTAAGCGAACGGAGTTCGATAGATAATCGTGTGTGGGATAATTTAGACTCTGACTAAATACAGTAGGCTACACGCAGAAATGGTTCGTTATATTTTATTTTTAGCTAAAGAATTTACGGTGAATTTCTTTTTGACACGTTTATCTGTTTCTTAGCTATAATGCTTTATCATGTGTAAAATTTGAGTTTGCAATTCTGATTTTCTTCTTTTTAGATATTTTTTTTGTTTAAAGATTTTTATCTACAAGTATTAACTTGAAAGTACATTGAAACATTTTTTTTTTCGCTTCATACACCCAACCATTACACACCCTTTAAATTATTTTGCCATTTTATATCAGTTTTCTGTGTGACGTCGTGGAACCCACAACATTATTGGCTCAAATTATGTAAATTTACGCATCGTCTGCGAAGTCAGAGCAACAAGCATTGCTCAATCCCAATTAGAAATATAGTGGAGTCTTAACTTCCCAAGAATATTGTCTCTCAGGTAGCGAAAATTATACCTATCCAGTCCACATTATTGAGTGGAATATTTTTCGGTATCAAATTCATAGATTCTTTTTAGCATACCAAGATTGTGCAGAAATTTTTCGAACAGAATTATAGCAGTTAAAATGAAACTTAATTTCTAATTGAAACTGAAGAAGAATCTTGTGAAGTTCAAACTAGGGGTCTGCACAAGACATCTTGAAATAAAGTGTACTTTTTTTTACACCCACATTTTACACTGAACTGATGCATTTGATCCAAAAAATTCAAGATTCAAATCATCGTGTACAATGATTTCATTTTGACACTATTTACATTGTCTTGTTTTATCAGTGTGAAAAATAAACTTGGTTCTAAAAAATACATCAGTGAACTCTATTTTATAAAAACAAATACTTCAGGTCACTGTAAAACGTGCTAGTAGAGAAACCACAATAAAATGTATGATATGGTAACACTTGCAGAATTGTAGTAGCTTTCATACATTTTTGCGAAAGAGAGAGAGAGCGTATACAAAAAAGAGGCACAAGAAGAGAGCGATAAACTACTCTTATCACACCATTCGCATTTAGTAGTGTACACTACTACTACAGTATGCTACTAAAATAGCTGAAACAAATCAAACAAGACAAATTAGCACAGTATTTGTTTATTTTCTTTCAAATTCTAGTTCTGTCAAGACATTTACACACGACACTGAACTAGAGCATTTGATAAATAAAAAGCAGGTACAAAATATAACGTATCTTGAAACGAAATGTCTTAAAACGCAAACAAGACGTCTTGTGCAGACCCCTAGTTCAAACTCCTTACTAAATTTCTTTATAAGTAAATTTTTAAAAGATTTAAAATCAATTGTTTTCACCCAATCGTTGTCTAATGGGTGGTTTCAGCTAATGCACAAATTTCCTACTGCCCTATTTGCTTTTAACCCCCAAGAATTTACTGCTATTTCACACTTCAACTTTCAGTGGCAAAGTTAACTATGCGAGAGTGTGCTTGTTTACGTGTATATGACACAGCCCAGCAAACATTGAAAACGTGAGATCGTATTTTGCAAGAATCTTTTTTATTCGCTCGAATATTTTATCACATAAAATTCGTTTGGAATAATTTTTTAATTTTTATAATTTGTCAAAAGAGTGTCAATAAAAGCCTTTATTATTTACTCTGAGTTGTCAATTCGTACCAAAAAAATTATGGAAGATTCAAAAAACATTCAAATGTTTGCTGGGAATGCTCAATGGTATATGCACGTGTATAAGTGAATGTGCTTACTCAAGGGAAAAAATATCAAGCGCTTCTTGAGAAAGCACATCTTGAGCGCTTTTTGTTTTAACCATTTCGCGACCAACGGGACATATATGTTCCATTTGAATTTTTCAATGTCAGACTCACATTTTCTTTGCGATTTGAGCCAGACAGGTCTTCGTCGTTAAAAAATATATATATTCAAGTGTGTCAGAAAAATTGAGCTTTATATTCTCAGGATCGTTCCAAATTCAAAAAATTGTGTTTTTTCAACTAATTTTCAGTAGATTTTATCTCGAATACTGTTATATAAACTATATGAAGCGTCTAAGAAGCAAGTGTAAAGGATTTTCAGCTTTTTAGAAATGTCAAGGAATTTCGATTCACCGGTTTTTCTACAAGGTGCTTAGATTAAATGGGACACCCGTATCCCGTTGGTCGTTAAAGGTATAAAATAAGGTACTTTTTTTTCGATGAAATTTCTTATTTTTGCTTTTTTTTTACATAAAAAACTGATAGAAATAATTATTCGATGTAAATTAAAGAAAAAAGCTTTATTGAATTCATCCATGCTGAATTGTGAACCAAATTTTGTTAAAATAGTACTGCCAAACTAGGTTAACATATCAAATTTGGTTGAACATGACCCTATTTTCATCTGATGTGACTCATTCTGTTCGTAATTAAATTTGGATAGAAACCAATACTTTAGATTTATGTGTTTGCCTCTACTTTTCTGTTAATCCTCCAAGAAGCTCTCATAAACCTATAAAATCCATAAAACTGTTTCAAAATTTGAACTTAAAAATGGAAAATAATGCTACCGAGGTGATTTTCGGTGTAATTGAATCTGAATATGATGTTGAAAAACTGAAAAATACAAAATGGCGACGGAAAATTGTGCATGTATGTATGTATGTATGGATTCTCCTTTAACTCCTAGGAGAAGCATAGGGCCAATCAATTGTGCATACCCATACCCATTTTACCTATTTTTTACCCTTCACGACCAATGGGACATATCGTTGGCTGAGTATTATTTTGCCGTAAACGCCACTTCGTTGAAAAAGCAAAAGCAGATAACTTGTACGCGTCTCTACACAAGTTATTTGATTTTGCCGATGATATGTGTCTCATTATTTTTTTCACACTTGGAATTAAAAAAATTAAGTTTTGAAAATACATTTGAATATAAATATTATATCGTTTAGCACGAATCTGCAAAAAAGAAATTACAAATTTTCAAGCGGTTCAGGGGCGGTCGGGAAAGGGTTAATATATGTAGTAGTATTTTAAAATGAGAGGGGCAGAGAAAGAGAAAAAATATGGAAAAAATAACATATATGCAAGTTTTACACACACGTTACGCAAGTTGGCCATGGACATGAGTTCGATTCTCACCGCGTGTAAGTTTTTACTTTACTTTATTTTTTTTTTGTATTCGTTTTTTATTTTAATATTTTTTTATTATTTACTTATGTTGAATTGAATAAAAATTAAATACAAAATGATTTTTTGTAAAGCTGGAGAAGGCACTCTAATATCAAATTCTGTTACGAGACTTTTCCGTTTCTTTACCTACAAATTTTATGTCTAAGCATAATATGGATCAGTGGTCTTGAGGTTAAACAGTCATGTAATTCTAATGTAATAACATGTTTCTATCTACGACAAGGACGGAGCCCGGTTCGAATCCTAATGCGGTCCATTTTTGTTTTATTTGACAGAACGCTTAGCGTCGCATTATAAATAAACATTTCAAAAGGTATTTTGCCCGGAAGGCTCAGCTAAGCTTGAAAAAGCTAACATTCTAGGGCATGTAATGTTAAAAAGAAAGAATGCCTTCCAAGCGATCTTTTTTCCCTTGGGGATATAAAAGTATATGGGTGTTTCTTTCGTTTGTCCCACAAATCATGTTTGCTTCCAGAGTTTCTGTCCTTTTGTCTCTTTGGGCTAATAAATGCACAGATTTCGCATGAAAAATCGAATAATAGGATTCGCATACGGATTTCATGGTATTGTTGTTGTTGCTGTTGGCAGTAAATGAATTGTCTGTATAGAGCGTACTTTTGCATGTGTATGTAAGCTTGTGCGCTTGTGTATGTGGTGTGCTTATGAGCATATCATCAGTGGCGTAGCTAGGAGTCATTTTGAAATTTTCATGACCTTTGTCAGAAAAACGTTTTTCTCTATCAGTTCTGGGATCCGAGATATCCTTGCTCTAAAGTGCAAAAATATCGGTTTTCAAGCATAAGACGCTTTTCCACGCAGTAGTGTAGATAATTTTTTCCCAAGGTTTCGAGTAACCCTAATTTTCCTCTTTAAAATTTACCTTTCAACTTTTCCCATTGGATTATTACTTGTCGAGACATTTTCCATTGTAACAAAAATGTCGAAACTCTATGTAAAGGACTAGATTTAATTTGAATGGACTTAAGATATCTTTACTCTAATGGATGATGTCCTGGAAAGTTATGATTTCATTGGAAAATTATGAGCTACGCTATTCCCTGGATATGGATAGTCAATTTATAAAATTGACATCATAATGCCTTTGATGCTTGAATAAATCTCACAAGATACGTGCGTAAAAAATCTTCACTACGCCACTGCATACCATCAAATGAACACAGAGGCGTCATATCAAAATATTGACAATTCACCGCACGAATGTGTCAAGCGTAAAATTGATGAATTCGAGTAATTAATTCAAGTTGAGCCGCAGCCAAATCCAACAAATTCCGCATTTCGGGGATTCATTTGATGCCGAAATTAGTTAGTTATAGGTTGTATACCTACTGCTGACGTTGAACAGTAATAGTGTCCATTTTTGATTCAAAAGTGGCGTTGGTTAGGATTCCATTCTTCAGTGGTAGTTATTGTGTTAGTATTTATGCATGCACGTATATACGTAAACAAATAGAATGCAAACTTTCTGTACAAACACATCATAGGAATGAAAATTGGAAATGAATTTTAATATGAAACAATGAAATGGGACTACAAAATGATGAATGAATGAATGTATAAATTGTTGGATCTTATTGGATTTAAATTGAAGTTGATTGAGGTAAGGGGTATGTATGTATTCTCCTTTAACTCCTAGGAGGAGCATAGGGCCAAAACTTACTGCGTGGGGCGTTGCAAGAAACATGCATAGTTAGGAATGATTCGCCTATAACTGGAACCAATATGGTTTCTCAAAAAAAAAGAAGGGGGATGTACAACATATTAATTACGTCCAGGTATCATTTACATATTTTGAACATAATGATTTCTTGATTATATTTTGAAAGCAATCGTTACTCTTGGTATTTTCGGTCCGAATATCTATGGCATTTTAACAAAACAACCTAACTCGAAAATGGCAACTTTTCAGGAGAGCTAAGAAATTTTTTCTCAATAATGTGTCTGAATTTCGTTGATGCAGCGTTCAATGCATTGGCACAAACCTTAAGCTGTGGGCTGTTAAACAATTTCTTTTTTTTGGTTGGCAACATTTTACCGAACAAATGACGGCAAATTCAAATCTTGCGTTAATTATGGGACATATCTCTGCTACTAAAAATTATAGAGACATGACGATTAGACCAAAAGAGCGTATTTCAATTTTATGTATGTAAATTTATGACTAAAATGCTCCCTGCAAAATGATCTTATCTCCAGTTAGATTGTTTTAACAAAACTCCATTGATATATACTTTGACTTTTGTTGAATTTTCCTCTCTTTGTGGTTAAATTCCAAAAGCGCTTCGGAAGCATCAATGCTGCAATGCAATTTAATGCACTCCATAATTTCATTACGAGATGACAAGGCATAGAAAAACCTCAATTGCATTGTGTCTCCTTGAATATACGTACATATGTAAGAGTATGTAATATACGTATGTGCTTCTCCATTTAACATTTGTACACTATGTAAATGTTAGAGCAAACATAAATTCATTCATCATTTTTCCACAATTTGATTAAAAAGAATCTTTTACACTCATTGCCACACCCAGAGATGCCTCCATGGAACAAATACTTGCGCACACACAATGTTGTATTCAATTCAAACTAATTGAAAAGTAAATTAAACCCTTGCATAGTGCGTTTGCTTTAGGGTTGCCACTATTGCAAAATAAGAACTCACTTAATCTTCTTCTTATATATACATGTGTACATATGTAAAAATTAAAGTTAGTGTGTTCGTTTTTTATGGACTCGAAAACCACTTCACCGATTTCAATGAAAAGGCTAGAAAAATAGGCGGCGCCACACCCCTTAAAAGAAAATTTGTCTCACAAACTGTTTAACGCATTAAAATCAAGTTTGGTGTATACGTAAGTAAAAGGCACTAAGCCAAATACAACCCATTAAAAAAATGAGCAAAAACACGCCCATAAAAAACCAAATTCAACATATCTCAGAATAAGTTAAACGCATAAGGATGACATTTGCTACATGTATAAAAGGCATTAAAACAAATACCACCCATTTGAAAAAGAGTTATAGGATACTGAATGCTTTGAAGGACAGAAGGAATGTCCTGGGGAATAAGCAGAAATTCTACCTCGTCTGTAATACAAAATATCGAAGGTAAGTACATTTATAGAAAGGTTCTAAAACCATTCGTATAAGCCCAAAATCGTACACCATACACTATTTCAACACATGAAGTAAATTTCTATAGTCTCCAATTAATTTTCTAAAAATTGATGCACAGCTGCGGTAGTGTACTCGCTTGAGAAAATCACCAAGAGCCCATACATATCTTATAATTTCAAGCAAGAGGGCATCGGACTTTTGCGTTTAAAATTATAAGATTTCACCTCAAAATCCCACCCGTGTGCTCTTGCTTATCCCCTTAGGAAGTTATTGGAACTAATTATGTATTTCTTTAAAATAAGTTTTGTTAAAAATTATGTATTAAACTCTTTTTTTCATTGAAGAGGCTACACTTTTCCTTCCAATTAATCAGTTCGAATTATTTTCCTATTTCTGGCAACTCTACAATTCAACTTTTTTTTGCTACTAAGTACATATTGCTTTTTCAATCTTTAGCAGCATTGACATTGTGTGCTTATGAATATCACATTGATTGAAATGCATTCATAATTTGCATCAAAATCATTTATCCTGAAGAAATTTATTAACTTCACAGTCTACTTATCATACTAAATAAATTTGAAAATGGGCTTAAGTAACTCAAATAAGCTGCAGTTTAAGTGTGATGTAGATTATGTCTTCCTAATTAAGAAGGCCTTTGAAATTAGTTAATTAATTTTTATCCGTAATTTTTATCTTTTTCTATTGAATTTGTTCAAAATTCACATTCTAATCATTTTTTATCGAAAAGTATTATGCTTTTATCTTTAGAAAATCTCAACAGAACATTATCAGTGAAATATTTGTTCATTTGGTTGCATGTTTTATAATTATTCCGAGTACTTTTGATAGAAAAGGAAGCATAAGTACCAATGTAGCGATACCCATATTTAACTTAGATACTGAAATTATTCTTCCAACATTCCACAAATCAGGACGACATTAAACAAGTATGAAACAAGCGAGTTATGTACGGTAAAATTATGGGTATAATAAATTTGAGGAATTTCGAATGGGTACCATCGATGCCAACTGCATTTGATTTTAGATCCAAAATACTACTAAGGACAACACATTGATCAACGCAACTAAAGCTAAAGTTAAATATTGCTCTAAGAGATGTAATATCATAGATAGGTTAAAAAGTATCAAGGACAGAAATTGGTGGGCTTCCTCTACTGGGCGGCACCAATGGTCAATCACAGTGAGGTTGATAGGGTAGGAACAGTTAAATATGTGGAAAGTAGTGCACAATGCGCACTAATCCGTGGTACCCTCAATCCTACGAGCATGGTAGTTCATAACAATGATGGAAAATTCCGAAATAAGCTGAGCAACCGTTTACCGATAGTGATTTTTCACTGTTATGAATGGATGGAAAGCGGCTATATTGAGCACTTGTTAAGTGCCAGTGAATCAATACAAGTGATGGAAAAGTACCGATGCAAATCATTGAGGAATTCGCGCATAAGGCCAAGGTCTCAGCAGTCATGCAGGAAGTTGAATATGGTTGCACTAAAACTCTCCAGGTCCACGCTGGACAGTATCATATGAGAGATGTGCAGAATTTTGGGAGACTAGCAAAAACTTATGCGTGGAGTTATGCAGCTTTCCTGCTGCGATCGAGTCTACGTCTCGAACAGACCCTTCCCTGGGAGGCCAGAATTGACCTTAGAATTGCTCTATCACTTACAATTTTTGAGATATCCTAACCAAAAAGTTCAAAAACATGAATTTTGAGGTTATGTAGGGAATGCACGGAAATGTTTTCCTCTTTTCTTCTAAATGCTTCGCTACTATTCTTCATCTTCAAAATAAAGTATGATTTGGTCATGCGTGGTTTTTCTTTTAAAAGTTATGATCATTTTAAAAGGACGCATGAAGCTAAAAATCATATGTGGCATCTCTCTAGTAGAGATGTGCCCTTTTCGAAATTGATTTCAAACGGACATGGCTTTTTCTCCCACTTAGAGACCCGATATGAGTACCATTCTAACACATCGTATGCGTAGATGGAAAAAACGTGAAAAAGTCAACACCGAAAAAATTCAGAGATGTGATCTTTTCGAAATTGGTCATTCAATTAAGATTAGTGGATTAGTAACAAAGTAAGGATTTGAACTTAGTCTGAATATATAAAAACAGTTGGTGGAGTAATAATAATATAATAATATTATTGTGCTACAAAAGTTATGAGAAATTTTCTTTAAATCGTCATGGGGACTTCGTGGAACTCCATTTAGATGTAGAACAATGTTCTCGATTATGTTCTCATAAATATCGTTTTGTCCCCGATTTTGCTCGCACAAGCATTGTCACCGTCAGTACCCATGTGACAAAAAATACCTTTAACTTTTTTTATTTTTTAACAAAAACTTTAAGTGAATTTTACTTTTATTTCAAGAAGTGATAAGACTTTTAAACTTTTATCTTAGGAATTTAAAGAGTAAGCTCAAACTTTTTAAGAAGTTAAGTTTGAGGACTGCTTGCTACACTTTTGCTGCAAAGGGCCAAAAATGCACTTTGTCAGCATTGTTGCTTCACTAAGAAAATATCTAACTAAGTCGGCTTAAACTTTTTTTTTGCTTTCAGCCACAGATATACCTTTTTTTTGTTGTCTACCAATACTTTTTTATAAGACTGAAATATTTTGAAAACGGTAAATCTCATGAAATTCTTCACCGAATTTAAATTGTAGACGCCTTAGAAACATTCAATTGTTTTATAATAAATTACCAAAATATGAAAAAGTCTCTATTTGATTAAAAAAAAGAAAAAAAAAAATCCATTCACTTGTTCCCTGATTCCGCAACAACCTTAAAACTATGCGTATTCAAAATATTCAAAAGCGGGCTCAGAAAATTAATGTCCTATATCCTTAAGCAACCCAAATGCAACTAAGCATTGTTATCAGCAGTTACTCGCTTTTTATCAACTCTACAGGACATATATACGTACATTCCAAGCGGCGAATTGGAAAGGATCCAACAACATTGTTTAACATTTATGTTAAGCCATAAAAGCCCGCCAAAAAGAATTTCCACAGGTCGTCGTCGTCGTTCGTATGCAAGCTGTCTGACAGGCGGGCTGACTGACAACGACCGATGCATGCGGGTGCTTTTGCTGTTGAATTCGTTCATCGGATCGTCGGGTCGTCATTATCGTCAGTGTCTGACATGACACTCAATTGTTGCTTCTCGCATATAAACAACAGAAGAAATTTCCCAGCCTGGTGGTTGCATGATGACGATTGCGCGGGAGTGGGAGTAAAACGAGGTGGCAACGCTGTCGTACTTCGGTTCGATTACTTTTTCGTTGGAATTCTTTATCAGTTCAGTGCGAACGTAGTGAAGAACGCAACGACGCGCGCGTTGAAAAGTTCTGTAGTTGTAGACGTGGTGTTTGTTGTGTGTGTCGTCCGGATTTACGCACCTTTTGCTGCAGGATTTTGTGCGCGACAGCTACGTAGCATCAACGCCGACGGAAATTTATTATTTTTTTTTTTTTTTTTCAATTCATTCACTTGGTTAACGAACGTTTTCTGTTTCGCGCGAGGTACGGAAGTGATTTTTGATTGTGCTCCAAAGCAAAGAAAAATTTTTTCTTGTAAAAAAAAGTGCATATTACAAAAAAAAAAAAAATAATATCAAAAAAATTCCTAAAAGATTTTTTGTTCTTTTCAAAAAACATGTGTACAAAAAAAAAAAAAATATAATGGTTTCACTAAAAAAATTTTTTCTAAACCCAAAAATGGTGCTTCCTGATTCCTACATCTTAAAAAAACATGTTTTAAAATCTCAAATTAAAAAAATAGAAATATATTATTCTTAACAAAATTTATTTAAATCCTTAATAACAAAAAAAAAAAAAAAATTTAAGTTACAAAAAAAAAAAAACAAAAATATTAAAATTTCGTATTAAAAAAAAATTAATCAATAAAAGGCAAGTCTTTTTATAGTGAGTGCTATAAATTATATAAGTTAATAAAAAAAAAAAAAAATGACTAATCAAAAAAAAAAAAAAAACGCCAAAATACTATCGCGGAGTTTAAAATAACTGGAGATTTAAAAATAATTTAATAAAAAAACCATATTTGATAATGGAGCCCTGGTGCAAAAACCCGTGTTTCGAGGCATGCTTCTTTTGTCAGTGCAATCGGATAGCCAAATCTTTCTCAATGAGCTCTACCTTCTAGCTTTTCCTATTAAATCGCAACCCTTCGGGTTAAAATCTATTGAAGTAGAGTTATCTCAACTTCATATAAACGACTGAAAAATATTTGTTTAGAGCTGAGGAACCTGTTGTTACGTAGGCTGCTCGATATATTTCTGGCCTAGGCAACACTTAGTGTTGCCAGGTGCAATCTAATATTTTTATTGGAAAGTTTGATATTTTTTAGCGTAAACGTACTCACAACGTTTTGACGTACGACCATCATTTGTGTTGTTTACAGTGACTTGAAAAAATCAATTTGGCAAAAAAATGGAATTAACTCGTGAACATTTCCTGCGATAATTTTTCACAACTATCGACGTGGATTATCACGACAAGAGTGCATCGATGAACTAAAGTCTTTGTATGGCAATGAAGCACCATCCTATAGCACTGTGAAAAACTGGTTTAATGAATTCAATCGTGGCCGACGCTCGCTCAAAGATGAATTCCGTGAAGGTCGTCCAAAAACGGCCGTTGTGCCAGAGAACATTGATGCCATGCGTAAACTAATAATGCAAGATCGTCATGTGACATACCGTGAGATAGAAGCATCCTTAGGCATTTCTCTCACTAGCATACATTCGATATTGCATGAACACCTGCCCGTAAAAAAGGTTTGTTCTAGTTGGATCCCGCACAATTTGACAATCGCTCAAAAAAAGGCTCGTGTCGATTGGTGCAAAGAAATGTTGAAAAAATACGATCGAGGTGCTTCAAAGGACGTTTATAAGATCGTCACAGGTGACGAATCATGGATCTATGCGTATGAGCCCGAAACAAAACAGCAATCGACCGTGTGGGTCTTCGAAGACGAGGCAAATCCAACGAAAGTTGTTCGTGGAAGAAGCACTTCGAAGCAAATGGTCGCCTGTTTCTTCGGCAAAACTGATCATGTGGCGACTGTTCCTCTTGAGCAACGTAAGACGGTCAATTCCGAGTGGTACACCACAATTTGTTTGCCTGAAGTCTTCGGAGAAATTCGAAAAACGAACAAGAGAAGACGAATAATTGTTCACCATGACAATGCGAGCTCTCACACATCGGCTCAAATCAGCGCCTTTTTGACCGGCCAAGACGTCAAATTGATGGGTCAGCCGCCGTACAGCCCTGACTTGGCACCCAATGACTTCTTTTTATTCCAGCACATCAAGAAAAAAATGCGTGGTCAATGATTTTCGTCGCCAGAAAATGCTGTTGAAGCGTTCAAGAACCATGTTTTGGAGGTGTCGCAATCGGATTGGAAAAAGTGCTTCGACAATTGGTTTGAGCGCATGCAAAAGTGTATAAATCATGCTTGAGAATACTTTGAAAATCAATAAAACCATTTTTGATGATAAATATTCGCATTTTCATTATTAGGCCAGAAATATATCGAGCAGCCCACTTAATGGTTGATAACTAAAAGAGTAATGATCCATTTGGTAAAGTCAAAGTTAAATGATGAAACTTTTTGCTATCTAATCCAATGGATAAAAATCAATTATTTTGGCAAGACACTTATGGCCTTCTGCGCTTTGAAGCATGGTTGATGCAGAATCATGAAATGATACAGAAAACCATGTTTCAATTTGCTAATAGTAGAAGCCAAGCCACTATAGTCGAAGACAAGACCCGAGAATGAAAAAAAAAAAAAAAAAAAAATTATAAATTTGCAGGTTTGAAAAAATTTAAACGTTTTCAATATTTGTATTTTATATACTTTGATTTACGTGTGACGCTGTATGTAAATGGTCTTACACAGAGAAAACAACATTGTAAAAAGTGGCAGAAGTTATGTTAACAACGTCGCGACCAAATTATTTAACATAACTTGTTTTTGGAAGTTTAAACAACGCGCATTGCTAAAATGTTTCAGCCACATTGCATAGTGTAGTAAAAAATAATAATTTTTTGTTTAATAATATTTTTTAAATAAAGTTTTTTTTTTAAATTTTCAATTTAATGCTTCAAAGAACATTGGGAGAGATTTGAAAAAGGAACCTATCGTGTGATAGATATGCAAGTTAGCGAACTTAGCCATAGATCTAATTTTTGTGAGGTTGACTGAAAATCAATGTATGTGTTTTAAAACAAGGGTGTCAGCGTGTAACAAAAGTGAGCCAATTTTGGCTCGCCTACGACAAGCGCTATATTTGAATATTTGCAAATTTCTCAGAACTACAACAATCACAAAAAAAAAAATTTTGTTTTTTGTTTTTATTGAAATAAGTATTACCTATATTTTTTGTAGACGAGCCAAAAAAAAAAAAACAACAAAAAATATTTTTTTAAATTGCTGTAGTCGCGAGAGCTTTGCAAAACATTAAAATATTGTGGTTGTTATAGACGAGCCAAAATTCTGCGCTGATTTTAACCACGTTCTACGCTGGTTCAAAATCCTTTAAAGCTGACCAAAAGTCAAAATTATTATATATTCTAGATCGTTAATTACGAATCTGATATCAGATTTTTAAAAAAAGGCTGATAACTTGCATCGGCTTTTACTCCAAAAGGTCCACAGTGAGCCAAAAAATTAAATCATCATAACTCGGAAACTATTTAACGTACAATGTACGTCGTACATGAGTGAAATTTGGTACATATGTAAAAAGAACTGAGACAAATTATGTGTACTAGAAAAAATGGGGGTATAACGCCTCATAAAAATCACTTCATCATATCTCCGAAAATATTTATCGCACATGAATGAGATTTGATACATGTATACAAAGATTAGTCGCACTAAAATATTCTGACTTATTTCGCTGAATTCTGACTATCTTTGAATAGGCACGAAAACTACTTCTATTTTTGTCACGTTTATTCTGCGTATTTTTTTGCTTGTATCTTAGAACCAGGGCTTCGCCTGCTATAATCATAATCACTAATTAAAGTGCTACCTTGGAGCTATAATGTAAAGAAAATACTTAAATAAAAGTATGTTTTACATCCATTTTTTTTTGCTTTTTAAATGTGTATGACGGTTACTTTCGTCACCAGGAAAATGCTCATATAAATATCTAGCCAAATCCGAAAAAAATAAGTTACTAGGGGGTTTTTGTGGTCGGAAATCGACTGCTAAAACTATGCAATATCCTTTTTTCAATCGAAAACTTCAATGTTCATTTACATTCGTTTTGAAAAATTTTAAATTACTGAATATTTCTTATAAAATAAAATGACATTATGTGTAATTTAACAATTTTAAATCTTTAAATGTGGCAGAATTCGATTAAAAAATTATTTAGAGATCGAAATACATTTTTTTTCCATAAAAATCATTTTTGTATAAGGAGCGATACTACCTTATGATCACTTTATTTTCATTTTAAATGTTGGATCTTTTTTACCGGTTTTTCGAGGTCCATGAATGTGAGTAAGACAATTCAATCTGTAAAAGTTATTGTATTTAAAAAAAAATTTTTTTTTTGGCTTCTGGCTAGCTTTAAGGGATTTTGTACCTGATGAGGGTTTAGGTAAATTTCGTAGTAGCAAAACTTTAGTTCCATCTCTTATCCGTTCCTCTTGCTATGAGCCATCCGTATGGGTATTTTGTGTATAATGCAATGGGCGTAAAATTCGGTTAATACATATAATATTTTTTCGATTCTATGATTACAGAGTATTTCCTTCAAGACGAAGTGTTGGTTTGCATTAGTCGGTAAATGTTTTAGAAATAAAGTTTAAAATCATATTACTATAAGTCGGAGCGTGGTTTGTAGTTTAACATTTTTCTAAAAGTTCATGTCATCTGGTATTATCTGCATGTAAAATATACCTTACATAAGATTATGAAAAAAAAAGAATGTGATTTTAATTATATTTTAAAAATTCAAACGTAGAATTAAAGCTTCATAACTAAATTAAATTTTATCGCATTATAGTTTTTTGTAAAGTCTCTTGGTCAAAAATTTTCAAACAAATTTTTATCTTGGCTTATTTACATATCACTGAAACTTAAATATTTAAGCCAACGCCATACGACAATAGGACAGTCACAAATAATGTATGTATATAAGTTGTCTAATTGCATGTTTAGGAAAAAGTTCAATGTATTGACATTAATGAAATTAATAACAGGAAACAACACTTTCAGATCTATAACTCATACTCATACTGAAGTAAATTATTCAAACGAATAAGCATGTTCCTAAACATTTTACATTGAAGCTTCTGTAAAGCCATAAACGCCTCAAATTTGTTGGCTATTATTTATATTAAAAATAAGCGCCCACACATACCATCGTGTCAGGACTTTGTATATTTTTTTTTTGCTTTTTACATGGGCTAAAACCCTTTTATCAACGCTTGTTGATTTCATTTGACATGCGAACATGTAATATGTATGAAAAATGAAACACTACTTTTCTACTTGATTTGGCAGTAATGTCACTTATGGCATTATTGATTGAGGGGTGAACTTTGCCGTCTTTTTCATATTTTTTTGTTTGTTTTTCATGTTAAAGTTGAAAAAAGGATATGTAAAAAATGTGCCTAATTTAAGCTCATTTTTTTTATGCGGCCAAAAAATTTAAATGTTCATAGGCTAACTATACGAAACTCCTATAAATACCAAGAAATGCTTGTATATATTTCAAAAATGAATTTTCTGATTTAATTTTATTGAAACCTTAAAAATTTTTGATAGAAAAAATATGAAAGGACATAGTATTTTCTTCAAACTGTTTTATACAGCAATTTGGTTTTCTTTGTAATTTTTATGCATTTCAATTTAAGCAATTTGTAGCTATAGCAACAAGTTGTTGCTGCTGATGCTGCAAATTCATTCATTTTTTATTGTTGTCACTGCTATTTTGTATGCAACTTCGTATTTTTTAGAGCTTTCTTCTCCATTGCTGACAAGCTCTTCTTTTATTTTGACATTATTTTTTTTTTTAATTAATTTTCCTTTTTAGCTGAAATGACATTTCTTTGAATTTACAGTAAATTCTGCTATAACGCAAACTAATAATTCTTCTAAGTGCAGCAATTTATTAGGTAGTTGGGGTCGAGACGTAAGTCATTTTCTATGTAAGTACTATACGAAATTGAGGATACTTCGATTTCTGTGATGTGGTTTTATAAATCGATCCAAAATGTGTCGAAAATAGTAAATAAAATTTTTCGATATCTCTTTTCATTTTCGACAAAACATGGCTTAAAGAATACGATAAAATTGAAAAAATTTCAATATAAGTTAGTTGACGATGTTTTTACATAAAGAAGCGTTTTCGCCAGCTTGTAATCGCTAGCGACAGAGTGTTTATGATCTAGCGGAATCGCACGTAATTAAATACTCATTGTACATAAAAGACATTGGCAATTCCACAATTTCCCCCAAAAATCTGAAAGAAGATGTCAAAAAAGTGAGCTGAGAATTTTTTTAAATTTTTTGATAGTCATTTAGAGGTTGTTCATCGCCGCTTAATGCAAAATCTCAGCTTGTTGTGTTTTTTATTTTTTTTCTCGACCAAATTTTTTGTCTTGAATCAATGTATGCATATTAAAAACTAGTACTTTGAACATTAAATCAATTACGCTGTGGAACAATTTGGAACTTTTTTTAAAACACATAAGAAAATCCAAAAAATTCTTAAAGTAGACGTTAAAAAAAATACCCGTTTCTCGTGGTTTTTCTCCAGCACGTCACATTTTTGTAATTGGTTTTTGAAGTTTTTTTATCCACTGTACATGAAAAAACCAAAAACTCAGCATTCTTGTGTTAAATCGATGAATTAAACTATATGATCCTTACATCTGAGATGTATCATGTGTTGAGCAAACTTATGCAGGATATTGCGGGGAATATTTTTGTAGAAAATTTTAACCTTGTTTGACCCCCACATGTGGGTCATTTTTGCCTTTTTCTTTAAAAGGTACAAAATGACACCGAAAACGGGGAAATATTGCGTCAGTATGTACCACAGAAATGTTCACTATAAGATTTCACTACTAGTTTCTGAACAAGTAAAGGTCGAAATTTGAGCCCGAAACCAAAAAAATCGTTAAAATCAATTAGGACTTTTCACATTGCATATTAATTACATACCTGACACGCTTACCTTAAGTTTTAAGAATTTTTCGTCTTTGGCAACTTTTAGTGAAATTTTTTGTAGGATATTTTTGCAAAAGTTTTTAACCCATTGTGGCTCAGTTTTAGAAAAAGGGGTCAAAAAGACCCATAAAAACAGGATATAATAGGTTAATTTATTCCAGGAAAATGATCCTTGCGTAATTTCGTTATGATCTTGTGAGAACGAGTTTTGTCCAAAATGCAGTTTTAGAGTTTTACAGTGGGGTGAAATTTGGAAAATATTTATTGTTAGAGCTGCTTACTGATTTGAACGATTTTTTTGTTTTCGGGATAAAATTTTGCTTTTTTAGTGTTCAGCAACTAGTAGTGAAATTAAAAAGCGAATATTTCTGTAGTACATACTGACTCAATATTCCCCTGTTTTAGGTGTCAATTTTGTACCTTTTTAAGAAAAAGGCAAAAATTACCCACATGTGGAGGTTGTGCAGGGTTAAAATTTTATACAAAAATATTCCCCGTAATATCCTGCATAAGTTTGCTGAACACATGATACACCTCAGATGTAAGGATCATATGGTTAAATTCATCGGTTTAACACAATAATGCGGTATTTTTGTTTTTTCATATACAGTGGAAAAAAAACTTAAAAAATTGATTAAAAAAAATGTGACGTGCTGGAGAAAAACCACGAGACACGGGTATTTTTTTTTAACGTCTACTTTAAGAATTTTTTGGATTTTCTCATGTGTTTTTTTTTTTTGTGTCGAACGGTGTTATTTATTGTTTCTTTAGGTAAAATACGCACAAGAAACGTATTTTCGAAATATCATCCGTCTGTAAAACTCTAAATCTTCATTTTGGATAAAACTTGTTGTTCCAAAGTGACCATGAAATTGCAAAATGAACAATTTTGTATAACATCTTAACCCATTATAACTTGTTTTTTTTGGGCTTTTTTGACCGCTTTTCCCAAAAACTGGGTTATAATGGATTAATGATTTCCACCAAAATAATTAATGGAAAATTTCACTAGGGACATTAAAGAAAACCCACCGAATAATGCCTAAAGATGTAATAAATATAGTCATTTCATATAAAAATTGAGCGATTCGCTGCTCTGTTTCAAAAATGTTTGGTTGTAAATTCTCGTAAGGCCTTGTCACTCTAAATCGCTCGAAATCGCTCTTCGTCTTACTTGTCGCATGTAGCGATTCGCGATGCGCGATGCACAACGCGAATACGCTCGATCATAAACATAGCTTAAGCCTTTTTCTGCGCTGTTTTATCTGAGAACATCGTCATTTCGAGTAGCCACGGAAATCGAAGTCGTGCCACGAAATTGAGTTCAGCATAAAGCTTTGAGGCAACTGAATTTATTAATGGAAAGACGGCGAATTTGAGATATCAAGGGCTAAAGAATAAGAGAATATTGAAGAAATTTCAAGAAAATTTTATTTTTTCGACTTATTTATCACAAAAAACTTAGATTGCATAGCATATGCTTTTTTCCGTTTTTTCCAATTATTAAATATAGAGAATCTACAAAATGAGTACTTATCTACCTCTCTCAACTGTTTATCAAATGCTTCTTCATCAAGAAAAATTCGGAAATTCGAACGGTATTGTTTTTCCCAATTTCACATTTTACGACTTCAAAACCCAATCTTAACCCTCTTTTATCAAAAACTACATACAATCACTTTTTCAATGAGCTCAAAAAGTTGAAATAGTGGAATATACGATATAACTGAGACACTTAGAAGCAGGGATTCATTAGTATTTTGCTTACATTTTAAGCAACCAATGGCTGATTATTTCAAATAAATTTTTATTTCAAGTCTTGCTTCAACATGTACATATGTGTACGAAAAGATGCAATCGTGAACCTATATTTTAAGTCTAAATAAAGAATTGACCTAACATATAGAGCAGGAGCTACATGAACTTGAGAAATAAAAAAGTACCAAAAACTGAGCTTAGATTCTTCCAAATAAGAACTCAAGTACCTAGAAAGTGGATTTTGCCAGGATCTGCCCTTGGTCCATTTTTTATCCATAACCCTTTGTATATGTTTCCCGTATTTATAGGCGTTTATGCTGAGCTCGGTTTTTTTGTATTACTTCAGGATTCTGAGTTAATTAAAAGGTCTACTTAAAGCTATAAAACAAATCAGCTAAAAAAAAATGTTTGTCAATAGATTCGGATAGCCAAAACTACCTTCACCGTTTATCAATTAGATTCCTTCTTTTAGAGTTATAACCCTTTATAACGAAAATAGTGAGCATTTGCAATCCTAGATCGGATACAAAATGACAACTTTATTTCAGATTTAGTGTTTGAACGTACTAAATTACTCTTTCTAAATTAATAGAACAAAAATTTCATTTGTTCATTCAATAAATCTTAAATAAAGCTGTCGTTTTTCATCCAATCTTGGTTTGCAAGAGCTCGAAATTTTCGTAATAAATTACTAGTGAGTTACTGATAAAAACAATAAAACTTTAATTTTCCTAATTTTTCGGCCTGGAAGATTGCTGTATATATTATTGAGAGATACCCTTACTGAAATTTAAAAATGGTAAAAAACAGCTTATTGAGGATAGTTTCGGCTATCCGATCCATTACCTATTGCATTTATTGCCACAAAATTTCTAAAAGTTTTCAATTTGACGTACTTATTTAAGTACATTGTACTTAGTTATACTGTTCGGGTACAGCCTGTACTTAGTTACGAAGTACACAGCAACAGAATCATTTAAATGAAGAAGAAATCGTACTAAAATAAAAGAGTATCTGCTACATTTTACTTATACCTTATTTGTCAAGAACAAGATACTCTCAACGCGATGTTGACTTTAAGGAGTCAGTGTAAGGAAAACCAGCACCAACGATAACGCAATGTAAATAAAAAACAAAGTGGATGTACGCACTCACAGGATATGAATGTGGCCTTAGAAGTCACAAATGAAGAAGAACAAAGAACTTTCGTTGGTTAACTGAAGTTGGTTTTTGATGTTGTATTTGTTGCTGTTGTTGTTGTTTCATTTAACTAAACTTTTGCCTTAACAACAAGCTTTTACACAAGTACATATACCATTGTGGTGAAAAATGTTTTCCATTAAATAAATTGACAACAATTAAGGACATTTTAATTTCGTGCACCAAATTACAATGGAACTACACCATCATACTTTTATTGTTTCTATGGTCAATGTAGTACATGATATGTTCGTGTGTTGGGATGGACAGAATTTATAATTAGAAAATAATGTAAAAGTATATGCGGAAATTAAATTTTTTCTAATTTATTCCTGGAGAATGCTTTATTATTTGAATTCAACTATAAATTGATCGCGTTGCTCCCAAACAAACGTTAGATGCAACGTGCTTATACTTTAAAATTTCTTTCAGATACTGAATCTACAATACACATAGAGCTACTCAGAAAAATCGACTTAAAACATTTTTGGAAATTTAAAAATTTTGTATTTCCTATTCTTGGTTTTTTTACCCTACACCCAGGGTATATTCACTTTGTTCTTCCGTTTGTAACGCTGAGAAGGAGGCGTGGCAGATATAGATATAGTATACATATTCTTGTTTAGCGTCAGCTCCTGAGTCATGTCCGTCTGTCTGGCTGGCTGGGTGTGCGTGGAAATACTTTTTCTGGGAAAACTGAGCAATATAAATCAACAAAATTTAATGCATTGCATCCGTCGTTAAAGTAAACTCGTGGGATTGAAAATGAGCAAAATCGGTCAACGGACACGCCTACCGCCCATACAAAAATATATTCAAAAGCAACCAAAACACACATAAATACTAGAAATGGTCAGAACAAGCTCTGTACGAAAACCTGGCGAATTCGGACAAGAGGGCGTGGCGCCTTCCATATAAGCAAAAAGCTTCAAAACGCTGTACTGAAAGCGTTTATTTGAGATAATCGAACCAAACTTGACTCAGACACTAAAAACTATAATTGCAAATTCTCAACAAAAATTAGGTGAAATCGAACTAGAGGGCGCGGCACCTACCACATAAGTAAAATTTTCAAAAAACTGCAGTGTAGAGTATTTAATATTTGGCCAGGCCGAAAGTTACACCCTTACTAGGGTAAACGCTTGAGATATGGCACCCTTTTCTTTAAACGGCTGTAAAACCAGAATCAAAAGAGATTTTTATTCTTTTATTAATTTAAAACAAAAAAAATTACGTCAACTAGTATAAAAATTATTGCAAATATATTTTTTCTTTATTATAAAAGAAATGCTATAAAGTGCCAAATCACCCAACACTGCGGGTGAAATGGCATCATATCATGGGTGATTTGGCACCCTAAGTGGATTTTAAGTTTTTGTTGCCACAATTGTTGCATGTGTGCACAAATGATGTACATGTTTCATGTAACCACATACAGCACATTACGCATTGGGTCCAATCGTCTTTTTTAGTGGTTTGTCCATACTCTTCACCGCATCCAACGCATTAATTTTCGTCTTAATCTTTTGGTCCATCAGATTCATCACAAAATTCAACTTTTTCATCAGTTTCATCGGAAGAAGCATAGTAAGTTACCAACTTGCGTTTATAAGTTTTCCTTTTTTGGTTTTGTTTTTCTTTTCAAATTTTTTGTTTTCTGCAGGGCAACATTTTCGGGAGACATTTGAATCCTTGCCGTTTATTTTCTCGTACCCGGCTTATAAGTTTTCGATGTCGTTGATACAGGCGCTATTTCTTTTAAGACAAGTTCAGGCTTTTCTAGCATATCCTAGTAAAAACCTAAAATTAATCAAATAAAAATGAAAATACAATCATTGGAAGTCCTACCTGACTAAAATTCTGCGGCTCTGTGGTACATTGAAGAAATTCAGCCAAATTTTGTCCTTGATTTTTCTCAATGCAATTCTGTAAAAAGCGTGATCTGGGATTTTATTATTTATGACTTTCCTCAATGATGAGCCCGTGTTATTACAGATGCTGGTTGTTGCCCCTTCACATTCAGAGTTCAGTCAAGTTTATGTTCAACAAAATATTAAAAACCGAACCAAAGTTTTAGCACTAAGAATATTTGTACTCCCAAATATCTTATAACATGCAAAGGGAGATATGGCATCAGAACCATATCACTCGCAGTAGTGGAGTACTACATCTCCCTTTCGGTATATACTGAGTAAAAATGCCACGACTCGAACACACATGTTCACTCGCGCTCATATTCATCCGAAAACGGAATCACATTCAATTTGGTTTGTTTTGATTTACGCACCATAAAGCTGTATCAATACTCACCTCTGCTGCCTCTCAAAGTATATCAAAAACAAAAGTAAGTCATTTACATTTCCAAAATTTTTTTAAAAATCCCACAAAGAAGCTATTATTGCAAATACAGCTAAACAAACAACATACCACGAAGTCTCTCGTGCAGTTGAATTGAACTGTGCCCTTATTTAAATGCTATGAAAGCTGCAAGTATTGAAAATCATAGGGGTGGCATATCACCCAGTGGTGCCACATCTCCCGCTTTTACCCTAGTTAATTTTCATTTTTATGCTTTAAATTATTTTCTATTTGATATTGGCGTGATTTGAACACGGAACCTGTCGTGTGTTAGCTGCGGACGTTAGCCAACTCAGCCACGGCCAACATTTTTGTGAGTTTGAATAAAAGTCTATTTGTTTTGAAATGAGCTTTAACTAAGTTTGTGAATATTTTGACTACGTTCCTCATGTGTAACTACCCTCGGGTCATATTTCTCTCCACGCTCCTGTGTGAAAGCCCTAAGCTTTAAATTTAGATAAAGTACACAAAAATTAAGACCCTCAAGTATAGAAAATCTGAGATTATCAAGCTTAAAGAGATTTGATGACTATGTAAGTATAACAGTAAGCCCAAAGTTTTTGATTTTCACTTACTTTTTGAGATCAGTAGTTTCTTGAAGGGTCGCTTTATACTAGAACTATTAAACTTCATAAAATGTTTTTCTCCATAAAACAAAAATCTCATTGACATACATTCTTACTTAGATACATTTTTCAGCTAAGACGGAGCATAAAATTTCTTCATTTCTTACTTTATCCACTCGGATTAAAAGCTGCATGCAACATTTGCGAAGATATAATTCCAAACTTTTTCGCTTAATCTTAGCACTGGTGATAAAAAGAAAGCAAAAACTGTTGCTTCTTTTAGCACAAAAATTAATTTAGAAAATTTGTTAACATATTTCTTTTTTTTGTCTTTCTCCCACTCCCACTTTGCACTTAGCACTCTATGCTTCTGCAACATTTGAACTTAATTTGCACCTTATGTTGTCCAGTATTGCCAGTGTTGTAAATATCTATGTAATTACATTGTTGTAGTGAAATTCTTTCGCTGTCGCTTCACCATCCATGCGAATTCATTACAATTTTGCTGACAATGACAAAGTTATATGCATTCATCACTCGGTCATCATTGTAGATATCATGTCTTTGCACAGCAGTTGCCTATAAGAAACAAAATGAAACTGATGTTATGTAGTACAAAAAATCAATAACATAAAGATAGCAGCTGTTACGATTTTAATAGAAAAATATTTTATAAACTTTTTTTTTTAAAAAACTGCACATTCCTTTATTCTGATTTTGTGGGTTGTGCTACAACAAGAATTTGTCCTGAAGAATATCATTTTCAGCATTTCCATTTCATTTTGTGTGAATTTCATACTTCCTTCCGTTTAATTAAACATCCCCCATGGCACATTTTTTGCAAACTTTTCAATTATTGCGCTGCATTTCTTTTTTTTTGTTGCGATGATTTTTCGCTTTGAAGGATAAGAGCGCAAAATAATTAACCAAATGAAATTTGCCAATTTTTATCGATTGTTCAATTATGTATTTTCTGGAATGAATTGTAACTTTTGAGACTAAATGTGGGTTGCATAATTAAATTTTCAAGAGTTCAATGACACCACTTGAATATTTGAATGATTACGTTTTGGAACAAAATGAATTTATTATGACAAATTGTCTAATTAACATAGTTGTAAATTGTGATTTACATATGTTCAATTTAAATACGTGTTATAGAAATTACCAGCTACAGTGATGAATTGCTTTGTGTCTCAGATAAATGCATATCTTCTGACAAAGATGTTCTTGCAACTGGCAGTATCGTAAATTTGATGTTTAAGTTAAATCGCTTAAAAACGTCAGATTGTGTTGCAAAGTCAACGGAAGATACTGATATTTGGCAAAACTTGTTTCTATTGAAATGTTGGTACTTTTTGGACACTTTTAGTACTTTTGCTTTGCTATTTGGTACATAATAGAAGGCACATTTATCATTCCTCGCACGATGCAAAACGAAACGTTAACAAAATAAAAAACATAAAGTCACTTTTTTGTGGTCTTTCTCTTTATTCTTCATGCTTTTTTACAATATTGAAAAATTTGCATTTTATTTTAACTGGATTAAAGACAATATACTAAGTATATTGAAATAATTTTAAATTTAAACTTAGATTTTCGCACAAATACAGTTCTAATACTTCATTTCTAACATAAGTAGTAAAAAAAGAGAAAAAGTTTTTGTCCAGCGTTTTACATAATATGTAATTCTACAATAATTTGCTTTTGGAAAAATAATTTAATAATTTAATTTCATACACAATAATTTACATTTAATTTTCATTAAGTTTAGCACTTATTAATAACTTTCATACACTGTAATCAAACCGACACTGAACTGTTTTCTCATAAGCAGCTCTTCTCTATACCTCCTGCTGCCAATAATTGAAATCTCAATGTTTCTGGCATCAACTTGGTTAAATTTTTAAATTTATAGCAACTTAGTCGATCTTATGTTAGACATACACTAGGCAGTTTCGTTTCGGATTCCTAAAGATTGGAACTCTTAATTGATTTTGACCTCCGACTAACACTTTGAATCGGAAGATGTAACGAATATTGATTAAAAATTTGCCCTTTGAATTATTGAAAAGTTTGAAATTTATTCCAAAATTGTTTAAAATTAATACTTTTTTGTCATTGTTCCATATATATACTTTTTGGCAATAAAATTAAACCTAAGTTTTTACTGTGTAAAATCACTAATCTCCGAATCCGGTTCCGGCTACGAAAACTTAAATTTGAAATATTTCGATTCCAGTCTGGTTCCAGTAAAACCACCTCCATAATCACTTACATACACATATGACATAAAACAACAAGGATATGACTTTTGCTCTGTGTATAATAGGTCCAATCGCGTAAGTCGTTTTGCGATCGCGGAATCCGAATTTGGTAACTGCTTTTCTCTATCAAGTCTGTGATTTCAGTAATCTTTGTGTTGAGTCGAGTTACCTTTATTTCAATGAATGATATCTCGGAAATTAATGATTCAATTGTAAAAGTTGATAGGTAATAGGCTAGGCGGACGACAGCTTTACCCTTTCAGGACTGTAAGGATTTGGGAGCTTATGCAATCATGTTAGCTATTTATAATGGTCTATTGGGCGTCCAGAAAACATATTTTAAAATAAAAATTCAAAAAAATTTTAACGGTTTTTCTGCAATTTTCTGGGACATATGTGTCACTATGGTCGTTAAGGGAGACTTTTTCCCCATACATTTTTATATGGGGAAAATATGCCTTTATTTCAAAGGTTGATAACTCGGAAAGTAAGGGTCCAATTGAAAAAATTTAAAGGTATGGTTTAATAAGTAAGATTAGGACTATTTGATGCCATCAAAAAAATTGAAATAAACCATCTCCTGGAACTACAGCGCAAGATTGAAAACAGCGCTTTCTCAGCTTCAAGCACGGATATCTCGAAATCCTGAAGTATATGAGCAATTCTGGCCTCAGATTTGAATTTAGTGTCAAAAAGTACGTTACAGTACATATGTCTACTAACAGGTTCATTAAATTTTTTTATTTTGATTGCCTGTGAAATTGGTAATATTGTAGTACAAAATTGAGTTGAAAAGTCTCCCTTTACGACCATAGGGACACCGGTGTCCCATTTTGAATTTTATGATTTATCAATATACTTAACTTAAATAATGGTTCAATTAATGTATAAAACAACAATTTATTTACATATTAACAATTATTTCACTCTATAATATGATTAAAAACAATTAAACATCTATAAACTCTGCTGTAAAGTATAGCAATAGTTTACCACACAAACTGTCACATTGGAATGATCATACAAAAATAACGGTGCTTCTGATGGTGTTGCCAGATTTAATAGGAATGAAGGAAGCGTTTAGAAACTGATAAATGTCAAAATTACATAAATCGGTTTCTTACTTTTTTAATTACAATTTATTTTTGTCTTGGGACACATATGTCCCTATGGTCCTGAAAGGGTTAAATCCAGATTATAGACGTAATAATGCGAATCTTTTTATTGCATGATTTTAGGCATTTTTAAAATATATATTTCACAGACATTGACTAAAAAAATATTTCCAAATTCTGGGGCCGAAAAATTCTAAAATATCAAAAACAAGATTAATAATGAGATAAACATCAGAAAAGCTAAGTTATTAGAATTTTATTGCCCCTGATTTGGGAAATTTTCTTTTAGTCAATGCCTATGAAATATGTATTTAAAAAATGTCTAAAATCATGCAATAAAAAGATTCGCATTATTACGTCTATAGTCCGGATTTAAGCTGTCGTCTGCCTAGCCTATTACCTTTTACCTTTTACAATTGAATCATTACTTTCCGACTATTTCTATAAGGCTTAAGTGGGAAGATTATGGCTTTCCGATGACTTCCTTTCTAGACATGCGCTATTCGTCTGAAAATTGAGTTTTCTGTACTTCTCGGAACAAACTATTTAGTCACTTCTGGGATTTTTTTTCTTTTTGGGGAGGAAACTCAAATTCATCATTAAGAAACTGAGAGAGATATAATAAAACAGCCAGCTAATACTTTAGAATCGTGTAAATTATCGATTTAACATAAAGCAAAAGTATCAATCAGCAATAGTACATCCATTTTCATTTCACGTTAAATAAAAAAAAATAAAAAACAAAAAAAAAAGGTCTTTGTATTAAGTGACTTCTTTCATGTTGTTGTAGTTGTCATAACCATGCACTTCCCGATGCCACAGCATAAGCGCATTTTCTCACCTCGAACATACCAAGTTAATCGTGAAATTCTATAACTTGTGATTTGAGAACTCTGCAGCGTCAATAAGCCAACTCATCTGCAATGAAGAAGGCGTCAGCAGGAATGTTCATAGTCAACTAACAGATGCCAATGATTGATGTGATGAAATTCGATAAATCGATGTTAGCAAGTGTACGCTTTGTAGCTGAGTATTTTAGAGATAAACTATTTTGAAAAAACAAATAAATAGTTATTTGAATTATTATAAAATTATATAGCATTTGCATAAAACAAATGCCTAAAAGTATGCAACAAAACAATTCAAAAATATCAAAATACTTGTGAAATATATCAATGAAAAGTAAAAACTTTGAGCAGTGCATATGCCTAGGATAATAATAATAATAATTGGGTCAAAGTTCACAATAACACGTATGTTGAAAATAAATATCGTTAGCGCTGATATATCCCTGGTTGTCCATATTTTTGAACTGTGCAAAATATCAGCAATGCATATACATACAGATAGATATATACTTAGATAAATTTTATATTGGCAAAAAGGCTAAAGCGCACAGAATTCCTCTAAGGATGCATTTTAATATCCTTTTTATTGTTATTGCATTTTTATAGAACGCACAGAGTTTATACGAAAGACTAAAAGCGTACGTATACGTACTATTAAGTTCGATTTGGTATGGTATGCTTTTACCTTGGGTTTGAAATCTTTCTTTTACAGGTAACATGCCAGCATGAAAATGAAGCTTTATTTTGTAGTTGTTGCGTTATTTTTTTCTGCTTATCATACTTCTTAATATCCTGTAGAATTTAAAGGATTTGTGTAGATTTTTACTTTCGCTAAATGGTTTTGCTATCGCCATGTTGCTACACCGTTTGCATTATGAAATGTTTTAGTTTATAGCCAATGTGGGCCAGTCATAAAAAACGGAATTTTCTTGGTTACTTAGATTGAAAGGTGCAAAAAATATACATATATATAATAAAATACTAAAGAGTTATGTGTATAGAACGTACGATATATTAAAAAAAAAATCCTTTTAAATTTATGTGGTTTACGTATTAAAAGCAAATAAAAACAAAAAAAGAATATTCTTAATTAAATGAAATGAAATTATATATATAAAAAAAATCAAATCTTCTGTAGTATCCTGTGAATAAACCAATACTTGGTAAAAAAAATTTAATTCAATTTATTAAAAAAAAAACATGTTTTACAGCACAAATATTTTTCTCAACATTTTGTGGTTTTATGCCTCATCATTGCGCATCACTGAAACCATTAAACTTATGAATGTAAATTTAAAAAGTAAAGCAAAATATCAGTAAAATTGTGATGTTATACCATTAATTAATATACTAAATAATTTATCAAAGGAATTTACGAAAATGCTGAATTTTTCATAAAAAGTACCAAAAAAAAAAAAAAAACACAAATTAAATATATAGTATATGCAAAATAATGGATTACCAATTTAATGCCAAAGCAACAAGTTGCAGTTGACAAACGGATATAATTTGGATTATCCTTCGCAAAGTTAAGAGGTGAGTTTTGTTCTTATGTTTGCAAGAGTTACCCTTATAATGAATGTAAGTTTATTTGAAATATATTGAATTTATGCCTTGAAATCTTTTTACTATACATGTGAATGAGTATTTTAAGTTCACGGAGAAATGGTGTAAAATTAAAATGAGAAATTTGAAACATAAAAGTTGTTTTTTTTTTTGTCAATATGGAACGTAGTTTTATAAAAGTTTAACATTTGGTTCAACTGTATAAAGTGCAAATGGCACCTAAACATTAAATTGAATGTTAACGAAGTAATGGCATTTCGAATTCTGAAGTTAAAATGAATCTTAGGGTTGAAAAAGGTTTTTTTTTTTTTATTTTATTAACACTCCCTCTTCGACGTATAAAAATTATATACTCGGAATTTTTCCCATGTGCACAGCTATCTTGAACTTGGTTTTACTTTGATGTCGTCCCACTCCGGGTTTTTTATGCAAAGTTATTTACTGGGGTACAAATGTACAGAAAAAGTATACTTTTAAATTGGTCAATGAGCTAATCAATTTTTAGTATCGAATTCTAGTTACCAAATGGTCTTCACATTGTTTCTGTTGTGACGATGCTTTTGCTAGGGCTGAGGTCTTGGCTCGACGGTGGCCAAGGTTCGCGTCACAAAATATTTTTATTTTGGTTTTCTTTGTTTATTTCTTTTATTAACAAAATTTCTTAAAACTACGGTACCCTATTTACACATCTGCGTGCGTTACAATCTGGATCGCACGTCCTGCCTATAGAGTATCGGCTTGGCTCAATACCGTTATGCCTCACTACCTCTAATGATTATGCTGTTTCACTCTCAACGTATCGGCTTGGCTCCATTACCGTTATAGCTGAATACTCCTACTGTTTCACTCTCACCGTATCGGCTTGGCTCAATACTGTTGTAACTGAATACTCCTAGTGATTATGCTGTCTCACCCTCACAGTATCGACTTGAATCAATAACGTTATGACTAATTACCTCTAGTGACTATGCTGTCTCACTCTCACAGTATCGGCTTGGCTCAATACCGTTCTAACTAAAGGCCCTACTAGTTATCTTTACTACTCTCACTCAGTATTGGCTTGGCTCAATACCGTTCTGACTAAATGCTACTAATTTCTATGTTTACCACTTTCACAGTATCGGCTTGGCTCAATACCATGCTAACTAACGCTACGAACTACTATGCTTAACACCTTTACTCGCTGCCGGTCGTCACTCGAATGACAATATTTTCTACCTACACTGAGGTTATAATCATCTCAACTCACCTCGGTGGGGTGAACAGCTGATGGCTATAACAGCTGTTGGCTGGTGTTGCCATATGTTATTAAAACTATTGTAACTAACTACTGAAATATCGATCAAGTAATTTGTTGGCTTTTCTTCAAATTTCTTATTGTACTAATTGACACATTTCAAATACAATGTTAATCATATTAAATTAATTTGATGCAATAATTGATATAAAAATTATTGATACTGATCAATTAAACTATCGTTCAACTATTTTGTTCACATTTCTTGTACAAGTAAATAAATACATGCTGGTTTACAAAATTAATTTTTATTTTAACAATTGTTTCAATAATTCACTTTAATAATTCGTATGGATAATAGGGAATATCAAATAAGTGTTTTACAACAAAAAGGTTGTGATAAAAAAATACAAAATAAAAGGTTTAGGTGGAAAACGAACGCCGGTGACTTGCTACCTTACACTGTATCAAAACTGAATTTTTTCAAAATTTTTTGGAACTTTTTTTTTTCTGATCAAATTTTTTCAAAATTATAAAATGCCCCAAAGAAAATGTACACTTTTTTTTTGATGATTTGATGAATTTTTTGTCTTATACAGTCTTTTCGTAAGCTACATTGATTTTGAGTAAAAACCATTAATCCGACCGCATAATAAAATTTTCCATGTTCTAGGCTGGCATATTTCGGTAAATTTTAACCTATTGCATTTTTTAAAAAGCATTTTAATAAAAATTTTATCTACTTTTTTAATATTGAAAAATATCTATGGGCAAAAGAGTAAAACACTGTTGGATGTATACACTTGATTGTGTAAACGACCCTATCAAAACTAAATCTGAAAATACAATCTGGCATCACTGTCTTGTGTAACCTTTTTTTGTAGTTGAGTTTACTTTTATCCTTCTTGCCTTCTTGTGAAGTTGAAATAAATAATTAAATACAAAACACACGTTTATTTTATTTGATTGGTTTTTGCTCACACGGACAACAGGTTATGGGCCCAGAGCTGTCTGTGCGCAATCGAATTGAAATCATCAAGCTATCCTTTTAATTATTAATTGATAGTGCAATTGTTCTAACTGTTTTGTTGTTGCTGCTTTGTTGTGACGTCACTTGCTGCGAATTTTATTTTACTGTTATTGGTGCCGCTTGCTACGATTTTTTTTTCTCTTGGTGACGCCGGTTGCTGTGATCGTTTTTTTTTCAAAAATGGAAAAGAAACGAAATATCAAGGTTTTCAATGGCGAAAAATATTGTGTGTGGAAATTGCGCGTGCGCGCTCTACTAGCAGAATTGGATGTGATAAAGGTTATAATTGAAGAGACGCCTACTAAAATTACAAGTGAATGGAGAAAAGCAGAATTAACTGCAAAAAGCGTTATCGTAGAATATTTAGCAGACTCTTTTCTTGGATTTGCAAAACCAGAATATTCAGCATAAGAAATTTTCGTAAATTTAGATCGCATATACGAACGGAAGAGTCTTGCAACGCAATTGGCCATTCGGAAAAAGTTACTAGCATTGAAACTTCAAGGTGACATGACTTTGTCAAAACATTTCACCATTTTTGACGACCTTATTGCGGAGCTTCTAGCTGCAGGTGGAAGATTAGAAGAAGCTGACAAGGTATCCCATTTGTTACTCACGTTACCTTCATCATATGATGGAATAATAACTGCAATCGAAACACTTGCTGAGGAAAATTTAACTTTAGCATTTGTAAAAACAAGACTCCTTGATCAAGAGGTGAAAATCGTTACTGAGAGCCGTGATACCAGTGCAAAGGTGCTTCATGTAGGAAGGAACAATTGGAAGACTTCTCGAAAATATCGTCAAGGCCAATTCAAAGCCAGAAATTTTCAAAGTGGTAATAAGCAAATCAAGTGCTATTTTTGCGGAAGGAAGGGCCATAAAAAGACAGAGTGTTTTCACTACAAGAAGGTACTTCAGAATGATAGTAAAAGTAAAACCGTTCAAGCTGTACAGTTGCCTGAGCCGTCATCATCAAATGCTGCAACCTCTGGTTTTGCCTTTATGGTTGGTGATTGCTGTATTGAGGATGTTAATAAAGGTGTCACTTTTCTTCTGGATTCCGGAGCATCAGATCATCTCATCAACAGAAGTGACTTAACCGGTGCTTTCATCGAGCTGCAGATACCAACAAAGATATCCATTGCGAAGAATGGATCTTTCATATCTGCTACAAAGAAAGGCAACATTCGAGTAGTTACCAATATGGGTATGGAAGGAATACTTGAGGATGTTCTTTACTGTCCAGATGTGCCATACAATTTACTATCAGTGCGCAAGATGCAGGAGGCTGGTATGACTATTATTTTTGATAAAAATGGTGCAGAAATTAGAAAAGATGGTAAAACCATTATTAAAGGTAAACCTTTGAATAATTTGTTTAGTGTCCATTTTAATTTAATTTCTTATAGTCAAGCACTAGGTACTATAAGTAATAATTATCAACTGTGGCATCAGCGTTTGGGCCATATTGAAAAATCAAAATTTTTAGAACTGAAAAACAAGCGTATGGTTAATGATATTGATCAAATAGAGAAAATAACACCAAGTGATAGTTTGTGTGAAGCTTGTATAAATGGTAAACAAGCAAGATTACCATTTAATAAAAAGAAAAATAAAAGTTTCGTAATAAGACCATTATTTATTGTACACTCAGATGTGTGCGGTCCAATCACTCCTGCAACAGTTGATAATAAAAATTATTTTGTCTTTTTCATTGATGAAAAGACCCATTATTGTGTTACTTATTTAATCACTTATAAATCAGAAGTATTTTCTGTTTTTAAAGATTATATTGCAAAAAGTGAGGCACATTTCAATTTAAAAATTGTTAATTTGTATTCTGATAACGGAGGGGAGTATTTATCAAATGAAATGAAAGAGTATTGTGTTGATAGAGGCATAAGTTATCACTTAACAATTCCTCGAACTCCTCAATTAAATGGTGTATCCGAACGCATGGTAAGAACCATTACAGAAAAAGCTCGTTCGTTGATATTAGGTGCTAGCTTACCCAAATTGTTTTGGGGTGAAGCAGTTCTAACTGCTACATATTTGATCAATATAAGTCCCACTAAAGCTTTGATGAAAGATAAAACACCATTTGAATTGTGGCATGGTAAAAAGCCACAAATAAAATATTTGAAAGTATTTGGTGCTACTGTTTATGTACATAATAAAACCATGAAGACAAAATTTGATGAAAAATCATGGAAAGGTATATTAGTTGGGTATGGACCCAATGGGTATAAAGTTTGGGCTGTAGAGGCTGAAAAGTTTCTTATGGTTAGAGACGTTATAGTAGATGAGACAAATTTTTTAGTATCAAGGCCAGAACTTGGGCTAGAAGGGGCTAATTCTGAAAACCCCAGTAAAGAAACTGGTGCATCTGACTTATGGTCAAAACCAGTAGATGAGTCTCAGAAATCTGATCTTAGTAAATCAGATAGGCGAAGCTTGAAAGAAACTGGTGCATCTGACTTATGGTCAAAACCAGTAGATGAGTCTCAGAAATCTGATCTTAGTAAATCAGATAGGCGAAGCTTGAAAGAAACTGGTGCATCTGACTTATGGTCAAAACCAGTAGATGAGTCTCAGAAATCTGATCTTAGTAAATCAGATATGCGAAGCTTGAAAGAAACTGGTGCATCTGACTTTAGGTCAAAATCAGTAAAGACTCAGAAATCTGATCTTAGTAAATCAGATATGCGAAGCTTGAAAGAAACTGGTGCATCTGACTTAAGGTCAAAATCAGTAAAGACTCAGAAATCTGATCTTAGTAAATCAGATATGCGAAGCTTGAAAGAAACTGGTGCATCTGACATACGGTCAAAATCAGTAAAGTCTCAGAGATCTGATCTTAGTAAATCAGATGTGGAAGTATTTGAAGAAGTAATCCCTACTAAGATTACAAAGTTAGATACCAAACCAAACGAATCAGTAATCAATGAACCTAGAAAGAGTGATAGAATTAGAAGTCGTCCTCCTATCCTTGATGACTATCTTATGTGTGCACAGTCTATAATGTGTAATGTTCCTACTTCATATCAAGAAATTAAGGATAGAGATGACAGAATTCTTTGGGAACAAGCGATTAGAGATGAAATTAATTCTCTTCTCACAAACAATGCATGGTCATTGGTATCGAAACCAGAAAATAAAAACATTGTTGATTGTAAGTGGGTGTTTACAATTAAAAATGATGAGTTTGGAAATCCTTTTAAATATAAAGCTCGTCTTGTGGCACGAGGCTTTAGTCAGGAATATCTAGTAGATTATAATGAAACTTTTGCCCCAGTGGCCAGAATCTCAAGTTTTAGATTCATTTTAGCTTTTTCGAATCAATATAATTTACTTGTCCATCACATGGATGTAAAAACTGCCTTTTTAAATGGCGTTTTAAAAGAAGAAATATATATGAGAGTACCGGAGGGTATAAAATGTGAAAAAGATCAAGTCTGTAGGCTGCACAAATCTTTATATGGCTTAAAACAAGCTGCAAGGTGCTGGTTCGAATTATTTGAAGTAGCACTTAAAGGAATAGGTTTTATAAATTCATCAGTAGACCGCTGCATTTATATTTTAGATAAAGGAAATATATTTGAAAACATTTATGTAGTCCTCTATGTAGATGATTTAGTGATTGCCACTGCTAAAATTGAAACTATGAACAGTTTTAAAAGTTATTTAATGAAAAAGTTTCGAATGGTAGATTTGAATGACATAAAACTTTTCTTAGGAATCAGAATTCAAAGGAATGCCGATTCAATTACCCTAGATCAGAGTGCATATATAAAAACTGTTTTAAGAAAATTTAAAATGCATGAATGTAATCCTTTGAGTACACCACTGCATAGTAAAATAGACTATGAAGCTTTAAATTCAGACGAGAAGTATGATACCCCTTGTCGAAATCTTGTTGGATGCTTAATGTATATCATGGTTTGTACTCGTCCTGATTTAAGTACTGCTGTAAATATTTTGAGTAGGTATGTTAACAAAAATAATAGGGAATTGTGGCAATGCCTTAAAAGACTATTAAGATACCTTAAAGGATCAATGAATATTAAACTAACTTATGTTCGAGGTAGCTATAGTGATATTCTCAGTGGCTATGTTGACTCTGATTGGGGTGGTCATGATAGTGCAGATAGAAAGAGCACAACAGGTTATTTATTTAAATTATTCAACCAGTGTACGATATGCTGGAGCACAAAAAGACAAACGTCAGTAGCAGCTTCATCTACCGAAGCCGAATATATGGCTCTTTTTGAGGGTGTCAGAGAGGCGTTATGGCTAAGATCATTAGCTAATAGTATTAAAATTGATATTTCAAAACCTATAATATTATATGAAGATAATAATGGTTGTATCAATATTGCAAACAATCCTTCTAGCCATAAGCGATCAAAACATATTGATATAAAATATCATTTCTCTAGAGAGCAAATTGAAAAGAATGTAATTAAACTTGAATATATTCCTACAGGTAAACAATTAGCTGATGTCTTAACAAAGCCGCTACCAACAGTAAAATTCTTGGAATTTAGACAAGAAATGGGTCTCAAAGAATAACTTTAAAATACCATGTAAAATTGTATTTTATCATAAATAAGAAAATATTCAATAGTTTGATTAGGTTTTTCTGGGTTTTTCCTAATCCTTTGCAACAAATGTTGGACTATTTATGTATTACCCAGTAAACACAAAGAAGGCATTTATATTTATTATTTGTTTATGTCTAAAAATGATAGTTTATAATAATCTTTGTATGTATAACTTTTATTTTTTATTCCGATTTATTTTTGAGGGGGCGTGTTGGATGTATACACTTGATTGTGTAAACGACCCTATCAAAACTAAATCTGAAAATACAATCTGGCATCACTGTCTTGTGTAACCTTTTTTTGTAGTTGAGTTTACTTTTATCCTTCTTGCCTTCTTGTGAAGTTGAAATAAATAATTAAATACAAAACACACGTTTATTTTATTTGATTGGTTTTTGCTCACACGGACAACAAACACCACAAAATTTTTGCTTTTTTATGCTTAAAATCACGAAAATTCCTTAATTTTTTTGATATGGCTCTAAAATAAAATATAAAAAATTAATCTCAAGTACTATCGTTTGAAGTACTATTTCAAAAAGTTTCAACGCGATCGATGATGATCAAACTGAGAGTTGATTCGTTGTCACGTAGAATCAATCTGTCACACATTTGTGTAATGTGGATATTTATAACGGGTGATTCAATAAGAGTTTCTTACATTGTTTTCTAAATAAAATACATAAAAATCAATGTATTGATGCAAATCTTTATTTGGAATGATAGTTCAGTTCCTACAACTCAATGTTTAAAAATTATTTCGTTCAAATGTTGCCCACGATCAGCTCTTAAATGGTTCATTCTGTGGGTCCATTTTTCGACAACTCTTTCGAGCATATAGGCCGGTGTTCCTTGAATAACACGAGTTATATTGGTTTCCAAAGCGTCAATAGTTTTGGATTTGTTGACATAAATAAGTGATTTAACATATCCCCAAAGAAAGTAATCCAATAGCGTCAAATCATATGATCTTGGTGACCAATCAACAGAAGCATTTCTTGATGATGTTTTCATCGAAAGTTACCCTCAATAAAGCGATTGTTTCTCCAGCTGCAAGGCATGTTGCGCCATCTTGTTGAAACTAGAGGTCGGCAACACTAATATCCTGAATTTTTGGCAACAAAACTTTATTGATCATTGCTCTGTAGCGATCACTATTGACCGTTACACGGGCTCCGTCCGCATTTTTGAAGAAATACGGTCCGATGATGCCTCCTGCCCACAGCAAACAGTAAACTTATCGGGATTTATTGGAAGCTCTTTGATTGCTTCTGGTTGTTCATTGGCCCAAATATGGCAATTTCGCTTGTGAACGTAGCCGTTCAACCAGAAATGAGCTTCGGCGCTAAACACAATTTTTTTATAAAATAATGGATCAATTTGAAGTTGTTGTAAGGATCATAAACCGAAATTTAAACGTACACCAAGATCAGTTGGGTTCAATTCTTTTACGAGCTGTATTTTATATGATCATAAGGGATGACCAAAGCCTGAGATTGGCGACGAATGGATTGTTCACGGTTTTCACGAACACTCCTTGCTACTGCAGCAATATTCTCTAAATAACGGGCTCTATGCACTCTGGTTGAATGATAAATGTCCAATAGTTTAAAATTGCTTCGAAATCTGGTGACGGTGTTACGAATAGTGCGCTCAGTTGGACGCTCATAACGACCAAAATGATGTTGAAGAACTCTATAGCATTCAGTAACTGCTCAAAGATTTTGTTAGTAAGTTTCCACAACTAATAAACATTGTTCAGGAGTAAGACTATTCATGGACAAACCCATTTGACTCATAACAGCTGTCAAAACAACCCAGTTGGAAAAGGGACCTTGTATTGGATCACCCTTTACTACCAAGAGCAAAGTGTTTGACACTGATCCAGTGATTGAAACTCAATTGAATTTGTTGCTCAAAAGATAAAACCCAACGTAAATTTAAACTTAAGTATTACGTATAAATAGAATGTGGTGAGTTTGAATTTTTTATTGATTTGAATTTTATGAAACGGACACAGTAAAAACTGACTTGCTTAACTCAAACATTTTTTGTTGGTTCTTTGAAGAGTTTTCCATCAGGATTATTGCCTTATATTTTTTTTTTCTAAAATTTTAATTTTTTTAAAAGTTAAAAGTTAAAAATTGCGATTTCTCCGAAAATATTAAATGAAAATTTATGAAATTTTTGTGGTAGGACTAAAAATAGTTCAAAATTTAACTCCTAGGATGAGCATAGGGCCAATATGAAACATCACCATTCATCGCGATCCCTTGCGATGACTTTGATCTCTTGCTACGACTAAATTTAGATGAGTTAAACTTTTCGGAAAAATTTCTTATAAATAATGCACTTTTTAATAAACAAATATGTATCAAATATTAGCCAATAATCCTGATGAAAAACTCTTCAAAGAATCACCGAAAAAGTTTGAGTTGAGCAAGTTAGTTTTTACTGTGTCCGTTTCATAAAATTTAATTCTATTACGATGCCAACACTTTTATGCAGAACAGGTACCTGGGATATCACTTTTTTATAGTTGAAAATTTAAATAAGATCATGATTTATTTTATTATAATAATAATAATGCTTTATTTATTCTTTACAATTAAGTAGAGTAGCACGGGGCAATGTCGTGCACTCAACTTTGACATGCTCGTAAAGCCGTACCTCTCAAGCGAATGAGACGAGTGAGCATCCGATCGAAAGATAATTTTGTTGGTTACATCCATGTGCAACAACATTTGTGTAGCGAGAAATTGTGTAAGTGAAGAAAAAAAAAAAAATGTGCACGACATTACCCCCCCCAAAATTTGTGGTGTAATGTCGTGCATTGTTTTCCGAGTATAGTAAAGGTTCCAAAATGTGTGAGAAATGATAGGTAGTGGTTCTATTAGAGGAGATTTAGCATTATCATGTATTTATTCATTATTATACAAGTGTGAAGTACATAATATGTTGTGTAGAGTAGAACGGGGTAATGTCGTGCACTTAACTTTGAGATGCTCGTAAAGCCGTACATCTCAAGCGAATGCAACGAGTAAGCATCCGATCGAAAGATAATTTCATTGGTTACATTCATGGGTAACAACATTTGTGTAGCGAGAAATTGTGTTTGTGTAAGTGAATGTGCACGACATTACCCCAATGGTCGTTTTAAAGGTCAACTTCGATAACTCGGTGAAGCCAAAAATTTTTTTCGAAAACCAAATACTTCTTCTCTTTGGCAGGATATTTTGTTTCAGAAAACACTTACCTGGTATATTTTCCCGCAAGGAAAATTATTTTTCTGACCCGATGAAAAAACAATTTTATCGTCCCGGAAGCGTGCGTTTTGAAAAAAAGGTTACTCTGTAGAGACGAACTGGTGAAAATTGTTAGTATTATATGCATAAGCTCAGTAGGTCAGCAGGTCCCTACCTTACGAACAGTTGGTAAATCATTCAATTCTTTGGGCTAAAACAGCCAGTGCACAACATTACCCCCTGCACGACATTACCCCGTTCTACTCTACTTTAAATTTTTTTTTACAATTTGTTTTTACAAATTCTGAAACGTTGAGTGCTCTTTATTTAACTTAACTCTGTAGTACATATTGTTATTTTTCCGCTCAGTTGCTATAAATGGAACATATTTCCTTATTTAACTAAGTAAACTAGGATGTGTTTTAACTGGATTATTGGTTTACTTCATTATTTTTATAATGTTCAAAAATTGTCAAAGTCTTGAGTATAACCCGCTCATCACTGGAGAAAAGCAACATGCGCTGGGTATTTTACCTAAATCCCATAAGTAATCGCTGTCATGCCATACATCATACACTGTGTCGTTATTATTTTGATATATGCACATATTTTCATAAAATCGGCTTAAGTCAATCTAATTAACATTTAAAAAGTTTGGTTTTGGTTTACAGTTAATGAGAACATTTAAAAAATTTCAAAGCTGTAGCTCATTATTTCGTTGTTTAGTATTTTTTTGTCACATCAGCGATAATTTTAGTTAAAAATTTGCAACAAGTCACATTTTAATTATGATCCATACCTCCAACGCTGATATCCTTTTTTCGATTACACACATACACACACACACACATATTCACAAACAATAAACATAATAATAACTTGCTCGTTAGTGTGTGTACTCGTATGTATGTGTTTGTGTTTTTGCGTTTATAATATCAAAACCATTAGCAACCACCACTGCTGATGGCTTTATTAATGATTATAATGTGTTGCTTTGTTGCTGTTTTATCATCAGCGCCTCACCATAATGAAATTTAAGATAAGTCATTTCGTTAGTCATTTCGTCAGTCAGCAACAGTGTCAGTCAGCCTGTCCTGTTAGGAGGTATATTATTCGGTGCGTTAGTGCCGTTGACAGCATTGAAATTGATAATAATTGTTGGATGCACTAAACATATGTGTACACAAATGTGTGTTTGTATTAAGGGGTTCTTAAAAAAAAAACAAAAAAAAAATATTAAATTAAATATTTAAAATAAAATTTTGAGATTTGTATTTTTGAGGGATTTTTTTAAAAAAATTTAAATTTTTAAATTCAGTAGTTAAATTAAATTTTTTATGCATTTTTTTTTTTTTCTGTGGAGTTTTACTTGATTTTGCGACAGCCCTTTTTCAGCGACGAAAATACTCAAAATTGTTGTACAATTTTTTATAAATGTAAAATGTCAATAGCTTTTAAATGACATCAAGCCAATGTAAGTTAACTTAAATATATAGTCTTATTCTAAGTTTATTTATTTTTATTTATTAATTTAATTTGCAATTCATAAAGCTGAAACAGCCAATTTTCATAATTACAAAGACTTAACTTATGCGAGAAAAATAAAGTTCATAGTACTTAATTTATTAATAAAACTTCGAAAAAGAAAATCGTATAAGAATATATCTGTATATATACATACATAGGGGAAGTAGGGTAAAGTGGGAAGTGGGGTAAAGTGGGAAATGCCACTTTCCGGGCAAACTAGCAAAGTTGAGCTGTCATGCGCTTCTGATATGTACTTGCAATGATATTAAGCAAATCTTCATGGTATAGCGACGCGTGCATTCGTATTTTTGTGATCTCTGGAATCATGTAAAGTTTTTAAGTGATTTTGAAATTTAATTTTTAAATTTTTAAGCATCGATATTTTCACTGTTTCTGGAGATAAACCGATTGTAAGTACACAAAAATATTCTTTGTAGTCTTAATTTTTATAACGCAAAAGGATTCCGTGTAATTCGTAGAGTGAAAGAATGACGCTCACATTTTTTGCAAAATGTGGTATCGGGGTAAAGTGGGACATTTTTTATGGGGTAAAGTGGGAAATGTTATTTCACGATTGCTTTTCTCCACTTGTCAAAGTATTATACTATTTCATAGTTGAAAAGTGCTTGGATGAAGCAGCTACACCATCAATCATCAAAACTGCTTTTTCCAGAACTGGTATGTTCGAGCTCAATCCACACACGTTTGGCGAAGAGGATTTTATCGCTTCTCGTGTTATTGCTAGGGCTGAAGAAAGAGCTCAAACTGGAGCTGATCCAGGAGCCGAAATGTCGGTAGAAGAGACTGAGCGCGTACTTCTGGTTGTGGACGAAGGAAATTCGACTGGTTTGTTTAAAGAAGTCGCCAAAACTTCACGATCAAGCTCGTGCGGCAATTTGAATGCAGCCGGTCCGTTGAAAATTGGCCAAGCAAAACAAAAATCCAGTAGAGGTCGGAAAGCCATGAAAAGCACCGTTCTATCAACTCCCGAAAAGCTAAACGAGTTGCAAAAAGCAGCTGAGAAACGTTTAGTCAATAAACGGAAAAAGGAGGAAAACGAATCAAAAATAAATAGAGTGTCAGGAGCAAAAAAAGCACCATCAACAAAGAAAGCGGCAAAGAAACAAATAAGTGCAAGCTCTGATGAAGAACGTGATTTTTGCACCATTTCCATGGAACTCATGCCCGAAAACATGACCAGACACAATACCATCAAATGCAACAAAAAGGATTGTCAACGTCCATTTCACATGAAATGCGTTAACCTCACTACAAGCTTCTTTTATTGCAAAAACTGTGACTCGGACTTGGATGTTTCATCAGAGAACGACGAATAAGTTAAAATTTCACCTTTTTTTAAACACATTTTTTCACACACATTTGTCATCTATTTTTTTCCAGCAAAATTATTTTTTTTCCATATTTACTCCTATGGGTGTGTTCTCTGAACCTTTTTTGACTTACAATAAAGATATTAAAACTTTGTTACAACATTTGTGTTAGTTTCAATTACTTTTTGAAAGTTTCTCACTTTACCCCACGATTTTTAATTTTTGCCATTTTGGGCATCCTCGGTCAAAGCGTCGTACTCAACAGAAAATCCATATTTTCGGTTCGTTTCTTCAATAAAAATATAGCTTATTTAATTTTCTTTGCTATAGGAAGTTGAAACATGAAAAAATAATAAGGTTTGTTCATTTTATGGAGCTTCGAAAAAAAGTTTCCCACTTTACCCCACTTTCCCCTACATAATTTGAACACCCACTGTGTCACCACCTACTACCAAGCAAACCAAGCATCGACTACACTAAAAAAAAAAAAACTAAAAAAGAATGGTCCCACAATGAATATCCTTAAATTACTATAATGACTTATAGCAAACTTGCATGTCTACTTAACATCCTTTTAAAGAGATTATGCGAAACTCTAAATATTTTGAGTTCACGGGGAAGACGGTTCCAACATCATGATACCCTTACTGAAAAAGATATCTCAAAAGGTGAGTTGAAAATTCTAGGTATAATTATTTGTTGATTACGAACCGACCTGGAGAAATTAAATTCATTCGCCAGATATTTTGGAGTTTGGGTGTTGATTACTTTATAAAAAAAGAAGACCATTCTGTAAGAAATAAAGTTTTCTACATTGCATCCTAAAAGGAGTTTAACATTTTCAGATATATGATCATAAATACGGACATTGAAAATATACCTGGCGACCCTATTGAATAAAAGTTTGATTCTTTGAAACTGGTTAACTGTTGTTCCCGAATATATGTACTTCCAATCCATACATCAATTTAGAGAGAAGCAGCGCATGAGCAACATTCCTTCTTATATGTAAAGGCAAATTTGTATTTAGGCTATAGAGACATTTCCTCAGGAGATGATGAGATCTACAAATCTCGTCATTAAATCCGATACGTTTCCAGCTACCGAAAGAGATTTATATTTGACAGTAAACGCCATAACTGGAAAAAAGAAAATAAGTTTTTCTTTCCTTCCATTTGCTTTGTGTTTAATAACATTTAATGCTAATCACCACCAAAATTGGTAGCCCTGATGAGAGTTTTTTGTAGATTTAAAATAAATCTTGGCAGAAATAAGTTTTTTTATGGCCGAGATGTAGAGCTGAATCTCGAAACAGCCGTAAACCACCTTATAAATGTCTGGTGGAAACATACTATAAGAAGGTTTATCCAATCAAAGGAAATATGTACATGGGCTTAATTGCTCAAAAAATAAACAAAGCAATTTCTAATGAAAAGAGCAGATATCAGAATTATTTTATGCAATAAAGAGTAAAAACAGCAGATATCACAATATTTTATTGCCAAATTGTCAAAGTTAAGAGGTGCTTCATGGTCGAAAATAGCCATAATCGGAATCCCTGCTATCTTATACGCATATTTAAAATAAATCTTCTTAGAGATAGATTTATTTTTCTACACAGAGCGAAGAAAAAAAGCATGACTTGCGTTGCTAAATTAGTTTCTACTACGTTCGTGAGTGTTTTAACTACGTTTCGTTGCTGATTTGGATATAATAACGCTCCAAGATCATATTTGTATGGTGCGTTGCTAAATCACTCACGAACGTGGTTGAAACTTATTTAGCATCGCTGGTTGCCAAGCGTTGTTAAATCCAAATCAGCAATGAAACGTGATCAAAACACCACGGAACGTAGTTAAATCCAAATCAGCTACGAAACATAGTCAAAACACTCACATACGTGGTAGAAGCTAATTTCAAAACAGATAAACTCACAATAATGATGGGCAGTGGCTGAGTTCGTTAACGTCCGCATCTATCAGTTTCATTGTTGTTGAAAAGAAAAAATTAGAATTAAAAAAAAAAATGAAAAAAAAAATTTATTTTTTTTTGTATTTTATTTAGCAACGCGCGTTGTTAAATCACTCACGAACGTAGTTGAACCTCATTTAGCAACTAGCGTTGTTAAAACTGCTACGAACGAGCCATGCTCAAAACTTGGGTAGCAACGTTGTTCAAATAAATAATCACGTTTCTGCCACTTTTGACAATGTTGTTTTCTCTGTGTATGGAAAATCAAGCGATTTACGCCGAGATGTAGAGCTAAGTCTCGAAACATTCTTCGGTGGGAACGTACTTAGTATAAGTGTGTCAGTGATTTTTAACTGACATCACGCAACATAGATTTGCTACTTGCATATATGTGTGTATTGAATTTATTATTTTCCGCGTCAGCCATTTTTAGCTGACGCAAAATTATGCAAGTACTCTATAATTTGTTGATGCACAGAGTAGCCGTTGTTGTTTTTTTTCTTTTTGTGACTAAAAATTTTCATATTTGAAATCTTTTTTTTTTTTTTAATAATGCCCACCTTATTACATCAAACATTTGTTTGTTTTAACATCGTTACTTTGTATGTGTGAGCCTTTTGTTAAATTTTGCTGATACAGCTATACATTTTGTTGCTGTTGTTGTTGCTGCTTCTATTGCCATTGCTTTCGCTGATAACACCATATGATATTAAATTTAATTTATTCAACATAGTTATTTATATACGACAACCAACTTATTACGGTTTTGGCAATGAATGGTACCGCCATCGGGAGGGTGCGGATCGATGCAAGCAACTTGATATATCGCGGTAACTAAACGTATGTCAGACAGTCATAAATTTGGCAAAACTGTTTAGCTTTTCCGGGGTTATTATTGTGTTTTTCTTGCGGCTTATAAGTAAGTTCCCTGTATCGTTATGTAGTCTATAGTCGCCGACAACGAGGTGTAGTGTAATTAACACTTTTATTAGAAGTATCCTCACTATGTCTAAAGCTTCTTACATAAATACCGAATTATAATATGCTGAATTATGGTCACCAACACGTGCTGGCTATGCCAGTGGGATGGTTGTTTAGAGAAATTTGATTTTTTTGTTTTGGCGTCTTTGAATTTTAGGGAGACTTGTGTGCTTGGAGGTCATAAAGTTGATTTTGTTGTTTTAATTATGTTGCCAAAAACTTCACTTTGATTTACAAGGATAAGATTTTATGAATGTTTGTTTCCTGTTGTACTTAAATTGTTATTTTACACTGCTCTACAAATTTACAATGTCCAATGAGGATTGATTATGAATTAAACTTTTTACCATAAGTTTGATATATACGATTTTAACTTCAAATATGTCTCGAAGTAGCGATTTTTTTTTTTTTTCAATTTGAGCCGGAATATTATGAAATTCAAACAAGTCCATTTTAAAAATTGTAAAAAGAATTAAATTTGACAATAGCAAACTATTGTGTTTTATTTATTTTTTTTTATGTCATACTCGTTATATAATATCAACAATGCTTAACTTTTTAGACTAAAAATCTTGTGCCTTTAAGCTAAAACCTCATGATTGATTTCTAGAGTAGCAGCAGTTTAACCATAATTCGAAACCACCTGCTGCGTTGTTGTAAAAATAAAATTTTACGACATTTCACTTGCAGTACTTAGGTGAAAATCACATGCTTTACAAATGAATCCACCTGAAAAAACAATACCATAAGTTTAACTTAATTCAAGGACTTAGAAATTTATGAGAATGAAATTATTTTAAAACTCTCTGACAAGGACACACTTAGATTAAAAATTGTTGCTTTGTGATGCCCTTAAAACAGCGGACGGCAAATTTTAGAGAGAAAATTTATTTTTGAGTAAAGACAGATAGAAGATAAAAAAGGACAGACAAGGATAGATAGATTTTTGAGTGCACGACTATGCTATGAAATGCCACTCAATGCCTTAAAACACATTTTTAAACGGATTGCTTCGCAACTCATAGTCTTTGATTCTTGACTAACATAAACAGGAGAGTGAAAAAGTGCTTCTAAAGAGAGCAGCACAGATGTTCAGCCCTCTCCTCTCTCACCTCATTCTTACAACTGCAGCTTTCATAGAAAGATGCACCTAAAGAGTGAGCAGTAAAAATACCAAATACCTTATTAATTTTAGGATAACGAACACAACAGATGTCATCTCAAAGTTATATTAATAATATTTGTGCTATATCACTTGAAAGCCAAAGAATCATAATTTCCAACAAACACTTTGGGGGGTGATTCGATTTTATTAAAAACATCGACGGATCAAAAAATTTCATATAGTATTCTGCAGCCGTCAGGAAGTATCGAAAATATATAGTGTTTAGAAATCACCATTTATGTACTTAGTATTTTGAAGGCACTCCCAGAATTCTTTATTAGTTTTGTAACTTTTTTTGTATTCTGAACGCGCTTGTCGAAAATCTTAAGTGCGTTGAGTTACTAAGCACGAGTATGTACTACTAAGGCTGATACACGGGAAAAACTAAGCCGGAAAAATTCATTGAAAATTCCAATAATTTTTACGGTTTTTTGCAGTAACTGGGCGGCTGCATGTAGAGACTCGGGTTCAAACCTCCATAAGGTCATTTTCAATTCCAATTTTTTAATTTCTTATGAATTATATATAATTTGTTAAGAATCTTCGGAGCGGAAAATGAAACACGTGTCCAAGGTACAAAAGAACTTATAAAAAAAACGACTGTCTGTAACATAACACAAAAACCATTTGTCCGATTTGCATGATTTTTTATTCGTGCTCATAGATATTTTATCCGAGTTCTTGGAAAATCGCATAACTCGAAAACCAGTTAACCAATTTACATGATTTTTTCTTTCAAATGCATTTTATCCAGTGGGGATTCGCAAAGGCTCTGTTTCAAATATCCTTCAGCTGCACCCGAGATATTAAAAAAGTCTATAACTCAGGCACTCTTCAACCGATTGGAGTGGTATTTTTCCAGTCATGAATATTGTATCCGTTAAAGCTTAAGGGCCTGTTCTATTTTAAAATTCCTGCAGTTTTACCAGGGATATAATAAAATATATTATCTGTTTATCTTTTTCTTCATTTGTGTGCTTCGGTATATGAATGTATATTGTGCAGGCACTTTTACGCACAAAAGCCCCAAACACAAAATTCTTCATATCTTTGAAACTGTTTGACGGAGATGGATAAGGTTAGGTAGATATAAAATTTTGTAAAGTGCATCGGAAACGGGCGAACGATGTCACTCCCGGGACAACTAGTTCAATTAACATACGAATGGTTACGTATATTTTTTGTCTATACATAATTTACAATGGAAAATGAAGGATTTGCCTTTATGGTACCAAGTTCATAAAGAAATATTATATGACTGATTGTTTTTTTATTTTCCTATACAATATTGAGACTTTCCTCCTGAATTCAGCACTAATTTTATACGTTCATCTCGTCGGGTTAAAACAAGAATCAAGTAAACATCTAATTTTAAGATGTTTTGTGTTAAGTATACAGCAACATGAAGAAAAAAACGGCTCTATGTTCCAGTTTAGTCGGTTTTTTTGAAATGTAGTCCCTATACAATTTTATATAAATAATAGAAACCAGAAAACTTCATAATGCCATAAAATTAACGAATTTCAAAAAACTTAAAGCGCTTTTTTCTCAACACATGAAAAATGTTGATGTCTAGTAGTAGTTTTAACCCGACGATATATCATACAAATTAAAAAAAATCTCTAAAAAGTGGTTTTAAATATAAAAAACAAATTTCAAAGTGAACTTAAAGAAAACTCTGAGTAAATGAAGAACTTTGTTTTTGTTTTTTTTTCATTTAATAGCTTTGAACCAAATACTTTTTTTGCTGGATTTTCTTCTTTCTTTTATTTTTATGCTTTTATGGCTTTAAAGTTAAGCCGGACATTTAAAATACTTACCCATTAGGTACATAAGCAATGATGAAAGTAGAGAAAACTTTACTCTGAGACATTTTGTAACGAAAATGTTGACTTTATTACAATCGATATGTAGAAAAAACTTGACATTTGGATTATCCAAGAAAAAAAGGAAAAATGCAGTGTTAAATTGGAATTTAAGCTCTTTATTACATAGAAAATTTTCACTTTACTTAATATTTTACTATAGAAAAATATTTAAGGAGAATGTTTTGACCATTTCATCCACACAAAGTTGTCTTTCGAACATATTGTTTAACTTCAACTGATTGTAAGATTTTCTGCTGATACCCTTGCATAAAAGGAATGCAACGCCTCATTAATATTCTACAAAAATCTGGCACTTCATATTGTTATCTTTGATCAAGAGAAAATTGCCCTGAAATATTTAGTTCCGAATAAGTGTGTTTCTTACTGGGTGTTACATTCCTTTTACAATGCGTGCATATGAGCCGACAATAACTAATGGATGCACTACGTGTATTCTGAAGGATAAAATCTGATTTAACATTTTTATATGCAATTGTGGTATATATGTATTTTAGAACTACAACTGTTTAGTTGTTTTTGCTGTTGTTGTTATAGTTTTTGTTGTTCTAGTCATTATTACAGTCAGTTGTGGGTGTTTTGATTGTTGGTTTTTTGTGGACTTAGCATTACTAATGCATTACAAACTGCATACGAAGTACACAAATGAATTGACTCACACATACTATATGCATGAGTGAGTGCCAGTAACAACCACAAGGATAGCACTTACGATGACGTCAGGTCATCATAGCCTTAGAAAATTAAATTTTATATTGGATTATAAAAATAAATACGGGCTACCGTATAAGTAGATTTTGCGTTTTATTCATGGAAAAGCAAAGAAAAAGCATTGATGCAATTGTACACTGAGAACAATTAGAATGATAAATGATAAGGAAATTGTACGGTGCCAATAATATGAAGAAAAATCTTTAATTTTGTTTATTTCGGTACAAGATAATTAAAATTAGAAATAAATAAAAAATAAACATTCTGAAAAATAGCAGTTTGAATGGCTACCTTAAGGCTTAAATGCTGTTTGTCCGCTAGGTGGAGTTTTAAACGGAGTATTCCAGTGAAAAACTAATAACAGAATTAAAAGATACTAGGTTGACAACGTTTTCTGGACGGTTTGTATAACCTTAACTTACCAGATATAGAATCAATTTGCGGGAGAAGTTTTGAAGATACGGTAGAATAAATTAGAATATCTTAAAAACATCACTCACAAATTAGTTTTATATTATCATTCTGAAAAGTCAACCCAAATGGTTAAGAAAGATAAGGTAAACGTCTGGAGACTTTCCTTGGTAGACTTTTCAAACGATACGATAGGATTTTTCCAAAACTGTCTTCATAAATTGACTATATATCATCATTCTGGAGACTTAACCCAACTTGATAGCTAAGATAAGATAAGACAAACTGCCCAGTAAACACCTGAAGAGACATCATTTTGTGTTGACTCTTCAGGCGATATGATAGTATATCTTTAAATCTTCCCCCACAAATTGATAATATATCATAATTCTGGAGAGTCAACCCAGCTTGATAGCTTAGATAAGATTACACAAACTGTCCAGTTAACCCTGAAGAGTCATCATTCTGGCTTGGGTCTTTAGACGATACGATAGAATATCTTCAAAACTTCCCCAACAAATTGATTCCATATTATCATTGTGGATAGTTAACTCAGCTCGAATACTAAGATAAGATCAGACAAACTGTCTAGTAAAAACTTGAAAAATCATCATTCTGGACTCTTCAGACGATATGATTGAATATCTTTAAGACTTCTCCCAAAAATTTATTTATTTCATCACTCTGAAGAGTAAACCAAGCCTGATAGCTAAGACAAGGCTAGACCAACTGTCTAGTAAATGTGTGGAGAGTCATCATTCCGGGTTGACTCTTCAGACGATATGATAGAATATCATCAAAATTTCCACCACAAACTGATTCTTTATTCTCATTCCGGACAAAGTATCCAGTAAACGTCTGGAGAGTCATCATTCTTTTCAGAAGATACGATAGAATCTCTTCAAAACTTCCCCCATAAATTGATTATACATCACCATTATGGAGAGTCAACCCAGCTTGATAGCTAAAAAAAAAATTAGACAAACTGTCCAGTAAACATTTAGAGAGCCATCATTTTGGATTGACTCTTCAGACGATACGATACAATTTTTTCAAAATTTTTCCAAAAAATTGACTCTGTATCATTATTCTGAAGAGCTAAGATAAAGTTAGCCAAACTGTCCAGTAAACGTCTGGAGAGTCATCATATTGGGTTGACCCTTTAGACGATGCGATAAAATATCTTCAAAACTTTCCCCTCAAATTGATTCTATGTTATCATTCTTAACAAAGTGTCCAGTAAACGTTTGAAAAGTCATAATTGTGGGTTGACTCTTCCCCTCATAAATTTTAGAGAAAAAAAGAAAAAGAAAAAGAGTCTCAAAACTTTTTCTGCGTGTAAAAAGGATATTTCATTACTAAAGTTGGCATATAGGGGTGACAAAGGAAAACAACAAATTATTTATTATGCACTGTAAGTATCGCTCTAATACCAATTTCAAAAAGGGGTCTTTAATTTTAAAGCTGAGCTTTGCCATAAGGCATCATTTATTTTATTTAACATGTCCAAGCAACATGGCAGCAATTTGAAATCATTTCATGCTTTTGCCTTATGCATATCCTTCATGGCGTAAATTGAAAATGTCTACTTTATCCTTTGCATTAAACACACATGCATACGTTTGTTGTACACATGCAAATATGTGTGTGTGTACTAGGCACACATAAGCACACACACTTACAACAAAAGTTAAGACTATAGGATTTTTTTGTAACAATTCCTGGAAAAAAACGTATGTCGGTATGTAAAGGCATAGGTAAAAGTGAAGATAACACCATATGCCAGAAAATAAGAACAACCTGTTGCTGCTGTGAATGTGCGAGAGTGCTTGTGTAGGTTCATCAGCATACATGTATACATACATATACGAGTTTGCTTGTATATTCCTTGTTATATCAGTTTTAGGCTCTTTGCATGTTATTTTTTGTTTTTTTTATCGCATCTGCAGCAACTACCATTGTGTTGACGTGTGAGTGACAGCTTTTTCATTGTGCCTTTCCTGGAAACTCCATGGTATTACTCGTATATCATACAGTTAGTGATGTTGAGTTTTTTTTACCAATTCGGTTACTATAAAGTTGTTTTTTAACTTTAATTAATAACACACTTTTTTTTTATATTTTAACCTCTGCTTTGCCTCTTAAGGTAAGCATGCAATCAAAATGAATTGCTTTCATCGATTGCGATCCATTTCGATGACAATGATTGCTCTTCATAACTTTCCCTATTCTAAGACTTCCTCTTTCAATGACAATTCCCCTATGACTTTAGGATCTCTACTGCCTTTTGGATTCGATTTCTGGGCTTGATGACAAATTTTGCTGGCTGCTTTCCTGAGAATGTGTCGAACTCATCTCTAAATATTTGTGTAAAAATCTGATTTGCTTTGGCCATCTGGTTGTATTTTAGGTTTCTTTGTCTATCTCTAGATTCTGAGGTTAGTAGCTTTTTTTGTCCTGCCAACTACATGATGCTGCTGCCTATATCATATTAAAAGTTATGTCATGCTTGGATAGAAAAAACAGAACTACTTCTTCTGACGAAAAAATATATTTCCTTAGAAGTTGAGCTACAAGTCGGTGAAAACACAATCACCACACAGAGAGCTGTAAACTACGTTGGCGTAATACTAGACGCACACTATCCTGCCATATGGATGCGAACTGTGGGCAGACGCACTCAAAGCAGGGTCTCCCAATAGATTTACTGACTCAAAAGCGAAAAAAGCTCTGGGAATCAAAACAACAGAGTTCACTTCTAGATCAAACAAATCTTAGACTAGCATCATTCCAGTAATGGCAAGAGAGATGACAGCAAAAAACCCGAAGAAAGTGGACAGCTCGCATAATACTACACTTAGACATGTGGGTAAATAGGAGTTTTAGTTAAGTCAATTGTTATCTCACACAGGTGTTGTCTGGACACGACTACGTCCGTAAGCGAAGAAGGTTAGAAGACATCGTTGAAGCGTAATGCCCAAAAACATTATAAATAAGGTGACTAGTAGCGAATAAAACTGGCGATTGATAGCCAGTTTTGTCGAAAAGATTCTCAAAATGAAGAAAATAGATCTGGACAGCTGACGGGAAATTGCAAGTAAAGAAAAAAGTGGTCCTATACGCATTAGAGTGAGCAACCTTTACATCAAAACTAAAGGGCCCTTTACTCCAAAGTAATAAAATCGTAGTTTCGTGATGGAAAAAGGGCTCTTTGATGATAAGAGCTCAGTTTTCTAAAGTACAGCACATACCCATTGGACGACGGTCTTTTGAAATGTTTGAGTATTCAAAAGACGCCTTAAGCATTTTGTTAACAATGGTAACAGAACTTATGCGTTGCAGAAAATTTCAAACAAATAATCGTTAACAGGTTGACATCACTATGAGCACTACCTGGTTAAACTAAATTTCCACAAAGAAACTACCAATGTGTGAATATCTGGTCGCAAAGGGTGAGAAATATTTTATTTTTGCTGCTCATGCCTTAAGAGCGATGTATTTTAATTTTGCATAAAAAAACTTTATTTTTATTCAAAACATGCTTTGACTTAACCATAATACGAACATTTATTTAAATGTTTGATCGGAAAAGTGTTCACATTGAATTTTTAATCAACAGGGTTTTTTCTTTTATACATATTTGTCAATGACCAAAGGTGAGTCGGAAACTCGTAAAATTTGTATTTTTATTCAGGGAAAAAACTATTCTTTCAGTTTAACGATTTCATCATGAACATTATAATGCATTTCGTTAAACTGTCCATTCAAATGTTAAACATAAAATTCGAAAACAAACAAAATGCAAATTCAAAGTTTACAGGAATGGTTAAAAATTTTATATAATATATGGGCATGTACGTTGACAAATTTAACGCAAGACGTGCTCAGAAGTTTTTGACATATGGACACCATTTGTGTTGTTTGAGCTGAAGACATATTCCTCCTTCACAACAGTGCATCGATTAATAGTTTACTTTTCGACGTACCAAGGTCTTCCAAAATCGTTTCAGAAAACATTGATAGCGTCTGTTATATGCAAGAAACTTGAACGAGTAGTAGCTGCAGTAGCTGTTTCTGCAAAATTTTCTGTTTATCTGGAATGAATTTTCACATTTTGAATAAATTGACTATACGACTGAATAAAAACAAAACATTTTTTTTGGAGGTTCCACGATCACCCCCAAAAATCCAGAAAAGGGTGGTAAAAAAGTGTGTTGAGAATTTTGTGAAGTCATTTAGAGGTCGCTCATTCCAATTTTATGCAATATCTCAGCTTGATGCGCATTTATTTTACCACGATCCAAAAATTCTCGAAATGAGTCATGCGTTTCCAGGAGACTGAGGCCAGGAGGCTGAGGTTTTTTTTTATTTTTCAGTCAACAAATCATCAATACAACGCTTAACGGCAGAATTAAGGATTTCCACATTAAAATGCTATGGATTTGTAAGCTATAAATGTAATAAAAATTTTATATAAAATATGTTTTTATCGAAAATAATTGCCTGGGACCTGAGGATTTAATTAGCCATAACATAATTTTACACACAAAAGTCGGTGTTTCGACTAAAATATCCACGATCAGAGACAAATAAAAGCGATTCTAAGATACCTCTACTTCCTTCATTCGCATCAATAAAGCAGCAACGTAATAGATACGCAAATTCATCAAAACTTTTAGATGTTTTAATGTGCCAGGAGGCTGAGGTCGAGTGGGTCGAGTGACAAAGTTCAATTACGTATTTTTGTAATAATTTTGTATCATAGCGGAACTTGAAAGTTACTTTGAAACACTATTAATTACTTTTCTTAGTTTTAGTATAAAGTGTACTTATCCAGATTCTAAATTGAGTTTTATTTAGTATTAAAACTGTAATTTTGGAAGAGAGACAGCCCAGGAGACTGAGGGTATTGAATTTTAAAGAATAATTTTTCCATGAAATATTTTTGTCATCAGGGTCATACTAGAAACAATATATATTGATTGTTGATTAATATTACAAAAAAATATTTAAACTTAAGTGAGCTACAGAATATTCCCTAGTGAGTAGAATCACCAATATACATTGAGTACTTATATACGAAAATTTGGAAATATCGCACGACTCATTTTGAAAAGTATTGAGATCGTGACAAACTAAAATCTATATTAAACCACGGTTTTGCATAAAGTACCAATGAGTGACCTCTAAATGACCTTCAAAAAATAATCAACTCACAGTTTCTCAGGTAATCGTAGACTTGCCAAAACTATTTTTTTTTTTTTTTTGGAAGCAGTCTAGTGCATATGGAACTGTTTTGTTGATTGCCGTTCCAAAATGTCAAACACTTACAGCTGCTACATTAAGAGCTGTAAAATAACGGGTGCATCCTGTAAAAAGAACACAATGAAAACACCCTCTATTATACGATTATTATCAAGAAATCTAGTATTGCAGTAAATTTTAAACTTAAAATTTCCAAAAAAAGTTTTCTATTCAACACATACACATAGGTACATATAAGAATACTTACATAGACATGCTCGTATTGTTCTCATTTATTAGCTCTTCCTGCTATTATTAGCCTTGTTATTGTGATAGATTACATCTACAATACAACGCGTCTGGTAAGAATAGACAACAACCGTAAAAGGCATAGAAATGCAAGTCATTTATGTTTTGTTGCCTACTTTTGAGCGCCTTTAACGGAAATCCTTTTGAAATTTCGACACAATTGAGAAGAGAGTGGTTTCTTTTTTATTATTGTGAGCTTTATTTGGAATTTTCATTTGTAATATCGACCCTTAGTTGATTTTGTTGCTGTTGTTGCTATAACTCCGCCATGATCTTATTGTATTTAACTACTCCGTAGCCCACAAAATAAAATTTCATTGGTTGCAACTTTTATATTGGTGAATTTTTCAGTTGCTTAAAGTTAATGCTTTTTCTTTTCAGATTCTTTTTCTTTCTTTTTTATTTGGATGTGGTTTTGTATCTTTGTATTATTCAGCAGATTTTTTGTTGGATTCTTCCTTTTGCAAAGAGAATATTAAATGTGCTTGAAATCAGGAAAAAAACAATGTCTAAAATCTTGTAAATATTTTTTTGCCTTTTGGCACAGCCACTTACTTTTGTGGTTTTGTGCTACTAACCACTCCATAATATGACTTTCACCACCATTATCCCACCACTTTCATTGTTCGGATTAATTTTTGAATTTTACGGCTTGTAGACCATTTCGTAGTAACACAGTTTTGTTAGAAATAAACAATTTTCTTATTGAAAAATTTTTCGCCATTTTGTGCTACATATAATTGAAAAAAATTTGTAAATGAAATAAAATTGGTCAAGCAGTAATCATTTGGGACCTTTGCGTGAGTACTACTTTACCAAAGCTCGGCTTGTACTTAAATAGTGTGTATTTTTTTGAGTATGGAAACGTCTCCATCGAATACGACTATCTACAAGATGTTCGATTTCTTACAATGACTATCTCAATTCCTGGACTTTTTTTCTAACAATATTTTCGAAGAGAATTTTTTTATAGTGTTACCCTTACTGTCTTGTTCTTCTTAAGTACTTGACGATAAACTTCATTGCATGGTTTTCGTAGGATCTTGCGTTCCTTGAACTCGTTTGCATTTAAGGCATTTGAGATCCACCGGAGATTGATGAGGTGATTTATGGCTGTTTAGAGATTTTGCTTCAAATTTCGCTGTAAATCACTTGATTTACCGTACAAAAGTAAATCTATTCCTTACGGGATTTATTACCAAGACCAAGACTAATTTTGCTTACTTGACTTAGACGTGACTTAGACTTGACTTAGACTTGACATAGACTTGACTTAAAATGACTTAGACTTGACTTATACTTGACTTAGACTTGACTTAGACTTGACTTAGACTTGACTTAGAATTGACTTAGACTTGACTTAGACTTGACTTAGACTTGACTTAGACTTGACATAGACTTGACTTAGACTTGACTTAGACTTGACTTAGACTTGACTTAGACTTGACTTAGACTTGACTTAGACTTGACTTAGACTTGACTTAGACTTGACTTAGACTTGACTTAGACTTGACTTAGACTTGACTTAGACTTGACTTAGACTTGACTTAGACTTGACTTAGACTTGACTTAGACTTGACTTAGACTTGACTTAGACTTGACTTAGACTTGACTTAGACTTGACTTAGACTTGACTTAGACTTGACTTAGACTTGACTTAGACTTGACTTAGACTTGACTTAGACTTGACTTAGACTTGACTTAGACTTGACTTAGACTTGACTTAGACTTGACTTAGACTTGACTTAGACTTGACTTAGACTTGACTTAGACTTGACTTAGACTTGACTTAGACTTGACTTAGACTTAGACTTGACTTAGACTTGACTTAGACTTGACTTAGACTTGACTTAGACTTGACTTAGACTTGACTTAGACTTGACTTAGACTTGACTTAGACTTGACTTAGACTTGACTTAGACTTGACTTAGACTTGACTTAGACTTGACTTAGACTTGACTTAGACTTGACTTAGACTTGACTTAGACTTGACTTAGACTTGACTTAGACTTGACTTAGACTTGTCTTAGACTTGACTTAGACTTGACTTAGACTTGACTTAGACTTGACTTAGACTTGACTTAGACTTGACTTAGACTAGACTAAGACTTGACTTAGACTTGACTTAGACTTGACTTAGACTTGACTTAGACTTGACTTAGACTTGACTTAGACTTGACTTAGACTTGACTTAGACTTGACTTAGACTTGACTTAGACTTGACTTAGACTTGACTTAGACTTGACTTAGACTTGACTTAGACTTGACTTAGACTTGACTTAGACTTTACTTAGACTTGACTTAGACTTGACTTAGACTTGACTTAGACTTGACTTAGACTTGACTTAGACTTGACTTAGACTTGACTTAGACTTTACTTAGGCTTGACTTAGACTTGACTTAGACTTGACTTAGACTTGACATAGACTTGACTTAGACTTGACTTAGACTTGACTTAGACTTGACTTAGACTTGACTTAGACTTGACTTAGACTTGACTTAGACTTGACTTAGACTTGACTTAGACTTGACTTAGACTTGACTTAGACTTGACTTAGACTTGACTTAGACTTGACTTAGACTTGACTTAGACTTGACTTAGACTTGACTTAGACTTGACTTAGACTTGACTTAGACTTGACTTAGACTTGACTTAGACTTGACTTAGACTTGACTTAGACTTGACTTAGACTTGACTTAGACTTGACTTAGACTTGACTTAGACTTGACTTAGACTTGACTTAGACTTGACTTAGACTTGACTTAGACTTGACTTAGACTTGACTTAGACTTGACTTAGACTTGACTTAGACTTGACTTAGACTTGACTTAGACTTGACTTAGACTTGACTTAGACTTGACATAGACTTGACTTAGACTTGACTTAGACTTGACTTAGACTTGACTTAGACTTGACTTAGACTTGACTTAGACTTGACTTAGACTTGACTTAGATTTGACTTAGACTTGACTTAGACTTGACTTAGACTTGACTTAGACTTGAATTAGACTTGACTTAGACTTGACTTAGACTTGACTTAGACTTGACTTAGACTTGAATTAGACTTGACTTAGACTTGACTTAGACTTGACTTAGACTTGACTTAGACTTGACTAAGGCTTGACTTCTAAAAAATTAACTAGTAAGGGTGTAAAATTTAGCCTGGCCAAACATTAAATACCCTACACTGCAGTATTTTTCAAATTTTGCTCATATGGGAGTTGCTACGCCCTCTTGTCCGAGGTCACCCAGTTTTTGTTCAGCGCTTGCATTTATAGTTTTTAGTGTCTGAGTGAAAAACTTTTTCAGTAAAGCGTTTTGAAGCTTTTGCTTATATAGGAGGTGCCACGCCCTCTTGACCGAGTTCGTCTAGTTTTAGCTTAGAGCGTGCATTTATAGTATTTAGTATTTGAGTGAAGCTTGGTTCGATTATCTCAAGAAACTGTTTCAGTATAGCATTTTGAAACTTTTGCTTATGTGGGAGGTACCACGCCCCCTTGTCCGATTTCACCCAATTTTTGTTGAGAGCTTTCATTTATGATTCTTAGTGTCTGAGTCAAATTTGATTCGAATATTTCAAAAAACGCTTTCAGTATAGCGTTTTTAAGCATTTGCTTATATGGGAGGTGTCACGCCCTCTTGTCCGAATTCGCTTAGTTTTTCCTCAGAGCTTGCGCTTACAATTTTTAATATTAATGCGTATTTTGGTTGCATTGTCGTGAAAAAAACTCCTAAAATTGCATTTTGAATATATTTTTTGTATGGGCGGTAGGCGTGTCCGTTGACCGATTTTGCTCATTTTCAATCCCCCGAACTAACTTTGGTGACGAAGGCAGTGTACCAAGTTTTATTGAATTATCTTGCTCAGTTTTCCCAAAAAGTGTATTTCAACACACAGCCAGCCACCCAGCCACCCAGCCAGCCTGCCAGCCAGCCAGCCACCCAGCCAGCCAGCCAGACAGACGGACATGGCTATATCGACTCAGGAGGTGACGCTGATCAAGAATATATATACTTTTCTATATCTGCCACGCCTCCTTCTCTGCGTTACAAACGGAAGGACAAAGTGAATATACCCTGGGTGTAGGGTATAAAAATTATCAAAATATCAAATCCACCACATTTGGGCCATATTTCCTAGGGAAGAACATCACAAACATAAATTTTCTTTTGCATTGCTCTTTTCCCAACCCACTGTTCAAACCATACAAAATTGTAAAGGACAATAAAAAGTAACACGCATACAAACTAGTGCTGGTTTATGCTTTTTGAAATGGCTACCAAAGCAAAGAACAATACGAAAAATATTGACTACTGATATCTAACCAACAATCTTGTGATTTGCATCTGCCCCAACAATACCACTATCTACTGTGTATATGTACTTGTAACTTTGTTCATTCGCCATATTTAATGTAGCGGAAAACGTCCATTAAATGATTCTCAATAGAATTTACATTCGATCCATAGAATTTTTATACATCTACATAATGATTGTGGCATTGTCGTCGTGGTAGCCGTAGCCATACCCGTTGCCGTTTGACTTCTTTGATGCCCTTTAATGTTGTGCTGTGTGTGTTTCCTTTTTTTCTTTGTTGCAGGTCCAAGAGTCTTCAGTCTGTTTTGGTCTGGACATTGTTGTTGCTGTTGTGCCGCCAACTTTGTTTTGCATAGAGTATACTTTAAGGCGCTTGTAATGAGTTTCATTTCATTTTCTTCTGTGCCGATTCAGGCGTGTTTGACAAATTATGCAGGCCATAATATACACAAACGAACGCTGTTGTATATACTTATTTAGGGAAGTTGTCTTTTTTTATTATTTTGTTTGGAGAAGATTATTAAATTATGTTTTTTTCTTTTCTTTTTATTTGGTGTTTATTTAAATGATTATTTTTGTTTTACTTTCTACTGTAAATTTCCAAAGCGAACAAATTAAATTGAATGGTGAGTTTTTTTTTTTTTTTCTGACAAAACTTTAACGTTTAGTCCAAATTTTCATTATCAGTACATTACACAAAATGAGGGCTAACATGTATTAAATGTTTTTTATCTACCTTTTTTGCAAATTTCCAGCAATATACTTGTGTTGCCATATGTCACAATATGTAGTGATGAAAAAGGCTACGATAAGGCCACGTGTTTTACATATTATGTAGTACAAAAAAAAAAAAAGATATTGACTTTATCAATATGCGTAGATAAGTTTAGTATGTACTGTTAAAGCAAAACAGTGAAGCATATTGGTTTATTATCACATAACAGATATTTGAAAACTTTTCTATGTATAATGTTTCACTCCACAAGGACTTTTTTTCTATCCCCACCATCAACTTTGAGAAGTTTTTGTCGCATATTTGTGTTTATAAAAATTTTTTCGCTCTAGATTACCATGCGATAAAAATAAATGCCTGCCTAAACAAATAAGATATACATTAGGCTGATCCAAAAAAAAAAAAAAAAAAAAAAAAATATAAGTTCTACGCTCATTTCCTCTAAGTTTTAGTGATTTCTTGTTTTTATATACGCATAGAACATTGACCTGTAAAGCACTTCAACCCAACAAAAGTCTTTTGAAGAAAGTGGTCAAAAAGCGCTTAAAATAGGATCTAACGGGCTAGGATGTTCTATTGAACGATGTTGTATTATGTTTCAGATGACAAGATTTGCACAGAAATGTTGGTTTATAATGCCACAGTAGGTAGTTACGATTTTTGAAAATTACAGACTTTTGATGATTGAACCTAGATAAACTATAAGTCACTAATGCTAAACTTAGGGTACTTTAAGTAAGTCTAATTTGACTGGAAACACACAAAAAATACAAAACAAAGCGTTTGCAGCGCTGCAAAATACTTTCAAAGCGCGTTTTCGGAACTTTGCTCATAGCGCGCTCTCTGATCGCGACCTAAGAGCGACTTTGCTTTTAAAAATCTGAAGACCTAAGTCCACTTTCTTCATACCATTTGTGTACCCTATACCCAGGGTATATTCACTTTGTCCTTCCGTTTGTAACGCAGAGAAGGTTGCGTGGCAGATATAGAAAAGTATATATATTTTTGATCACCTTCCCCTCCTGAGTCGATAAAGCCATGTCCCTCTGTCTGTCTGCTGGCTGACTGCTTGTAGATATATTTTTTACGGGAAAAGTAAGCAAGATATTTCGATGAAATTTGATACAGTGTCTTTGCCGTAAAAGTTAGCTCGAGGGATTGAAAATGAGCAAAATCGCCTATAGCCCATACAAAAAATATTTAAAATGCAATAATAAGAGCATTATTTAGAATAACAGAAGCAAAATACACATAATTGCTAGGGATAGCAAGTATAAGCTCTGAGCAAAAACTAGGCGAACTCGGAGAAGAAGGCGTGGCACCTCCCATATAAGGAAAATTGTGAAAATGCCGTATGCCGTTTTTGAGACAATCCAACTAAATTTCACTCAGACAGTAATAGCAATAAATGAAAGCTCTAAGTAAAAACTGTGTCAACTAGGACTAGAGGACGTGGCCCCTCCCATATAAGCAAATTTTTCGAAATATTGCAGTGTAGGGTGTTTAATGTTTGGCCAGGCCAAAGGTAACACCCTTACTAGTTCTGATTATCGTATGCAAGGAATTTCTTAATACATATGGTTTTTTTTTTTAAATTAAATGGCCTATATTTTGGCTTAATTAAGTTGCGAAAGTTTTATGGTAATAAGTTTTTTAGCACAATTTCTGGTATATGGTCTCTTTTTCCAGCATAGCCGGACTTATCTCGCAAATAACATGCCGAATGTTAGTTTTCAACTGCGATTCAACATCCAAATGATTTTCAGTCCATTCACCGAAAGTCTGCTGACTTCAATTCCTGACCGGTTTGTTTTAATGCAGGTGTAGGCCTAGATCTTTCCTCAAAATCTTTCACATATTGAACGGGCATATCGAATTGATAAATTAGCTAACTAAAAACTAATACTTTTACCTATTTCACCATGTTTAATTGCTGCAACGCGCCGTAAAAAACTTCAAAAACCAATTTTACTTTTGTGGTGGACAGATGATAGCTTTAGTTTTGAAATCACCCTCACATAAATATTGTGCCTAAAATATAATCTTTTTCCTTGGACAAGCCTCAGAAACTTTTGCACCTTTGAAGAAACACTTCTAAAAGTTAAGAGCTTGAATGCGTTATCAAATTGCTAAAGTGAAAAAATATTCAATAAATAGAAGCTAGTAGGAGTGAAAAACTTTAACAAGGAAACAAAATAGAAAAGGGGGAACCACCATAAAATATGAAAACTTTGAAAGTTTATGTGCTTAGCAAAATTGTCTCTCTACTTAAGTTAGATGTTTTATTTGATTGACTCAAAATAAGTTGAATAGTTTCGAAACTTGCAACATGTATGTGTTATGTGCTTGAATTCAGTAGACATAAGTACAATGATTTGTCTGAAATGGTACAATGCTCCTTTTAAGGAAAAAAGGAAAAGAAAAAAAAAAAAAATCGAAAATACTCAGTGCATTAGTGACTATTTTATTTCTATTGACTTTTTTTTTTCAATAATGGACAAAGGAAGCATTTGCAGATAATAATCAAGTTTCTTTCAGATATGTACTCTAAGCGCATGAATTCGCAATTTTCGTTATTGGCTAAAAGGAACGAAAAATATGAGAGCATTCCGACAGTAAAAAATCGAAATTTCTTATGCAAAAATATACATGGAATTTTTGTTCATATTTGTCCTTGTGATGCCTTAGAAAACTTGACGCTATTAATTTTTTCACTTACTTGACACCTTTAAATGTTATCTAGCCTAGTAAATTTTCTATTGAGTAATGTATGTGGTGGTATCTTCAAGCATTCGCTCACAGCGTGTTGTCAAAAGAGAAATGAAATGTTATAGCAATAGTGCATTAGGCCAAAGTCTGTTCAATTGGAATCAGATATCCGACAACACATTTTTCTGGGTATCCGGACATAATAACATTGAAGGGATTGAGAAGTCGGGCGAACTGTCACTCTTCAAAGCTTCTCTGAAAGTATCCATAGAGGTATCGCTTTATGTCCTCTCCCTCTTCATGCAATGTTTCTGTGATGACCTGCTCCCTAGCCAGAAAACTGGATGTTGTCAAAGAAAAGGTGACCTTAGAGAAAGCCAAAACTATTCAGGAAAAACTTTTGTCTGTGTGCCTTTCAAGCAGAAAACACAAAGTACTTGATTCGAAGCAACACTGCAGCTGGGAGGTATTTCCCCAAAGAATATAGTTCAGTGTTGCTTGCAAATGTCTTGACAGTACTCGGTTATGAAAGAAGAAAAACAATTACTGCACAGACCTGTTTTGTATGATTTGCTTCAGTTTAGTGCATATACTGTTGTTGTAGTGTACACCACAAAATGCTACTTAAGTGACAAAAGTAGTATTTCGTTCGCTCTCATGCCTCTTTTAGCTTATGCTACTACAATCCAATGCGTTGTATTTTTTCTACTCGCAAGTCTTACACTGACTTGATGTATTTGTTTGTATAAATATACAACACCGAAGTATTGGTTTTTGACACGCAGCTGTCGTTCGATCTGTTTGCTGTCAGAGAAACAGAAAATAAATTTAGACACACAGCTGTGGATCGAGACAGTCTTTGAGTGGCTGCCGACCGGTGAACAACAGCAGCAACAGCAGTAAGCAGAAGTAGCAGACAAGGCGGGAAGCAGCAACCGAGAGGGAAATCAAGTTAAAGAGTTAAAGTAGTTGTATTACTTAGTAGTAGTGGGGCGAAGTAGTATAGAGACCGCGGCACTAAACACACGCAGCCCGATAATATAATCAGTTGCATGTGGTTAGTACAAGAGTGGGGTTGCATAATTTATCAGTTACTCGTGGGTGCGATCTAGTCTCAATATGTCGGATATGCAAACAGCATCGTAGCAAACGGAGTAAATGGAATTGAGTCGTGTACAGAAAAGAATTGTAGTTAAAAGCATGAGCGTAGACCAGGGGGATAGTGCTCGGTGGTGGAAAGATAACCACCACATCATACTTGGGTGGACCGATAATAAATCAGCTGCTCGCGGCTAACGTGTAAGTGAGGGAGAACAGCCTCACGATCAAGACCGATAATAAAACAGTTGGTCGCAGGTGTGCTCTCTCTCTCTCTCCGAAGATCAAAAGAGATACAGAAGGATAGATAATAGCATGGGGTGAGAAAAGTAGCCATTGCGTTAGGTGTGAGCAGCCCGATACTATATCAGCTACTCACGACTATAAATTACACGGTCAAGAGAATACCATTGCGTTAGGTGCGAGCAGCCCGATACTATATCAGCTACTCATGGCTTTGGAGTATTCGTTCAAGAGAATACCATTGCGTTAGTTGCAAGCAGCCCGATATTATATCAGCTACTCACGACTACAGAGTACGCGGCAAAGAGAATACCATTGAGTTAGGTGTGAGCAGCCTGATATTATAACAGCTACTCACGACTATATATTACGCGTTTAAAAGAATACATTCATATCTGAGGAAATGTAGCTCACTACGACTACACTCAACTAGGCCACGGCTGGCGGCGGAAAGAGCGACGTACAGGAGCAGAGAGTGGTGGGAAGTAGAGAGACGTGTTTTATTTATTATATTTTTATAAACATATTGAGAGAAACCGAATAAAGAAATGAAAATGAAGGAAATTAATAAAACTTCAACCTGTGATTTTGAATTTAACCAAAAAGCCGTCGTTTTCTTTTATAAATTTTTGTAGCTGGATTCCTGGCCACAGGCGAGCAAAACCGCTGGCAGAAAGGTTAGTTACAATACTAACAAAATAAGACAGTGTACTGCAGTGCCAAAATGAAATTAGTGTACAGTGGAAATTTACGTGTATATCTCGTATTTTTTTTAAACAAAAACTTCAGTTTAGTGTAAAATGTGTGAGTAAAGAAAAATACATTATTTTTCAAGTTACCTTGCTATTAACACTCCACAAGGACAAATCAAATTAGGATCAACTGAAATCGCGATATTCTGTATTTTTGGAAACAGACGTAAAAGAGCTGGCTGGCCGATTTTTGATAATTTCCTGCTTTACGCATTCTCGCATATACGAGATTTTTCGAAAATTTGTTCTTGGGAATACTGTGCGGACTTTCGAAATTGTATGGTACATATATACTCGTGTTACATTGTAAATAAGTTTCACTGTACATACATACATACATTTGTTATTAGTATTCATGTCCTAAAGGATATTTAATAAAAGTGTCTCGTTGCATGCTGTGTGCTTTATTGTATTTGGCGCCATGTTCTTTATTTCTACTCTTCATTGAATGGCAATCAATTTGGTTCCTTTTTTTTTTTTGTTATATTTTATTTAAGATTGTCTGTCTCGTTTTATGTGTGTCGTCAAGGTAATGTGTAATTTTTTATACAATTTTTTTATTGAAAAAAGTTCTGTAGAAATTTAAGATAGCATGATTATGCAAAAGTTGGAATTATCAAAAGACATGCCAACTTGAAGGGTTTATTGCTGTTAAAAAAAAAAAATTAAACATTCAGGTGTAGTAGGGGATACCTAATCTTAAATATCAACACTACATAAAACCAACCAGTAAACCTGTGTATATGTATGTTGTGATTAAAAAATAAAGGATGAACAATCACTATGCTAATATCTTTTTTGTTACCAAATTTTTCTATCCATTTATCAGGTAAAAGCTTTTTTTAGTTTCTACGTCATAACAAAAGGTAAATAAAAAATCTATACAAATACATATACTATGGACCGTAAATGCCTATGAGTTTAGGCAACCAAAAATACTTGGCACGTATTAAAACACGGATTATAAGGAATTTTTTTTTTTTTAATAATGACCACATTTTTTTTAAATGGGAAACTTTTCTTGGGTTGTTTTGAAAAGCGTTTTCTAGTGCAAGTGTCTAAGAATATTTTACACCTAAAATTTCTTGTTGTTGCTGTCATACACTTATCCAAGCGTCACGAGACTTATGAATGGCTGCATTATTCCATCTCTGCTTTTTATTAGTACTTGCAGAAGTACTTAATAACGACTAAGAATATCAAAAACAGCTACCAAGCAATTTCAATTAATCATTACTAATCATCCGAATCACTTCTATCAGTTTATTTCATTTTAAGAGAAAACAATGGAAAATGATTTCAAATGGAAAAATATCCAGACATTTTGTATGATTTATTACAAACATTTTTCGTAGTAATTGATGTCTTAAGTAGTAAAAAATCAAAAAGAAAGTAGTAGTTTTTAGGAGTAATCTTTTCTTCTACTTTGTTCCATATGACATTGTTTTTGTTGGTGTTAGATCCTTACAGAGAGCATAAAAAGGAATAAATATTACTTAAGCTAAGCTCAGGTAATGGATTCAACGCATTAATCAATTAATTAATTTTTCAATCAGTCAAAATAAATTAATTGATAATCAATAAATTAGTCAATTAGTCATTATTTCAACCAATAAGTCAATCAATCAATTATTTGTACATTCGAACATTTAATCAGTTCACTAGTCATTTAAACAAACAATCAGCAGAGATAACCTATATTCTCTTCGGGCGCATGACACCACTCGCATATACATTTTTCTTATGCTTTCTTCCATAAGAACCGGTGTTCAATTTCAGCCGTGACACAGTATTATTAAACCAAGTCCTTATCTAAACATAACCAAAAACCATTACATAGTAATAGGCAAGGTCGAGAGTGTGCCCACGCCATTGCAGAACTGCAGTCCATAAGTATCGAAAATATTAAACAATTCGAAGAAAACGATGAAAGTCCAAAAGTATTGAAAAATGTCCAAAATATCGGTAAAAGTCAAAAAGTGTACAAAATATCAGTTGAATTTTACGAATAACATCCAAAAAGTGCAAAAGTATCGAGAAATCCGCAGTACATCGGAAAATGTCCAAAATTATCGAAAAACATCCAAAATATCGTTAAAGGTCCAAAAATATCGAAAATCATAAAAAATATCGGTTAAAGTCCCAAAGTATCGAAAATCATAGAGAATATCGGTAAAAGTCCAAAAAACATCCAAAACATCGGTAAAAGTCTAAAAGTAGCGTAAAACATCCAAAATATCGGTAAAAGTACAAAAGTATCGAAAAGTATCCCAAATATCGGTAAAAGTCTAAAAGTAGCGTAAAACATCCAAAATATCTGTAAAAGTACAAAAGTATCGAGAAACATCCAAAATATCGATAAAAGTCCCAAAGTATCGAAAAATATCCCAAATATCGGTAAAAGTCCAAAAGTATCGGGAAACATCTAAAATATCGGAAAAAGTTCAAATGTAACGACAGACATCAAAAATATCGGTAAAAGTCTCAAAGTATCGAAAATCATCCAGAATATCGGAAAAAGTCCAAAATTTTCGAGAAACATGCATATTATCGACAAAAGTTCAAAAGTATCGAAAAACATCCAAAATATCGGTAAAGGTCCAAAAGTATCGAAAAACATCGAAAATATCGGTAAAGTCCAAAAGTATCGAAAATCATCCAAAATATCGGTAAAAGTCCAAAAGTATCGAAAAACAAAAAATATCAAGAAGAGCCCAAAAGTATCGAAAGCATCCAAAATATCGGTAAAATCGCTAAAATATCGAGAAACATCCAAAAGTATCGAAAAACATCCAAAATATCGGTAAAAATCCAAAAGTATCGAAAAACAAAAAATATCAAGAAGAGCCCAAAAGTATCGAAAAGCATCCAAAATATCGGTAAAAGTCCAAAAGTATCGAAAAACAAAAAATATCAAGAAGAGCCCAAAAGTATCGAAAAGCATCCAAAATATCGGTAAAAGTGCTAAAGTATCGAGAAACATCCAAAATAACGATAAAAGTCCAAAAGTGTCGAAAAACATAAAAAATATCAAAAACATCCAAAATATCGATGCAGAACGTAAACAGAGTGCAACAATACAGGTTTTTGCAAGCAAGAGAAGAACAACAAGAACAAAATCTCTCCCACTCCACTGTCTCATTCACTTTCTCAACAACACAGCATAAAATTGTGGGTGCTGTTGTTGTTGTAATTGTTTGGGAAACTTTGATCATGTTTTTAAATGCCTTAATGGCAACTTATGAGGATAATTTTTAGTTTTGTGCATTCTACATCACAGTACCTTTTATATAAAAAAATATCGAAAATCGGTTTAATGGTGAAATGGTTAGTTCGCAAAAAGGGGCGCAAAAAAAACTGTTATGTACCGACTGTATACTTATAATTGTCAATATACCGGCAGGATTCCAAGATATTCTTACTTGAAGTTGAAGAAAACGCTGATTTCTGGCTTATGGCGCAGTTCCAGAAAAAGGTATAGTTCCTTTCTTTCAATGGCATCGAATAGCCAAAATCTTCTTTACTAAACTATACTTTTTAATTTATCCGATTGGACACTTATATTCCGAGATATCGCCCTCAAACGCCGAACTAAACCTAAAATGCAACCAGATGCCCATGGCAAACGAGATCTCGCTATGCAATTGGGAATGGATTGGTCATACTCTCCGAAAATCATACAGTGAGTGAAATGAACAAGGCAATAGATGACATGGTAGACCACCTGGATAGGGTCATTGCAGAAGGAAATCCCAGAATCGGAAAAGTCGTAGCAAGAGATAAAAGTCATCGCGAAGGATCGCAATAAATGGAGACAATTTATTATGTAAAATATGTGTGCTCCTCTTAGGTGTTCCATGAGAATACACAATTAAATAATCAATTGATCTCTTCGGTTAGTTATTCAATCATTTATCATTTTGTCAGTTACTTATTTTATTACTCACTGTAGAAACTAATCAGTTAATCAAATAATCTGTTCGTTCACTAATTAATTAATCATTCCAAATTGTAAATTAATTGATTTATCAATGAACGAATATATCATTTATTTTATTTATTATGAATTCAAATATTCCGGTAATCAAATGTACAGACAATTACAAACTTAGTTAATCGATCAGTTCAGTTTTTCTAAGTACTTAAGTGAATTTCTTTATTAAACGAGTCTAAAACTGAACAAAATATTGATTCACTTAATGCGCCATGAAATTATTTTACTGGCGGACTATTCCGGCTCGGATATGAAAATATTATGTAAGGATACCAAAGAAAAAAAAACCGGAAACTCAACAACAGACAATTTAAGGAAACAAGTAACATGTCCTTGTTTATTCGTTTTTGTAATTTTGTTTTGTACTTTTGATGATTTTATTTCTTGCTGTTGTACATTACATACAATGACGGCAATTTCATGCAATTAATTAATCACAAAAACATTTATGAGCAAATAATTGTGTGCAAGGATATTTTGTATTTATAAGTTTGTGTCTCAAATTATGTTTACATTAACAGTGTGACTACCCTGCAAGACCACGAACTATTCCAAATCTAGTTTGCAAACTACTCCATGGAAGAAACAGACTAGTTCAAATTCTGATACCATCACATATAAAGCTCTATTTACGTTTTAGATCGTTTGTCATTGGGCGTAACCAATTGTCTCCTTTCGCATTACATTCGGACCAAAAAAAGTCAATTGTTTCCTTATGTATTACATTCGGACCAGTAAATGGCCAATTTTTTTTTTTATTTTATTTATAAATTTCAACAAATTTAATTTGAAATTCAAATTTTACACTAAAATGTCAAAAGGTTTCATAGCCGAATGTGCTAAAGAGTTTGTTATATATTTCTGAGCAATGTGCTCTGGGTTCGAATCTCAGTGTGGATGATTTTTATTATTTTATGCATTGGCTATGTTGGACATACAAATCTTTAATTTTCTGCTCCGAAGACTCTTTAAGCAAATTGTGTACAACTTAATAGAAATTTAAAAATTGGAATTGAAAATTACCGAGTGGAGGATTTGAACCCGGGCTTCTCCTCGCAGCGCAAGTTACTAGACCGATACACTATCGTTGCTCTTCTTCACAATCGACGAACTGCCAAACAGAGCGTAGTAATGTTATGAGTTTAATCGATACTAATCGATTTTTGGTACTAATGACGGAATATGCATTACATTTGGACCATTTTGGATACAATTGATAATTTAAGTTAATTTATTCTAGTTTTAGGTGTAATCTATTATGAACTACTTACAAAAAAACTTGACCAAAGATTGGACTATTGAGATTCCATCGGTCCTACAGGGTATGTTGTTAACAAGTACAAACTTTTCAACAATTAAATTGTTCTGACCAATTGCATATAAAACAATATGATTGATTAATTGATCTTTCATTTGCAATTTTCCCTAAACATTTTTACCGAAACTCATGTGAGAAATTGTCTGATTTCTACCAAATTTAGTTGTTTATTATAGGAGATTTGTACTGAGCATTTATCAAATTTTTGTATCTCAGTGTGGACACAATACAATGTTATATTTTTTTAAAAGATTTTCAAAGGATTTGGTTGAAATTGATTTAAAAGGTTTTCATTCTTCACCCACTATTACACACTCACTCATTTTGTAACTTTAATTTGTTTTTTTTTTTCTCTCTATTTTTCAGAATGCTGGGGGGTGTAGCCGGTCGACACATGTCGAATCGGCGCAGAGGTTCATCGCCTATGGTACGCATCACCGGTGGCATGCTGTCCAGCCTGGAGGATAGCGGTGGTGGTGGTCCTGGTGGTATGGGACTGAATTCACAGTATATACCAAAAATACCACCGCGACGTAGACGCGCCTGTACAACAAGCGACCATAAAAGCTGTGCTCTTATACAAACGAGACTGAAACTAGGAGATATTATGTGAGTCATATTGTATATTTGTTATATTTACATTTGCATACATATGTATGTTAGTTTGGAGCTATACACATACACAAGCACACACATTTGTAATTTAAAATGTTTTAGACAAAATAATTAAATTAATAAGCCTCGAGTTGTATTTTGCGTGGCTTTATTAATTAAGGGATTTCCAATTGAAAGCAAACGTTTCGATATGGTTGCTTGGCACTCATGGGGTAATCGAATCAAATTAAATTTAATGAAATTTCATTTCAATTCAACACACAAAATACAAATACACATACGGTATTTAACTGCAAAAGGCCAATAAATTATTTAATTGTTGTATGAATACCTTTAGGCGCTTTGTTTTGACTTAGTGATTTTTTTGTTTGTTACCATTGATTGAACATTTTGACGGGTATTGTAATTTTTGTTGAAAAAATTTTTTATGGCTACAAAATAAAAATTCATTTGACTAAATCTGTTGTAGATACTGCTGGATCATGGTAGGGACCAATTAAAAAAGTTAAAATCTTTTAAGTCCATATATCATTAGCGTAAAGTTTTAATCCTTCAGACTATATTCTTCCTTTGATGCGTGTGCTATAGCTCGCAGACTGAAAAGCTATCTAGATGAAATTTGAATCATTTGCAGAATGGGGTGCCTACTTTTTGACCATTTTATGGAATTTATTTTCGACATCTCCCTACTAAATATCATCAAAAGAATCGTAATATATAAGCACCCTTTTTCGAATGGTGTATAGTTATGAGATTATTGTCATGCCCAGTTTGCACTCGTATTTCTTTTTGATCATATAATATTGTACCTATTGAATTCTACTGTAAATCATAGAAGAAAAATAAGGCTAAATTAAATGGTTTCGATCGAATATTACTGGTTCTTGAAATTGGTTCTCCAAATATTGTTTCGAGTAGGGTTTTTGGTCTTCCCCGTCCTCTACAAAACTACTAATACCACCTAGGGACTTGATGGCAAGTCTTGCAAGATTATAATTTACTAAGCTTGATCTCTTTTATATCTGATTCATTTACGGTCGGTTTTTGAGATGTTATGTGCCCGAGAATTTTTTAATGATTTCAAGTATCTAAGTTTATTTTGTACATCAGAATATCTGGAGGATAGAATGTCGTTAGCATAGCCGATTTTTCGACAATTCTTTAGTGTTTAGGATTGTTCTTAACCTTGTTTCTTTGCTTTATCGGTGATCTTGTGTCATCAATTTCCAATACATATTTTGCCACATAAAATGGTCAATCTCTTTAGAGCCTAAGAGCAAAAGGCACCGTAATGACTACAAACTCAAAAATGATATCAAAACAACCTATCAGTCGGTTCGAGCTCATCGGGTTAGTTTTAATGTTAGCAAATTCAATGTTGTCTGTTATCCCATTGACCAAAGTCCGCTTCTCTCCTAAATTTGGCCGACAAAGACATTGTGAGTTCAACGACACTTAACCAAAAGTCTTGACCAAAACCAAAACCAAGATAATTACACATACCATAGCCCGAAGACCAAAGACCAAAGACGAAAGACGAAAGACGAAAGACGAAAGACAAAAGACAAAAGACAAAAGACAAAAGACAAAAGACAAAAGACAAAAGACAAAAGACAAAAGACAAAAGACAAAAGACAAAAGACAAAAGACAAAATACAAAATACAAAATACAAAATACAAAATACAAAATACAAAATACAAAAGACAAAAGACAAAAGACAAAAGACAAAAGACAAAAGACAAAAGACAAAAGACAAAAGACAAAAGACAAAAGACAAAAGACAAAAGACAAAAGACAAAAGACAAAAGACAAAAGACAAAAGACAAAAGACAAAAGACAAAAGACAAAAGACAAAAGACAAAAGACAAAAGACAAAAGACAAAAGACAAAAGACAAAAGACAAAAGACAAAAGACAAAAGACAAAAGACAAAAGACAAAAGACAAGAGACAAGAGACAAGAGACAAGAGACAAGAGACAAGAGACAAGAGACAAGAGACAAGAGACAAGAGACAAGAGACAAGAGACAAGAGACAAGAGACAAGAGACAAGAGACAAGAGACAAGAGACAAGAGACAAGAGACAAGAGACAAGAGACAAGAGACAAGAGACAAGAGACAAGAGACAAGAGACAAGAGACAAGAGACAAGAGACAAGAGACAAGAGACAAGAGACAAGAGACAAGAGACAAGAGACAAGAGACAAGAGACAAGAGACAAGAGACAAATGACAAAAGACAAAAGTGCAAAGACAAAAAACCAATGACCAAGACAACGACCAAAGGCCAAAGACAGAAAAATAAAAATCAGAACACAGAGACCAAAAACCTAGGACCAAGGACCAAAGGCCAAAGACCAAAGACCAAAGACCAAAGACCAAAGATCAAAGATCAAAGATCAAAGACCAAAGACCAAAGCCCAAAGACCAAAGACCAAAGACGAAAGACCAAAGAACAAAAACCAAAGATCAAAGAACAAAAACCAAAGACCAAGACAAAAAAAAAAATAAAGACCAGAGTCTACAGACCAAAGACCGATGACCAAAGACAAATGACCAAAGACAAAAGACCAAAGACCAAGACAAAAAACCAAGACAAAAAACCAAAGTTCAAAGAGCAAGACAACGACCAAGGCCAAAGACAAAAGAATAAAGACTAGAGTCTAGAGAACAAGGACCAAAGTCCCAAGATCAAAGACCAAGAGTCCAGAAATCAAGGACCAAAGGCCAAAGGCAAAGAAATTGAACATCGAACATTGAACATCAATCATCGAACATAGACAAGGAAGGTGCCCAAGTAAAGGCCCACGGGCCACGAAAAAGCTCAGCTCCGAGCCGGTCTCTAGTCATAACACAAGTTTACTTACAAACTAAGTTTTAACTTTTTGAAAAAAGTGCAATACTCATTGCGGACTTTTTCATCGTATGGCATATATTTTCAGCTACCTTTCAACTTTTTGCAAGCAAAATATTAATTCCAAATTGTAAATTAAATTCTGAATTCCCATTCGTACTGTTTTATTAAATTTTTTCACAACTTTAACCAATTTCTTAATAAACTAATACATTCTTGATATGTACGGTTAAGTAAGGTTAGGTTAGGTTAGATCTGGGAGATGACCATGTTGTCATAATTAACTGAGGTCTCGAAAATTGGCTCATTGTAAGCCCGACACTCAGAGCTTAAGCAAGGAAAGTCTAAGAGAACCACTTGGATGTACATATGTATATACTTCAATATGGATTTAAGACACACTCCAGATATTGAGTCAAGCGATTCAAAATTGAAATGACCAATGTTGATGTGTTGAATGAGATTTTATTTCTATATGTACATTTTTGTGATAATTATCTATAATTATCGATAAATAAATAAGTAAACTTCATTTTAGTTAATACCCAAATTTAAAAGGAAGCACACTGGTGCCAACTTTACGATGTTATCACAGTAGTACATATAAGAAAACCACCTGTGGCGCAGAAAATAAAAGCACAAAAAAGCTCTTAGTCGAGACAAAATCCATAAGTTAAATGCTTTTACCACATGTGGTAGTCAAGCGGCCAATGCGTTAGAATATAATAAAAAAGTTGACGATAAAAATAGTTAAATATCCTAATTTAAATGATTTTTTTTTTTTTATTTAAGTTTCGAATTAAACACCTACTACAAAAAAAAAAAAAAATCATGAAATTCTGCTTCAATGCAATAAACAACCGATATATCTAAATAACGACAACAGCGCTAACGCAACCCCTAACGGTTTTTGTTGACAACACAAATGCCAAAAAAATTTTTGACATTTCCTTATTGATACTGACACACACAGGCACAGCATAATAGTCACAGTAAAAAACATAACGGTAAAGTGTGTGAATCAAAAAAAGCTAAATCTAAAAAGGGACAAATACTTTATGTAAATTAACACACACACGCAGAAAAGTCGCAACATTGTCTACAAGCGCTGTCTCTTTTGCACTTCCACATTTCCAGCTTACGGCAGTCACTTTCTGCTGGAACGGTACGGTACGTGTGTTTTGTGTATTTTGAAGTTTGCAATACATTGTGACCAACATTGGAGAGGTTCGCGTAAGGTTCGTTGAATTTTCCCCCAAATGGTTAGACAAAATCGTTGCTGGTGCTGGTGAAAAAAAAAAAAGGAAAAATACTCAAAAATTTTTATGGTAAAATTGTGTTAAATTGATTAAATTTTGTGAAAATGCACAGAACAATTAACGGGTGATAAAATTTTGTTTAATTGAAGTTACGAAGAGATGAATTTCACGGTGAAAAATTCAATTGAAAATTTTTCGTGTGTGAAAATTTTTTTCCCCATTTACGCTGAAAATTCAATATACACGTAGACGGTAACTGGGCCAACGGGTTGGTGGGGTTTGTGCCAGTGGCACATGCGATTGTACGCGAGCGGGTGTGCAACGTAAGCGACGAGGTGGAGGAAAATCCTTATACCTACATGAAAAGCGCTGTGAAAATTGGAGCAAATGTGAAAAATGAAAATTTCACTGCAAAAAATTAAAAATTTTCAAAAATTCAACTGGAAAATTAGTGAAAAAAGTGCAAGTAAATTAAAGAATTAAGTGAGAAACACCAAGAAAGCAATTAAGATATTGTTAAAATGTGAAAAAATTATTAATTTAGAGCAGCAAAGAAAAATTAAAAGAAAAAAAAAAATCCTGTTTAACCCCAAAAGAAAATTAAATATTAAATGGTGCCTATCTTGTGGAGCACCTGGAAAAATTTTCAGTTTGGTCTCAAATTAAACTTGAATTAAAAGTTGAAAGATGATTTAATACAAAATTAAATAATAAAAATATAAAGAAATATCGAGTTTTTCCCTTTTATGTGCAGACTTTTAAATTTTCGAAGAAGCAGAAAAAAAGTTTTCCAGTGACTATGTCTAAAATTAAAGCCTCGTTTGTAGTTTCTTCAAGTCCCTAATCATTGACGTTAACTTTCCTAACGTCTCCGCTAGCATAACCATCCTCATTATAATCATTATTACCATCGTCATCATAATTACCATCAGGCTCAACATCATCGTTAACGTGGTCGTGGTCGCCATCAACGAAGAAGCAACGGAAAATTCGGTCAAAATCTCTTTGTAGTTGTGTCTCCGTATGTGTGGCTCTGTGTGTGTGTGTGTGTGTGTGCGAGTGAAAGATTTTTCCGTGGATTCTTTTGCGGTCGTTAATACGGTTGATTCGTTCGTTTGTCATTTGTTGTTTCGGCGTTTTCTTTAGTTCTTTCTTACTTTCACAATTCCAATGCACTGCCTTCCAATGTACTTTTCTTTTATTTAATTTTTTATTTTTTTTTGTTTTTTCGTTCAGTAGAGCTGTCATCAGTTACTCACCACGTGGTGAATTTTCTTTTATTATGCTGTTTTCTCACTGGAAAAATATGCAATTTATTTTTCTTCTCTTTTTCTACTTCATTCAGTCATTGTTTCGTAAAGTTTGTCATGTGTTTTTTCATATTCCTTGGGCCAACTTATTTCCTTCTTTATTGTCTGTTTTTTGTTTTTTTGTTCTGGTGCTCTCTTAGGTCGTTGGTTCCTTACAGCTGTTCCAAATATCCTTTTCTGTATTTGTGTGTTTTCACTCATACATATTGTACATAAACGTATAAATACAAACATACCTTGCGTGTCATAAACTTAATTTGGCTTATGATTCTCTACCGTTTGCTTTATTTAATTTAATTCCATTTAATGTATTTTTAAGTATTTATTCAGACTAAATTGGATATAGTAATATGAGCCCGTTTCGTTTCTCACACATACAAACATATATGCAAAGTGGGTCCAAAAGTTTTTACGTTAGGTTTTTCAAGCAGAATCCTATATTGCATTTCATTACGCGTCTCAATACCATCCCATAGTATTATATATTAACCGACGAAAAATCAGTTATAATCTAGTAAGCTCATCTCATGATGGCAGTATATAGATTCTTATTTCTTTCTTTACCATTTCCTTTCTTGCGATAGGTCTAACCTAAGACAAGTGGTTTCCAACCGTTTTTTTTTTTCGCGCCCCCTTCTCAAGCTCTCGCCCTACTCCATAAAAGCAAAAAAAAAAATCAATTAGTTCACTATTTTTCACATTTACTTCTTGATAATGATTTAATATTACAAACATGAGATTATTGCGTTTTTATAAAAGCCAATTTTCATACCACGTCCCGGAAATTTTGAATGAGATTTCAATTATTTTTTTTTTTTTTTTTTTGATTTGCGGTTGCTGTATCCGAATCTAGCATACATTTTTCTCTATCAGGATCCCAGTTATTCTTGTTCTACTGTGTGAAATACGCTTTTTTCAGGCATATGGCACCAATACAGGCTGTAGTGTCATGTACCTTTTAACTTTTCCAATTGTATCATTACTTTCCAAGACACCTTCCACTTTAATAAATGTATCGCATTTCTAAGTTAATGACTTAACCCTTTCATGCCCATTGCTGCCTATAGGCAACATTGTATATTTGCGCTAAGAACCCCTTTATTTTTAACTTTTTTCGCCAATTACGAATATTGTTCAAAAGTTTGATATATGGGTATTCCTCAGAAACTTTTAACCTATAGTTGTCGTCAAGTTTTTATGTCAAAAACGTGTCAGGTCAAACACCTTAGATGCATTTAATTCAAATAGTAATGATTTTTTGTGAATATTGGCCCGCGGACATATTGTTCAAACATTAACAAGTATGTGCATTCACAAAAAAATCACAAAAAATCATTACTATTTAATTAAATGCATCTAAGGTGTTTGACATGACACGTGTTTGACATCAAAACTTGACGACAACTGTAGGTTAAAAGTTTCTGAGAAATGCCCATATGCTACTTGCTTATTGGTAGATTAACCTTCATAAGCATAATAGTTATCATTTGAGCTAAGTTCTTTGCTATGTCCATACGTGCGAAAAAAAATTATGCAAAAAGTGGATGTATATTTCATATAATTTAAAATCAATATATGTATAAATTTAGATCAAAAAGTACATAAAATAACTAAAAACATGTAAAAGAATCAGAAAAATCAAAGAATTGCACAAAAAGGTCTTAGTTGTTCCTCAGTAATTTTCCAAAGTCTATGCTGCCAATGGGCAACATTGGGCACTAATGAATATATTTCGAATAATTTTATCTTTTGCATTATGCTTTCCATGGCTAAAAATCATAAAAGTATGCGAGTTTGATTGGGAAAACTCCTCTGATGGAGACTAGACCAAAAAAAAAGCAAAATATAGTAAATTCTCAGAATAATATTGAAAAAAACCCACAACAACCCATTGACAGAGGTGAATTGATATTGAAGTGAATTTTCTGAAGAGGATATTCACGAAGACATGGAAAATGACATTGAACAAAAATAAAAAACGAGATATTTGATAAAATCAACTTTGGAAATTTTAAAATGGTGTTTCAGGAATTTGTCTATAAGTTGGAGAGGAACCATATGAATCAGTTTGATTAGGAATATATTCAGGCGTTGTCCTACATTCGACCTCAAACATTTTCAAATGAAAAAACGAAGGAAAACTATACTGAACACTAAACTTGTGCTGTTATATATGGGTAAAAATTCCTCCTGAGGAGTTAAACCTCCAAAACCTCCTTGTGCACAGGCCTGCTTAAGAGTAGGATCAACTCGTAATAATCGTCTAGGAAACTGTTTTCTAAGTAAGTCAAGAAAAGGAGTTATGTAGCTTAAAAGGACGAGTATCACACTATAAAGCTTTTGGGTAATCCTCGTCCAGCTATTGATAGCTTCAATGAGCACATGGAAGGTGTTGATCTTTCCGATATTTTGCTGGAACTATGTGCGATTAACCATCGTTCCAAGAAATGGTATCTGCGCATAGTATCTCGGTAAATAAATGTGTTGTATGTATTTTACCTCTAAATCATAATTGAGTATAAGGCCTATACGTAATAACTTTTATCTTTTTCCGAGATACTACCGTTGGAGTTTCTTCTCCAAAGACCTTTACCAGGTGACTTTTGATTTACCCATCTACGCTGCCTTGTGGATGTCACTCAAGTGCTGCAAATTTCGGTGTTTGGTCTTCAGATCTCTTTTAGATGTAATTCAGAGTTTGAGACAGAAAAAGATAACTATTTTACCACAGAGACTTAAAATATTATAAAACAGGAACTTTCAGTTAGATATAGCTGTTGAACTACTGCAACACTGGAAATAGAACAGCACCTACACACAAGAGAGCAAATTTGTCACCTGCTCCATAATTTTACACTATGGACCTTGAAAACCTATTGAGACTTCAGAAGACTATATATTGGAGAAAATGGGAATCAAATTGTAAAAAAATTTCTATTCAAATTCATTATAAAAACTGCATTGTTTATTAATTTTATTTTACAAAGTTTACAAGCAATGTCCAATGTTGCCTATAGGCAACATCTTCCAGAGAACAAACTAGGATATGCAGGACCTTGAAATTAATACTATTTGTTCCTAAGGTCTATATTTGCAACTATATAGCCTCAAAAAAATTTTAAGTCCCCCAAAATTAATTCGGGCATGAAAAGGTTAATTAAATTTGTATGGAGTTTAAATTCTTTACCGATTTATGATAATTGGAAAGTACAGGTTTTTTCTGTATGATACTTTTAAAATTACATCATCAAATTCAAAATGCAAAGAATGACAAAAACTCGGTTTTCGCCTATTTTTTAGGTTCTATACAGTATGGACGAAATTTGTCTGCTCTCTTGTACTCACTGAATCAAAAAGTACTATTCGTTATTCTCAAAATTATTAAACATAAAAAGTCATGTGACCATTTTTAACTTTATTATGTGCTTTGATTTACACCCACGAGGTGGCCAAAAAAAAATTTCAAAGCAGAAGAATAAAACTTCGATTGCTCAGAAAATAAAAGGTATACAAAAAATGGCTGCCATTTTGTAAATTTTCTAAATCTTCCAAATTTAAAAATGGAAATAAAAATAACATTCAAAATGCTACAAGAATCCAAAAGCAAAAATAAAAAAAAAGTTTTGTTTGACAAAATAACGAAACTTAGAAAAAAAAAAATTGCACCGATTTTTCGCAAAAACAGTACTTTACACTCTGAAGTTCCATGCCCATAACTTGCAAAAAAAATTGTTTTTAGCAAATCTAATAGTGAGAGGTCTCCAGAGTGAGCACTTAAAATCAAGTACTGTACCATACCAGCGCTATCGGTGGTTTTCGAACTGAAAGTTAATTTGTTTTTTGTAGAATTGATCATAAACTTTTGTCTTTCGACCAGTGCTGCTATGTGTAAATCTGTTCTCGGGTGTACAATTCTCCCAAATTTGATACAAAAATTGAGTGGTTACCTTTAGCTTGTTGAAACTCGCGAATGCCTCTAATTCCTGCCATGTATTGGGATTTGTATGCGAGGTCGTTAAACATTTGTCTTTGTTTCGTAATTTTTTGATATTTAGTACTAATTTCTCAAGATTTAATTCCCGATAGAAAATTGACTCTTTATTATGCAAGGGAATATTGCACGCGCATTTGTTTTTGCATGATCATGAAGATTTTTAAGAATGACTTTATCATGACTATACTTTTTCTGCAAAGTATTCCTTCATCAAATGAGCATCTTTCAATACAAACTTTTTGATTAAGTTCCATCATCTTAAAGTGAGCCACTCTTAAGTCAAGTCTCGCCGTAACCTGAGGTATTAGATTTTTTTCATATTTTACATTTCCTGTTCGATTGCTTTACTTTGTCGACGATAACACTATTTGAAACTATTTGACCCATGTGGATGAAATTCGGTATATATACAAAGATCATCAAAAAAAATAACGTCTGCTAAAAAATATGTGGTGCCACGCCCACAAACAGAGCTACATGAATGAACTTGATTCCTATAGAACAGAGTGGAAATCAATAAGGATATGTTCATTGTTGGGTGTGGTACCGACCTTTTTTTCAATAAATGTTATTTGACTCACTACCCTTTATATATATACCGAAATTCATCCCTATAGCTCAAATAGTTTTGGAGATATGATAAGTTTTATATTTGTAGGGCGTGGCACCCCCACTTTTTCAGTGGATGTTATTTCTCTCTGTGCCTGTTACAAACATACCGAATCTTATTGCTCTGCGTCTAATAGTTTCGGAGATATGATGAATACTTTGAATTTGTTTTTAGGGCGTGGCACCGCCCATTTTCACGTTGAGTTGATTTAATCTTACTTGATTTGATTGAGTGCACATAAATTTATTCATATATCAACCCTGCGTTTAATGTGACTAACATTTTTAAACAGAAAAATCGATTTTTTCAAAATTCAAGAGATTTCGACCCGTGTCACTATTTTATGGATCAGTTGCTGGAAAAAGCGTGCATTTTTTCAGATAGGTGAATGTATGACCTTTAATATAGCGTTTATTTTTTTTAAAGAAAATGTGTCCTTGTAGTGAATTATTTTTTGTGTACACTTTTTTGTCTAAAAAAAAACCATAGTGCATCGTGAGGGCTTAGATTTTCCCGCTTCGTAAGTAAAACTTTAAGCAAATTGAAGGGACCCTTGCATGTTAGTTACAACAAATGATAATTTTTTTAAAGGATATATAACAAAAAAGTATAATTTTAACGAGACAATATGTATCACGCTTACATGACTGAATTTCAATTCTCGCGAAAAAGGAATGATTCATTTTGTCCTTTAAGAACTGCAGAGCTTATGAATTTTCATGCAAGGATTTTTCCTTCTGAGTCGGCTATTTCTCCGAATCAAATGAATATTTACTTCGAAACGATAGATGAAAAGAAAAATCAAAAATTTAATTTGCTCACACATCTACACATGTTCGTATATATATAAGTACATGTACATACATTTCTATCTGTATATATGTATGTGTGTGTACATTAACGCATACACTTAAAGTTATACATAAACATAAAAAAATATCATTGGAAGTGCAATCGGTTAGTCGGCTTGGAAAAGCTTCAGCACTTAACGAAAGTCAAAACAAAATCCGAGAAGAAAAAAAACTTAACGAAAGAATGCGCACATGTTGGTGGTGTCAGTGCTTTATGACACAAATGCAAAAGCAGAGCACCACAGCATAGATAACGAAGAAAAGTGACGACATAAAATGTGAAAATCCAATGAAAAGAAACTTTGGTAAAACAAAGGGGACAACTTTTTCAATGAATAAAACTGAACACAACACAAAAATATTTGTGCGCTCGCACGGGGCATAACGTCAAAAGGTTCGGAACGGAGAACGTGGTATTTAGGATTAGTGGCGTTTCAAAAAAAACTAAACAAAATTCAATAATTGCTGTAAAATATAATGGTTTTTTGTTTTTAATTTAATTTAATTTCAATTCTAGGTGCAGTGAGTGTAGAGAAAAAAATTTCTGAAAATACAGGAATTTGTAAAATAAGAAATTTAGCATTAAAAAAAGTCTAAGGAAATGAAAACCATGTGTCAACAAAAGAAATAAATTAAATAAAGAAAAAAAAAATCGATGTAAAAAAAACACAAATTTATCAGTGACAACCACAACACGATTTAACCATTTCAAATAAAATAAAAAAAAAAATAAAAAAAAATTGATGTTTTTACCATTCAAAAGTTTAAGCAAACAAAAAATCAGTGTAAAAATCCTCATCATTAGTGAAACAAACTATCGTTATAGCTTAAGCCACAACGTAAAACGTAACGTTATCTACCATCTATCGCAATACGCTTACGATCGATCTCATCTGTAAATAATAGTCATCATCGGCGTAGTTTCGACGCAGTTTAAAAAAAAAAATAAATAAAATCCAAATCCTTACAAATAAAAATAAAAATTAAAAAAAAAACAAAAAAAAAATTATTTTAGTTCTACAATTAATCTGTGATTTATGTGATTTATAATTTTCATCTCGAATAAAAAAAGAATCCTTTAAATTAAAATTTAAAAAAGAAATTAGTAATAAAAAAATTAAAAATCCCACGTTCCACTTTATAAAATAATTAAAAAAAAAAGATTAAATGAAATAAATCAATTTTGTAAATAATATTATCCACAAAGAGAAAAAAAAAAAACACAACAACAACAACAACATCTTTAATAACAACTACAAAGAACAACAACTGGCAATTTTCAGCAGTAACAGCGTCCGTAGCCTGTAGTTCATCTCTTTATTCTTTCATACTTTTTAAAAACGCGCTCCAAATCTCTTTCGCTGCCGCCTAAACCCACTTTTTTCGTCGTCTTAAATCCACAGTAAACTTAAAAAAAAAAACCAACAACAACAACAACATTCACACAACATTTTCGTCCCTTCGTATTGTATTCTATATATGTTAAAAGTCTGATCGTGTCACGTGTAAACCGAAATGCGGTTCAGATGTCCTTCCAGACAAATGCGTGTTGTCGTTCACCTGGTGTAACGCAATTATGGCCGAGCGGTCGTCATTAGTTTATCAAAAATTGGATATATTGACGGTACGTTTAATATTTTTTTATTTATTGAATCTGAAACATTTTTAATCACACAATACAGAAATTATTATTGTCCAATCAGCTCTACTTTCTGAGACAAGTTTATGAGGTTTAAAAATATCAAAAAACACAATTTTTAGCGGCTTAAAATTAAATATCTTGAAAAAAAGTGCTGATTATAAAAAAGTGCTTATTTCAACCCGATTGAATATTCGAGTTCAAAAGTTCCTTGAAATAGCTACTTACATATTTTAAAACCGGCATCTTTTATGTTTTACTAATTTCAATTTCTTTAGAGATGTAAGTAATTTTATTTTATAGTGTGCGTGTTATCGCCTATTTATCTACTTGATATTCATAAGGCTGTTGTTCTTCACAAACCTACAAAAAACTTTCTTTTTTGTGGATGAGGAGTGAAAAGCATTTGCGCTCGTAAGCTCGATCGTTATCGGTACTAGTTGTGATAGATCCTCCTAAGTGTCCTACAGGCTAAAGCATCTTCTCTTTATCGGGTATAACTCCTCTCTGGAAAACCGTTTCTTTGCGTTGCATCAGAGGTGTTCCATTTAATACCATCTTTTTATTAGTCTACGTTGGACGCCAAAGGAGCCGAGGACAAACGACGTCGCGACGACTGCGGTCTCTAGCAGAAAGAAAGTTGTCCTGTTCTGGAACTTTCTTGGTGTCGTTTCTGCCATATCAAACAGGGGCTTGTGTCGAGACACCCGAAAAAAAATGTGCAAGTGCACTGCTAACAAAAAGAAAAATAGTGATAGTAGTAATCCGGCACCAGAATTGTGCTAGCTTGTCTGAATTTTGAAATATCCTTATCTAAAAGAGTGAAAAATAAGGAACTTCTTGCATTTATAATTACTATATCTGATTTTGTTTGTTTGTTTTAGCTTTTTTGGTTTTTTCATTTGATATGGAAAATTTCATTTAAATTGGGATTTCTCAAAAACGGCCACATGTACGATTTTTTGGAAAATCGGGTAATGCACCTGAATGTCTCCAGATACCAATTCAGAAGAAAACGCGCGGTTCCACCCAGACGTGAGTGGCTAAGCAAGAAGATGCATAGTGGTAGCGTTTTTTAATGTCAAAGCATTTCTTGATTTCTGGCAGCTTGGTAAGCAACAAAGTCTTTCGGCTTTTAAGCGCAGTACACTATCTACGTGTCGTTCAATTAACCCTTTCCCGACAGCTCCTGAACCGCTGTAATTTTTTTTTGCAGATTCGTGCTAAACGATATAGCATTTCTATTCAAAGGTGCTTTCAAAACTAAATTTTTACAATTCCAAGTGTTAAAAACATGATGGGACACATATGTCCCATTGGTCGTGAAAGGTAAAAAAATAGAATCAATTTTTTTGGGTGGAGTGGGGGGTATGCATGGTTTTCCAGCGCAATTTTGAATTTTTCAGTTTTTCAACAACATATTCAGATTCAATTACCTCGAAAATCACAGTATTTTCCATTTTTAAGTACATATTTTAAACCACTTTTATGGATTTTATAGGTTTATGAGGGCTTCATGGGGGATTAAAAGAAAAAAAAGTGGAAAACGCATAAATCCAAAGTTTTGGTTTGTATCCAAATTTTATTACGAACGAAATGAGCCATGTCCGATCAATATGGGGTTATGTTCAATAAAATTAGATATGTTTACCTAGTTTGGATGGACTATTTTTGTTTCACAATATAACAATATTGGTTCAAAATTCACTACGGATGATTTTTGTATAATTTTTTTTTCTTTAATTTATATCGAATAAATTACATTGTACTAGTTTTTGGGACCTTTTTTTTTGGTCTTGCTTAAGATATGTGATTTTTACCTAATTCGGGTACGGGGAATTCAGTGGTGCTAACCGTTTTGCTGGATTGGTTCATCACCCCATACAAAAAGTACAAACCAAAATTACGTCTAGAAAGAGGTGTTTTTCATAAAGAATCTCTTAGTAACTTCTAATTTATCAATGATTTTTCATCAGAAGTATATTTTCCAGTCCATTATGAATTAATAGACATTCGAATTGCTAGCTTTTCAATCAATTTATTTGATATTTTTTATTTTAACGTTAATTTTTTCCGAATTTTCTTAAAATTTTAATTTTTACTCAGTCATTTGTGGTTTTATTCACTAAGTCTAGAATAGAACTGTCATAATAAAATTAATAAAATTTTAAATTTTTCGTTATCGGTCCGGAAATAGCCTTTGGATGTTATTGTGAGATATCCTGTTTCTTAAGGCTTCTTACTCAGTATGTGGTGATCCAATTAAAAAATAGTTTAAGTACGGCTTTTTAAGTCAGGTCACATATAGTTTTTCATAGACCTCAAAACAGTGAATTTTTTACTTTTGTGCAGGGATAACTCAAGATCCTGACGTGATAGAATAAAACCAAGATCATAATCGTAATAAGAAGGTCCCGATTCATCATAAATTGCTATAAAAACTGAGGACGGAAAACCATATTTGGACTGGACCGGGGTAGGGGTTTAAAAACATGAACCACAGCAGATCCTAGCAGCATCCACTTTTTCGTTACTCATAGTCAGACCTATGAGAAACTCAGCTTAGTTTTTCGTACTCATATTTTGCATACTCAAGTTCGTCTAGCGCCCACCTATAAGAAAATTCGGTAAAATTTAACGTTAAAGTTAAGAACAATCCGATGAATTGATAAAAAAATTATCAACTTCATTGCCACTTAATACATCCTGAACAGGAAAACATACTTTTGATGAAAAATCATTGATTCATCATAATTTAATAAAAGATTCATTATGAAAAACACCACTTTCTAGACGAAATTTTGATTTGAACTTTTTGTATGGGGCGATGAACCAATCCAGCGAAATTCGGTTGGATTATCTCAAAAAACGATTTAGTATAGCGTTTGGAAGCTTTTTCTTATAAGGGAGGTGCCATGCCCTCCCATTTATGCATTTATGGTCTTTATTATTTGAGTGAAATTTATTTGGATTATCACAAAAAACTCTTTAAGTATAGCGTTTTGAAGCTTTTGCTTGTATAGGAGGTGCCACGCCTCTTGTCCGATTTCACCCAGTTTTTGGTGAGAGCTTGCATTTATAGTTGCTAGTGTCTATGTGAAATTTAGTTAGATTATCCCAAAAAACTCTTTCAGTATAGCGTTTTGAAGCTTTTGCTTGTATGGGAGTTGCCACGCCCTCTTGTCCGATTTCACCCACATTTAGCTCAGAGTTTGCACTAATAATTCGTAGTATTTAAGTATATTTCGTCGTGAAAAATACTCCTAAAGTAGCATTTTGAATATATTTTTTGTTTGGGCGGTATGCGTGTCCGTTGACCGATTTTGCTCATTTTCAATCCCACGAGCTATCTTTTACGTCAAAGCAAACATACCAAATTTTATTGATTTATCATGGTTAGTTTTCCCGTAAAAAATATTTCCACGCACAGCCAGCCACCTAGCCAGCCAGACAGACGGACATGGCTATATCGACTCAGGAGGTGACGCTGATCAAGATTATATATACTTTTCTATATCTGCCACGCCTCCTTATCTGCGTTACAAACGGAACGACAAAGTGAATATACCCTGGGTGTAGGGTATAAAAAAATGTATTCACTTGACTTGAGAGGAGGGCCGATCGGCCCCATCGCCCCCCTCCCTGGATCCACCACTGAACGGGACACGGGTGTCCCATTTTACCTAAGCACCCTGTAGGAAAATAAACCGGTGAATCGAAAATTCCTTGACATTTCTAAAAAGCTGAAAGTCTGTTACGCTTCATATCGTTTATGTAACAGTATTTAAGATAAAATCTACTGAAAAATAGTTTAAAAAAACACATTTTTTTGGATTTGGGATCATCCTGTGAGGTTCTGAGGATATAAAGCAAAATTATCCTGACACATTTGAATATCTATACCTATTCTCTGTCGACAAAAACCTGTCTGGCTCCAATCGCAAAGAAAATGTGGGTCTGATATTGAAAAATTCCCGTTGGTCGTGAAAGGGTTAATAACCAATTTTCTTCCCTTATCAGCATAGTTAGTATAATGTTTCCGACTGCAAGTGGACCAACGCTATCCTGTTACTCCCGTCTTCACTTCGCCCAATTTCTGCAGTTGATGAACATATCGCTCATTTACTTCAAGAACGTCACAACTCAAAAAATGCATATTTTGAGTTAATAATGCAATTTGCTATATCATGCTTCATATTGTGTGAAAATTTCATAATAATTTCTTTTACGGTCACCGTTTGAGAACGAAATAATTTTTTCAATTGAAAACTTTAAACGTATTTTCTGCAAAATCGAATAATTTGACTTGTGTCGTTCTTGAAGTAAATGAGCGATATGTTCCGCATCGTCGAGTTCTGCGTCACCGTATATGCAGTCTGGTCTATCTGTCTTTGCTTGTTAAGGAATTTCTGAAAATATCTATGTCCTGATAGCATCTGCGTTATGTAATAATTTACATCGCCGAACTTCCTGTCAAACCAGGTGTTTAAGTGGGGTATTAGCCGCGCTATCCAAAATCCGAAGGCTTCAGTTTGCCATCTCTCTTTCCAGCTTTGTAAGGTGTGAGCCTTCACATCTTGCGCTGTCTACTGGCTTACCAGTTGGTTCTTCTGCATCCACAGACTCTGACGCTCCTTCCAGGACTAGAAAGTATATTGGTATCGTTCCGCACATTACCTGCACCGCAGTCTGCGATACATCGCATACTGTGGTATTGATCTTGGTTTGCTCATTACTATTCAACCAGATGGATGAAGGACAAGTATTTATTTATTTAAGTACTTTGGCAAGATACTAACTACAATGAAGATTATCAAAGGTGTGAGCTAAAGTTTTATTTCAAAAATTGAACAAATGGCAAATGTTTTGGCTTTATTAGTTTGCAAATTTTCTGACATTTTGAGAGCATACGGCCAGCCTGTTCAATTTGCAATACTTTTTCCAGCATTGCCTGCCCTATCTCGCGAATAATCTGCCAAATGTTGGTTTCCAACTGGTTGGTTGGTTTATAATATAGATGAGTGACTTAACGTAGCTCTACAAAAATGAGTTAATGAAGTAAAAATCTTCACTGGAAAAGAACACTGTAGACTCAAATAACACTTAAAGCGACTCTGTTAAAAGGATTTAGACAAAGCAAAGCCAGCAACGTGCGCAGCATTTACTCATTTTGTTTAAATATTTCAATATTTTTAATTCATGTATCATTTTCATTGGGGCTTGAAATCCAAAAACCCACCCCGTGCTTACGGGCCTGAGAAAAGTATGTGTTATGTTGACGGGATTATGGCGTGCGATGTTAGATCCCACGGACTTATGTGAACTGTATGGCAACAAGATGGTAACAAGATTCAAAAAAAAGCTACGACTATTTTGGTAGGGAAAGAGGCTGCACAAAAGATCTTTTAGGTCCAACTGTATATTTTTCTATAATATTAATTTACTTACATCTCATCCTTAAGAAGATGGGTTTGGCATATGACGATACCTGTAGTCTCTGTCAAGAGGACTAGGACTCACACGAGTTGTGTACCTGCCCTACTATATTTAGACGCAAAATTGACCTAGATAATATTAATTCAATTGCATTGATGAGATTTATAGATAGTCTAGAACTGTTATGGTAGGGTAAGAAGCTATCTTTTAACCCATTTACGACCAGGTCTAAATACGCGAAAGAATTTTCAAATAAAAATACGTCAAAATCGATGTAATGGGAGTTAATAAAACTTTCATTCAAGCAAATGGGGTTCTGGCAAACATACTTGCCTTTAGTCGTTAAAGGGTTAAGGCCGCAGTCCAATAAACGTTCTTTAAAAATAATAATAATGTACATCTCTTGCATTTGTCAAAACATTTGTGTCAGCAACATCCATGATATTACTGAATGCTCCGTTTATTGCAACTCATAAATATTACGCCGACGACGCCAAAAAGTATGCAAAGCCAAAAAAAAAAGAATGTTAATCCAAAATTTCACGCTTTTTAAGAATAAACAATTACATTTTAACATGAAGCAATTGTCGAGATAATGAACGTTGTTTTTATTTAAAGAATTACAAAATTTATGCATGCAATTTCACAAACAAAGGGGCTGCTGCTGCTGCTGCTGTCAGTGCCGTTTGCTGTTGCTTTCGTTGCTGCTGCTGTTGCTGCCAAAGAACTCGCGCGTTAAACTTTCGACCTCACTAACAAATGATGCCAATGGTAGTCATTTGGTGGTGGTGTTGGTGGTGGCAGGTCGATCGCCACTCATACATACAAATGTATACATTTTGCAATAATAGTGGGGTTGGTTGGCAGCCAGTCTGTCGTCGAAGGCACTCGTTGATTTTTGTTGATACCCTCTTGCTTGCTTGTCGTTCGCTTGCCTTAGTGACCCCGTTTCTTATTGTTGACCATTAAGGGCAACGTTTCCTGCATTGCACTCACTTGGTGCACGTAAACTTTTGTAGCGTACCACACTCCATTCCAATACATAAAAGCAAAACTGACTTCATGCTGTGCGCGCTGCAAGGAATCCTTGTTTTTTCTCGCTATTATATATGTGTTTGTGTGTGTGTGTGTGTGAGCGTGTGTGTGTTTCAACAACAACAAACAACAAATGTTACACTTCATACTTTAACTGTTATGCGCATATTAGGTGTATGTAGTAGTCGGAGGAAAACCGAAAAAGTGTGTCACATTATGTTTGCACAAGCATTGGGGTTGCCAGCAAATAACGGAAAAATTGCAATACACATTCGGTAGCAACAGCCTGCTCCAACATAAAGATAAAAAAATAAATTGTTTTTTCATTTCTACATTTTCCTGTGTGCTAGAAAATTAACCCTAAAAATTGGTTTAAATAAAAATGAATTTTTGACCAGTGTCGTCTACAATTTGATTTCAATATCTGTATGTAGTTTATTTTGTTCAAGAAACAAGAATTTCATTCTGTCTCTTATAAAGTTTAACATTTTAATTTTTGATTATTATTAATTTGCTTTAAAATAATGTTTAAAAACAATGTTTATGCAAACATTTATAAACGAAATAATTAAGAAAAAATCCCGAAAGAACCCTCTAGAAACATTTAAAAAATATTTATAAACTTAAACGATATTAAGGAAAAGTATTTATATAATCAGGCATGTTCTGAAATCCGGTTTACTTCAGAATCAGAATGAAAGCAATCTTCAAGAGCACTGCATTGCGACAAATTAGATGGCATAGGATTTGTGTTTCAAGAAATAAAATTTGCTAATGATTCCTATTCGATTTACTGAAACATAATTCCGATTTGATGTTAATTACCGAAATGCGGAGCTCTTCAAAATTACTTTCATTCCGATTCCGAAGTGAATCGGATTTCAGAACATGCCTTAATATCTATGTTTTGAAAGCATTTCTGCACGAAGAAAAAAAAAAAAAGTTCGTTCTACTGTATTTCTAGTAAATTTTACTATTGTAGAATTTCAAGTCGATACTAACCTATAGTGACAAATCACAAATAAAAAACATTTTACCTTACATTTTTAGTTAATTCAGAATTTTCGAATAATCTTACAGCATAGAAATTTTGTTGGAAAAATTTAAGTGATATTTAGCTAACTGTGAAGTTAAAAAAATCAAACGAACTGACCACGCTAGGATTCGAATCGGTCCGTCCGTGTGAAATGCATTATTTTTAGCTATAATACAAACTGATTAGACCTCTACACCATTGCCCTATATAATGAAGAGGTATAAAATTTCCATATTCAGCAAATTTGTGTCTAAACATAAATATTTTTACTAGAATTTAAAAGTAAAAATGGTTATGTAATTTTTTGATATTTACCTTTCTGTTTATGGTGATAATGCTGCAATATGAAAAATGTAGAAAATCGTTAGAAGGATAAGATGCGATGTTGTTAACATTATATTTCGATTAAACATGGTCTTAAGAGTCAAAGTACGTACTTACTTGGTTTTTGGAGGCATCTGAGAACTTTTTTTTTTCGTACAAAACAAAAACGATGAAAAACAACCAAAAAACGGAAATAGAACAGAAAACAAGTTACTACACATATTAAGTAAATACTTAAGGCTACAATATTCTGAGCTCATCTGCAGCTTAAAATAATGTTTAGAGGGCACAATCCCGAATAGAAAACTGTCCCCTAGTTTTGGAAAAAAAAAATTCTTGAAAGCATTATGCTACTACTGCTGTTTCAGTCAATAGATTGCAATATATATGCATGAATTCTAATCACTATCCATCACCCAAAGAACATCATGTCCAGACGCGTCCAAAAAGAATTTTGTTTGCGTTTTATAGGGCATTTTATAGGACATTTTATAAACAAAAACAGTTTTTTTAAAAAATTATAATCACAAACGTGGCATTCGGCACTCCCACGTAATACATTTTATTTAATGCATGAAACAATTTTTTTGTAGGATTTGCATACATGACCCCAAATTCTTTCGTAAAAATCTTAGCCTCAAAAGCGTGCTTTACAATGAGCGATCATCTACAAAAATGTCACGAACGTGGCGCATCAAAAATGTCATAAACGTAGCACTTTTTATCAGTCAGCAAAAAAACATATTTCGATATAAAGTTTGAGTATACAGATGTTTAGTTGAAGGCTATTAATTATGTTTTTAATACAAAAATTTTTCCACACCATCAGAATCCTGAGTTATCCTTGCTCAAAAGTGAAAAAATAACTGTTTTGACATCTACTTAACAAAAATAGCAACAAGTAAAATTAATTTTTGTCAATGGATTCAGACATAATTTACGGTTTTTCAATTGGATTCCCAGCTTCCGAGTTATAAGCGTTTAAAATAAAGATTTCTTTCAATAACATACAAAGGATTTTTCGAGACCGAAAAGTTACAAAAAATCAAGTTTTATTATTTTTATCAATAATATACTTATGTAATTACCAAAATTTCGAGACCTTGCAGACCATAATCGCATGAAAAATGACAGCTCTATTCTAGATTTAGTTAATGACCCGACTAAACTACTGCTTTGCAAATTAACAGAATCAAAATTTCATCTGTTCATTCACTAAATCTACAATAGAGCCTTATTGTTTCATCCGATTTTAGTCCGCAAGGGCTTAAAATTTTCGTGATAAAATATATTTTTGATAAAAATAGGTAATAAAACTTACCATTTTTGTTAATTTTTCGGTCCAGAAAATCCTTTGTGTGTTATTGAGAGGTATCCTTTTTTTAAAGGCTTATAACTCGGAAACTGGGAATCCAATTGGAAAACGGTAAATTATGTCTTGTTGACAATAAATTTGGCTGCCTGCATTCATTGACATAAATTAATTTTACTTGTTGCTGTAGATGTCAAAACTGTGATTTTTTCACTTTTGAGCAAGATAACTAAGGATACTGATGTAATAGAAAAAAATCAAGATCAGATTCGTAATTAGGAGATCTTAGTCCACCATAAACGGCTATAAAAACAGAAAAAAGGAAACCATAGTTGATCTTTAGGGCGGTAGGGTATAAAAAAAATGGGCCACCGGAGACATGACACTGTTGCAAAATTTGTCATTATATGCAATATATTTCTCATCAAAACGCTTCAAAACCATACTTTTCCATACTGTGGCTAAAATGTCACAAACGTGGCAGCAAAATTTCTTAATTTCGACCTCAAAGCCTTGAATTCACACTTGTAGTTGATCTACTTAAAAGGTGAGCCTTAAGATTGTGTTTACACAAGATAGCATGAAGAAACTTGCAAAAATCCAAAAAAATTATCTGCCAATTTTACAACCCGAAAAAGCACAGTTATCTAAGAATCACCCATATATTATTTTAGCGGAAAGCAGAAATTTTGTAATTTTTTATATTTTTTTATTATTTTCACACGTATTTTTTGAACGATTCTAAGCCTTTTACAATTTTTTCATAAGATGGTTTTCGAAACGAAAAAAAAAATTGATTTTCGGAACCAAATATTATCAATACTACAAAAAAAATTTATAATTTTTTAACGCCAAAATTTTTGCAAGAATATTATCGACATTTTTCAAGCACACTTGGGTAACCATCTGTGAAGGAAAAAAAAAAGTAATGAGCAAAAAACTTGTTTGTTGTATTGACCCAATCGTGGAGCTCCTATCTTTGGTGGAAAAGTTGCTACGATATTTTGGGCTCCGAGTATCTTTTGAGAAATTATCAAGCTGCAGTTTAGAAAAAAATTTTTGATTTGGTTAAGAATTGTGCTCTTTGGTCACTTTTGAACCAAAACATGTCATTTGAGACCAGTGTGTGGTGGCCATATGTTCGAAATTGTGTTCAAACACTAAGTGCCATAAAATTTGCGAACTAATAAAGCCAAAATATTGAGCATTCCCATAATTTTTCTGTGTTTTTTTTCGAAAAAAAAAAATTCTTTACATAAAAAAAATCTCCCGATATTTTGAAACTTGTCTCGGGCCAGGATTAAAACTAATTTTTTTAAAAATAAATTTTTTAAGCAACACTGGTTTCAAACAATCCGATCGAGAAGGGTGCCATGCAAATAGTTTCAGCGCAATCGTTGATTTTGGTTCGTAGGAAGTTGGTTTGTTCTCTGTTTGAATTGGATATATGCGTATAAGGAAAGATCTCACATTATCCGAAACACTCACTCACGCAAGTCAAATACAGCCACAAACTCAATGCAACGCTTTAGTTTTGGGAATGGATACGATATATTTTTCATAAACCACCCAAAGAAGTTCACTAAAAAGCCTTCAAGTAGAATCTAGTATCTATGTTAGCGCCACTATTAGCTATTCTGGCATTTCCTAAATAAGGCCTCAATATTCTGCGACTTTTTTTTTAATGTCCTTTCACCTATCGGCACTGTGGTTTCTCCATATTTAATTAAAAAAACATAAAGTTGCTCGTCATCAAAAAATAATTAAACCAAAATGTCACATGAAATTTTCTGAAATTTTGACATATTTAAAGGAGTTATACTCCAAAAACTTCTAGAGATAAGAAATATAAACCAATAAACTTCCATTTGCAACGTTATCCTGCATATTTGGTCTAAAGGAAGTAAAGTTAATAAAATATATAAATAGAAATCAATAATTAAAAAGATCAAAGTCTTTACGGCTTTATCTGGAGTTTGTGCATTTCTTGATATTTTTGTTTTCAAAGAGTCATAAAACATCACGTCACGTCTGCCTGGTTTTTTGTCCTGTAACATCCTATAAAACTTACTCAATTTTTTGTTTTATTTTTATACTCGTATTTTATTGCGGCTAAAGAAAGAAAGAAAAAAACGAAAAGTAAAGCATACAAATTTATTTATTTTTTCCTCCATTTCTACTGCTTCTTCAACTGCTACTTACTTCGTTTTATGTTCTTCCTTTGATGATGGACAACAAACGTGCGCTGCGCAGCATAAAATTTCCTTTTCGAATCCAACTTGTTATTGCCGCATAGCATGTCCTTTGTTGTTGTGTGCGCTATACAGTAAGGATATGTAAGGATTTTATGGTTCTATCGAAGGGAATGAGAAAGAAGCTTTAATTTCGCGAGGGTTGTTATCCTTAAAACTTTGTTGTGCTATACATATATACTCGTGTTTAGATGGCGCCTGCGTTATGTTGAACTGTCAACAAGGCAACAAAAATAAGAGAATTTAACTGTTTTGTCTTATGATTTCTAAGAATTTAATTGAATCAGGGAAAGAAAGAAAAAAAAAAACACACGAGCATATTTGACAATTTAATGTTGTACAAATTATTGCTTCTCACTTGGCTATTGTTCGATGGGTACTAAGATAATTTCAATAAAACAAGAAAGCTTTATTACCATTGTCATATTTTGTTAGACAGAGGTGATTTTCGGCATTCACGGTTAACGCCACCATACATAAATTTCAAGACCTATGGTCCAAAATAAAAATTGCGAAAACGAAATACAAGATCTACTTTTTAAAAGAAGAATGTTCCAGAGAAGTCTCAACTCATCATTAAACCATAAATCAAACGGTTGATATCCAAAAAAAAAATAAAAATACCATTAAGGACGAGCAAGCAAGGTGAACCGGTAACATCGGCTCTAGTCTTCAAAAAAGCTGCCTTATCGATATGCCAAAACCCCAGATCAAAAGCGCTATCAAAAATCCTCTTAACTAGTTCCTTCGAAAAATTTGAGCCTCTTATGCAGAAACAACTGGCATTGCACGAAAAGATCGTGTTTTGTTCATATAAATACTTTTCGCATTATTGTGAAATAGACCACCGAGTAATAGGCTTCACTATACATGACCTTCTTCGACTACAGTAATGCTTTCTTTTCGCATGAATCGAAATTGCAACTAGACGGGGTGTATTATCCGAGATCATTATCTTATCAAATCTCAAAACAAGTTGAATTGCTTTCGTTTTCCTTAGAGATAGGGTGTTCCAAGCTGTCACCAATCCTGTTTTTTAATTAATTCAAATAAAAATTTATTTGGATAACATAAATGGCTTAAAAGATATGCAGAAATTAAAATGGCTCTATGAAATGCAGCATTTTTAATTTTTATTTTTGAAAATTACTAAGTTATCTTTGTTAAGCTACAACTTCTATCCATAAAAGAATTAAAGCTCAGAATCTACTCTTCCAATTAACGCCAAAAAATGTTCGACATTTAAGCCAATTGAAAAACTGTAACGATCCTATTTGCCGCTAGCCGTCGGTGCCCAAGGTTCGTACACAAAATTTATTCCCCGCCAAGGAAGAAACACTTTTCACAATTTTCACAGGTTTTATTTCACTGGTTTTTTTTTTTCACTGATTTAATTCCTCCTGAAAAGCACACTTAAAATATATTAAAGTATAAGCTTAGAAGTACGGGTGACAAAAGGACTATGTATGAATGATGAAACGAGATAGGTTAGCTTGAATATCAAAGTCAACCGAACCAGAAGTCATGCCACCACTACATCCCCGTGAATTTGTCGCGTTCGCGTCGCCGGTCTGTGTTTCCGTCCAGATGTCACCGTTGCCTCCCCGTTATACTCTGCGTACTTGTCCATGTTTGTTTTAGAGAGCCCGCGCCACCGCTACACTCTCGAGACTGGTCAGAAAATTTTCGGATAGCAAAACCTACATTCTTAGTCAATGTCCACTAAAACGTGTGTATTAGTTTTTCTTGAAAGTCTCAGTTTCGTCCAAGGATGGTTGAAATATTCAAAGAACACGTCTTACCTCGTTGCCCATTACCGGAACTTGCATTCCACCATTCCATTTTCAGCCACGATCAGCTGTTTCTTTTTATCGATACTATTTGCAAGTTGGCACTCACTGTTTCGGAACCAGGGTTACATTTGCACGCAATAATCACGCGACTGCTGTCCAACTGTCTGTCAAGCGGTCGCACGGTAGTTTGTCAAGCCCGTTGGATGTCCTAAAACTATCTACTCACTAAAATAAATCCTTAGTTTTTAATCAATTTTAGTATTATTTAGCTAATAATTCATGTTTACTTCTTAAATACTGGTTTTTTTTTTAATAATATCAATACTTAATTAAATACTGGAAAACAGGATGTGGACGCAAATTAGGGGTCCGATTTGCGTCCTCACAAAACTCATAAATTTTATGAAAAAAGGTCATGTGATTTTCAATGCGACTTTGCAATGTATACACCTATGGTAACAATGTGTTGCATACCATTAGGTTTAAAGAATTTTAGCTCATTTTCTATCGAAGATAGGCGTGTCCGTTGACGTATCACGCTCATTTTTGGAATCTTTTTTAAGTCGTTATATCCGATAAGGCATGCAAAATTTTATTAACATATTTAAGAGCACCTTTTCTTTTTTAACTAACAAAATCTGTAAATAAATAGGCAAAAGAAATTGGTTCATTCCCTATTTCTATGTTTAAATCTTATCATATTCGCTTAGTATTTATTTTTGTTTTTTGTTGGAAAGGTTGTGAAGAGAATCATTGCGTTGAACTTTTTTTTTAAAAAAGTGGGCGGTGGTACGCCCTTAAATGGAAAAACGACCTCAGGTCTAAACCACTGCATCGATTGTTATTGAATTTGGTATTGAGATAGGGCTAACACTAAGGAACGATAATTTGACCTTTATGTTTTTAAATGGACGGTACCACGCCTCTTATTACAAAAAACGCTCTCACGTCTAAACGACAGAATCGATTTTATGAAATTTGGTATGAGGATAGCGTTTGCACTAAAGAACATTAACATGACCATTATGGTTTTAACTTGGTGGTGCCATGCCCCTCAAGAAAAAACGCTCTCAAAAAAGTGGCGAAAGTAATGTCATATTCATTATGTGCTTTAGTCCCTTAATCCTTTTAATTCTACACTATAAAGTAATAAACTGTTTGTGAGAACAGAGCTCAATAGTTTCGTAAAAATCGTCAGCCAATTCTTATAATGATATTGTTTTTGCCATTTTATGGACGTTTCCCATTTTCAAAAAAAAACCCAATCAATTAATTTTTTTATAGGCTTACTTTAAGTTTTTGTCTTGGTGGCGGCGACTCTATCCACTTACTGGAAAATGTCTAGAATTTAGATTTTACCATTAAAATTTTAAATTTCAACTTTTTGAATTCAGCTTCAAACTATTTCTATAAGAATTAAATTTAATCCGTCTAAAGTATTGTGCAAACAATGCAATTCTTTGCAACTTAAGAGCTAAAGTGTCTTTAAGCCTTAACCTTGAATAAATTTTCTTTTTTTGTATATATGTTATGTATATTGTATATATAAATGGACATAGCAACAAAGCTGTTAATAATACGCTTGCAATCATCACTACAACAAACTGTCTGTCTGTCTCTTGTTCGGTCGGTCCGCTTTGTCACACATTCACACTATCAATTCAATTAGCATGGAAATTGAGCCCTTTTGTTCTCCACTTTTTATACGACGACGACGACAACCCCTACGATGGCGACAGCACAACACACCATACAATTCCTTTGTGTTGTCTTTATTAATATGATTACTATTATTATTGTGTATTCGCTTTTTAGCGCCTTTTTTCCTATTTGCATTTCCCTACATTAATTTACTGCTGCCATCATGCCAGCAGACAGGCAACCAAGCAACCAGTCGGAATGTAACTGTAACTGAAACTACTATAACTGTAATTGTCTTTTGTGTCCTTTGTTTCCTGTTCCTGTTCATATTCATTTCAATTTCTACATTCAATTCTATTTACTTTGTCAGTAGAGTCTCCAAGGAGTGTTCAGCGATACTTAACATGTGCAATGTTATTTAAGCCATTTGTTTAATTTTAATATGAATGCCTGAATGATGGTGGGGGTTGGGTGGGTTGATGAATTTCAAATAGGTGTAACTAGGTTTCTTCAGTAAGAATTACATATATCTGTTTTTATTTTTCTTTTTGTTTTGTGTTTTTATTGCTACTGTGCACTACTTTTAACGTGTTTCTGCCAGATGTTTTGTGACTTGGCTTGTTTGCATTTCACTTGACATTAATATGGGCTTACATGGGGGAACAACTTGCATTACTTAAGAAATCATTTGAGATTCAACTTAAAAATGTTTTATTGTATATAAAAAATTTATATTAGTTTAACTTTTTCAGCATTGAAAGCAATTTAATAGGAAACTTAAACTGCTTCTCGAACAGGATTAAGTGTTTCCGAACTTGAAATCCATCCACTTTTTCTTTCAACCAGATATTAATGGTTTAATTAAATAAGATTGCATTTCGAATTACTCAAGTTAAAAGTTCCACTGACAAGCTGGAGTGATGACGTGTCAATGCTGTAAAAGTTTTGATATATTAAAAATGATAAATGGGGAAATCTCAGCAAGGTGATTATCAAAAACGTTCAAAAAATAAACATCCAATGAAAAATATCCAAAAAAAAAAAAAAAAACATCCGAAAATAAAAACATCAAAAAAAAAACATCCAATAAAAAAATGCCCAACAATCATTTTCAATCAAAATAATTTAACTCAATAATTTTTTATTTTAAGACATTTTTTATTGGATGTTTTTATTTTTGGATGTTTTTTTTGGATGTTTTTTTTTTTTGGATGTTTTTGTTTTTGGATGTTTTTCATCGGATGCTATTTTTTTTGTTGATGTATTTTTTTTTTTTTTTGTTGGATACTTTTGAGTGGAATCCTCACAAGTGTGACTTTTTCGAAAAAAAAAAAAATCAAATTTTTTTTCAAACATGAGGAACACTATTTTGGACTACGAATAATCAGTTTTATATATATTAGAAGTATTTTTCAGCCTGCGTTACTGACTTTTTTCGACCGCCTCCTCCAATATCTTCAAAAATCGTTTTTCGGGGATAAAGATGAAAAATACTTCTAATATATCTAAAATTGATAATTTGCGGTCCAAAATAGGGTGCCACATGTTTAAAAATGACTTTTTTTTCGAAGAAGTCACATTTGCTGAGATTTCTCCTTATACCAGACATTATTTAAGTTTGTACTGGGGGGGCGATTTTTTCCATATTAATTGTCCCTAGATCCAATGATCACGCAAGGTTTGAGACTGTTTTGTGCCCCCGGGTTGTTGTGCCCCTCAAAATACCATTTTTTTTTAGACGCAATTACGTGTTACCACCGAACCAGAGGTGGCACACCCTTCTACCCGGCCAGATCTTTTGGTCGTAACATTAAGAAATAATATTTCATGAGGAATAAGCGAAGAACAATCGCCTCTAGAGCAGCATGTTACAAACCGAAAATTACCAGATTTCGGGAAAAACCATTCACATAACTTCAGAGACCCTTATCTACCGGAGGCTTATCAATGGGATGCAGTTTTTTTTACGTCGAAGCACCTACGCTAAAAATTCTGAAAGCCTTAAACAGCTGCTGAACCGCCTCAAAAGTTAATCTCAATGACGGAAGCGGTTTTTTCAATTCACACTCAAAATAAGTGGATTTTGCTCAAAATTCGGCAAAAAATTAAAAAATAAAGCTTACAGGCGGTAGCACACTCATGTCTGTGTTTTAAACATCATCCAATAAGTGCCCCAGGCATGTAAGAGCGGGTGGAAAATGGAACGGGTGCTCACTCGGCGAACCATAACCTGTTCACACCGAAACACACACTTTCCCCATATACCAGGAAGCTCACTAACAATTTATCAGTTTGTTATGGGTAAATTTCGTTCCGAGAAAAGCTGAAACGACATTATCAGCCATTGAGGTTAGAGCGGCTATATCTTGGGATGTTGGTATATCGAATATTTCACCAACAAAAATGTTATCTCATCCATCGTAGCCTTTTCGGATTTTCAAATTTAATGAACAACCACAAATTATTTCGGAGACCCGGATTTTAAAGGTATTGAATCTAGAAAAAACTTATATTCTTGATGTCAAAAACTTTGCAGTCCTATGATTCCACTTATGTTCCCTTTATATTTTTTATCCATTTTAACCAATCTCTCTCTTACTTGCAGCTACACAGTATTTTTTTCTTATTGTTCTTTGAGCAAAAATAAATTTATATAATTATTCCGTTCCTGGCTCGTTGCTTTATGTTGTACCATTTTTTTTCGATTTTTGGCATATCGTTTTCTACCATTTAGAGTAAGTCTTCCTAGAGGTTGCAACAAATCCCAGATTCTAAAACTTTTACCTAAAATCTTTTCTGATCCTTATGTCAATATTGCGATTGGAGAACGGAGTACGTTTGGCAGTCAAATGTGGTTTGCGATTCGAAATCGCAACACGGTTTGACCTCTAATTTTGCTTGATTTGTGTGTTAAGCCTTTGATGTTGTGGAAGTGTGGAATAAAGTTAGTGAGTTTGATTTTTCAAAAGAGTTCCAAATTTAATCTCTACCTTTATATGGTTTCACTAATGTTATTTTTAAGTGCTTATATCAATTTTGTACCTATATTTTATGTCCTAACTTATGAATAAAAGAATCCAACAAATGAAGAGATTTTAGAATTCAAACCTTAGCAGCGACCCTTGAATATCATTTAAATAATTTACAAGAATTACTGAAATACTTTCTTATGATATATGTAAAAATATTGTAATAAAATTAAATGGTTGTCAAGATCATGTGTTCATACTGTCCAATTATTTGTGCGAATTTGAATGTTACCATTCTTAGTAAACGTGAGATGGCGAAAAACTTTCCGGAATACTTTTAAATTTTTCTAGAGATCTTGTTTGAGTTATGATTACGAACCATTTCCTCTGCTTGAATTACAAAGCCTTTTGTTCAAGCCCCTTTTTTGTTCCAACAGCTGTATTGCAATATATTTTACGGAGTTTTTTATAGTCTGGTTTTAGTTCCTCGAGTTCTAGCATTGTCGCGTCGAATTTTTAGTTTTCGTTTATTAAATGTAGAGAGTTATCGTCTATTTCAATCATAATATCTTCTGTGCCCCGGATTACGACAGCTCAACGCATGAAATTGTATGCAATGGTTCATGTACTTATACCATTTCAAACAACATATGCTCTCTCAGGGGCAACTAATGACCCATTAATTATACCAACTGGTTTTTTTATTTTGTTTTGTTTGGTTTTTGTATCATCTATGATTGCTTTCATTACCCAATATATACCTATTTTTTTTTCTTATTTGTTTATGTTCACTTATTTTTAAGGTTTTACTTCCGTTTTTTTTCGCCACTCACTTCATTCACTCAGTCATTCATTCATTCATTTTGAATTCCCATGTCTAAAAGAAAAAAAACAGAAGGAAACAAAGAAAGCTGCTTCAGCACCGTCTACGAAGCCTCTTGACATTTCTATGACGTACATACACTCAGTGTAACATTTACCACTTCACTACTACATACATATATGCTTCGTGTGTGTAATGTGCATAGATATATACATATATGTTCTATATATAAATGTATGCAATATATGTATAAGCGTGGTTATAAGTAATTGTATTTGTGTGTTTTTTAGTATTATTTTTTTAACTTAAATATTATACATTTTGTTGTAGTTTTTGTTGAATTTATATTGCAACAAATCGAACCTTTTGAAATGTTAAAAATCTATACAAAAACACCAGAGCAGGTGGGTAGATAGCTATGGGTTGTCATGGCTGAAAGCATTTCATCAGTGGCTTTTCCGTGCGCCGAAAGGTAGACAACAAAATGTTGTTGCTTTTCTGTTTTTTCATTATGCGGTGCATTGCACTTTTAAGTGGTAAAGGGTAGGTTAAACGTATGAAAGTGTTAAATTGACCGTGTGTGTGTGTTAGTATGTGCATTAGCTAAATATAACATATCCATTTATGCATATACCCTACTGTTTTATAATATGTACTTCTTATGTGGGAGAACATTTGCAAGGTGAATAACTTGATAATGGTAGTGAATTGTATTTTGGATGAGAAGACATGTCACACTGTTATTTTGCCATTATTCTTTGTTAGCATTTGTGTATGGAGACCTAATCCATTATTGGTGATTCTCTATAAGTGTCTATATTAAAAGCTTAAAATAAAAAAATGAGTTCTTAACTCTTTAATATGAATTTATAACATAAAGTGTTAAAAACTCATTCTCCTGCATGTCGCAAACCACTCGCTCATATTGCATACTATTGTAGCATTTCCCGCTGTGCGTTTCTACACCTTCTCTTGAACAGAGGGCGTGGCATCTCTAAGATAACTAAGCCCAAGAATGTAAATTGTCCCGATGTAATTTGTATATCTCATCGTTGTGCGTTAAATAGTTTCAGAGATATGATATTTTGTTTAAGGGCGTGGCACTGACCAATTTTCCCTTTGACATTATTTGTACCGATACTCTTACTTCTTGCATGTTCATTAAATATTTTCAGAAATATGATTAATTAATTTTTTTGGAAACATGAAAAAACCAAAAAAAATTTTTTAAATATTTTTGGTTCCGACATCCAAGGAGGGACTCATGTGTGAAAACATTTTTTTACACTAAAATGTTGTTAAAAATTGTGAATAGTGTAGAAAACACGAAAAAGATGAAAAAAAAATTTTTCTGATTCCGACCCTTCCATGAAAAAAAAAAAATGTTTCCACTAAAATGTTGTAAAGTAATCATACCTACCTTACATGGTTCCGACAGCAAGCGAGGGCTTTTTTTATTTATTAACTCTTCGAAAAAATTTTGTTTATATTGAATTGACATACACAGAAATTGGTCCATCATTCAAGGCTATCTCTACTCAATTTTTATACCCTACACCGGGGTATTCACTTTGTTCCTCCATTTGTAATGCAGAGAAGGAGGGCAGATATAGAAAAGTATATATATTCATGAACAACGTCACCTCCTGTGTCGATATAGCTATGACCGTCTGTCTGGCTGGCTGGCTGACTGGGTGGCTGTGTGTGCAAGATAATTCAATAAAATTTGGTACACTGCCTCCGTCGTTAAAGTTAGCTCGTGGGATTGGAAATGAGCAAAATCGTTCAACGGACACGCCCACCGCCCTTACAAAAAATATATTCAAAATGCAACTTTTGGGAGTATTTTTCACCGCAATGCAGCCAAAATATACATAAATACTAGGAATACACGTAGTTAGCGCAAGCTCCGAGCAAAAACTAGGCAAATTTGGACAAGAGGGCGTGGCACCTCCCATATAAGCAAAAGTTTCAACATGCCATACTGAAAACATTTTTTGAGACAATCGCTTTTAATTTTACATAGCAATTAAAAGCTATAAATGCAAGCTCTGGGCAAAAATTGGGTGAACTCGGACAAGAGGACTTACCACCTCCCATATAAGAAAAAGCTTCAAAACGATACACCGAAAATGTTTTCTGAGACAATCCAACATTTTTAAGTAAGATAAAACTGGTGGAAAAGGATTATAATTTTAAATTTATTTAATTATTTACGGATAAAAGAAAACGTTTAATACTGCAAATAAACCTTCCAGGAGAATGTCACACACGTGTGTTCTTTACATAATTTCTAAACTTTTTTTTTTTTTTTTTTTTTTAAAAAAAAAGATCGCAATAACAATGAATGTCGAAAAATCAAAAGTGAATGAGCTGAGAAAGAACCAACTTCACTTCACTTTCAGTTCTCTTTTTACTCAATATTCAAAAAACTTACAGTTAGAATAAGAACTTGTAAGGATGTTACCTTTGGCTTGGCCAAACATTAAATTTCCGTGACTACAGTAATTGGAAAATTTTGCTTATATGTGAGATGCCATGCGCCCTTGTCCGAGTTCACCCAGGTTTTGGCTCAGAGCTTGCATTTATTGTTCTTCGTGTCTGTGTAAATTTAGAAGGATTGTCTCAAAAAAAGTTTTCAGTATGGCGTTTTGAAGCTTTTGCTTATATGGTAGGTGCCACGCCCTCTTGTTTGAAAACACCCAGTTCTTGCACAAAGCTTGAATATGTAGTTCTTAGTGTCTAAGTGTCTGTCCTGTCAATTTTTCGCTATTTTTCAATATTTTTTTCTCATTTTTTCAAAATATACTAAAAACTATTCTTAACTTTTTTTAAATTGTTTTAGACATTAATCTATTCCAGAAGTTTGTGGCATCCTCCTGAAAGGTTTTTTTATATAACTAATCATTATCATTAAAAAACTAAATCAATTCACAATTAGGATTCCTGTCAACCAAATTCAAGTCTCTTAAAAATGTTTGCTATTGTCATCCTGCCTTGACATTCTCCTGTCAAATTTTCCCTATTTTTAATTTTTTCTAATTTTGCAAAATATATCAAAAACTATTCTGAACTTTTTTAAATTGCCTTAAACTTTTACCTATTCCAGAAGTTAAGGCCTATTTATTCCATGTCTTCAATTAATAAAAAAAAAAAAAATATATGTATAAAAAATAGGTAGGGGCAAAAAAAGTGCATGTTTTGGTAAATTTTTCGGAGAATCACCCTTATAAGTATGTATTAATATCAGCATTATTGAGAAAAATACATGATATCTATGAATAAAATTGAACTCTAATACATATGTCGCACAGTCTGACAAAACCATGCGAATCTTGTTTTAGGTCAAAATTGAGTTTTTGTTGCTATTGGATAGTCAACAGCACCCAAGTTAAGTGTGTTATCTCGAATGCAGAAAAATTTCCAAGAATTTCTTTAATAAAACCACGTTTAAATGAATATTCGCCTCCTGAGTTGAAAGTATTTTGGTTTCAGTTATGATTGCCGGCATAAAACTTTCAGAACAATTGAATTGTCGGCCATTTATCATTATGTAACTAACCATTTTATAGTTACAAATGAACTCAATTCTTTTTAACTAAGTTAAGGAGTGGGGCAGTCGATTTAGCAGCCGACTTGGATATTGACAGCAGAGCCTTCTGCTCGGTTTCTAAGTTTTCTTCTCTCAGTCTTGAATCTGACTAAATGCGAATAAAATTTTCGTCGATACTTTAACCGATTTTTAGTCTAAGTAGTTTGGGTGGGAGTATGTTGATGGGCCGAACGTGATTTTTGTCAACACTCCAACTCTCTATGAAACTCAACCCATCTGATACAAGCTTGTTGGTAGCAAAATAACTTCAATCTCGTTCATTAAAATTTTCTACGAACGTGATATATGAATCAAATTGATGATTTATTCCAGACCATTATGCCTAAAGTCGCCATACTTTTTTGCCATATAATTTTTTTTTTTTTTTTTTTTTGCAAAAGCACCATCACTTGCCATTTCGAATGTGGACAATTCAACAAAAAATAAAATGAAAATTTGCCCACATAATTTTTTTAATTAATAATTTGGTGATTTTTTTTTTTCACTTTCTAACTGCTTGTGGAAAATACTCAACCAAATAAAATTGAATTAGTTTGGTTTATACTTCAATACTGAATCATCATTCTGAATCATACAACACTTAGATACTCTAATGATTCTTACAAGGATATGCAGTGTAAATAAATATTATAAATTATTGCAACAAAAACAACAATAAGAAAAAAATATATAAGTATGTTATTTTGCATATTTTTGTAGGCGCATGAATCATAAAATTTTAAAATCAATAATGTACATAGGCAGTAATACATCTATAGTACTACAAAGCACAAATACAAAGAAAAAAGAGTACTGCGTTAAATATGAGAAGAAATAAAAAAAAAGGAAATTTCCCACAAATAAGCAATTTTAAGGATTATTGCAAAATGCCACAGTTTATACATATTTTGGCAGTAACTGTTAGCCTCATTACATCATTCGTCAATAAATCATGCCCGTTATTGCTCTCCAGAGGTGGCAAAAAAATCTATTGTTTTACAACACAATTGTATGATGCCAGTAGTAAAAATGAAAAGCCGAAAAAAATACCACTATTGTTATTTTCAAATATCTGTTATAAAAAAAAAGCAAAAGTGGCAGTCTTTTTTTTTTTTTTTTTTTGTTTAAATACATATTTAAAATCATTAAACATTAACACTGATTTTGAGTGATGTAAAATATTTCTTCGTCATTAAAGAAAGGCTTCAGCCAACATCATTATATTTCCCGCATTATGCTGAAGATCATCTGAAGCGCTGCAAAGAGATTTTTGTTTAAATTTAATACCGCCTTTACTGCATCTTCTCAACTAAGAGAATATCCAAAATATGACGTTTTCGAGATTATCATAGTGCACTTTTGTGATGTTAGTGAGTACGATAGGAAAATATCTTGTTTTCCATGTGAAGTCTATGTCCTTATACGATTGAAAAGCACTAAATCATTTTCTTCTAGATTTGAGTTAATTGGTATTTCTTGTCAAAAATATTGCACTTTTTCCTTAAGGTCTTTTATTAAGATTTGTAAAGTTGTTTCGTCGACAGTACCGTACTACCTTTTTCACTTTTTACTGAAATCTTGTAATTTTTTGCAACCATTTTACTCCTTCTAAAATCTAATTTCTTAAGAGCCCAATGTCTCTCAAAAAGTCGAAGCTTTGAGTTGTTAAGTGCATTTGCCCTTTCTGGAACCAAATTTCCTAAATAAGGACAGAATATTACAATACCTTCGTGTTCACGAATAAATGGCAAAAAACGTTTTATAAGACACTCATTAATATATACAGTGACTCACGAAATTGATCACGCTTTGGCTATGAATGCAAACAACTAATAAGAAGTCTGAAATGGGTTTGTATTATGAATGTGTCTTTATTTATTTTGTAAAGGAAATTGAATTTAGGACAAATTCCATGAAAACTCTTCCTTAAAAAAAAAATAATAGAGAAAAATCAAAAATACTCAATGTGATCAATTTTGTGACTTTACATTATGAACCTTGGAAACTAATATTAGTATTTTGTAAAGCCTCCTTGTGCATCTATAACAGCTTTTATACTTTGGGGCATACACCTACAAGAGTTTCCCAAATTTCTGGAGCAATAGCATCCCAAGCTTTTTAAACTTTAGGCCATAACTCATTAAGAGTACCAGTTTCACCTTCCATCGATTTTTTCAGCTTGCCCCATAGGTGCTCAATTGTATTGAGGTCTGGAGATTGCGGGGACCATTTAAATTTTGTTATTCCATTATCTAAAAGCCATTTTTGTGTCCCCTTTGCAGTGTGTTTCAGATCATTGTCCTGCTGAAAGAAAATATTCGATGCATTTACCTTCAAGTCTTGTAAAGTAGCAAGCAAATGACTGCGTATAATTTCAAGGTAAGACTCTGCTGTCATTCGAACTTCGATTTTGGTAGCTCTGCCAACACCTCTGGTGGTCAAACATCCCCACACCAATATTGAGCCTCCTCCAAACTGAAGTGTGGGCTTTACGCGGTGTGTATAACCTTCTCCGAATAGTTAGCGCTTCAGTCTTTGTAAAATTTTGCGAACTTCAAGTACAACCACTGTGAGCAAAGGATTTTTAACTTTTTGCGCGCTCTTTGAATGCACAAAGTTTGAATTTGGAGGAGGCTTAACAATGGTGTGGGCATATTTGACAAATGAAGTCACGAAGCCTTCATATAACTTTCGGGCTTGCTTTTAAGCCATCAGATACTTTTTATCGGAACGATCGGGTTCTTTTTGAACTCTGTAAGTTTTCAGCTTACTTTTATTTTTTAGACTTTGTATAGTAGATTTCAAAATACCTGACATTACAGCAATTTCTTGTATTGATGTGACGGAATTCTGCTCAAAGAATTGCTTCAACTTTTTCACCAACTGTGCGTCTAAGTCAGGTGTACTTGAGATATTTTTTGAACGATATGTAGATCCTTTCTGTAATCCAAAATAACCCTTAAGACCGTGCTTTTTGATGCACCAATTTTTTTAGCTGTAGCTTAATATTTTAATTCTGGTTTTTTCAAAATCACAAAATCAGTTTTCGAACATTTTACTGATTGCTACACATCTTTTTCGCTTAAGGCGTTATCACCAAGTGTTATATATTTTTTTAATTGTCGTAATCAATAGCGCTTCTGAAGCGCTCTAAAGCAGCAGTGAAGCGCATCTCTCTCGTTTCCAAAAGCGCTGAAATTAACATTGGCATGTCATTGGAAGGAACCGCTGCGATCTCGCTACCAGAAATGCTCTTTGGATGCGCATCGCTCTCGCATCCAGAAATGCTGTTTGGATGCGCATCGCTCTCGCATTCAGAAATGCTCTTTGGATGCTTTTTGGATGACAATAAAAATATATAAAAAATTAATTTTTGATTGAAATTTTTTAATTATAATTATTTTTATTTTACTAAATTAATTATAATTGAAAAATTGCATGTTGAAAAACTTTTGTGTTAGGTCTGGGCCGAAGTTGAATTTACTCAAGTATTTTTCATATACGTACCAAATCTCATTCACTTATGACAAAAGGTTTCAAAGACAGGATTAATTCTTTCGATTAAAGCCAAATATTTTCATATAAATAGCGTTTTTGCGACATTCAAGGGCCTGGGGGAACGGTCAAATATTTTCCGATCAGGACTAAAATTTTTATGCTTGATACTTACGCCAATAGAAAACCGTCACTTTTTTAATTTTTGCGATTGGTCTAATGGCCATCAATTTTTGCGTTACTTTAAAACAGTTTATCGATGGGCTTCAGTTATAATTGGCGGCTTGCTACATACATAAGTACAGAGGCACTAAAACAAACTTTTAAGCTTTTTCCTTGAAGGACTATTTTGAGTCATAATTTTGTAAATATATGTACATAAACACAAAACTGTTGTACGCATATGTTATCCATTTGAAATATTAAATACAAACACAATTTACCAATACTTTTGCATTTAAAACCACGCGTTGAAAAATAATTTGAAGCCTTCAAAATTACTTACCCACAAAGATGCTGTATGTACTGCTAGTAAGATATTATCTACAAATTTGGTATGATGCTTCTAGACTTGCCGGCTCCATACATGCACACTTATTTTCCAAAAATGTACTACATACATATTCATATGTCTGTACACAAATGTAAAAATTTCCATTTTCGGCTACTCGCTTTTCGTTGTCTACTTCTTCTGTTGCTGCTGCTGTTTTTTGTTTTTTTCTCGCGACGCTGCTACTCGACACGCTGACGCTTTTCAAAACATAAATACGTTAAGAATCGTATGTATGTAGTTGGAGTTGAAAAATAACTTCATTGCGTAAAATTTCCCATATAAATTTTCTCCGAATTTCCTTAAATATGACTGTGCGCACTGACGTCATGCTTTAGCTATTTGTCTGATGAAGCTATTTTAATATCATTGCTTTGAATACTACACAGATACGTAGCTAAATCTATCCCAGCGACAAGTCATTTTTGGATTTTTGCTGACAAATAAACTCTTTTTCTTTATTGTCGTGAAAGCCATATGCCATACATAGGCTAATTTGAGAGATATGAAAACATTTTTTTTTTTTTTTTTGAGATTTTTCATGATGGCAGCATTATAGTGCCTTACTCTGTCTGAACAAATACATCTTTCTAGACCTTTTCTATACTAAGATGATTTTAGTAGACAATATATGGGCGATTTTCGAAAAAGTGTACCATTCAATGTCCTGGGGCTCAAAACCATGTTTAAATTTAAAATTTGATCTATTAAAAAATAGTTTTTAGTATTTTACTATGAAATTGTAAAATAAAGTGTTTAAAACTCATTCTCCGCCTCTAAGTGCACTTAATTTGCTCGTTTCGCATATTACTTTATTTTCTAAAAAAAAACTTATATGACATTGTTTGTATACATGTATATTTCAGCTACTGTTTCCATGTGTACTCTCCGAAAAAAAATTTTAATATACATAGAATTGACATAGAAGTCGGTCCCGTATTTTTGACTACCTCCGTTCAGTTTTTCTTATTTTAACTGTAATTTTTTTTTAAATATTGAGTCAATAGAGAGCTGAAAGTGAAGAGAAAGAGGAGATTCAGTGTATTTTCAGCTCAGTTAGTTTTGGTTTTTCGATTGTGAGCATTCGTGTGCTTCGTTTTTAAAAAAATATTAAAAATTTTGTAAGGAACGCAAATGTGCATCCTTCTCCGCGTAACTTATTTTTTTTTTATATAACTAAACATGTTATTTAATCTTTGTATAATTAAATCAATAAACGATTATACGGGATATCCAGCAACTTTCTAAAAAAAATTGCTATTTTCATTGTGATATTACTGTTTTTGCAACATTTTGTCATTCTCTGTTCAATCATTCTCCGTCGTTTTTTTGCAACATTCTCCGTTTAGTAATCCTCCACCTGGTTTTTATACCCTACATCCAGGGTATATTCACTTTGTCCTTCCGTTTGTATCGCAGAGAAGGAGGCGTGGCAGATATAGAAAAGTATATATATTCGTGATCAGTGTCATCTTTTGAGTCGATGTAGCTATGTCAGTCTGTCTGGCTAACTGTATGGCTGGCTGAGCGGCTGGTTGGCTAGCTGTACCTGGAAATACATTTTTTGGAAAAAAAGAGCAAGATAATACAATGAAATTTGGTACACCATCTCCGTCGTTAAGGTTAGCTTGTGGGATTGAAAATGAGCGAAATCGGTCAACGGACACGCCTACCGCCCATACAAAAAATGTTTTCAAAATGAAACTATGAGTATTTTTTAAGGCAATGCAACCAAAATACACATTAATACTACGAATTATGAGTGCAAGCTCTAAACCAAAAACGAGCGAATTCGAACAAGAGGGCGTGGCACCTCCCATATAAGCAAAAGCTTCAAAACGATATATTGAAAGCGTTTTTTGAGATGATCGAATTAAATTTTACTCAGACACTAAAAACTATAAATTCACGCTCCAAGCTAAAACTAGACAAACTCGGACAAGGGAGCCTGGCACCTCCTATATAAGCAAAAGTTTCAAAACGTTATACTGAAAACGCTTTTCGAGATAATCCAACAAAATTTCACCCAGCCGCTACGAACTATAAATGCAAGCTCTGAGCAAAAACAGAATGAAATCGGACATGGAGGCGTGGCACCTCCCATATAAGTAAAAGTTTCAAAATGCTATACTGAAAGAGTTTTTGAGATAATCCAACTAAACTTCACCCAAATACTAAAGACTATAAATGCACGCTCGGTCAAGAGGGCGTGGTACCTTCTATATAAGCAAAAGTTTCAAAACGCTATGCTGAAAACATTTTTTGAGATAATGCATCCAAATTTCACTCAGCCGCTAAGAACAATAAATGCTAGCTCTGAGCAAAAACTCGGACAAGAGGGCGTGGCACCTCCCATATAAGCAAAATTTTCAAAACACTGCACTGTATGGTATTTAATGTTTGGCCAGCTTATACTATGTTTTCACAGGAGATTTAGCTGTAATGAGATTTATAAGCCAGGTAGTTCAATCCTATCCATTTCCACTGATTTTGGTCAAATGTCAAAAGCGGGAAAATGAAAGTTGTTTCTTCCTTATCCTCAAATTTTCTTCCGTATGCTTTTTCAATGATATTTAAGGCCATTTGTCACCCCATAGGTATCAGTTGGTCGAAAGTATCCAAAATCGGTAGCCCTATTAAGATTTATAAGAAGATTTAAAATAAATCTCGTCAGAAGTAGATTTATTTTATATGGTAAAAACGTGACCCAAAAGCGCGATTTATAGCTAGAACTCGAAATATCGAAACCATCTCATAAATCTCCGATGGAAACGTTGTATCTGACTCATTTTGAGTATTTTTTAAGTCGTTATATTATACCGTATTATGTCGTAATTTTGAATGAGATCGCTTTGCGCGAACTCTTAATTACCTTCAAAAGAGTCATACAAAATTCTAGGCACACTTTTTTGATAATATTTATTAAACATATTTCCAGCTATAATTATAATTAAGAATTTGGAAATAATTTTTTTTTTTTGTAAATTTTGGAATCAGTCTAAAACATATTCCGTTAATTTTCAAAATTTCCCCCTATTCCTTTCTAACTATTTGAATTACTTTAATTAAACTTGGAAACTCTTTGCAATTACAGGTTGGCAGCGGCTCAGGAAGCGGCGCTAGCAGGGCATCAACAGGGCTCCACAAGCGGGGGGCACTTGGGTCGAAGGGGAGCCCATCGCTTAGCTGATAGAATGGGTGGCCCAAAGAAAGAGGAAACACCACCTGGTGGTGGGCCCACATCACTATTTATCCTTACAGAGGATAATATAATTAGGAGATACACACGATTCATCATAGAATGGCCGCCCTTCGAGTACGCTGTGTTATTGACAATCATTGCCAACTGTGTTGTTTTGGCATTAGAGGAACATTTGCCTTGTGGTGATAAAACAGTATTGGCTCAGAAATTGGTAAGTACTATTACAGTACAAAGATAAATATTGTGCTGGGAACTATATCTAAATTAACAATTGTAAAATCTTTTTCCATTTTCTTTCGTTTTTGCAATTTTAGGAAGTAACCGAGAATTATTTTTTATGCATATTCTGTGTAGAAGCATCGGTCAAGATCCTTGCCCTCGGGCTTGTTCTGCATAAACACTCCTACCTCAGGAATATTTGGAACATCATGGATTTTTTCGTTGTATTAACGGGGTAAATTATGCCATATGATTTGAAGAATAAGCAAAATTTGTGTGCGCTCTCTCTTTCTCTATTTGTCTTTCGCGCTATACATGTCACTCTCTCTCTCTCTCCTTCTTACACACTGACTGTCATTGTGTCGTTTTCGTTCGTAATGAACGAATGAAGATTGTTAAGGCTTCATCACTGAAACTTTTCCTTTATCTTTTTTACTCTCTATAAAAACAACTTACAAATGTCGAATGTTTGTGCTCATTTGTGATAAGTGTTTTTTTTTGTTTGTTTTCTTTTTTTTTCAACTTAAATTGTTTATTTTTAATATTATTTATTTTTTTGTTTTGTTTTTTTTTTTTTGTGCTCTCAATTCTCTTTCAAACATTTTCTATTTACAAAAAAAAAAAAAAAGTTTTAACACACGCTCTCTTTTTCTCCCTTTCTCTCAATGCTCTCTTCACACAAAAAAAAAAAACCACCACACTTATTTTGCATGTCTGTCAAATTTCCGTTAATTTTTACAAATTTTTTTTACACTCTCTGTGTCCTTATGTTTATAATTTAATTATTTGTTAATTTTTAAAATTTTATTTTTTTAATATTTTTTCTTTTTGTTTTTCCTATTTTACTTTTATTTTTGCGCTCTCTCTTATGCTCTCTCGAAAACTGACCACGCACTACTCATCTACCACAAAATAATCATCATCAATACAACCACAATCAACAAAAAAACTACAAAAACTATGCTCGGGTTAGCGCTATGACGATCTTCGCCGAAGCAAACATCGATGTCGATCTGCGCATGTTGCGCTCATTTCGTGTCCTTCGGCCGCTCAAGCTCGTTTCGAGAATTCCAAGTAAGCTGGCGTCATTTTAACCCCGAGTCATATAGAAAAAAAAGAGAATCTCCAGTGGTTCTCAAACGATTGATAGTTAGAGAGATAGACTTAGACAATGAAATCTGTGTTTAGTCAAAATAATTTTTTTAATATTTAAATATGTCTACATTCATTAATATCTATGAATATTTAGTTCATCATCGTTAAATATTTACGCGCCGTACCTACAGTTTTAACCAGATCTTGAAATTTATTTTTAAAAGTTTTTAAAAGTTTTTAAAAATTAACTTTTTAGTTCGAAGTTTAACGTTTTCACGAACTTTTAAAAGTTATCAAATAAAACTAAAAATTTAAAATATATTGGAAATATAAGCAACCTTTATTATTTATATACTATTTTTCCACCGGAGACTTAGCGGCGATTTATAAATTTAGTCGTTAAATCCTAGCCGTTTCTAACGGCCAAAAGAGATTTATTTCTGATAATATACGTTATCCTTCCTTTTCTTCATAATATTAATTTTCCATTTCCTACTTTTAAATGACATTTAATGCAAAATGTCATTGTTAAGGGCTGTCGCTTGGTCGAAAATTGCCAAAATCGATAGCTCTGTTGAAATTTATAAGATAATTTAAAATCTATTCAGAAGTAGATAAATCTCTTCAGAAATAGATTTATTTTTGTATGGTGAATCACCATACGAAAGACTTAGAACTAAATCTCGTAACAGCCGTAAATAACCACATAAATCTCCGATGGAAACGTAGTATAATTGTTTTTCAATGTAACTTGTGTTTGTCTGGCTTAATAAATAAGAGTTTTAAGGTCTGGTCTTAACTATGTTTAGATTTTAGTATGAAACACTATTCTTAAGTACATTATACAATACATCTGATAGCGAAAAGTCAATAACAATACTAGATACATGTATGTACTTTCAAGAAAGTTATTTTTATATAGATTTAGACTTTTAACTTAAGTTTAAGCTAGTTGGTTATTAGTTTTCTATTAAAGTCAAAAGAAAAAAACGAAAAAATTATTCTTACATAATAATTAATAGTAAATATATATGTTTTACTAATTTAGCCTACATTTTACTTCATATTTGGTACGCTAGTCCTCAAAAACAAAAACAAATTTAGCTTAAATATTGTTGTGACATTAGGTCCAACAATATTATTAAAATTTTTAATAATATTTTAATTTAAAACGTGTATAGTTATATATGTTAAGCACGCGGTATGGCAATTAAATATCATCAAAAATATCATCAGTATAGAAAGCTCGAATATGATGAGAATTATATAAATTGAAAACGAACAAATTTCTCATTATGATTTACTCTGCGCAATCCTCCGACAAATACTTTGATCTTGTGAACTGTTTATCTATGTCTTGTGCTTTAAAAGGTGCCTATTATAGAAAACCTGATGGGAGTCGTTCAAGGCTAAATTTTATTCCTGTTCTTCACACACGGTCCAGTGTACGACGAAAGGCGCAATCTTCCATCAGCATAATGCCGATAGTTGGTTTCCATTCTTAGAATCATGCGATCAGATACAATTCCTGGTAGGGAAATGAGGAGTATCTAAGCCTCTGACATTCATTGGGTCATGGCACTCGGTTGAGAGTGCAACTCCACACCGAGCTTTCAAACTCTTGCAGAGATTTAGATCCAAACCATAGCCACCACGAAACTCCCCGAAGGGCAATCCCAATAGTCAGTTGGAATATCCATCGAACCGGATACTCCAAAGGGCTACCCACTTCCGTGGTACCAGAATAATCTCTGGTCAGATTTCGTAGCAAAACGCTACTGTTCGTATGACTCTCATCCGCCTGGGACTAATCACCCATATCGATTTATCATGGATTGTGGGAACATGTTTCTTGATGCATCCCTCCCATCAAGAAAGCTTAAGACTTTCTTGGGAGAAGTAGTCCTACCCAAGGTTACCAGACATGGGACAATGTCTGGCCAACAGCCTCTCAAGCACGTTTCATCACTCCTCCGTTAATCTCTTGTTAATCAACGTTTAATCACCAATCAATCTTCAATACCATACAGACAAGATTGCGCCAGTCGCTTGAAATTTCTTGGTACCTAATTATTTGTCATATCTCGTATATACTTTACATAGTTTTAATGATATGTTAAAATACGTAACTTTTGACTATAAATGCTGCTAGCAGTAACAATAACTATAATTAGATTTTTTTTATATTCCTTCATTTTAGCTTATATATTTAAATTTTACTTCAGATAAAATTTTAAACAAACTTTTAAGGCAAATATATAAGTGCGCGAACATATAAATTATAGACAGAGATAAAACATTTTGTTATAAGGGCTAAAAATTTTGAAATGTATGTACCAGAATTTATACATATGGCAAGTTCTATTTCCAATTTTCCTATTGCTAAAGTTTGCGCTTTTTGAACGTTACTTAAATTTTTCAAATTTATGGTATTCAATCCTTTTCAATTAATCAATGCTTCTACTTATTTTTGAACTATTAGGATACTATTTGGCATATTTGGAATTGAAAGAACTTTTTCGATGAATTTTGTTATTTCATAACTCTATAAGATTTTTTCGATACACTTAGGCTTAAGTATCTTTTTTCATATATTTCTGTTACATGTTGCACTGTGTATTAAGTGAGTTCGTGTTAATTTCGATTATCATCAAATTTGTTTACATTTTTTGGAACAGAATCCAAAAATCGTTTAGGTTAGGAGACATTTAATTTTACCCTAGAGAAAGCATGGGGACTTTGGTCTAAAAACTTTTCACCATACAAAAATCTTATCAGATATTTATCAGTTGCTATTCAATTGTATTGTATACTCCGGCACCATCTAGGGGAATCTTTTCAATACTTAAAAAGTTTTTGACATTTTGATACTATTCCGAATATTAATAACTATTTTGATGTTTTTTCATACAACTCTATGTAAATACATTTCACTGTTTTTGCTAAGACAATACTAAACTTTTGAAATTTCATGGATTTTTTGAACTGTTATTACTTGATTCTTTCTGATACTTCTCGATGCTTCTCAAATTTGAACAAACTTTTTTATGTCCTTCAAACAGAATATCTTCTTATTTACATATTGATTTTATTTTTTTCCAATGTATTCGATATCTTCTGATAACATTCGGTACTTATGAATTTTTTTCGAGACCAAATTTATTTGTTTCCATTTTGGGCTACGAATTGTATTTAAAGATAAATTTTTCTAAATTCTGGTACTAAATATTTGAAAAAATGGGTATTATTTTTTTTTTTTTAAATTAAATGTTTGTGCTCCAGAAAAAAGGTTAATAGAATAGAATTACACATATCATGCCCAAAGCGTTATTTTTGTTATATTTATAAAAAATCATGCTGCCAATTTCTTATTAAAAATTATTTTGATTCAATTTTTTTCTTGTTTTTTTTTTTTAACTAGTACGTTTTTCAACATCTTTCCTTACAAAACTATTTTTCATATTTCACCCTATATCTTTTACATCTTTTACGTGTGCTTTTCTTGTTGTCTGTGCAAAGTCTTAGATTAACCCTTTCCGTGATTTTGTCCAATATATTGGACGATCGCTTTCCGCTATGTTTCAAAGCCTACTGTTACCGCTACATTTTTGCTATTCTCTTTTCAACATCTTTTTAGCGTTGAACAAGGTTTCATAAGTTTGTAAATGTTGATGGTGCTGGCATTCTGAAAGCCAAAAATCATTTTTTCCATGTTTTAGTGAATGTATATTTTTGGTTTTTTTGTAGGCAATGTTATGATAAAAATAATACATATTTCCAAGGCTCGGATCATTTTCAAAAAATTCATGAGTATTTCAACAAAATTATATAATAGATTCGTGGTAAATAATTTTACAAAAGTTGTATGCGGTAACCTGTGGAGTGCAATTTATAGGTGTCCAATATATTGGACAATTGCTTTCAAAGGCTGCAGAGTATAAGTCATAAGTGTCCAATATATTGGACAACTGCATTCAAAGGTTGTAGTTTTTTGTATTATTGTATATAAAAATATCGTTTTTCATAAGATATGTCATCAAATAAAAAACTTTCAATGGTCAGATCATGGAAATGACGTTGATGACAGATTTGAGGATCCACTCCAGTGGTGTAGCTGTTTAATTATATGTATGTCTAAAATGCAATGAACTTCTAAAAAAAATACCAGAGTTGCTTTCAGGAATTACACAAAAAAAAATTATTATATTGCATGTTTTTCTCTTAATTTCAAAATTTTATCAACGAAAATTTATTTTATATTAAAATAAATACTAAAAAATAACTAAAACTAAACTCTTACATCATCATTAAATTGGAAATTGGTAAGATGTATTGAAAAAATTATGGTCGTTGCGAGTAATTGTCCAATATATTGGACACCTCATACCACCCACATTAGGCAACCTACCTCGATTTTTCTTTCATATTTGTATTTCTCGGCATCAAATTAGTCTTTGGGCCAAATTTCATAATTTTAACTTAACTTCTCGATTAAAAGCACGGAAAGGGTTAATACGTTCGTAGATCATTTTCAGCAAATAAGCGAAGAAACATTATTTTGAAAAATCTATAGTAAAAAATTCGACATCAAAGCATTTACTTAACTCTTTCGAATCGGTTGTGACAATACATGCTAAAAAGTTTTGAATAATAACATTATTCGGTTATATATAGTACATCATTTAAATTGCATGAATTAATAAAATTAATGAAATTTTTAGTAACTACTGTTTTTTCTCATAACCACTTCAAGGACATTATAATCCAAAAATTCAAATCAAAAACAACTGTTGGGAGTAAAGACCGAAAGCGCCTGTGGAGACAAAAATTTTAACTTAGAGACGGTCAAAAATTTAACTTAAATTTAGTTTCTGAGGTTAATTTATCAAAAAAATTGCAAGCCCTACACTTTTGTGTGGTTCGAAAGGGTTAATAAGCAAAAAACTTAGAAAACTCGGTGACTGCTTTTGCTGCAAACGATCTATGTATGTTTGAAAAATGCTTATTAAACACACAAATACATACATATATAATATATACCTAATAAATATATTTAACTAATTCATAATATTTATACTCTCCTTTCATTTTATATTTTGTGTATTTTTCCATAACTACATTATTAAATGTATACTCTCTCGTTCACATACATATATCGCTATTTATGTGTGCCTTCAACATAATTGACCTAAAATTTGACTCCGAATTGACGTTATGTTTCAAAACTTATTCATTCACTGAACATACGTTTGAAACAACAACAACAAATACAAACAAAAATTTGACACATGATGACGATATACACAAAACAACAACATATGACTGACCAACACATAAATCACATCAGATTACTAACACTGATCCCACGAGGGTTACAAGGGTTCGACCTAAGAACTCTAAGGGCCATTCGTGTGCTAAGGCCCTTAAAGTTAGTCTCTGGAATTCCTAGTGAGTAGTTGAAATAATTAGTTTTATGTATTATGTATTTAGTGTAGTATTTAGTATTTTTAGAAAATTAGTTTTTTTTTGTACTAAAAATAATTAAATCATTTTTGCAAATTATTTTTATTAATAAGCTTTTTTTAATTATTTTGATAGTTATTTATAATTTTTGAAGAAACTGTTTTCCAAAAATATCTTGTCTCAAGTTCAAGGCATAAACTTAAACTTCATATTTTGTATATTTCGCTTCTAGAGCTTTTTGTTTTATTTAAAGAAATTAGTTTTTTAGCTGAAGTAAATTGAATTTTTTTCCTTGATTTATATTTATGATGGTACTATTGTTCTTCGATTTTGATAAAAGTTCTATTGAGCCAACTCGGTTCGGTTTCTATAACTCAGTGTCTTAAAATTATTTCGTTCAAATATTGTTCACGACTAGCTCTTAAATGGTTCATTCTGTGGGTCCAATTTTCGACAACTCTTTCGAGCATATTGGCCGGTATTCCTTGAATAACACGAGTTATGTTGATTTTCAAAGCGTTGATAGTTTCGGGTTTATCGACATAAACAAGTGATTCAACATATTTCCAAAGAAAGTAATCCAATGACTTCAAATCACAGGATCTTGGTGGCCAATTAGCTGGAGCATTTCTTGAGATGATGTTTTCATCGAACGTTTCCCTCAATATAGTGAATATTTCTCCAGCTGTTGCACCATCCTTTTGAAACCAGAAGTCGGCTACAGTAATATCCTAAATTTTTGGCAAGAAAAATTCGTTGATCCTTGGTCTGTAGCGAGCACCATTGACCGTAACACGGGCTCTATCTGCATTTTTGAAGAAATGCGGTCCGATGATGCCTCCTGCAAGCTTGCACTGGACACTGGGCCTTCGGCAAGCATACTCAAGAGCTGCGTATTCCTTTCAAATATTTTTGTTGGAGTTGCTCAGATGAAAACACGCACGAATTTCTTGAACACTTTTTCGATGAATGCACTGCTCTAGCGAGAGCTAGACTTATATTGCTAAAAAAAGCTTTTCACTAATGCACTTAGGACATAGGACTCACTGGATATTCTTCTTCTGGATAAACTTCTTTCGCAATTTAAAGATACATGGCTACATACAGAACAAAAATATCAAACAAGAGATAAAAGAGAAATACTCACCGTTGCATCTCTCTCCCTCTCGCAGGCACAAAGATCTATGTAACGAAATGTGACTTGAAAATTTATCTTCAGTAGCCGAAAAAACTTACAAAAATACCATATAATTTTTTTAATTTTCGAAATTTCAATTTACTTCAATAGCTTTGTTTAAAAACATTTATAGTAAGAATATAGTGCATTTTTCATGTACCAACCTAGAATATTTGATTTTTGATTTAAAAACTTTATTGACAACAATTTACTAATACAATTTTTTCTCTTTTTTTTTCTCACTGTGTGAAACAATGTCCAACATAGGTTTACAAGTAGTTTTAAAATCAATTATCAAAGCAATGGCACCGTTACTTCAAATTGGACTGTTGGTCCTGTTTGCGATCGTTATATTTGCAATCATCGGACTCGAGTTCTATTCGGGCGCACTGCATAAGACTTGCTATAGCCTAGAGGATCTAAGTAAACGAATTATAAGAAATTATATTTCGAAATAACTTTTTGAAATTAACAACAAGTTCTGATATTTACTAATATATATATTTCTTACAGGATTAATGGTTAGGGAAGGTGAATCAGAGACACCCTGTAACACAGATAATGCAGCGGAGAAGGCAGCCGGTTCATATGTGTGTAACTATAATACGAGTATGTGTCTGGAAAAGTGGGATGGACCAAACGATGGCATAACTAGTTTTGACAATATCGGGTTTGCCATGTTAACTGTATTCCAGTGCATCACAATGGAAGGCTGGACAGCAATACTGTATTGGGTAAATTACAAAATTTTGAACAAAATATGGAAGAATAGCAATATTGCTAAGTTTGTGTAGGAGCTTTTGTTTTGGAAAAGCTTAAAAAAAAAGAAAACGAAATAACGTTTACAATAAACGTAATGTAATGCTAAAATCATTTAATGCTAAAATGCTTTAAGCGTCTTTGCTATATTGCAAAACTATGATCTTCATTTGGCATATACTAAATTGTACATAAGTTTTCATAAAGTACCACATCTCCATTTTAAGGTGCTTAACCGTCATTCTTTTCATAACTATACTCTCGATGTCAATTATATAAAATACTAGCTCACTTAAAAATAAATCTGTATCCGCTTTGCATATATAGGACATTTATGTACGAATTTCATTAAATAATGGCCCAGTTGCTTAGCCGTAAATTACATTTTTTCCGTCCATAATACGAATTTACTTCTACAAACGAAAATTTTACTTCTGACGTGATTTATTTTAAATCTTTGTATAAATCTCGACTTTGGCTATTTTTGACCAAACGACACCTCTTAAAAATAAAAGTAAATATAAGAAAATGTTAATAGAAAAGGAAAAACAACTTTCATTTTCCCGCTTATGAGATTCACTGTCAAAAACAAATCTTTTTTGGCCGCTGTAAATGGGAAGAATTTAACAGCGAGATTTATAAATCTAGTCACAGCCAGATCTCCATTGGAAACGTAGTATAAGGCAGAATGTTTTTTCTGTGTCGCAATTCTTTACCCTCGATGTTAATGGTTATGTACTTATATTGGTCGGAGAGTTATTCCTTATCATTATTATCCTTGTAGCTTCTGTTAATTCGAATATTTCTAACAGAAATAGCATACACTCATCTCATGATCTTATCGATCCTTAGAGATTATTTATATTGGAGTGGACAATACTTGTGGAAATGTCTGTATAGAGCAGTGTTCTTCAACATTTTTACAGCTGCGGAACGGCGATATAATTTCGCGGACCGGGATCATACATTTTCGCATCTTATGCGGATCGGTACGGACCATTAGTTGAAGAACACTGGTATAGACTATCTCATTAGATAGGCGAAGCTTCAGAATTTTAATTTTTGTCATTAAAAGGCACTATTTTATGAGCAGGCATTCCTCAAAATTGGGGCTCACTGACATAAGAGATCAGTGAAGAATTTGTAAAGATCCTGACGTCGAAGAGTTTATTTTCATACTTTTATTCTTTTATGCTTGGATAAACGTCTCTATTTATGACTTTAATTTTTTGCCATTTTGGTTGCATTTTTAGTGTAGTTCGGCGTGAACATAGGCCATAAAGGACAGATCATAGACCACAGATTATGGAACATAGACAATCTCAGACAATAAATTTCGGACCACAGACCATATAAAAAGAGATCATAGACAAAAGATTGTGGACCACAGTTCATAAACAATAGATCAAAGACCATAGAATGTTGCACATAGAACATAAAAGACAGACCATAGACCATATATTATGGAATATAAACTACAAAAGACAGATCAAAAGCCATAAACCATAAAGGCAAGATCATAAACCATTTATTATGAATCATAGGCCACAAAGAACAGATCAAAGACCATAGAAAGTGGAACATAAAACAAAAAGGACATATCACAGATTATAGACAGATTGTGGAACATAAACCATAAAAAAAAAATATCATAGACCATATGTAGATTATGGAACATTTTGGCCATAAATGACAGATCATAGACCATAGATTATGAAATATAGACTATAAAGGACAGATGTTAGACCAAAAATTTTTGACCATAACAATGAAGGACAGATCATAGACCATAGATTATAGAACATAGACTACAACGGATCAAAGATCATACACCATAAAGGATGGATTATGGGCCACAGATCATAAAGGACAGATCATAGACAAAAGATTATGGACTACAGTCCATAAATAATAGATCATAGGCCATAGAATGTTTAAAATAGAACATAAAGAACAGATCTTAGACCATATATTATAAAGCATAAACTACAAAAGACAGATCAAAGACCAAACACCATAAAGGATAGATCATAGACTATTAATAACCGAACATAGGCCCTAAAAAAGGGGTCATAGACCAAGATTATGGAACATAAGCCACAAAGGATCCTAGACAATAAATTTTGAACCACAGACCATAAAAGATAGATAGTAGACCATAGAAAGTGGAACACAAAATATAAAGGACAGACATATATAATGGACCATAAAGATAAAGTACAAATCATACTCCATAGGTTATGGAACATAGACTACAAAAGACAGATCAAAGACCATACACCAAAAGGATAGATCATAGACCATTAATTGTGGAACATAGGCCATTAAGGACAGATCATAGACCACAGATTATGGAACAAAGACCATGAAGGACACATCACAGTTCATAAAGGACAGATTGTAGACCGAAGACTGTGGAACATAAACCATAAAAAAAAGATCATAGAACATAGATTATGGAGAATTACTTTCGCGCCACTGGATAAAATATTTTTTTTTTCTTTGCTGTAAGCAAATGTTGTTATCGTAGTAGAAATCTTTTAACTGTTGTTAAAGCTCTATCGGACTTTAGTTTGGAACTTATTAGAAGCTTTATCTCTTAAGATAAAACAAGACCATTTAATTTCCTTTATAGTTTTTTGTCGATTGGAATGTACTTTTTCTTCAAAGTTTACCTTCAGGTCTTAACGATTTTTCACTCAACAAAATCATGGTGTATATTTATGAAAAGAATGATTGAAAAAGTATTCCTTAATCCTTGCACTTATGTAAATGCGTAAAAAAGTTAAGAGTTATTTATATGTTTCTTGAGAATTTTCTACCCCAGCACTAAAATTTAAGTTAGTTTTGATAAGATAAAAATATTTAAAAAAACATTCACATTTAATTATAATTTCTACAAAAAAAAAAAATAAAAAATGTTGTGCCTTCTTTCTTCAAAAACTATCATCCCAACTTCTAAAATAAAACTCTCACTTGCTCGCTTGTTCAGTCTCTCTAGCTGTCTCTGTCTAAATCTATATGCATGTAAAGCATCTGCTCTTAACTCACTGTCTGTGTGTTTTTTTTTTTTTTTTTTTTTTTCTGTTAAAATATATGGTTTACTTATACGTTCCATATTATTTTTAACTGACAAATATGCGTGTATGTAATATAAATTGTGCCTCGATTTACCTAATACAGAATTGCCTATCGTTTATCGATAGAGTTCTTTACAGATAATCTCTTTTTCTAATGTTCAAACTTTTGTTTCAAAGCCTTTTATATTTAAATTTCCATTTTGATTTTTTTCATAGCTTAATTTCGCTTTATACATTATGTGTATGTATGAGACTATAAAATATATACCAAAATATATGGCTTGTTTCTCTTTGGTGCATATTGTCCTGAAATGAATTTTTAATATTGGCTGTAAGCTTTTACCCTTATATATTTAAAATTTTAATGAAAACTAATTCATTTTTCACAATTTGCGGTAACATTGAACATGCAAATGTCTACAAATAGCACATTTTTGTTTTTTAAGTTTTTTCCTTGTAAATAAATGGAATAACACAATAAAATTCTGTTAAAATATGGCGCAAAATTAATATCATTCAATTATAAATTTTTACATATGTACACTCAGACATCAATATCAGCGACTTTTTCAAGCGATTATCTTTTTTACATACGCATACGCATAATTTTTATTTTTTTTTTTTTCATTGCAATTCCGAAAATCCTTATATTTCGTTTAACTAAAATCTTTCTGTTATATAAATGCACTCTAATTTGTAAACCTCACTTTTACTTAATCATCAGTCATTGCACACTGCCACACTGTAAGAAATCTTATAATGAATCTGATAGTTTTCAAAATGAAAAATTAGCATTTCGAAATCATATTCCATTTATAAAATGTACTAACTGTTGTATATTACTATGTATATTAATTAAGCAAAACTTTATTAATGCTAAATGTTGTCTTAATTTTATTTTAAATTTAACTCGATTTTTTCAACTCAGTCAGATTTTTGTCAGATTCAGATTTTTTTTTTTTTTAAAAAGAAGAAAAATTAAATTATTAAAGAAGAACTGTTGCCAAAATACTGAGATAGCTTTGCTTACTTCACAAAATGACGAATGACTGACTAGTTGATAATTTTTAACAAAAGTGGGGAATACAAATAAGTTTCAAGTTTTAAGAAGCATTAAGCTCTACAAAATTTCATATGATTCGTACACAGACCGAAAACGACTACATCAATAGAACAAAAGCAAGAAGATATTTATATGGTTTTCATCCAAAAAAAGAAGTCACATCAAAACTAAAGAGTAAATCTTCTTAAAATTTCTGTCAACATTTGTATGAAAACAGCGTAAAAGTAAGAAGAAATATTATATTTACAAAACGTTTCTTCTAATTTCATCGTATTCAATACGATTTTTTCTTGAAACAACATTTTCACTTGAAAATTATGTGAAAATCATTTTAATTTTACTTATTGACAAATGATAAAATTTCTTCCTTATACTACAAGGTATTTGTGAAAAAGATTTATAATGAGTATTAAGTAAAAAGATTTCTATATAATTTTGTTGTAACTTTTTTTTTGGATGAAAACCATAGAGAAATCTTACTTTTGCTCTATTTAAGGTGGTCATAATTTGCCCTCACGTTACTAACATTATTCTATGTTAAATTCCATACAAAAATGAGACGAAATTCTTTCCCAACTTTTAAGATTTTCTACATTAGGTATAACATAGGAATTTCTCTGTGGAATTCATACATTTTATTTTTTTTAATCGGAGTTTATTGTAAAACAGCTTTAAATGAAAATCTTCTTGTTTTAGCGGCCATTTTTCGCTCTGTGCAGCATATATTATCTAGTTTCTTTTCCAATTTGACCCCTACTTTTGAAGCTACCATCAATTCAACACTATTCTCTGCAACAGGGTTTAATTGATTTTTAAAATCTCAAGTAGATGCCCTGCCCTCAAAATAGGTCGAAAAATAGTATTCTTGGAAAAAATCACATCCAACCAAAACAAAATAGTAATTTTTGATGTATGTGTCGGTGCTGAATCCGTATCAAGCCTCAGAATTGCACTTATGGTTTTTGAAACATTCTAAAGTTAAAGCTTAAAAACTCGATTTTTGAGGATATATAGAGAATGTTCTAAATTGTTTTGCCTTTTTCTACTAAATGCATCACTTAGTACTATTCTTCTTCTTTAGAGTAAGCTGTGAATTGGTCTGGTATGATTTTTCCTTAAAAAGATATGACCAGGTCCTATAAGATATAAGTGTTATTAATGAAGAAAAAATTAAATGGTCAAAAATGTGGCTTGTAGGACAAGAAAAAGTTTTGGAACAGAGTTCTAAAGAAACGACGATGTTATGAGCAAGGTCGGAACATTGTTCTACAAGATTAAACTATCTGACTGAGATCTAATCATTTATTTTATAAAATTGTCTATATGCCTTCTGCAGGGTGTTCCAATAAGAGTTTTTTTGTTTTTACAAAAAATTCATGTCTAATGTACACTGAATGTTTATAGCATATGAATGAAATACTAAACCGCTCAAACGATTAGAACCTACATATTGAGATTTATCACTATTTTACTATATTAAAAATTTAAGTACAACTTCCGGCCTAAGAAGACTCTTGTGATGCAAGAGATTGTCGGGTATTCTGTGAAAATATGGATGAAGCTTCGAAACATATTCTTTAAGCACATGTTTACTAATGTATTAAAGCAGATGTTTTGATCTATCAAGAATTTTGTCTTTTCTTGACATTCCTATCTAGAGTAAAAACAACACCTCAATTGGTAGAGTCCCTAAGTGGAATTGTCTCATGACTTCTTTACACGTGGAAGATCATCTGGTTCAAAATCTTCAAGCGAAAACATTCACTGTAATATTATAGTTACTTCAGCAAAATTTTTAAGTAAAAATCGTCATTTTTGATATTGATTCATTTTTGAAGTAACAAACATAAAAAAAACTTCTTGGAACACTCTGTATTAAACTATAAATATATCTTAATAATAATTTTTAAGTGTAAATGTGACTTGTAAATTGTTAAGCTTTTATCTATGCATATCTATGTACCTACCACAAACTTTTTTGATGAAACCGTAAGCAGAAAATATTTTTCTGTTTAATGTTTTTTCTTTTTTATTTTTGTTGTTGTTGAAATCATTTAAATTATAATTGAATCATTTTGAATCTTGCAGACCAACGATGCTTTAGGTTCAACATTTAATTGGATATATTTCGTGCCTCTTATAGTTATAGGCTCATTTTTTATGCTCAACTTAGTTCTTGGTGTTCTTAGCGGGTAAGTGTGTTGAAAACAACGAAAAAAAAAAAAAAACAACAACTACTACTAAATATATGTATGTACATATTGTAATAAAAATACAATTATTTTATTTTTTATTTAAAAAATTTTTTATTAAAAAACCTTTTTTTTTTTTTTGTATTTTTATTTGTTAATTTTCTTCTTCTTCTTTTATAATTAAAAAAACAAAAAAATTTTTTTAATAATTTTAATACATAAAATAGGGAATTTTCAAATGAACGTAATCGTGTTGAACGTCGCATGGAATTTCAAAAATGCCGTTTTCGCGCCATGTTTCAAACTGCTATGGTCTCCTATCTTGATTGGATAACGCAAGCAGGTTCATATTACAAAAATATACAATTTGAAAAAAAAAAAAATAAAAAAATTAGTAAAATATTCAAATGAAACAATTTAGTGCGCCGTCCTTAATACAAATAGTACACCGAAACAAAAAAAAAAAAAGTACAAATTACTTAATATCTAGTTGTACACCAAATTTCCGAAATAGTTTAACACTTTGGCTATCACTACAAAGCGATATACATACATAAATATAAATATATAAATTTTTAATCAAAATTCCTATAAAAATCAAACCAATGCTAGTCTGTGTTAAAGAAACAAATAAAAACTAAATACCCAATATCCCATAATTAGAAAAAAAGTTATATAGCTATAGCTAATCATATATATGCATATATACATATATACTTATGCTAATAATAATGTACTTTGTAAAATGATACCCCCTAACATACACACTTGCAAATACGTTTGTATTGAATTAATTGTTCAAGGATGTGGATGCGGTTACGTACGTATGTGATTGCAGCTGTTGTTCTTTTAATGCCAGTTCCAAAATAAAATAAAAATACTTTAACCAAATTTATGAAATACTTACAGAACAGTATTGCATTGTTGAGATTTTTTTTGATTACCCTCTGTTTTATACCATTGACAATATCACACTCCTACAGTAACAGCACACAATATACATATACCACTTACTTACATATACTATGAAAGAAGAAATATGCATCATTTTTATTTAAATCACACAAGAAAGGATTTTACCCAGATTTTGAAGGTTTTGGTGATATATAAATTAAATTTTTTTTTTTTGTTTTGTCCGACAAAAATGTTTTGTGCCATTTTTTCCGTTACTGCGCCGTCCCAATCTGATTCCAATTTTTCGAATGCTAATGGTTTTTTTCTATGTCTTTCTTAGTCTGAATTGGGACTTTTCGTAATGATCTTCAGTTTTTTAAACACCAAACGCCGCCGAACAGTTCTGGTAGAAACTGGAACTCTGAACTCTGCTTGCATGACTGAAGCAGACTAAAAAGGATCTCGACATTGTCCTTGCGCGAAATAATACTGATCTTTTCAGTTGTTTTTCCTGATCTACCTCAAGATAATTGTTGTTTTTGTGGCAGCATATCATTACAAACAAGCTTTTGCATTTTCCAATTATTTTGGCTATTTCCCGTTGGCTTCGGAACTCACTTCAAAGCTTCTTGATGATGGAACACTCTACGTTCGAGCAATGCCAAACATTTTTATTTATAATGTCATCTATAATTCAAAACGGACATTTGAGTAACACTTGCTAAAGCTATTTTGCAAAAAAAGGAGTTATTTGAAGTATTAAAAAGTGTGAACCTATTTGTTTGTTCATTGAACGTTTTGACGTAATTTTCATTTGTTCTCTTATTTTCATTTATTCATTTATTCATTTATTCATTTATTCATTTATTCATTTATTCATTTATTCATTTATTCATTTATTCATTTATTCATTTATTCATTTATTCATTTATTCATTTATTCATTTATTCATTTATTCATTTATTCATTTATTCATTTATTCATTTATTCATTTATTCATTTATTCATTTATTCATTTATTCATTTATTCATTTATTCATTTATTCATTTATTCATTTATTCATTTATTCATTTATTCATTTATTCATTTATTCATTTATTCATTTATTCATTTATTCATTTATGCATTTATTCATTTATTCATTTATTCATTTATTCATTTATTCATTTATTCATTTATTCATTTATTCATTTATTCATTTATTCATTTATTCATTTATTCATTTATTCATTTATTCATTTATTCATTTATTCATTTATTCATTTATTCATTTATTCATTTATTCATTTATTCATTTATTCATTTATTCATTTATTCATTTATTCATTTATTCATTTATTCATTTATTCATTTATTCATTTATTCATTTATTCATTTATTCATTTATTCATTTATTCATTTATTCATTTATTCATTTATTCATTTATTCATTTATTCATTTATTCATTTATTCATTTATTCATTTATTCATTTATTCATTTATTCATTTATTCATTTATTCATTTATTCATTTATTCATTTATTCATTTATTCATTTATTTATTTATTCATTTATTCATTTATTCATTTATTCAGCTTCAGACTGATTTTTTCCTAGGGTTTATTCCGACTTTAGGCACTGCTGCGTTATATGAATTATAACACGCTTGGTCGATTTTTCCTTTGCTGTGGCACTCCTTTGTGGGACCATCTGACTAAGTTGAGGTTTTCCACTTACGAGTGCTTGTCGTATTAAGTATTTAATTCAAGGGTGTCAGCGTTTTCAAATCACTGAGCCAAACGCAGTCAGCGTTGCTTTTACAACAACTTTAAATTCGAGTAACAACAAACAAAAAAACAATTTTTTGTTGTTTTTTCATGCCTCGTTTACAACAACAATAATACTTCAACAATTTTCAAAAATTCTAAGGACTAGGACACACACAAAAATTAGGGGAACTCACGCGTTGATGCGCAATGCCCTTGCATCGTTGCGAAAGTGCAATTTGCTAAAGTTTGATATTAGTAAAATCTCAAAAATATTGCCGAAAATTTCGCACTACTTTTGCAATTTCTCAAGATGGAAATATTCACATTGATCGTTCAGGCGCCAGTGCGTAAAAGACTTGCATGTTCGCAACTGCGCATGAACGCATTAATACCCATATTGTTTGTTGTTTTTGTTTTTGATGCGACGTAGTCGTTGTTGTTGTTTTATGTTGGTTCGAGTTCGATTTTGTGTGTACGCAAAAAAAGCAACAAAAACGCGAAATTTTGACGAGCGTGAAAAAAAAACAACAAAAATTATTTCTGTGAATGTTGTACAGAAATATTGATGTTGTTGGGATTGTTGTACAAAAATATTGATGTTGTTGGGTCGAGCCAAAATTGGCTCACTTTTCTTCTACGCTGACACCCTTGATGTATTTATTGCTTTAGTTCTGTATTGTTCCTGTTGTAGATTGTATAGAATATACTGGAGGTCACTTCTAATGTAGTTCTCAAGTTCTTTCCAATCTCTAAGAGCTCCAGCCGTTCTATCGAATACCAGGGTTGTATCTGGGATAGTACCCTCACGCTCCGGTCATCTAAAATAAGCAGTACCGTCAATGTTTGTGACCACGAGTGCTAGTCAGACTCCCATATCGAGTATTTTTCTGCCTTGCGTGTTTGCGTATGTCATGTCTAATTCAATTCATAACTTGTATTTTTGTCATTGATTCATTGACGCGTTCTCTGGGTAAGCTTTTTGAGGCGTTAAATTTTTCTTAGAAATAAAAACAATGATAACTTTAATAACTAAATCACTAATAAGTATTAGTAAATAGCATAATATCAACATTTAAAAACTATACCACACCCAGACACTTTAATTAATTTAATTTTTATTTCGTTTTTTAGTTTAGTTCTGTTTTAAAACTTTTTTTTATATTTTTTTTTATTTTTTCCTTTAACATGTTTATATATAAATACTTTAATATATACATCATGTCTTGTGTTTTATATCCTACAATATACATATGTTTTTCCCTTGAATATAAATATTTTATTGTGTGTTTGTATATGATTTTATGAACATTTTTTTCGTAGTGAATTCGCAAAAGAACGTGAAAAAGTAGAAAATAGACAAGAGTTTCTTAAACTTAGAAGACAACAGCAACTAGAAAGAGAATTAAACGGCTATGTTGAATGGATTTGTAAAGCTGGTAGAGTATTTTAATTCCAAAAATCCCTTATTACATACATTATTATATATATACTTATAAAAATATAAATATATCACTCACCTAATCCTGGTTTGCTTCGATACTTGAATATATTACACACTAAACAGACTACACTTCTCAACACAATACAACTAAACTATTATTAATAAATACTTATATGTATATGTACCTATATACATATAGTAAACATAAGAAAAATTACGTTACACTTGAAGCATGTACGCTTTTGAAGAATTTTTATAAAAATTAATTACTAATATAATTGAATTTTTTTCTATTACCGCCAATATTTCAGAGGAAGTTATACTAGCCGAAGAGCGTACAACGGAAGATGAGAAAATGCATATAATGGAGGGTGAGTCTTTAGATTTTTTGTTATTATTGGACCCAATTTAGTAAAGATATTGTTCAGAAAAATAATTTTTCATATTCTATTTCCATTATTAGAATATAATTATCTAAATAAAAACTATGTAGGATTTTTATATAATAACGGACTTTTCTTATGACTGGATTTAAACTCGCCGGTGCACACAGGTGCCAAACAAAGTAAAAGCTGTCCAAAAATGGTATTTGGCACTAGAGATAGTGAGTGCAACTTTTGAGCAAAAATAAGTTGAGTTCGGATAAGGGGGCGTGGCACCTCCCATATAAGCAAAAGTTTAAAAATGCTATACTGAAAGCGTTTTTTAAGATAAGCCGTCTTAATTTCACTCAGATACTAAAAATATTAAATGCAAGCTTTGAGCAAAAAGGAGGCAATCTCGGACAGGAGGGCGTGGCACCTCCCATATAAACAAGTTTAAAAATGCTATACTAAAAGGGTTTTTTGAGGTAAGCCGTCCAAATTTTACTGAGATACTAAGAATATTATACAATATGAAAACTTTGAGCAAAAGCTAGGCAAACTAGGACAAGAGGGCGTGGCACCTCCCATGTATATAAAAAATTCAAAATGCAATACAGCCATTCCATGCCTAGCGTAACAAGATCTGCTACACCCCTTCCGATTTCGCTGAAATTTGATACATGGTTTTGTTTCATGCCTAGTCTTCAAGAAAATGCAAAAAAAAAAAATTTTGCGATTTTTTTCGTGGTTTGTGGAAGGGTGCAAAGTTTGAAAAAATCTGTAAATTGTGACAAACTCTCTTCAAATAATTGTCAATAACTTAGACATTTCTTAACCGATTTTCATGTTCAGACCACTTCTGGAAAGGTAGGCTATAAGTTCAAGATAAAATTTTTCGGATTTGGTAAAAAGTACTAAATTTACTACTATTTTAGTACTAAACTACAAAACACGTATCCAGGTACACCTTTTTTACCATCCAAAATATATTTTTTGGAAAGAAAGGGAAAAATTCTTTCATATGACTAAATTTCAAGAAGGTATCTTTCTAACTACGCCTGCAATTTGATTAAGAGTATCCGGACTGGCAGAATCTCTCACTGTGAGCAAGCATAGGAAGCAAAGTAGCTAAAAGTTGCACCCAATTTTTTCACCAATTATAGAAAAATCATTTGACAAAAAGACTCCGTTGTCGCCGGAGTGGAACCTGGTGGAACTTTTTTTGTAGCTCTATGACTCTCCAATTTGTATCTCTCGCAGCTAACCTTTCATCATGTATTCAAAAAACCACTAATATTTTTTAATTTAGTATCGATTCACAGGACCAAAAAAAAAAAAAGTCCTGTAGTAGAAAGTTGAGGTACCATACGGTATGGTTTTCAATGTGCTAAAAACGAATCCGAGATCAGAATTTAGCCATCACCCTCAGATTTTGAGATATCCCTGCTTAAAGTTGCAGAAAGTGCTATTTTCAGGCTTATGGTGCAGTTCCAGGAAATGTGGTAGTTCCATTTTTTCAATGACATCGAATAGCCACAATCTTCCTTATAAAACTATATGTTCAAACTTTTCCGATTGGACTCTTACTTTCAGAGTTATCCTACTTTGAAGTAAAGGGTTATCATTTTTATATGTTAAATGGATTTTACGCTACAAATTTAATGTAGTCCTTTGTATGGGGGTTGAGATACGTTTACTTCAAACGGTGATATCTCGGGAAGCAAAAGTCCAATCGAAAAAATTAGGATGTATAGTTTTATAAGGAAGATTATGGCTATTCGATTCCATTGAAAACATGGAACTTCATCGTTTCCTGGAACTGCACCATAAGCCTGAAAACAGCGCTTTCTGCAACTTTAAGCAAGGATATCTCAAAATCTGAGGGTGATGGCTAAATTCCGACCTCGGATTCGTTTTTAGCACATTGAAAACCATACCGTATGGTACCTACCTCAACTTTCAACTACAGGACTTTTTTTTTTTTTTTTGTGGTCCAGTGTTATCATTATTTACGTACCTGATGGTGTCCTCCTTACTATCCAATGACGTTTTTAACATTTTTTTTGTTTCGGAAACCAATAACAACGCATACAATATTACTCTTGCAAAGAAGAAAAATAATCTGTGCTAGGAACTACGACTTTGCGTTAAGGTACAAGAGAGGCAACTCGATATTACGTAACATTTCAAACGCCAAAAAATAATCGAAATCGCAAGTCGATTTCACGATTTTTGGCCAGCTTTTACTACGATTGGCACCTGTGATCTTGCAAATCAGAAAAAAACAGTTTCGTCTTTACAATTTTGTTCATTAGTTTTTCTCCGTGTGCATTACAAAATATTAATTTTAAGTCCCGAGCTATGTCCGTATTCAGAGCTAATTCTGTTTTCCTATTTTAAGCAGAACGTTGTCCCGAAGCATAATAGGGAACCTGATGATATTGTGGTATAGCTAATGTTTGGGTGGAATTTGAAAGAGAATCGTTAGATCAATTTCAGCCAAATTTTTTAATGCTGACCATTGAAGCTTTGGCTACAGAATATATTTCAATAAAATGTGTGCAATTTCATTAAAAAAAGTTATTAAGCAAAATCTGAAAAAAGTCAAAAAAGCTGTTTTCAAAAAGTTGGCAGGTAATGTGGTATATATACTGATCAGTACTTGAAAAACCAAATATTAATTTTGAAAGGTATGAAATAAGTTCATAATAACATTTACATTGGTTCTCAAACTCATAGTTCTTATTAAAAAATAAACAGCCATCAAATAATGTTAAGAATATCAAGAAATATTCATATACCACACTGGCCAATTTTTAGAAATTACAAAATTGTCAAAATTAGATTGGAAACTTTGTGAATTTACAAAAATAAACACTTACTTCGTATTATTTTTCACTTACCTTAATTGAACATAAATTGAACTTCACCAAAACGCAACTTTTTTTTAACAAAATTTTTTTTCCAAAAAACTGACATCGGAAAAATTTAGTTTGGTCCATGACAGCAACACATCTCTGGTTTTTCATGTTTTTTGACAGGATAAAAGCAGTGAAGTTCGCAGGTTCTTTCCCAAATCGGAGATATGCGACCATTGAATGACTATACCACAATAGCATCAGTTCCCCTACTTCACCAAGTTTTTGCTTAAATTTTAATTACTTCGTGTGGCAATGTACTCACAGGCAAGAGAAGACTTTTTAGGGCAACCAATTCCTCTGAAGCCTGGTTCAATAGGTTTTCTTCCTATGATTGTTTTCTTCCTATGATTGTTTTCTCATTCTAACTATTCCGCGTGATAGGCTCCTCACAGGCTCGTAAAGAATTTCTGAGGCCACAAATTTCTATTAAACTTAGAACAACGGTTCTACTTCATGAGTTCACTAACTTAAGTTTTAACAATTCAGTGTGACAAGGACCTCAGGCTCAAGAAATTTTTTTAGGGCCATGAATTCCTATGAAGCTTGGTGCAACGTTTCTTCTACCTACGCTCACTGTCTTATTCTAATTACTCCGTGTGACAAGATTCTCGCAGGATCGTGAAGACTTTCTAAGGCCACGAATTTCTATTATACTTGGTCCAACGGTTCTACTTCACGAGTTCACTATCTAAAGTTTTAACTTGTTCTTGCGACAAAGTCCATACAGGCTCGAGAAACGAATTCTACTGTTGTAAATCAGGTTCTTGCTGGTATCTTGCGGCACGTTACTGGCACTTTGTTGTCCTGTAGTAAACTGTTACTTTGATCTCTGTTGATCCTACGGCACTTTAATAATTTTACTTATTAACTTTGACTTCACTCACGGTTGATGGTTTCAACCAGACTGATCAAAGGCTCCACACAAACGACTGATTAGGACTCCTCACACCAAAACCGGTTTGAACGATTGCTAAACACGTTGTTGGTGAAAGATGCTGTGTGGAATGTGGATGTTGTGTGTGAGACTACTGTTGGTGAGTGAGTGATAGTGTGTTGTGACCTTTATCACAGAGCAGTGTGGTGGTTTTGTGATCCAAAAATTCCCAAAAGGGGAAATTTTGTATTATGTATTAACAACTAAACCTTTCTTGTCAAATTTCAGCACGAAGAAGAAATGCTGCCAAACGGAAAAAACTGAAAAGTCTTGGCAAATCAAAGTCCACCGATACTGAGGAAGAGGAGGCGGAAGAAGATTACGGAGATGATGGTACGTTCAAAAGAATTTTATTCTATTCTTAAAAGACATGTTTTTTTCCAAGACAAATGTTTGGAACAAAAATCAATCACAAACTCACCGAAGTGCACAAAATTATGTCAAACAAAAATGAAAACACAATAAAAATAAATATTTAATTACTTTAATGCACAATTATAGTGCATTAAATTTTTTGAAAAAATTTTTAAAGTTTCATGGATCATAGAAATTTAACAAAAGAAGTATGAATTTTTGAACACGGTCATCTTATTATTATTTTGATTTTCTTATAATTTTTTTATTACTTTTTTAACATGATTTTTATCAATTTAAAAAAAAAAAACTTTTATTTTTTTTTATTTTTTTTGTATACACCAAAAAATATTTCTTGATGTAATATCTGTTGTTATTGTGGTGGCAATATCCTTGTCACACTGTCATCATCATCGCAGAAGGCGGTGAAAAAGGCGATGAAGGTAAAACTTTCAAAGTTTATAGACTTCCTTTGTATATTTTTTTTTTTTTCTTGCCAATACCTACTCTGAAAAGCGTTAATTATTATTAAAAATTGTTAAATAACTTCTTTTTATTCAAAAGTTTAGCTGTAATTCCTTGTAAAAGTTTTTGTGTTTTTAATGTATAAATCATTTAAGAAAAAAAAAAAATTTGAAAAGCCTGCTACTTTTATTTATTATTATTATTAGTGTTCTTTTTGTTAAAAAGATTTATATTTGTTTGTAATTTTTTATTTTGTTTGTAATTATATTTGTATTATTTTCCCTTTTTAAAATTATAGTTTTAAAAGTTATATCAAACTTTAAGTGTTTCAGTTCAATAGTTCCGGTGTTTCTTAGTTAGTGTTACATTGTAAATGTTTAAAAGATTTCCGAAACACGAAACTACTAGATAAAATAACAAAATGTATAAAAATATCATAACGAAGTTAAGTATTCAAAACCTATTCGAGACAAAAACTTACACTATAACTTTCAAATGATCATAACATACACAAATGTCAGCTTGGACTAACATCCTGGATCATGTGGAATTTAATTGCTCTTGGATTTTAAATATACTTGGATGCGAAATGAAAAATATCTTTTCCTCATAGTGATCAATTCGATAGACCGTGGGTCTCTTTTCTTAAAGAGACTATGCCACTTGTTAGTCATAACTCTGGCGCATGAATTTTCGTATAGGCCAAACATTTCTCAAGTGAGCCACTAAAGAATTTAAACGTAAAAAAGGCTTTAAAGGCTTTTTTTAATATTTAGCATAGTCCAGGAAATACTTAAAAGAGTATTTTTTCGACCAAAATTTTTCATTTATAATTGAAAATCACTATTTCAAATCGTCCAAAGGATACATACGTGTGAATTTTTTCAAAATTTTCTGAGTTTATAATTTTTTTGAAAATTGGTAAAAAAAATACGTTCCACAAAAAATTCCCGCGTAATCTTTAGATGATTCTAAGTATTTAATCCCGATTCAACTTTTTAGTTAGATGAAAAAATATTTTTTGGTCATCACTTTATTGTTTATAACTTTTGAACCAATATAGATTGACCCTAATTTTTTCTGAAATATAGTTACTAGACATGTAGAGTGCCCATTGTTTTTATAATTTTTTCGGAGGCGGTGAAGTTGCTTAGATTTCAATTTATTCATTTGAAATGGGGATTTTCAATAATATAACAAATATGTTGTTCCAAAAACAATTAACATTTTGTTCCCCGATCTATGATTAATGTTTTAGAAAATTTTCCAAAATCATTACTAGTTGCTACAAAAATCAATTTTTTTTTAAGCCTTTTTTGCGTTTAAATTCTTAGGTGGCTCAGTTGAGAAACTTTTGCGCCAATTAAAAGCATATAAACCATTATGAATAGCTCCACAGTGAAATCATCCAACAATTTCCAGTGATATATAGAATAACCTTAGTATGTTAATATGTAGACAATATTTTTCAAATTGTGGTCCAAGATTACCATGCTTTGTTGTTATACGTACGTTTATCATTTAATTTGCCATTTGTGATAATGTGAATATACATGAGTTGTCCCCTTCATTAAATTCAATCCTCATATATTCACCACACACAGTTTTCTAACAATTCACATTTAAAAAATAAAAATTTACAATTGTTTGGTGTAAAATTTAAATGTACAAACATTTTTTGCTATTATTAAAACTAAAAGTCCCCTTTGTTTCCCAAATTATTTACTCGTTCTTTCTTCTCTTACTACAGTTCAGAGTTAAAGAATTTAAATGTACAATTTTGTTTTTCAAATATTTTATTATTGGATTTTTATTAATGCTATTTCTTTTAAATTCTATTATTTTCTTTCATATAACAAACCATAAAAATAAAAAAAATATCTAAATCTCAATGTGTAAGTAAATTTTCTTTTGCTGCAATAAAATGCAAAATTTCGTGAAATCTACACACACCTTAGTTATAGTTTTTCAATTCAAAAAAAAAAAAAAAACAAAAATAAAATTTCATTTATTCAATATATGCAAAATAGAAAAATCACCTCTTATTATTTTTTGTTTCTTAAATAAAGCTCACTTAGGTTAAACTTTCAATAAAATAATGTTGAAATATAGTATGATAAAATTTTATAACGATTCCATGGCATTGCCAGGAAAAAAAGACCCCACCGAATCATAGGAATATAATATTTTGTTTTATTAGCTCTTTTAACTTTATCCGTATATAATTTTTAAGTTCAGTAAAATCATTTCTACTACTTGAGCGAAATTTGATCACATTCCCTTATATAACTGATAAATTTTTAAAACTATAAAACTGTCGGAAAAACTTATTTCCGTGACCTATGACCTTGAAAAAGTTGTTTTGCGCGCACGATATCACAATGTACTTTTTTACACGATATTTCTTTTGCATTAATTAAGACAGGATAATTTTGGTACGAAAAACCACTTTCATACATACGTATATGTACGCAAAGTGGGATAAAGGAAGAAATTTTTTTTTCGAAGCAAAACTAATTATTTTTTCATGTCTTAACTTCCTAAAGTAAAAAGAATTAAATAAGCTATCTTTTTGCTGAAGAAACTAACCGAAAATATTGATTTTATGTTGAGTACCAAGCTTTGACCGACCATGCCCAAAGTGGCAAAAATTTAAAATCGTGGTGTATAGTGGGAAACTTTTAAAAACTCATTAACCCTTTCATGCATTTGTTGTATGTATACAACAATACTTTTTGAACGCATATTTCTCCTGTCTAACGGTATATTTTTCCAAACGAAATATATCAAAAATATCTCAGAAGCCTTAGCTTTAGTTTAATATTTCACCTTTACATATCTTTAAAGTTTTTCTGCTTCATTTTATGATTTTCATTCTTTGAAATCGAACGATTTTGGAGCAAAAAAATTTCGCAATAAATAAGCGCTTAAATTTTTATGAAATCCTTAAATTACTTCATTGGTGATTTTTTTTCGATGACATCATTTAGTGGAGAAGTGAAATATAGCAAGAAACAGGTAAAAATATTATTCAGGCTCTTTGCAGGTCCTAAAATAGATCTGTTATTTGTATACAATAGACTGACCCAAAAAAACTAAAGGTGTTCCGATCTTAGGTGCTCAACACTCAAAATGTTCGGTATGGTCTAGAAACTATGTATGTAAATTTTGTAAAAAAATATTGAGATTAAGCACTCGCGCAAGCTCGATAAGTAGCGCTGCCTTGACCGTACGAGAATGGGGTTCTTTCAGCCCGTGGAAATTGATAAAAGAGGATTGGAACAATTTTTTTTTTCTGTCTTACTTTATGTTTTCGAGGTTGCTGAAGACAATGGCATTGCCAGTTTTTGGAAAAGATTCCAAGATTTCAAGATATTTAAGATATCTCTCGAAAAAAAAAAAAAAAATTTGAGATTTTTGTTAGATTAAATTGCCATAATCGTAGGAAAATTTTTTTTTTTTTTTTCTCGGACACTAGTCTTGTAGCCTAGATTGTGATGAACACAATGAGTGGTCGCACAATACTTTTTGATAAAATATTCTCGAGATATCGGCCACAGACTGAACCACCGTCCTGCCGTATGGCCGGTCACTGGGGATATCTGCCGATTTTACGCTATTTTCATTGATTTTTGAGATCCTACTTTGTACTTTCGACGTCGCTGGAGATGCGGGAACATTTATTTTCACGATAAAATGCAAGTGTTTCAATACATTCAAGATATTCCTATGATAAATTTCCCTAGTGGGATTTCCAATGATAAGCAGAACTAGCTCTAAAACCTCGACATAAATTTTCCGCGCATGATTCATCTGCAGCTAGTGATTGATGACCATCGCGGTTTTCTTCTGGAAAGGTGCCAATGTGTCCCAAATTTTTTTATCTTCCACTGTGGATGGATTGAAAAGGACTAAACTTATTTTCTGCAGCAATGGTTAACATTGCAGATTTCTTAGGTGAGCAAAATAAAGCGCTGAAATAGGTGATGAGTATAAAACACGTTGGCCACTTCGGTGCGTAAAATACCTAAGAGAAAAACAAACTTCAGTTGTAAAGTTCATTAGCGGCATAAAACGAAAAATTTTTTTTGGAGGAAAGTATGGGAAGTGGCTATCAATGGGTTAACGCATCAATTTTAAATGTGCAATTCTATAAATGAACATGTTTCGATAAGGCTCAAACTTATTTTCCGCCACTTTTTTTACTCAGTTAAACTTTTTATAACAAAAATTAAAAAAAAAAAAAAAATGCTAAAATTTTTGGTACGATATGGGTTAAAGGGTGTGTTTTCTAGTATTATTTTTGTATGAACTGTGTTGCCGCAAATAACTTTTTCTACGACTTTTGGTCTTTTAGTTACTTTTTTATCGTTATGGCTTGTTTCCTACATCTAATTTTTCGAGAACCCACAGAAGGGATTAAGAGTAGATGAAATTAACCAAATCTATCAGTTTGATTGATTGTTTATCTTCAAAAAATTGTTTTTTTTTTTTTATACCGTTAATCACTATTTCTACAATTTTGGATTCTTTTAGCCAATTTTTCAGCGTAATACATTGTTTTCGTACATTTGATGTACTGTGGACCCTCAAAGAGGATTAGTTGTGTATGAAATTAGCCAAATACTTGAGTTTGATGTATTTTTAATAAAAAAAATTATTACTCCTTTAATGCACCATGTTGTATGTGTACAACATTTTTTAAAAACTCAGATATAAGACTTAATTAAAAAATTTTGATGATATTTTTAACATTTCATCGTGATCTGGAGCTATATATAGTTTTTTCTCGGCAAAACTAACAGAAAATAATCAAAAAACGTTTGAAATTAACACTTATTTGGATCATGATATAGTATATAACGTTGGCAAATGGGGACGAGCAATCAACAAATAATATTTCCCACTTTGCCCCATACAAAATTCCCACTTTAAACTGACATCACATTTTGCTCACTCTTTGAATCACACGGGAATCCTTTTGCATTATCAAAATAAGACTTCGAAGAATATTTTAGTGTAATAGAATCGCTTTGACTCCAAAAACAGTAAAAAAATATTTACTTCGAAAAATTTAAAAATTAAATTTCAAAATCATTTAAAAACTTTACAAAATTCTAAAGAGCTCAAAAAACCGCCCACACGCTTCGGTGTACCATTAAGATTTCTTTACGGTCATTACAAATACATCTCAGCAGCGCATGATAACTATACTTTGATAGTTTGCCCGGAAAGGGACATTTCCCACTTTACACCACTTACCCCTTCATAACTACTCAAAACATTCTTTTGAATCGCCAGAAAACTGCTGTGTTATGCACATGTAGTTTTGGCATAGTTATAATTCACTTTTATTTTATACTTATGGTTGGGGTCCCTAAGTATAAGCCGCTCTTCGGGTATGCATCCTCTGGTCAGGTTGGAGTGTCTTATATTAATGTTCAGTGGTGTCAGTAATTCAGCAACTTTTAGATCCGCGCTCGCTGCATTGTATTTTCTGAATTAACCTCAGCTAAAGCAAGTGTGCCTTAGTTTTAATATGTTGGGATGATCTTTCTTAAATTTTGAACAGCAAATCACAAGTTTTTATTTCACTATATGATTTTGTAATAACATATTAAATATTCTTTCTTAATCAAGCTTGGATAAGGTTAGTCGCTTGTTGAGTTTTAAAAATTTTTCTTGGGTCACCCTAACGTTTTAGAGAAAACTTTTTTAAGAAAAACTTTTAGCTAATATGTGCTTTCTAAGCGAGTATTTGTTTTATAACGTTTAAAAGGATTTCGCAAAGTTCTGGACCTTTAAAGTTGATATTTTGAATTTTTTTACCTATTTTTTGAATATGGCAGCCATTTTATTATGAAAAAGGTCCAATTAACATATCTTTTTATTATTTTTTTTGAATTTTCTTGTTAAATTTCCTTTAATTCGGTAAGACATTTGTCATATCAGTTTTTTAATTTGAGGTCAGAAAAAAAAACTTTTTTATGTACTTAACAACACACAATTCACTCATATTCACTTTGCTTAGTTTAATTAAATAGTAATTTCACAAATGTACCACCAGTTACCAGTTAAAGAAAATCAGGTTTAAAAAAAAACATAAAGTTATAAAAGGGTATGTTAATAGGATTTTTTTATACTAAAATGACCGCCAAAGTCCAAAAATTCGAAAAAAAATTTAAAATATCGACTTTAACGGTCTGTAACTTTCCAAAATCCTATAAACTACTTACACTCTTAGAAAGCCCATGTATGTATGCATGTATGTATTCTCCTTTAACTCCTAGGAGGAGCATAGGGCCAATATGAAACATCTCCATTCGTCGCGATCCCTCTCTGATTTTGCGTTAATCGTTGAAACGAAATACTCATTTTATTTCGTTTATAACCGTTTTAGTTGTCTAACCTCACCAATTTGGGTTAAAATGTAGCAACCACAATAAGTACCAGGCAACTCTACTTTAAACATATTTTTATAAATGCATTCGGAGAAAATTTTGCTATAAATTTTCAATTTTAAATTGAACCATTGCTATTGTTATTTAATATTAATATTTAATATTAATCACTTGAATAAGACATTAAAAAAATGTTGCTAAAAATTGCAAATAAAAACAACAAAAAATTCTGCAGTAATACTTTTTCTTATTTCAACCCCTGAGTTGAAGTGCAGCACGCCACTCGCATGATTGTTCGACAATTATTCTGAGGGTGTTGATTTGATCCACGCATGATCGGTTTCGCCGGAATCCTGCTTGCTGCTTTCGAATCAAGTTATTCGTTTACCCTGTTCAGAAGCACTTTCGTCAATGCTTTTGATGGTACTGAGAGCAAGGTAATGCCTCCATAGTTTCGGCACTCGCTAAGCCCATACATTTAGCTAAGTTTCCTGCAAAAAAAAAAAAAAAAAAAAAAAAATGTGCTCTAAAACGTAGGGGTACCCAAGAAAATTTCTTTTTGTAAAACAAGCCAGAAAATCAATTTTAACCCCATCACTCCTCAGTGGTACATTTTAGACTTCCCAAGGACAATCGTTTGTTATATATATATATATATTGGTTCCGCCATTTAAAGCTTCTGCTGACTTTTCGGTCGATTCCTTTTTATCGGTATTTGGATATATTGAGTTCTGTGAGTCGATAATAATTTCGAAATTATTTTTTGTCGGGAAATAAAAAAAAAAAAAAAATTATATAGATACGAATATGAACTTTATACCTAATGATGTATTATACACACAAAATGATAAAAATTTAGCTTTTATGTTAAATTTTTTTGGTTCTTTTTTTAAAGCCTTTGGTTTTTCAAACTTAATACAAAAAAATTTAAAATGTTTTCTTAAAATAAATCATTGCAAAATATTTTACTTATAAAATGCGCTTCAAAGCTGCTAACTTGTATAATCTATTTACAAATGTGCCGGGCTAAGTAGCTGCTATATACATATATTCAAAAGTATTTTAGCGCATATTTCTTTGTTAGCTATTTCAAAAAAATATATATCATTTTACTTTTTCTCACTTACATATAAGTACATAAATCATCGTACTATGATTAATACTTTAAGCAAAATATAAACTAAGTACATATACACATTTTTATATGAACTTATATCAAACAATATAGTACATATGACCATCATTTGAATAAAACGCGTCATTTCTGTGCAATTTAACTTTGGTTTTATTTTAATTTAATTATTTTTCTTCTAATTCAACATATGTGTACATAATGATACTAATACTTTGTTGATATTTTTTCCATATCTTCCATACCACAAACAACAAAATTTGCGATGATGCCCACCTCAGGTTATCTAAAATCACGAACAAAACCACAAGGAAGCTGTACAGGATTTTGGCGTGCCGAAAAACGTTTTCGCTTTTGGATACGCCATACGGTGAAAACACAATGGTTCTACTGGTTCGTTATAGTGCTGGTATTTCTGAACACCGCCTGTGTAGCAGTTGAACACTATGGACAGCCAAAATGGCTTAATACATTTTTATGTGAGTATATATGAGTGTAAGCTTTTTACGATTTATCTTTATTTCAGATATCTAGTTTGGAAAATGCGGTAAAAATCCTTTAAAGGCAAACTTTTAAATATATCTTTCTGGTCAGCCGTTATATTAAATATTTTGGCATTATACGGAGTTTTTGAAAATTTTCTGTGAGAAAAATATAGCCAAAATGAAAAAATGAATCACTTATAGTCGTTCTGAGACCAAATCTGAGCTGCGAAAAAAGTTTAAGTTTTGTTAAAAAAAAATCATTTCTAGCCATTACATAATAAATCTTATTGTTTCACTTACTCACGTCCTTTGGCTTTATTCTCTCTCTCTCTCTCTTTCTATTTACAGATTTTGCCGAATTTTTCTTTTTGGGTCTTTTCATGTCTGAAATGTTCATCAAAATGTACGCTTTGGGTCCACGCATCTATTTCGAATCGTCATTTAATCGTTTCGATTGTGTCGTCATTAGTGGTTCGATATTCGAAGTAATTTGGTCTGAAATAAAAGGTGGCTCATTCGGTCTATCCGTACTACGAGCCCTACGTTTACTGCGTATATTTAAAGTGACCAAATATTGGTCATCATTGCGAAATCTTGTGATTTCGCTGTTGAACTCGATGAGATCCATCATTTCATTGTTGTTCCTGCTCTTCTTGTTCATCCTAATATTTGCCCTACTAGGCATGCAATTGTTTGGTGGGCAATTTAGTTTTGATGACAATACCCCCGAAACAAATTTCAACACATTCCCCATAGCATTATTGACAGTATTTCAAATTCTAACCGGTGAAGATTGGAATGAAGTCATGTATGATGGTATAAAATCACAAGGTGGAGCGAAAAGGGGAGGAATGGTTTACTCTGTGTAAGTTTTGTTTTTGATTATTTTTTATTATATATAATTTTTTTCCATTTTTTTTTTCTAATTTTATTTTAATTTAATATTTCGCTTTGAGTTTTTTAATTTAATTTGTATGTACCTAAAATTTTCAAAACTATTTTTACTTTGTATACTCTCTAAAACAAGAAAAAGTTTTTGTTTAATCAGATATTATATTTAATTTTAACTGGAATATTTTTTTTTTAATTATGTTTTTTGTTTTTGGTTTTTGGTAGAAAAATCAAATTAATCAAATTCTGTTTCTGAATTTTATTTTTTAAGTTTTCTTTCCTTAATTTTGTAATACTCAAAACGTTTCTGTAAATTACTAACTCAACCGTCATAATTGACTCTTCCAACATGTTTTCTTTATCAATATTATAAATAGCTAGTTACTGCTCCTTTTAGAAAATCAATCATTTTAGGCTAACTATGCTAGCAATAAGATTCTTTTTGGATATTTTTGAATAAGTAAATTCCACAAGGTCTCATTTTTGTATGTGATCAATGATATTCCCTTAAAAAAAAGTAAACATATATATAAGTTAGGCTAAATCCTTACTCTAATATGTGCAATTAAAGTAGTGTATAGCTATTAAATGGGTCGATATTAGATAGTGTAGAGCAAGGGTGTCAATGAAAATATTGGGATTTATTTCCAATTTTAAGTAAGAGAATGATATGTGGCATCACAAGTTAGTTTTAACGTCAATATGCATATCAAAGATCGACCCATTTTATCGTTTATTTTTCTATTTCAAAATCTTTGTAGTTTCATATAACAAAGGGTTCCCTTTCGACACACAAACAGAAGAAGCACAAAAAAATTTTGTATTTTCACATAAACTACACGCACACATGCACAAATTTATTTAGATTAGTCACACCTATTAAACAGTATGCGAAAGTACATACGTATTTTGAAAATCCGGACACAAAAAAATATTATATGGAATTTTCAAAATTATTTCACTGTTTTATTCGCGTTCAATTATTTGATCAATAACAAACAAAATCATTTTTAAAACAAAATAAATGATGGTATTTTTTTTTTTTTTTTCAACAATTCTAACAATTTCGAAAACTATTTTTCATCGAAAAAAATATTTTTTTTTTAACAAAATCTAAAATATTTTCTTTGAAATCTGTAACGAACTCTGATTGTCCAGTTGGCCTTGTAAAATGAGAAAACTTGAAGTTTTGTTTTCAATGTTTAAATTCTATTTGTTTTCTTATCATGTTTCAATACAATTTGTTTGTTTGGGACCCTAAGTCGTCTGCTGCTGACCTTTTAACAGTTATTTAGTTCCTCAGAACCTTATGCTCGAGACTTCTCTCGTTGAAGTTTAAGGATAGTGGACTCTACTCTGAGTAACGCCTCCGTTCACTTCAAAGTTTCAGAAATCAATCGCGAGAAGTTAAAGCTTCAAAAATCGTAGGTGAACTGGTCGCGAAGACCTGCTTGCAAGCTCTATCAACGTTGGGGACCCACAGCGACTCAGTTGTACAACTAAACAAGCACTACTCGCTTCCATACTTCTACGTGTTAAGTTACAGATATGTATACGCATTGGAAGAAAGAGCAACCAATGGTGGGAAACTTACAACAATTCGGTTGTTCAGATTAATGATATCCTCCAACTACTGCTATTTACTTCTTCCTTTACTCCTTTAGCAAAATAATCCCTTACCTAAAAACATAATATCGATACCTTAGAGCGCTATAGTCCTATCTCCATTTTTCCAATCGTTGGGAAATGCAAAAAGAAGATTTCAAACAGTGGTTATTTAGGATTGGCTGCTATTTTGATATAACGATAAATGCAATAATTTTACCCATGGTATATTTTAACATAATTTAATTTTTTTAGCCAATTTTATTAATTTCTAACGAAGTCCCAGCCAATTTATAGTATGTCATTACTTTTGCCCTTATATAAAATTCCACTACTATTCAAAAAAACGACGTATTTAGTAAATTTTTTTGAATTTTTCCACTAAAATGTCGTAAAAAGTCATGAAACGCGTAGAAAACACGAAAAAAACGAAGAATTTTTTTTAAAAATATGACTTATTTGAATATTCAGTGGAGATAGGACAGTAGCGCTCTTGAAAAAATTACAGTTTGGAGATAGGATTTTTCTTAATTATCGAATATTTTGGTATTTTAGGGGTATTTTGACCTCACACAATTTTCCACACGGTAAAGAAGCCCACAATGATGCCATAACTGCAAAAACTCAAAATCGCAAAATGTGGAGATAGGACTATAGCGCTCTAAGGTATCGATATGTATCCACTCCATGTTTTGCAAAAGTTTAGTGTATTTACTTACGATGCGAGCTGTCAAACTATGGTGGTATGCAGATGAAGCGCACTGCATGACTGACTGTGTTGACGCGACGATGAATACTGCGAGACTGATCACTCCGCTACTGCTGCTGTATGTAACATAAACCAGTTTGCAGCTGTGAAATAAGGGCAAATTTGTCAAACCGGTATTTTTCGAACGATTGTGTGATTCTGTTGTAGATGACGTTTGGAGTGGAAGGGTTTTTTAATGCTGTTGTCATATGGGATCTTAAGTACTGTTGCTATGAAGTTTTGTTATTGCTGGAGTTGTAGATTTTATTGTAATGTATAGGGGCTATTGATGTTGATGATAGTTTTTTGAGTTATGTTGCTACCGGTACTATGGAGTTGGCATGGAATCTGTTGTCATGAAGGTAATGAATTTTGCTGAGTTGCATTTGATGCTGGAGTTATTTTTATTGGACTGTACAGTGGAAATATGGAGAAACCCTCATGATCTGATGTGTATATATATTTTAGATTTAAATAGATAAATAAACATCACATGATCTACGGATTTTCAAAATACGTTATTTAAACAACAACACGTTTAAAGATCTCAGGTATACCAGAAATAATTCCATCAAAAACAATATATGTATAATAAAATCTTACAGAAACAATTGTGTAACGATGTTCATACGTGACCCTATACAGTAAATAACGCAATGTAAAAAAAAAAAGAAAAAATATATAAGAATAGTATTAAAAATTAACATTGAACGTCGAACCATTAATGTGTACAATCATTCCTGATGTTACACACTGTACAGTAATAAAACAAAAAAAATCATTAGGATTTTTAGTAATACATGCCATGTGCAAAAAAAAAAAAAACAACTCAATATGTATAAATTTGGAAATATAAAATTTATACATTTTCGAAAACATTGCATGTAGTGCCTAAAATCCAACTGTTCCTACGTTTTCTAAAGGTATCGTAACACTAAAATCAATTAAAATACACTAATTTTTGATAGCGTTCCGTTAGTATTTTGTAAAAAAAAAAAATAAAAATTACATACATAGTTGTTAAATACTTTTTACAGCAAATAGTAGTTAAAATGTAGTTACTACAGTTTACTATGTAGTTAAAATATTAACTTTTAAATACTTGATAACTTTTAAAAGCGTTTTTTCTTTAGAACTCTTATTAGCGAAATATATTTTTTCAAATAGTTAATATTTCAAGAGATAACCCAAAAAATTTAATTTCAATTACCTACATAAAAAAAGCATTAACATACTTAGTTTTAGATTTTCGAAAAAAATTAGTGAAAAGTTTGGCAATGCCTTTAAATTTTAGTTGCATGTACAGTTAAATGTTTTTGGTTTCTTTTTTGTTTATAATTTTTATTTTTGTAAACAATAAATATAAAAATGTTCAATTTTATGAAATTTTTTATTTTTAAACTTTATTTTATATTTACCTACAAACGATATTGAAGACATGTATTGTATCAAAAGGTTTTAAGCTAGGTTGTAAAAAAGCCTACAGTTAGAATATATGCAAAAAGAGTTTTAAACGGATGGCAGCTTTTGCACGCTTTATTAATCTTAACACATTTTCTTAATTTTTTTAATTCCAACAATAAGCCAGCCAAGAAATATTTAAGTTACTTCGAAATTAAAAAAAAAAAAAAACTGTAAGCTCGAGATTGTCTATGAAAACAAGAAAAATAAAGCTGCTCACTTCATGCTACCGGTTAAGAAATTGTTACATACCGCGAGGCCCCCTTTACAATGTTATAACGAAATCTCCAGGATTAATTGAAATATAGGTGAAAAGTCCAGTTGCAGTTTAATTCTTTTAATACTAACTTTCTACCAGAGATTTATGTGATGATTTTCGGTTTGTTTGGGGATGTAACTGTAAGTCTCGTTGAAAATCAAGTGATTTACCAAACATAAATAAATCTACTACTGACTCGATTTATTTTAAATCTTCATATAATTCTTAACACAGCTACCGATTAAGGGTTTTTTTTTGACCAAGTTGAAAAAAACAACTTAATGTTCCCGCTAATAACATTAACTATCAAAAATAAATCTCTTGCGGGCGGTGAAAAGGGGTTGGAATTAAGAACGAGATTGATAAATCTCGTCATAGTTAAATCTCCGGTGAAAACGTAGCATTAGTTTTAAGCTTTAGCTGTCACTTACTAAAGTAATTTTCAGCTGCGTTCTAAGCTTATATAAAATTTAAGTTAATTTCTATTCGAGAATCAAGAGAAAATACTTTCATTTAAGTATAATAGGTATTATTCTCTTAGAAAATTGCTCTCACTAGCGTAGCTATGACCGCCCAGGACGGTAAAATGAGCTTGAAATATTTATTATTCTATAATCATCTTGATCATTTCTCATGCAAAAAAAAAAATCCTCCAAATCCATAAAGTTTTTCAACAACGCTTTCAATTTCGATTTGCGCTCAAAACGTTTTGAAAGCTGTGCAGAAAGCATGGGCAGAATTTCTTGCTAAAAATAAAAGCTTTTGCTTTTGGAGAGGCCTATAGCTTGCATAACTGGCGTAATTTTTCGCTCCAATAGCTTGCAAAAGTTTGAGTTTAATGGTTCAGAATGGATGGAATATATGCCTTACAATTGAAAGTATAGTTTTAATTTTATAGCAGTGATGTCCAAAGCCTATGCTTGCGGGCACCTGAGCTGTTGTGCTTAAACGCTTTGTCGTATGTATACGCATTCGCTCATAGATAAGCGTTCAGTAGTTTTGCTTCTGCAAAATATAAAAGCTTTCAATGAGCTTTTATACAATGACAAATTGCGCTAGTATTCAGTATGGTCATCACTGTTCTACAGCGGAAACGAAAAATTAAAAGGTTTTTGTATTGTAAATTGAGCTTGAACACTAATTTTTGTAATAAAAATATCTAAAAAGCTAAGAATAACAATGAAGAAGGCTGATAATTTTCTCAAACGCAAAGATAGGCTTTTAAACTTTTATATTATTTATTTACTGCTACACAAACATATACAAATACACGTTTTCTTATAATCACAAACCAATATTTTAACGAAATGGCTTATTTTCATATAAATAGTTTAAAAGTAAAGCTTAAAGCTGGCTTGCATTAAGAACATTAAACATTTGCAGTTGGTGAAAAAAGTGCATGGCCGGCATAAGTTTTGGATTTTCTTAAATCCATACATACTAGTTATTGGCTAATTACTGAACTAACCGATATCTTCTTTTCTGAGATAGATTGGATTAAGCGCTACATATGACAAGTAATAAGCAAATATTAAATCGGTAAGTTTTAAGTAATTAATTTAATAGAATTTGAAATTTTTTGACACAGTGCGATTAATTTGAAGTCAATCCATAGACACATAAGTAACATTAATGAAATCAGTATATAACTTGGTGGTAAAGGATACCTCAGAAGTAAAGGGGTGCAAGATAGAAAAATAACCAAGTCTGTATCTTGGTAGCCTGTTACAGTGACATGAAGCAGGTATGTTCTGCTGTTTCCTCTTTTTCCTTGCAAATCTTAAAATTTCATCCTTGACTTATTCAATGTTGGATAGATGTTTCCTAACTGGGCAGTGTCCCTCGAGAAATCCTGTAATAGTCCTGCGTAATTAATTGTTCTTTGTTTGGAAACTCTTGACATGAATGATCATGTTAACTTTTTGAAGACGTTGATTGCCAACAAAACCAATCGATTCTTCTTTTTTTCAGAAGATTTTTGATCTGAACTCGCGATTTTCTTTTGGTTTCAAGCCGGTATCTTGAGCCACTATTTTGGATACTTCCAAAAGGCCACATTGATCTCAAATCCAGAAATTAGTATGACAAATGTACCACTGAATTAAACGAAATTTAATGAGAATTCCAAAAAAAATTATAAAAGTATATGGGCATGGCCACCGTTGGCAACGTTACGTTCGCACGCACATTTTTGCTCATATCTCTTTGAAAAATAATCAAACATCATAATATCTTAAGTGCATGTAATAAGGCTCCCTAAGGCCAATATTTCACATGGCTTTGGAGTTATAAGAGCTTAAGTGCCGTTGGGAACCTTTTTTTTTTTTTTGCAAGCGATTTTCGAGGTCAGTGCACATTTTCTAAAAAGTCTGTGAATCTAGTAATGTATTTTCCCGAACATCTTCTATAATTTGAAGGTAAAGGATCAAAGTTATGATTGGACTTAAAATTGTGCAGAAAAAATTATTTTTGGTGGACTTATAGACGTTAAAGCAACGTTGGCTACGTTATGCAAAAGCGTTGGGAACGTTATGCGTACGAATTTTCATAAATAAATTGAGGGCAAATAAAGCCAAACAGTTCAAACATCCATAAAGATGAAAATATGTAAATATTTCATTCCTTGGAAGGTTCCCATTTACACTACATTACAAATTTTTTGCTCCAAGACCTCGATACATACTTTTTTTTGAAATTACGATTTCTCCCAAAAGGATAAAGCCATCTACATGAAACTTGGTACAAATAATACTGAGAGCCATTATCTGATCAGGATTAAAATTGAGCGTGATCGGTTAATGTTCACGCCTACCTCCCATATATGCTAGTTAAAACATTGCATGGGAAGTAGGCGTGAAGAGTAACCGATCAAGTCCAGTTTTAGTCTCAGGCAGCTTAGTGATATTGTCGTTTTCTGTACCAATTTTCATGCATCTAGCTAAATTCGTATGGCCGCCAGTCTGGGTTCAACAAAAAAAATGAAATCGAAAATAATTTTTTTTCTGGTTTTTTCAGATTTTTATGTTGAGCCCTGACAGGTGGCCGAACGGATTAAGCTAGATGCATGAAATTTGGTACATGTAACAAGAATATTACAAGGTTGTTTCGGAAGCTTCAAAAAGCCTGTTAGGAACGAAATATTTGTGATATCCTATGCACTTGGATAGATCTCAAAATAGCAATTAGCGTGATTTATGTCCATAACATCCTCTTCAATCCCCCAGTTCTTATTGGTTGATTTAAATTATTGAAGGGAATTTCTATCCCTTTCAACACAGCTCAGCGCGTGGATTCAGAAGAAATTTTAGTAGAAAAATATAACTTATGATTTTTGATTAAGAAATGTTGGGAACGTTATACATATTTAGTGGCTATGTTCACCATGGTAGATACTTTATTTAGGTAATTTTAAAATGGATTCAGAAACTAGACTGGAAATACTCGAAAAGGGTGATTGCATTTTATTATTTTACCCACTAACTTCCGCTACAAGAAACTACTTAATATATTTCGTTAGCAACGTTATATTTTTTTTTTTTTTTGCGGTAGAATTCATCGCCAACAAATATGCACAAGCAACTAGTTTTCCTTCAAAATATCAATATAAATCCTTAATTTCAAACATTTTCTCTCTGAGGAAATCAAAATTTCATTGATACAATAAAAATGAAGCAATATTTTACCTTCTTTTCGGGACTGGTTTTTTTGGCATTTTTTTTTCCTTTTCACAAGCAAGAGTAAGTTTTTGTGAAAAAAGCACCCCTAATTCAACTTATATACTTGAAAATTGTATTTTTTGACAGCATTAGATGTAAACTTATGAAATATGGGCAAATGAGTGGGAGATTTAAAGAAAAAAAAAAGTTGTATAGCTTCGTCTTACGTGGCCGTGCTCATATGTTAATTGGACCTTTTTTATACTAAAATGGCCACCAAAGTCAAAAAAAAGCTGTACGAAATCCTTCTAAGCCCTATAAAAACACTGATAGAAAACTAATACAATTAGCTCAAAGTTTTTCATAAAAAAATTTTCTCAAAATATTAGGGTGGCTCAAGAATTTTTTTTTTTTAAATTCAGAAAATCAGTTTTTTCCCTATAACTCCTCCCTTCCCTCAGGTGCAGTTTAAATAATTACTGTTCTAGACAAAATTCTGAACGAGATCTCAATAACTTTTCTTTAACTAATTTAGGCTCGCTGATTTCGAATCTGGCAACCCTTTTTACTCTATGAGGTCTGTGATCGGAGTAAATCTTCCCTTAAAGTGCAGATAACAATATTCTCAGTCATATGACGTACATCCAGGAAGTAGTGTAGTAAACTTTTGTCAACGGAATTAAATAGCACTAATTAGAAAAGTAAAAATTACGGTTTAAAGAGAAATGTCAGATGCAGAGTCTGCGTCCCTAAAGCAGTCAAAAAAAGATAAAAATTCAGAATTTTTTCGTCGCAATTAGTTGCACTGCGTAATTAATTAAACAGACCTAAACAAATTTCCGACCGTAAGTATTTTTTCTTATCGCACTGTGTTTTTAAAAATATTGATAATTTGATATACTTTATAACGTATTTAAACTTATGAACACTGTGCATGTGAACTTTTAGACCCAACTGTAAATTGCAACTAATCTTTGAATGAATTAGGCACATGCTAAACCTGTGTAATACGGCTGTGATAATTAAAATGATACAAATTTGTATGCAAAAATAAATAAATATTAGGCTTTCATTTAAAGAAATAATTTTCATATATAAGTATATACTTATATGTCACACTGCAATAAATATACTACACAATTTAATACATGTACGAATACAAATATACGTATTTATGTTTATGCATGATTTTTCGTATATAAATATAATTTATTATGAATGCAATAGGGTATCACTTACAGTGTAAGAATCAATGAAATTTAAATCATTTTTATAGTTATTACGATTCGTCCCTTAATTTGTTGCCAAAAAATATGCAATGATAATTTGTATAAAAAATCTTAAGCCGTTGTTTAATTCATAGGTATAAAAATTACAAAGAAACTGGCATATTTTTAGGCACGAAAAAAAACAACAAAACGAAACTAAATTCAATAATTAAAATTTTGAGTGAGAAGAAGAATGGGTTTAATTATAAAAATGAATACAAACATGCTAAGTAATACATTTTCAACGTACTTAATTTTTGATAACTTATCAAGAAGAAAAGTGAACAATAAAATATGATTTCATGTAAATTTCCCTGGTGTAAAATGTACACCAAATACAAAAATATTTGCATACGAAATCAGGTGATGGATTTTAAACGAGTTCTCGCGTAAACTCAATATTTTGCTCAAGTATTTATTTTTGTGTGTATTTTTTTTCAGCCGCATTTTTTTTTTTCCAACAACTATAAACTTTTTTTAACGATTTCTTTATTAAATAATGTATAAGCGCTGTATAAATGCTGTAAAAGCACTGCATTTTTTTGTCATCTCTTAACAACGCTTTGCATTTATTTAAGTGTTATAAAATGTAACAACGGGTAACTATGGCAAGCCTAACGTTAACGAACAAGGGAGAGTATATATATATAAAAAAAAAACCAACATAAAAATCATTTTCATTTATCAACAAACATTAGAAAAGTGTCTTCAATATGAAAACCTTTGAAAATATCTTTCCGATTGGCACACAACCATATGAAAAGATATTTTCTAAAGGTTTTCCGACAATTAAAAAAAAAAATTTTTTTTATTTTTATTTCTGCTAATTATTTATGATTTTGTAATTTTTCTTATTCTAACTACCTTACTAATTTTCTTTTCGTATAAAGTTACCCTTTTCAGATCTTACTTACATATTCTTGTCCCTCTACTATACTACCATCACAATCAAAAACCGTTAAAACTAATATATAACTTTTGAAACTCTACAAAACTCATAAAATTCTATTAATTCGTTAGTTCTTATGTAAAAAAAAAATAATGCATTTCCTACATTACTGTTGTAAATTTAAACCTCTTTCCATTACACGTAAAAGTACTTAATAGCATACAACATACATCCAACATTATCTCGACTCATAAATGTAATTTTAGTTTTCTACTCAAATCTACATTCCATCTGAACACACTATACTATACGCCTTTTTTGGTTTTACTTTTTTTTTTTGTTTTTTACGCAAAGCTGTAATGAGACTTTTTTAAAAAATATTCTTACAAAAAAAAAATATTAGAACGTAGAAATATTTTTTTTTTTTTAAAAACTTTTGATAACTTTAATTGAGCAGCAATTTCCGAATGGAACGTCATGAATTAAATTCACAAATTGCTATGCTTGAGCTTCCAGCATATCACTTAAGTTTGTTGCGGGCGTGACTCTCTGAAACTTCAAAAGCTTACGCTTTAAGCATACATTTTATGTTATGCATAGCCAAAAAAAAAGGAAATGGCTTTAAAGAAGTGCCACATCCGTAACAATTGAAATACCTTGAAGTTCATTTGAAAAAATCGCAAAACTAAAAAAAGTGTCATTATAGCTTTACCACTCCAAAATATTTATTTTTTTTTCGTCTTTTTTTATTATTAATTTTAATTATTTAATAATTTCTTTTTTTAAACTATACAAAATTAAAAACAAAAATTGTATAAAAAAAAAAAAATACCTCAAAATTTATATACATATCTTTATATATATAATTATTATTGTTATTATTCAAAATCTTTTACACGCAACGCCATCTACTACTTCTACTACCTCTACTACCACTATTAATATCACAGATACTTTATCGTTTTGGTACTCTTCGGTAACTACACCCTGCTAAACGTGTTCTTGGCTATCGCTGTCGATAATTTAGCGAATGCCCAAGAATTAACTGCAGCCGAAGAGGAGCAAGTCGAAGAGGATAAGGAGAAACAATTACAAGAGCTCGAAAAAGAAATGGAAGCTCTACAAGCCGATGGTGTTCATATTGAAAATGGTGATAGTGCTATTGCTGCCACTAAAGTGAAAAGTAAAAAGAAAGAAGAGGAAAAGAAAGATGAAGAAGAAGTGACCGAAGGTCCAAAACCGATGTTGCCATATTCATCGATGTTTATATTATCGCCGACAAATCCGTAATTACAAAAAAATTCCAATTTCTATTTTGGTTTTTTTTATATAAATTTTTTTTTTTATTTTTAAGTATTTACAGATATATTTATGTATAAATTTAGTTTAACGTAAACACAACATAATTAATTAACTGATTATTGTCAAGAGTTTATTGCTTACAGATATTCTTAATATGATAGGGTTTAGGGTTTGTGATCAATTTTTAACAATTTATTTTAAATTATTTAAAAGAGAACCAACTTTATTGGTTACAATTTATATTTTTGCAATTTAAAAAGCTTTAAAAGTCTTCTTATAAGTTAGAAATTAAAAAGTTTAAAAGTTAAACTATTTTTATTAAGGTCATTCTCTGTCAAATGTATTTTCTTCGTTGCCAGAATTAGTTATCTCCACCGTATGTTTATTATCTTATCAGTTGGACGGTTTTTGGTTCAGCTAAACATATTGTAAGGAACTTTTTTATGCCAGATTGATGCTTACTGGATTGTCCAGACGGTTCATGGAAAATAAGAAAACTTGAAATATAATTTTCAATATTTGGATTTTATTTGGTTTCTTAAGACGCCACAAAAATATTTCTTTGTTTGTGTTCATGCCAGATGGTTACACTAATCTGTTAATTAACATTAAGCCAAACGTCAAGATACGGCAATCTTTTTATCCGTTTTTAAGCCGTACATATTACAATGTTGGCAATTATTTTTCCTAAAAATAAAAAATAAGCCTTTTGATCTAAACCTCAAAATTGACCTTAGTCACTTTGCGGCATAGATTCAAGGCGTTAAGTTCTCCATAATCAACGTAAGTTACAAACTAATAAAGTGAAATATTCCATATCCTAAATCGCTTCTTTTATTTCCAACATATAAAATCTCAATTTCTTCCGAGTTTGAGATTTTATTTCATTTCAGCTTTGATTGAGAAACTAACTATATTTCCATTTCCATCGGCCTCTTCATCCACTGGATTTCTCCTAGTTGACAAAGTTCACAAATTCACATTGGTCCAATTCGAGCCGGATTGAATGAAGAGGAAATCTTTGAAAAACTAGTTTCTGCAGTCAAAACTCCAATTCAACATCTTCGTTTAGCTATCAAAAGCGATATCCAGCTCTCTTCAGCTTACTCTCCAAGAAGCGCTTGTCCGAATAATCTTCGAAAGGTACGTTTGCATTTATTTCTTTATGTAAGTTAGTTCTTGAGAGACTTTGCGTAGGGTCAGTGCGTCGCGCGTATTTTATTCGAAAGAAAAAACGAACATTATTACGTAAAAAAAAAAAATATATAAAAAAAAAAAAATCGCGGTTATAAAGACAAAAATAAATTCAAAGTGAAAAATTTCAGGAAAAAAACAATTTTAATCAATTCGCGCGGCAAAACTCCAAAAAGAAAAACAGCCATTTTAGCAGGGAAAACCGGCCAGCAGACAAATTTGTAGTGCTAAGGTAATTAGCAAATTTCACTTGAAAAAATTTAAGTTAAAAAGTGCGAAAAATCCGGGTTAGATACGAAAAATCAAGTGTGTTAGTTTGAAAAATTTGTTTAAAAAACAACAAAAAAATCAAGGAAAAAATCTTTAAATCAAAAAATAATAAAATATCAAATCAAATTAAAAAAATATGTACATATAACATTTTTCGTATATAGCTGCATTTTTCCCGCTAAAATTGTCGTAACATATATGTATACATATTTATATGCATATTGTATACATACATACATACTTACAAAGCACATAAAAAATATATTGCCATTTTACCGCGTCAATTCATATACATAATAGTAGTGTCCGAAAAGTTTTTAGACACAGTGTAAACAGTGTATGTTCTCAACATTGTTTTCAGCAACATTTCTGCAATATCATTTTTTCGCAACATTTCTCTTTGTTTCCAAAACTAATTTTCGAAATTTGTTTAGTCTGCGCTCTCCCGCAGCTTTTCACTCTTTCGTAGGTTTTTTATGCAAACGTGTTTCAGCATCGCTGTTCCAAAGCATTGCCGTGAAATTACTTTTTTTTCAAATCGGTTTTGTTCCTATATTCCATTTTCATTTTGTATCTTTAAGTTCATTGAACTTTTTTTACATAGAATTCTTTTTTATCTACTTTGTATTCTTTTTACATGCATTATTATCCTTTTGCAGCCCGGTTAAAAAATCAAAATTTTAGTTTAACAAAAAAAAAAAAAAACTCTTTATTGATACAAAATAATAAAAATTTTCAAACTGAAAAGAATAAATCAAAATAAAGTGATAAAAAAGAAATCTTGTGCAAAAGAAAATTACTCTGTACAGTGGGAAAAATTTTTTTCTATCCAAAAAAATTATTCTGAATCAAAAAAAAATTTTTATTTGTTGCGTGCACTGAAAAGATCATTTTTCATCAATCTGTATGCATATGTGTGAACTAGATTTTGTTTAAAAGGTGAAGAAAAAATTGTATTAATTTTTTTTCAATTCGGCTTGTTTCATAAATTCAAAACAAGAAACTCAATTCATATTTAAACAAAATCAGTTAACTATTCTCCTTCACGTGAACACTGAAACGATCTAAATTGCAATATTTATTAATTGTAAATTGCAAGGATTGTTTTCTGTGATATTATTCGTTGAATTCTTTCTATCAGTATCGCGATAATTAAAAGTTCGTTCTCGAATATTTTTTTTTACAAATTTCGATCTAAAGATTTTGTATCCTAGGTTTCAAAAATTTCGTTTTTTTGAAATTTCCTCGTGTCAATCTTCCACTTGAATATTGACAAAAACTTTGTTTTTCCCTTGGTCTTTTATCCTTTGGCTTAAAAGAATTTCTGGTTCTAGTTTTTTTTTTCTTTCTTTTCAATTAAAATATTATCGATATTTTCAAATCTTCAATTTAAAGAGGATTTGCTTCCATTTCCAAATCTTGTTCTGTGTCGTAGTTAAGTCGATAAAATCCTTTTTATAAGAATGTCTGAACTCGACAACTTTATACTTTTGACCGACACTTTAGTCGAGTTCGAAGCTAAATTTACGGAAATGCCAGTTGCAGAGTTTTCCACGTTCACTCTGGATGTTCACAGAGAAGAGTTGAGATCTATCTGGGACAATGTTAAAACTGCATACAGTTCCTGCCTTCGAGAGATAGCTAATGCTGCTCATGCTGATGATGATGAAGCAAACATCGAGTCCATTAAAAACCGATATCATAAATGTTACGCAACCTATGTCCGTAACCTAGGGAAAATTGGTGAATTTGTCCAACAACTCACTGCAGCAGCAACCTCACCAGTCGAAGTCAGACACTTAGAAAATTCAAGTAGTAATTTTCGCTTGCCGCCCTGTGACATGGACATATTCAACGGTGACTATCTTTCTTGGCCATCATTCCGTGATATGTTCACCGCCATCTACATGAATAACTCCAGGCTGAGTCTTGTTGAAAAGCTGTTTCATTTAAACCAAAAGACGAGGGGTGAAGCACGAGATATTGTCAAAAAGGCACCACTTACCAACGATGGATTTCTTTTGGCCTGGAAAAACCTTCAAGACAGATTCGAAAATAAAAGAATCCTGGTAAATAGTCAGCTTAGAATTTTGTTTAACCTTAGTCCCGTAACATCTGAATCAGGTACTTCACTTAAAAAGCTGCAGCGCGATATACAAAGTTGTATATCCGCACTGGAGTTATACAAAATCAATATTGCAAACTGGGGTCCTATCTTTGTGTTCTTATGTTCAAGTCGTTTACCTGATGCAACGTTGGCTCTTTGGGAGCAGTCACTACAAAACAAGACTGCTATACCGTCCTGGGAAGATCTTGATTCATTTTTAACTAGCAGATACCAGACGCTTGAAACCGTATCTGATATCAAGTGTATAATTAATTCCAAGCCCACCATTCCACAAAAACAAAATACTTCTAATCCTAGTTCCAGCATCCGAGGCTCAGTGAAAAAAGTTAGTACATATCATGCTAACACAATGATTCCAACGTGCAAAATTTGTTCTAAAGAACAACATACTATCCGTAACTGTCCACAATTCTTGAAAATGACCACTAATGAGCGAATGGTTTCAATCAAAAAGTTTGGGCTATGCCTTAATTGTTTTGCGCGAGCACATTCTGTTAAAGATTGTAAAAGTGTACATAATTGCTTTAAATGCAACAAGAGGCACAACACTTTATTACATCCTGAGACCGTTGAGCCAAATTCCACTTCTTTGAATCCAATTTCACGTCCTAATAAACCAAATTCAAGTGCTCATAGATCTCATGCGGTTCAAATACAGTCCACTGAATCCGTTAATGTGTCTGATACAGTGCAAACATGTTTTGCATCAAGCTCCAAAAGTGTTCTTTTAGGCACTGCAATAGTACATGTATGCAATTTAGGCATGACATATTCTGCTCGTGCTTTGATCGATCCGGGTTCTGAAGCAACCTTCGTTTCAGAAAAGCTATTCAAACTTCTTAAGCTTCCTTCGCGTTCAATTCAAGCTCAAGTATCTGGGTTAAATAATGCAATTTCTGCGAAAACACAAAAAATGTGTACATTTGTTCTTCGATCTCCAGTAAATGCTGCTATTCAAATCGAAACATCAGCATTAGTTCTACCCCATCTCACAGGCAATCTTCCTACACGTAACGTCGATTCCGCAATAATCAAAAATCTTCCGAACATAAAATTAGCAGATATAGATTTCTTTAGAAGTTCACATATCGATCTTTTGATTGGCGGCGATCTTCTTCCTATAATTATGCTCGACGGTATAAAACGTGAAGTTTGTGGTTCATTAATAGCTCAAGAAACCATCTTTGGATGGATTTTGACGGGTCCTATCATGAACACAATATCTTCTTCAGCCACTTATGTTTCGTATTTCAATGAAATATCGTTGAATGACGATATTTCTCGTTTTTGGGAGGTGGAGGATCTTCCACAAAAACGTCCCATTACTCCTTCCGAACGTTTTTGCGAAGAATTGTTTGTTAAAACGACTACAAGAGACCAAAATGGAAGATATGTAGTTTCACTTCCATTCAAAGAGGGGTATCCTGAAAATCTTAAAATTGGTCATTCTCGTGCAATCGCAAATGCACAATTCATAAGAAACGAGATACGACTTTGCAAAAACCCAGAATTCAAAGTACAATATGATAATGTCATTCGGGAATATATCGATTTGAATCACGTAAAACCTGTTTCTCCTCCGTTGTATTCTCATTTTCCTAATAATTATTACTTGCCTCACCATGCTGTAGTAAAGCCTGATAGGACCACTACAAAAATACGCGTCGTGTTCAACGCGTCAAGCCCTTCTTCCAACGGTGTAAGCTTAAATGATATCTTACACATTGGACCTGTATTACAATCAGATCTCACACTTTTAATTCTAAAATGGCGTTTCTATCGTTTTGTGTTCAACAGCGATATCGAGAAAATGTATCGTCAAATTTTAGTGGATCCAGGTCATTCTCCATTTCAAAGGCTTTTATTTCGTGACTCACCACAGGAAAATATTCGTGACTACGAGCTCTTAACTGTGACTTTTGGGGTAAACTGCGCTCCATACTTAGCCATCCGAACTCTCCTACAACTGGCCGAAGACGTTCGTGAATCTTATCCATTAGCGAGTGACATTTTACTTAATTCGATGTACGTTGACGATGCACTAGCAGGAAGCCACGATGTCTCCACTGCCATTAAGGCTCGCGATGAGCTTATTGCTGCTCTTGGATCAGCAGGATTCTCATTACGGAAATGGACTGCTAATTCCACTGACATCCTTAAAGGTCTTCCTCGCGAACATCTTTTAAATGAAGATTTTCTACAACTAGATGATTGCAGCAATGCCAAAACTTTAGGTATCAGATGGAACGCAAAATCTGATGAATTTTATTTCTCAACAAAAGAACTTGAGCTAAAATCTACTTTTACAAAGCGTGAGGTTCTGTCCCAAATTTCGAAATTGTTTGATCCAGCTGGTTGGCTTGCCCCTTCTATTGTTTTAGCTAAAATCCTTATGCAACAAATATGGTTGTCGAAAATAGATTGGGACGAAGAATTAAATGCGAATTGTTTACGAATGTGGCAAAGCTTTCTCAACAATTATCCACACATTAATTCTATAAAAATTCCTCGATGGGTTAACTTTTCTCTAGATGATGCAGTAGAATTCCATGCATTTTGTGATGCATCGGAAAAAGCTTACGCTGCAACTATTTACATCCGAACTTGCAATACTTCCGGTAACGTTTTTACCACTTTATTGACTTCGAAATCCAAAGTGGCACCTGTAAAAACATTATCTATTCCAAGGCTCGAGTTGTGCGGAGCCGTGTTGTTGGCTGAAATGGTAGACGCTATCATTCCACAACTTGATGTCAAAAACTATAGTACGTATTTTTGGACAGACTCTACTATTGTGCTTGCTTGGCTTCAAAAGCCGCCATGTCAATGGCAAACCTTTGTGGCCAATCGAGTTTCTAAAATTGTCCAAAGTGTTGGTCCGGCAAACTGGTTCCATGTGAACTCTCAAGCTAATCCAGCAGATCTTGCGAGTAGGGGAGTCGCCCCACAAGAACTTATTGGCAACGATCTTTGGTGGCATGGTCCTAATTGGCTCAGACAAGATCCAGTTCATTGGCCAAATTTCAGTGAAAACTCCAACCATGACACGGACCTTGAGAAAAAGGGAATAAAATCAAATTTCGTCTTCTTTCAGAAATTCGATGACATCCTTGTACGTTTCTCTTCGTTTACACGAGCAATGCGAGTAATTGCTTACATCTATAGATTCTTTCATACATGTCATCCAAAGCATCGTAGTAATTTTAAATACGATTCAGAAGAGATTAGTTCCGCAGAAATCAATAGCGTAAAAAATCGTCTTATGATCCTTAGTCAGAAAATTTCCTATCCTCTAGAATATAAAAATCTAACAGATAAGCAACCAATTAAGTCTTCCAGTAGTTTGCTTAATTTGAATCCTTTTATCGATTCAGACGGAGTTCTTCGCGTTTGTGGCAGATTAATTTCTTCACCTTCTTTGACGTATGATGAACGTCATCCAGTTATTCTCCCGTATAACAGCTCTTTTACTCGGCTCCTAATTCAATTTACGCACCAAAACTCCTTCCATGGAGGAAATCAACTCATGCTAAGATTGATTCGAATGCAATTTTGGATTCCCAAAGTTAAAAACCTTATTAAAGCAACCATTCATAATTGTAAAATTTGCATTCTCCATAGAAAAACCATCCAAACGCAACTGATGGGATCATTGCCACCAGAAAGAACTGTTTTAACGCGTCCTTTTGCACATACTGGCCTGGATTTTGCTGGGCCTTTTGATATAAAAAATTACACAGGCAGAGCGTGCTTGATAACTAAAGGCTATGTTTGTGTTTTCGTGTGTTTCGCCACTAAGGCAATTCACCTGGAAGCAACAAGCACTCTATCCACTCCCGCGTTCCTCGCTGCCTTTAATCGTTTTATTTCAAGACGTGGGTGTCCTCTCCACTTATATTCCGACAACGGAAAAACCTTTGTTGGTGCTTCCAAAAGTTTAGAACGAGACTTTTTTCAGACTTCCAGATCTGCTTTAGTGTCTAACTTTAGTAATTTTCATTTAAATTGGCATTTTATTCCTCCAGCTGCTCCCCACATGGGGGGTTTGTGGGAAGCTGGCGTCAAAAGTTTTAAGACACATTTTAAAAAGATCGCTGGATCTTTTAAATATACTTTTGAGGAACTCTCAACGTTGCTAGCTCGAATTGAAGCGTGTCTTAATTCTAGACCTATTTCCGTAATGTCCGAAAATCCTAACGACATCGCTGCTTTGACTCCAGGACATTTTCTTGTCGGCGGTCCACTCTTAGCACCGATTGAACCCCAAATTCATGATAAGCCGATCACTATTATTCAGAGGTGGCAACGACTTACAGCGCTTCAACAGCACTTTTGCACTCGTTGGAAAACCGAGTATCTCAAAGAGCTCCATAAACGTAATAAATGGAAAAGTCCTCAAGAAAATGTCGAGGTTGATTCCATTGTTGTGATACGTGACGAAAACCTTCCCCCACAAGAATGGCGTTTAGGTCGCGTTTCAAAGGTTTACTGCGGTAAAGATAATTTGGTTCGCGTCGCCGATATTATAACTGAGCGCGGTCCAATTACGCGCCCTATAGTGAAACTGGTTCTCCTCCCAAGAAACTAGTTTACTTTACCTCATTCGAAACCATGCAAAATCTTACTTTTCAACTACTTTTCAGTTCCTTCAACATGCCACGAATTGTTCAAAATAAATCCACTCCACGCAGCTCAGTTCAGGACCGTCTTTCTACATGGCGGAACCAAACTAAAGCCAAAGAAAGATTTCAGTGTCGTCTCTGTCGACAATATCACGCCCTCCGAACGTGTCCCAAATTTCGTAGCATGAACACGGAACAGAGAATGCGTGCAGTATTAATCCATAAATACTGTTCAAACTGCTTGGCACATCAGCACTCAGGAAATTCCTGTCGTAGCAAACTTGGCTGCTACTATTGTAAGCAAAACCACCACACAATGCTACATATGAATGAGCGCGTGCAACCCAATGACGAGATTATTCCAACCAGTTCAAGGCCAGCTCGACTAACTACTGTAGCCTCCATAATTTCGCAACACGTTGTAGCTATATTTCCTACAATATTGCTAAGAATCCAAATTGGTGTTCAGCTATATAATGCAAGAGCACTTTTAGATCCTTGTGTAGCAAATAGTCGCATTTCAGCTAATCTGGTAGAAAACTTGCGCGTACCTGTCACGAAAATGGGTGATGAAAAAATGTGTTCTTTAATTATTCGATCTCATTCTGATCCGCAAGTTAAAATGGAAGCTACGCTACAAGTCTTCAATCGAATTTCACTGAAGACACCATCTAAATCGTTGAATGCTAGTGTCAAAGAAAATTTTTCAAATATGATACTAGCGGATCCAAATTTTGATAGATGCGCCGCCATATCCTTGGTATTAGGTGCAGACTTATATCAAAAAATAATTCGGCCTGGAGTCATTCCAAGTTCAGGTGGTCTTCCAGTTGCTCAGAATACCATATTTGGTTGGATCTTATCCGGATCCTGCTCAGTATAGTAATTAACTTCTTGCCCAAATAAAAATAAAATCCAATTAAATGAATTTAAATACACGCAATAAAAAAAAAAAAAAAATTTAATCTCTCAAGAATTAATAAAAAAGAAATATGCAAACGTAATACATATTATTTATCGTTTTTATAATAAGTTCCATATTTTTTAAGAAAAAAAAAAAAAAAAATCTAATAATTAAATATTGAAATCACATAAATATCTGTATATCTAGATTTTTTTGAATTTTTAATTATATATAGAACTTAATTGCAGACATACTGCAAGGCGGGCGGCGATGTTCATGCCAGATGGTTACACTAATCTGTTAATTAACATTAAGCCAAACGTCAAGATACGGCAATCTTTTTATCCGTTTTTAAGCCGTACATATTACAATGTTGGCAATTATTTTTCCTAAAAATAAAAAATAAGCCTTTTGATCTAAACCTCAAAATTGACCTTAGTCACTTTGCGGCATAGATTCAAGGCGTTAAGTTCTCCATAATCAACGTAAGTTACAAACTAATAAAGTGAAATATTCCATATCCTAAATCGCTTCTTTTATTTCCAACATATAAAATCTCAATTTCTTCCGAGTTTGAGATTTTATTTCATTTCAGCTTTGATTGAGAAACTAACTATATTTCCATTTCCATCGGCCTCTTCATCCACTGGATTTCTCCTAGTTGACAAAGTTCACAAATTCACAGTTTGGAACTCTTAGTCATCTGCTTTCTGCTTTTTTACACTTTATTAGGCTCAAAACTTCCCTCGCTGAGTCTTTGGGATAGAGAATTCTTTACCGTGCAACTTGTCCGATTACTATCAAGCTTCAAAAATCAGTCGCAAATCCAGTTTGCAAGCACAATCCACGGTGGGCACCCATAACGATTCAATTGTACAACCAAACTACTTAGTTCCACGGGTTTCAATTCTACTACGCCTTACGGCTTCAAATATATGCAGTGGAAGAAAGGTACCCTCCCCTATCAGTAGCAACGAATGGTGGGACACCCACAGCGATCCGTTGCTCAGATAAATACTATCCTCCAACTACTGCTCTATACTGCTTTCATTACTTCTTTAGTAAAGCAATCCCTTACCTGAAAACTTATTGCTAATAGCGACCTCGTCTCTTCTACAAGTGAATCCTTAATAATTTTTCCTTTAAAAGCTAAATGTATTCACACACGATGCGAGCTACAAAACTGTGATGCGAACTGTTTTGTTGCGTCGAGCAATACTCCGAGACTGATCGTGTTGACGCGACGATGAGTACTGCGAGACTGATCACTGCGCTACTGCTGCTGCTTTATTTGACATAATACAGTTTGCTTGTGCAGCTGTAGAATAACGGTTAACTTGTCAAACAGGGGTTTCCTTCGAACGATCGTATGATGCTGTTGCAGTTGATGTTTGGGTTCTGTTGTTATGGAAGGATTGTACCGGTGCTTGGGAGTTTTTCTGTATTGCTATTCATGCTGATGTTATGGCAATGTTAAGACGAGACTGTACAGTGGGAATATGTGGGTGCAAATATGGAACTTTTTGTTAAATTTGAAAAATTATCTATTATAGAATGCTTTCCTACGGGTTCTGCAAATTACTATTTCCATAGAACCTCCTAAACTAAATGACAGAAAATGACCATAAATAGCTTAAATTTTTCTTATAAGGCACATTTTAAATTTTTTTATTTTTGCTTTTGACTATTTATACTTTGGAAAATTTTTTTTTTTGCGAAATTGATTTTTCTCATTTATTGAAATCGAATATTTTTGAGCTAAGTTTTTCCCCTAATTAAATCCGTATTAATAAGTTTATGTAAGGAAAACATTTATTTTAATTTATTCATAAGATCTCTACTTGTATATAAACAAATATTTAATTGCAACAAATATTTTGCACAATCAACTAAAATCAATATTAATCGAAAAATTTTTTCTCTTTCTCCGTTTTCATTTTTTATTTATATTTTTGATTTTTTGTTTTATAAAAAAAAAAAAAAATAATTTTATTTTTACAAACCGATGAAAAAAAAACTTCAACATCAACTCCAAATCCACCAAACAATCAAAACCAAAAATCATCTTCATCAACATCATCATGCACATCTCTTTTCATTTGCCAATCAACATTCATCACAAACAATTTTTTGCAAAAACAATAAATATGACAACAAATACAACAATGCAAAATTAAAAAAAAAAACAAAAACAACAACAACATTGGCATTAAAAATGGAACAACAAAAATTAAAATTGGCAATTTGAAAAAAAAAAAAAAACAAAAACAAAAACAAAACCAAAATAAAATTGGATATTGGACTCATGGCAATCATAACCACCTCATCCGCATGAAAACCACAAAAAAAAAAAAAAAAAAAATTATTAATCCCGAAAAAATCACAGCATACGCCGTGGCGCCCATTGGGTTGTAAATTTGCCATATTTTGATTTTTTCATAATGGTCGTCATCTCATTGTCATCGATAGCGTTAGCGGCCGAAGATCCCGTGCGTGAGAAATCGTACAGGAATACAATTTTAAATTATTTTGATTATGCATTTACCGGCGTATTCACAATAGAAATGTTACTCAAAATTGTTGACTTAGGTGTCATATTACATCCAGGCAGCTATTTAAGAGAATTCTGGAATATTATGGATGCTGTGGTCGTTATATGCGCTGCTGTTAGTTTCGGTTTCGATATGACCGGTAGCAGTGCTGGACAAAATTTATCAACAATCAAGTCGTTGCGTGTCCTACGTGTCCTGCGACCATTAAAAACCATCAAACGTGTACCAAAGTTGAAAGCCGTCTTCGATTGCGTTGTGAATTCATTGAAAAATGTTGTTAACATTCTAATCGTGTACATATTGTTTCAATTTATATTTTCTGTAATTGGCGTACAATTATTCAATGGGAAATTTTTTTATTGTACGGACGAAAGTAAACATACTTCCGAAGAGTGCCAGTAAGTAAAAAAAAAAAAACGAATTTCAATTTAGATTTTTCAAAACAAAATTACCTACATTTTTCGAAAATTTCAAAAACAAAAGTTCAATTTAATCTTTTATTGAAAAACAAAAATGAATTAGTTTTATTATTTCAAATCTTTTAAACCCCAATCCATGTACCTACCAACCAATGTATAGTTAAAAAAAAACAATACAATTTGGATCAAAAGTTTACCCCATTTCTAATTTCTATCATTTCTCATAAATATAATGTGGACAAAATCGATAGAATTTGTAAAAATTTTTTGTTTAATTTATGTTCCTTTATCCTTGATTATTATTATTATGTTTTTTTTTTATTTATTTTTTAATTGATGTTGTTGCTTTTATCATCATTACCCCAAAAACCAAATTAAGTAAAAAAATCAAGTCCAGCCGCTATTTAGGCTATATTTCTTTTAGAAACTTTTGTACGAGTATGCTTTTCAAAATTTTCTAGTCCTTTTTCTGAAAGTAGAATGTTTAAATACATAATAGAAAGAGTGCGCATTAGTAGTATAATAATTTTATGACGCAAATTGTATTATATATATTTTTGTTAAATTTAAAAATAATATATTTTTTTTTTTTTAAATGTATTGCTTTTTGTAGTGTAAGCTATGACACATAATGCTATCGAATGTATTTTCGTATTGGAAATTCTTTATGTGATTTTTTTTAGAAACTACGCTAGGAGCACAGTTTCAAAACTTCGCTTGATTTGGAAAACCATTTAAGATTTGCTAAAGGTATTTTCTTTAGAAGTAATTTGACAAAAAAAATTTATTCTGAAATATTTTATCACAAATTTGAAACAAAAAATATAAAAGTGTGTTAAGCGTCTTTCAGCTGATGTGTGTATAGTCCTTACATTTTTATATAATCATCAATGGTAAGCAATCTATTTATCAATCGGAAGTTCAAATTAAGTAAAAGTCACTGATACTGACGAAATTGATCTAGGCTACATTGAATCTCATCACTGATGTACATCTGCCTCAGATATGGTTACTTACACGAGTAGTATAAGTGGCTTAAACTTTCAGGAACTTTTGGGATGTCCCCAAAACTTTCAATTAGGGCTTTTCGTTAGTTCACTGGTGTCCCAGAAAACTTTCAATTAAGGCTTGATGATTGTCAGCTATAGATGTTTTCCCCTCCTCGTTTCGACTATGAAGCATTCAGCTGACCTTCAGAATTGTTCGGGCGTCCCAGAAAATAATCAATTAAGTCCTCCATAGATGTTTTTTCTTTAGAATACCTAGATATTCTTCGTTTCGACCATTATGCCTTCGCCGAAGAAGTTTTACTTCAAAAACTTTATTTTATTTTGTAGAAAAATTTTTTCAAAAGCTTTTATTTGTCTCTTTTTTTGAAAAAAAAAGTTTAATTTCCACATTTACTTAGTTGTAAGTGACTTTTATTCTTTTCTCTTTGATTGCAAAAGACCTCTTGATACCACCCCAGGTCTCTTTTGCATTTGTCTTAATCAAATGTATTTCTTTAAAATATATGTAGGGGAATAGTGTCGGGTGTAGGCACCTTTTTGTTTTCAACTCAGAACTTTTGACCAAATGCATATTATATGCAGACATATAAGTGTCAATGAAAAGCTAGTGACCTTAGCTTACTACTGGTGAAGATAGTAAATTGATTTCATCAGTTGGAAAACTATATCATAAAAATAGTGATGTGATCAGATTAACAAAAAAAAATAAAAAATTTTTTGGGTCGGTTGTGGGCACCCTTAGAAAATCCGCGTAAAATGAGAACATATGAAATTAAACGCAATCAAATAGAGAAGAAAGCAAAAGTAATTTATTTTAGAAACATTGACTCAAACAAATTTAACAAATTCTGCTCAACGGCTTTAAGAAAATCAGCGTCACTGAAAACTTCTGGATCGAATGGCATCATGCCTGTTGCCCTAAAACCATACTTGATTTCCAGATCGATTGCTTTGCAGACTAAGCCGGCTAGGTGACGTAATTTGTGGTCATTTTTGACATTGCTCTTTTGTCAAGCATGAATTTTTGTACCCATCCATGCCCGCCATTTGCTTCCCATTCCATTTGTCTGAAAACTCAATACCGAGATTTTTTGCAAAGTGGTATGCCACCTTAACACCCACACTTAATGAAAATAACTTTATTCGTACGATATCTTTAAAGGACCAATTGGTTCGTTCCTTTCCACTAAAAAAGCGTATAAAGTCATAAGAACACAAGGGTGCCCACAACCGACTTTGACAGCCACTTTGAAAAGCAATATGCAAATTCTGTTGTATAAAATATAATAAATTTACTACATAAATATAGATTGCATTAAGCTTTTCGATTGATTCACATCGATTTATTGCATTTGGTAAATGATTGAAAAAAACTTTTGTGTTGACTTTCACTTATTCAAAAATTGCTTTCTAATCAGCACAAAGCATATGCGTCGGTTTGCTCCAGTACATGTACAAAATCTTAGTGCTGTCTTAACACGCGCTTAACATTTGTCGGAACAGTCGTATATGTTTTCTGTCAAAAGTTACGGGGAGGGGGGGTGCCCACACCTTATCCATGCCCGCAGGCGACGCTATTCCCCTACAACTAATGAATTTATTAGGCGACGAAAGGTGGAGTTCTGCATTTCTTTAGAAACCTTTCTAGATCGTTTTAGCGGATGTTACTGTTCACTTTATTTCGGTGCTTCTGTTGCATTTTTTTTTTTTTTCCTGATAGTCTGCCGAAATTTTCTTTGCGAGATATTTTATTGAATTTTTGAATTGTATGGATTTTAAGAGCATACTTTTTCTGTGGTGCTCAAGATTTTCTTCATCGAAATTGCCTGAACTGTTTTGATTCTTTTTTTTTTTAAATTTTCTCACTCCATTTTGATGTTTCACAACTTTTTTCGACTTTCGATGTTTTTCGTCTTATTTTAGATTTTTGTTGTGCTTTCATATCGTTTTTTTTTTCGATGTACTTAATAAAAATTTTTTTACCTATTGTAATTACCTTTCTTCAAGCCCAAAAATAAAATAAATTTTAATGAAAAGCACCGAGTTACATATTAAAGATTTAGTTTTCATATTAAACTTTAAACGTAGTAGATCACCTAATTATTTGCCATTAGGGGCCCAAAAAACTTGAACATAAAAATAAGTCTCTATGATAAGCCTGTGTCATAGCTTAAAATACGAAAATTAAATTTTAAAGAAAAAATTTAAATTTTTAAATCACACAAATAGAGTGAAATATAATTTATGTCTTAAAATTATTGCGCAATATTTATCCAAAATTTTATTATAATTTTTTCAATTAATTCAATCCAACTCTTTTTATGATCTGTAGTGATTTAAATGTTTTTAGAACAAATCAAAAATAATTTTTTTAATAACAACAACAACAACGTAATGGCAAACACAGTACAATAAATTAATGGAAACACATCCGCAACGTTAGAGATTTGCGAATATCTTTTGTCTCGTGCCTAAAGTCCATATTTTCCAACTAAGAATTAAAGAAAAAAGAAGAAAACAATTAACGATAAACTTCTACATCATAAAGAAAGCTCTTTTCTCAGAAAAAAATAAACAAAATACTACTTTTTCTACTGCTAATTCTACCGCTAATATGAATTCCTCTTGTTTCTCTACATATTGTATGTATATGTTTTTTTTTTGTAAATATTTAAAATGGAAATTACTATTGCTGTTGTTAGACGTTTGTACGTTTTCATATATGTATGTTTTTCCTTTCTGTGTACTCTCCTCTATCTATGTACTGAAATACTGCATACAAACAATTTTTTTTCTAAACAAAAATATTTAAATATTTTAGTTAATTTAGCAATAAACGGGGAAATTCACTTATTTAAACTTTAAAAACAAAACTGTTTAAAAAATTTCGTTTTGTGTAATTAATTTTTAAAATTACACATAACAAAATTTCAGTGATTTTTCATTATAAAACTTAAAGTGAATTTTGCTGTACTTAAAAGCAGGTTTAGTGCTTACTCACAATTAATATTTAAAAAAAAACTTTCTATGAATGTTAGCAAAATGTCTAGCTTAGTATATATGAACATTTTAGTTTAGTTCTTAATTGAAAAAAACTAACGAAAACTTGCTTACAGATCTGCTTATCCCAAGATTTAGCGCATAAGCATTTCGACAAATTTCATTATGTTATAAAAAAACTTTATTCAGTAACATAAATAACATACCTAGCAAACGTACAAATATTATCAAAACTTTATAAAAACCAAAAAAAAAATTAAAAATAATTTTACTGCAAGTACCCTTCATCTTCTCTGGATTATATAAATTTGTTTGTTGTAGCGGTTATATTATTTTATACTTCTATTCATTAAGCAATATAACACTTTTGCTTAATTTAAATTCAACAATACTTGCATAAATTTAGCAAATATTCTTTAACATATAATTTTTGAAATGTGAAAAATAAAATTTTATTATTTCATTCGATCTTGAAAATTCAAACAGAGTTCTATAAAATTGTTAAAAATCTTTCATCTTAAAAATATAAAATAATAAACAAAAGACTTTTAATCTAAATAGAAACAAAAAAAAATGGATTTGTGCTTTACATTTGGCGCCCAACGTGGGAAAAAAGTTAATCATTTTGTTTCTTTTTTAAATTAAAACTTCTGAACAATTTTTTTTTTTTCATGCTGAAAGTTCGGATATAATTAACAAATTTTTAGTTTTCTCTTTTCAAGATTCAATATAAAATCATATCATAAAATTTTACTTTCTAAATTTCAAAAATTATAATATAATATATATATGGGTGAATGTCACGAAATGCAGAAAAACACCTGTCCCAAGGGTGAATTGCGCGATTGATGCAAAATTTCGAACATTCCACCATGACATTGTTTCAAAATTAACATTTTTAGTACTGTACATACATCCCGGAATCAAAAAGAAGTCTTGATAAAGTTCAGTCGCATAAAAACTACCGAAAATGTCCCCTCTGTCTTGGTCCTTTTGCCAATCAAGCCTTTTTCATGCTCAATTTAGTCAAATACAATATTCCACTGATGTTTTGCGTGTGAACATATTTAAGTCTCATAGGAACAGATGCTTTTTTGTGGAGAAAGCAGAATTCTGACCCTCCGATACTCGCTGGTGACACTATCACTATTGTCCCAAGCATTTTTCATATTCCTTAGGTAATTATAAATTACCGCGGTTATTCCGCCGCGTTAGACTTGGAGAGCTTCTGCGCCGGGTTTTTTTTTTCAAATTTATCAACAGAGAAACCTAGCCCAACAGAAAAATTCTCTCCAAATGTTCCCATGTACTTGCTGCGGTCGAAACAAAATGACAAAAGTACGGGAAAAAATTCGATATCCCCTCCGTCATAGTCAAAATACTGGTGAAAAGTGGAATTTTTTTTGTGTATCATCATTGTGGAATGAAAAGTCTGTCAAACTTAGTCGATTGTGCCCGGTAGCAAGAGTTGGCGATTTGCTTTGTGTGCGTAATGCTCAATTATTCATGAAATGTCCCCTTCGTCATGTGTCCCCTCCGTCATGATTTTGCGTTATTTTTATTTCTAGAGTTGGAAATTAAGAAGCAGTATGCAACTACTATAGCAGATATACTTTATCAATAACATCATGTTTTTAATAAAAACCCAACATAGCCGTTCCAATATGGCGGTCAAAAATTCAATATGGTGGACTTTATTAAAAAATAAACTAATGTGAACCAAATTTCGTGCATGGGGGTTTTTTGGGTAGCTTATCACGAATCCGGGGTCAGATTTACAAAATTCAAAATGGCGGATCCAAGGTAGCGGACAAAATTTTTAAAAATCAACTGATTCCTGAAATTTGGTATGTGGAGGTTTTTGAGGTCGCTAATCACGAATCCGAAGTCGAATTTACAAAATTCAAAATGGAGAATACAAAATGGCGGACGTAATTTTAAAAATCAACCATCAGTCATCTTGGGCCCGCCGTCTTGAATTTTCTAAATCCGACCTCGAATTCGCGATCAGCGACCCCAAAAACCCCCATATCTCAAATTTCAGAAATCAGTTGATACCTAAAAATTTTGTCCGCTACCTTGGATCCGCCATTTTGAATTTTGTAAATCTGACCCGGGATTCGTGATTAGCGGCCCAAAAACCGAAATTTGGTTCACATTAGTTTATTTTTCAACAAAGTCCACCATATTGAGTTTTTGACCGCAATATTGGAATATTTAGTATGGGAGGCGTCATTTCAACAACTTTTCAAATTCAAATTTTCACATCCCGAAATTACTGTATTTTGTAACATTCACTCATATACTTATATATTATATAAAAGGATATTTGATAAATTTATGCGAGTATTGTTGAGTTAAAATACAGAAATTGCGTTATATTGGTAAATGAATAGAAGTATAAAACAATATAACCGCTACAATGTTCAATTAAAAGTCGTTTGAGTTCCCCGAAAAGAGCATTATTACAATCTTGAATAGCTGTGAGGAAAATACATTTCTATAAAGATATAAATCATACGAGTATGCAAAATAGTCCGGTCGTTTACTTAGGGATTAAACTAACATTAACAGTATTGATTAGAAATTTGGCTATTGTAGGTGGTTTGTTAAAATGAAATCTTTAATATTTTAGGGTTAAAAGCCGAGGACTTCTCAAAATGAGATTATCATGACAATGACAATGATATCAACCAAACCAATGCTAAACTGAATTTCTCTTCTCTTTCTGAACGCAAGCTCTATTTGTGCAACATTGTGCCTTCATCAGGGGTGTTATATACCGATGATGGTGCATGGATATTTTGTCTTTGAGACTAGGAACATTTTCATTGTACTTTGCAAATTGTTAGTCTCATTGTTTCAAGATAAATTGTCAAAAAATCGCCATTTTGTAGAATCTACTGATAACATTGCAAAGTCAGTTGGATCTTGGTGGCATTTTAGGCAGTGCTGACGGACTTACTTTTATGCTTGAAAAAAATTGTCAAAGTAGGAGTCTCCATATATAAGATATTGATATTGATTTCACTCAAAAATATCCAAAAATAAAGCATACAAAAAAAAAAAAAACACCGAATGAAAAACAAAAAACAAAAACATCCAAAAAAAAAAAACATCTAAAACAAACCATCCGAAAATAAAAACGTCCAATAAAAAAAAAATATCCAATTTAAAGATGTCCAAAAATAAAAATCCAAACAAAATATCATCGATTTTATTAATTATTTTGATGGAAAATTAATGTTGGCCATTTTTTATTGGATGTTTTTATTTTTGTAGGTTTTTTTCTTTATGTTTTTATTTTTGGATGTTTTTTTTTTTTGTGGATATTATTCATTGGATGTTTTATTTTTTGGATATTTTTGATAATCACCGAAAAAAATGCTGCAGAGCCAAATCAGTTTTCCGCGTATTCAGCGAGTTTCTGATTTCTGCATCCTAACTATTTGAATTGAATTTTGAATACTTTTTCTACTGTAAATTCTTTCTTTCAAGAGCTTTCACTCTTTTGAGTACTAATTAAGAATACATATCGACCTTAAAGACAATCGGTATTATGGACAAAGCCCTTGTTTCTCGGATAGTTGAGGTATTGATCTTTGTATCTCTGTCTCCCATATTCTGTAGTTTTTCTTGTTAAGAAAGACGTTCAATTGAAAGCGCTTGAAGACCAATATCCTTTTTAAAGCAGATTTTCTTTTGAAATGGGTAAAGATCCGCAAAAAAAAAAACAAACCACTTACAATACGCCACAAGAAATCTCTGCTGTGTGTCAATAAATAGGAAATTGATTTTAATTTCACTGAAATTAAATAAAGCGCATTAAAATATAAAAAAAATTAATATTAAATTTTTATTGTATTTTAATGCGCAATAAAAAGCTACGAATTTCCCAGAAAAAACCTACATAACAACTAAAAATAAATTGCATTAAGTTTTTAATTTTTATTTTGTACCCAAAAAATATGCGTGCACAGATTTTACAGAATGTAAGAGTAGCATTTTAAAGTTTCCCGCTTGTTTATTTGCCTGATTACACTGAAAAAAAAAAAAAAACAAAACAAAAATCATGCAAGCAAACAAAGCTTAAAAACGAAATTCTAAAACCAAAGCCAAACAATGGAAAAACATAATAAAATATCCAGGATTTTCATTTAACGCTTAAAACTTCGCCACCAAATACAAAAAAATAAAAAAACCAAAGGATGCACCCAACTAAACTTTTTGAATTTTGCTAAAGAGAGAAAACAAAAATAAAGAAAAACAAGGACATTTTTGAATTGGTTATACTCGTATGCCAAAGAGTCCATATTACTGCCAGAAGATTTCTTAATAAGCTTCAGAAATTACAAGAAAATTCTAAATTCAAGCAAAAACAAAACAAAACAAAAAAAAGAACCAATTCAATTTTGAATCAATCGAACTAAATCTGGTGCAATTTGAATATAAATGAAATTGAGAAGAAAATCAGTAACCACCGCTTGTGACCACAACGCAAAAATATTCTCAATGCTGGATTTCGAAAGCTCAGCAATTTGACGAGAGATTAAAAGCTGCTTTTATTATATATGCTAGCTAACTAACTATTAACTCTTTATTGAATTTCGTAGCCTTAAAACTGAATTGGACTTGCAAGATGTATAATTGAACAAAAAAAAAAAAAAAAAAAATCTATAAAAAACCGAATGGAATAAAGTCTTGATAAAAATGTACAAAAAATATAGTAACAAAAGCTTGACTCAAATAGTAAAGAAAAATGCTTCCTACAGCTAAAAGTTATAAATATATAAAAAATATCTATCAGAAACATTTTTATAGTTTTTTAGCAAAACCAAAAAAAAAAATAAAGCGCAATTTATTCATTAATTTAAATTAGTATCAACACTTACATACAAATATATTGCTACATCATTTTAGTGCTGCTTTAAATGTTTTTCTTTTTTCTTTTTAAATTACAATCAATTTATTTAGGTGTTTTTACATTTTTCTTTTAGTTTTCTTTTTTTTTTTTTTTTTTTTGATATCAACATTTTCTCAGTGTATCTCAGAAGATTAAATACTTTTTGTTTTAACTGTTTGCCTTCGTGTGCAGTGAACTCCCAAACCAAATGACATATTTGGCAGACTTATAACATATATTTTTGTCTTCTTAAATATGTAAGAAAAAAATCAACACAAAAAATATATAGAATGCTCACAATATTGAAAATAAAACGGAAAAAAATTATTATAACAAAAGGAGTCTAACGGTACAACATAAAAGTTTAACTTTGTAAAGAATTTACTACTTTCATTTCTTTTGCTTTTTATACGATTTTGTGTCTTATATTGCTTTGATTTGAAAAATTCTGACTGTTTTTAAACTGAAAAACAATTCGAACTTCCTTAAGATACTGATTTAACATAATCAAATATAACTCTGAATTTGTCAAACATTATACATACTAAGTACAATTTTCTTAGATTTTTAGCAACCTGCATACGGTTTTCCAGAGCATTGACCATGTCAACCCATTTGGTGCTGTTAAAAACTTTGTTCACATCTAGTGCTCCAAGAGAAATAGCCGTCTGCTGTATTCACTTCCTCTTTGAACAATCTGAAAGATTTTGAAAATATCTGTTATTGCGTTGACTGTGGATCTATCAGACCAAAGTTCTATATCGCTTGCCATTGTCGAATAACTTTTCTAGGAGCTTTCCTGCCGCTTTCAACATACACATTCAACGATTTGAGGATGGTGACTCTGAATTGCCTTTGTGCTTGCTAATTAGTACGAACTTTCCAAACTTCCCGAAAAACTCCTTTTATTAAACCAGTGCTGTTTATACTAAGAAGAAGCTACTCTTTTGCCATTATTTGAAGTATCCCAGATGGAACCACGTCAGGACCAGATGCCTTTTGATTTTTAGTAACTGTGTTTAGCTCTTGCTCAGTGAATGGTTATGAAGAGCGCATTGACATAATTTGTCAGTTTTTCTTCCGTTAAATAAGCTTTGTGGGGTTAAACACCAAGCTTCTGGGTGACTTATTTGTAGCCAAAACCTCATGGATCTTTGTTTATGCCGTTATGGAGTTCCTCCCATTTTGTCTTTTTTGGTGTCTTCTCAGCGACAACTGGTTTCACGCTGTGTAAGGGCGACAATTTCGACAACTGCGAAGAGAGCATTTTGCCTGAGCTTTCGTAGGTTACATTTTCGTATTCCTCTCCTTCTATGGATAGCATTGGTGTTTTCATTTGCTTCCATGATGATCGCTACTGGTGTAATCCTCCAGAACTTTTCACTGATTTTCTGCTAGTTATTCTAATGAGTGTGATCTCTGGAATGGCCCCTTCACATCCTGCCTAATCTGGCTGCCATATCGAAGACTAGCTTTCATGTAGAGTTTATGGTATGCATACCCCATTTTTTTGCTTTAGAGTTGAAATAACTAGCAATAATGAAAATTCCATCTATTAGACGTGTTGTGTCTCCAATGTTACCAAGCTTGATTTTTAATTCTCTTTTAAGTGTATTCACTGCGTGCTACACATCCAAACGAATTACTCACCCGTTCTATCAATGTTCCTGACTCAGGTAGCTGTCGTTTTGGTGGGGTCTTAAGTCCACAGTGCATTTTTTGCTTTATTGTACTGTTCGCAAATGATTGCAAAGTCTGCATTCAGTTCCAGCATAGCTTGTGTCAGCAAATTTTTAGTCCCAACTGTTGCTTTATCTTTTAGCTCGGTCACATTCACGATTTCTTTCAAAAACCCCTTCATTTCCCCAAAAAACTGATACTTTTTGCCACCGTCTTTTTGGCCAAACTGATTGTCAACTCAGACTGCTCTGGTTTCACAGATTTTTTACGGTCTTCAAGAACAACTCCGCATCTCCTATCTTCAGAAGGCTTCACTGTCATTTTCGAAACGTTCTCGATCCTTTCATCTTTCCTGCAGTTTTTTCTACAGCAGTAGGTGCCTTATTTGGATTTCCCCTGGGCTCCCTTTTTCTGGATATTCTCCTTTAGCAAGTGTTTCGGCAGATTTTTCCTTGGCCACTTTTTGCCCTTTTCGGTTGTCCGTATTCTACATATTCATTGTCTCCTTTTCATGCCTTTTTGCTTACATCTGGGGGAGCTCTTTTCGCAAGACCAGTTAAAGGCGTAACTTCGCCGACTCCGATGAACAATGAAATGTTCCGAAACAACACAAATAAATACATACGGAAGTTTTAAAGTCATTGCGCCAAAAAACAGTCAGAATATTTATTTTTTCTGGTTCTATATGATTTTTGCAGTATAAACAATTAGCTAATAATTTCTAGAAAACAATATTTTATTCTAATAAAAATATATTTTATATCTACAATTGAAGACAAACAAAAACATAAAATCAAAAACATAAAGTAATACATAATAGCAAACTTTCATAAGAAAACAAAATAAAACTTTGAAGACATACACACATTAAACTTTCAACAAACATACATAAAACTTTAACATCATAAAGTAGCTACATATATATGTTTATATCTACTACTTAATTGTAAAAATGTATTATTTCATAAACTTTTTTTTATTTAAAATACTTAGCATTTGTAAACTATAGTTGTTGTAAGCTTATTTGTATTATTTATTTTTAATATTTTTTTTCATAATTTCTATGTAAATTTATGCTATTTTGCTCTGTTATCGATTTTGTAACATTTACTATTTTTTTTACGCCTAAACTGTGTAATTCTGCTACATTATGACATTATTTTTAATTTCGTAAAACTAAAACAAAAAAAAAAAAAACGTACAACTTTTAACTCGCTAAACTTAAACTTAAAAATGCAGAAAAAATGAAGCTCCTTTTTAGCTGCTGCTACTACTACTATACTACTACTACCACTCTTGTTGGAAACTTTGGCTTCATTAGTGTATATTGAAAAAAAAAAAAAACAAATTGCACAATAAAGCTAATACTCCTTTTTTTAATTTTCCTTTTCTTAAACTTTAACTAATTGTATATAAATACATTCATATCCCACAAATAATTCATTTCATACCATTAAAATTCCCAAACATTAAAATCAAAAAAACAAATTTTTCATCAAATTTTATGTTTTTTACACCATTTTTACACAAAATCTTTTGAAAAAAAAAAAAAAAAAAATCAATATTTCAATTCCTTAAAAAAAAAAAAACAACAACAGGGGTTCCTACTTTAAATACGAAGAAAACGAGCTACTGCCACATAAGGAGGCACGAGTCTGGCGTTCACGCAGTTTCCACTACGACAATGTTGCGGCCGCAATGTTGACGCTGTTTGCTGTACAAACCGGTGAAGGATGGCCTCAGTAAGACAAATCGTTTTTCCTTTTTTTTTACTTTACCTACTCACGTTTCTTAGTATTTTAAGTAGTATTTTTTTTAAAATTTACTTTTACCTTAAAAAGTATGAAAACTATGCTAAGAATTTTCATTTTGCCTTAGTACATAAAGAAATTTATTTATCAACGGTCTAAGTGATCTGTAGATGGGCATTTCCATGGTGTCGAACGTGACCATCGAACATATTTAAAGCAAAAAAAAAAAAAAAATTCAAAATAGAACGGATTTTTATTTTGACAAAAGGCTTAATTTATAGCTCTTTATTAGCCCTATAATTGGTGCTTAGGTTGATTTTGGACCATTCTTGGTTTTCAAGATAGTTTCAAAAAATCGAGAAGTTTGCACGGGTGTGACATTTGCTGTCATATTCGGATAAAAAGCCTGAACTGTCTCTAATAATACTATTTGATCTAGAGCTGATTCCAACCGGAACTAATTTCTAGTCGGGTTAGGGTAAACGCGGGAGATATGGCACCCTTTTCGTTTGACTGCTATAAAACCAGAATTAAATGAGATTTAAAAAAAAACCAAACACAAATTTATTCTCTTATTATTTTAAAACAAAAAAAGTACTTACTTAAACTAGAATAAAAGTGATTTCAAATATGTTTTTTCTTCATTATAAAAAAATGCTATAAAGTGCCAAATCACCCGAGACTACGGGTGATTTGGCACCATATCATGGGTGATTTGGCACCCTAAGTGGTTTTAAGTTCTTATTGCCACAGTTGTTGCAAGTGTGCACAAATGATGCACATGTTTCATGTAACCACATACAGTACATTACGCATTTGATCCAAACGTCTTTTTTTAAGTGGTTTGTTCATATTCTTCTCCACATTCAACGCATTCATTTTCGCCTAAATCTTCAGGCTTATCAGATTCATCTTGAAATACAACATTTTCATCAGCTTCATCGGAAGAAGCATAATTAGTTACCAACTTGCGTTTTCTTCTTTGGTTGTTTTTCTTTACACATTTTTTGTTATCTGCTGGACCACGTTTTCGGGAGACGTTAGTGCAGACGCTATTTCTTAAAAGACATTTTCAAACTAATCAAATAAAAATGAAAACACAATCATTGAAGATCCTACCTGACTAAAATTCTGCGGCTCTGTGGCACATTGAAGCACTTCAGCCAGATTTTGCTCTTGTTTTTTTTTTTTGCATTGCAATCCTGTAAAAAACGTGGTCTGGATGTTTATTTGGACTGAAAGGGTAAGCCCCAGTAGATGAAAATCCAGCAGTACCTTCAAAAACATGTTATTACAGATGCTGGTTGTTGGCCCCTCACATCCAGACTTTAGTCAAGTTTATGTTCAAAAAAGTATTGAAAACCGAAACACAAAGATTTAGCACTAAGAAAGAATATTTGTACTCCCAAATATCTTATAACATGCAAAGGGAGATATGGCCTCAGAATCATAAAACCCTCAGTAGTGGGGTGCCATATCACTTTTTCGGTTTATACCGAGTAAAAATACCACGAAACGAATAAACATGTTCACTCGCGCTCGTGTTCATCTGAAAACGAAAGCACATTCAATTCTGTTTGTTTTGATATACCTATGCACCATAAAGCTGTATCAAATACTCAGCGCTCTGCTCCCTCTTTAAGTATATGCAAAATAAAAGTCAGTCGTTTACATATCAAAATTTTTTTTAAAAATGCCACATACATGCTATTATTGCAAATACAGCTTAACGAACCACATACCAAGAAGTATCTCTCGCAGTTGAATTAAACTGTGTCCACATTGGAGTGCTATGAAAGCCGCAGGCATTGAAATTGATAAAAGTGCCATATCACTCAGATGTGCCATATCTCCCAGGGGTGCCATATCAATCAGGGATGCCATATCACCCAGGAGTGCCATATCACCCAGGGGTATCATATCACTTAGGGTGCCATATCACCCAGGGGTGCCATATCACCCAGGGGTGCCATATCACCTAGGGGTCCCATATCACCCAGAAGCGCCATATCACCCAGGGGTGCTATATCACCCAGAAGTGCCATATCACCCAGAAGTGCCATATCACCCAGGGTGGCCATATCACCCAGGGGTGTCATATCAATCAGGGTGCCATATCACATAGGGGTGTCACATCACCCAAGAGTGCCATATCACCCAGGGGTATCATATCACTTAGGGTGCCATATCACCCAGAAGTGCCATATCTCCCAGGGGTGCCATATCAATCAGGGATGCCATATCACCCAGGAGTGCCATATCACCCAGGGGTATCATATCACTTAAGGTGCCATGTCACCCAGAAGTGCCACATCACCCAAGAGTGCCAAATCACCCAAGAGTGCCACATCACCCAAGGATGCCACATCTTCCGTGTTTACCCTAACATTACTTAAAATAAAAATTCCGTTCTCTAATTCCTCGCCAGATTATTTTGATTTTCACTTCTATTTTATGTATTTGCTTACGATTACTTAGACCGGAAGACACCTGCCCTAAAGTATTATTATTATGAAAAAAAAAAAAAAAATAAAAAAAATAAACTACGCATTTTTTATGATTTAAAAATTTATGTTTATATATTTTTTTCTTTTAAACAAAACAAAAAAAAAAAATTATTTTATGCAAATTTAATAGAGTCCTACAACACTCCATGGCTGCCACATATGAAGATAGGGGTCCAATACAGAATTTCCGGATTGAAATGTCCTTATTTTATATTGTATATTTCATTGTATTTCCATTCTTCTTCGTTAACATATTCGTGGCCTTGATAATCATAACATTCCAAGAACAAGGCGAGGCTGAATTGCAAGATGGTGAAATTGATAAGAATCAGGTGAGCGTTTTCTTCAAGAAAAAACAAAGATTTTCTTGCTGTTTTTTTTTTCGTAAAAACTGTTGTATGTAAATTTTCGATTTGATTTTTCAATTATGAAAAACAAAAAGCTTTAGTGTATTTTTTTTTTATTGAATATCAGTAGCATCCTCTGTGTATGTGCGTTGTGCTAGAAACAACAAATTTCATTTCCATGTGTGTTTGTATTGAAAAATTGAAGAAAAAAAAAAAATAAATATTAATTATAAATATTAAAACAAAAAAACAATATTTCCAATACTTTAACAAAAGAAACATGTTCGCTTGCTGTGCTAAAGAAAGCTTTTTTCGTACATACATATCTACTATCTACCCATTACTTTCGAAAACTTTTCCTCATTTTGCTCATTAGAGTGCGTTGTTTTTGAATTTCTTAAAAATATGTGAAAAAACAACAAACACTTGACAAAACGTAGTAAAAAAATAAAAAAAATTTTTGCTAGAATTTAGTATTGAACACATACACACACACAAACAGACTGATACTTTGCACTGTAATGTTGACGTTGTGCTTCAAATAGTATATAGAAAACTAATCATATTTTGTAAAAAAAAAAAAACAAACAAAATGTTGACTACCTAAATTTCTGAAACTTAAAAAAATAATGCTTTCCTTGCTTGGGTCAATACCATAAGTGCCAATTAAATACTTAGACTGTGCTTGTTTCGGAACTCCAAAATGCTTAGCATTTTAGTTTTCGTACTGTTGATTTGTGCTTACCTTTACAAAAGGAACTTATCTCTCATTGTTACGTTCTATTTTTTTGTAAACTCACAGTGGTCGAAAAATTTAAAAAATCTGGCCAATATTCTAAAAATTGATAATAAGGGGTTTTTGTTGATCTTGATTACGAATCTAAAATACATTTTTATAAAAACAAAATGGCGAATCCACAATGGAAGACAAAATAACGATATATTTGATCCATTCTCCGAAAATAAAAATCTATAATGACCTCGCAAGCGATGCGGAAAGCGTTGAAAAATGCACCAAACTTCCGGCAACTTTGCAATATCACCCGCAGACTATCTGGCTGAAAACTTCAATAAAATCGCCTTATCAAAAACAAAAACATAAATCTGCTAACTTCAGCAGAAGAACAACAAAAACGATGAAAATAGTATTTTTGTGAAATACTGAATACAGTTGCGTAATTATAGGGTGGCATTACGGGCAAAATGCCACGGGCCCTCAGTCCTAATTAAGCCGCGAACATAAAAATAATTTATCGAGATTTGAACGAGGAAAACGTGGCGCTGTAACAATCATACCATACATAAATAGAATATGTTTATAATCTGTCTAGTCTTGGTTCCTTGGAACAGGGCCCCGCCCCCAGCGCTTGGGGCCCAAGAAAAAATTTTTAGCCAGGAGGCAGGAGTAAACGAAAAAAATTTTTGTTTTCTCTAAGTTCATACTTTCTACTATTTTGGTTAAAATTTACATTTTTATAAGAAATTGGGTTTGAAATTTATACAATTTTGGTATAAAATAATTTAATATGGATTACATAAGATTATATCGAAATGAGTTCAGAGATTCAAAAATGCAATCAAATATTTTTGCAGAAAATTGTTTATAAGCCCTGAATATCCTTGCCAGAGGAATGTGTAACACCATTCGGATGAAATTTCCGAGAATGAACGTCTCCGAAATCTAAAGAGCTTGTTCAAAGTGTATATCTACTATCGGGTGTTGGATATTATCATCAATCAACTAAGATTGTTCTAGTCGAAACCCACAAACTTAATGTATATACTATGACGTATGTAAGTGAGCCAGCCGCTGGCTCTTAGTCTAATATCCGTCTCGTTTATCAAAGAAATTCTAAGTTTTTGATTCCATTTTATACCCGAAATATGTCTAGTTACACCACTGACTGAATCCCACTTCTACCACATCCCCTCAATCAGAATCAGCAACCACAACTGCAGCAGTGACTCTTAGTTGTAGTCAATCAAAGTCGCCTACAACCGATAAAATAGTGAAAGCTATCCAAGTTATGAAAAACAACAAGACCGCAGGCATCGATCAAATTAGAGTTGAAATGGAACTAGTAAGGGTGTTACCTTTAGCCTGGCCAAACATTAAATACCCTACACAGCAGTATTTTGAAAATTTTGCTAATGTAGGAGGTGCCACGCCTTCCAAATTCACCCAGTTTTTTCTCAGAGTTTGCATTTATAGTTCTTAGTATTTAAGTGAAATTTGGTTGGATTATCTGAAAAAATATTTTCAGAATAGCGTTTTGAAGCTTTTGCTTATATGGGAGGAGCCACGCCTTCTTGTCCGATTTTATCCAGTTTTTGCTTAAAGCTTGCATTTATTGTTTTAAGTGTCCGAGTCAAATCTAGTTTGATTATTTCAAAAAACACTTTCAGTACAGCGTTTTGAAGCTTTTGCTTACATGAGAGGTGCCACGCCCTCTTGTCCGAATTCGACCAGCTTTTTCTCAGAGCTTGCGCTGACAATTCGTAGTATTTATGTGTATTTTGGTTGCATTGTTGTTAAATATACTCCAAAATTAGCATTTTGAAGATATTTTTGTATGGGCGGTAGGCATGTCCGTTGACCGATTTCGCTCATTTTCAATCCCCCGAGCTAACTTTGACGACGGAGGCTGTGTACCAAATTTCATTGAATTATCTTGCTTAGTTTTCCCAAAAAATGTATTTCCACACACTGCCGTTACCCAGCCAGCCAGCCAGCCAGCCACCCAGCCAGCCAGCCAGCCAGCCAGCCAGACAGACGGACATGGCTATATCAACTCAAGAGGTGACGCTGATCAAGAATATATATACTTTTCCATATCTGCCACGCCTCCATCTCTGCGTTACAAACGGAAGGACAAAGTGAATATACCCTGGGTGTAGGGTATAAAAAGCATGCCCAATAAGATCAGCTAAATTTCTCCATCCTCTACTACCCAGAAGCGTTTGTCAGAAGTTTGGCTACATAGTACGCGCTACTCAAGTTGCCAAAAAAAGACGTGCAGCGGGGCTGTTCACTATCAACATCTCTCTTCCTTATCGTTCTTGACGATATGCTAAGTAATGCTCTAAATAAGGCCAAAAGTGGTATCCGATGAAAGTTTAGTTTACCGAACATCAAGAAGATCTCGACAATGCTGTCGACATCTGAATTCTATCGTCCCAACACTCAGTGCAAGGTGGATGATCTTGTCTAGGAATCGCAAAATGCCAGTGGGGCGCCTTGGGGCAGCTAATTTTTTTACAGTTTTGTAGAAAAATGTACCCTAACTACAATCCATGTTGAAATTAGACATGATTCTGCGGAATCGTTAAAACTTGTCATATTTGAAACAAATTAAACACTTTTTTCTTTGTGTATACAAGGTGGTTGAGATTCGGTAGAAAACCGGAAAATGGAAGATTCCTGGGACTTTTCTGACCAACTTTTCTTTGGTATATTTTTCGAAATTCGCAAAACTGACGAAGATGTAGCCATCGAAAGATCAGGATAAAGCTTGTCCACTTGTTTACTGAGACGCTTTATATCTATTGTATAAAAAAGCACTTCGCAAGAAAAGGTGAATTTTATGCTCGTATGAGAAGAGATATCTACGCACAGAGATTTTTCTGACTTCTGAAATGAAGGAAGAGGATCATATCATTTGCAACAGTTAAAAGTGGAAAAACAACAACTTTTTTTTTTGAATTTCGGGCAGCTTTTTTCATTTTTCGACCTCAGTGAGACTGTGAGAAATCAATCCAGATAATTCAATTTAAACTTACACAATTTTTTTGCTTTCAGCAATTTTTCTAGAGTACAAATGTCAACAAAAATTTGTATATACTTCATCTGAAAAGCACTTTTTTGGCCAGCAAACTACCATGATGCGCTTAGGCCAATTTTCACTTCTAACTTAGCCATATTAGTGCTATAATGCTAGCAATAGTAAAAATGTTTAAGAATGTAAAGTAAAAAATGTTTTAGCTAAAGATTTCCTATGCTTTGCTATCTAAGTAATATGTCCAAAGAATTTCATGTAAAGCTTTAAAGCTTCTCCGAAGCACCTCACCTACTATGCTATAAAATTAAAAGTAAACGAGATTTTTTTTGAATGTACCCAAATATGAAATGTTGAACATTTACCGGAACTTGAAAGTTGTAAATATGTTATGCATATAAATATTGCAAACTTTGAAATATCATAATACCTACAATATCATCAATGGTTGTGATTTTTTGAAGCATTGCAATTTATTGTTAAAGGTTTGTATGGGAAAAACAAAAAAAAAAAAAAAAATGCTTGAATTTTAATACACATTTACATATGTACATATTATCGCTGTTTAGCTTAAAAATTATTTATGTTGTAATTAAAAAAAAATAAAGAAAATACTTGCAGCGAGATTTCTTAAAAACAGTTTACTTTTGGACTTAATTTTCATTTCACTATGTAAAATTATGTGTAATTACTTAAAATTTTTAACATAATTAACCGCAAACTCTTTAAGAAATCTATTGAAAGCAATTGAGAAGAGTTCATTCAATACCAGCCATTTATGACATACGTAAGCTTTTTTCTAAAATAAACAAAAACTTCTCCATGAGCGGACAGAAAAAAAAGAAGAAAAAAACCGTGAATAGTCCTTGCGGAAATAAGATCAAAGGGCCTTTCTGGTGCAAGAAATAATTTTATTGTGTTGAAGTCCTTGAACAGATATGCCAATACTGAAAAATCTTGCAATGAGGCTTGATATCGCTACATTGCCATGTTTTAGCGAGAAAAACCTCTTCATGAGGTTGATATGCGTAAGAGAATCCTTTTACTACCAAAAGGTAGTAAAAACTTTTCGTCATTTGTTAAAAGAGTAAAGAATCGGTCTCTCTTGGCTAACATCTTTTTTAAAGTTGTTACACACTCTGATCGCAATCAACCATCTTCCGACATCGAGAGAGTCTTCGGCTATGCCAAGAATCTACTTTCGGACAACGCGTTTCCAAAAAATGCGAGCTTTTGGGGAAGTTCTACTGATTTAATTTTCACCGTACCGTCAATGTTTGAAAAATCAATCATAAATAAAATACATTGTTCTAACGCAAAAATTGTAAACATTTAAATAGCGGGTATTGAAATGAAACTCTTCATTTTTTATTAATAAATATTGGCGCTTTATTTTTAAACAAAATGAACACAAACACTTACGTATAACTAACATGTATATGTTTAAATGTTTATGTGTTTAGTTTTTTGATTTTGTAAAATATGCATTAAATTCAAAAGTGATGCACGTTCTACCTCTATCATTATTTTCAAGTACTACATAAGAAAAAAGAAAATAAAGTTACTAATTAAATGTGATTTTCATTTTCAAAAAAAAAAAAAAAAAAACCAAAACAAAAAAAAAAAACAATATCTTACAGAAATCCTGCATAGACTTCACGATAGGCGCACGTCCGCTCGAACGTTATATGCCAAAAAATCGCAACACATTTAAATATAAGGTATGGCGAATAGTCGTATCGACCCCATTCGAATATTTTATAATGATGCTGATTGTGTTCAATACGCTGCTGCTTATGATGAAGGTAAGTTACATATACAAACTTATAATGATGATCCATAGAAAAAGGGACCTTATCTTCTTTAGCAAAATATAATGAAATGTATAAAACTGAAATTAAATAATTTCACATATTATACTTTAAGCAATTGTTGAAAGTGTTCACGATAAAGTTCCATCGTTTTTTCTTTAATTAAAAAACATATATTCTTTGGAAAATAAGAAAAAAGCAGTTTGACCTTTAGAGGATAAAATCCCTTTTCCTGTGGATCATCAATTTAATGCTCTTGCCCATATAAATTTTATCTATTTGTACAATGCGTAATTAACGAAAAATCTTTTTTAAAAAAGTATCATAATCAAGGTGATATGTATGAGAAATCGCTTAGATATATCAACATGGGATTCACTGGAATGTTCAGTGTTGAAACTGTGCTAAAAATAATAGGATTCGGCGTTAAGGTAAGTGACATATAACACACAAACTATGCTCATTTACATAGAATTAAATGCATGGATATCAATAATAGGGAATGCAATACCGGTATTACCGATACCGGTATCCCGAGATCTCGGACCAAAATTCGATACCGAAATACCGGTAATAAATTACGCCAAATACCGGTATTTCGGTATTTTAAAAAATTAATAATATAACTCAGTTTTACAAAAAATAGAAGGATAGTGAAACAACAATTTAGACGATGAGTCGGATGATCATGATTCAACTGATGCAGACGACTTGAAATTAAATGAAACAACAAATTCAAGGCACTGCACCCTAAACCATCACCTATGAATTAAAAACTGCTATCCAAAAGGCTATTATAGGTTCTAATATTAATGCAGATTATCGCTGGTCCGAAAATAAGACTCCTTTGATTATGATTGTACATACAATAATTTCAGTTATACTTCCAATAAAATAAACAGTAGAGGCAAGCTGCCGTGAAAATGCTAACCTGTTATCAATAACTTTAAAGACTAGATTGTCCGCTTGGTAATGAGTTCAAAGGACAGTTGGAAACTTGTACATTAGAAAGAATTACGAATTCTCAAGAGATTTACAATCTCTACACAATCCAAATAAATATAAAAATGTATAAAAAAATGTCTAAAAATCATGCTTAGCATTGCTTTTATGCTAGATTCTTCCATGCTAATCAATGTATGGACAAATCAGTAGTAAGCGTTAGAAATATTTTTAACACTGAAAATTTGATAATTGCCTCGCCAAAAACGAAATCGACTAGAGGCTACACCAGAATAGATAGTATGGTGTTCTTATGGATAAAAACTAAGCTATTTTGAAAATGAAAACATCGGTAAAAGATACTTGAATCTTATGAATGTATAACGATTTCCTTCGATTTCACCAACGAGTGTGCAATCTGAAAGGGCCTTTGCTTCTATTGGAGTAATTTGCACAAAAATAAGGTTAAGTCTGGAGGACGAAAGCCTTGATGAACTTCCGTTTCTACGTTCCTATGTTAATAATAATTAAAACCTTAATAGTACTTTTTTTTGACATATAGGTATTAGTATTTTATTTGAATTGACGAGTAACTATATTTATTCTAATTCATGATTTTTTTTGTATTAAACCAGATCATTGGGCATAAATCTATGATCCACGGACTCATGTTATTCATATTTGCCCTCTTTTAATTCTATTTTTATCGTTGCAAAGAATACCGGTGCATACCGGGATCCCGGTTTTGAAAAAATTTCAATACCGGATACCGATATCGCATTTTTTGCTCCGGCATTGCATTCCCTAATCAATAATATACTTGCGCAAAGATGAAATTTACTTTTAGTGTGTTCCAGAAAACTCATAAGTCCCTTGAAAACCTCATAAGCTTACGAGCCTCGTTAAAGAACTCTTTGATGTATTTTCTCTATGATTTTTTGTTTCAGAATTATAGTCTTATATGGTTGATCCCACGCTTGAAGAAATTTCACGTATCATGAAATGAATTTTGTACGAAAACTATAGTCTTTTAACCATCATACCATATATTTTTTTTTGTGGGTGAGGAGGTAACGAAATTCTAATGGCATCTTTCGAATACCCAAGCATTTCATAGGACCGTTCCCACTCATCATCAAAGAGCTCATTATTCTAGCTCGGAACTACGGTTGTATTACTTCGAGTTAGAGAGCCCATTTATCATTTTGTAAAGGATGCTCACTCTCATAAGTCCAGGACTACTATTTTCTGCTTTTTTTTTGCGATTTGCCGTCATGGCTTTATCGTTTTTCGTTCTAGGGACCTTCTCGACAAAAGCGGCTAGCAATCGCCAGTTCTGTTCGCTGCTAGTCATCTTATTTATTATGTTTTCCGCTGTTATGCTTCCGACGATGTCTTCTAGCTTTCTACGCTTATCTTGCCATCGCAAGCAATGAAAAAAGGTGTGTTCAACGTCGACTACTTGCGAATCGCCGTATAAGTATGAAGACTCTTCCACTTTCGCTATTGTATGCAAATTATTTCGGAAGTATCCGTGTCCAGACAACATCTGTGTGAGGTAATATCATGCTTTATTGCGAAAAGATACTTCGTATTGTGATTTAACTTAAAAAATATACAAACCAGAAATTTTAAGTTTTTTTGAGGTTTAAATATAGTCTAAAACTAACAATATAGAGCAATTCAGCATCCCAAAAATCGGTGACGATTGGATGTGATGAACACAATTATTTTTGTTACTGTTTGTTTCTATTGGTTTGCTATTGATATTTGTAACGAACTTTCTAATGCCAAGATGTTACTCGCCAGATTGTCTAGACGGTTCGTGGTAAGTGAGAAGACTTCAAATTTATTTTTGAATGTTTAGATTTAATTTGTTTTCTCACATTACAAAATTTTTTTGTTTATTTGGGACTCTAAGTCATCCGCTGAATACATTCTCACACCTAGTTAGTTCCTCAGAACCTTATGCTTGAAACTTCCCTCGTCGATTGTTTAGGAAAGAGAACTCTTCGCTGAGTAACTCCTCCGATGACTTTCAAGCTTCAGAAATCAGGCGTGAGATGTTAAAGCTTTCAGAATCAGTCGCAAAAACCAGTTTGCAAGCACAACCAACGATTGTGGCCCACAGCGATTCAATTGTAGGCCAAGCTAACTCCATGGGCTCCAATTCTACTACGTCTTAGGGCCACAAATATATGCAGTGGAAGGAAGATACCTTTGTCAGTAGAAACCAACGGTGGAACACAAACAGCGTTTCGGTTTTTCAGATAACACAGGACCACAACAAAAAAAAGTCCTGCAGCAGAAAGTTGAGGTACCATACGGTATTGTTTTCAATGTGCTAAAAACGAATCCGAGGTCAGAATTTAGCCATCACCCTCAGATTTTGAGATATCCTTGCTTAAAGTTGCAGAAAGCGCTGTTTTCAGGCTTATGGTGCAGTTCCAAGAAATGTGGTAGTTCCATTTTTTCATTTATAAAACTATGCCTTCAAACTTTTCCGATTGGACTCTTACTTTCAGAGTTATCTAACATTGAAGTAAAGGGTTAACATTTTTATATGTCAAATGGATTTTACGCTACAAATTTAATGTAGTGCTTTGTATGGGGGTTGAGATACGTTTACTTCAAACGGTGATATCTCGGGAAGCAAAAGTCCAATCGAAAAAATTAGGATGTATGGTTTTATAAGGAAGATTATGGCTATTCGATTCCATTGAAAACATGGAACTTCATCGTTTCCTGGAACTGCACCATAAGCATGCAAACAGAGCTTCCTGCAACTGCAAGCAAGGATATCTCAAAATCTGAGGGTGATAGCTAAATTCTGACCTCGGATTCGTTTTTAGCACATAGAAAACCATACCATATGGTGCCTCAACTTTCTGCTACAGGACTTTTTTTTTTGTAGTCCTGTGTAATTAATAACCTCCAACTGCTATTGCTCTATACTACGCACCTTGCTCCTTTAGAAAAACAATCTCTTACCTGAGAAATTAATCTTGAGTGGCGACCTCATCTTTTTTACGAGTAATACCTTGATGCTTTTCACTATAAAAAATCACACGCAAAACTATGATGCGATTGCATTTTCGACGACGCGCACTGCGGGACTGACTGTGTTGATGCGACGAGGAATACTGTGAGACTGATCACTTCGCTATTGCTGCTGCTGTATTTGTTTTTGTTATTGCTGGAGTTGTTGTTATTGTTGTTGTTGTAACGAACTTTTGCTGTTGATAGTTTTTTTTTCTCTGAGCTACTGATTGAGATTTGTGGTTGTTGTCGTGTGACATGCGGCAGTATATGGTTTGGGTTCTGTTGCTATGAAGAGAATATTCTGGTTCTAGAGAGTTTTGCTATTGATCGAGGTGTTATGCAGTGTTGCCAAAAAAAAAAATAAAAAATATCAAAATCCTTATAAAACTGAAAAAAAAAAACACAATTTTTAACGTAACTCCTCACGCTGATGTAGAAATCCCTAATTTCGTTGTTGACCGTTGTATTGATGATTTATTGACAAAAAAGTTCTAGTGGTCTCAAATGAAGATTGTAAATATCAGCGCCATTTATTAATTATTTTATATTAAAATTTCACAATAAAAGTAAAAATCTGAAACACTGACCGTTTGTAAATTTCATCTGCAGAATTTCTTTAAAGATCCATGGAATATCTTTGATTTGATAACTGTGCTGGGTAGCATATTAGACGCACTATGGATGGAATTTGGGGTAAATATTAAATCATTTGATTATTCTCTATTTAAAATCGTATATATTTAACAACTATTACTTGCAAGTATTTATATACTAAAAACAATATATTAAAATTATATAAGCAGTTAAGATGTAACACTATGCAAGTTTTTTTTTTTGCAGAAATGTTAATTTTTGTTATAGGAGTTCAATGAAAAATAGTAACATGTTAACATAGGAAATTTATAATTTTACATTTATATATTGAAACTCATATAAATTTATAGTTATTAAAACAGTTAAAAATACAATTATGCTGCAGTGAGCGCATTTAGTTTTCAAAAACTAAAAAATTAAATAAAAAAAAAAAATATTTATCATACACAAACTTTCATTAAATAAAATATTATACTTACACTAATTAATATAACGCAATTTTATATTAAGTCAATTTAACAATTTTTTTTCAACTTAAAAACTATTTAAAAAAATATATACATATATAAAATATTTTTTTTATAATACATATTATATATACACATATTTACTTATTCATTTATTTATATAAAAATAATTAAGTATCATAATAATCATAAATTTTTTTAATTTTCCTTTTTTCATACTTTATTTTCTTTTGAAATACGAATACCAAATACGAAATGGGGTCCAAAAACAAATACAAAATCAAATAATTTTGTGTTCTCACAATAAACCAAAAAAAAAAAACATTAATTCAAAACAACTAAAAAACAACTCCAAAATAATTAAAAATTATTGAAAACACACACCCACACAAAAAACAAAATTATACTAAATTAATTTATACACTTTTTATCTAAAAAAAAAAAAAATTTAAAACACAACTATGCCAATTTAAATTCATATTTGCTTTTCTGTAATTAAATTATTAAAACAATAAAACAAAATAAATCATCATATCCTTTAAAATTCTGTTTTAAAACAAAAACAAACCTTCACACATACATACATAAACTAACACACTTACACACATAATGTACATACACAAACAATTTCTTCAAAAACAAAAAAACCAATAAAAAAATCAATCCAAACAAAACTTTGAAAAACAATTTACCTAAACTCACCATCTATACCATCAACAACAATTACAACAACACCAGCACGATGTAAGTACAAAACACTTTCCACACTTTAAAGATAAAAAAAAAATACCTATACCAATATCATTAGTCATATATTTGGTGTATAATTTCATTATCGTTATATAGTCCTTTAGTACTTATTTTCATTGTAATTATTTTTTTTTTTTCGTTTTTGAAAAGTTTAATTTGTTTTTTTATTTTTATTTTTATAATTATTTTACTTCTTCTCTTAAATGAATGTTGGGTCTACCTTTCCTTTTTGATTCGGTACAGAGTTTTTAAATTTTGCAGCATTTGTATTCTGATTAAAATTATATTGCTTTTTCTTCTCTATCTCCAGAGAGATCTTTTCAATTTTCGGCATTTGTAATCTGAAGTCGATGATCACTTCGTCTTTAAAATAAAATTCGGATTTTCCTCTTCTTATCAACTCCGTGCGAAATCTTTAAAATTTTGAAGCCATTCTTATCTGCGTCTTCAGATTTAAAGTGAAGTCTTCCTTCGAGTGAGCTCTTTGCAATAGCTCAATGTGCCAATCCAGTTGATTTTTTTCTCACTGTCTAACACTCGGTTCCACACCAAACAAAAAACTAAAATTATGGTTGGGTTCCACCCAGAAGGTTGATTTTTCCACTAAAAGTGGAGTAAAGCCTTTTGAGTATTTGAAATAGGTTGAAAATCAATTAAAGAGGATTATATAAACAAACAAAAACATACTTTTTGCCCTTAACTTTTTTTTCTTCACAGAATTTTTACTCAAATTTGCTAAAAAAAAAAAGGTTATATTCTTAGTGAAGACAATATTCGGTTCCAAAAATCGATTTTTTCGTTTTTTCTATTACGTGGTCGGAAAAACGATTTCTTACTTAAAATCAGGGCAGCTTACGAAAAAATGTGTACAAGGCATAAAATGCTTAAAATCATTTAAAAATTACCTGTGATCTTTTTCAGAATTTTTTGAGATATTTTATATTTTTTTAAAAATATATCAAAAAAAAAACTTATAAAGGGTGTTTTTTTTAGAGGTTAGTTTTTCGAATAGAGATAAAACTGGCATTTTGTGGTCAAATCTGGCAACTCTAATGTCATTTATGTTCAGTTTGGTTTGTCATTTCATCATGAACAGGTTGACAAAAGAACAACGCTTGCAAATCGTGCAAATTTATTTTGAAAATAATGGTTCAGTTCGCGAAGTTTACCGCAAGCTCCGTCCATTTTATGGTCGACATAATCGTCCATCAGAGCAATTAATTCGGTTAACCATGGATCGTTTTCGCACTACGTTTACTTTATGTGATAATACGCATCCGCAGAGACGTCGAACAGTGCGCACCGAAGAAACAATTGCCGCTGTAGAGCAAAATGTTGAAGAGGACCCGAATGAATCGATTCGCCACCGTGCACAGCAATTGGAGCTTTGTCCATCAACTTTATGGAAGATTTTGCGCAAAGATCTTGGCTTGCGACCTTACAAGATCCAGCTTGTGCAAGAATTAAAGTCGCGAGACCATGCAATGCGTCGTGATTTTGGTGTATGGGCCGAAAATGAGATTGATCTCGATGCTGATTTTCATCGCAAAATTTTATTCAGTGATGAGGCTCATTTTTGGTTGAATGGCTACGTCAACAAGCAAAATTGCCGCATTTGGAGTGAAGAGAATCTACATGAGACCCTTGAGACGCCATTACATCCACAAAAACTGACTGTTTGGTGTGCTCTATGGGCTGGTGAAGTCATTGGGCCATACTTCTTCGGAAATAATGCTGGAGAGTCAGTTACCGTTAATGGAGACCGATATAGAGCCATGATAACTGACTATTTTGTTCCCGAATTGAATGTGGATGAGTTGTGGTTCCAACAAGACGGCGCTACATGCCACACAGCGCACGTCACAATCGATTTATTGAAGGAAACATTCGATGAGCGCATAATTTCGCGGAATGGACCTGTCAATTGGCCACCAAGATCGTGTGATTTGACACCATTGGATTATTTTCTTTGGGGATATGTGAAGTCGCTCGTCTACGCCAACAAACCAGAAACGTTAGGGGACTTGGAAGCCAACATTCGTGGCATTATTGCCGACATACGGCCCCATATGCTCGAAAAAGTGGTTGAAAATTGGACCTGTAGAATTGGCTTTATTCGAGCCAGCCGCGGCAGCCACATGCCCAAAATCATATTTAAGCATTAATGGCATAAAACTATCCTTTCAATAAAGCCAAATTGATGGACATTAAAATGATTTTCTTGTGTTTTATTTCAATTCAAAGTTCTATACCTCTAAAAAAAACACCCTATATAAGTTCCAAAAATTGTTAAAAATTTCACACGTATTTTATTGATGACGCTAAGGACTTTTTGCTTAATGTATCGTACTTTTGAGTAAATATAGTGTTTTGGACCATGCAGTTAAAAAACGTTAAAAATCGAATTTTGGAACTAAATATTATCTGTACTACAAAAAAAAAAAGAAAAACATAATCTTTATTTCTGAACTGAATTTCGGTATCAAATTTGGACAAAAAAAAAAAAAAATTATGAGCAACATGGGCCTTCAGTAGAATCAAAAGCGCTACATAAGTTTTTCTCAGAACGAAAAAAAATAATGCAGATATCGGTTTTAAGATTCCTTCTAACTTTTGAGGCAGTGTCAGGATACAAATCGAAACAGTTTACGAGAGATGTAATTTTTTTGCACTTTTCTCTCAGAAACATTCAACAGATGAGAGTAAGGCCCCATATTTCGAAAGTCATGGAACCAAATAATTCACACGAGGAAAGCAGTTTAGGTATGGTGCACCATCTTCGTCACCTCGTTACTAAAACGGTTGTACCTTAACGGTTAAGTACTTTTCAAATTGATTAGCCTATATGTAGTGTAGTCAAAAATTTGCTTTCATATTTCACTTAAGTCTTTCTGGAAGGATGACCATTTCTGACGTCAGCAACTCAAAAAAAAAAAAATTCTTAAATCACTTTATTCAAAAAAGCCTCTAGTACAAGAAGTAAATGGAAAAATTCGGTAAATTTTTAATTACGAAATTCAGTGCTACCTGAGTTAATATGAACTTGAAAAATATGATTCCGATATTGATTCAAATCAAAAACATATGCATATGGCTTATTCTGATTAACCCATATCGGCCCAGAGGGGTAGTTTTTTTGCCCAAAACTAAAATAGGGATTTCTATGAAACTTGAGACTCTAAAAATAAATTGCTTATATTCTGATCCTTGGAGGTTTTTGATATACTAAAAACAGTGCCGCCCCAGTTTCGTTACATCACGTCAGAATTTTGAGATATTCTTGTTTCGAAATGAAAAGTAGCTATGTTTTGAGCATTTGGCTTTGAAGCGCGCAATATACCCATTTGGTCATCTGATCATGGATTACAAGAACATGTGTGGGTTTCGATGAAACTTAATGAGATACGTAGAACATAAAACTGTTTTTGAAACAATGCATCAGTTTAGTGTAGTTTCGTATGGTAGTGCCGAGATTTTATCCTTGAAAATATGGAATTTTCATACTAAGAACTCAATATGGCCACTTGGTCACCTGGCCATGGACTACTGGAACATGAATGGAATCCGTAGAAACCCAATATGATCTATAGAAAAACAGTGTTTGAAAGAATATATCAGTTTGGTGTAGTTTTTATTTAATAAAACCAAAATTTTATCCTCGAAAATAAAGACTTTTCTTACTAAGAACCCAATATAGGCACTTAATCACCTGAAACCTGAAAGAATTCCAATCAATGGAACTAAATGGGAGCCACAGAATATAAAACAATGTTTAATACAGTGTATCAGTTCAGTTTAGTTTCTTTTTCTTAATGCCGAAATTTTGTCCTTGAAGATAAGGACTTTTCATACATAGAACCCAATATGGTCACTTGGTCACGTGGTCACGGACTACTAAAAGATTAATGGATTCCAAATGTGATTCATAGAACATAAAAGAGTATTTTCAACAATATATATTAATTTAGTGCAGTTTTTTTTTTCTAATTCCATAGTTTGTTGCGAAAAATAGGTTGTTTTGAACTTTTAGACGAAAAGTAGGATGTTTCATATTCAACGACAAAAAAAAGGTGAATCATATCATTAGCGCATATAAAAAGTTGTTCACTTATTTTATGTATTAAAATGAGCCTTAAGCATTATAAGCATTATGGTCATGATATCGCTCCTTAGTGCTAACCCTATCTCCATACCAAATTTTATAAAAATCGATGCCGTGAAAGCGTTTTTTTATTTAGGGGCGTGGCACCGCCCACTTTTTTAAAAAAGACTTCCTACTGCACTACTCCTCTTCACGGCGTTGTGATTTAGGCATAGAATAGGACTGAATCGATTTTGTTTGCCTATTTATATACAGATATGTGATGTATTCTCATCCTTCGTTCGCTTAGTAACTTGTACCTGAAATTAATATTTCATTTACATAAGGAATTTGATAAAACGATATAAGAAACACCCTAGTTTTTGCCAAAAATATGCCGCAAGAATCAACGACGACCTAGTTTTCGTGCAAGGCATCGAAACGGCCTGGTTTTCGTCCAAAATGTTCAGACGTGCTATTTTTCGACATATAAACTTTGACGTCCTACTTTTATACATAAAACTTTTAAGAACCCTAGTTTTCGTCATATATTATGAATCAACCTAGTTTTCGTTCAAATAAGTTTGAAACATCCTACTTTTCGTTCAAGAATTTATGAAAACCTAGTCTTCGTAGGAGAAATGAATCATCCTACTTTTCACCTCAGGCATCGAAATAGTTTTTGAAACAACGTATCGGTTCAGTGTAGTTTTTTTTTTCCTAAAACCAGACTTTTATCTTTGAAAATAAGACCTTTTTATACTAATGACCCAATGTGGTCACTACACTTTAAACGACATCTCAATGAAACTTTATAATTTTTTCAAATGAACTTGCAAAAACTTTACAAAAACCAGTTTTGTTCCGAATTGACTATTTGTATCGGCCCAAGAGGTAGGAAACTACCCCAACCGTTACTCGAAAACCATTTGAGATATCCAAAAAATTCCAACGGATTTTTTTTTCTTTTTTTTGATTAGGACCAAATTAGCCTGTGCTCTAAAATTCACAAGAAAATTGGATCCTTTTCTTGTTACTTTGTCGCCACTTATTGAAAAGATTTGGAAGACAAGGTTTTTGCCGCTTTTACCATTAGTTCTATTGTTCCTCTTCGAAACTACGTCAGTTTTGCTTTTTAGTTTTTTATCTTTATTGTTCTTCAACTTTGTTTCATTCAAGAGTATTCTTTCAATCATCAAACATTATTCGTACATATTTAAATTCAACATAACCTTAAAGCTACATAATTCATTAAATGTTTCAATATAAATACAAAATCAAAAATACGCTTTTCTATATATAACCACGTAATAGAATGTACGTTCAACAGAAATTTCATTTGTATTTATTTTGTGGAATGCTATGTTTTAAGAAGAATTTTCTAACTCGTTAAGCTTATTAAGTTCAATACTTATTGTATTTTAAGCCGCTTTAAGTAGTACAGTCCGAAAGCAGTAAAGTTAATACTAACTATTTTATGTTATGTAAATTTTTAATTTGTGATATTTTGAAAATAAAATACAAAAAAAAAAGAGAAAAATTTAAAAAAAAAAAATGTAAGCCCATCTAAGAAAATAATAAAATTAAATTGTTTTTTATTTTGACTTTGCTAATTATCTTTTGGTTTTTATTAAACATTTCTTTAACTCTTCTTCACACAATTTATTTAAATTAAGTTTTGCTTCTTTAAAGCTTCTTACGCTTAAATTTTACTATAATTTCTTTTTTTTCGTTTTCTTATGTATATCTACTTACATATATATATTTGTTATACAACATCTATCAACAACATATACATACATATTTTTGGATCATGCTGTTATTTTGTCTCACATATATTACTTATACTAACATCAACAATGTCATCATCATCAACGCAAACGCATCAACTGCAACACATGGAGAACTTTAATTTCATCACAACTCTTTGTCACCACAAACGTTTGTAAAATAATTTGGAATTTGAACATACACTATTTTATTTTTTCGTTTTAAATATACTATACACTATAAAAAAAAACACTTTTTCTTTTTAAATTGGCAACATATCACTATTAATACAACACGTACTTTCAACTTCTCTTTAAATAAAACATAACACCAACATCACTGCAACAAATATCACCGTCACAAACAAAATGCTACCACGTACGCTATCCAATACCTCCACTATTATCCACAATCACTTAAATCACAACCACCACCACCACCACCACCACCACCAACTCCACTACAACCACCACCGCCACCAACATCGCAATTATGCTCAATCAAACAATATATCACAGGAATCTGATGTAAGTAGTCAGCAATCTCCTTTGCTAAAAGATAAGTAATTTGATAAAAAATAAAAAATAAATTTCGATTTTCTTTTTGAAAATAAAATTTTAAATTTTTTTCAAAAATATTTTTGCGCTCTATTTAGTTTGCTAATCAAAATACTAATCGTATTTATCACCAAAAATTTTCAATTGCCTTAAAAAATTTTTATATATCATCTAAGTATATAGAAACTGTCAAATGCTTTTTAAGAATTTAAACTTTTTAAAAAAAACGAATTCCACTTGTATTTTTGCTTTGCGTTTTGACTAAAGCGCTTCTCTTTTCCTAATAATCTTATATTTGGACTAACTGAAAGATGTCTTTTCTTTTTATTACGTATAAATTGTAATTATTTGAATTGAAAATAATTTTTGCTCACTTCCACTTAAGTTAAGTCGCTTTGATATAAAAATTAGTTTTTGGTGTTTTTTTTTGTCTTTAGTTCTGTATATTTTTTGATTGAAGTCTCGAATAAATATTTTTTTTTTTTGCAAATCTCCACCCAAAGGACTTACAAGAAATATCACTGATAAATTGATTGATTTTTCAAAACGCACACACTTAGTTTTTTATTAATTTTTTTTTTTTTTTGTTACTTTCTATCATCTCAAAGTACTTGTAGTTTTGTTAATGATAAAGTTCATTTTTGAGTGATTTGTTGATTTCGTTTTTTTTCTTTTTTCGAATTGAAATTTATCTTTGCACAAACGTATGAAATTTGTAATTTATTAGTGAGCATGTTTATTTACAGCATTTTGGTTTTTTTTTTTTTTTCAATCATTTTGCTTTGATTAAATAAGAAATTATTATTTAAAAAAAAAAAAGTATAAGTTTTACACAACACATTAAGTTGTTAAAAAATAGTAAATGAACAGTCGAAAAATGGAGCAATTTTTTCACAGAAAATAACATTTTTATTTTGGCAAACTGTGTTGATCCTAATTATTATATGTATGTTAAACTTGAAATAATTAGTTAAAAAGCCATGACAAATTTTGTCTTTAGGGAACGTAGCATCGCACGCTGAACCCAAATGACATTTTTTGGTTCAAAAATGACCAGAGAACGCAGTCCTTTACCAAATCTAACATGTTTTTTTTTTAAAGCTGTAGTTAGATAGTTTCTTAAAAGATTCCCCAAGATTTTCGTAGCGACTATAGTGCCAAGGTAGTGGCTCAACAATAAGGTCAATACAAAAACATGTTTTTTCCTCTTAACATTTTGTTCTTCACAGATGGATACCCAAGTTTGCTTGAAAAATAACGCAAGGCATAAATTGCTTAGAATTGTCCAAAAAATACTTGTGCATTTTTTCAGAATTTTTTTGAAACATTTCATAATTTTTCTAAAATTTGTGAATAAAAAAAAGTTTCAAAAAATCCTGAAAAAAAGCACATGCATTTTTTGGACAATTTTAAGCAATTTATGCCTTATACGTTTTATAGATAGTAGATAGGAGATAGAGGACTATCACAGTGATATAGAATATGTTCTGCTTTTTCCTAGCTGGGCAATGACCGTATATCGATCTTGTTCAGCATAAGTTGCTTGTTAAGAAACTTTTGTCTGCTTAGTTGAAAACTCCAAGGCGGGTTCAAAATGGAGAATGTCTTGATAAGTAGATAACGGAACTCACAAACTAACAATGATGTAATTTTAACCAAGTTGAAGGCTAGTGATGGGCAAACCAAGACCCAAGTAGTCTTGGTCTTGATCTTGCACATTGAATCTTGGTCTTGTTTTTGATATTGAGTCTTAATCTTGATCTTGGTCATGAAGTCTTGGTTTCGGTCTTGAAAAAATTTCTACAGATTATTGAGTGTTCAAAATTTGGAGACCTTATTTTTCCAAAGCATTTGGGTTTTTAAAATGTCAAATTTCAAATTGAGGGATAATTTTATCGTCAAAATGGGGGTGAAACACATATTAACTATAAATTACCAAGACTGAAAAGCAGTCTTTGTCTGTGGTCTTGGTCTTGCAATGATATCAGCGTCTTGGTCACGAAAAATTAACAAGACCAATAACAAGAATCAAGACCAAGACTAATTTTGCTCATCACTATTTAAGGCTAAGAGCGCTACTTTGTTTTCTGATTGAATATATTGTAGATGTAAAGGCCACAAGGAATCCTTACATATTCTCTTGCAACTTGGAAGCTGTGCAGAAACCTCTATTTGGGTCGAACTGTTTGATATGTTTAGCCCTACCTTTGTCCAGTAGCATATGTTTCGCTAAGAACCTCAGAGCTTCCTTCCTTATTTCCAGATGTAAATGCGGTGCGGTTTTAAAAGCTGCTATAACTGAAATTTGTTCCATTCTTTTTAGTTAACAGAGTCCAAAATTCAACTAAGTCTAAGTCCAGAGTCCAAAATTCTACTAAGTCCTTAGTTTTTGTTTAGGATGCCTATATTGTATGTTGGTTACAGGTGAACTTTTCAACTAGAACTACATTAAGATATTTGATCTGACTAGAAAATGGTGTAACTTTTCCATCAAGAATGGTTTGCCGGAACATTTCCTTTTTTCTTTTTTAGTGAATGCGGTTATATTGGTTTTTTGGGATTTAACCATCAGACTGGAGTAATTGCACCATCCGTCTGATAAGTCAAGTACCTCCTGTAATCTAGATCGGTTTGTATCTTCATAAGTATTTATCACGGTTGAAGATTGTGACATAGTCAGCATATCTTTGCACTTCAAAATCGCTTGAACTGAATATGTTCTGAAGCTAATCAACAACAAAAGCCCAAATGAGCACAGATAATACATCTACCAGAGGCCAGCCTCTTGAAGTTTAAGCTTTCAGTTCAACATCACAAAGAGCTGTATTAATGGTTATCGTTTGGAGTGTGTTCATAATCCATGTGCATGTCACTATACTATGGATACATCCATCGACATATGATATCAAATTTCCCCTCTTTATCTAAGACGCAGACGATATAAAACTCTTTCACTTCATAAGAATACAAAATTTTCTCTTTGATATTAAAGAGTGTATGGTAGACTTGACAGAATTGTAAGCATATTGATATATGTGAAAAGGAGTATTTTTCAAATAAATGTTCTCTTAAGTATATGCATTTCTACCATTTTCCCTTCTATTTTGAGAAGAAATGATGTCAAACTAATTGGGCTGTATGATTTCGGCAAAATAAGTAAATAGTTACATTATTTATCATATTCATCTATACCTTCAAAAATAGTTTCAGTGTAGCACCTAATGTACTATGAGATCTTTGTCCCATAAAGAATGTAACTCGCTGTTATTACAAGATTTTTTACCATATATTCTGATAGTAAATTTGTTTGTCAATGTTCCAATAATTTTCCATATGACTCTCACAAATTGCCAAAATAAAGTTGTTTAGAAAAAACAAAACAACCAAATAAAAATATTTAGAATGCTGCTGAAATTTGTTGACGGATTTTGCATGCGCTTTATCAAGCTGCGCTGCAAGTTAAATAAATATTCAAAATATAGAAGTTATTCAAAATGTATTAAATGTATAATATATATATAAAAGATTTTTTTTTATATGACAACTTGGTAAGTAGCTGAAATATAGGCGAAATACTAATTATCAAAAAAATTATAAAAACAAAAAATTATAATCAAAACGAAACATACAAAGTTAATTTTTCTCAACTGCACAAACTTTTATAGTGCCAGATTTACTTTGAGATTTTAGTGACTAAAAGTTGCAAAAAGAAAGAACATATAATAAAATAAACATAAAAATTAAAGAAATATATGTATATAAATGTATATAAATATAATAAAACAATGAAAAAATAATAATTGTAATGATGTTTAACAATAAAACTTCAAACGGAAACCCATCGTATTTGGATAAGCTGCGTATAACTTCTTTCTACCATAAATCGAATTCTTAATTTCAACTCATCACTTCTTCCTGGATACTTAATTTCTCACAATATTGATAATATTTCAAATAACTAAAATTTCAGGCTTTAAAACAAGCGATTACATGGTTTTTGGAGTTATTTGGTTTGGTAAGTTGAAGACATATAGTAAATACTAAACACGTGTATTCCTAAGTGACAATACTTATTATATACTACGTATATCTGCGAAGTGCATTGAATTATTTTGCTCAAATAATTTACAAATTTTTAACAACTTTTAACAACACAGCGATATAAAAACGACTAATTAGGTACATAAATGTAAAAAATTATATAAAACTTTTTTTTAGATATAGTCAATTTAATTTTATACAAATACAAAATACATTTATTAAATTATGCAGTCATTATTATTTTTTTTGTATATATTTTTTTCTTTATATTTTACATACTGCATTTAAAGAATATACTTTTATTTTCATATATAAATACAATGCAAAAAAAAAAATACTTTGATGGGTTTAACATATGAATAAGATTCGAAAAATTTTTTATATTAGAATTGTAAACAAAATTAGTTTCTAGTGTACAATTAAGTTTATAAGATTCTATTGTTTAACATAAAATGTAGATAGTATAATAGTGCCTACTAGATTTAGTTATTTATGTAATCTATAAACATTAAAATATTTTTTTTTCATATGAAAGTTGCTTTAATAAAAAGAAAAACATAAAACGACTGGCGCCTCGTCAAGAACTTAAAAGTCCTTAACTTTAAATAGGTCTTTTTATATGTTATTATGAAGTATGTATAAGTAAACATGTTCAAATTTGCCAAATTTTGACATAGAATTGCTGCAAACCAGAACATCTCAAATGATTCGCCCTCAGTTTAAGATTTTTCAGATTTTGCAGATTTTACTTCACTATTAATCTCAATGCTCAATCTGTTATTGATATTTGTCCATTGCATTGCATTATCTAAAAAAGCTCATTTAAGTATATCTTCTGCGGTCTAAAACTTAGATTTCCCTCCACGAATTTCTCAAATTTTTGTTTTTCTTCTCCAGCAACATCTTCCACTATGTTTCATACTCTGTGTTGTGAATTCCGCTCGAAGGTCTGACAACAACTGTCTACGGAGCAAACGTTTCCGTTTATTTTCTCAAAGTTATTATTGCCAGCCTTAAAAGTGATATCTGTGGTTTTCGGTTAGCCGAAAGGAGAATTTTTGCCAGTATATTAGAACTACAAAAGGTTTGAGATCCATTTTCAAAATCACCGCGGCCTATAAAGCCTTAAGGACTTAATTAGAAGTCAGTTCATAGGCGCATGGCATCAATGAATGTCAGTATGTCACTTGGGAGTAAGCCGCCCACCTTAGCAGTAGACAGATACGCTTTGGAAAAGTAACTAGCGGCAAGCTAGACTATTACAATGACATAGAATATGTTCTGCTGTTTCCTCTACTTCCTTACAAAATCTACATAATTCATAATGAACTTATCACATGTAGAAGAGATATTTCCTTAATAGTCCGTATGCGTTTCCTATTCAGCATAAGTGTGGTAACTGTTTTGCTAGTTTGTTGCCAAGAGTGTCGACCTAGCCTTCTTGATTTTTTCTATCCAGCCAATTGTTTAGATTAATTTTTTAAAACTCCGTTATTTCCTTTAGCGTTATTTCCGGGAGCCAATGATCATTTCCTAGCGAGCTCTTTCCTTTCGGGTAATTGTCACTTTTTTGACTAGAAATTCTAGTAAAATTTACTAGAAATAAAGTAGTACTAACTATTTTTTTCTCCATCTGTAGTTTCAAAGTTTTTGACTTGTGTTGATTTTTGTTGCACCTCTTACCTTAAGAATTGTGTTTTCTATATGAGGATTAAAGGTGAGCTTTTCATTCAGACTTACACCAAAATATTTGATCTGACTAGAAAATGGTACATTCCATTTAGAACGGGTTCCCGGAATATTTCCTTTTTTGTGATGAATGTGGTAATATTGGTCTTTTGTGGTACAACTTTCAGAACAGAGTGCTCGCACCATCCGACTTTTAAGTCAAGTGATGGCAATGAAGCAACTTCCATATACAGAAAAAAAGAATAACTTGCGTTGTTAAATGCGTTTCTATCATGTTTGTGAGTGTTTTAATTACTCTTCGTTGCTGATTTGGATTTAACAGCGCTCCAACATCATATTTGTATGATACGTCGCTAAATCAGTAACGAACGTGATTGAAACTTATTAAGCTTATTTCGTTGCCAAGCATTGACAAATCCAAATCAGCAACGAAACGTGTTCAAAACACCACAAAACATAGTAAAATCCAAATTAGCTACAAAATGAAGTCAAAACATTCACGTACGTAGAAGCTTATTTCAAAACAATTAGACTTTCAGTCAACCTCACAATAATGATGGCAGTGGCTGAGTTCGTTAACGTCCTCATCTATCACACGACAGGTTCCAGGTTCAAATACACCCAACACCAAAGGGAAAAATATTTATTTAAAGCAATTAAAAAGAAAATAATATCAGTTTTATTGTTAATTGACAGGAAAAAACTAGAACTAAAACATAATAAAAAAAATATTTTTTTGTATTTTATTTAACAACGCGCATTGTTAAATCATTCAGGAACGTAGTTGAAATTCATTTACCAACTCGCGTTTTTAAAATTTTCGTAGCCTTGCTCAAAATTTTAGTCGCAACGTTGTAAAAATAACCACGTTTCTGCCACTTTTGACAATGTTGTTTTCTCTGTGTAGTTTCTTCACTCACTAAGGTTTTCGGACAAGAATAGTACATACGTAGTCAACGATCAATGGTTTTTACTAGAGATTCTGAAGATCTTTGAAAGATATGCGGAACACGTCGTTAATTGCAAAACGTTTAATGTTTTTGCTGGGACGTTAGATAGCATTAAATTTTATTCGACTTACACTGACGAGAAGATGGTCCGGTTTGATTTTCCCAACTTTTCTTGTCATTTTGTTGTCCACAAAAATTTTGAAACTCAATTTCTGGAGTTTCAATATTACAATAGTTATAGTAAAATATTTTATTAAAGCAACTAACATACTATCATTATTTTAAATTTTTTTTAGAAATACTAAAAGTATAATCAATAATAAATATAATCAATAGTCATCTAGTACATAATTCAGAAAAAAACAGAAAAAAAAAAATAAAAAACCGAATATCATTGTAGAAATGCATTTCAAATCACAAATCATCAGTAACAACTTTACTAAAGATATTGTTTGTTTGTTTGCTTGCCAAGTTGCCACAGTTGTCCCATACCCTACATAGTACAAAATTGTCAGTAGTGTTACATTGTATTAGCTATTTGTGCAAAACAGTGTTGTCAGCTTTAATTTGATTTTTCTTAAAAACCTTGTAACGATTTTTGTGTGTTTAATTGTCTTATCTCACATATGGCCTCAGATTGTCATGTAAAACGCTTTGGTAGAAAGAAAAAAAAAAAAAAAAGTTAAATTTTTTAACAAAAATAAAATGAAAATCATATAAGATAATAAACAATTTATTAATGTCACAAATATTGCTTTTTTCTTCATTTTTTATACTCTTCTTCTACTTTTTTGCAACGAATCAAATTGATAAAAATCAAATTAAAAAAAAAAAAATTAAAAATCAACAACACAAAATCGTTTATTGACATCACAACAAATAATTTGAATTTGAATGCACAACTACAAAAAATTTGCTGTCACCACAATATTTCTGTGTATGGGACCTTATCATTTACATATAAACATATATATATATATTTTGCGGAATGCTATAAAATGAATTTGCATTTGAAATATAAAAAACAAAACAAAATATGTCTTGCGAATGCGTTTATTTGCCTGCAAAATGTTAAATAAAAAAAAAACCAAAAAAAAAAAATCTATACATAAATTTCACACTGAATGGCTGCTTATTGGAAATGCAAAAAAAAAATCGGCAAATATAAAAAAAACTGTAAATAAATTAATGTATTAAAAAAAAAAAATAAACATTTACATCAATTTACACGCCTTATCATGCAACTGCAACAACAACAACAATAAAATACTTAACAATTTTTAAAAAACAACGTCTAAATGAAAATTATATCAATTAAAATTTCCACAACTCTTCAGGACGTAAGTAAAAAAAGTAATAATTTCATGCTTAAATTAACAACAACCCTACTTGTTGAATTGATAATGAACCTTTTTAATCTTAATGATACATATATATCCTCTTTTATATTTATTGAGCGCAGTTAAGCAATTCCAATTGTTTCCCCACTGTGATTTCGTAAATTCTACTCTTTAATAGATAGTTGTCCTCCTGTCAACGCAACTTTAGCTGCTTTTTTAAAATCTTTATACAAAAAAACCATGTCTACTTTCAAAAACTTGCTTTCGTGCCGTTTTTTTGATACTCTCCACCATTTCTTTTGTTTGCCAAAAATATTTAAATATTTGCTTCACAATCCGATCTTTGCGTTTCACAATAAAATGCTGAAAATTTTTGCTTCATCCTGTATCCACTTGTATTTTTTAAACAGCAACTATCGCTTTTTGCTCTCATTTACACTATTCCCAAGCCCTATCTCCGTGCTAATACAATAAAAAAGGTATTATTTTCACACTTTTACAACAATTTTCATACATATATGTAATATATAGATTTTATTCTACCTAAAATTTTTATAGAATTTAACTAATTTTACATATCTTTCTATATATATCATACTAATGCAAAGTTTTGGCACAATTTTTTAATTTCTTTTTAATAAAAATAAAAATATGTGCATTGGAAATGCAAAAAAAAAAATTCGGCAAATACGAAAAAAAAAAACTGTAAATAAAAAATCATATAAACATTTACATCAATTTAACGACAAAAAAAAACACACTCCTCCTTATCATGCAACTTCAACAACCACAACTACAACAATAAAATACTCTACAATCTTTAAAAAACAACGTCCAAATGAAACTTTTATCAAATAAAATTTCCACCACTCTACAGGAAGTAAGTAATAAAATTGATACTTTCAATGTTTAAATTAACAATAACCCTTCCTATTGAACTAATAATGAACCTTTTGTAATAATAATGATATACATCCTTCTCTATATATACAATAGTTATGAGCGCAGTTAAGCAATTCCAATTACTATCACAAAGTGATTTCGTAAAAACTTGTCTTTAATAGTTAGTTGTCATCCTGTCAACGCAACTTTAGCTGCTTTTGTAATCTTTCTAGAAAAAATCATTTCGATTTTCAAAAACTTGCTTTCGTGCCGTCGTTTTTCTTTAATGCTCTCCACCTTTTGTATCGTTTGCCAAAAAAATTTAAATTTTTTACTTGCTTGTCGTCACCAAACAATGCAATTCACAATAAAATGCTAAAAATGTTTGCTTCATCCTGAATATGTCTGTATTTTTATAGCTGCAACTATCGCTTTTTCCTCTCATTTACACTATCCCTAAGCCCTAAAGGAATAAATTTCACTCATTTTTAAAAAATTTTCATACATATACATTTTATTTATCTACCTAAAGTTTTTTAGAATTTAACTAATTATACTTATTAGTAAATACTACATAAAAACTACTTATCCTTCTTTACGAACTTATGAAAAGTTTTGGCAAAATTTTCATATATTTCTTTAAATAAAAATAAAATTTTGTTAATTGTATAAAAAACACTTTTACACCAAGAGCTAATACTAGAAATCAATTAAAAGGAAAATATTAAAAATTCGATTACTTAAAATTTTTACGAATAATACACTTGTTGCCCGGGAACGACTTCGTTCACCCGTTCCCGATACTTTTTAAAAATGTGTGTATCTAATCTCAACATATCTGTCAAACAGCCTCAGAAGGTCTTTTTTTATATCGCTAATAAGGCCTCCGTTATTTTTGCTTCTGTAAGAGAGTAGACTGAGTAGTGCTTCAGCAGCCTTTCCCAAATTCTGTATTTTATTTCTTAGAAAAGAGTCGAAACTGGTTCAGAACAACTCTTTTTCGGATTAACTAAGAAGTTCAAAAACGATGTACAGAATGTTTTCGTTTGATTTCGTGCTTATTTCAATAACCGATTGCGCTCGTATTTTTATTTTCATTTCATAATTTTTCTAATTGAAGGTATAAAATTACAACTTACGCTTTTGAATCGAAGATATAAAATGACGTTCTGTTCAGATTGCGCCTTCGAATCGAAAGCATAAAATGATGTTTTGTTCAGATTGCGCCTTCCAAGGTTAGGTTAGGTTTAAGTTGCGGCAAATTAGCCACACATAGACCCAAAAGGTCCATAGTGATACCACATCATCTCGGACGTTAAGTCACGTAGATGTAATTAATTACTTAGATGTAATAATGGGGTTTCAGCCCTCTTCAGGCTTAAGCGTGAAGGCTTTAGTAGCTATTGCGAAGTTTTTGATTGGTTTTAGACCAGCATCTGAAAGTTCTTCAAGATTGTTAAAAAACATTTGTCCAAGGGTTTTAAATCTGGTTCTGCAAAGACAGTGTCCAGTGATAGCTCCTACAACAGTTCTACATGTTTTACGAGATAAAGAGAGAAGGTATTCGGTTTTATCTTTATAGGAAATTGGCCAAAAATTTTTGGTTATTTAGCTAGTATTTGAGTTGATCCATTTTAGGTTAGCCTCACAGTAAAGCGATTTCTGATATATAACATTGTGGTGCTGTAAGAGAAGTGTTACTTTTAACGGTTCACAATCGAGTAGCACACCTGCTTTTGCCTGTTCATCAGCAATTTCGTTGCCCTCTATACCTTGGTGACCAGGTACTCAGTACAGGCATGTTTCAAACTTACTGCTGAGGGTTTGAAGTAGATTGTAGCATCGAAGGACTGACTTGGATTTAATTATATAGTTTGTAAGGGACTTAAGGGCAGCTTGGCTGTCAACATAAAAATGTATGCGCTCGACGCCACTGCTCGCCTTTACATGTTCCGCCGCCATACTAATCGCCTCCAACTCAGCTTGAAATATGCTACAGTATTGTGGCAATTTATACTTTAATGTTGTATTATAGGTGGGAATGAAAACCCCAGCCCCCAACCTTGCTTCTTGTTTAGAGCCGTCTGTGTAAATATTAATAGAATTCAATGTGTCTCAAGCTCGGTTAACCCACGAATTTATCGATTCTATGTTAACAGAGAACTTCCTATCAAGATGTAGTGTTGGTTTACAATAGTCAGTCGACTTATTACAAACAGAGTTTAGTTTGCTGTGTCCGAATTCTCTGAAGCTGAAACCCTCCCATTCTTTCAGTCGGAGCGCAGTTTTAAAAGACTTTTCCTCTCGCATGCAAGTCAATAGGAAGCATGTTAAGTATTATGTTTAATGATTCTGCTGATGTAGTTTTTAGAGCACCCGTAATGCTCAAGCACATAAGTCGTTGAATTCTTTCCTTCCAATCAAAAGCATAAAATGATGTTCTGTTCAGATTGCGCCTTCCACTCGAAGGCATTTTCCATAACAAAACCGATCCCCGACTGTTCCAATTGCACCTTCTTGTAGAAGGCAGCAAAGGAAAGATACGATGAGTGGTCAGCGCTGAATAAAAGGAAATTGTTTTTTGTATTGGCAATGGAATAAGGAACGAAAGGAATGTGCCAAAAATCTATATTTGGATGATCAAAATTTCTGCTGGGTTATTTATCTGTGTTTAATATTGTAGTTTCAGAGATATCACGAATTTTGTTTTTTGGGATGCGTGGCACCCTCCATTTTCACTTCGAAAAAATCAATTTTTTCAAAACTCATAAACTCCGATTCGTGACACTATTTTTATGGATTATGAAATATAGGTCTATGCCTCACCTTTAAATTCGCATTTGATTTTTTGTGAAAAAAAAAAACCATAGTGCGTCGTTGAGTTCTGCCTCACCGTTAAATTAGGTGTTCAGCTGAGGTATTAGGCGCGCTGTCCAGTATCCGACACTTTAACCTTGTCATTTCTCTTTCCAGAATTGTAATGTATGAGCCATGTGATCTTGTGCCTGGCGTCGGTTGCTGATTTACCAGGCTGAAAACCGTACTTTCTGCATGATAAATCGTTTGAATTCTTTTTTGCTTGCTATTGTCGTGGTTTTGTCCAGCATAGACAGTGGAGGATGGTGACTCTGGATTGCCCTCGCCCTTACTATTTAGTACAAACTGTTGAGTTCTCTTTTCTTTTGGAATAACTCCTTCTATTAAACAGGTGTTGTACATTCTATGTAAGAAGTAGAGCATTAGCTTTCATGATTAGTGCTTCCTAAGTGAATAGTTCCGGTGAGTCATCGATTATCAGTCTAGTTGTTTCGGCGGAAATGGTTTCTTGCATTGCGAAGATCGTGGTTTTTAATGTTGCTTTTATTTAACTTAATTGTAGCCAAAGGCTTTTATATAACTTAGAAGTTATATAAATATAATAATTAGTTAATTAAAAATTAGCTAGCAACGAACAGCAAAAGCCTTTATGAAGCCGTCGTTTTGTGAAATTTTTTCTGAGGGTTCCTAAAGTTTCTCATAAGACGTGTCCGTGCAACTGCAGGAATAAAAAAGGCTAAAATTTTGCCAAAACTTATTTATGGAAACACAAATATGATATCTAACAGTAAGGTATAATAATATACTAGCTGAATATTCTTACAACAAATACTAATATCTAACTAAAAATTATTCTTAAGTTTATGTAAAAATCCAAATTTTAGTTTATAGCTACTAAAATTCATTATAATCTCAAATAACCTAAATCACAAAATAGTTGTAGATCTATCTCTATAATATGCTTTAAAATATCATAATAATATTTAGTTTCTATTCTAAAACCTGATAATAAAATCTTATTTAACCTTATCTATTTAAACTACTACATAACATTATTATAAAAAAAAAATTACTGTTGTTAGTAAAAAATGGATTCTACATCAAAAAAACCAAGCCCAGCTTTAAAGAGAAAACTTTGTAAATAGCTTAACCTTATAAAAACTGAATTTATATACTCTTGCTGCAAACAGTAATATCTACCTTTGTACATTATATAAACTATACACATATATATATTCTTCGAACTTAACGGCAACAACGTTGTTTTGGAAACAAGTTGCTGATCATATGACAAGCAAAGTACTTTTTTTTTTAAAAAATAGTAACGATGTAAATTTAGAAGAAAAAAAAAAAAAATTACTTTTGCGAAAAAACTTGTTTCACGTTGTTACCACTATGCGAGGGGCCACTGCGAGGCGGTATACGTCTAGAAATCAGTTTTGAACAAGAGCATTTGTCGCTTGAATTCAACACTGATTCGTAAAATATTTTGGTCAAACAGTCAGTGGATATGTGGAAACATGCTGCTGACTATAAAAGAAAACTCTCTACCATAACGCATTCAAATATAAAGCGAATCCTGGACAAGACTTTTACAATTAATTGGTATAACAATAAATAGACAAATTTTTACTATTAGTTATAAATTTATTTTAATGTATTTTATTTTCTATTTTCCATAAGGATAATTTTTTGGTTTATTTCTTAAAAAAAAAAAAAAAAAAAAAAAATTATTCATAAGTTTAGCATTGGCTTTAAACAATTTATCGCTTATTTTTTAGCTTAATTTATTAAAAAAAAAAAACTAACAAATTGCTTACTTTTGGTTGTTAAGATGCGCTAGAGCAAAAATTCATGCCTTAGCAGTCTTAATTACAAGGGGTACTCAGTTAAATTTTGCAAATATGAGAAAGAAACCAAAGCACCTTTGAAAGTTGTTAAAATAAGGATGAACACAGAGAAATTTCTTCAAAACGTGTTTTGCAAAGCAACGACATCAAGTTCTACATTAGAATGTTCTAAAAAAGTTTACTTGAAAGCTTAATACATCGCCATCTTTTATGCCAGTATGTGAATAATTGAATAACTTAAAAAAAAGCCGATTTCCACATATGAGATATTTTTATTTAACTTGGTGTTTTTCAATTCAATTAGACTGTGTTAAGAATACAACATCAATCTAATGACCGTTTCTATTGGCGAGGGAAAAATTTGCACTTTTTTCTGCAATTTCCATAACTTTTTCGAGCATTTCGGGTGGTATAGCGATAATTTGTCGGCACGAATATTTGTCATGAGTTCGTCAATAGTCTGGGCCTTTGTGGCGTACACTTTGCTTTTAAACTAAATCCACAAAAATAAGTCCGGGTATGTTAGATCTGGTTGTCGCCTTTTTGACATATCTGGTGTTAAAACCATTAACAGACCTTTTTCACGCATTTTCGGGGAGACACAATGAACAAACATCCATCGATATCAATTTCCATAGACAGTTTCGCCATTTTGGAAGAAAAATGGCCCAATTATGGTCAAAACTGTGACTTTTTGTCATGCAATGATAATTAGTGGATCTTGTGTGGATTTTGCTTGTTGACGCCGCCACAGAGTGTGAAATGAGCCTCGTCGGTCATCAAATTATGCCTTCAAAAACCAGGTTCTGTGTCAACCTTTCGAGCGACATTTTGGCCGTATTTCAAGCGACCATCCACGGCAATTTTATTTAAGTCAGTTGCACTTAATACGAAAACAAATGCAAAAATGCTGAGAGGTGACTTTACGATACATTTGAATTCTCGGCAAGATCGCTTCAACCTGTTCTTTGGAAAGTCTTGGGTGTTGATTGACGCCTTTGCAAGGAGTCTTGTTGGAGTTTTAAGACATTTCGTTGCAAGATGCGTTATGTCTTGTACCCGCTTCAAATACATCAGCTCAGTGTCAAGTGCAAATGTCTTGACAGTACTTGTTTGATTTGCTTCAGATCAGTTCAGTGCATATACTATAGTTGTAGTATACTCTACAAAATACTACTTTAGTAACAGAAAAAGTTTGTCCCTCTCTCTTTCCCTCACGAAAATGTATGAAAGCTTATACAGTTCTGGGTTACCAATGCCATGTTTCAGAAAGTTTTATAAAAAGCTAAAAATTTAATTTATAGCCTTTTTTTGCTAATTGGCTAAGAAGGCTATTAGCTGCAGTAGCTAAACTCGATTATTATTATTATTATTATTGCAATTTTCAAGTTTTACACTGACATGAAGAACTTGCTTCTATGGAATATATATATAGTATACTGAAGTGCATGATAGAAACAAGTTTTCTTTCGACACTGATAAAACATGTCAGTGTACTTCAGTGTCAAAATGAAATCAGTGTACAGTGAAGATTTGTTTCATAAAATTTTTCTCGTACTGAATTTACCTTTCAAATACATGTCTACTGAAGACAATCAGTTGACAAATGTCAAAGTTATTAAATATATACATACCGACATAAAAGAAGGCGTACATGCATATATGTTTCTAAAGTTTCGTACAAAAATTTAGTACAAAAAAGAAGTACTAAAAAACATATGAAACAGTCGTACTAAATGTTTTGAAAATTTAGTACAAAATTTTCGTAATAATTAGCACAAATTTTTTTTCACAAAATATAAGCACGAAATTTTACTATGCAATTTACTAGAAAGTTTTCAAATACGAAAATTTTATACTATGTTTTATTACGAAAATTTGTACTAAATATTACTATGAAAAATTTTAAGACGCAATCTTTGTACTAAATTTTACTTTGTATGTACTTTGAACTTTGAAATTTTAGTACAAAAACTCAATTCAACTTGACCTTATTGCCGGCTCCGTCAAGCCTTTCAAATATTTGCAATTATGGCTACACCCCTTGCACTTAAATTGGTTTTACTGATTTGCGAATGTGTACTAAATCGAGTTATTTTTTTAAACATTTTGTTTCTTTTTAGTTTAGTTGTATTCGCTGTTAAGAATTAGTTAAATAAATTTTTATTTATTTTTTTTATTAAATTTATGACAAAAAAAAAACATTTTTACGTAACTTGAAAAAGTAAAATTTTTGGTAAAAACTTGTATATGCAAAATTTTGATACATTGACACCAACAAACACAGCCACGAAAAATAAATTAAGAATTCGCACTGACGCACACGAACACACACCATGACTAATGCGCATCTCTGTATGTTTCTTTCTTTCCTCTCTCTCTCTCTCTCCTTACATTTTGACCAAAAATATTTTACAGTCGAACTCAATCAACGTTGGCTTCCTGCGTTTATTTCGTGCGGCGCGTCTTATAAAATTGCTCCGACAAGGATATACGATACGAATCCTTTTATGGACATTCGTACAGTCATTTAAAGCACTTCCATATGTCTGTTTACTTATAGCAATGCTATTTTTTATTTATGCCATTATTGGTATGCAGGTAAGTGTTTATTATGTTTTAAAAAAAACATGTTTTACTTTTGATATATTTGTTTTTTTAAATTACATACTTACTTACAAAAAAATTATATGTTCCAAAATAATAAACTCACAAATTCATTATTTTATTTTTCAAAAAACCACACACATTTTTATGTTATACTTTGGGACTTACCTTACATATGAATGGGTTTCTTGAAAGTGAAATAAGTAAGTCCAAAGTGACGCAATAGAGTAATGTCATAGACTTTATGTGCCACAAAAATCATTTATTCTACACCAGCGCTGGTGTAGTTTACTTGCTGCAGCAAGTAAACTTTACTTGAATCCAGAGTCCAATTTTATTAATTTCTAAAAAAAATGTCAGCCAAAGATATTGTGAGCCTTTTAGACATATTTCACTTTCAAAAAAAAAAACCTATTCATATATTGAATTTTAAAGAAGAATAAACTTTTCTTTTTGAAATAAAAAAACAAAAGATTTTAGCCAAGTTAATATATACTTACATGTTAGATTGTTTATATATAAAAAAATATTTTCATTCTTTATATTTATAAAAAAGGGTCAAAAATAGCAATATACATATGAAAAATTTTTAAACACATATTAGATATACATACTTCAGGATATACCCATACATACATGTATTTATAACATTTTAGTGATAATGAGAACAGTTAGTTTACTCATAGAAATTCTTAATTATGTGTATCGGAAACTTCATCAAAGTTTATCTAAAACTTCACTTTAGTTGGGTAATCCAGACAGTTTTAGGTATATCTAAATACCTTCTGTTAATTTTCTGAATAAAACTATTTGATGTATAAAAATCAATGATTTCTTTATTGAATAATTTTATGAACTGAAAAAAGATTACGTTTCATTTGAATTTTAAAATACATGAAAACATAATTTTATATTGAATAAAATAACAGATACAAATTATGGAAAGTAGAAACCTAACATTCCCCTCGACTTATTTGGAAATATCAAGTCATATTTTTTAACCTTTCTGATCTCCGGAGGAAAATGGAATTAAGGTGTGTGGTGGCTTTTTTCGCAACCTTTTTACGTGCCGGAGTGGTGTTGAATTTTCAGTTGAACTTCTTTTGCTTCTCTGCTGATTGTTTGCTGAAGCTTCTAAAATTGGGCTTTCAAAATTAATGGGAGTTTCATATTCAGAAGAGTTTCTTATAGAAATTTGAGGTTCAGGATTGGTGTCTGGTAAAACAATTTCTAAGTCTTCGTCATTCCATTGCTTTTGGCTTGTCGATGGTAAATTGGTTTGTCTCGGTCTCAATTGATTTTGATGTCGACGTATTAAGCCGCGCTCCGTAGCAACTACATACATTTTACTCGATTAAAATTTTGTGTTCTGCTAGAAAAATTTTGTTTTTGTTGAATTGCGTTCACTTCAGTGTTGAAATTATTTTCTCCTTTAAACTCCATACAAGTTTTGACCGTTGTTTCGTACATTGTGGCAATATTCAAGACATCTTCGAGAGAAGGATTTGCCTTTTGGAGTGCTGCACTTCGAACTTTATTATGAGGTGTATGCATAATAATCATATCGCGTATTTTGTCATCTAAGTATGATTCCTTGCAGCTTTCTTTTTGGCATTCAAACATGCAATCTCTTGATGCTCCTCGTAGTTCCGCAACCCAATCATTATAAGTTTGGTCATCTTTCATCAAAGTCCTGTAAAAATTAAATCGCGCAGAAAGAACATGCTGCTTTTGTATAAAATGATCGGAAAGTTTTGATATTAATTCATTAAAAGTCTTTTCATTTGCCTTCCCGTCGTACAACTTTTGAAGTAGTTCCAAAGATTCACTGCCTACCCAAGTGAGGAAACAAGCCCGTTTTGTGCGTTCCTCATGGACATTGTTTGCCAAAAAATGTTGCTCTAATTGAAATAAATAAATTGACCATTTCTCTGCTGCCTTGTTGAAATTGTGAAATATAGGAATTGACGATGTGTGATTCTCTTTTTTTAAGGCATCTGTCAGTATGTCCTTATTTTGTGCAAGAATCTGTTGCAGAAATATTTGATTTGATTGTTGAAGTTGCTGAAGAACTTCCGATAATCCACGTAAGTCCATGATGATATTGTTTAGATGTGAAAAATTCCTCGTCGCCAAATGTTAATTTTCTGAATAAAACTATTTGATGTATAAAAATCAATGATTTCTTTATTGAATAATTTTATGAACTGAAAAAAGATTACGTTTCATTTGAATTTTAAAATACATGAAAACATAATTTTATATTGAATAAAATAACAGATACAAATTATGGAAAGTAGAAACCTAACACCTTCCAAAATGTTTTTGAACTTATAATTGGGACATTAAAATTCACCAATGTTTCTACTCCATGTTTCGTTTCTTTTGCAAAAAACAAAAAAAAAAAAATCTGCAAATAGATATCTGCCATCTATTTCGATGAGATCGAAAAGATTGTGAACTACTTCTTCTTAGCGCTACGGTCCTTAGTGGTCCATTGCTTCCACAACACTGCAAGGTCTCTTCAATTACGCACTCTCATCTTTCTGAGGTCTTTTTATACATTATGTGTGTCAGATTCAAAATCACTGAGCCAAGCACAGTTAGCATAGAGTTTTGGCTCGTCTGTAACAAATACAGTGTCTAAATATTTTAAAATTTTGAAAAACTAACTAACTAACTAAAAACTAACTTTTTAATGGTTGTTGTAATTTCGAGAAATTTGAAGAATATTGAAATATATAGTTTTTGTAGGCGAGCCGAAATTGGCTCACTTTTGATGTGCGCTTACACTTTTGTTGTGCATCAGCTAGCCAGGGTTTTTTCGGTCATCTTCTTCTTCGCTCTCTAATAGGTTGTAGGGGAAAAGCTAACACGGTGATCCGGAAGAAAATTATTTACGTGTAAAAGGTCGCTAAAATCGGTTTCGATGAAAAAATTAGTTTTTTTTTTTTGCTGATTCAGAATCTGTTTTTAGCGAAAAAGTTATACTAAAAATACCTTTTAATAAGTATTTTAGGAATTCTTCAATTAAAAATATGTTGTTACAATTGCATAAGGTTACGAAGCTTCTGGGAGGTGATAGAGAAGTCCTATTCTAACTGTTGGTAGTATATCTCCTCCGTAGTGGTGGCCGCGGCGATTCCCCAACTCGTCCTTTGTAAACTCCCGTAGCTGCACTAATCCAACTTGGTGGGAACACGTCAACGCTACAAACTATCGCTTTTGTAGTGATTCAACTTAATAGGGACACAACAACTCTATGGAGTTCCGCCGCTGCACTGTTTTAATTTAACAATAACACATCGAACTTCTTGAATTTCTTATTATTGTTTATTACCACTTCACTTAAAAAGAATACTACAACCGTTCTTCATTTACTTACGCTATTTATTAATTATCATCGGTAAGCTAGAAAGAGCTTTTAGTTGCATGAACCGAGCTTTTCTCCTCGTTTCATACCTGAGCTCGTTCTAACTTCCGAGGGAGAGTTCACGCTGTGAGTTTGCATAGCTAAAAATCAATAGGTTTGATCACGTAGGCGAGTTTGTGTTGCTAAGAACCAATGGGTTCGATCACGTACGCGATTTCCGATTCCCATGCTTTTGCCGGACGCATTTCATTCGGGTGTCCATAGAAAAAGCATGTTGTTGGTGTATTTAGTGTATTAAGTTGTTTTGACTAAAATTGAAATCACACGATTGATCACGTTGGATACATTCCATTTTGGTATCCAACGGTTTGGCTTTAGCTGAAACTCGATCAATCGATGTGCAAGCAAAAGAATGTTCTGTATTTAATTAAGGTGTATTGATAAAAATATTTAGTGGTTCTTTTATGGCTGAATTATGAATTAGGTGCTTAGCAAACTCACAACATAACAAAAAACTGCGCCTGGAGGGGGGGTTTAAAATGTACCCCTAAGGAGTTACAGGGTTAAAACTGATTTTCTGTCTTGTTTCAGAAAAAAATTTTCTTGGATCACCCTAACGTTTTAGGGAAAACATTTTTATGGCAAAGTTTTAGCTAATAAATAAATATATAAATAAATTGTAAGAGCTTTCAGAAAGTGTATATGGTTTATAGGATTTGAAAGGATTTTGCAAAGTTCTGGATCTTTAAAGTTGATATTTTAATTTTTTTCCCCATTTTTTTGACTTTGACGGCCATTTTAGTATGAAAAAGGTCCTATTAATATAGCCTTTTGTAATTTTTTTTTAAATTTTCGTTAAATTTCCTTTAATCCGATAGCACATTTGTCATACCAATTTATTTTATTGAGGTTAGAAAACAATACTTTTCTATGTAACACTCTGGTTACTCGCATGCGTTGCGCTGCATATGATGTAGTGATGAGCAAACCAAGACCAAGACCATAGCAGTCTTGGTCATAGCAATCTTGGTCTTGGTCTTACAGAAATATCAGGTCTTGGTCTCGCAAAATTACCAAAACCGAGAACAAACCTCAAGACCAAGACTAATTTTGCTATAATGTGCGTGCTGCTCTTTATCTACTGGAGCCTTCAAACGGAAAAGTATTTTTTTCTGACATCGATCAAAAAAACTGGTATGACAAATTTACTACCAAATTAAAGGAAATTTAGCGAAAATTTTTAAAAAATTATAAAAGGATATTTTAATACTAAAATGGGCACCAACGTCAAAAAATAGGGGAAAAAAATTAAAATGTCAATTTTAAAGGTCCAGAACTTTGCGAAATCTTTTTAAACCCTATAAACCATATACACTATCTAAAAACTCTTACAACTAGCTAAAACTTTGCCATAGAAATGTTTTCCCTAAAACGTAAGGGTGATCCAAGAAAACTTTTTTTTTTCTGAAAAGAGGCAGAAAATCAGTTTTAACCCTGTAACTCCTTAGGGGTACATTTTAGACCTAAGCCTACGCTTCCTCTATCATCTACCAGAAGCTTCGTAACCTTATGCAATTGTAACAATATATTTTTAATTGAAGAATTCCTAAAATACTTACTAAAAGGTATTTTTAGTATAACTTTTAATCGGGATCTGATAGGATTTCGCTAAAAACAGAATCTGAATCAGCAAAAAAAAAAACAAATTTTTTCATCGAAACCGATTTTAGCTACACTTTTATACGTAAATAATTTTCTTTCATATCACCGTGCTAAGCGGGTAGTAGGTGATACCCAGGTATTGAAAGTAGTGGAATTGGAAAAGCCCATTGTCTCTATTAGAGTGCGTTAAATCTGTCTAAGGGTTTATATCTTGAACAATTGCGTATAGGATTAGGAAAAATAGAAGAGTAGATAATGCGTCTCCTTCTTTGACACCTGGCACGATGGGGACTGATTTCGTGTATTTTCCTTGTTCCAAAATCTTAACTGTAATATCTATCGGAGTCATAAGAACTAGTTCAACGAGTTTAAGTAAGTCTAGCAACTTCTATTGCAAGCATCTTATGCTACTGCGGTCTAAACTGTAAAATGCTTGTTTAAATTCGATTAAAAGGCTGTATGCAAGTTAGTACTTATATGTTGAATTCGCAGAATTTTTCAAAAGTTTGATTAACGATAAATCCTTGGTCAATTACATAGGCCCACAAAAAAAAGTACCCTGCGCGAAAGATCAGACCACCTGAACCTTATGTTTTCGGGGTCACTGAATCCGAATATGGTGCCAAAATAGCGAAGTTGGTTCGCGTTTTTTCAGAAACCAGCAAAAATCGCTATTCTAGCACTATATTCAGATTCAGCGACCCCGAAAACATAAAGTTCAGGTAGTCTGATCTTTCGCGCAGGGTACTTTTTTTTTGTGGGCCTGTGCTATAAATCATATATTATTCCAAGCATTTAGGTACACGTTGGTAACATCTCTAGGAAGGGCATTTGAAATCATGGCTGCTTAAATTCTTTGTGTATTCTAGTTTTCGATAGTAGCTTTACAACTGCTGCTTTTATTTTTCAAAGATATTCTTTGCCTGAGTTTTGCCATGATACTATTGGAGTCAGAGGCACGCTCTTCTATATGATCATATATTCATAAATTATTTTTCTTAAGCCTGTGTTAGTTATATATCATGATGTTTCAAGTAATATGCGTCGTGAACCGCTGACATATTTGCTGGTATGATTTGAATAGACTTTCCTTGCTTAGTGAGGAAAATTATAAAAGCGCTATAGCTGATTATTTTCCGTACCGAACATTTTATTATGACTGAGTTGCTTAGTCGTCGATACTTGTGCAAACTTTTCGGAGTCCTGTTTGAATGCTCTTCAAAATGCATATTTTTGAAATGAAAAGCCACATATTGTTCTATAAGCATTTTAAATCAATCACAAGTGATGTTCAAACCATTGCGACTGATATCTTGCGCCAACTAAAAATACTTAATTTTGATAAATTTTCGAGCACATACGTAGGAAGTCTTAAATTTTTTTTTTTATAAACACACATACATACATACGTTTATAATAGTAACATAAATCTCCAATTAAAAATACTACTACACTTAGACGTTCTTATAGAGAACTACACAAATTACATTTCAAAATATAGTTTAAATAAAAGTTATGTTTTTAACATGAAACTAAATTTTTTTCATATTTTGTTTTTCTATGATAATATTTCAAAACTAAATCCAACATTATAATTAAAAAAAAAAAACATTTTTCTTATAAACTTTAACAAAAAACAAAATGAAAAATGAACAAAAACTTAAAAAATCGCCAACTTAAATGAAACCAAAAAATAAAAATAAAAATTCAAAGGTTTTCGGAAATATTAAATATGATCCGGATACTCAGCTCAACCGCCATAATAATTTTCAATCATTCTCCGGAGGGATTATGCTGCTTTTTCGGTAAAAAATGTTGTTGATTAAAACAAAAGTATTGCAAAACAAAGTAATTATTTTTGAATAAGTATTTTCTAAAATGTAACACATTTTCTCAGAACTAACTTATGTATTTTTGTAAAGTTAAAGTTGATATTTCAATTTAATGAGAGTTGCATTTAAATGTATCACTTAGAGTTTATTTCAGATATTTTGATATTATCATATACAGTATAATTCTTTGCAACTTAAATATAAATTAAAAAAAAAAAAAAAAACTATTGTTGAGGGTTAACGTTGCGAGTGTTCAAAGTAGCTATAGTTAGTTGGATATTTGTTTTATATTTTAGTACAATTTTGAAAACAACTTAACCAAAAAAGAGCAAAAGTAAAAAGTTTTTAAAACTGATATTTTTGGCGTATGTATGCAATTATTTGTTGGATTATTTAATACATGAAGTTATCTGTTTTGATTGTAATGTATATAATTCCTTAAATTTAAAATTTGCAAATATTTTAAAGTAGACATCCTCGTTGAAACCCAGAAACTTATTTTTTATCTAGAAAATTCATATTTTTCTGTTTTTGTTTTGATATTCAAAATTTAAAAATCAAAATTTTTATTTTAGTTTTTCTGAGTGACTATTGATATTTTGGTCTGCCATTTATAACACTGTTCGACAAAATTCAACTTTTGTTTGCACAAATGAAGAAACCAATATATTTTGAAAATATGGCTAAAAATAATTTATACGTGTCTTCAAGATTTTCTGGATCAGATCGAAATTTTTTTTAATTGTCTCTGAAGTTTTCTATACATGTGTGGAGTCGGCACACTAAATATTACGTTCCTTACATCTGAGGTACTATATCATGTCTTCTGAAGACTAACGAAGGATGTTAACGGAAATATTTTTGTAGAAGACTTTAACCTTCTACATCCCCCACAAGTGGGTAATTTTTGATCATTTCTCAAAAAGGTACAAAAATTACCCCTTAAACGGGGGAAATATTTGCTATAAAATTTCACTAATAGTTGCCGTACATTAAAAAGTCAAAAATTCACCGCGAGGGCCAAAAAATCGTCTTTATCAATACAGACCTTACACATTTCATGTTAATTAAATTTTTTTAAGGTATTATTCTTTTAAGCATTTCTTGGCTTGGATGACCCCTAATGAGATTTTCCGTAGAATATTTTGTGTAATATTTTAGCCCATTATAACCCGCTATGGACCTAGGTGGTCTATATGAGATTTTAGCTCACGTAATTACCGCCACCCTAACCTCATTAACCCATTTTTTTGGGAAAAAGGGTTAAACAGACCCAGAAAACTTAATAGAATGGGTTAATGTGTTCCTTATGTGATTTTGTTATGATCTTGGGATGACAACTTTTATCTAAAACTTCGTTTTAAAGTTTTACAGTTAGGTTGAATTTCAAAAATACGTTTCTTCTACGTATCTTAGCTAAAAAAACAATATATTTCTAAAGTTAAATATCAGGTACTATTCTTTTTATACCTTGACTCCGTGTTAAAAATTTGAGATATCACACGCTTCACTCTGAGTATTTTTGAGATCGCAATTATATAAAAACCGCATCAAGCCGAGGTTTTTCATAAAATGTATTGGTTTTTTTTAATAACAATCTCAAAAATACTTGGAGTGAATCGGACGCGTCTCAAATTTTTCATCTTGAGTCAATGTATAGAAAAAAAATTATATCCGATACTTAACATCAGACATATATTGTTTTTTGTGCGAGATATAACAGTAGGCATATGTTTTTTTCGGTCTTTTCATTTGCTCCAAGTTTTCCGAAGAAATATTATTTTTGAAACTTCTTGATCTTGATTGAAATAGCAATATCGTGTGCCAAGGTTTATTCGAATGATCCAGGATATATTCAATTAATGCTAATTGATACTTCGCCATGGATGTCTTCCCACTCGTACATCTAAATATTCTTCATTTTGTCTATGTAGCCTTTGGAAACCTTCGGGTGTTTCATGAAATGCATCAGTTAAAGAAGCTTGACGCCATGGACGTTTTCCATTTATTATGTCTAGATTATCTTTCTTTTGATTATGAAGCCCTCAGAAACCTTCCAGTGTCCAAGGAAATTAATCAAATAAAGCTTGCTGATAGTACGCCATAAATTTTTTCCCAATTGTATACCCAGAATTCTACATATTGACTATGAAACCTTCAAGTGACCTTTGGAAACCTTCGGATGTCCAAGATTTTTTCGTTTTTACCATGCAGCCTTCAGGTGACATTTGGAAACCTTTGGATGTCCCAAACAATTTATCAATTAATGTTTTTTGATACTCCGCCATAGATGTTTTCCCTCTAGCTCTTTGTTTTGACTATGAAACCTTCGGTTGTCCTAGAACATGAATCAAAAAAAGATTGTTGGTAGTTCATCAAATATGTTTTCCCTCCAATGAACTTAGATATTCTTCGTTTTAAAATGAAGCCTTCGAAACCTACGGTTTTTCCAGAAAACTATCAATATTCATGTTATACGCCTATTTACAAAATTTCGTCAGAATAACTTGTATAGCTTGCGAGATGTAAAGGGATGTCAAGAAAAGTGTCGAAAGAAAGCACCGAAAAATAGTGTCGCGTCCTTGAAACTTTACACCTAACCCAGCTAAAGGAGTTTCATTTCAAAAACTAAATTTGGAAAAGTGTGTGGCAGTCAAATTCAGGAAACATGACGACCAGTATTTTTGGAAGCTGGAAGTTATATCCCTATATCTAAGTCAACCAGCTCAAAATTTTTTTTTCTCCGATTTCGCTCAAATTTGGCAATATGGTAGATCCAGTGTGAAAAAACAACAACCCGGGAGGATTTTGTCCTAGTACCATTTGTTGTTAATATACAGGGTGTTGAAGATGGCGTTTTTAGTCATTTTCCTGAAATGGGTGTTTTTTCAAAAATATATAGCTTACACTAAAGTTTGTAAACTGTTAAATCTAAGTTACTGGTCCCATTTATTTTGAAGTGTTCTTTTTATAAAAAAATATTTCTTTGTGAAAAAAAATTTTCCATTCTATTTAACGTATTGCTTGGACGATTCTAAGCATTTTATGCCTAGTACACTTTTTGCGCCAGGCCCTTGAGTGGAATCCACAAGGCAGTAGAGGACGTGGTAGACCATAAACCAACTGGAAAAGCTCGTTGGAAAAGGAAATCCAAGAATCGGGAAAATCGTGGCAAGAGATCAAAGTCATCGCAAGGGATCGTGACAAATGGAGAGATTTCATATTGGCCCTATGCTCCTCCTAGGAGTTAAAGGAGAGTACATACATACATACACTTTTTGCGTAAGATGCTTTCCTCTTGAATAAAAAAAGATTTTTGCCTTCCGCGGGCGTTCAAAAGCCAAAAACTCTCATTTAGCGTCCGAATCCCATCTTGAGTCATACATAATTTTAAAGGTTATAAATTACCCTTAGATTTTAAGTACTTTTAAAAAAATCGAAGGGGGCTTTTTTTAAAAAAAATTCAAAAGTATTTTTAAGTGTAAAAAATTTTGGTGAAAAAATAGTAAGGTCTTGTACACCGGATCTACTATATTGCCAAATTTGAGCGAAATCGGAGAAAAACAAATTTTGAGCTGGTACACTTGGCATGGTGTGCTTCATATATACTATATCTATATCATAATATCCCATACTTTTAAGGCTTATTTATGTTCAATCATAGTTATGTATTGGTATTCTTCAAAACAGAACTAATCAATTTTCCCGAGGAAACACCACACCAGACACTGCACTTGAGTGAGTGTAATAGCCACTGTAAGATGTACTTTTGTTTGAAGTATAAAAACGCCGACTTTGTTTAAAATACCATTCGAGTAGGAATGAGTTCTGTCTTTCATTCCTCAGCAAATGCTGAATACAATTATTTTTTCCCCTTGTTAGGTTTGCTCATTTTTGATTAAAATATTATGGAAATAGCTGCAATTTGGTTTTGGGAACTGGAAACTTTTTTTAACGCCCTGATAGACACTCCAAGTACTTAGACGGGATATTGATTGATTTGCTTTTTTTTTGAGGTTATGGTCGGCCGCAGAAAATGTATTTCATATCTAAAATGGCTTGCCTTAGACAATGATTATAATTTTCTTATACGGGATGTTTCACAATTGTAGGCTAAATTTGAATGTTAAATCTTTCTATGTCACTTAGAAAATCTAAAAAAAACTACTGAAAAATAATGTGAAAATTTATTAATATAATTTTATGTATACTTTTTTTAAAAATTATTTTTTTATCTGTTGATTAAGTTCACAATAATTGCAGCTTAAGACATTTGTAACTTTGAGAGCAATAAAAATGTTATTTAGCAAAAATGAAGTATATCAATGTTAGAAGCATTAACCCCCCTAACCCCCCCAAAAAAAAAAAGATTATAAATTTGCAAAAATTCCACCCGTAGTTTATCATTTATTCATAAATAAACAATATATTTTAGATAACACTTATGAAAACTTTATGAACAAAAAACACGCATTTTAATTTAGTTTAAGTCATTGATTGATAAATATTATCTCAATATTAACTGATATGGTGCTATTGACCCTTAAAACAAGACTTAAGCGTGTAGGTAGTAAATTACATTAGAATTTTTATGATTTTTTTATGATTTAAAAAGCTTAGAAAAGTTTCTTAACTAAACAATAAAAATTACAATACAGGCAATATATCACCACAAATACAATACATTACGAAATTATTAATATATTATTTTTTCAATTAAAAAAAAAACACAGTTTCAAAAATTACTTAACTTTCTGTTTGGAATTTTTTATTTTTTTGCAATAATTTCAATATATATGTAACTAAAACATATTCGATACATGTGTAGGTATTTGGAAATATCAGACTAGGTACAGTGGAAAATACTATTACTAGGCACAACAACTTCCAATCATTTATACAAGGCGTCATGTTGCTGTTCAGGTATGTAAAATTGTTACAAGCCAAAACAAAAAAAAAAAAAAAATTAAATACAATTTTTTTCAACGATTTTTTTTTTAACACAATAGATATAAATGAATAGAAAAAAAAAAATATTAAGATATTGTTAATATATTACTTTTCATATGATACCTAGGCTGCTGAATTGTTATACTAGTTAAATTCTTTTTATAAAAAAAATTTTACAATGATTATATTTCTTAGATAAAAAAAATGAAAAAAAAAAATTTAAGCCTTAGGCTTTAATACGTATATATATCGTATATACAAGATGTTACTAGGAAAATTTTAAATGTTCACATAGTGAAGTGAGTTAGAAGATATATGTAGTAATAGTAAACAACTTTATTATTCTTTTTTTGAGTCAAGAATCCACATTCAGTCACTTAGTAAAAGTGATACAAAACTGAAAAATTCGGAAATTTCGGACAAAATCTTAGCATATGCTGTTCTGTAGAACAAATATATTTAGATTCTTACCAAAAAATTTGCTCAGATTTAGTTTAGTAACGCTAAGCCCTGCGAATTTTGAGCAAAACCACTGTTTGTCAAACGGACTTACTGTGACCAATAGTGTGCACGCGGTTTTCATAATTAACCGTAGTTTATTATTTATTTGAAAAACTCCGAAAACTGTTTTGTTTTCAAGAAAGTAGTTTTATTTATGAGCATAGCATTATGAGGGTATTCCTTGAAAAGTGTAAATGCCTTGAAAGTCCCGTAAACTCGTAATTGTTGTCAAAATCAATACGAACTTTGACATTTTAACGAGCTTATGATGTTCTTGAGGCTTTTACACGTTTTAAGACATATCCGATATCTGTTTCGGGGGATTAATGAATAATTTCGTTATAGAAAAGTACATTCATAACTAACTAAACATGGCAGATAATCAAATAACTAGCGTTTCAGTTTGAAGTTAAAATAAGTTTAGCAATTTTTAAATAAGTCTTACGTGTCTTAGTCCCTATATTTTAAAAATAGATATTTGTTTCTATACTTCTAGACTCAGTACACTCTTTAAAAACACGCCTCTTACATTTAATTCTCAGTCACAGTAGTATCAATTGTGCATTTCATTTAATTTGCTTGAAATTAGTATTTAATAATTTAATAATTTGTTACAATGAGTAAACGTTGCACTTTTTAGTGTTGATATATGAACAATTTAGAACACTCCCTAATATTCCTTAAATTATAAATATATATATTTTTTAATTATAAAAAAATATACTTTGCTCGCAGTTTTCTTAGTTTGAGAAGATAAACAAAAAGTATTGCAGTATTTCTTACACTAGAAACCTGTATTGGCACAAAATAATGTATTCAAAATTCGATTAAAATATGTAAATATTTTGTAAATTCTATCTTTGAGCCGAAAATTGGCTGATGTTTCTTTTTCGTTACACTGTTGAAACATGTTATTTATATTACTTAAAGATAGAAAAGTGTCTGAATGTTAGAAAAAATTTAATTTATAAATTAGTAGGTATATCTGAAGAATGGAAAATAGTAATAAATAAATCATTATGATAAATACCTACATTTCCAAACAAAACTTTCATTTATGTATGGGACAATATACGAATTTAGCAAATCGGTTAGCAACTCTGAATTCGCTATACTTGAATCTCCCTTTAGTCCATATTATGACAAATAACGGCTATGAAATTTTCTTTTCAATACATAAGAATTATCAAGGCTAAATTTTATTAAGATTTATTATAGAAATTAAAGAAATTTAATGCTTCTGGTCGTACTTAGAAAACCTCGTAGAGCTCCGTTTTGCATGAATTTTATAGGAATTTTCGGGGTTTTTTATGATTGTTCTTACCGTGTTTATTTTGCTGTCCGAAATATATTACACACATTCAAGAGAACCAACTTTTGTAAGCAGAAATTTATGTCTAAAATTGCTGCTTTTTATACCACACACCCAGTGTATATTCACTTTGTCCTTCCGTTTGTAACGCAGAGAAGGAGGGGTGGCAGATATAGAAAAGTTTATATATTCTTGATCAGCATCACCTCCTGAGTCGATATAGCCATGTCCGTCTGTCTGGCTGGCTGGGTGGTTGGCTGGCTGGCTGGCTGGTTGTTTGTTGAAATACACTTTTTGAGAAAACTAAGCAAGATAATTCAATGAAATTTAGTACACTGCCTCCGTCGCCAAAGATAGCTCGGAGGATTTAAAATGAGCGAAATCGGTTAACGGACACGCCTACCGCCCATACAAAAAATATATTCAAAATGCAATTTTAGGAGTATTTTTCACGACAATGCAACCAAAATACGCATAAATACTAAAAATTGTAGGCGCAAGCTCTGAAAAAAAACTGAACGATTTCGAACAAGAGGGCGTTGCACCTCCCATATAAGCAAAAGCTTCAAAACGCTATACTGAAAGTATTTTTTGAGATATTCAAACCAAAGACACTAAGGATCATAAATGAAAGCTCTCAACAAAAATTGGGTGAAATCTGACAAGGGGGCGTGGCACCTCCCATATAAGCAAAAGTTTCAAAATGCTATACTGAAAAAGTTTTTTGAGATAATACAACCAAACTTCACTCAAATACTAAAGACTATAAATGCACGCTTTAAGCTTAAACTATACGAACTCGGACAAGAGGGCGTGGCACCCCCTATATGAGCAAAAGCTTCAAGACGCTATACCGAAAACGTTTTTCACTCAGACACTAATAACTATAAATCCAAACTCTGGACAAAAACTGGGTGAACTCGGACAAGAGAGCGTAGCACCTCCCATATGAGCAAAATTTTAAAAATACTGCAGTGTATGGTATTTAATGTTTGGCCAGGTCAAAGTTTACACCCTTACTAGTTCTGATTTGATTCCGTAAAAAGGTATACATTATTCGAAGAAGTTATTCGAATAGTTGCAGTATTTTATACAATTCGAATAGTTCCCCATAATTCAAATATTGCACTTAAGTAGTTCGAACGATTAAATTTATTTGAACAATTCTTATTACAGAAATAAATCTGATTGATAGCACTAGTGTTTTTTTAACGGATTGATGATCCAAAATTACTCTGGAATTTTTTTGTCCCCTTTACAACTAAAATATCTAGCCATATACTTAGCTAGTGAAGCAACATTAGTTTTGATTTATTATTTTTATATAAAAAGAAAAATTGCTCTCATGAAACTTATGTAATATGGATCTACCAACTAAGTTTGCTTTAAATGTTGCCATTTTAATTAAAGTATTAATTTTTTTAATACGATTTTCACGAGAATGTATTCTACAAAATGAAAATATGTATATCGCCCCCATTTAAGTAAAAAACGTTCAGCCAGTCTTTCAAGCTTTGAGATATTTGAAGGTAAAAAAATTAGTGTTTGTTTTTTTGTATTGAAAAAGTTGTTATGCTTTTACTTTCATGATGAAATTTGATAGATGACTCAACGGGTCTCATCGTTTTAAAGTCTATAATAAAACAGTCTTTAAAATTCGATTTCAATCTTAGTATAAAATTTTAGATCAGAAGCACCAAAAAACTCAAAACTCGAAAAAAACTGTCTTTAAGTTTTACACGTGAAAAGGGGCAATATAAAAAGGCCAATTAATAATTAGAAAATTATTAAAAATCAGAAAAAGCCAAAAAGCACAATGGTTCAAATGCAACACAATAAGAAAACCATAAATTACTACCAAAGTTTCAAGTTCGAACGAAAAAGTTAAAAGAAAATAGTTCCAAATACATGTAGGAAAAATTTTTGTCTTGGAACTTTTAACTCATCATAAGGATCTTATCAATTGTAAGCTTTCCAATCTCAAAAATCGCATTTTTCAAATTTCTTATTTTATTATATTACTCCATTAGGATAATCTTGGGACAAAATTTCACGGTACTAGCTTTTACAAAAAAAAAAAAAAATAAAATAAAAATACTGAAAACAGTCGTAGCAAATAGTCCTATCTACAATTACTAGCGTTCGCCTTGTGGCCGAAATTCGACCATTTCGATTTGACTATAAAATAAAGGAAAAAGTTTTTATACCCTTCTTTGGTCGGTAAAACACAAAAAGCTTTTACTATTCTTCCTTAGGGTTCGGGTAATCTGCATTGGTGCAGCAGCTAAGTTGCAATATTGCACTTTCCATTTAGAGGCGTGTGCCTCCTACTAAAGAGCAAACAGTTTTTGATATCTTTCTATACCAAAATTCATAAAAATCAATCATGCTATCGTACTATATAGTGCTAACTCTATATCTATACCAAATTTCATAAAAATTGTATGCAGTATTTTCGCCATGAGAGCGTTTTTTCCATTTAGGGGCGTGGCACTACCCACTGAAAACATAATGGTCATGTTATCGTTTCTTAGTGCCAATCCTATCTTCATACCAAATTTAGTTGAAACCGATGCAGCGGTTTAGCCGTGAGAGCGTTTTTTCCATTTAGGGGCGTGGCACCGCCCACTGAAAAACATAATGGTCATACTATCGTTCCTTAGTGCTAACCCTATCTCCATACCAAATTTCGTTGAAACCGATGCACCGGTTTAGCCATGAGAGCGTTTTTTCCATTTAGAGGCGTGGCACCGCCCACTGAAAAACATAATGTTCATATCATCGTTCCTTAGTGCTAACCTCATCGTCATATCAAATTTCGTTGAAATCGATGCAGCGGTTTAGCCGTGAGAACGTTTTTTCATGTAGGGGCGTGGCACCGCAAACTGAAAAACATAATGGTCATATTATCGTTCCTTAGTGCTAGCCCTATTTCCATACCAAATTTCGTTAAAATCGATGTAGCGGTTTAGCTGCGAGAGCATTTTTTTATTTAGGGGCGTGGCACCGCCCACTTTAAAAAAAATATAGTCCTATGCACTGCTCCTCTTCACAACCTTTCCAACAGAAAAAAAATCAAGCAAATCGATTGAGATTTAGGTATAGAAACAGGGACTGAACCGATTTCGTTTGCCTATTTATATATAGATACATATATAAAAATTTTCATTGTAAACTATTCTATGTTGAGGAAGGATATAACCGCGAGCAAAAATTACCTTAATGAACACACTGGGCTTGAACAGTCGATAGACATCGCCATAATTTAAATTAAGTTTTAAAGAAAAAGATTAGAACTTTTAGATATTGTATCGGATTTTACGTATGAATGCTCTATATTCTAGTTATATAGCTTTAAAATAAAGTAAAAACTGTATTTTTTGCTTGCTTAGGCTAGGATATCTCAAAAACCATATGAGATACAGCAATTCCAAGGCCGGATTCGGATTTAGCATTGCAAAATACATTTAAAATAAATACTTTTATATTTGTTTGTTGTGTTTATTCATTTTGTATGGGATATGTATTTTTGCGATATTTCGTGGAGATAACCAGCTACGATTTCGGGGTTTGCATTTTTAAGGCCACTAAACTAGTAAAAATAAAATCCCATTCACAGAATTTGTCGACACTTTCATCACACCTATCGACTGTTCAAGCCCAGTGTCTGAAGCTGAGGGCAAAATTAAATACGAAGGAAAAGAGTCGAAAATAGTTAAAACTTGGAAACTACCAAGTGCGTCCATTCGATAGTAAGAGGTTGAAGGAGATTTTTTGAAGCTGTCGGGAATGTCCCCGACCCTTCTTAGGAGTTTTGGTCCCTTAAAAAAAAAAAAAAAAAAAATGATTGCGCTATTCAATACGAAGAGGTTGAAGAAAAAACTTTCAGACTGTCAGGGGTGTCCCCGACTCTAAGCAGTTTTGGTTCCGTTTTTTTTTTTTTTAAATTTGATTGCTCCAATCGATAGAAAAAGGCCGAAGAAATATTTTGGAAACTGTCTCCGATCCCTCTCGGTAGTTTTGGTCACATTTTCAAAAAAAAAAAAAAAATATTGCACCATTCGATAGGGAGAGCTTGAAGAAAATTTTTGGAAAATATAAGTGGTGTCCCCGAGTCTTCCTTTCCTAGGAAAGTATTTCCATTATTATATTAGATCCATTTTAAAAAATATTTTGATTTTTTATTTGCCGAACGTAGGTCTCCACTTTCAAATTTTTTCGTCATATCTTTGAAATTTTGAATCTAAAAACGTAATGTTTCGATATTTTAGTTTCGAGGAGACCCTTTTTTTTTTGCTCCAAAAGTCATTACAGTAGCATCGATATGAAACGCATCGAATTTTAAGCGATCACATTGCAAATTGTTTGAAGTTGGCTGTATTTCTAGTGGCTTTCGAGTGTATGTAGATAAAATATGATCCATGCGTTGCTCATCGGTGACTGCCAGGGCAGATGTGTAAATTAAAAGGTTTAGCAAAGAAAGCTATCAAATAAAGTTATTTTTGTTGTGTAAGTTTGGTTATTTGATATTTGATTCTCTCTTTTGAATATTGTAAAAACCATCGATACATCATGTTTTAAGACTAGACTCTTAATACCGAGGAAAGCTTTAGTTTTTTGATATTATAATGGTATATTAGGATGAGGTCTACTCAGTCAATAATCTTCGATGCAAAAAAAAAATTGGTACTTTAAGATCAAACTGTAAATGCCGAAGATATGACGAATATCGTTAATGCGCGACCCCTACAACCGGTAAAATAATAAAATAGAAAATGGAATTGATTCGATACTTTAAATTATCTGGACTCCTGCAAGATCATAGTTTTTCAGAAACCTTTTTGCTAAAATTTCTTGTTATGAAGTGCAAATGAACCATTTTGAAACAAAAATATTTATTTTGACTTGCTAGTATATATACTCTTTCAAAATTAATTTTAGCTTGGTCTTTATACATAAGTTGTTACATTTTTTCTATATATATTTTAATTAACTAAAAATAGCTTTATACCTAATTGAAAATTTGTTCAAATTAAGAACTTTTTACGAAAACACTCCAGATCAACCATAATTTAGTTTATATTAAAAATTAACTTTTTTTTTTTTTTTTGAAATTAGAATAGTTGTTGTAGCGTTGAAAAATTTTTTGAAAACTTTTACTAACCACAAAAAAAAAAAAAGAAAAATTAAATATTCTTACATTTAATAAATTATTTTCACAATAAATATTGACAACTTTTTTCCTCACTCTCTACCATTTAGGTGTGCAACGGGCGAGGCGTGGCCGAACATTATGCTGGCGTGCCTTGCAGGGAAGCAATGTGACGAGCATGCTCAAAAAGAGGCCAACGAAAAGTGTGGTTCCCCGCTGGCCTATGCGTATTTTGTTTCCTTCATATTTTTTTGTTCATTTCTAATGTTGAATTTATTCGTTGCCGTCATTATGGATAATTTTGATTATCTAACACGAGACTCCAGTATATTGGGTGCCCATCATTTGGACGAATTTGTTCGGATATGGGCTGAATATGATCCAAATGCGACGTAATTATCAATTTAATATATCTATTTACAAAAAAAAAAAAAAAATAATTTTTGTTGTTATATTTTAAATGTATTGTAATTTGGATTTGTTTTGGTTTTTAAATATTTTTGATTTTTTAAGTAATTGTTGTATGACACTGTGTATTAATATTAAATTGCTATTGATAATTTTATTTTAAATGCATTTTGCGTCAGTATAATTGTGCTTATCTATTTCAATGAAATTACTTTACTCATATATATTTAATGTTTTCGGTATATTCTTACCAGAGCTTCATGTTTTCTAAGAATTTGCTGCGATTTTCTAGGTTTCGAAGTACATTTTCTCAATTTTAATGATAACCTCCGAACGCAACACCAGTTTTCATTCAAGAATTTTATAAACTCTAGAAATTTTAAATATGCACAATTATACAAAGCAAAATGACGCTATATTGCTTTTTAATTTATTATTTTCTAATATATGTTTGAGTGTTGAGTAAGCCTAAAAGCTTATTTGGCCAAGACGTGATTTGAAAACTGCACAAGCTCACATATTAAATGATTATTATTTGATCGTATTTGTTTCATATTAAAATCTACAAAAAAAAAATACAAATTCACTGCAAACACGCAAAACCCCACTGCAATCAAACAAAGGTAAATTTTTCACCGTGCAAATTATGAAAGGTCAAAGCTTTTGAAAAAAACTTAGAGCTAGGCTCGTAACCTTAAAGTGTACTTGCACTACTTACTATACGAAAATGCTTTCGAAATTTTAAGTTTATTATATATACTATATATCTTTCGAGTACTTTGTTAAGTTTTCACTAATATTTTGATAAACATTCAGACTTCGACTTATTCTATGTTCCATTCTATTAAATTTCGTCCTAACCTTCGAATTTCTACTTATCGAGTAGGAACTTCAATTATCATTTGAGGGCAGTTTGATAAGTTCAAGACTACTCCCGTCAACTATCATCAATCAACAGACAGCTGGGTCATTTATCTCTTGAAAACACAAAACCTCATGAATTTTAACTAAAATGGAAAAAAGTAAATTTTGCGTGTTGATCAAGCTCCATTTTTGCGTAAAAAACCCATCAACGGAACCAAAGATAAGCTTGACAAGTACTATAGAGATTAAGGTTGCCACAAAAAAAAAAAAAAAAATGTCAAGCCAGAAATCACTGATAAAATCCATGGAATGATATGGAACGATCGGAAAATGAAAGTATGTGAGGTGGCTTAGGCTGTAGGGTGAGAACATCATAATTTTCATGAATATTTGGACATGAAAAATCTATCAGCGCGATTATTGCCGCGATTGCTCAAACTCAACCATATGACTATTTTAAAGAAGAGTTTGGCGTGATCCGAACGAATTTTTGCGGCGTTTAGTTACCATGGACGATTCATGGATCCATTATAACAGACGAGAGGCCAAGGAACAATCAAGACAGTAGTTTTTTTCAGGAGCACAGAAAAGTCCAATTACCTTGAAATAGGTAAATCGGCGAAGAGAAAAGTTCTGTTCCATCGAGACAAAAATCATGGCAAAAATCCTTTAATTTGGCTACAAATCACTACTCCACCCAGCATATTCTACAGATTTAGCCCCCTGTGACTATTTCCAAATCAGAAGAAATTGATGGACGGAAAAAGAAGCTTCTGCGAGGTGATAGAGGAGGCCTAGACCAACAAAAATTTGCAAAAAACACCGGACTTAATGCAACGAGCTAAACGAAAACTACGTTGAGATATAAAACGCTTTTTGTCGAAAAAAATATGTTTTATTCAAAAAGTTTTGCACTTGTCAAACAACCCTCGCAATTTTTTGAATCAAATTTGTATTAGTAATTGCGAAGTTTAACCCGTCGAATTTTTATACATGGGGCTCAAGGTGAGCAGTTCAAATTTTGCACCGCTCGGGCTGCATGCACAAAGGCGCTGCAATATGAGTTTTTGAAACACATATTGCTCTATAAGGCCTAGATGACTACATTGAGGACCTTCGTGTATCTCTAAACAGTATTATCTGTGGCTAAGAAATATATTTTAAAACTCTTTATTTAATAAATGCAATACTAATATATCAGTGGCGTTGTGAACAATTTCTGGTCTAGAAATGCACTTTCGCAGCCAGGTATAGGCACTATATCCGTAGAGTTAGAAGTGCGGTACACTAATTTCAGTAACTTAAATGTAGGTTTTTCTTTGTATTTTATAAAATATTTTTTTTTTTTTTTCTCTATTTCTTTTATTATTTTATCTTGTGACTTTTCCTTTCCTTATCCAGTCGTCAGCAATGATAAGAAAATGTTGCTTTTTTTTCTCAACTTCTAAAACTTTTATCTACACCACTTATTTGTACACTGTAAAACTTTCGATGTCTTTGTCCAAATGTATTTGTATTTGTCATTATTACTATTTTGTGCTATGTACATATATACGTATTTTCCTATCAATGTATACTTGCTCCATTGTAAATTTGTGTGTAATTGTTGTTGATCTTTGGTTCTTGATATTTTCAAAAAATCAGATCCTATATTAACAAAATTTTTCTCTATACCATAAAAAAAAAAACTCAACTTTCTTCAAATTCGAAATCAACGTACCTACTAAACAATTTTACAGTGGTAGAATCCATTATACGGAAATGTATGACATGCTTAAGAATATGGATCCTCCTTTGGGGTTCGGCAACAAATGTCCCAATCGCCTCGCCTACAAAAAACTGATACGTATGAATATGCCCTTAGATGATGAACTTAGAGTACAATTTACAACAACGTTATTTGCGCTGATACGCGAAAATCTCAGTATTAAAATGCGTTCTGGTATGTAAAAATTGAGAAAGTGAAAAAAATTATATCTATTGCAATAATGATAATAATTTTCAATACGAAATTTTTCATTTCTTATCATCAAATTTAGCCGAAGAAATGGACCAGGCCGATTCAGAATTACGTGATACGATAACAAAAATTTGGCCATTGCAAGCGAAGAAAATGATAAATCTGCTGGTGCCGCCCATTGATCAGCTTAATAAAGGCAAGCTGTCTGTGGGTAAAATATATGCAGGTTTCCTAATACTGGAGTCATGGCGTACATTACGTGACACAGGCATGCCGGTAAGTTTGCACAGTTCTTTTTTGAAAACTCATATAAATCATGCAAATTAGGGATTTAAATATAAGGTTGTTAAAAATAAGACTTAAGAATGTTAATTTATGAGGTAATCAATTGAATTCAATATTATGAAAGGACTTAGGCAGGAAAAATTATTTTGAAAAACTTTTCTTGAAATTTAAAAAAATGGAAATTGCATTTATTTTATTAAACAAATTAAATTCAAAAAATAAAAATTATGATTTTCTTCATATTTCTACTGTGTAAACTACTTTTAAGTTTAAAAACCAAAAACTTTATTTTCTTCTTTTTTTTTTTGATGTTGTAGAAACAGACAATTTATATCACTGTATTTATTTCACAATTGTTCTTAGGTCATCGATTATTTGAACACTGAATTTCACTTTATGATAAATTGTGATTATTTTCTAATAGACTGAATGAACACTAGAATACAAAGAGTTATGATTGCAAGAGAATATCTCGGTAAAGACAATCTTTATTTGATCTTAATTTCTGGCTTTATGTGTTTATTATACATACCTACTCTCAGAGCATCAATTATCCACAATATTTAGTAGAAACACTTGATCCTGTTCCAACGACCTTTTCTAAAACAGTTTTTGGATGATTGTATTTCCTACTTTTGAATTTAGCTCCATATGACTTTAGTTCAAAATCCAGTCACACATCTCGCATTTTTGTTTCATTTATGAAAACCCAAATTTACTGACGAATCCCACTGCTGATAAGCACGGTTCTACAAAACGGGGCTTAATTGATATTTTGCTAAAACCCTGATTTTTTTTTAATGTATAATGTTGTTAGCAACAAGATTCACTATCTGTTTATGCCGCAAATAGGCGCCTCGCCCTCAAATAGGTCGAAAAACTGTATTTTTGACAAAAATTTATAAAAAGAAACGCCTGCCTCTTGGTTAAATTCAAAATCAAGAGTGGGAGTTCTGATAATTTACTTCATTTTAATTTTTGCGACCTGCGAGTCTGGGCGTGATTTCTTGAAAGCGTACTTTATAGTCGTGAGCATTTGATGTATTATCGAGCTACTCACGCCTAATTCAATGGCTACCTCCTCTTTATACGACTAAATTTTCCTTGTTCCGTTTGCATACACGACTTAATTTGAGACTAGATCGCACCCACGAGTAACTGATTTATTATCGGGCTACTCGTTTATGTGACGCCCCACCCTTGCACTAATCACAGGCAACTGATTTATTAACGGACAATGTGTGCTTAGTGCGGTGGTCGCTGCTTCAACAACTTTAACTAAACAAATACCTTGTTTCCTTCTCGGTTGCTGCTTACCGCCTTGTCTGCTACTGCTGCTACTGACGATGTTCACTGGTCACCGGCCACGCAAAGACTGGCCTGATTCACTGGGGTGTGTTTTAATTTTTTTGCTGTTTCTTTGACACCAAACGAATCGAATGGCAGCTGTGTGTCAAAAACAGCTGAGGCGCAGTGTTGCCGTTTGCGTCTCTTTTGTTAATGTGGTGGGGATTTTACCCTAAACTAATTTTATGATTTTTTTCTTCTTAAATAATTACTTAATTAATTCTTATAAAGTTATTTTAATTAATAATAATGCAAATTAATTATAAATTGATAGAAAAGAATATGATATAAATTATTATATTACGAGCGATGATTTGTAGGAGGAAAACGCGGCTCCGCCAACTTTCCTTAATGTGGCCGGCATAGACATTGTGAGTTCACAACCCTTGATGTTCTGAGCATTCAACCTAATGTGAGATGGACGACAGATCAAGTATTCGGTGTGTCGAAAGAAGCAGCAGAGTTATAAAAAACGGTGTAAAAATACTTCACTCCCATTAATCGATCTATTTCGCCTAAAGATTGGTTCTTTTTATATATGAATGCCAAATTAAAACAATGAATTCAGTGAAAAAGGCCTTAACACAAATGTGAAATGTGGACTTGTCATAAAAGATATTTTCAAAATCTAAAACTCTACGAATATTGAATATTTTTAAAGTGAAATTCATTTTGTCAAACAACCGATGTTTTTTCTACTCCGTTTAAGTACGGTTCATTGAAATTAGTACACACTTCACATACTACTTAGGAACACTACAACATTTTCTAAATAGAGTTGAGTTAAATTGCACAAATTGAAATTATTTTAATGGACACATACTTTACTATACTTAGATTCAATCTTTAACTATATACCCATCTTTTTATACTACATACTATGTAACTGTAAATTTTTTTCACAATTAATTTATTTATGTTAAATTTATTATTTCTCTCCACATGTGTGAATGTAAAAATATAAAAAACTATGGTATATAACTACACACGTATATACAAAATACAAACGTTATGCAGAATTGGAAGGAGGTATATATAGAAAAATATGTATATGCATCCTGAGAATATCTACTTAAAGTTTTGTTCAGTTCAGCTTAGCTTAGCTTAGTATTAATACTCAATAAATCCGTTTTAGTTCAAGAAAGAAATATTTTTTTTTTATTTTTAATTACTACCTCAGTGTTTATTCAAGTTTTCAATATATCTATTACTTAGTGTTAAGTAGGTTGAAAAAAATATTAAAAGAAAAAAAAAAAAAGAGTTGACCATAGCAAAGTTTAAAAATTTTTAGATTTGCATTGACTTAAATTATGAAAAAACTTCGATTTTATCAATAAAAAAACAAGTAGTTTATTGTTATATCAAAAACCGTTCTGTTACAAAATAAGTTTTATAGTTGGATTGACGTGTATTTTCATTCGCTCAAATCATAAAATGGTATATATGGGAAATTCTTTTACAAATCGTATGCCTTTATATTTTAGATTTCTTTGATATTTTTTTTTTTTTTTTCAGCTGTGTATTTTTAAAAATGCAAATTTTACATTTCGGGTGGATCAATATTCAAAATTCTTTAGCTTTAAAATAAAAAAATTGGGATGAACTTTAAACTAGACATACATATGTATTCTAACGTGCTTTTTAAAGCTGAATCCGAGCGCGAGATCAAAAGTGCTCAGATACCTGCATGATTTCGAGATGAATTTGCTTGAAATTGCACAAAGCGCTGTTTACGGCCTTATGGCACAGTGCCAGGAAAAAGTGTAATTCCATTTTTTCAATGGCATCGGATAGCTATAACCTTCCTTACCAAACTATACCTTGAAACTTTTCTTCGAAGTGTCACCTTTGAAATAAATGTATGACGATCTTCACATTATGGGCATTATCGTAAGTAAATACTCTCAAGAATTCTCATACTCTCTGGCTTGCAATCACAAAAAAAAATTTCTGAAAAGGCAAAATTCACTGGAAAATAAGACTAAAGGCTAGTGATGAGCAAACCAAGACCATAGCAGTCTTGGTTTTGGTCTTGGATTAGATATTGAGTCTTGCTCTTGGTATGGATCTTGGTCATTAAGTCTTGGTCTCGGTTTTGGTTTTGGTTTTGAAAAAATATGATTTTATGCTTGAAAGTAGCGTGACAAACCTTTTAACTATAAAATCTAATGGCTTTGGTTTTGGTTTTGATGATCATCGTGACTAAGACCAAGACCATAGCAGTCTTGGTCTTGCAATGATATCAGCCTCTTGGTCTCGCTAAATTACCAAGACTTAGACCAAGAATCAATACCAAGACTAATTTTGCTCATCACTATTAACGGCAATAATTTAGGAGGGAGTATTTTGACATTTACTGGAAAAATTTATTCTTTAACTTTTTACCGGAGAATTCAAAGCGCGTATAAATAAGGTATGAACATTTATAGCTCATTAAAATATCTACTAATTTTTTTTTGCAATCCATCCGATGGCTTTCATCTTATACCGGTTTTTCTAAATTCTATATCCGGATCTTCCGATTAATTTTTATATTCCCGAAACTAAATCTGACCGAGACTTTCTGAAGACATGTTCTGACTTAAAATTAAAAGCTTCATTAAATAAACAAGGTTTAAAAAATGTGAAAATATTCACGATTCAAATGCTCCCTCTCCTCTCCAGAAGGAAATATGTTCTTGAGAAGGAGTTTACATGCATATTAACAATAAAATCCAAACAACACTTCCAATTTTTATATCTTTTATTCAAAGGTGGATAACTCGGAAAGTAAAAGTTCGATCAGAAAAATTAATGGTATATGTTGTTTGATACTCGTAAGGAAGGTTGTGGCTATTCGATGCCAAAGAAAAAAAGGAGTTACACTTTTGTCTGGGACTGCGTCATAAGACTGAAAACAGTGCTTTGTGCAAATTCAAGCAAAGATATCTCAAAATTCTGCAGGTATATAAACAATTCTGACTTCGGGCTCGGATTCTGCGTTTATTTAAGCTTTTTAGTTTTATCAAAGATATTTATTTTTTGTTATTACGAGTTATCCCTATGCTTGTTGGCCCTATGCTCCTCCTAGGAGTTAAAGGAGAATACATACATAACGAGTTATAGAAAAAATAAGAAATGAATTGTTTAAATGGGATTTTAATGCGTTAGGGCACATAATTGAAAAAAATATTTTCATATCAAGCTTTAAAACACAATTTAAAAAGAAGCGTTGCACCCATGATTTGTAAACCTTAAAAACAATATATATGAAAATACACGTCTTCCATTAAAATTATTACAAATTTTAGTGTTTTAGCTTCATATAATTCATTGATACTAAGTTTTTGTGTCATGTTTTCTTTTCTTTTTCGTGTGTTATTTTTGTTATAAAAAATAAAATAAAACTTTTTCGTAAAAAACTTCGAAATTGATATTGCCAAAAACTATACATTCAAACATTAAACAAAATACAAAACCAAAAAAAAAAAAAAATAAATTCTAAAGCGGAAGAAACGCGAAGACGATGCAGAATTTGCAAATAGCCCAACGGCAGATGATCAACCGGTATAAATTTTTAATCAAAACTTTTTTTCTCAAAACATTTCAAAAGTTTTTCTCTTAGAGATATATGCTATGCATTTTGCTAGAATGTGTATTAAAAACTTCTATCTGCATATAAATGTATGAAAGCATATTGTACTCATTACTTTTTTTCGAAATAAAACTATCAACCTACCTGTTTTTTTAAAATATATATACATATGTACGTATATTTGTAACCTTTACATTTTTCGAAACATGTAAATGCTTTTATTCTACAAACCACAACAACAAAAATAATACACTTTGTTCAAAAACAATATTCATTTATTCAATTTTAATTCAATCCTGCGCTTATGATATTCGTTTTCGCCTTTAAATGCAATATATTTATCATTAAAATTATCAGATAACACATAAATCCTTGGAAACTTTCTAGTATTGCTCGATGTTATGAAACAATTTTTGTTTTATGTACATATGTACGAGGAGCCTAACAAAAGTTCGCTTAGTTGAATTGAAAAAACTTTTAAATTTAATTTTTTAAATTTATAACATTATTCTTCATCTATTTGTATGTTTTCAACGTAATCGCCATTTATTTTGATACATTTTCGAAGTCAATAAATCCATCTTGAAAAACAGTCTTCAAAATCGGCTTTTTGCAGTTTTGCAATTTCATCATTATCCGCATTTATTATCTCCTCATTGCTGTTGAAGACTCTCCCTCTCAAATTATTTTTTATTTTTGGAAACAACCAGAAGTCACAAATCGCTAGATCTGGGCAATAAGGTGCGAGACGAATTTCTTCGATGCCTGAAAGCGCAATAAAATCGGTCGTTTTTTCAGCAGTGTGCGCTGGCGCATTATCGCGATGTAGAAAGTAGCGGCGTAGCTCCTTTTTTTTTGGCGTTTCCCAATAAATTTTGGAAGACTTCTGGTAAACACGTTTCAGTATACCACTTAGCAGTTACCGTCTGACCTTTTTCCAAAGGAATAGCAGCTACAACTTTCTCTCTGGTTAAGTAAACTGACATCATTACTTTTGTTGCTGACTTTTTTTTGCTTTACTTTAACAGTTGGACATACACTTTCTGGGCTCCATACCATGGATTGTTGCTTGGTTTCTGGGTCGTACTTCTAAAACCATGCTTCATCACCTGTTACAATTTTTTTGAAGGTGTTAGACCCACCGTTTTTGAATTTTTCAAGAAAATACTTAGCAAAATGCACACATGCCTCTTTTTGAGCATCACTTAAAATTCTAAGAACCCATCGTGCAGATTTCTCCGCGTATCCAAGATCATTTTTAAATATTTGCGATACAGCCATGGCATTCAAGCCCAGTTCCTCAGCAATGATTTTCGGGGTCAATCTTGGATCTTCGTCAATTTTAAACTTAACCAGCGCTACACATTCATAATCAGTCGAAGATTTTGGGCGGCCTTCTCGAGGTTCGTCAGCCACAGAAAAATGACCTGTCTGGAATCTTCGGGACCACTTTGAAATAGTCACGAGAGATGGCGCATTAACTTCAAATGCTATTTGGCATTAATTAAATGTTTCCACAGGCTTAAGCTTACGTCGAAATCTGAAAAGAATAGCAAACCGAATCTCTTGCTGCGTTGGCATTGGAATATCTGCTGACATTGTTTCACGAATTTTACGATTTCTTCTCTCCATTTTGACCAATATTTCTGAAAATTGAAATGATATATCGTAAGACTATAACAAATAATACGCAATTTTTTGATTTACTAAAAATTCATAACATGACACCAACTAAGCGAACTTTTGTTAGGCCCTACGTATAATCTAAAAAAAAAACATACTAGGGTGTCGCGAAATAAAAAAAAAAATATCCTCCAATTGCTCGGTCATGTTTTGTTTTTGTTCAAAAATAATGATTATTTTAGAATAAAATTTTTAAATTGCCCAAATAGACACTTCATATCGTTTGTGTAACAGGATTCGAGATAAAATCTACTGGAAATTTGCTAAAAAACATAATACTTTGGGATAATCTTGTGAGGACCTGAGTTTAAAAGGCACTGATTGTCTGCCATATTTGAAAATATACTCGTATAGGGTGAATGTCACGAAATACCGTAATTTCGGGATATAAAAATTTGAATTTGAAAAGATGTTGAAATGGTCCAGTAACTGGTGGATTCCATCGTCTAGATCATAAGTAGTCTGAAAAACCTCTGAAATCTACACGACGCCTTCCATACTCATTACTCCAATATGGCGGTCAAAAATTCAATATGATGGACTTTATTTAAAAATAAACTAATGTGAACCAAATTTCGTGCATGGGAGTTTTTTGGATCGCTAATCAAGAATTCGGGGTCGGATATATAAAATTCTAAAAGGCGGATCTAAGACGGCCATGTTTGGTTTTGTTAAAAACATGTTGTTATTGATAAAGTATATCTGATATAGAAGTTACATACAACTTCGTAATTTCAAACTCTAGAAATAAAAGTGACGCAAAATCATGACGGAGGGGACATTTCATGAATAACTGAGCATTGCACACATAAAGCAAATCGCCAACTCTTGCTATAGGGCACAATCGACTTAGTTTGACAGACTCTTCATTTCTTCATTCTTAATAATGCACCAAAAAAATTCTACTTCTCACCAATATTTTGACCATGACGGAGCACAGTGTGAGATTTTGCCAATCTAGGACGTCAAAATGAAAAAAAAAAAAACAATGTGCTTCAAAATCGATCATATTTTGTAATTTGTTAGAAAAGACCCCAATTGTTACGAAAATAAGCATAAAAGAGAATAAAAGAAATGTCATTGGCATGATAACAGCTATCAAACACGTACTATTGAACACGTACTTTTACAAAAAAAGGCACATTTGTATGGGAGGTGCAAGTAGATTTTGTCCGTTTTTTCATCTCTGATCCAAATCTCTTTATGCGGAGAGCACATATACAAAATTTCAACTCGATGTCTTTGAAACTTCGGCTATAATTGAATTTTGACGTCCTAGATTGGCAAAATCTTACACTGTGCGGAGGGGACATTGACTTTTTTCCCGTACTTTTGTCATTTTGTTTCGACCGCAGCAAGTATATGTGAATATTTGAAAAGAATTTCTCTGTTGGTCTTGGTTTTTGTGTTGATGGATTTGAAAAAAACCCGGCGCAGAAGCTATCCAAGTCTAATGCGACGGAATAACCGCTGTAATTTAGAATTACCTACGGAATATGAAAAATTCGTGGGACAGTAGTGATAATGCCACCAGCGAGCATCGCAGAGTCAGAATTGGGCTTGCTCCACGAAAAAAGCATCTGTTCTTATAGAACTTAAATATGTCCATACGCAGAACATCAGAGAAATATTATATTTGATTGGAAAAGGACCATGACGGAGGGGACACTTTCGACAGTTTTCTTGCGATTAAACTTTATCAGGGTGTATGTACATTACTAAAAATGTTAATTTTGAAACAATGTCATAGTGGGATCGTCAAAATTGTACTTCAATCGCGCAATACCCCCGTGGGACAGGTGTTTTTCAGCATTTCGTGATATTCATCCATATCTATTCCCTATCGATGATAATTTATCTGGCTCAAGTCGATAAAAAAATCTTGGTCTGACAGTAAAAAATTCAAATGGAATTTTATGTCCCGTTGGTACTGTCCCTTTGCCACCTGGATGCGGTTTGACCTCTTGAAAATTTTTTCCAAATACTTTTTGATAAATTTAAAAAAAAAATGTCAAACGTTGAAATTATTATTTTTCAACAATTGATAGTATATTTTAATGCCAGAGCATTTGGAGAATTTTATATTATTTTGCCAACCCCCAATATATCTCTATATAATAAAAATATTAAATTGCATTTTTATCAAATCAAATTCGAAAATGATGACTATGGTGACTGTATCGCTGGTTTTTAATATGTTTTTTTTTTTGGAAACACTCAATATGTCAATAAGTTTATGCATCTCTCTTAAATATTATGTTTCTTAAATAAATTGCTTTAACGCGTTAGAGAGAGAAATCATGATTTCTATTTCAAATTCCTGCCAAAATCAAATAGACCTTAAAAATGCTTGAAATGGGTCACGAAATGGGTAACTTCAGTTACCAACTTATACATTGGATGCATCGATGTACATATTTTCAAAATTTGATCCTGGTGCAAAACCGTAAATCTAAAATTTGGATGAATATGGTCTGTTATAGCTTAAGATGAAATCATTCAAAGAACTTTCTTATAGAACTCATACGCTACTATTTGCATAGTTTTTATATTCATTTTTTCCAAAACTGGACTAACTTGTTCTACAAAAATACTCTTCGATAAATTTCACCTCGGGTCACTAAATACAAGAAATTCCTTTTAACTCAAGAATAATGCACAAAAACTAGCGATAAAAAGCATAAGTCATCGAAAAATTTTCCACACAATAACCTTATAATCTAAATTGAACTTTCTTAAACGAAAAATGAGTTTTCATCGAAAAAATTGAAATCTTCTAAGAAGAATATTCTGCTTTCTGTATATTATGTCACATTTTTAATGCACCATATCCTCATTAGAAAAGCACCAAGGGCACAAATTCAATTTTATAACATACACGTATTACATAAAAATTGGTTATAAAAAAAAAAATAAATAAATTACAATACTGAAACATATCATGGTTAAGTCTTTAAAGAATGCTATATCAATGTATTTATTTTGAATTCTTTGCTACGGTCTTAAATATGTTATATCTACTTATTTATTAATAAAATAATATTTTTTTATGCCTTAGATGTAGTTTAAATTCTTTAATATATATATATTATATATATAAAATATAGAAAAAAAAAATAAGTAATCAAAATCAAATCAGCAATTGGATTATAAAGTTTGCTAGTAAAAAAGATCTTAGACATTTATAAGTACGATTACTTGTGTTACGCGTGAGAAAATCAAAATATGTCCTATATTTACGTTAAGATGATATTTATTGTTTTATTTTTATATAATAGTTTTTTTTTTTTTTTTTTTTGAAGAAAATCTTTTTGTTTGCAAATTTTCAAGCATGTAAAATACAAAAAATCTTTTTGATCCTGCTAATGCTAAACTTACACTAAAAAATGTACAGCGGAGTTGATAGTTTAATTAAAAAAACATGTTATTTCATTACGGCTAAAATGACTTTATACTTTTTTCAAAAAAAAAAAAAAAAATACAATTTAAACCCACTAAAAACTGGACCTTAGGTATACATGAAATTAATAGTTTGATTTTATGTAAGTATTGTATTTACAAATTTTTCGCGAATATTCTATACAATTTTAAAACATGCTCGGTTGGTAAATCTCTTATTTATAAGTCAAACTCAAAACCATACTAAGACTAATATGGTGATTTCGTAATTGGTTTTGTCATTAACCTATCTATACTGGGTGTAATGTAACGAAGCTCCTGAGAGCTGATTGAGAAGGCCTAGACTAACAAAAACTTGCACCTGAGGGGAGGTCTAAAATGTACCTCTGAGAAGTTATAGGGTAAAAACTGATTTACTGACTTAGAGATTTACTTTTAGAGAAAACTTTTTTAGCTAATTGTATGAGCTTTTAACAGTGTAATTGAGTTATAGGGCTTAAAAGGATTTCGCAAAGTTCTGGACTTTTAAAGGTTACATTTTAAACTTTTTTCCTTTTTTCCTTTGGTGGCCATTTTAGTACGAAACAGGTCTTATTTGCATACCTCGTTAATAATATACATGAAAAATGTTCATATCAAATTCATATTTTAACCCTCATCTCCCCAACATATTTTTAGCAACACAAGTCCACATCATGGGTAAATTTTACCCATAACTTAAAAACATTCTGTTTTGGTCAATATCCTAAATTTTTAATGAAACTTAGTTATTTCTACCTTAACAATCTAATACCAAGGTGAATTGAAAGGAAAATAAGTCATATCTGGTGTTTTTTACATATATTTTAAGAAAACTTTGAAAATAAATAATTTTTACATTAATTCATTGGCAATTTTTTGAAACACATAAAAAAAAAAAAAATATAATGTTTTTTCTAACAAATTACATTTTTTATAAAAATAAAATGAAGTATTTTTATATTATTATCAATTCAATTAAATAACATTTCAAAATTTTTTATACAAGCTCATTAAAAAGTACCAAAAAAATAAAACAAATAAGGATGTGCATGTACTGCAAATCATAGCCCTATGCTCAGAGCAAAAAGGTTTTTTACACCAAATTCAAAGGTTTTTAGTTTTTCGGTCTTTTTTTGCCGGACATTAGAAACATCTGACAGGTTTTTTAGAACAACATTGGTTGTTTTCAGAGTGGACTAAAAGTACGAAAAATTTTCATTATAAGCTCCTTCATACTTTTTCAAAGTTGGTGATTTGGTATCTGCTTTTTAACTTTGGTTAAAACAATGAGAGTTAAATTTTTTTCAAAATTTTAATTATTTCGTCGTCATGTTTTACTCTTTTTCGTGCCATTTTTCACTATTTTCAATCGAAACGAAAAAAAAAAAAAACTTACATAAGTCCACAACATGGGTAAAATTTACCCGAAAAAAAAATTAAAACGCTATACCTCCGACAACCGACGACGACCGCTTGCGACAAAGCCCACAACAAAAGGAGAATACAGTGAGGTAATTTACATGCGCTTACTTCGTTTTTTTGTTAGTTTTTTAGCGAATTATTACGAAAACAAACTTCGCATGGGTAAATTTTACCCATGATGTGGATTTGAGTGTTAATTTCAAAGAAAACTAAATTATTATTTGAAAACATTTTAAAGTGTTTTTCGCAGTTTTCTAATAATGTTGACCGATGCGATACAATACGATACGATACCATACCATACGATACGATACGATACGATACGATACGATACGATACGATACGATACGATACGATGCGATACGATACGATACAGTACGATACGATACGATACGGTACGATACGATACGATACGATACGATACGATACGATACGATACGATACGATACGATACGATACGATACGATACGATACGATACGATACGATACGATACGATACGATACGATACGATACGATACGATACGATACGATACGATACGATACGATACGATACGATACGATACGATACGATACGATACGATACGATACGATACGATACGATACGATACGATACGATACGATACGATACGATACGATACGATACGATACGATACGATACGATACGATACGATACGATACGATACGATACGATACGATACGATACGATACGATACGATACGATACGATACGATACGATACGATACGATATGATACGATACGATACGATACGATACGATACGATACGATACGATACGATACGATACGATACGATACGATACGATACGATACGAAACGATACGATAATTCAGGTAAAGCAAGGTCTTAAGAAATCAAATGTAGGTTTTTCTTTGACAGTACAATACTAAGTGTTCAATATTGCATCATAGTTCAAATTGTACAAAGATTTAAATTTTTAGATATAATACGCCAGTGCTTTTAAAGACTGTAAACACATACATACATTAGTAGTTTTATTTCCCAAAATGAAGACTATTTCACTAGTGGACACAAACATAAATGTTAATATTTTTCAAACTTTTGATATCTATCGACTCTGTACCTCACATTCACAATGCCCTACGATTCACAATAGTTTTTTTCTTGCTCAATTGTATGTCCTTTTTCAAAAACTTATACATGACATAGATCTGCATGTTTTCTTTTTTGTATAAAATAATCATCTAAATAAAATTAGAATTTTTTAAATTAATACATACATAACTAGAAAATTTTCGATACTTTTTTCTAAATATTAAACTATACATAATACAACTATAAAATAAAATAATAGCAATATACAAAAAAAAAAAACATCTTGTAGCAGCATATGTAGCCGCATTTTAATCGTATAGCAAATTTCTATCATTAAAATTAAAGAAAAAAAAATATTTTACTTTTTATTTTATAACTATAATTTATTTAAATTTTTTTAATTTAAAAAACTAAAATAAATATTTTATACATATTTATAAGCTTTTTGATAACCATCTAATATCATAAATTCTCAGAATGCTCTTTAATCACTTTTTATCTCTTAATCCTTTTATGTTTAATTTGATGAAAATTTTTAATGCTCGTTCACCAATTAATAAAAAAAAAAACAAAAAAATTGATTGATTACAAAAAAAAAAATTCAATTGATCAAACCAATCACCAACTCAACGCAATTACAACAAAATATTTGAATATTCACAACCATCACCACCACCACCACCATTATTACTAATTACTACAACAATAACAACAACACTTCGTTTAATCTACAAATTTAAAAAAACTTAAAATCTATATATAAAATATACACATATGTATGTATGTGTATCTGTAAAAATATGAAAAAATTTGGTTATCGCTGTGTCAACATCACTTTGGATCTAAAAAATAATCACATGCACTGTAAAAAACAAAACTAAAAAACCAATAGAAACAATCAGTCTTTAACTGCCTGCTCGATATTGCTGCCATGGACAGAGGAGTATCATCACGTCAGGGTTCCATTTGCTTGGAACCAAATGGCGATGGTGGTGCCAATTCGCAAACTCATTTGTTAGCGCACACAAATCAAATCCATCAAAATGGTGATGCCGAACATAATAGTTTGGCAACACTGGCACGCCGGAGTACGATACGAAAGCGTTCAGTTAGGTAAATTTTGGTTTTTGTATATAAAGTATTTTGTAACATACTTTTTGTTTAAAAAAAAACTAAGTATTGTACAATAAATAACAACAACAACAGCTCGAAATTTCGTAACAACATTCATTAATGTCATCTTTATTGAATTTCATACATATAATCACGAGTTCATTGTTTAATAAATAAATTATTATACATATAATCATACATGGTACACTTCTTCATAATCATATGAAGACAGCAAAAAGTTTGTAGGTACTTATTTCTCCAACGGATCAATGAAATTTTTTCAGTTTTAATAAAAATTTCCAAAACGTTTTTTCTTTAACTCCAGAAACGGGATTCAGTTTATACTTTGGCAAAAGTCTTTGATGCATTAAATCAGAATTTGATCTTGAAATTGCTCGGACGCGCAAAAGTGCAAAGAGACAGTTTTAAACTATATTCGTGGTTCTATGGTCAGACTAGACTTCAGCAAAGGTTTCTGAAGCACTTAATCTGAATTTTGAGCTATCCCAACGTAAAAGTACACAATAGACAGTTCTGACCCAAATCTTCGAATCTTCGCTTTTTATCCGTTACGGATCCGTTACTGATCCGTTGGCAGGAGAGATTCCCAAAAAAAAAAGCGAATCGTTTTTTTTTTTTGGAATTCCAAACGGATCTGTAACGGATAAACGGGTAACGGGTAAAAAAGCGAAGATATGAACCACCTGGCACACTGGGGACCTATATTCGAGGTTACACTGCACGATAAATACAAATCCTTGCATTAAATGGTAACTGCCCTTTCGCAAAATATATTTTAAACTATACGAATACTGTATATCTGTTCGGAGAAATTATACTCTGAAATGTAGTGCATTGGAGTTATCAACGAAATTCAGACGCATTTATCTTACTTAAATGGTCTTGGAAAATTTCAACCAAACAGTAGTTATGTACCAGTAACACCGTGAAGTTCATTTAACTGTTACGTTTTTCCATGCATAACTATATCATATGTATGTACTTATAAGGAATCCACATCTTGAAATAAGTATATTGTTCATGTTTTAACTCGCACATGTTACACTGAAAAGAAGTATCTGATCCAAAAATTCAAGATTCAAATCTTCACTGTACACTGATTTCATATTGACAGTGAAGTGCATTGTCTTGTTTTATTAGTGTCAAAAAAAAATAAAAAATTCTTATTGTAACAAACAGCGTACTGTATTTTACACAAAAAATTACTTCAGGTCAGTGTAAAATGTTCAAGTACAAAAATTACTGTAAAATTTCAGTTATGGTAACTTAACAAATCAGACAAAATAGGTCTGTGGAGTATTAGTTTTTTTTTTCTCCTTCTTTAGGATACTAGTCTTCTCTTGACATTTGCACGCTAATCTGAAGTATTTGATAGACTAAAACTAGGTACAAAAGATAATGTATCTTAAAAGGAAATTTAACGAAGCTCCAACAAGATCCCTAGTATGTATAATTAAAGAAAGTCGTGAAACTTTTGAGCACTTTTTCATTACTTTTTTGACTCACATGATTTGGAATCTGGCACCGAATAACTTGAAGTCTCTCATTGTCATATTTTACTCTCTCGATTTTCAATTTTACATTTGAACCAATTACAACTAACCCGGCAGAAAGTTTGATCATCCAAACATAGCTTTTTGGCATATTCCTTTCGTTGTTCAAATCATTCCATTGCCATATGCCAAAAACGATCACTTGAGGGCCTCGAAGAGATTTCTGAAAATGTCAAAAATTTTTTTCCACTTTTCCGCATCGATGCAATAAAATTTTTTACAAAAATGAACCCAAAACGGTCTTTTCGAGGCCTCAGAAACACTGTAGGTCATGTCCAAAACATTTTTCGACCTTGCTCCATCTCACTTCAGTTCGAAAATATTTATGGGTACCAGACTTGGGGGTAATGCACTAAATTTTTTAGTTCATTGAGCTTTTCACTAATATTTAATGAATACTTTAATAGTGAAACTTTTTCCACTACCACTAAATCTAATTAGAGATAGTGAAAATTTTCTCCATTAAATTTAGTGATAGTGGAAATTTTTTCACTATGTAAAAATTCATTTGATGGTAATGAAAAATTTTTCAATATCTAACAATTCATTAAATGATAGTGGAAAGTTTTTCACTATCATTAAAATTTAATGAAAATATCCAATAAAAATTGCACTAAATTTAGTGATAATGAAAATTTGTTTCATTGAATTTAATGAAACATTAGTGGAAATTTTCATTAAAGTTTCATTAAATTCAATGAAACAAAATTTTTCTATCACTAAATTTAATGAAGCTTCTAATGAAACTTCTAAACAAAATTTTCATTAAAGTTTCATTAAATTTAATGAAACAAAATTTTACTATCACTAAATTTAATGAAGCTTTTAATGAAAGTTTTAATAGAATTTTTCATTAAAATCCAAGCTGTTCGTTTACTCCAAGGTTCTGCAAGTTTTTAGCCGAAAATCTCTCGTTTAAGCATAAAACGTACATGAATAAGAGCTTTTCGGGTAAAAACTTGCAAAATCTTCGAATAAACGAATAGACTGATTAAATTAAATTTATTGAAAGAGTTAGAATGAGTGGGAATAGTATCAGTTTGAAGGAGATTCATTAAAGTCAAATGCAAACACGACTTTTAGTTTTTGAAGTTCTTCAGACCCAAATAATTTCTGCCCTTTGTCAATTAAATGCTTAAAACAGCTTTCGTAAGCTTTTTTAAGTAATAGTAGGATTAATGTTCACGCAATCGTCTTGTACAAGATTTCGAAATTTAAAGATATCAAAATATTTTGACCTAGCACGCCACATTTTGTCTTAATTGAATTGAAATTTCCAATAAAAAAATCACTGATGTTATTGAAAGTGAACATTTATTCATTGAATTTAATGAAACATTAATGAAGATTTGCATTAGAGTTTCATTAAATTTAGTGATAGTGAAAATTTGTTTCATTGGATTTAATGAAACATTAATGAAAATTTTCATTAAAGTTTCATTAAATTCAATGGAACAAATTTTCACCTTCAATAGATTTAGTGATAATGGAAAATTTGCCATTACCACTAAATCAATTTTTTGATAGTGAATGAATTTTCACTATCACTAAATTTAGTGGAAATATTATTTAAAACTTTTAACTAAATTTAGTGATAATGAAAATCTTTTTCATTACCACTTAATGAATTTTTTGATAGTGAAGGATTTTGCACTAACACTAAATAAATTCCTTGATAGTGAATATTTTTTCACTAGCACTAAGCTTAGTGAAAAATAAAATCTAATGCAAAACCCCCAAGTCTGATGGGTACATTCAATGACACTGCTGCACTTACTTCAGTTAGAAAATATCGATAACACTACTGCACTCTTTTAGGAGTACAAATTATTGTTGGGTGCGGCATTCATTCATACCGGTAAGCAGGTATTTACTCTCTATACAAATTTTGGCTTGTACTGTATGCTTTACAAATCAATAAGTTTCAATCTTATTATTCCCTTTATCACATCAGAGATTTCGTGTTTCTCGTCTGTCTCTCTTTAATTACTAATAAGGAATGTGGTAAATGTAAGGATTGTCCCATCAAAATTTTATACTTTTATTTCTTAAGATTATGATTTACCTGATGATCGTGCAGGTCGAAGTATGGGTGATATTTTTTCCAATATAATATGACGACCAAAAAAATGTATAACACATGGTTAACACACTTCAAACTATAAAGATGTCTAGCAATCAAGAAAAAAGACGCGAACTCATATTGTACACTTTCCTGCAAAAATCAGAATTAAAATATTCAGCCATAGATAAAAAAACTGGCCATCAAAAATTACTCTCCATAGAGTTATTTCGAATTATAAAAAAGGTCGACTTACTACGCGAAAAAAGGGTTCAGGTACTAAAGCAGGTACAGACCCACAGTTGGTGAAAAAAATGAATTAAATTTTTAATCGGAATCCCAACACTTCTGTACAAGATATGGCTGCCAGGATAAGTACCTAAAAATCTTCTATACAAAGACTAAAGAAAAGCGAGCTCAATAGTTATTTGAAGGTTACCTGACTAAATTTTATTGCTGCTTAATGGACGATGACGTTAAAGCAGATTTCAAATAGCTACCAGGACATGAATGTTGTATCAGTTCGGAGAAGGGACAGGTACGGAGCAAATTTAAAGAGAACAAAATTTCCCAAGCAGTATATGGTTTGGCAAGCCATATGCACATGCGGTCTGAGAAGCAGTTTTTTTGTAACACAGGTTACAATTAACTAGAAAATTTATATTGATGAATGTCTTGAAAAACGTATTTTGCTATTTATTCGTAAGCACCGGGGTGCTGTAATATTCTGGCTTGTTTTAGCAACCTCAACCTCTTACTAATCTGGAACCACCATGGAATAGAATAGAATACGTGTAGCATTTTGTTCCCAAAAAGGCGAATCCACCTAACTGCCTAGCGCTTCGACCTTATGAAAGATATTGGGCTCTTATGAAATCAGACCTTCCGAAGAGTAAAAGTACTGCAAAAAATTTAAAAGATTTCAGAAATAAGTGCTGTAGGTTTTATGGTACTGTCGACGAAACAACTGCACAAAACTTAATAAAGAGTCTTAAGAAAAAAGTAAAATATTTTTATAAAAAATAAATATTTGTTAATAGTGTAAGGTTATTTATGTTTGGTATAAATACTACTCATTTGTATAAAGAAACAAAATTTAAAAAAAAATTAATGGGTATTTTTTTATTGATGAAAAACAAAGTATCAAATTTTGATGGGACAGTCCTTATTATAAACATTGTGATTTTAAAAATAAGAAAGCACAATTTTATGAGGCTTTTCTGATATCTTACAAGCTTTTTGTCATCTTGCAATGCAAAAATCAATATGTTCAATGAACACTATTGTACAGTTTATTATTCATTACATGTACATACATAAACTTCATTCACTTACATTAACTGTCAAAATATCATTATCATCAATATATACATAGTATATCTTCACATCTTTAGCATCACTCACTGATATCATCACATACACAAAATTATCGTTTATAAGCCAAAGTTTAACTATCACCACAAATCATGTTTTCTTTCTTTCTCTCTCTAATTTAAATAATTTCAGAACCAAAAAGGTGAATAAAAGTTATGAACTACTTCAAGTGGTAACAAAAACCAAATTCCCATAAAAATTAATGCTAATTGTCTATATTCAATAGAGTGTGATTTATAAAAATATATATATATATACATTTAATGTTAATTTATGAAACGTATACATATATTGTTTTAAAACTAATGTGTCAGTATGAATTCATTCGGAATTCAGAAATCCTTTTGTTGGCTATATATCATGCATATACTTATCTTATCTAACACACTGTACAGTTTATTGCCATCAATATCGGATCGTTAAAGCTGACCCTTAAAAAAATATATGCTAAGAATTTTAATTTATTTCAGTTAAAATCGTTTTAAGTATCGCATTTACAAAAAAAAAATTTTTTTTTCATAAAGTTTTTAATGTTGTGAGTTTTTAATATTAAATAAAAATAGCAGGCAACGAGCGAAAGGAGTGTAAAAATTTTCCAAAAAAGTGTATTCACTTTTAAATACGAATTATACTATGAATGGTGTAGTTTTTTGCTTACAAACTTTGCCGTTTGAATGCCATTTAACATATGTATTCAGTAATTTTTACATTCCTTTTAATATTAGTGCACCACTCAAGAGGTTTTCAAATGCTAGACTTATAAAAATCAATACTATCATATATAGTGAAATCCTCTTCAGTTTAATTTAGAGCTTAAATTGATGTGTGTTATTTAAAAGTCTTAAGCTAGTGTTATTTATATGTAAAAAAAAAGAATTGAAATTAATTTTTTATATTGTTTTTAAAGTAAAAAATGTCATCTCAGTGATATCCCAAAGCGCCATCTATGCAGAAAGGCGCTTCAGTTTTAAGTAAATTACTACTTCCACCATTTTCCAAACTGCAGGCTATTCTTAATTGCTAATTATAATCTGCTCTATCTAGACGCGTTGTGTCTAGCTACTTTTATAACGTTTCCACCAGAGATTTAGCTATGCTGAGATTTGTAAATAGCATCGTTAAATCCTGGCCGATTCCACCGGCCGTAAAAAATTTATTTTTAACAGTAAATCTCATGTTTTTCCAGTTCTTCTTAATATTTATCTTCCATTTGCTCACTGTATAATGATATTTAATGTTAATTTTCAAAGTAAAAAGATACCATCAGCGTTTCGTAACATAACGTCACGGTTGCTTGTCAAGCATCGATTAGTGAAAATGGAAGGCAACGTTCGAAATGTCACCTTACAACTTAAAAATTACTTGAAAAGTTTCAGTTTTTGTCATACTAATTTTAATTAATTTGTTCAAAAAATTCCATTTATAACATCTAAATTTAATTTATTTTATCTAACAACGTAGCGCGACGTTTGAAAATCTAAATTCAACAGGTCTCAACGTTGCGTTCCGCTACTTTACGATTTCACTAATCGCTTACACGCTTATGCCATTTGATAGATTTTGACAGACGTCACGTTACGAAACGCTACTTCTTGGCTAATTCCACCATAAACCGTAAGCCCTACTTCGATTTGTGCATAAATCTGAAATAAATCTCAGCGGAAATTGATTTATTTTATTTTGGAATATTTTTTGAGAATATTTTAACCCATTTCAACCAAGTTTTTAAAAAAAGGGGTCAAGAAGACCTACAAAAACGCTATATAATGGGTTAAGATATTCCCATAACTGAACACGAAATAAGCAAAAAATAACTTTTTGAATGCTTTAACCCATTATATTGCGTTTTTATGGGTCTTTTTGTCCCTTTCTTCCAAAAACTTGGTTAAAATGGGTTAAAATATTTTACAAAAATATTCTACGAAAAATTTCACTAGGGCCCACCGAAAAAATGCCTTCTGGACGGTGGCAATCCTACATGGTAACGCACGTGCACCAACGACTCATGAACACATGAACTAAAAATTTTTTTTCAGAGTAATTTTCTATTTTTTCAAAATATCCCTGAAAATTTCATCTAAATCGGATAAAAAGCTGAGGAGCTAATTTCCAAATTTGAGAATCCAAAAGTTGCATCGAACTTCCAATGGCCGCCATTTTGGTTTTTTTTTTTGGAATTTCAAAAAACCATTTTACCACAGTCATATGAATGTGAAATACTAACTTTTCACCAATTTTCAAAAAATCGGAAATGTCAACCCAAATCTTAATCGATTAAGCAAAGATTGAACCTATTGCTTTAGTAAATATAATATCCAATACTGGGATCGTCTTTAATTTTTCATATTTTGGATCTTCTTAAAGTAATCTTCTACATTTTCGAATCCTTTTAAAAATTGAAAGCTTAATCCATGGCACGAAGTACCAAACAGATCGTAATTCCTTATTTTACGACCAGGATGTAAGTAGGGATAGTTGAATTTAAGAGCGAAGTAAAGTTCTGCATAGATTGATAGTAACTACTTTCCTTAGGGATCTGTTTTTTTTTTTTTTTTTTTCTTAATGGTCACTTTAGTTAAATTTTGTAATCTTCACAGTTTTATATATAACTTTAATTATAACCACTGAGTTCCGATATAATAAATGTTTAACGTAATCTATTAACATTTTTTAGAAAAATATTATGAAACTAAAAAAAATAAATAAATTCTTCAAGTGTTAAGCTTATACATTAAAAAATTAATACATCAAATTGACTTTTGAAGAACGATGTAAATACTTTCAGAATAAAATACTAAAACAATAATGAATCAAACTGTTCAATATGAATTTGGCTCCAGAAATGGGTTAAAGAAACTAGAATAAGAAAGGAGGTACATACACCACTTCATACCTTTGAGTTACAAATTTTAAAAAACTTTATTCTAAATTTATATATAGCTAGTTTTGGCATATTTGGGGTTTGATCTTCTTTGGTCCCATAATCGCAGGATTGAATAAATGGTTCGGAGTAACAAAAACTTAAAACTATCACTCACGAAGAAGTTTCGCACTCTGACACTCTCGCTCAATCTGATTTAAAAAACACATTTGGTTTTTATATTAAATCTCCCGTTCATATCTAAAGTTGGAATAAATTTAAACGTCAATCACACTGTGTTAGTTGGAAATTTGAACGGAAGGGATCAGAAGATCGTTCCTTGATTACGGGGAATTAAGTGGTATTAACCGTTTTGTTAGATTGGTCCTTGAAGTTTTGATGAAATGTTCAAATAAACAAAACGTGATTAAAAATACCTAAACTGTATCCAAGATATTATTTTCATGATAGAAAAAGTATATTTTTCATGACAAATCATAGAATATGAGGTCGGAAAAAATTTCATATGCAAAGTATTTACGTCGCCATTTTTAAAAAGTTCATTAAATTAAAAGCAATAGCTTTAAGTTAAAAAAAAAAAAAATGATTAGTACTACATATTAGTGAGGTTTAACAATTAACTTACTGTAGCATAAGCATTTGTAGGATTACTAAGTAGTTAAAAACACTACAATACTTACAAATTGATGAACTTAATTCATTGGAACACATCAACACGGCATTTAAGAACACACACGTACACTAATTAAAATTAAATTCATGTGTAATTTTGTGTCTATATGTTGTATATTTATTTATTTATTTCTCATAATCGTCGCATAAATGTATGTATAATTTGTATATTTTTTGGTAAAAATGTCTGTGTATAAAAAGTCTGTAAAAAAATAATAGAATTTCCATGGTAAGTAACAAAATGACATTTTACAACACTGTAAAAAAACACTAAATTACATAAATACATAATATAAAATTGCTTGCATGTGTTTGCTTAGCGCTTCTGAGCTTTGTAAAAATGTAGTTATGTAAATTTTTTATACATACATATATTGTACAGATATTTAAATAGCAAATTGTTAAATTTTTCATTAAACTTTTTTTATTTAATTTTTTTTTGAAGTTTGTTTTACTTATTTCAACAAGTGAAAATATTGATGCATTATTATTATTTCGCCAAAAAGTATGCAATTGTTATTTACATGAATTTTCAATAAAATTCAGTAGAGAGAATTATGGCTTTTAACTGCATAATTTTAGGCACAAACATGAAATGAATAAAGTTACCTAACTTCTTTATTTCAACTTTGTTTATGCATCAATATTTTTGCCATTTTTTATTATAAATATAGGACAAATTAACAATAAAAAAAGATTCAAAATAATAGAAAAATATTTTAAAAGTAAAGTAAAAAGAAAACGAAATAGCAATATAACTGGTTAAAGCAATTATCGAAGTTATTATATTTACATTATTTCAATTAATTTAGGTAGTAATTAATAAAGTGTTTAATTTAATTGTTACGCCTGAAAAAACCTGCATTATTTCCCAAATAGCTCTCCCTTCCCCCCCAAAGCCAATAAATAAAACTAAAGCCCTGTAACATTGTAAACGTGTTATATTTACATTTCGCTATATTTATATATAACTTTTATTTTCTTATTAAAAAGCATCAAATTTTAAAATTTCACTAAATTTTACTCTAATATTTGTTTTTTCATCATGTCACATCACAACATAACAGATGCTAGAACTGCAAGATGCTTCAAGGCATCCATCTCAGGAATCTTTGACCGGCGGCGATGCTGGACATTTACATCCTGGACACGCGTATACAAATGGACATCGTCGTTCACCTAGTTTAAGGTAAGTTTGTCTGTGTGCTTTCCTAAAATTACATACTGTATATGTTTTATGCAAAAAATGTGTAGTTAAATAAATAAAAAAAAAAAAACTCAAGAAAAAAACAAATATTTGGCTGTTAAGTATAAAAATATTTGATTTTTTTCTTGTCGACAGTCAGGAACAAAAAAACAATTTTTAGTCTCTTATTTTGAAGTTTTTTTTATCAATACAGTCTTTCAACAAGTGCTTTTTTTTTAAAAAAAAAGACCATTACTTTTTTTATATATAACCAAATTAATAAATGCTTACGAAATTAAGTAAATTTTGTTTTTTTTTTTTGAAAGAAAATCTTTCTCTCTTTCGTGGAAAATGAGAAAACTTTAAATTTTATTTTCAAATTTCATATTTTGTTTGCTTTCTTAATACGTTATAAAAAAATTTGTTTGTTTGGGACCCCAAGTTGACTACTGTCTGCCTTCTCACACTTAGTAAGCTCTTCGGAACCTTATGCTCGAAATTTGTCTCGTTGAATCTTTACGATTGAGAATTCTTCTCCGATCACTCCCAAGTTTCAGAAATCAGGCGCGAGAAGTTAAAGCTTCCAGAGTCGTAGGTGAGATGGTCGCAAAACCAGCTTACAAATGGTGTGGACCCACAACGATTCAGTTGTACAACCAAACTAGCTCCACGGTCCCCTATTCAAGTACGTCTTTGGGCTACCAATATATAAATTATTCTTTTAGCAAAACAATCCCTTCCATTCACGTTTCTCTCACGTTTACTCACTTTGTGTGTTGCAAAAGTTAAATGTATTCACTCGCGATCCGAGCTGCAAAACTATGATGCGATTGTGACGACGCGCACTGTGAGACTGACTGTGTTGAAACGACGATGAATACTGCGAGACTGATCATTTCGCTACTGCTGCTGCTGTATTTAACATAAACCAGTTTGCACGTGCTGATGCTGTTGCAGTAGATGTTTGCAGTGAGTGGGGTTTTTAATGCTGTTTCAATGTGTGATCTTTTTATCGTTGCTATGGAGTTTTTTTACAGCTTAAGTATAGAGAAGCTGATGTTTTCTTATTCTGGTACCATTGAGTTTTTTGTTGTTTTTATTGATACTGTTGTTACGGCAATATTTTGATGGGACTGTACAGGGGAAATATATACTTAGGTGCAAATATGGAACTTATCAGGCCTGTTCTGTCATCCGTGCGGTTTCAATTACCTGTCATTTAGAAGCTTTTTCACGAAAATGGTGAGCCACACGATAAAAAATATTTGTATTTTTTTGTGGAGAATTACTTTTTGTTCGACCACTGCTCAATATGGTTATTCTGAATTATATTATTATAAGTATGTACTAGAATCGTCCAGTGGTCAAAATTCGAACACAAATGTATTAAATAATTTTGGTACTTTTTGGACACTTTTAGTACTTTTTTTTGCTATTTTGTACGGAATAGAAAAGTTCATTTATCATTCCTGGTATAATTCATTTGCTTATTCAATTAAATATAAGCAAAACAAAAAACATGAAGCAAGTGATATGCTTTTTGTCTTTCTCTTTGCGATTTATTATTTTTCAGCTCTGTGTGACCGTGTATTTTGTTGTTGTTAATATTGAAAAAATTTTATTTAATTTTACCTGGATTAAAGTCAAAATACCTATTAACATAATTTTAGCTTTGTGCACATCTATACACAAATACCTTTCGAATGGTGTATAACTTAAAGTCGTACTCCATTTCAAACATGGTAAAAAAAGATGGACAAGTTTTGTCTTGCGTATTAATATATAGATATGAACAGAATTCCGTAATAGAAAATTTTTGGCTATTTGAGAAGGTCACACACATATATTTTTTATACACAATTACTTAGAAGTATTTGAAAGGCTCGGATGTTAACAAAATGTTTTAATAATATAGCCACCTCAATAGTATTACAACTCGGTAACTCTAATTTTCTAGTTTTGAGATAATTTGAGATCTTTAGAAATTTGAATTTGAACTTTAAAATTTTGTCACTCTAGATAACTCTGGTTGGACAAGATTGTACACAAAAACATGAAGAATATCATTGGTCACTTATTCCAAGATTGATAATTTAGCAGTTTTCTAGTTGTAGTATATTTTAAGAAAATAGTGTAAAACAATCAATAAATATATGAAAGATATACTTAAAAATCAAAATACTTTTCAATAAGAAAAATATATGTTTTAAGCTGAAAACTAGAATTAAATTATTCAAATCCGAACAATTTGCACGTTAAAAAAAGTCGGACTATTCAAATCTAAGCACTTTTTGAAGGACTCGTACTGAATAAATTAAAAAATTTTACAATAAAAAAATGACTAAAAAAATTAAGAAACCCAAATTCAATCAATATATACACACAGACACAACGGATCTCCATTGGCCAGATCTCCAAGTCCTAGACGGCGAGGCCATCAATACATACATCATGATATTGGGTTCTCCGATACCGTATCTAATGTTGTAGAGATGGTCAAGGAGACCCGTCATCCTAGGCATGGTTATGGGCATCCGCGTTATCCAAGAGGTATTTAATATTATCATAATTATATTTTAATTTTTTTTTTTTTTTTTGTACTTCTACTTTTGCTATTATAAAAATTATATACAATTTACTTTGTGATTTATGTAAATTGCATAAATATTAAAGCTATTTATTTACCTTGCCAATATTTTTTTATATATTATATATATTTTTCCGCTTTGTTCTTTGATTTTATATAAATAAATTTTAAATGTTTTTTTATTATTGTAAGAGCATGTCTTTTATTTGATTTAATTTTTCTTAAATTATTTATTAAGTAATTAATATTATTGATTTATTTTATATATTTCTTAAAAATAAACACTTTTGAAAACTAAGTTTATAAGACACAAAAATAAAAAAATTTATTACTTTTTTCATTCTAAGCAAATACTTTTATGTACACTTTTGACAAAGTACTATTTGTTATGGGTCTCCGCCATACAAAAGATAAAGGGCAGTAATTTATTACTTGCTTACTGTTGGCATAAAAGTATTTAATTATAAAATATTCTGAAGAAAAAAACAAAACACAGTAACAAACAAAATTAGTTTAGTACATTCGATCGTATAATATACAAAAAAAAAAAAAATATATATAAATTAATTAACATATATGCTCGTAACATCCTTTAGACATACATATGTAAGCAAGGTTACTTCCGTAGAGTGGAGCGCATTAGTTGCAAATGTAATTGTTGTCGAAAAACAAAAACAAAATCCCATTCTCCTATACATTAAAAAGCACAAACATTTTCGTAAAACATGATTATCTATATTAACACTATTTCAGTACAATATTCATTAGATCACATACATTACAAAAGAAATTTTATAAATATTTTAATTTAAATTTTTTCCTTTTTAGTTTCTTAGTATAATCATATTTCTTAACTTGAAAATGTTTTGATTTAAACTTTATTTTAAAGATTATTTTCTAATTTTGAAATTTCCAACGAATACCCAAATAATTAAGAAAACTTTGATCTGATCCGAAACTGCATTTGTTGTCTTCCAGAACAAATATGGTTCGTCCGAGCGTATTTTAGAACTTTTTAAACTAAGTTTTAAGAAACTTATTAATATTGACTGTATATTATTAAAATTTTATTAACATATTTAACTTCAGTCATTTTCATGTAAAGTTTTTTGTTACTTTGCTAAAAGAGATTTTTTGATGTTTCGTTATTTCCGATTGAGGTCTAATCTGAGCAGAACTCTTAATCATTTAAAATTAGTACTTTTGTTTTTAGATTAAAATCATTATAAGCCATTCTAATATTTGTTATATCGTATTGATATTCAGAAAATTGTTCGATTACATAATTTCCACTGTAATGGAATTAACATACAAGTAAAATATAACAATTTTATTCAATAATTAAAACAAAACATATTACGTTTTGTTTGAACTTTTAATTAAATATTTTTTTATTTTATTTTATTCTCTCATATTCATACATACTAACAAGTTTAACAACATTTACCAATTCAAAAACCATAGAATATTTAAATTTAACTCTTTTCTTTGTTTGATCAATTAGTGCCCAAATCAAATCCTCAACCTACATAATATAGTACATAGGTTTAATGATAAAAGTTATTTTCCTTTCGAGATGTAGTGAAAATCCAATTATATCAACTCATTAAAGAAAAATAAATAGTTCAATTACAATGAAATATAGAATTCCAGATTTAAAAGTTGCTTAACGTAGTGAACTTGGCTATCTTCTGTGAATCACGTCGAACTAGAGATCAACAATGATGGTATAGAGGATATATAGTAATAACTCATTCAATTGTTGAAAGTACCGAACCATTTCCAAAAATATTCTACAAAAGGTTTGCATCCAGGATAACTATCAGATGATAAACTAACGTGTCTCTGAGCGATATGGTTTGTTATATATTACAAAAGTCGAGTGCTTGCCAAAATTGTAAAATTCTGTGACATATTGGAATCGAATATCCACTTACACTTTCTTGAAGAAACACTACATGAGTGTTTTGCGAATTTATATTACTGCTATGGCTTATACCCTTAGGCTTTTTGGCTCCTTATATTTCGTGGGTTATGTTAACTTCACCGATAGAATAAATATCTCTACAGTCATAATCATAAATATATGCGTCGAAAAAACTATTTATGTTTGAAATGTGTAATTATGTTATTATGTACTTTGGAGGTACGGCAACTATCTGAGAAGCTAAATAGTATTCGATGGAGAAGTAACTAAGTCTTTGTGTTGCTGTCACAGTGATATAGAATATGTGATGTTGTTTCCTGTTTCCTGGAATAATCCCATTTTGGAGAAATGTTTCCCAAATGAACAGTGTCCCGTGAGAAATCCCGCAACAGTCTGTACACGTTTCCTGTTCAGCATAAGTAGCTGTTTTGTTCTTTGTTTCGAAGTTTTTGGCTTGACTAATTTTACTCAGCCTTTTTAAGCATTTCTATCCAGCCAATTGCTTCGGTTAAATTTTACAAAACTCCAAGGTCTGCCGCAGAATGGAGTAGCTTCAAAAAGTTGTGTTGATGATCCTTTTCTGCCCAGGTACCTTTATTAGGTGAACCTTATATCGGAATGCACGTTTGTATTGTGGTTGAAGGCACTCCCAAACAAACAAAGGCATAATTTTGAAGGAGTTTTAGGCTAAAAGTGCCGCTTTTCTGTCTAATAGATCATAGATGTTTATTCCACAAGAAAGCCTCGTTTCATATTCCCTTAGGCATAGCTCGAGTTTACGTACTTTCGCCTAACTTGCGTCAACTCCCTCATTAGCTTTGAAGCCTATGTACAATAGGTGGTAATCACCAACGAATTGAGGTCGTTTCTTTTTCCAGGAATTTCTGCTGGGGAATTGAATTTAGCAGTTTTGCAGAAAACTGTATTTGGATATGCAGTAATCACTGATAGTAATGACAAGATTCCCGCTGGAGTTCAGCTCCTTCTCCAGAGCGGACTGTTTGATAGTTCCAGCCTTATAAACTACGAATCTCAACGCTTTTTTCCTTATCTCCAGTTGTAAAAGTGATAAATCAAGCGCTACTTCCTTGGCAGCAGTTGGAGCGGTTTTCTGAACAATGGTTACTAAAATGCAAGCCATTCTTTGTAATTTTTGTAACCTTTTTATAACGTAAGGGTGCTCTTTAGGGAACAATGAGTCTGACGATTGATGTACATCCAGATACAAAGCTTTAGGTTGAGTCCTCAATTTTTAACTAGTAGCTCCTACTTGTCCACAGCGTTGCTCTCGGCTACCGGATTGCGTTTTCTAGATGAAGGTTACAGGTGAGGTTTTCATCTAGAATTACATAAAGATATTTGATCTGATTAGAAAATGGTATAACTACTTCAGTGAGAAAAGGTTCCCGGAAGATTTCCTTTTTTCTTTTTTTGGTGAATATGGATTTATTTATCTTTTGGGGATTTTCTTCAGGAGAGAATACTCGCGCCATCCAGCTAATAAGTCAAGTGCCTCTTATAGTCTGGATGAGATTGTCTTCATATTTACCTTAGCATATTCTTGCATTTCAAAACCTTTTGAACTGAGTAGGTTCAGAAGCTCATCAACTCCATTGTAACAAATGAGTGGTAGTGCTGAGGTTGGCATAAGCTTTTGTCCAAATATGACGCTAATACCAATGGGTCAAAGTGACGTATGTGTTCAATCTTTTCTTATAAACTTTACGAGCTTGCACGTTTTGTGGAATATCATTATTAACTTAGCGAGATTGTTGATGTTGTCAAGGAATTGGGAGTCTTCATTATCATAAAAAATTACAAATTCATAGTCTTTCACATAAGATAGCATAATGTTCTATAAAAAAGGACTTGTAGCTTTTAGTCTAATATATTTAGTTGATGTTGATTTAAAAAAACCTTCTATTTCTCTTACCATTTAGTGATTCATGTAATACAAGTTAAACTTTTTGAATTTTCTAACGATTGTATACTTTTTCTTTACCTTCGTTTCTACGTTTTAAACTTTAAACTTCTTCTATTATTATACTCGATACAAAATTTTTACTGATTACTCTATATATATATTGTGAATTATATGGTTACAAAATATATTTTATTTTATTTCACAAATTTTATGTTTTAATTTTTAAAAAATTATTTTGCATTTTCTTTTTGTTTTATTTTCTTTTTTCTCAATATAAATTTTGAATGTGTCTACTACTACTACTACTACTACTATATATACTACTAAAAAACAATTAAAAAAAAAAAAAAAAACAAATTATGTAGATATATATTTTGTGTATATCAAATGAAAAATTATTATTCCCTATCCCCCATGTATAGGTTCATGGTCAGCATCGACAAGTCCGGCTCGTTCGCCTTCGCCTTCTCGTTACGGTGGCCATTTATCGCGCAGTAGGCGTAATCAACTGCCTTATCCCACATATGGGACAACAAGTCTATGTCAAAGATCACGATCGCCAAGTCCCGCTCGACTTCAGGAGATGCGTGAAAGAGATAGACTTGGTTATGAGATTGATATGGGTACCTCCTGTGTTACTTCTTTCTTTCTCATAAAAAGCATACGCATACTTTTTGGTTTTATCACTAACATAAAATCGTTCGTTCTCGTTCGTTTGTTCGTTCGTTCTCGTTCGTTCGTTTGTCTTCTGTTTCATTCTTTTCTGTTTCTTTTTTTGTTATCATTTGGATTCAGTTCAATTCTGTTCCGTTCCGTTTTATCTATCAATAATATGCGACTATCTAATTGAAGTTAACACTCATTTGTCACTCACTCTCGTCTCATCATTAACAAACAGCAATCAATGAAATAATCTCTCAATCTATCAATCACTCATTAGTTTCAATAAATCGCTTCTTTCTTCTTTAGTAAACAGCTAAATTAAAAAATAAATGAATTATCAAAATAATTAGAAGTAATAAAAGTTAATAAGAAAATACACAAAAAGTTCAGTCATTGCATCCTTTCATATGTTTGCGTTTGTCCTTTCTTAAAATTTTGTTGTTTTTTTTTTTTTGTTTTTTTTTTATACAAACGCGCACACACTCACATACTATTCGACCAACACAAACAATGTTTTTTTGTATTATTGCACACGCACATATTAGGGGTATTTCACATTTTTTGTAAACGTGTTGGCGAAAAAATATTTACCTACTCTTGCAAATTTTTAGACAATTCTGATAACAGTCTTACAATGGTTTTCAATTCTCGGGTTTTTATGGCCGACTATCGTGGCTTGGTAACTCCTCTTTAGAAATCTAAGCATATTTATCTTCTAGTACGCCAGGATTCTGAGTTTGACTCGCTTCAATGTTTAAACTAGCTATTTTGTATCATTTTCTATAATATTTGTTATGAAATAACATTTTCAATGAATAGCTTAATTCATTTCATGTAGGATAAACATAATCTTTCTTACTAAGCACTTTATTTTATCTTTTTCAAATTAATCCTCAATATTCGAGTTATCATTATTTGAAGAAAAAATATTTCAACTCCATTTACATAAAATTTTGTCTTTTATATAGAGCTAATAGGCTAGGCAGTCGACAGCTTAAATCCAGATTATAGACGTTCAAATGCATTTTTTAGTTTCATATATCATAGACATTGACTAAAAGAAAATTTCCCAATTAAGGGTCAAAAATTCTAAAACATCAAAAACAAGATTAATTAAAGCATCAGAAAAGCTAATTAGAATTTTTTGACCAATGAATTGGGAAATTTTCTTTTAGTCAATGTCTACGAAATATGTATTAAAAAAAGGCCTAAAATCATGCAATAAAATAAAAGATTTCCATTATTACGTCTATAATCCGGATTTAAGCTGTCGTCTGTTTAGCCTATAAGATACCTGTACTTCAATTGATAAGAATCCAATTCGAAAAGTTAAGTAGAAAAGTTTATTAAGAAGCAATTCAATGGCATTGGCATAAATGGAAATGAAAATGTGCTCTTCGCCTCAAAGCAAGGTTCTCTGCACTTTGAAGCATGTTAACTCTAGAATTCTCGCAAGAAAAACAATAATGATTCATAATTAGAAGATTCAAAGCCACAATACTCGGCTTAAAAATCCGAGATAAATAGAAATATTAGAAATTTGCAGTTTTTCGCAAAATCAAGAACAAAAGTTTGCGAAATATCTTTAAGTGCAATACATTTAATTCATTTCTATATTGCTTGTTTTGTGTTACCTGCAATCCGTTTTTGGTTTTTTTTTTTTTTTATTAAATTAAATTATAATCTTAAGTTTTTACACTTTTTTTAATGTGTGTGTGTGTATTTTAAATGACCTTTTTAAACATCTATTTGTCCGTGCAGTGTTAACTGTCCGTAAGAATCATCTTTGTGTAATGTTCTTCTTCAAATTAAGTAAAATATATATCGAATACTGTATTTCTTCATCCACAATCATAGCCTAAGTAGGACCGATTTTGATATAAAATAATTATTATTTTTTTTTTTTTTTTTTGATTGAAACTGATTTCATCTTTGTTTTCTAAAGTTGCCCTTATGTCGAAAGGGCTTTGTTTGAGAGAAATTGTTTCCCTTAGTGACTCGTTAACACGATTCTTTTTAGGAAGAGTTCCAAAATTTTACTTTACTGAAAAATGGAAATATAACGACATTAGAATCGGATCTTTTATTTTACTTATGTTCTAATAAAAGAGTTATGACAAATCATAATACACTGAAATATTTGAATTTTAATAAATGCCTAAAAATATGCAAGGAAAAGTTTTATTTCAGGCTATGTACCAAGTACTCGTACATATCTTTCAATTATCGTCTACGATAAGGTATGTACTCGAAAAAAAGTAGTCGACAAAAAATGGGTGTAAAACGTTTATTTTTTGACCAAAAAAAAGAAACTAATACATTTTTTGAAGCTCAAGGGTATTTCTTTAAGAAAATGAAAAGGATTGCTCATATGCAAAATATCGTTACTTTGAATTAACACCAGCCATTAGGCTCTGCACATCACTTTGGGTGACCTGGGATGATATCTTGATCCATTTTTGTTTTAGTTTATTTTCATTTTTGACAACTTTCTTAATTTTGAACAATTTTTTCTTCATTATATAGCAGTATTTTCCAATCGGCCGAGGCTCAGGGCGAATCGTAGGACTTGCATTTTGCGGTACAACATTGACCCCATTCTCTTCATACCAATTCATGGCCAATTTGCCATAGTGACAACTCGCCAAATCTGGCCAAAATAACACAGGATTTTTGTGAAGTCGTATCATATTCAGCAGACTTTTCTGTTAGCACTCTTTCACATAAATTTGGTTATTAATTAATTGTACCAGTTGTAACAAATACTGAGCGTTTCAAACCGCATTTACAAATTGCTTGCCAAACCAAATATGTTTTTGCAAACTTGTCCACTTCTTTTGCTTTTGCATCGCCTTTCATCTTTTCGGTGTAAAAAAGTTGAACCAGAAGCTGTTAAAGTCAGCTTTGACGTACTTAAGTTGCGTCGTTCATTAAAATAAATTCAAAATTGTGTACAAAACGGTCGTAGAGCTTTCGTGAGCTAGTTTTAGTAACTGTGTTTTGCTTATCGTTGCTATTTGGTGCCAGTAGTACTTTATATGATTAAAACCCGTTCTCTCTGCAAACTTTCTGTACGATTTAGGCACTTTTTTAGCCACATCCAGTATTTTTTCCATAGGTACGTTACACTTCTTTTGCTGTTTTGATCTGAGGTAAATCCTTTTTTTTGAATACTTCTAACTTTCCTTTCCGTTCGCTAAAGTTTTTAAGTACGCAAACTATCCTTGATTTTGCAATATTTATACTTTTCGCAAAGTTTTTGTAAAACAGATGTGGAAAATCTTGTTTTTTGCGCAGAAATAAATCTCAAAGATTATATTTCAATGAACTCTTTATGAAAACTTTTTATAGTTCTAAAGAACAATGATAAAGAAATGTAAGACAAAACACTCTATGACGAATACATCTGTTTGGTCGGGGACCAAACTTTTTTTTTTTGTATTTAAAAATAGTAAAAATTACAAAGGTAACAATATCTGTTGACCACTGTAGGCGGCGATGGAGTACCCCTTCGATGGGAGAAGCAAAAATCTCTTGGCCTTCTATGGAGACTGCACTACGTGCTCATTGTTCTAGACACGTTGCCTGTATAAACCACACACTTCTTAGCGCCACTTTAGAGCAATAAAAAACACTTTTTTTTTGTGTTAGTTGAAGGATCGCACATTTCCTTTTTATTAAGTTTTGATTCACTTCAATTTTTAGAACTAATTATGTTTAAGTTTTTAGGTTTAAGTAAAATTTGCTGCTTGCAGCCTGCTCTAGTATTCAACGAATGTCAGAATTTTCTTCTGTATTCGTTGATCAAAAAACCTGATCGAAAATTGTCAGCAATGGTTTTACATCAGAGCGAGCGAGACGGCTATACCAAATACTGATGACGGGTAGGGTTGCCATCGTTTAAATAAAAAACATAGATTTTTGTAAAGATTTACAATGAGTAGTTTTATGTATCCGTGTAAACACGATACATTTTTCTTTTATTTATAAAGGTTAACGTTTCCACGAAAACATCTGTTACATTTGCTTTTACTGTAATACTTAACGCGACACTCTTTGCCTACTGCGACTACTTTTTTTCGAGTACATACCTTTGAATGACTAAAAGTACAACATTTAAATTTATTTTTGAATTTTACTGGATTTAAAATTTTGTCAATGTTGCACGGGCATAACTCGTTGCTTTTTTCTTTCATTGTCTAAAAAGCATTTCCTAAAGTTTTGAAATATTACTTTCGAAGTGTCCACAGTCTCAGAATATTAGCGCTACTTAATTAAAATTTTCCAATAATTTAATAGAGAGCTTATTTACACTGACCATTTAAAATAATTTTAGGCCATTTTTGTTAAGATTAAATACAGCATTTTTAAATTCCGGTATTGAAAAATACATATTTATATGCCTAAAATGAAGCTTTATTTAATTTAACTTTAACGTATATCAGTATAAACCAGCTCTAAACTAACTTATGCATTTAATTTTTTAATATTTATTTTTATGAAAAATACTACTTGATTTTAGAAATATGCCATGCCAAAATCGCTCCATTTTGCTCTCATTCCCGCATTACTTACTAAATATGTTGCATGTAAAAAACAAAAAAACAACAACCTACATATAAACTAAACAACTAAGCAAATTGCACTAAAAATCATAATATTTATAAATTTATCAAATAAAAAAAATCCAGTCTGTAAATATCTTCAATTTATGTTTTATGTTTTTTTTTTTTTAATTTCCGCAAAAATCATCTTTATGTTCTCTCAAACATTTCATATTCTGAGCGTCCAAATTTTTTAGTTGCCATTCCATCTCTACCATTGTCAAAATGCACTATCGTTCTCATGAATGCAATTAACCCCCACACAATATGAAACAATAAACAAAACAAAAAAACTTCTCTTCAATTAGGTGGCACCCATGTGCAGCATAGCTACCCGGTGTTGGCATCACGACGTGGCGGCGCGGGTCGAAGACTGCCGCCAACGCCGAGTAAGCCATCGACGCTGCAGTTAAAGCCGACCAATATTAATTTCCCCAAACTGAATGCAAGTCCAACGCATGTGAGTATGGCCAGTCTTTGCAATGATCATAATCATATATGTAGAATTCAGTTTGATCGTATTCAGTGGCGTATCCAAGGGGGTGGCGATCGACTCTCCCTCTCAAACCAAGTGATTACATTTTTTTTTTTTAATTATATGTAAAGATTTTACAAACATTCTGTTAATATCTAGAAATGTAGTCAATCGGCCCCCCTGTTGACTATGCTGGATCCGCCACTGATCGTACATTCTTTACATTTCCATCTTTTAAACATTACAGACACATCACTCAACACCTCACAGTGTTCACTCGTTGCCACATCACCGCGATCTGCTGCGGGACCCTAGAGAAATGTATTATAGTAGTAGAGAACGTGATCGCGATCGTGAACGTTATAGAGATCGGCTGCGAGGAGGCGATTATGATTTACGCTATGAGTATCGCGACCAAGAGAGGGAGCTATACGAACGTGAGCGTGATCGTGAGAGAGAGTTGGAAAGAGAAAGGTAAGTCAGAACAGAAAGTAGAATATTTCTATAACATGTTTTCATAAAACGTATAAGTCTCGTAAAAAAATCGTCAAAATTTATATTGAGTTTTTTAGATTTTTGAGAGATTTACATCATCTTTTGTGGAAAACCCTTGTTTACATAACATTGGTGCTGGAAATTTAAGATACTCAAAATTATTTCGGCCAGTTCATGCCAATGTGTCTTTAAGTGTGATCTTTAATTGCTTCATAGCACATAACAAATAGTGCCCACGTTGGACGCCAATTAAAAAAATGAGATGACATTATTTTCTATAATATATTTCTTGAAAAAAATTTATATTCTGTCAAAATCAATATTGACTTTGAGAGATTTTCAAAAAGTTTACATATATTGTGGAGTACCCTCATTATATAAAGCATTGTTTCGAAATAGAAACGCTTCTTTAAGTGTCATCTTTAATTGTTTCTAAGCAAAGAACAAATAGATCCCACGTTGGGCGCCAATTAAAAAGATGAATATGATATTTTTTTCTATAACATGTTTCCATAAAACGTGTAAATTTCCTTAAAAGATTGTAATTCTGTTAAAATTAATGTTGACTTTGAAAGATTTTCAAAAGGTTTAAATATTTTGTAGAATACCCTCATTGTATAAAACCTTGTTTCGAAATAGAAACGCTTCTTTACGTGTTATCTTAAATTGTTTCTAAGCACATAACAAATAGTGCCTACGTTGGGCGCCAATTAAAAAGATAAGAATGATATTTTTTCGATAGCGAGGTGCGTCGCATATCTTTAATCTTAATTTCTCCACATTTATTTTATAATGATCTTTCAAATTGAAAATATTGAATAACGCAAAATTAAAAATATTATATTTTTAAGATTTTCAATTTAAGGACAGCGCAAATACTGTCAAATAATGATGATCATTAAGATCTATGCTTATGTTGAACTCTTGTCAAATGCTCTAATGCAGGCAATATTGTAGCTTGAAATTAAAGGTAATGGAAGCTCCAAGCTGCATTCTTAATTTCTACATAAGAGTCCTAACTAATGTTTATATGCATTGTGTCTAAACAAATGATATTAAAACTGTTTATTGTTGCTCTACGATTTTTTGAAGAAATTATTTACAAGCATTGTTTCTGAACCATATTTAAAACAAATAACTTTCTTTTAAATTTTAGACTGGAATACATAGCACCATTGTCCTTTGAACAGGCACTGGCTATGGGTAGAACGGGGCGTGTTTTACCGTCACCCGTACTAAATGGCTTTAAGCCAAAAGGTGGCCTACACGCACGACACTCCGACTCCGATGAGGAAGATTGGTGCTAGCAAAGGCTTTGATTGAGATCGCGTGATCCAAGGGAACAGATTTGGGTATAGCATCAGGCCATTTTCTCATTATCAGCACCAAATTTAGACCATAACTTTGATACAATATCACCGAATGCGATAGAAATGACATTGGGCGCAGGACGACTCGGCAGACGATGGGGAGGAGCAGCTGCAACAGGATTGTCTTCGTCGGTGTCGTCTGCATTAGAGACAACAGCATTCACCACTTATCAACCAATCAACATTAGTAACATAACTGACACAAAAATCGAAACAACAACAACAAGAACAAATGAAATCACAACGGCAACAACCACAATCATACCAACAACAATAATTAAAAGAACAAGAACTAAACCAACGATATTCAAAACAGCAGCAACAACAGCAACAACAACTGAATCAACCATAGCAACAACAAAAATTTATTCCGATCATGAAATTTATCATCTACGAGATCATAATTTTGATGATGATGATATGATGTCATCACCAACTTTCCAGCAACAACAACAACAACATCAACAAGAACAACATCTTTATAATACACTGTAAAAAAGAAAATAACAAAATAGTTTAGAAAAAAAATAACAATTTTTTAAAAAAATAGCATTATCATACGAAAGTGAAGATATGTAGATAAAAGTTAATGATAGTTATGAAAGATATATAGAAGTTTGGTTCAAATTTTTTTTTTTAACACAAACATTTCAATCTCTATAACAATTATTGCTAAAATTTATTCAATCCTTGAAAAAATAGTAAGAGAAAATTGTTTTACGAAATGTATAAAAAAAAACTTATAAGTAAAAAGAAAAAAACAAAAATACAATGAAAGATAAGAGTTTAAACCCGGCCTTCAACAACGAGTTACATTTAACAAAAACAAAAAAAAAAAACTTTACAATTTACTTTTATCGCATTACCTGATTAAATTGCATTTTGCGTTAACATGCTGATTTCTTTTTATTATATAAATAATATACATAAACATATATCTATGACAAGTTACGTATAAAATGATAAAGTCAAAAATACTCATAAAAGCATAGTGACAAAAGGTTCTTCGTATTTATTTGTATAGAAACATCTTAAACGACATGATACCAAAAATTTCAATGCTTCAAATGCAGTTAATAGCATGTATTGTCATATAATATTTTGATTGCTTTATTCTATAAGTCAAAGTCCAAGAAACTTGCAAACTTTACCGATCAGACCGTAACTTATGACTTTTGTGACCGCTCACTCTGAGTGCAAACGCTTTTTTCTATGAAATTCATTTCACGTAGCCAATGTGAAACTTTTCGCCTCCTTGTTTGGGTCAGATCCTTCTACGGGGTTAGTAGCTTTTTCAGTTCTTTCAAAAGAGATGATCTTTAAAGGTAGAGTACAAAATTTGGTGATATTTAATTACATTAAAAAAAAACCTCAGACACAGTGTTCAAATAAATTATTTTACTGGGATGTAATCTTTTTTTTTGCTGAAGTCAGTACTTCTAACTCTCCTGAGTAAGTCCACATGCCTCTCACAATCGTAACCTTAGCAATTCTTGTTTTTTTTTTTTTTTTGGCAAAATGGGTTAATGGATAGTTTTCATTGATTTTGTTAAGAAAGTAAAAAAATAAATAAATCAAACAGAAACTAAAAGAGTCCTGTATTTGTCAATGATGATTCCGAATCTGGTCTCAATCGGTGATCTATCGTGCATGGGTTTTGAGATAACCTAACTTAATAGCGCAAAAACCACCATTTTACACTATTTTTGAAGCAATATAACAAAAACGGTAATTTTCAACTATATAACGTAGTACTTAAGGACTGCAATCAATAAAATTGTCCGTTACAAAATTCAAAAAATTTCAGGAACTAGTAGTCCAATTTTTAAAATGAAACTCTTAAGCATCTTTGGCTACCTTTTTTTGCCTTTATTTCTCTTTCAACCAAAGCCCAGTATCTTTCAATGGGCCTGAGTTCTGGACAGTTTGGCGGATTTGCTTCATGAGGCACGAAAATCACATTATTTTTTAAGTACCACTCCAAGGCCAATTTACTATAATGACAAGATGCTAGATCTGGCCAAAAGAAAGTTAGAACTTCATGCTCTCGTAAGAAAGGCTTAAGTTGTTTTTCCAAGTATTCCTTTATATAGATAGAGTTAGGAGTTTATTGTTCCAGTGGTTACAAAAGAATTGGTCATTTTGCCACAACTGCAAATTGCTTGCCAATCTAAGAACTTACGATGAAATTTTGACTGCTTTTTTGACTTAAAATATTCGTCCACATTCCCCCATTTCACAAAGATTAGGGTTTTCAAGTACTTTTTCAAATTTTTCAGGAGAACGATATGCTATCCTATTAAAATAAATGAATTTTTGTTAAGTGGGACAATCAAATGAACCCGATATAATACCATGGATTAAAGTAAGCGACTGAATCTTTCTTCTAGTTTCAAGCGATTTTAACCCGAAAAGCATGCAACGTGCATCATATGACGGCAAAGAAGATTTAAAATTTCTAGTGCAAATCTAGTCAATTCCTTTTGAACTTTTTCTAATCTAAGGGAGAAAGATCTGACAAATGAACCCCAAACAAAAGAAGCATATTCCAATTTCAATCTAATAAACAAATTGTACAATATCTTGAGAATATGCGGATCTGAAAAAATCATAACTATTTCTACGAATTACTACCAAATCAGGTTTTATAGCCAAAAGTTAGAATGACAACTTATAAGTATAAACTCAAATATAACAAAATATAGTTTTGTTTTAACTTTAAGATTTGGGCAACTTAAAAACTATTATAGGTAGAGCAATTTGAGGACCGGATTCGGAATCAGCATCGATAAATACATCGAAAAGAACTATTTTACTATATATCAACCCATTTTGTACAAAAATAAAACATGAAGTGCCAAGGTTTCGTTTATGCGAATTATATTGTTTTACTCAGAAGATTTTCGATTGATTTCGGTGAAAAAAATTGCTTTACATCGTCACATTATAATATTTTATTTGAACACTGTTCACAGCTTATATTTAGGTCATCTGACTTTTTCGTACTTTTGTTAGTTAAGTTTGTAAGTTTTGTCTTGACGTTGCAGTATGTGAGATATTTTCGGTGAAGGTCTACTAAATGGCACGATAAGTAAAGACAGGTTTTGGCATTCTTCAAATATGTAGTAGGCAGTTATCTAATTCGAATTCTTGATAAAGCATTGCTACGTTGTAAAGATCTGAAAGTAATACTGCATGTTTCCCATCGGTATCACAGCGACAAATGTTGTTATTCCGAAAATAGTTTAGAATTATCGATTTCGCGTATTCTCGTTAAAATCCAAATCACCATAGCTGCATAATTTTCAATATTCGATGCTGAGTTTTTTGGAGCTTACTGTGTTTTGCAAAGAAAAGAGTTGCTTCAGCATATTAGTCAAATTGTTAAGAAAATGTCCATAGTAAAATATTGTTAGACATAATAAATATAAAAGAAAAGAAAAGTATGCAAAGTCATTTAATGAAACCAATTTAATTAATAAATATACATAAATGCATATTTCAAAGCAAATTTAATAAATAAACTTATAGTCAAATTTACATTTTTACCAAAGTTATGAATTTATTTGAAAGTTACATTTGAATGCATGCTAGAAAATTGCATTACAATTAATATGTACAAATAACATTGATTATATTACAAACTAATGAATTCCGCTTTTTTGATTTTCATTAATGAATAGCTTGAAACATAAAGATTTTGAAAAATTTTCGGGTTAACTATTTTTTATAGTGCTCTTAACAAACAGAAGAAAAAGAAAATGAATTTCATTAGTTCTTGAAAAAAGCGATGTTATGTACATTTTTTTTTACATAAATCCACCTTATAAAGTAAAGTTTATGAAATAAATATGTTTGAAAATGAATTTAAATACCTTAAAGAAAGCTTTGACCAAAGATTTAATAAAACTACTAACTGTTCGTATAAAGAAAATATGAAATGAAACACTTTCTACTCTATTTAAGCCAAAGAAACTGGTACTTTACTAAAACTACATATTTCTTTTAAAGATTTAACATTTGTTTTACAATTTATAATTGAAATATATACATATATATTGCATGTTACTTGTTAAATATTGTTTTACTAACTATATACATACATAAATAATATGAAAGCATAATAGTTTCAATTAATTGACTTGAAATGTTGGTTTGAAAATTTTCTTCAAAATTCAGTTGAAACCCATCTTATATACGAAAGGAATACTTATATATTCAAAGCATAGAAAAATGTAAAATCCCACTTTGCACTTATACATACAAACATGTGTACATACATACATAGTCTAAAAAAAAATAGTAACATAACCTACATAAGTCTACTGTTAAGGTTAGGTGATCGGAAGTGATTTGTTGGTTTTATTTAATTTTTATTTTAAGTGTAACCCTTTAGATAGCAAAAATTACCAAGCTAGCATGTAAACAATTGAAAGTTTTTATACATTTCATAAAAAACAGATATTCAGATACAGATACATCTATACAAAAAAAAATAAAAATTCAAATCAAATAGATAATACGCGTACATATGCATAAGTAAAAAGAAGTTGATCAAAGTAAGGCAAAACATAAAAAGTTGGTTGGGTAATGTTTACTAAACACTTTTAGAAGTCCAAATGGCTGAGGACGACGTATTTAATTTCGATTCTACTTACAATATCATTTGGTACATTCATATTTTTTAGAGTTAAAGTGGATCTGAAAAGTGAAAGAGACACTCCTAAGCACTCCGAAAGGTTAAGGCCTGCACCAAATACTTTATCATAAAAATAATGAAACAAAAGTATGTATGTAACCTATGAATTTGTTGCTTAATGCTTTTATTAATTGAAAGATTGAAAAATTAAGTTGTAGATTTTTATTCAACTTTTCGAGGAAAGTTTCTAAACCGTCAATATTTTGAACATTAGATTTCTCATCCTTCATCTACTTACTTTCCACTACTTTTTAATCAGGATTTTTTATTAGCCTTGTGTTAACGTTTATAACCCTTTCATGCCTATTGTTGCCTATAGGCAACATTGTATATTTGCGCTAAAAACTCCGTTATTTTCAAATTTTTTCGGCAATTACGAATTTTGTTCAATAGTTTGATATATGTTGCTTGCTTAGTAATAAATTTGCCTTCATAAGCATTAATAGTTATCATTTGAACTATGTTCTTTGCTATGTCTACATTTGCTATATTTTATATAATTAAAAATCAATATATGAATAAATTTGGATCAAAAAGGACATAAAATAACTAAAAACATGTAAGAGAATCAGAAAAATAAAATAATTGCACAAAAAAGGTCTTATATTGAAAAAACCCCACAACAAGCCATTGACAGAGGTGAAAATTTGAAGTGAATTTTCTGGAGAGGATATTCTCGAAGGCATGGAAATTAACATTCAACAAAAATAGAAAACGAAATTTTTTATAAAATCAAATTTGGAAATTTTAAAATGAGTTGGTTTTTCAGGAATTTTATATGACTTCTATCTGTAAGATGGAGAGGAACCATGTGAATTATTTTGATTAGGAATATATTCAGGCATTGCCCTACATTCGACCTCAAACATTTCCAAAAACAAAAATTTATAGAATTTTTCAATAATGGTTTTACTTCTAATTATCAAATTATAAGATAAACGTTTTTAAGGAGTACTGCTGTGTACAGAATTTGATCTTGGGGGGAGGGGTTTTCACATAAAAAACGAAGGAGAACTATACTAAACACTAAATTTGTGCCGTTATATATGGGTAAAAATTCTTCCTCGGGGGTTGAACCTCCAAAACCTCCATGTGCACAGGCCTGCTTAAGAGTAGGAACAACTCGTAATAAGAAAAGGAGAGGATTACACTGTGAAGCTTTTCGGTAATCCTCGTCCAGCTATTGATAGCTTCAATGAGCAAATGCAGGTGATCTTTCCGATATGTTGCAGGAACTATACGCGATTAACCATCGTTCCAAGAAATCGTATCTGCGCAAAGTATCTTGGTGCATAAATGTATTTTATCTCCAACTCATACTTGAGTATAAAGTCAACATATAATGACTTTTATCTCTTTTCAAGATACTTCCGTTTGAGTTCCTACTAAGAAGACTTTTTCCAGGTGACTTTTGACTCACTTTTCTAATCTGCCTTGTGAACGCCACTCAAGTTCTGTAAATTTCGCTGTTTGGTCTTCGGATCTCTTTTAAGTGCATAAAAGAGGCAGAAGTAGATAGCTATTTTACCACAGATATAAAATATGATAAAGCAGGAACTTTCAGTTAGATATAGCTGATGAACTACTGCAACACTGCAAATAGAACAGCACCTACACACAGGAGAGCAAATTTGTCACCTGCTCCAGCTAAAACCCCTCCAAACTTCTATTATAATTTTACACTATGGACCCTGAAAACCTATTGAGACTTCAGACACAATATATTGGAGAAAATGGGTATCACAGTATAAAAAAATGTCTATTCATATTCAATATAAAAACTGCATTGTTCATTAATTTTATTTTGCAAAGTTTACCAGTAATGCCCAATTTGCCTTCGGGCATGAAAGGGTTACAGATATCTTACAGCAATTGGAATTTCTTTAACTCATTTTTGTTTTTAAAAGTAAGAAAGAAGACACTTCACTAAATAAGCACGCAACTTTTTCGAGACATTGGTGAATTTTAGGGAAAAATTTAATACTACTTCTGCTGATGATATAAGCGAAAATGAGCGAGATATGCTTCTGTTGGTGTGAAATAACTTCCAGCTTTCTCGAAAAATACGTTTTCCGCACTTACCTGCATAGATTATTCAAAACTTGGAAAAAACTTAAACTCAGTTATCTTTAGAATATCCAAATCGTTAGGAAAAACTATGCCTGAACCTTTTGTTGACCATTCTAATAAGTACGGAACCATTTAAAAAAGAATTTAAATCGACAATTGGCTTAAAATAATTTTCCAGCATTGGTTGCGGACTTTTGCTGAAATAAAGCAACATAATAGAGGTATTCACACACAACGTTGTTATTTGTTATTCGTTGTTCGTTTAATTTGTTACAGCTTGCCAACTGTGAAGACATTGTTTTGTACGTCAGTTGCTAATCGTTAAATTATTTTCAACACAGCTGATATTGCAAGTATGACTATAAAAATTATACACAAAAAGAATAAAATACCTAAAAAAGTGCGAAATTTAAAATAATAAAACATTTGATTCAAAAAACGATTCAACGGATAACTGTTTTACCAAGTAACGATTAATTTGTCTGTATTGCTGTCACGGTAAAGTGTTATTCGTTAAGCCGGCATTTTATTAAATTTACAGAAACAAAATAGGTGTTAAAATTTACTGAATAACAAATTACAACGGTGCGTGTGCAAACCCCTTATATTTCTTATGATCCACTTTAACCTGTGAAAATTGTTAGAAAAAGTTGAATTGCTTCTGACTTTAGTACGAAAAATCCAGCATAATAATATGCGTCAAGAACAATACAAAAGCTTGAAAAGTTGAGTGTTTGAAGTTTGTCAAAATGCGTTGATAAATAAAAAAGATATTTTAAATAGACAATTCACAGCGAAAAGATATAGTAAACTTATATTATTACAATGCTTAAAATTTTTTCTTTTTCGATCACAAATTCTGTCCTATGTATATTTTTTTTTCATTCACAAACAGTTTTTATTGCATACAATACAGTTATGCTATAACGTATGTAATGTTGTACGTCAACAAACTGTGAATACCCCAACTAATAGTTAAAGTGATAACAAAAAGGAAAAGCGACGCATGTTTATAATTCTTTTTACAGCTAATGTTGTAAATAATTATGGAATATAAAACAAAATCTTTTCATTAAAAAAACTACTCGTAAATTATTTAAACATATACCTAATATGAAACAACAATAAGAGCGCACAATTTAATATCGTTTTCAAACTACAAACCAAAAAATATGTAGTATGTACATACAGTCATGTATATATTTAGGACTCTAAGCTTAATGTTTTATATATATATAATTGTGTATATATATGTATTTAGGCTAGCCAGGGTCATTTTAAATGTAAACTTGTAAAAAGTTTTCATGTTTATAATTTTATAAATATCGTTTTTAAACTAAATTATTTTGGCTTGATATGAAAAACATTGCTTCGTTCCAGCATTACTGAAAATATATTTTCTTGATAAAATTTACTTTTCAAAACTGAACCCGTTTAGATATATATTTTTCGCGTTTCTTCCAGTGATAGTTTCAAGTAAGGCTATTTCGATGATATTTAATGTATTACTACTGTTCAGAAAAAATGTTCGTGTAGTTACCACTTAAATGAAGACTTTATGCATTCAGAATATCCCATATTTCCACAGTTCATTAGAACCTTACCAGGTTTTATAAGTGCGAACTCTAACTAAGATAGTTGGGAACAGCAATAATATATGTATTTAAAAAATGTGATGCAAAAAACTTTCAGCGATAATCTATAAGTAACACAGCGCAATAATGATTTTGCGGCGTAGGGTTTTTGTGTAGATATCGAGCAATTATGGTTAACTTAATACGAAGCTAAAACCAGATTCGCCGATTTCACTCTAGTTCGAAAAATATACTTGCTTATAGTGCAAAAATCACTGTTAAAGTGTTATCACACTCAAAGTTAACAGCGTAGTTTATTTCAGCTAATACAGTCATAACCTTCCTCATTAAATTTTATAATTTAGCTTTTTCATTGGATCACTGCATTCCGAATTATCATCTATCGAAGTCAAGAAATCTCAACTCCATACAATTCAATTTAGTCTTTTGTTTGGAGCTTCTTTTTTGTAACGATGCGGAAGACTATGGCTATCCGATGCCATTAACAAAAATGAATTATGCTCTTTATTGTAGGTATGGTAAGACTTTAAATATAAGCAAGGATATCTTGAGAACTAGAGCCAATTCAGATAAAAAAACATACCCTAAGCGCTTAATAATTTTAATGAATCAGGATTAACTCAAAAATCTAAAGATAGATAACGCTGCTGTGGCTAGCCATCCAAATTTTGTTCTAATCATTATGTTATCATTAACTCTTCGAAAGTTTATTTTATAGTTTTATTCTAAGTTCCAATTATGCAAGTATTTCCTAAAATTCTAAAACCGATCTTCATGCTCCCGTTGCAAGTGGATTCTTCACATTTTGGTGAATATAACTTGAAGAGTTAATTTCCATCGTTTTTCAGTTCAAACTTTATTATGAGTAGATTCTTTCTATAAATGTATTTGATGTTAAATCACAAAAACTATTTACAAGCTTTCACTATATCTTGATTTCTTTCAACGATGTTGTTCAAAATCTTTTGTTGCTTCCACTAAGGCTCTAATTTATCAACAAAAAAAAAAAAAAAAGAAATATAATCATAAATATTATGATCTCAGATAAACGCTTTGTTCCTTAAATTAATAAAAAAGAAAAAGAAATTACGTACTTATTGGATAATTTTCCAGTTTAAAAAACGCGGAAAAAATCCATAAAAGATGTTGTTCGACAAAAACCAAACATATACATGAAAATAATACCTTACACATAATACATATAAACAAATTTGTAAATATTATAGTCAAATGAAAAAAAAAAAAAACTTTTGAGCATCATAGAAAAGTTTGAGAATTTCAACCCCTCTTTAAAACCGGAAGCATTTATAAACTTTAAAAACCTTATAAAAATTTTGAAAACACATAAATAGAAAAAAGATAAAAAAAAATAAACCTAATAATTTTGTGAAGCTAAAAACTTTTTATACTTAAAATTATAAAAATGAAAACATTTAAATAATAACAACAAAATTTGAAAACTGCAAAAGAAAATCCCAATAACGTAAAAAATACATAGATAATAAATAGGTCTAAATATACGTTTACAAATTCACACACACATACAAACACATGCATATACTTACTATACATTTGAAAGAAAAAACAACATACTTACATATAGCAGATATTTAAAACCAAAAAAATACAGAAAAAAAACCGTATACAAATACCAAACCGAATACTTTGCTTGATCTGTTCCTTTGATTAAGTACGAATGACGATGATGTTATATATATATATATAAATAAAAAAATAATATGAAAAATATATTATATATAAATGTAAAAAAATAATATTATTTGAAATATTCTTCTTTATACATAAAAAAAAATCAATAAAAAAAAAATAAAAATAACAAATTATGTATGAATAATAGCAAAAAAAAAAAAAACAAAAAAAAAAACTGAAGACTAGCCTAAATTATTAATTTAATTTTTAGATATTCTATGATATAAATAAATTGTAAATTCTTTATTCACCAAATATGAAAATATTAATAATGAAATAGATAACAAAAATAAAAAAAAACTTAATATAATATAAAAATAGGCGTAATATTATGTTAAAAACATTAAAAAAAAAAAAAAAAAATCCAAAGCAAAATGAAAACTCAAAACTAGCCGTATGTATAAAAAATAAAAATTAATAAATATATACATATAAATATTATTACTAATATGATAACATAAAACAAATCGTTTAAAAATTAGTTAAATCAATAAATTAATTATAAATTTAACATGTAAACATATATACAAATAAAAGAATGAAAAAAACAAAACATAAAATAATTGTACTTATTTACAATTGAAAACAAAAAAAAAAAAAACAAAAATTTAACAAAAACATTAAACACCTGCCTTCGAACGAAAAATATTTAATTACATAAATTAACTTCATTCTTAATTAATTTACTAAATAAAACGTTAAAAAAAAGAAAAAAAATAAATAAAAATTTCAACCAAAGCCAATATTTCAAAAAATGTAAAAACTCTTATGCAAATTAAAAACAAGAAATAAAAATCATAAAATAAAAATTTTAATAAAATCTGTTTTATTAAAAATAAAGAAAAACATATATATATATATATAAAATAAATATTTAAAGCAGCTTTTATTTAAATTGAAAACAAAAAAAGAAACTAAATGAATAGTAAATAAACAATTTTTTATAATTAAAAATCACTCTAGTTAAAAACAAATCTGCTTCATTCCAAAAATAAATATAAAAAACAAAAAACCAAAAGGCGTACTTTTTTTAAAAAAAGAAAACTAAAACCAAAAAACATATTTGTATATACTTAATTTAATAATAGCAAAAATTTACTAATTAATGCAGCAAAAACAAAAGAAAAATGCATTCATAAAAATATCAATAAAAAAAAAAAAATATGGCAAACAATGCAAAACTAAAATAAAAAAAAATTCTTATTACAAAAAACGTTTCAAATTATTTTTTTTTTTTTTTTATATTTAGCGCAAGCAAAATCATAAAAAGTCTTAAAAGAAAAAAACCAAACCACTTTTACTAAAGAAACTGATAAAATAAAATAAAGAATTATAAAACCAAAAATAATAGTACGAGTAACTCAAAGAACAAGAAAAAATTTTTAGCAAAAAAGTTCAAACAATTCGAAAAAAATCAATACATATACTGAAAATAATGCATGAATACATAAATAACTAAATAATTTATATTAAAAAAAAAAAAAATTCAAACTTTATACGATTTTTCAAATATTTTTCACAAAGGAAATAGTAAGCAAAAACAAAAAAAAAAAAAGAAACCAAAGAATGAATAAGTAACAAAATAATGTTGATAAAATTGTTATGGATTTTTATTATGAAATTTATTTATATATTTATTTTATTTTTTTTTTTTTTTCAGTATCAAAATCTGCGACTTTCTATTTTTCCCTAAGAATCTCTTCGCAACAAGTCTGTTGAATTTTCATTATTATGTAGATACCTTATTCTATTTCATTAAAAGCATTTATTTGATATAGTGTTCTAATGTAGCTTCTCCAAATTTTGATAGTTTTCTGAGCAATAAGCTGGTTTCTCAGCACTTTAGTAAGAAAATACTTACATACTTGTGTACATATAACAGAAAAAAATGGTATGAAATCAGCCATACATCGTATCACTTCAAAGATGTTATCAGTTGAAGAAGACCCGGATAGCCAAAGTTCAACTAAAAAAAAAAATGCATCGGACAGTTAACAAATATGATTGGCCTTTTGGAAAGAAAGTGTATTTATTCAACATGCTATGAGATCTATAAGTCCCCAGAAAAAGTCGAATTGTCAAAAATCAAGTAGTAGTAGCACAAAAATTCTGATTTGAAGTCAAAATTTGTTCTAAATTCAACGAAATGACCATCGATTGGTGTTACACATAATATTATTTAGTTATGTTTCGTCCAACTTTGAAAACTTTTAAAAATTTTTTGCTGAATTTGGGCATTTCCCATGTGACGAACGTGACCGTCGTACATATTTAAAGTGCAAGAAAAAGTGGAAGTAAAACATATTTTTATGATAGGTTTTACTTTATTTAACACTTAGCTCTTACGTAGCACTATAATTGGTTTAAAGCAGGCGAAGACCTGATTCTATGATATATGTAAAAAAAGACGCAGAATGAACGTGACAAAAGTAGAAGTAGTTTTCGTGCTTATCCAAAGAAAGTCAGAACTCAGCAAAACAAGTCAGAATTTTTACAGTTACAGAAATATTATGATTTAGTTTTTTGGCTCACGGTGGACCTTTTGGCGGTGATGCCGATATACATACTTGTAAGAAAATAATTACCAATTAATTATGCTGTTATAATTTCAAAACCAGGATAGCTATGACAAGCCACGTTTCAAACTCATATAACAAAATCGATTTCACATTTGAATCAAAAATGCGCACATTTGTTTTGTTGGAGATAATTGAAGATAACCATATTTTGTTAAGTTGAGCAAACGCGCCTTGCGCTTCTGAATTTCTTGAGTTGATATCCTCTTTTGCTCCAACATCCATGAGATTATGTTGGCTAAATACGCAAAATTTAAAGTCCTGAACGCATTGGTTTTTAGGCTGACCTTTTGCGATTCTAAAATAAGGTTTTGAATCTTTTCATGGCAGACAATGTAGAAGGAGGACAAGTTAAAGCAAAGAATTATTCTGAGGGTGTTGATTTGATCCACATGCATGATCGGTTTCGCCAGAATCGTGCTTGTTACTTTTGGATGGACGAGTCAAGTTTGTACTCTCTTTAGAAGTACTTTTGTTCAGCAAAGTTATCCTCTATAATTTTGGCACTTGCTAATATCACCTTTTCACGTAACTTGACATGTATACCATCTTCAGCCAAACGCTCTTCGCTCTCGATTGTAGAGAGGAGAGGATGGAAGTTTTTAGCTGTTATTATTGGGCATGTTTTAGCAATTCAGTTGTAATATCGCTCATTTCCTTCAAGAATGGCACAAAAAACTCGATTTTGCAGAAAATACGTTCAAAGTTTCAATTGAAAAAGTTATTCTGTTCTCAAACGGCTACCGTAAAAGATATTAATATGAAATTTTTACACAATGAAGCATGATATAACGAATAATTCTGAAATTGGTGATTCTGATTGAGAAGATACGGTGGACGTGAAATTCCGTATTTCATAAAAATACTCTTTCCATCGCTTATGTTAAGGGTCGTCCGCTTTTGTATTTGATACGGTGATTTTGTTGAAAAGTTCTGTCAGAAACTCTGCTAATGATATCGTACTTTTATTTGATAAACCAAAATTTGTGGTCATCAATATGAGTTTTTTTATAATTTATTTATACTGGAAGTCTTCTGTGATTAAATGTTTAAAACAAATTCAAGTGGATAGTTACCATCGCGTTTGAGGTAGATTACCTTAGCTCTATACTGAAAATTGATCTGTAGTAAATTTTCTCTAAATAAGAATCCATAAGTAAAAATTTGCGGAGCATTAAATTATATTCAAAAATAACAAAAAATTATGCAAAAGCTATGGCAACTATGTCTGAGCAATTTCTTTCATATTTTTAAGAATTCAATTGATATAAATTGGGTTCAAAACCAGACCGTTTCTTTCTCAAAATAGATAAGATAGCTAAAACTTATGTATGTTGAATTGGGTTTTAAAGTTACCATTATTTTTCTTTGCTCTTGACGTCCATAACAATTTTATGTGTATAAAATTTTTTCATATTAAATTTAAAATTACTTTTCTCGCGCTTAGTAAAAAAAATATTAGAACAAAATTAACAAAAAATTAAATGAGTTATAAACATAAAAATATATGTAAAAAAAGGAATCAATAACTTTAATAACGTCACTCCTATTGCATTTCCGTAACTTTAATTTTGAAGTTTTTACTTTTTTTTACAAAAAAAAACGTTACTAATTCGAACTTATAGAATGACGGAAACAGACCCAAATTGAAGAAACTAAATAGTTGTTACACTTTTTCTTAATGTTACAAAGTTCTTTTCAAAACTTTTTCTTTCATTTAACATACATCAATTTTTCTTTTTTTCAATATTGCATTAACACATTTTTCTTGGTTTTAACTTATTTATTTAATATTTATAGTTGAAATTCATTTAAAACATCTGTTTTCAAACAAGAACTTGTATGTTAGTTCACTTGCTTCAGTTTTAATATTTTAAGTTAATAAAATTCAAAATTTTCCATTTACTCGTAATATTTATAATTTTATTATTTTATTTTGTTTTTTTTACCAAAGTAACAACAATAAGAAATATTAGAAAAAAAAGATAACAATTTGTCCATAATACATACTACGATTATAATACATAAAAGTACATAAAAAATAAATAGTATATATAAAACTAATGATCATTTCTAATGATCATTTGAAGAACAAGACGATTTAACATTTAGTTATATTATTGTTATAAATAATCATGAATAAAAATACAAATAGAAAATTAAATGAATAATGAAATAAATTTAAAAATAAAACAAAAACATTTTTTCAAATACATGATATAAAATCGAAAAAATTTAACAAAAAAATGTGTTTTTATTTAAATTGAAATATATGTTAGGGAATATTTAGCAGGTAGGGATTGCAAATAAACTACGTTCAGCGGTTTTTTCAACACCCACACACAATAGTCAACATCTTCTGATCGTTACAATTTCTGCACATAACTCTTTCATAGTGCTTGGTGACTCGCAAGATCCTTCAGTTCTCTTACCAGCGATCATTTCTAGCGACTGTTTGAACTGGTTTGTTATAGAGCTTGTTCAATAAGTATTGCAGAGCACCATCGATAATACTTAGTAGAACTGAAATTCTGATGCCATTTTATAACTTGACTTATCATAAGGCGAACTCGGACAAGATGTCGTGGCTCCTTCAATATAAGAAAAAGTACTATATTATACTATTTAAAATACTATACTGAAAGCGTTTTTTTCGATAATCCAACATACTTTCACTCAGACACTAAGGACAGTATATGCAAGCCCTGAGCAAAATTAAAGCAAATTCGAATAAGAGGGCGTGGCACCATCCATATTAGAAATAGTTTAAAAATGCGATACTGAATCCAACCTACTTACTTTCATTCAGATACTAAGGGCAGTAAATGCAAGAACTGAGAAAAAACAAAAAACATCTGAAAAATAGTCGATTTGTTGTTTTTAACAGATAATGATTTACATTAACTAGCTACCAACAAATCACGTGTCAAGTGGTTTTGTGGTGTGAGCTTACTATTCTATATTTTTGAGTCGATTTATTTTTCATCAAGAAATTTGCCAATGAGTAATTTAGACTTTTTTAACCCATTCTGTCGCCACGACCCCATATACGATTTATCTGAATTGTACTTCAGAATATTTCGAAATGTGCCCCGTAATAAATCTATTATGTGATTTTTGCGGGTTAGTTTTTATTTTTAAGTTTTGTTTTTAAGGAGGTTTAACTAACCAATTTTTTGCCAATTGTAAATTAAAACATTTAAATACAATTTTTAGCCGACGTTTCGTCAATAGAATGTTGACATCTTCAGGGCTTTTTAAATTTTATTCTAAAACAGAAAACATTTCTTAAAATTTCACACAATAAAAACATGAATATAATTTAACACTTACTTTATGTTTTTATAACATTAATAATTAGAAATATAAAATGAAAATTTTCCAAAAGTCAAAAATACAAAAATTCATAACTTGCACTACATTTAATTTAAAATTGCTGCATAATTATAACCTATGCTGTCGGTGTCTTCTTTGTAATTTAACGCCTCGTCGCCTTGTTGTTGAATTCTCAAACATTCCAACGTCATTCGTTTTCTTGTTCTTTTTTCCGTATCTAAAATTTTCATATTGTTAAAATCAGCTGTGTGATCCGTTTCCATTATGTGTTGTGCAAGTGCTGTCGTCATCTTTTTGTTTTTTATGTCGTTTTTATGTTCTTGCATTCTTATTTGAGTTGCGCGCTTCGATTGACCGATGTAAACATTTCGGCAATTTTCGTTGACCCCGACGTCATGATCTTCCGTTTCGTTATTTTCTTCTTTTTTAGCGCCTAAACATGGTATTAGATAGACGATGCTGTTTCTCTCCTCTTTTTCTATTTTTGTCTTTGTTTTTGTAAAAATTGCGTTTAATGTTGTATTTGATTTATATGCAAATGTTACATCTTCAGCTCTCATAAATTTGTGTGTGTGTATGTTACTTGTTAGGTTCGGTATGTATGTAACAGAGTAGTACTTTTTGTTTTCCGTGTTGCCAGGTTGTTTTTTCTGTTTTATTATTTTGGAATTTTCCTTACATTTATCAATTAAATTGTTTGTAAGTTTTTGTGGGTAATCGTTATTTTTAAGTATTGCTTTGAGCTTTTTTATGTTTCGGTCTAAAAATTGTGCGTCCGTTATTGCAAAAACTTTATTTATCATGTTAGTTGCAGTGTTTATTTTGTAATTTAAGGGTTGCGTAGAATTAAAATTAATTAATCTACCAGATGATATTGATTTAGTATACCACTCAAATTTTATATTATTATCTTGTCTGTGTAGTCTAACGTCTAGGTACGCAATAGTTTGGTTTTGTTCTACTTCAGTTGTAAATTTAATCTTCGTGTGGTAGCTGTTAAGCCTTTTTAAAATTGTGTCGATGTCTTTTTTCTTTATTATTGCTAAAATGTCGTCAACATATTTGCAAATAAAGCCAAACTTTATGTTTTCTGTTTCTAAATCCTGTATTGTGTCATAAAGTAAATCGTCAAGTATGATGTCGGCTATTGTCGGGGATAATGGGTTACCCATTGGCATACCATAAATTTGTTGGTATACTGTGTCATTGTATTTAAAATAATTGTTGTCTTTTAGACAAAATTGTAAGATGTGCAAAAATTGTGATTTTGGAATCTTGGTAAAACTTTTAATCCTTTCCCATTTTCTCATTATATTTCTAATGGCAAGATGAGTCGGGATATTTGTGAATAGCGAAACTACGTCAAATGACACAATTATGTCTTCATCTGTTGTCGTAAAATCTTTTAATTTGTCTTGTAATTGTATTGCACTTTTAATATTATATTCGTCCGAAACAAGGTGTCTTAAAATTTCACCAATGTATTTTGAGATATTATAACATGGAACGTCAATTGAAGAAGATATAGGTCTCAGGGGAACATTTTCTTTATGTATCTTTGGCAGCCCATAAAGTCTTGGTGCTACCGCTGCTGAACTTGTAAGACGAAATTTTTCATATTCGTTAATGTGTTCTAGTTCAAGAAGTTTGTTAACTAATGTGTTGTTTTTGTTTTTTAAAGAGTTAGTTGGGTCAGTTCTCATTGTTTTATACGTCTGTTTATCATCTAACATGATTTTCATTTTATTGTTGTAGTCTTCTCTGTACATGATAACCGTTTTGTTACCTTTGTCAGCTTTCGTAACGATAATTCTGTCCTTGTACTTGTTTATCAGTTTTTTTGTTTTTTCATAAGTTGTAAGTATAAATTTTTCTTTTGTCGAATGTCTAATATTTCTTTTATAATTTATTATTTTATTAGTTAGCATTGATCTGGCAACACTCTTTTGTCTATCATCGTCTATCGTTTGTATGTGTTGTTCCAAATCAGCAATGATGTGTATGGCCGAAAAATTTTTCTTCGTTATTGGCAAAGTAAATTTGTGACCTAACGATAAAAGCCACCTGCTGTCTTCTGGAAGTTCTATATCCGTTTTATTAACTAGCCAATCTTCGTTCATCGTGAATCCAAAATTCATTATGTGGTTTTGTTTTAATGCTTCGATTTTCTTATCGTGTTCTATTCTTTGGTTACAGATATTGTTTTTATATACGTACTCTTGTGTTGATGTAAATTCGATGTAGTCTTCGTTGTCTAAAGTTTTCTTCATATTCAGCTCTGCATGAAAAATGTAGCTTGTTGTTTCTTTTATGTTGATGTTTACTTGTTTAATTTCCAGGTTTAATAATTTTTGTTGAAAAATAGTTTCCATTTTGTCATATAATTTTTGTACTGTTTCCATCGTAAACAGCCTTTTTGCTCCACTAGTTGCTCCTTTTAAGTGTTTTGGGATCATTCCATATTCTTTACATATAACCAGAAATCTTAATTGTCCTTTCTGTCTAACAAGTCTCCGTCTTTGATTGCAGTAGTCTTTCATTATAGTGCATGTATGTGATGAATATTTGTACTTTATATGTTCATAAAAACCTTTCATTTTGTTCGCTTTTAAAATAGAATCTTTCGTCCAATATGTTCGGTATCTATTACCTCTGCAATATGTGCTGTCCCGTATATTATCGGAAATCTCGATTTTTCCAAAAAACGATCTCCTGACACCCCGCAGCTCGAAATTTTTTTGTACACCTATTGGGGATTTCATTTTACACGCCTGAGAACTAATTCCACCACATTTGGTTATTGAACATGAAAAAAAAAAATAAAAAATTTTAAGATCTGGGTCATTTAAGGGAAGATTATTTTGGGATATGCTTACTTACCAAACGTCATGTAGAAAGGGGGAAAAAACCAATTTTCAATCAAGATCTAAACAATCTTTTAGCAAATAAAAAAGCTAATTTTTTAGGAAATTCAGCAAAAGTGAGCTTTAAAATAAATAACTATCTAATGCATTGATCAAAAACTTAGTAACTCGAACGCCGATTAAAACATTTGGAATGGTAAAATATACTTTTGATTACAAATCATTAATTTATCAGAAGTTAATAAGCGATTCTTTATGAAAACACCACTTTATAGACGAAAAATGATTTTCTTTGGCACTCCCTGTACTTAAATTAGGTAAGAACTATCCCATCAGAGCAAAAAAATAAAAGTCCCAAAAAGTAGAACAGTGTATAGTTATTTGAGTGAATTTGTAGCAATGTTTGCATTTAATTATCCGAAAATATCAAATATATAAGTAGTAAGCATAATATGCCCAAGAACATCTTTATCAAGAAGTAAATAAAAAATAACATCCCTGTATTTATTTCGTTAAAAAGATAAAAACTTAACGAGTTCAATGCTAAATAAAAACTATGTTTGTACACATAAAAAATTAAAGCAAACAAAGGAAACGTCAAAATAAACCGTAACAAAACAATGTTTACAAACTAAACCGAACTGGGCCCACTACGAAACCAACCAGCAAAACGTGTGTCAGCCTGTTTGTAGCATCTGCCGCCATACGTTTCTTTATTAATTATTTTATTTATTTTTTTTTTTTTTAATTTCATTCCAACAAAACAACAACATTCTTTTCAGATGCCACAAAATCAGCTGTTAAGTACATTTGGAAACTCCGGCGCAGCTATTGATTTCATCCACCCCCAAAGCACACAGAGCTTATGGCAAGCAAAATTATATGAGAAACCAGCGTACAGTGGGTTAAGTTTTTGTTAAAATCACAAGTTTTTTTTTGTGCATAAGAGCATAGGTATTCCGGAAATTTTGAAAAATATATTTTATATAGAATCATTGTTGTTTCAAGTTTCATGAAAATATCTATTTTTAAACAGGCGTATGGTCAGAAAATCAAAAAAGCTAGCCAAAACTTAAAGCATAAAGTTGTTGTTTTTACACATTTAACTATTGAAAATGGCAGAGTAAGATCTTCTTCATTCGTTTCAGCGATCAGAAACACATAAGTATGTGCCTAAAAAACTTTTCTCGTTTGAGTATAAAGGGCACCTAGTCTTGCGAAAAATTATTTTTATTTTAATACAAAGCGTCTCAGTACACAAGTGGAAAAATAACTTCAGTCCAGTGCTGAATTACCCATTAGGCCGGACAAGTCCATGGCCTAGGGCTCCCGACGAGCAGGGGCCCCCACGAAAACGAGAAAAGCATTGCAGTCAGAAGAGATTGATCTAGAAACCTGCGCGTTGATGTATTCGTCAGTAGAAGGTTTGTTAGATGAGATGAGAGATAAGTACGAGGTGTTTGTAAACAAAGCCTGAACAATTTTACCTGAGACGGATTATGCGAAAGTTGCATAGCGAATTCGATTAAGGACAAGACAGCCAAACGATGGCAATGCTCCAGAAGTTGTATTAAATGCGCGAGATTATTTTCGTGTCAACGGTTTTCTTGTTGTTATCGATACGCTCTAGATCGTAATCAACAGCCAAAACCAAGTTCACTTAGAGGTTTTGAAAGGATTTTAATTTTTGGCTGAATTTAGTTTGACCTGACGATTTGGAAATTTTTTATCCTGAACTCAAACAGTTTCACGATTTTATCAAATCAAAATTTTTATCAAAACCTAAGTTCACTCACTCTGAACTTTACGATAGTTTGATTCTTCGCATTTTTTAACTCTTATGATTACAAATTGTACAAAAGAGCGCTCTTTTTTAAAGTTGAAACGCATAAAAAACGAGCAAAGAAGTGTTATGGGTCAAGAACGATTGGACATTAGGGGTGTTTTAGTGCACGAATTTTGGATTTTGATACTTGACACCCCTCAATTTTGTGAGGTTGGAAAAAAAAAATGAGTTTGCAAAAAAAATTTTGGGGGTGGGGTGAGGGTAAGGGTTGGCGCATCGAGGTCAAAGATGAGAGAAAAGGAGAAACAATATTCTTACAGTCCTACAAGAGGGGCCACCTCTAGAGGGTTCAAATGTATGACCGACCCACATTATTTTTTCTTCCCCAACATTTTTACCGAACATACCTACCTCTTACCTCTAACCCCTAAGGGTGCTTCCATACAAAATTGAGATTTTTAGGAAATCGACCCCCACCACTCCCACGGTGCCCCTAGATGGGTCAAATGTATGACCGGCCCCTAATATTTTTTCCTCTTCAACATTTTTTCGCCCCATACTTAAACTCTATCTCTAGCTCTTAAGGGGGCCCCCATACAAAATTGACGTCATAGACATAAAAAATATGGAAAGGAAATCGCCAAATAGGCCCATAATTGCCCAGGAGTCTCTCCTAGAGGAGTCAAATATATGACCGACCCCCATTATCCCCCCTCCAAAGTTTCACAGCTTACCTAACCCCTATTTCCAATCCTTAAGGGGGCTCCCATACAAAGTTACGATTTTTTTTAAAAACTGCTCCCACTGCCCTAACTGGACCATGGGTACCCCTAGAAGGGTCAAATGTACGACCGACCCCCATTATTTCTAGGAAAATTTATAAAAAAAAAAAATTGTATGGCAGCCCCTTTCAGGGTTGAAAATAGGGGGCAAGTATGTGGGAGAAAAATATAGGTCGCAAAAAAATAATGGGGGTCGGTCATACATTTGACCCATCTAGGGGTACCCGTGGGCCAGTTAGGGCAGTGGGGGCATTTTATATAAAAACGGTAACTTTGTATGGGAGCCCCCTTAAGGATTAGAAATAGGGGGTTGGTATGCTGAGAAAAAACTTTGGAGGTTGGCTAATGGGGGTCGGTCATATATTTGACTCCTTTAGGATTGACTTCTGGGCAGTTATGGGCCTATTTGACGATTTTATTTCCATATTTTTCATGTCTATGACATCTATTTTGTATGGGAGTCCCCTAAAGAGTCAGAGATAAAGGGTAAGTATGTTAGGAAAAAATGTTGGGGAGGAAAAAATATTAGGAACCAGTCATACATTTGGCCCTTCTAGGAGCACCCACGGAGTGGTGCGGGTCGATTTCCTAAAAATGTCAACTTTGTATGAGAGCCCCCTTAGGGATTAGAGATAGGGGGTAAGTATGCTGGGTAAAAATGTTGAAATAGGAAAAATAATGTGGGTCGGTCATACATTCGACCCCTCTAGAGGGGACCCCTAAGCATTTGTATTGCTGTATGTAAATTTTTTCTCTTTTTCTCTCACCTTTGACCTCGATGCGCCAACCTTTACCCTCACCCCACCCCCAAAATTTTTTTTGCAAATTAATTTTTTTTTCCAACCTCACAAAATTGAGGGGTGTCAAGTATCAAAATGTTGTTACTAAGGATCTCCATACATTCTTAAAACACCTCTATTGGACATGCTAAGTCTGATGTCCATTGAATCGGATGTTTTTCGTCAAATTGATTTTGAAGATGTCATTAATGATTTTAGTGATCTGAAATTTAGGAGAAAAGTTTTTAAAGTTTTTTTTTAAAACGACGTTCATATATTTTCTTAAAAGAGATGTCCAAAGATTATTTTATAAATTACTATACTGTAAATTACGTGTTTACAACTTTTAAATGATATGAATAACCTGTTTAAATTCTATAAATTTGAGTGGCCTAGGGCGCCCATTTGACTTAATCCGGCACTGCTTCAGTCCATCTTTTTGCAGAGCGACAAATTAGAATTTGTTAGCCAAAGTTTGTTTAATATGTTTCTCAAATCAAAATGGCAGACTCGAAATGGCAAAAATTAACACTTCCATATTTTTAACCCTTTCATGACTAATGGGACATATATGTCTTATTTGTATTTTTCGATGTCAGACCCACATTTTCTTTGCGATTGGTGCCAAAAGAGTCTTCGTCGATAGAGAATAGATATAGATATTCAAGTGTTTCAGAAAAATTGAGCTTTATATCCTCAGGACCAAATCCAAAAATGGTTTTTTTTTAAGCTAATTTTCAGTAGATTTTATCTCGAAAAATGTTACATAAACTTGCCTAAGTGGCAAGTGTAACAGACTTTCGGCTTTTTAGAAATGTCAATGAATTTTCGATTTACAGGTTTATTTTCCTACAGGGTGCTTAGATAAAATGGAATACCCGTGTCCCGTTGGTCATTAAAGGTAAAAAATGAGGTGCTTTTTTTTCGCTGAAATTTCATATTTTTGCTTTTTTTTACAAAAAATACCGACATAAATAATTTATTCGAAATAAATTGGAGAAAAAAAAACTATACAGAAATCATCCATGGTAAATTCTGAACCAAATTTTGTTTTTTTTTGAAGCAAAAATAGTGCAGCAGTGGTAAACATAACTAATTTTGTTTAAGATGACCCGATTTTGATGGGACACGGCTCATTTTGTTCGTAAAATTTTGATACAAACCAACACTTTAGATTTATGCATTTGCACCCCCATGAAGCCCTCATAAATCTTCAAAATCCATAAAACCGTTTTAAAATTTGTTCTTAAAAATGGAAAACAATGCTACCGAGGTTATTTTCGGAGTTACTGAATCTGAATATGATGTTGGAAAGCTGAAAACTTCAAAATGGCACCAGAAAATTATGCATGCCACTCAAAAAAAAACTTTACCTTTCATGACCAATGGAACATACAATATGTCTCCTTTAATTTTTTTTCAATCCTGGAATTGGAAAAATTAAGTTTTGAAAACACATATGAGTTTAAATGTTATATCACTAAGCACGAATCTGCAAAAAAAAAAAATTCTTGTTGGCGGAACCTGGCGGAAGAAATTAGTTATGTCATTTTATTTTTGATTTTTTTTGTTCTTCATAATAACTACCAACTGATTTTGTGAAATAATTTGATTTTAAGTAAATCACACGTATAATTTCATAAAAATGTCTACAGTGCAACGGCAGCAGCTGCAGACATATGTGTACCAGGCAGGCTACACAGTCAGTATACGCAAGAGACGGGCTGGAAGCGCAACTAAAACGCGGTGTGATATAAAAATTTTTCATCACCGATTGTAGATTTATTTTTAAATTTATAATCAGGTGCGGAACAAATAATTAATGCAAAGACACGCAAATATTCTCCATCAATAATTAAACTATTCAATAAAGAAAATGATGACTTAAAAAATGCTGCTTTAGTATGATGGCGTATGATTAAATTCGAAAAATCAATTCGAAGCAAATAGTTGCATACAGAATGTGAATTTAGCTGTGGAAAGAACAAAAGAAAAAAAAACCATTGTTACACGCCCTCAAGGTGTATCCCAGAAGTAGTTTTCTTTTTTCTTGTACCGACAAAAGCTGAATTTCACCAAAAACCACAAACTAATTCTACAATAAAATGGATATATCGATGCTTTTTCTATTTTGTCTGGTCTCGCTGGTAATTGGCGCTGCAATTATGTTGCTCGCACAGTATTATATATTTTTCAACTTCTGTAACTTACCTGAAGAGACCGAGGAGCAACGTTTGATAAATGCAAAATACTCTTTGCCAAAGGTGAGCTATTTTATACGCATAGTGGAATGTTATTTTACATTATTCTTTCTTTCCCTTAGGATATACAGCAAACTGCACGCCTTATAAATGCCACGCCCACTGCAACAAATGCAACAAATGATCTGATGGCGGGCAGTAGCGCGGCATCACTTATGGCCATAAATTTTGTAATGCAATTTCTATTTCATGAATTGAAAAATTCAAGTCGCGTGCGTAAATGGTTCTATCGGAAACTTTCACTTGAGCTGGATGAGTTAATTGCAAAAACAACAACAGGAAAGCTATTCGATAAGCTGACGGTAAGCTGGTATTAGCATATATGTATGTATTTAAAGATGATACTATATTATGGAAAAAAATGCCATTTGGGGAGGGGGGATTAGGTAGCGAAGGCATGTTTTGGGCGTATAAAAACCAATCCAATTAAGTGTCGATTTTTTTTGTGTATGTTCGCGTTAGACTTTACGAACAAAGTTTTCATAACTTTTTTTTTTTGTGGCGTGAGGATAATACAATACAAATATCTATTAATGGAATTTGTTCTAGACGAAAAAACCACAACAGTTAGAAAAAAAGTTTTTAGTGGAATTTGTTACTAAATGATTCATTTTTCATGTCTCTATTATTTTATTGTACAGCTTTTCATTTAAAAGGAATATTTTGAATAAACAAATCGCAAAGAAATGCTCTAATCTTGATAAATGGGTACCTAGGGTCCTGCACAAGACATATTTAAATATAGTGTGCATTTAATCTCACATTTTACATTGCCTTGAAGTATTTGATCCAAAAACTTCTATATTCAAATCTTCACTTTACACTGATTTCATTTTGACACTAAAGTACACTGTCTTGTTTTATTAGTGTCAAAAAAAACTTGATTCTAACAAATACTTCAGTGTACTGTATTTTATACAAACAATTACTTCAGGTCAGTGTAAAACGTTCTACTCCAAAATTTATAACTTGAAAGTTGCAACAAATTGGTAACAAAAGACTGCTATAGCAATCATACATTTTCACGAGAGGCAGAGAGAGAGAGGGCATGAGCGTGAACCAAAAAGAGGCACAAAGAGTACATCCAAAATTTACATTTGTCACTGAAGTAGCATTTTGTAGTGTACAAAAGTGATGAGCAAATTTATTATTGGTCTTGGTAAATTTTCGAGACGCTGTATATCATAATTTTAAGACTAAGATTGCCATGGACTTGATCTTGGTCGCGATGATGATCAAGACCAAGACTGCTTTTAAATGTTGGTATTTAATAGTTAATAGGTATATATAGCATAAAATAATCTCTCAATTTGAAATTTGGCATCTTAAAAACCAACTACTTTAGAAAAATTAGGTTTGGAAATTTTAGAAATTTTTTAAAGAAGAAGACCGAAATCAAGACTTATTGACTCAGTATCAAAACCAAGACCAAGACATCAATGGTCTTAGTTTGCTCATCACGAGTGCACACTACAATTGCAGTATATGCACTGAAGTTAACTAAAGCAAGACAAACAAAACAGGTCAGTGCAGTATTTTTTACTTTTTTGGGGTTTTATATTCAAGTACTTACTGTCAAAACATTTCCACGCGACACTGAGCTAAAGTATTTGATAACAAAAAAGCAGGTACAAGTCATAATGTAATTCGAAGCGAAATGTCTTTAAACTCAAACTGTACAGATTCTTAGTATTCTTATATTTCGGTAAGGCATCTGAGATAAAAATTTACCGATTTTGAAATGAAAGCCTATTAAAGTAAAAAGCAGTGGGAAAAAACGCCCAAATACAAAAACGAAATAACGCCCAAGTTATTTTCATTTACATTTTTTTTGACAATCATTTTGGAAATAACGCCCAAAATATGTGCTTTATTTTGTCAAAAACTTGGAAGTTATTTTGTTTTTATTAGGCATTATTTCATTTAAAATAAACGAAATAAGGCCCAATAAAACCAATTAAAGCCCATTTATAGAAATAAAATATCGTTCAATTAAAGTGAAATAATACACAGAAACAAAAACAAAATAGTGCCCAAATTATTTGCATATAAATTTGAGCAATAATTGTTTTGGAAATAACACCCAAAAGTTTATTTATAAGAAAATTATTTGGTCAGTATTTCATTTTTTGTTTTTGGACGTTATTTCAAGGTTTTTTTTTTAAGCATAACTTTAAAATAATACATATGTCGAAGTATGATAATTTTATATTGAACTAATTAAACAGTCATTTTTGCAATTTTTCAACAACAGACGATTGTAGCTAGCGTAGCATGTCTCAAAAACCAGAGTGTGTTACCAACTAACAATTTGGCAATTTTTCACAACAGACGGCGCTAGTGAGCCTTATGAGTTATGCATAATGGCGATCCTGCTCAGAGAGTTTACTCGTGGCCTATAGCACAATCGCTTAAGCACCGCGTTCTCTTTCATTAGAAAACCGGAGTCACGGGTTCGAGTACGGTTTCTGGCAAGATTTAACTAAAACTGATCTGATGAGGCTATATACATGTTTATATATGAAAATATATAAATAATGTATGTGGAAGTAGCCGAAACATATGTAATCAATTTCCATGTTAACACTTGCTTTCGTCTGTTGTTGAAAAATTGCAAAAATGACTGTTTAATTAGTTCAATATAAAATTATCATACTTCAATTTAGAAAAAGCGCGTTGGTACTTTCATTAGTACTATACAAGCAATAAAAAAAAACAGTCAATAAACTAACTTCATAATACATATGTCAATCTTGAAAAATTTTAAAAAAAGACACCTTGCTACCTACAAATACAAAATATAAATACTATGGCCAAAAATTAAGGCATGGTCTATAAAAAAATGTCATACAGCCAATGATAACTTATGCTCCATTAACATGGTGGCCAAAACAAGACCGACTAAAAGCTCAGAAAAAGTGGCTCTGTGCGGCACTTAAATTCCAAAAAGAGTTTCTAGTCGAAATGCACTTCGTGACTAAACACTCCGAGTAAAGTCGCGGTATCGGTAATTTCCACATAAATTCCACAAAATATATACCTGATAGTAAAGATTTTATTACACGAAAAAAGCGACAAATTCCAGCAAATTCTCAAGTAAAAGAATTACAAAATGAGGCTTACTTAAATTTAAGTGATGAGCGCTTACCGCAATTCACACCTAACACTCTTAATGAGTGCAACAACACTTGAAGATTACACATTACACTTTAACATCTACACGGAAATAGGTGCCGTTATGCAAAGTACACATCAGTGTGGGTTAATTTAAAATGTGGCTAAAAATAGGCGCAAAAACACAGCAAATCAGGCAAATCAAAATGACAGAGAGACATGCATACAGACAGACAGATGGCGCAACAGTCAGGCAAAAACAAAAAGGAAGAAAAAATTCGCATTGCTTTGAGACAGTGAAGCAACCGCACATACCTAAGTGTTGGGGGTAGAGGGTACTGTACACTTTTAGTGACAAGGATGAGGTGTTTAACGCAAATCAAAGTTGAAACTCAAGCAGTAACAAACATTGCCTACCTATGTACATTAGATGGGGTCGAAATTAAGAATCATCCACACGCCGACTCAAAAGTTAGAAACGATATCTGCGTCATATTTTTTTCGTTTCGAGAAAACCCTGAGGAGCACTTTGATTGCCCTGACGGCCCATTTTCGCAAAAAAAAACTGTTTTTTGCTTATAACTTTTTTTCTTCACAGAAAGATACTCAAATTTGCCTGAAAAATAAACTCTATGCTCTTGTAAAAATTTTAGCGTTAAAAAATTTTTTCTTTTCTTCTTCCAAAAATCGATTTTTTTACGTTTTTCAACTACGCGTTCGGAAAAACGCTTTTACTTCAAAGCACGGCATCTTACAAAGAAAGTTTATAAGACAAAAAATGTTAAGAATTATCCAAAGAATACGTGTGAACATTTTCAGAATATTTTGAGATATTTTATAATTCTTCAAAAATTGGTAAAAAAAAAAAAAAATTCAGAAAATTTTGAAAAAATTCATTGGTATTATTTGAAGAATACTAAGCATTTTTTTGTCTCTCAAACTTTTTTCTTAAGATTGCTTGCTTTTGAGTATTTTTTGAGCGATTTTGTCTAGAATTTTTTGGAAACTTTCTTATTTTTTATTTTTGACAATTTTTTGAAGAATTATAAGACGTCTCAAAAAGTTCTGAAAAAATTCACACGTATTCTGTGACAGATTCTGAACATTTTTTGTTTATACAATTTTTGATTCTCCTAATGGTCCATTTTGGCCAAAAAAAAGTAATTGCTCATTACTTTTTCTTCTTCTCAGAATGGGTGCCGAAATTTACATCAAAAGTAAAGATTATGTTCTTGCAAAAACTTTGGTCTTAAAAAATCAAATATTTTTTTTTGTATGGATAATATTCGGGAATTCCTTTTCAAATATTGGAAAAAGCTATTTTTGCTCAAAAAAAGTCATCTTACGAAAAAAATTTATATGACAAAAATGCTCTTAATCGTCCAGAAAAAATGTGTAAAAGTTTTCAGAATATTTTGAGACATTTTATAATTCTTGAAAAATAGGTCGAAACAAAAAAAAAAAATATAAAAATTTCCAAAAATTTTGAAAAAACTCGTTGGTATTATTCGAAACATTTTTGTTCCACAAAGTTTTTTCGTAAGATGCCTTGCTTTTGAGTAAAAATGCGTTTTTCCGACCGCATGGTTGAAAAACGTAAAAAAGCTGATTTTTGGAAGCGATTATTATCTATACTACAAAAAGACATATGAAATTTTTGAACGCCAAAATCAAGAAAATTTGAGTGAAGAAAAAAAGCTATGAGCAGTTAACGAGTTTTTTTTTTTTCCAAAATGACCCTTCAGTGGAATCAAAAGTGCTCCTCAGGATTTTCTTGAAACGAAAAAAAAACAATGCAGATATCGTTTCTAAAAGCTCTTCTGACTTTTGTGGGAATGAATCTAAATTTCGACCCTATCTAATGTACATAGATAATCAAGAATAAGCAGCAGCATGAGGGCGCTAGAGTGACAATTAAGTGAAAGTGTTGTTGTCGTTGTTGTTGTCATCACTGTGTGACACTTTGCGTTAATGCCATTACCATAATCATAAGTGGTAGTTGAATGTTTGATTCATTTTATTGTACATAGAAACTCATTGTATATTTAATGATTCTATGCTTGTTATTCTTTATAGATTAAGGAACTTGAACTGGGCGATCAATTTCCAGAGATAAAAACTTTGCACGTACACAATGTTGAGCTCGATAGCACTGAAGGGCGTATTGAGAATTTGGATTTGTTACTTCAAATTCAATATAAAGGTAATTTTCGTACATCAATAGATGCCGATATGGTGCTGGGGAAAAAAGGTTCATTGACCTTAAAAGGTGAGTACGATATATTTCGATTTGTGCTTTCCTTAACCTGCATATACACTTGCAGTAAAACACCTCTCTGGTCTGGCACGCCTGCAGTTCACACGTAAACCATACACACACTGGTCCTTAAGTTTTCTTGGTGATCCAGAGTTGGACTTAGCTATCGAATCAAAATATCAAGGACGTCAAATGCAATCGAACATAACCAGCCTCATTTCGAATCAGATACGTAAAGCTGTACGCCGCAAACATACACTACCCAACTACAAGTTGCGCTACAAGCCTTTCTTTCATAAGACACCCGAAGACGAAGCCGGTGATGGTGATATACCACCGAATGGTCTGCTGCAAGTGAAAGTATCAGAGCTGTCACGCCTAATGTGTCCCAATCATATCACCGATGTCTATTGCACGCTGACTATGGCTTCGTTTGCCTTTGTGGAGGCACATCAGCGTGATGATCGTAATGTTATTGTCTCGCTAGATGTACCTATACACAAGGCAAAGAACCAACAAATCGGCATAGTATTTAAGCAAACCCCCGAGCATGTTGAAATCGAAGCGGTACTACCGAATACACCCGCCTGTAAGTCTAATCTTAAATCTGGTGATATACTCATCGCTATCGAAGGCAAACGTGTGGCCACAATACAGCAAGTGGCGAAGGTTGTTAAGACTCTGCAGAATACAGGATTTAGTTTGCGTATAGAACGTGTCGTACCAGGCATAATACGCAACGATGCCATATTAGAAGATCTGGAACTTTATGAAGATTTAGGCGATTTACGCATAGGATATGGTGCAACTGTTGTACCACCACCAATAACAACGAAATTACCTAACGAGTTGCCTGAGATTTCAATGGCAAAGCAGCTAATGGTGCGCAATAGCTCAAATGAACGTGCAACATCTAGTGAATCCAGCCTGAATGCCACGCCCACAAGTTCCCCCAAGAAGTCAAAATTAATTGCCAAAGCGTTGAAAAAGACTATAACACGTGATAATAGTGAGAGCAGCAAGGAGGCAGCAAATACAAAAAATAATTCAAAGTTCCAAGAAGAGAAACCAACAAAACCAAACATTTGCCATACGCTGATGTCAGAGGGTGGCATAAATGATGTCGAACATTATTATCAACATTCAACAGTTGACTGCACACTAAGTCCCTTAATACACATGGAAGACTTGTGCAGTTTTAAGCTTGATGCTCGCTGTAAGTTCCTTAACGTCTGCGTATATGGCAAGTGTCCAGGTGACAGTCAGCTTTTGGGTTTTGTTAATATACCAATCAGTTTGTTGCTGACCGAGTGTTGTGAGACAAGTATAACACAATGTTTGAAAACTTTTGAACTTAATCCACCAATTGTACAGGACTTGTAAGTATTTATCTGTTCATATCCTTATTTCAGTAACATTAGCCAGTAGCTAGGGTCAATATTTAGATTCATTCCCACACCATCTCAAAAGTTAGGAGGCCTCTTAAAAACGACATTTGTTTTTTTTTTCGTTCCACGAAAAACCTGAAAATGGGCCTTCAAGTGAATCAAAAGCTCTCCAATGGCATCTTCCAAAAAAAAAGTGGAAAAGGCAAAAAATGGCAACGAATTCCAAGGAATACGTGAGAATTTTAGCCAAAATGTGTTCCCGAGGTATTTCTCGGAAAGAAAAAAAAAAGTTCCAGATATCGTTTTTAGGAGTATTTTCAACTTTTGAGACGGCGTGGAGCTGAAGTTTTTTTTTTGCTTTTTACAAATTAAACCAGTTTATTGAACAACCTCTTCTTTCTTTCAGAAAATCCCATCAACTTTACATGCAATCTGGCTTTAATCCAAATCTTTGTTTTGGCGATATACTTTTCGCATTCACTTGGGATGGCAATCCAAATTTACAGGCGAATGAGACAACACCATCGCGACAAACTTCAAGTAAAAGCAGAACTAAGTAAGTTTTTTAACTTTATTGCATTGAACTGACTATATGCTCTATAAGAAAATGTTTATTTCACAGATCCTCCTCAATGTCTGAACGTACCGAGGATAGTGGCATCAATGCTGATACCATCTCCATGAAATCGACATCATCTGCTGATACGATTGTTAGTAGTAGCAGTGCAGCCAATAATAGTTTCATGAATATACAACCCAGAGCACATAATTTCATACGCACACATTTCCAAAGAGCTACACAATGTGATTTTTGTGGTAAGAAGATATGGCTCAAAGATGCCGTTCAATGCCGTGAATGTGCGATGTGTTGCCATAAGAAATGTGTCACTAAATGTCAGAACTCAACGGTTTGCGGTCCCGTTGATTGTTCCGCTGCAACAACTTCAACACCAGAATTTACTGTCACCGAAGTTGGTGGTGGTGGTGGTGGCGTTGGTGGACAATGTGATGCTTCCGAATGTGAAGAAGCATTTGCATGTAATAGTGAAGATGAAGCCCAAGGCAAGTCTACAACGAACAATGCTGGACTTGAAGTACATCGTTCAAGTTTGACGGGCTTACTAGCACAAGGTATAAAACGTGTCAATTCCGCAAATAACCTCGCCATACCTGGTATTGTATCCTCACTAGCTGGTGCTACAACAAGTAGCGGTAGTAGTGGTAGTGGTGGCAACAATATTGCCAATGCTAAAAGTTTACCACCAACTCCTCAGCATTCACCATCACGGTGTGTTGAAAATTTGTTACAATCTTGTGTTTTTTATTTGATAGATTGTTTGCTTTTTTTTTCATAGGAAACAATCGCTTGTCAATAACGCTGGCAATCCTTTTGATGCGGTCATTCAACATCTGGATGAAGTCTCTGCTGAACAGAGTGCTTTGTCAAGTGAACAAATTACTGCAATAACTGAGCCAATTATTAATATATCAAAAAGTGAGGACATCATGAGTTTGGCAAAGACTGCCGGTAAAATGCTCTACAGTGAATATGATGTCAAGCCAAGGGTTGAGAAAATAAATCAATTGGTAGGTGAAGCTAAAAATATTGTTACTTAAAAATGAGCAATGTTTGAAATGTTCAATCGTCCCTGACAACCTATTTTTCCTATCCTTCCAAATGCGATGTTTTAACTCCTATTTTTAGAGTGAATTTGACATGTCAAAAAGTCTGTTAAAATCAATTTCTTTATTCTGATTGACTTGGAATTAAGCTATTTTTAAAGCTATTGTTCACTCCGCAGAAGGGTCTATTAAAAAATTGAGTGCGCCTCTTTTGGCCAAGCAATCGGCTTTTCATTGCCCTCATGCCTTTTGCGCTCTGGTATCAAGACTACAGTAACATCATTCCTCCTGGATAGGACTTTAAGAAGTTCAAAACACTCCCAGAGAAGCTTTGAGTGCATTGAAAAGACCATTAATGATTTTAAAATAGAAAACTATTAACCATAAATGGTGTTCAGATTTTAAGTTATGGGGTCCCAAATGCAAAACTGTAATTTAGGGGAAAAAAATTAGCATCACCACAGTATTTCAATGAGTAACCATTCAAATTTCTAGCTGAATGAGATCTCGATAACCGCAGTAAAGCACAGTATTCTAGTTCAAATAACGCAGTTTTTTTTTTGTGTTCAAATCCCTTGCATAAACATGATTCTTATGAAGACTGTGTAAAGTAGTTTTCTTGAGATATGCTAGTCATTACTAAATGACATCCAAACTGGTTATTTTGCAATCGTTAGGTTTCGGATTAGAGGCCACTACCGATAATGCTCACAAGAGGTTTTTTTTAATTTTTCTCATAGTTTCCTTCCGTTTTCTTGTAACTGCTAAGAGCACGATAGAATCAAAATGATGTGATGACATAAAATTTCTTCTATGACTTCCACGACTCGCCGATTTTCTTCTCCAGACGTTAATTCAAAATCTATTTTTGACTTTGCCTTATACGAGTATATTGATACAGCTAAAAGATCTAAGAAAATTTTCCAAAACGGTTTTTTGGACTTTAATCGATAGCGCTTATTCGTATTTTAGTATTTTAGTATAGTGTACATCTTATGGGATTATTTTGGAACTGCTTTTAAATAGAAAAGTAATTGAAAGATTTAAAAAATATTTTTCCAAATCAAATAGCAGGTCAAGCTATTGATAGTGTCTAAAATATCAATCATTCCATACCACGAAAATTTCAAGACCGGTCTAGTTTATACCTAATTATGTGATATACAAAAAAATTCCTTTGAACATTTGATTGTGCTCAACACAATGAAATCTTTCTATAGTGATCAATTCGGGAACAGAAACAAAATACAACAATTTGAACAGAAGATTCTTAAGAACCTAAATTCGTATTTAATTCCTGATGGAAACTCTCTTTACTTTAGTATCATCAACTGTTTGCTATGTTCATATCGGGAATGGTTTGGAGCACAAATATAATGGAATAAGATTCTCAGAAAATACAATTGATATTTGGTAGGGTAAGGGAGGGATATATGGACTACGTGGGTAATATGGACCACACGGTTATTTCCCACTGCATACATAGGATTTACCGTTATTCATGTTCAAACTTAACGCTTATACCTAAAGCTTATAATAGGGCGATTTTAGCGTTCGGTGAAGTCGCATGCTTCTGTAAAGTTGATTTTTCAAAAAAAAAGATCAGTGATAATTTTTTTCTAGTGAGTATATTTCATTATTTCACTTTAAAGACATCGCGTTTTTAAATAAAAGGTTAATTATATAAAGTCAGTGAATACCATTTATTATTTATTAGCACAAATAAGTTCATTAACCAAAAGGGTTTTTGATAAAAAAACCATTTATTTCACCAACACGTGCTGTGGGTAATATGGACCACCAAAGAAAAAAGCCTCAAAAACAAATGTATTTATCATCATTTTCAGATGGGGAATCTAGTTGCAGTTTTCATGACGAGTCTGATGGTCATTATATGTAATTCGTTAACTACAAAGAAAAAAAATAATAAAAAATGCATATAATGTAATACCCTTTACTCAGAAGATCGACGTGGCGAATTTTGGGTTGAATGTGTAATCTGACGTTCTTGGAGTCATGAAAAATGTGCCGAATATGGAAGTGTTATTTTTATATGCAACTTCTGTACCAAATAAACATGTGGGGCAATATGGACTATATAGTCCATATAACACTACACTTTTTTTTATCTTCATTTTGAGTATTTTCAGATTTTATTTTTTTTTTCTTTATCCTGATTAGATATTTATCTAAAAGTGAATCAGAATAAAGGTAAATTGTTTATTTTACTGAATGACATAAAATTAATTGTTTTGTTTCATGTATTTTGGGATTAATTTAAAAAAGAAAGATGGGTGGTCCATATTTCCCTCCCTTACCCTATTATGTTGATTAAAGGAACGCTCTGGTGCAGTTAAATACATAATAAAAGAACGATTCACATAAATAAAATAGTATTTACGTATTATTGATGTCTAAAATTTTAACCATTACACAGGGCTACAAAAAATTGTGTTATTTCTGCGGCATTAGTTTTGTGAGTAAATTCAGAAAGTTAAAATGTGACAACACTTTATTACACTGTTTACTGTAAGTGTTATACTATTTCAAATATGCCTCAAAACATCTATTTTTGCACGTTTAAAAAAGGATATCTAGAGAACTAAAGTCAATTCGGCAAATCTGATATTATTTTTGTTTTTAGTAGGTCATGATTACTCGAAATCGACTCCAAAACACTATGCCGCAAAATCAGTGTTGCCTTGTGTTATAAATGATGGACATTTCGGAAACGCTTTTAAATACTAATGTTATAGCAAAAAACAAAAAGAAGTTATTTCGGGAAAGATCTCGCATGCTTAACTTACTTATTATGGATATTCTCATATCTCATTATTTGTTATGAATTAATTATGAAACTAAATTTTTGTATTTTTCAGTTAACTAAATTGCGTCTAGCATTGGATAGTGAGACAGCTATGCATTCTACTTTGTTAACGGTAAAAAATGTTACAACACCCGAAAATTCAATACAAAATAAGGCAAACAACCTTGTGCAGTCAGAGGAACGCGTACAGGCGCTTAGTGTTATAATGCTATACCTTTGCACTGGATTGCAACATGCGCAAGGCGTGGCACTACAGTAATTCAAAATAAATTCAATATTCTAAGTAGTGGAAACATAATACCTATATTACTACGCAAAAAAATATTATTATTCAAACGAAGGCTGATGTTCAAAATGTGGAATTTTTAAGTAGTTTCAATTTTAAAATAATCACCAGATAGGCTTCCGTGAATTTTGCACTAAATTTTAATGTTTCTTTTTAATTTTGTATAAAAATCTAGCAATTGAAGGAATTTTTGCAACTACTTAGAACTAGAAATTTTTTTTTTATTTTTAATGTGAAAAATATCGAAAATGAAATGAAATACGACGTAATATACGTACAATTTCTAATATTACAAACTAATAAGATCTTTGAGATGTCACAACTCTACAACTCTCGGCGAGTTGGTTCGAATCCAATTTAAGTAGATTAATTTTTTATCGAGGATCTTGATATCGATACCTCCAACGTAATAGTTGGTAACTCAAGTTACCATTAAAATACAAAAATGCTCATAACTCAAAACTATGATTTTCGAGTTACCAACTTTTACGTTGGATGTATCGATATGTTCTTGATATATGAACCGTCTGGCACACTGGGAGACTACAATTTTAACTGCTATCTGTATCAAAATGTTATTCATATTGCTTTAACCGTTATTTCAACAAACAGAAAAAAAATTATCATAGGGCCAATCGGGGATCTACAGGTCCCGTGTGAACTTTGCATGAAAATCAGAAAAAATCAGGATCGATATTTAGAGGTGGTTGATGATCATACCATCCATCATTGAAATTTGAAATGAAAATTGTGATCCCAGGGCACCAAAAGTGTCTATTTGTTGTAAATAAGCACATATCCAAAATACGGAAAAAGTTATTTGTTTCAAAACTCAAACTGTTCAACTTTTTATGGATATTGACCCGCTAAGTGCTAACCTGCCATTTTTTCTTCATAAGTTTTGTAATTTTCAAGATATTGGACATTCCATTATCATTTCCAAATTAACTGCACAATATCTTCAAAACAAAAAACTTGTTGAGAAATACATTGCTGATTCTAATTGAGCGGCTCAAAATCCATATAGAAAAAAAAGTTTACAAGTGTTGCAAATTTTCCTTTAATGATCAGTTTTGTATGCAAAATAAGAAGCTGCGTGTGAAATTTCGCTTTCAAAAGTTTATCTCAAAACCTTATATAATGAGTATTAAGATGTGAAAAATTTTAATTATTAACGCAGTTCAAAAATGTTTAACTTAACATTAAATAGTTTTGATAAAATAAAAAAAAAAATATGAGTTTCATTACAATAAAATTTAACAGATTAGAAAAAGAATTTTAAGATGTAGCAAGATTTCAAGAAAAAAAAAAAATCAAAAAGGAAAAATCATTTTAAAATAGCGAAATAAATTTCAAGGATGTTTTAATGGCCTTTGGTGCGAAAACAACAAATTCAATTAATTATTCAAAATATTACGATTAACTTTAATTATTTACGTAAAATAAAAAAAAAAAACATAAAAATAGTTTACACACTTTATCAATTAAAAAATATTAATTATATTTATTAAATGTTTATAAATTATATATATATTTAAAAATTAGTATTATCTACCCTTAGAAGTCAATGTTAGCTGAGCTGATAGTTTTGATGTAAATGTATGTAGACGTATGTATGTTTGTATTGTATGTAAGCAGCCATTAAGTGTTTTTTTAGAATGTAAAATTTAGTTTTAGTTGGGAAAAACAAAAAAAAAAAAAAAAACTTTTAACATTCCTCAGAAAAGTAGTCCACGAATTATTGAAAGTTTTATTGTATTACAGAAAAAAAAAAAACAAAACCACAAATACAGAAAAATTGTTTTAAATATTTACAGTTAAGCAACAAAAACAAAAAAAATATTTTAAAATTGTATGCATTTGAATTTTTAATAAAAACAAAACAGCTAAATCCAAATGATTTTATGAGTAATTGAAAGAATTTATTTCAAAATGCAATAAATCTTGTAGGCTACATAAAAACGTTTAATAAAATGATGACCCATCCGCGAGTACACAAGTATGTCAATTACCTCGAAAAACAGCATTGTCAAGTTTTTTCCGGTTCCTGCAGTGTCGTCGTCTGCCATCATCCTTTTGATGTTGATAATGATGATTAAGTGCTTCCGTCTGTCGTTTCTATATTCTACTTACTTACCCAGAAATGTCATGAATGTGCAGAAATGCATATAAATTCATGAAAATTCGAAATCAACAATAAGAAATTCAGGCCAATTGCCTTTGTAATTTTTCTACTACTTTTTTTACTACTTTTTCTACTACTTTTTTTTCAAAAAATTTTTTTTTATGCACATGTACTCATGAAGCGCAAGCAAAATTGCGCCGTAAATTATTTGTTGTACATATGCGTTTTATAATTTTTCCATTTTTCGCAAGTTTTGTTTACATAGTCCACGTTGTCCACTTAAGCGTTGAAAATAAGCGAGAAAAACAACAATCAAAAAAAAAAAATATTGACCGAGTCATGGAACTGAGGAAATGTGTTTTGTTTTTCCTTTTTCGCCTTTTTTTTTTGATTTTTCCATTTATATTTTTTGTAAATGTTGGCTAAATGCCAAAATCCATCATTGCCTGCCTGCTTTCTTTCTCTTGCGTTGTGATTAAATACAAAAGCAGCTGGATGATTTTTTTTATTTTTTTTTTTTGTTTCTCAAATAGAAAAATTTAATACGAAATTTGCAAAACGTAGTAGGAAAATTATTTTTTTAAAAATTTTTGTTTTTATTAATTGTGAAATTCAGAAAGTTTCTCGATATTTTTATTAAAATATCACGCATTTTTCAACTAATCAATAATATAATTTAAAACGTTAGTCAATGCGTAAAACTGATTCCTTACTTTCAAATAAGCTGTTTGGAGTGCGCATCGTAGTTAACGTAATTATAATGCTGTTTTCCAAATATTTACTTGTAACTCAATTCAACATCCTTTATTTTAGCTTGATACTTCCATATCAGAGAGAAACGTCATAATATAATTTACTGTTGTTCAGTTCAAAAAGTACCTACCCACTTTGTTGGAGAGCCCGAATTTATGTTGGAAGTACATATTTTTCAGTAATCCATATCGGCCCGGTACCCAATCCCGTTGAAATTTTTTTGTGATTTTTCGAACACATGCTAACTTGGGCCTAGTCAAGAGAAATCCATTGCCATTTTTTGGATATCTAAAAAAGCTTTTGAGTTACAGTTGAGGTGGTTTTCTACCCCTTGGGCCAATATATATACTCAGTTCAGCACAATACTGGATTTTGTAAAGATTTTGCAAGTTTATTTGAAAAATTTGTAAAGTTTCATTGATTTGTTATTTGAAATGTTGTTCTGTGTTGAATGGTACCCAATCACCTGATAACCACTCAGTTCAATTAGCGCACATTTATATTCCAGTGGCCAGTGACTACGCAACTAAGTAATCACATTGGATCATTATTATAAAAAAATCCTTATTTTCAAAGATAAAATGCTGGTTTTAGGAAGAAGAAACTACACTTAAGCGATATTATGTTCTATGTATCCCATTTGGCTTCATTGGAATCCATTCATGTTCCAGTGGTCCATTACCTAGTGACCATTTGGCCATTTTGGGTTCTTAGTATGAAAAGGAAAAAGAAACTACACTAAACTAAAAACTATTTCAAACATTGTTTTAAATTCTATGGATCCCATTTGGTATCATTGGAATCCACTTATGTTTTAGTGGTCCATGGCCAGATGAGCAAGTGGGTTCTTAGTGTGAAAAGTCTTTATTTTCGACGATAAATACAGGCTTTAGGAAAAAAAAAAAAACTACACCAAACTGATATATTCCTTAAAACACTGTTTTTCTATAGATCTCATTTGGTTTCTTCGGGATTCGTTCATGTTCCAATGGTCCATGGCCAGGTGATCAAGTGGCCATATTGAGTTCTTGGTATGAAAAATGCTTATTTTCAAGGATACAATTCCGGCATTAGGAAAAAGAAACTAAACTAAACTGATACACTGTTTCAAACATTGTTTTATATTCTAATTATCCCACTTGGTTTCATTGGAATCCACTTATGTTTTATGTTCTATGACCAGTAGGGGTGTTTTAGTGCACGAATTTTGGATTTTGATACTTGACACTCCTCAATTTTGTGAGGTTGAAAAAAAAAAAAATGAGTTTGCAAAAAAAATGTTTGGGGTGGGGCGAGGGTAAGGGTTGGCGCATCGAGGTCAAAGATGAGAAAAAAGGAGAAACAATTTACTTACAGCCCTCTATAGGGTTCAAACGTATGACCGACCCACATTATTTTTTCTCCCCAAACATTTTTACCAAGTATACCTTCCATACAAAATTTACATTTTTAGGAAATCGACCCCCTACACTCCCAGGGTGCCCCTAGAAGGATCAAATGTGTGACCGCCCCTAATATTTCTTCTTCTCTAGTGCTTTAGGGGGCTCCCATACAAAATTTACGTCATAGACATAAAAGTATGGATCGGAAATCGTCAAATAGGCCCATAACTGCCCTGGAGTCTCTCCTAGAAGAGTCACATACTTATATGATCGACCCCCATTATCCCCCTCCAAAGTTTCACAGCTTACCTACCCCCTATTTCCAATCCTTAGGGGGCTCCCAAAGTTATGTTTTTTTTAAAAACTTCCCCCACTGCTCTAACTGGACCATGGGTACCCCTAGAAGGGTCAAATGTATGACCGACCCCCATTATTTCTAGGAAGATTTATAAAAAAAAAAATTGTATGGCAGCCCCTTTTAGGGTTGAAAATAGGGGGTAAGTATGTGGGGAAAAAATATAGGTCGCAAGAAAATAATGGGGGTTGGTCATACATTTGATCTTTCTAGGAGTACCCGTGGGCCAGTTAGGGTAGTGGGGGCATTTTGTATAAATACAGTAACTTTGTATGGGAGCCCCCTTAAGAATTGGAAATAGGGGGTAGGTATGCTGAGAAAAAACTTTGGAGGCGGGCTAATGGGGGTCGGTCATATATTTTACTCATTTAGTTGTGATTTCTGGCAGTTATGGGCCTATTTAATGATTTCCTTTCCATAATATTCATGTCTATGACATCTATTTTGTATGGGAGTCCCCTAAAGAGTCAGAGATAGAGGGTAAGTATGTTGGGAAAAAATGTTGCGGAGGAAAAAATATTAGGGACCAGTCAAGGGTCACTCAGGGAGTGGTGGGGGTCGATTTCCTAAAAATTTCAATTTTGTATGGGAGCCACCTTAGGGGTTAGAGATAGGGAGTATGCTTGGTAAAAATGTTGGGGAGAGAAAAATAATGTGTGTCGGTCATACATTTGACGCCTCTAGAGGTGACTCCTAAGCATTTGTAGGGCTGTATGTGCATTTTTTCTCTTTTTCTCTCACCTTTGACCTCGACGCGCAACATTTACCCTCACCCCGCCCCCAAAATTTTTTTTGCAAACTCATTTTTTTTCCAACGACACAAAATTGAGGGGTATCAAGTATCAAAATGTTGTTACTAAGATCTCCATACATTCTTAAAACACCTCTAATAACCAGGCGACCAAATGGCGATATTGCGCACATCAAAGCTAACTGCCCATAACACAGCTAAATTTCACTTTAAAACAAGAATATCTCAAAATTCTGACGTGATATAACAAAAGTGATTACGGCATCATTTTAAGCATGTCTAAAACCTTCAAAATCGGAATCTGAACATATATTGTTCACAAAATATGGCGTCGCTTTTAAAAAAGTAGAAATTATCCGAAAAGTATATAAACATTGGCCCAAGGGGAAGAAAACTACCCCAGCAAATTTAACATTGGATATCTCAGACATGGCAATCCCGATTCAAATTGTTTTTTCACATGCTGAAACTACCATCCTTTGGCAAGATGAAACGAGTGCTGATGTTATCATTCTAAATATGAAAATATTTTTAGATTTTTTTTTTCAAAAATGGTCTTCTTGGAGGCTTTCGGTTTATGTGAGGGGGCGGCGTGGGCGCGGTGAACCCAAGGTGATCGTGATACATAAATGATAGCCATCATTCTAAAGATCAGATATACTTATGTCACTATTTTATTTTTGGGGTAGGAAACTATCCCTCTGGGCCAATATGGGTTAAGATATCCTAACCTAAAAGTTCAAAGGGCAATGTTTACTGATAATTTTGAAGCTGTATTAAAAGGCTACATCAATTTTATCATTAAAATCTGGCCATTATTTCCACGATGTCTTCGGATGATTGCGAATTCTGCTACGTTGAGAGTTACATTCCGGCAGGCTTTTGATGGATGGCATGTTACCAGCCTTTTTTCGGAAAGCTGGAATAGGATCTTGTCGGTATCTGCTTATTAGTTCGGCATTGAAGAAAATCATGGGATATAAAAATTTTCAAATTCGTCGGATGAATTTTTTCTTATTCAAAAATTATATATTTTCTATAAGCAACTCTCAAGCAATGTTTATAAGTTACTAATGGCAATAACGTATTTGATAACAAATAAAATGTTGTTCATATAGGTTTAGCGCCCTGTTCCAACTGTGCAATATTTAATATTACATCCTGTACAGTACAACTTTTTATATATAGAATTAAATTTTTGTTTTCTGTTAACAATCGATAAAATCATCCGAAATAAAAAAGTAAAAAGCAAAAAACTCAACACAAAGCAAATTGACGTGCGACACTTTCATGATGTTGCCAACAATTTCAGCATTTTAATTGTTTTTTTTTTCACACGAAATGTTTATTTTCGCAGCTTATTTAAAATTAAATTTAGCTAATTTGGCATCTAAGTTGCTTGTAATTACGCAATTTTAAGAACGCCATACATCTGCCTGCATGCCAGAAGCTGAAATTAGACTTTATATAAATGTCAAGTAGAGTGAATAAAACTTTAAACTTTCCAATCTCAATTTTCTTAGTACGAGAAGAAACCCATGACAGATATTGGTGTATATAAATAGCTCAACAGTTCTGAGTGCATTTTATCACTGTCAAAGCTTATCAGAAAACAACTATAATGATGTAATAAAATATATGAAATGATAATTAAATGCGATTTACACATTTTCACATAGAACAAAGAAAACTAGTGGCCAATTTACAACAGACAATGAAAAATCACAATTTTGTCTTTTTCATGCCAAGACCCATGTTTCTGTTCAGCTTTCCCTCGAATACAAATTTAACAAATATTTTGAATGTCAAACATAGTGCGTATTGTGCTAAATAGACTATTTACACTATGTTGCAAATATAGAAAAATATTCATGATAAAATTTTGTATCAACTGATACGCATTAATTTTATTTGTTTAACCCGCAAAATTTTCTGTTTACAATTATAGACTCTTTGTGTGTGTTTTCATAATGTTTTCTTTTTTTAATTTTTATTTGTTTTTAGAAACATTTTCATTTAATTTATTACGACGCATAGTGTAAATAAACTGGGTTAAAGAGTTGAAGGACATATGTGTTCAATTGTAAATACAATGAAATAAATTTTAGCCTTATGAACTCATGTGTTAATGAAAGAATCCACCTTTTTTAGTGTACAATGAAGTCAAATTTTTTGTACTAAAAACATGGTTTGCGAAGGTTAGGTGCATAATGAGCAAAATCAGTTCTAGAAGAACCTGTACTGCTCTTATTAACAGAGATAATAAACACCATAAAACGTCTTAAAATAAAGCAGCGAACATTTGCGGAAATTTTAAAAACCCCTAAGTAATTCACCGCTGAGTTTCTTCACATATTTGATAGGCTGAAAAGTTCCCAGTCTGACACACATTTTCTTAAGGTAGCAATAAAAATTTGATAGGAATCTGACGTTCGTTTTAAAAATTACAGCGGTTTTGATGGGAAAAAATACTGATGAAACAAAAGCTTGGCTTAATACGTAAGTGTTATCCGGACTCTGTACCAGAAAAATCGCTCAGCATTTTTTCCGGAAAACATAGATATGCCCAAAAACTATACCTTTAGCTAAAATTGTATGAAATAACTGACACTTTAAGGCAGTGATGTCCAAAGCCTATGCCCACGGGCACTTGAGCTTTTGAGCTTAAAAGCTTTCCGAATACTTATCCACACACCAATAAGCGTTCAACGAGTGAATACATATACGGAAAGTTTTTAAGCACAAAAGCTCAAATGCGCGCGGGCACAGGCGTTAGATTTAACTGCTTTAAAGACATCAGAAAGTGATCTGTCAACAATTTTACATTAAAATTTGAGCATGCGAAAGCTACTATCAAAGTGGGTGCCGCGATTGAAGTTTTTCCAAGACAATGCACCGTGTCAGAAGTCTGATTCGAATTGCTTACCATCATCCCTTTCTACAGAATTGACTCCAAGCTACTTTTAACTGTTTGCACGCCTAAAAATATGCTAACTGGAAAAAGGTTTTTCTCAAATGAGGTGATCGCCGAAATAAAAAAAACCTATTTTGAGGCCAAATATAAATCGTTCTACAAGAAAGGTATCGAAATGTTATATTTAAGAATAAAATTGAATTTAACCAAAAAAGTTGTTTTTTCTTCAATATGCAGGGAGTTTATTGGCCGATTTGTTAAATCTTGGAGGAAGAATAAATACATACATTGCTAAAATTAAAAAATTAAAATGTACTTATGCCAAAATTACTTTTCAGTAGACTTTATTCAACATAAAAAATGTATAATAATAACAAAAAAATAAATAAATGATAATGTTTAATACTCAATGGTCTAGACTATCTTTTGCAACACGTGACAACAATACCTGAATGGCACTGGTATGAGTCAAAGTTAGTGTTCGATTGATCGAATATAACCTCTTATCTTATACCATAAAATCCCTTACAAATGGAACACATCATAATCAGTATTTCAAGTGAATGGACAAGATTATTTGAATTAAATAAACTATTTATTGAATTTTTTGTAACTTACGATGATTCAGAGGATATCAATGAGATTGTAAAAAGTAATAAGCATGGCTTAGTAATTAAATTGTAAAGGAGCTGGTGGCAGAAAAAATTTTATGATAATATCGTTCGGCAGAAGGTGATTGTTGTGAAGATTGGAGAAAATCAATCAATATAAGCCATGTCTGTCAATTACACTAGTTTACAGCCAAAATTCCCAGCGAATGCCGTTACTCATTTTATATGGAAAATGGGCTGCTGATTCCGAAAATCGCATTTTTTTTTTTATTTCGTGTCGTTTTTGGAGATATCGGTCATTTTCGGTTTTTGGACCAAAAAAAAAACATAGTTCCATTAAAATACAAATATCTCAAGAACTAATGGTTGTATTTAAACAAATAATATGTCATATTAAAGGTTATTAAATTACCTACAAATAATATCCACATCACTTTTTGGTTAGTTCGTTAGTTTCGGTGAAATAAATTGATTTCTAAAAAAAAAATTTTTTTTTTCCAAAAAATTAGGAAAAAATCAAATTCAACTTCAAATTTATACAAGAAGACATAACTTTTTTATAATATTTTTTTTTTGTATCATAGACTATATATTTGTGAAGAAAATAAGATATCATTTAAGAAAATCAATGGAAAAATGCAAAAGTTGTATACAATTCATTGATAAGTTACCAAAATGCGTTTTTCCCTATTTTTCGGTTTTTTTGTAATAAACTGTTCGAAAATTTGAAACTTTTTGTAAAAGAAATTAGAAAATCCAAAAAATTCTTAAAGAAGGCATTAAAAGGAAATACCCGTGCCTCGCCGTTTTTCTCTAGCACGTCAGATTTTTTTTAAATCGATTTTTGAAATTTTTTAATCCACTGTACATGAAAAAACAGAAATAACGCATTCTTGTGTTAAATCGATGAATTTAACTATATGATCCTTACATCTGAGGTGTACTATGTGTTCAGTAAACTTATGCAGGATACTGCGAGGAATATTTTTGCAGAAAATTTTAACCATCTAAAACCCTCACATGTGGGTCATTTTGACCCCCACATGAAGGTCATTTTGACCTACATGTGGGGGTTTGAAAGGGTTAAAATTGTCTACAAAAATATTTCGCGTAGTATCCTGCATAAGTTTGCTGAAGTCATGATACACCTCAGATGTAAGGATCATATAGTTAAATTCATCGATTTAACACAAGAATGCGTTATTTCTGTTTTTTCATGTACAGTGGATTAAAAAACTTCAAAAATCGATTAAAAAAAATCTGACGTGCTAGAGAAAAACGGCGAGGAACGGGTATTTCCTTTTAATGCCTTTATAAGAATTTTTTGGATTTTCTAATTTCTTTTACAAAAAGTTTCAAATTTTCGAACAGTTTATTACAAAAAAACGGAAAAATAGGGAAAAACGCATTTTGGTAACTTATCAATGAATTGTATACAACTTTTGCATTTTTCCATCGATTTTCTTAAATGATATCTTATTTTCTTCACAAATATATAGACTATGATATAAAAATACAAAATGATTTTTAAAATTTTTTTTTCTTGTAAAAATCTGCAGTTGATTTAGACATTTTTGTAATTTTTTCGGAAAAATATACTCTTTTTTTCAGAAATCAATTTATTTCATCGAAACTAACAAACCAGCCAAAAAGTGACGTGAGTATCATTTGTAGGTAATTTAATTACCTTTAATATGACATATCATTTGTTTGAATACAAACATTGGTTCTTGAGATATTTGCATTTAAATGGAACTATCTTTTTTTTTTGGTCCAAAAACCGAAAATGACGAAATAAAAAAATGCTATTTTCGGAATCAGCAGCCCATTTTCCATATAAAATGAGTAACGGCATTCGCTGGGAAAAAAAATTTTAATCATTTGTAAACTAGTGTTATTTGTTGCTGACTTTCAAAATGGCGGCTCTTCAAAACGCAAAAAAATAATTGTTGTGGCTAAGAAGAACCGATTTTAATTTTTAAAAACCGAAATAGTTATTTTGGATTCATTTTCTGATGCTGAATCCGAATCCGGTACCAAAATTGCGCTAACTTGTCAGGATGGTAGGATGGGAAAAACATAACATATTAGTATCGCATACTTTATGTTAAGCTCTGATATAAACAAATTGGAGCTAATTTACCCAATGTGCATTATAAATACGGATTTAACGGGCACCCTGAAATGCGTATGCATTTAGGGCCAAAAAAAAGATGTGAACTTAAAACGCTCGCGTATCATCATTCAGTTAACAGAGCGAACTGTTCACAAAACATCAATTTTTTGAGAGAGTGGAGAAAAAGTCAGGTGATGAGAGAGTAAAAAAGCTTAATTTGCAAAATAAAAACACAACGCAAAATCAACTGAAAAACAACAATAAACACAATAAATAACAACAAAGGCAAATTGCAAAGATTAAAAGATGGAAAAAAGCTGAAAATTAAAAAAAAAAAAATGACTGACGGATACATCCAAAGCAAAAGAAGCAGAAAAACAACGTCAAAGGCTGCCTGCACATGCGTTCATTTCTGCGATCGTCAATTTTTTATTTTGTTTTGATTGGATTTTTGCTTTTGACGCAGAGTTTTCTTTCTTCTTCCGTGGTATATAAACAGCTGATGGAAAAGCTTTTTAGCCATTTGAAAAACGGAAAACAGCAACATAAGTTCGCAAAACTCAAATCAGAAAAAAACATTTAAAAACAAAGTTATTTACGCGATATATATAATTCAGAAAATTACAAAATAAAAATATCGTGAGATTTAACTTAAAAACAAAAAAAAAAAAAAAATATATATATTAACAAAAAAGTTAATATGAAAATTTTTGCATTTAAGAAAAATTTTCAAAAAACTTGAGAAAAAATAAAAGAAAAAGTGCAGCAAAATTTAAAAATCAAACACAAAAGTTTTAAAAAATTCGTTTCTTTAAATTGTGTTTAAAATTTTAACAGCAACAAAATGCGTCCATTCGGCAACGATATAACCAATCGCACCAATAGCAACCAAAATAACAGCAACAATAATGCTGGTAACAATAATAACAACAACAACAACAACAATCAAAATAATCACAATAACAACAATAATAATGGTAATGACAATAATGGCAACGAAGATGATCCGCGTATTCCACCATTTATTGCACGAATCGGTGGCATTGTCACCTTTTCACCCATTGCCGGACAGGGTGTGATACGTGTGGTGGGTCGCTGTGAGGATGCCAAAGAGAACAGCATGTTAGGTAAGTTTTCGAAATCGAAAGTAACAGGGTTTTTGGCTTTGTTCGACTTCAAATAAATCTAATTTTCAGAAAGTGTTTCGAATATCTATAATATTGTCTAACTAGTTGTTGGATTTTCAATTTAATCATAATAACACACTTTTTATAAAAATATTAAAAATATTTATTTTTTATTTTTTGTTTCTTCACCCTTTTACTCTTCGGTTAAAAATCATTTTGCCTTGATTTTGAAAAGTCTTTTTACTGCGGTAAATTAACTTTAAAGTACATGGAGCATTTTTTTTTTTCTTAGAAAATTTTTTGCTGCTTAAATATCGAAGTTAATGATTGTATTTAATGCAAACTATAATTAAAATTATACTGTTACAACAGTTCAAGGCAGTTGTTGCTGGTGTTTCAAGCAATCAGTTTATGTAGTAAATATGTTCCAAATGATTTATTCTATGGTTTTTTTTTTAATTATTATTATTGCTGCTTAGGCCTTAAAAGGAAGCATACATTCATTCTTCTTACTATAATCATTACCATAAATACTAACGTATAGTTTGGTTTAACTATATGAATCATAATAAGATAGCCTTTTGAATTATTGTTTATAATTTGAAAGTTCTTTATTTCCTTATTTTTTCCTAAGATCAGTATTTGCCTCTTGTAATTCAAGTTTATAAGTTCCTACCTCTTTCGTTTTTGTTATTTTTTGCATTTTGAAATGTTAATTTCTATAGCAGCGGTTCCCAAGCGTTTTTTGACCAATCCCTCGTTCCCCTCTTCAGAAAAACAAATTTTAAAATTTTGCTATTTTTTACATCAAAATTTATTTCTTATTCAAAAATGATTAAAATTATTATAACGAAAATGCGATCATTGAGTTTTAGGATAATCCAGTTTACCAGTCATGTTCTTAAATTTTAGGTGTTCCGGCATCAAATGACACAAAATTATGAATGAGATCTCGATAAGTTTTTTTTTTTTTTTTTTTTTGTGAACTAAGTTATTCTAGCTCTAAAGTGCGGAAAAGGCCTTTTCAGGCATATGGCGTTCATCCAGACAGTAGTTTAGTGAACTTTTTACCTTTTCCAATTGTATCGTATTTTTTCGAGATATCTTTCATTGAAATAAGTGTATCGCAACTAAATATATTTTAATGACTTAATAAAATTTATGTGCAATTATGATAATTTACTTATGGATAATATCTCAGAAAGTAATAATCCAATTAAATAAGCTAATAGGTTAGGCTTAATGAGAAATATCATGGCTATCTGGAACCGTTGACTAAAGTGAACTACACTGCACCGCTCGATATGCACTATAGCGTTTTTTGAACTTTAAATTAAGGACTATGCAGTTCACAGAACTGATAGAAAAAAAAGGTTGCCAGATTCGGAATCAGAAAAAGTAATCGAGACTTCAATTAAAATTTTTTTCTTTCGATTTATTAGATTGTGGAATTAACATCGAATTTCAAATCACTTCTCAATAAAACAGATTAGAACGGATACACAGCTGGACAAAATAATAGGTGTGAGCATAGTTTTTTTCAAAAAAAGTTTGGCTTTCATATACATAGTTTTTAATTTTCCTCAAAGTAAAAATTAGTTTTCAACATAAGCATAATTACCTCAGCGTCAAAACAAACAATAAAAGTCTTTAAAAACTATGAAAAATAACATAACGTTCGGTTAATTCATTATATATAAACAATTTCGGTTGGTCAGAATAATAAGTTTTCTTAACAAATTGGTAGTAAATACTGAAATTTTGTTAGATATGGTTTGTATTTTACTGAATTGATTAATAAAATAATTAATAAATTTAATACCTTGATTATCCGCCATTATTGTTGATGAATTTTTCGGTTTTTTGGGCATATACAATATAAACTTCCGATAAGTTTCTCCAGGAATGTTATACCAAACATTTTAAAAATTTTCCCATTAAGCTTCTTTGAAATTGCACGTTTAAGTTTCCTCCAAAGGTTCTCAATAGGATTGTTTTATCCACTCAAGAACGTCTGCATTATGCTCTTGGCACCACGCTTTGACAAATTGCTTCAAATGCTTAGGATCATTGTCCTGCTGAGATTTCCATAAAAGCGGTATATTATCCTCAGTATATGGTAGCATTGCCGTTTCCAATAAATCCTTTTATACGAATCTATCCATTACGATATCAATTCGATGTATCGGACCTACACCTTTCCCACAAAAAAAGCACCTTTATTATGAAATTATTAAAACATTTTATTGATTTGGCAAGTTGGAAATTGGCGGAAGTTGATATTGGCTATGCACGGGGGATAGAAAAAGTCATCAAGTTGAGAATCACAGCAACTGATAAATGTAGCAGATGAGAAGTTCTAATGTTTTGATTTTCTCTTATTTTGCATCGCCATGCTGTTATAACTCGTCGATATTATACTTTTTTTGTATAGCGCATTCGTTTGCAAGCTTATATGGTGAGACGCAACGAAGTAGCAAGCGCGATTCGTGTGTTTATCAGCGTGTTGCCGTCTGAGATTTTGTACTGTATTTACTTTTTGCTATGGTTCTCAATAAATCTATGCTATGGGTAAAATACAGAATGCTTGTAAGTTCTTTTGGATGTTGGCAAATTTGGCTGATGATATGATTGTACGTTCCGAAGACCAGCCTTCCATAAATGCCATTCTTCTTAGTAGCAAGTAATGTAAAACATTTTACTTGCCATTACCAAACATAAAAACAAACGCACATTTTATTTTTGACATTGTGGATATTATAACCGATTACTTAAGATGAATTGGTATTACAAGTTACTAACGAATTATTTAATTAATTAATTAATTAAAAAATGTACAACAAAATGGCAATGTCAACAAAAAAAGCAGACAATCATGCATCAGCAACAACTTTAATTAAAAGGAATTAATGGAAGTGTAACAGCTTGTCATGCCAATGTAATAAATAGGCTAAGCAAATATGCATTTTTGTACAAAAAAAAATAAATCAAAAAAAGATTTCCTCATCCTCATTGCAATTGCAGCAAAATAGTTTCAGAAAAAAAAAACCAACAAATAACAATTTACAAAAAAACGAAGCCATAACACGCTAAATCCAAGTCCATATGCATTAGTCATACGATTAAAACCCAGAAAAACAAAAGTTTGTTACCAAAAATTAAATGAAAATCGTTGAAGAAAATAGTTTGAGATATCGTAAAAGCAAGTAAGTTGTAATAACAACAGCAACACCAAGCATTACCACATTTCTCGCTTAAGATCGCATTGAAAAGTGACTGACTGACTAACTGGCTGACAGACTGGCTAGCTGACGGCAGGAAAATGAGAAAAAAATAAATAACTGACGTTGTTACAATGCAACGTTTGTATTTTAATTTTATTGGTACGAGTAAACATGTGATTAATTATAGATATTTATATGGGACATTCCACGCCAAAGTACAAACCATTTTGCTTTTGGATCTCTAAATTTTGTTGAAACTTTTTTTCCTTGGATCATGTAGGTACTGATTGAGATTGGCCTCCATGATTTTTGTAAACTTTGCTTATTAAGCCATTCAAGAGATATCAATTTTGAAAAAATTGCAAGCTTTATATATATTTTTTAAATGCCACCAAACGGTCGAAAATGCTATTTATAAAAAATATCAAAAATTTTTTTATAAATTTTTTTTTTAAATATGGATTCCTGGATGCCCGATGAAAGAAAAAATGTTTCAAAAATACGGATATACATAAGCAAAATTGTGTTCGCTTGGACATGGAATAACCCATATATATGTGCTTAGATTTATTATAATGCTCTTATCATACATACCTACGAGTATATAATATTACCATTTATTTAAAATTTTCAAATTTCATAGTAACTGCCCGCCAGGCAGAGGTGTTAAACTGCTTGGGGTTTGATTTATTTTGAAAATGTTTTAAAAAATGTTTGTTAACATAGTATGTACAAATATATATACTCGTATGTATGTGTTGAAGTGTGTAAGTCAAAAGTTGTATGGATGGAATCTATAGTCCGAATGCATTTACCAAATTTTTTAATGCATTTTAAAAGAATTGCGAAATCACTTAAACAAAAATGTGTAAAATTCAATTGCATTTTGTAATTTTTATTAAATTTTTAATAAGGCAATCATGTTACGCATTCGATTTTGGTTTATAAAATTTATACTTATATACATACATATGTACGAGTATACCTATGCATATAACACACTTCTGTGATAGTTTATTGGCACGCAAAAAAAAATTTAAATCATATTAATTTGCTAAAACGTAATTAAAAATATTTATATTCTTCCTATTAAATAGCACAACTCAACGTTACTGGGCTATTACGTATTAAAGTGTTAGATAAACAAAATTTGTAAGAAAGAAATATGAAAGCTGGAAGAACGGTCAAGAAGAAAAAATATTGGGTGGAAAACATTTTTAAAAGAAATGTATTTTTTAGTGTTATGATGTCTAAATGTCTACGTAGTTCATTAAAAATGTTTTATTTTTTTTTTTTATTTTCCATATTTCTCTGAGAAATTTTGAAAATAACTCAAAATTAAAATATTAAATATGTTTTTGATAGTTGTATTCCGAAAGATGCTGTATTCGAAAATTGTTCAATCGTGTCAGAAATTTGAGATATTCTTATCAAAATGTTGAACACATAAATTAAGTTTACTTGTTTTTTCAACTCTGAAATTTTCGGAGAAAGCATTATATTGATATAACTCAAAATGTGTTTTGAATGAAAGAACCCGTATTTCAAATACCGTTCCAGGTTCTAAGTCTAAAAATTAAATTATCTTTCTATATAACTTTAAAATTTAAAGAAAAAGTATATTTACTGCATTTTAGTATATCTTGAAATCTTGTCTTTTCGGACACTTTTTGTGTAAAGTGTTGAGACTTCAATCAAAATCAAATTTTTCACGATATTCTGGGTGCTTTGGAATCAAATGCAATTCTATACGAACCAATCAGATATACCGATCGCATAAGCAAGCTAACCACGATTTATATGAGATTTCGTTGCTAAGGTTGCATCAAAGATTATCCTAGAAGCAGGCCTTATACAAAGATAGCATATTTGGTTTGGATCAAAACTCTCGAAAAGATTGCCCGGGTTCTGAATGAGACTTCAAATCACAAAAATCATTTTTTCTTTTATATTTTTGTAGTTTATCTAAAGTTATTGTTAGTTATTCAGCCCAAATATTCGTATATCGTTGTTTTATGATGAAAAGGTTGCCCTCTGGAAGTCTCGGAAGTCTTAGTTGAAATTTTTAGATTCAAAAACAGCTTTTTTGCTACAACTGAAGATGCAACCGACGCAGAGACTACTTGAACCAAAATGAATGTAAGAAATCTGTTTTGCTATAGTTTTTTTTACAAACCATTTTTCAAGGCTTAACGGTTCCCGCAAGAGAGGGACCTTTCTATGATTTAATTAAAAAAAATGCTAATAATTTTGGTAAGGAACCACAGAAGATGTCAAAAGCTTTCGAGCGTGATATTCACAGTTAATGTGTTACTTGATAATTTAAGAATAAAAGTATTTTTCAAATCTAGTTAAGAAAACATTTTTTTTAATAAGTCTATATAATAGACTGGGTCGAAATTTAGATTCATCTTGAAACCAACTCAAAAGTTAAAGGGACTATTAAAAACTATATCTCCATAATTTTTTTTTTTCATTCCGAGGAAAACCAATGGGGCACTTTTGACTCTACTATATTGGCTAAAAAAACATGTTTTTTGGTCATAACTTTTTTTTTTTTATTAGAAAACGGATACCCAAGAGTGCTTTAGAAATAAAGATTATATTTTTACAAAAATTTTGGTGTTAAAAGTTTTTTTTTTTTTTTGGGTTACCGATAATATTCGGTTCGGAAAATCGATTTTTTTGACGTTTTTCAAAACGATATTTTACTCAAAAGCAAGGGAGCTTACGAAAAAGGTGTATGCGGCAAAAAATGCTTGGAATTGTTCAAAGAGTATGTGTGAGTTTTTTCAGAATTTTTTATATATATTATAATTCTTCAAAACTTAGTCAAAAACGTATGTAAAAAAAACTCCAAAATTTCTGAAAAAATTCACACCAATTCTTCAAAGAATTCCAAGCATTTTACTTTATATGAAATTTTTCGTAGATGCCTAAGTTTGAAGTAAACTTACCATTTTGCTGACTAACGTAACTTAACAGCTGAAAACTCAATACTTATGATAAAATTTTTTAAAAAAAAAAAAAAAAAAAAGTTCCAAAATTCTGAAAAAATTCGCAAGTATATTTAAGACAGTTCTAAGTATTTTTACCATATATACTTTTTTCGTTAGATGCTTTGCTTTTGAGTAAAAAATCGTTTAATTGGCCAATTAATTGAAAAACGTAAAAAAATCGAATTTGGGGTGCGAATATTATCCATTCCCAAAAAATAATTTGTAGTTTTAAAACGCGAAAATTTTTGTAAAAATATAGTCTATTTCTAAAGCACACTTAGCTATTCATTTTGTAATGAAAAAAAAGTTATAACCAAAAAACTTGTTTTTTTTTAGCCAAAATGAGCCTTCAGTAGAATCAAAAGTGCTCCATTCCTTGGAATGAAAAAAAAAAAAAAAATTATGCAGAAATCGTTTTTAAGAGTTCTTGTAACTTTTCAGTCGGTTTGGGGGTGATTTTATTTTGCTTCATACAAAATCGACCCGGTTTACTGTATAACTTAAAAACCGTTAGAAATGTACTCAGTAGTACTCCAGAAACTGTAGGAAATATAATCAGCTATATTTTCTACTTTTTGTTCATCTTTCCATAGATAATAATTTACCCGCTAGATTGCGCTATTTATAAAAATATTACGAATTTCAATCAATTTGTATTTTAAAAGCGGTATTCTTATGTTTATATTTTATTCATAATGTATTGCGAATGATTTTTGCAATCCCTCCAGTTTTGGCTTTGAAATGTTCTTATTATAAATAATATTCTAGTAAAAAATGTACGTTATTTAAAAAATGTTACTAGGCATAAAAAATTAAAAAACTTAGACGCATATCGGAAACGTGACTATGTAATATTTACATTTTCAGCAAAGGCAAGCATTCAGACAAATATACCTACTTATTAATATATATGTACAATATATATTTGAACACGTGCCTATATTATGCATAAGTACTTAACATTTTTTCATATACGCAACATTTAATTAATAATCATTGAAATGGTATAACATAACAATAACAATAATAATAATTATTTCATAATTGCAATAATTTGCGCATTTCTTTAGAAAACAAAAAAAAAAAAAAAATTAAAATTTTGTCATAATGATGATGGCAAAAGTTTTTTCCATTGTTTTACAGTAAACGCCATATCTCCTATCGTACCGAACATTCACCTAATTTTCATTTTGTTTAACCTCACTGAAGGTCATTCGGTACGCGCTCTACTAAATAGGTACTATTAGTTCATAAGTATCTTATTGTTATTTTGATAATGTATATATCTTTTTTTTAAATGTTAATACCAACCTCTTCTTCTGCTTAAACTTTTATTTCGTTTAATAAACATTTTATCATTTTTGTTTTTGTTTTTATTTGTTTTGATTCCATGAAATCGACGCGCATTTTTTGTTTTAGACAAAAGGTAAACAAAACCCGTTTCGACGACAAACAATACCAACTTTATCAGCCATGATTTATCAATATCTCTTATCAAAAGCGTCAAACATGTGGAAACTAAACGATACAACGCAATTTTTTGTAGACAATGTGAGACTAGTGACTCAATAGGTTTTCGATTTGATTCAATTAATTGAAATTAAAGTTTCTTTGTTTTTTCTGCGGATTGTAACAATTTAAAGAGGTTTGGTTTCAGTTGATAAGATAAAATGTGGTGGAGGAAAAAAATTAAATGATTTTTTTTAATAGAATTTTCTAAGATATACATATATGTATATTAGACCGGGTCGATTTTGTATGAAGCAAAATAAAATCATCACGAAACTGATTCAAAAATTAGAAGGACTCTTAAGAACGTTACCTGCTTACCTATTTTACCTATTTTCGTTACAAAATTGATGCCTAAGGGTACTTTAGAAATAAAGACTATGTTCTTAAAAAATTTTGGCATTTAAAAATTATAAATTGTTTTTGGGGATATAGATAATATTCACATCCCAAAATCGATTTTTTTACGTTTTTCAATTACGCGGTCAAAAAAACGATTTTTTACTCAAAAGCAAGGCATCTAACGAAAAAAGTATTTGTAGCAAAAAATGCTTAGAATTGTCTCAAGAATACGTGTGAATTTTTTTCAGAATTTTTGGAATTTTTATTTTTTTATATTTTCCGACCTCGTTATTGAAAAACGTAAAAAAAATCGATTTTGGAACCGAATATTATTGTATCTATACCCAAAAAAAAAAAAAAAAAATGTAAGCGCCAAAATTTTTATAAGAACATTGTCTTTATTTCTTAAGCTCTCTTGGTATCCATTTTCTAATGAAAAAAAAAGTTATTACGAAAAAACATGTTTTTTTTAGCCAAAATAAGCCTTTAGTGGAATCAAAAGTGCTCCATTGATTTTTCTCAGAATGAAAATATATGGATGCAGAAATCGATTTTAAGAGTCCTCTAGTCCCCCTCTTACTTTTGAGATGGTTTCGGGATGAATCTAAATTTCGATCCGGTCTAAAGTGTATGTATATATTTTCAAAATCAAGGTGTTTACTTGCACACTGTAAGTAAGTAGGTCAAGGGATTTATTTATCTAAGTCGTAGTTACTGAAATTCTGATTTAAGTAATATAGTTTGGATATAAGTAGTAGTAAATCTATTAGTGTATGAGTAAATCTATTGCTTGGTGTCTAACTATATTCAAGAACGTTAAGTGTTGTTTCTGCTTCGATAATTATCGTATGTAATCCGGATAAAGATTTAATCTTTCTCTCTCTTCTCATCCCAGATTTTCGAAAAAATCTGTTTTTTCGTACTTATACACTTTTCAAACCCTACACCCAGGGTAAATTCACTTTGTCCTTCCGTTTGTAACGCAGAGAAGAAGGCGTGGCAGATATAGAAAAGTATATATATTCTTGATCAGCGTCACCTCCTGAGTCGATATAGCCATGTCCGTCTGTCTGGCTGGCTGGCTGTGTGTTGAAATACACTTTTTGGGAAAATTGAGCCAGATAATTCAATGAAATTTAGTTCACTACCTCCGTCGTCAAAGATAGCTTGGGGGATTGAAAATGAGCGAAATCGGTTGACGGACACGCCTACCGCCCATACAAAAAATATATTCAAAATGCAATTTTAGGAGTATTTATCACGACAATGCAACTAAAATAAGCCTAAATACTAAGAAATGTAAGCGCAAGCTCTGAAAAAAAAAAAACTGAACGAATTCGAACAAGAGGGCGTGGCACCTCCCATATAAGCAAAAGCTTCTAAACGCTATACTGAAAGCGTTTTTTGAGATATTCAAACCAAATTCGACTCAGACACTAAGAGTCATAAATTAAAGCTCTCAACAAAAATTGGGTGAAATCGGACAAGGGGGCGTGGAACCTCCCACATAAGCAAAAGTTTCAAAATGCTATACTGAAAGAGTTTTTTGAGATAATCCAACCAAACTTCACTCAACTACTAAAGACTATAAATGCACGCTCTAAGCTAAAACTAGACGAACTCGGACAAGAGAGCGTAGCACCTCCCATATGAGCAAAATTTTAAAAATACTGCAGTGTAGGGTATTTAATGTTTGGCCAGGCCAAATTTTACACCCTTACTAGTTTTCTCTTTAGTTTTAGAAAATTTTTCAACAAATAATGACTACATGGTTTCCACCATGTAAAAGGGCGTCTCAAACTCTATCCGAATCGGCAAAAAAGTGGAAAATGATTTTTTGACACCTTGACCCCTTTTTGTGGACCAGGTCATATATATTAATATTTAGATTATGTGTTACATCTCTATCTAAGCACAAATATTTAGACATAAGTCTGGTCATTATGATGTGATTAATTTTGCCAAAGAATCCTGACGTTTAGTCAGTTGGTTCTGCTTGTTATAATGCCAGATGAACTGTATAACAAATACTCTTTTTTATACAGATCATCTTGAATTTTCATCAACACACTAGTCGCTTATTTTTTAGATGGTAGTTATTAACAAAACATTTTTTGCTGGAATTATAAATTCTATGTATTCTCCTAGATCCCGAAAAAGTACTGTGTGATTATTTTTTTTTTTTTTAAATTAATTAATAATTAAGTATTTGTGTAGCTTTCTGGGAATTTTGGAATATAATTTTATTAAAGTCTCACGAAACTTCTTCGTCTGTCGGCTTATGTTTATTGCCTGGTGTAGAATTTCGCGGCACTGATTTTTACTTTTTGAAGCTTGTGATTCTCCAATTCACCAATGATTGTAATATATTTAGGAAAACTTTTTCCACATAATGGGCCAATGAGTATCTTGGAGTTGCTCTTTTCTTCATATCTAAAATTTATTTTCATTTTCCAGTGCAGGGGCAAAACTCTTTAACCCTAACAAAACGGAAACAAATTCAACAACGGAATATGTATTGTGCGCAACATTTTGCCACGCGACAATAAAAGAAAAACAGATTTGATTAATTTAATAAATAAATTTTTTTCGAAATTGACGGCAACAAAAGAATAAATAGCAAATCTACGTCAACATGAAATGTTGAACATTGGACAGTAGAGGCAGTTGGCCAGAATAAAAATCAAAAAAAAAAAAAAGATGATCGACGCAAAAAGCGCTGAAGACAGATAGTCTCAGTGATTCAATAAATGATATAAAGAGTCAGAAATAAGAATGCACACATCAAAGCTATATAAGCGTGTGTCTTTGGGAAATATTCATATGTGTCGCTTTGTATGCGTTAGTACGGAAAACCAAAACAAACACCCACATGTCCTATGGATGGCGAATTCTTCGAAATGATGCGACATTGGAAATTTTATGGCAAAAAAAAAAAGATTTAAATAAATTGTGTCGTAGCTTTGGAAATGGAAAAATTCTGAAAAACTCTGCTGATATACGCAGTCATAATTTTTCTTGAACTCATGCCAGAATTTTGCTTTTTAAGGCACAAAATCATCATCACATGCTCTGAACATGCGGAGAATTATAACACCGTAGTGCTGCGAATTTGTTTATATGAAAATAATAAATTTAGAAAAAATAATAATAATATTTTCATTTAAATGCGACTTGATCCAGCGTGAAAATGTTCAGCGAATGAGGTTTTCCAGGATTTATTTGTTTTTAGTTTTGTTGGAATGGGAATTATAATTATAAACTTAAAGTTAAAAGATTAATAAATACAGATTTTTTTTTTTTTTTTTAATTATGTTAACACTTTTACGTTTTCAGCGTTGAAGTAAAGAAAAATGTTCCACATTTTAAAATTAATCTCATATCGCAAAACACCCCCTGTGGCAAAAGTCAATGAACGCTTTAAATTATTGTGCACCTATCAAATTGTTTATAATAAAAATTTTGCTTTTCTTGTTATTGTTTTCATTTTCGCCAAATGACTTTAATATAAATGTGTAGTCAATTTTTGCTGCGCATTTTTCCGTGTTTGTGTTTCTTTTTCTTGTTCCTGAAGACTTTCACATGCCACCTCTTCTTGATATTGGTTAAATTACGACGTTGCAGTAGTCATTATCATGGGACTAGGAAAATTAGGACTAGGAAAATTAAGAAAATTATTGACTTGTTTTTATATACAAAGTTTGTTATTACTTATATGATAGTTTTTGTTGTACTATACTTCTATATAGATATGTATGTATATATATTTCTTATATCGGTATGTACTTATATTTCTGATGTCTATGATGTATAGATATTTTTGATGAAATTGCATTTTATATTTCACGTCAGTGCATTAGATTAATCATACTTCATTAAAGGTGCTAAAAATATTTTTGCAAAATTGTGTCATACAAAGTATCTGTCGTAGTTACAAGAAAATAGGAGCTATCCAATGATGTTATTGCAAAAATAAAAATATAGAATTTATTGATTCTTAATCACCCTTTGTAACTTTTTTAGAATGAGTTTGCATTAAATACTTCGGGTTAATAAATTTGGACGCAAAATCAGAGGTACTCATGTACTTGACATTTTTATCATAAAGCTAAAAATTTTCATATCATACGAGTATTTTAATAAAAAAAAAAAAAAAATACAAAGGTCGATAAACTTTTTGTATGTAGCTTATCAAGAAAAAAAGATAAGTTCTTCGTATGCTACTGTTCACGAAAATTTTAATTAATACACAGAAAGTAAAAAATTTTTATGTACTTTTGACTAGAAATATAACTTTTGAAGCATTATTCCATTTTATTAATAATATCGAATAGCCAACATCTTCTTTGCCTTCAAACTTTTTCATTAAAACCTAATTGCGCTGGAAGTAAACGCATCTCGACTCCTCACACAAGTACTACATTATATTTGTAGCGGAAAACCTATTTATGACCAAGAAACAATACAAAATTCTACGCGTTTATTTCAATTGGTAGATACATAACTCGGAAAGTAAGATTCCTATAGGAAAAGTTTGAAGGTATTTTATTTTTATATTATTATTCAAAAGTGGAACTATACCTTTTCCTGGAACTGCGCCGTAAGCCTGAAGACAGGGCTTTCTGCAACTTCATGCAAATATCTAGAAATTCTCCAGGTATATAAGGAATTCTGACGTAAGGGTACATATCATCACCTGAAATCCAAAAAAAAAAAAAAATAAAAAATGTTGTTTATTCTTTTTGGATTTGAGGTGACGATACTCGTATTATTAAAAAGCATTTTTTGTTCGAACGCGTTGTTGAATATACTCAAAATAAGCTACTCAAGGAAAATATTTTGACTCTTCAAGGCCTCAAGAATCGTTCTATGAGGTGAGCAAAAGCTATAAAAACACGTCCTATGTTTTATGATGAAAAGTAAGAAGTTCATTATCTGAGGAAAGGGAGGGTGAAACTGAGAGAAAAAATTAAATGAAATGAAAACACATTGATGGTCAAATATCAATACATTTACATGAGCTCAAATTCAAAAGATTTTTTAAGACCCCACCGACAGCTTTTTTTTATCGAATTAAGTAATTTTTCAGTTCAAAATTTTTGACCATTTTTTTTTTTAAAAAAACCAAAATCTTGAAAACAACGGCTAAAAAAAAGAAAAAAAAAAATTGTGAAAAAATAGTTTTATTCCCTAGACTTTTTTTGATACCAAGAACGAAAAATGTAACGACCGTAGAAAAACTTATAACTTTTTGAAAATACTTAGGAGTGTTTTTGGTAGTTCGCACGCTATGTAGAACAAGGATGTCCAAGCGCATGCAGCGCAAAATTTTCGTTTTTACAACAACTTCAAATTCGAATTACAACAATCACAAAAACAATTTTTTGTTGTTTTTTCATGCCTCGTTTACAACCACAATAATATTTCAACAATTTTCAAAATTTCTAAGGACTAGGACACACAAAAAGTAGGGGTATTCACGAGTTGATCGTCGTTGCGGAAGTGTGGTTTGTGGAAGGTTAACATTTGTAAAACAACAAACACATTGCCGAAAATTTCGCACTACTTCTGCAATTTCTCAAGATGGAAATCTTCACATTAAACGTTCAGGCGTTAGTGCGTAAAAGACTTGCATTTTGGCAACTGCGCATCAACGCATTAATACCCATATTGTTTGTTGTTTTTGTTTTTGATGCGACGTAGTAGTTGGTGTTGTTTTATGTTGGTTCGTGTTCGATTTTGTGTGTACGCAAAAAAAAGCAACAAAAACGCGAAATATTGACGCGCGTGAAAAAAAAAAACAACAAAAATTGTTTCTGATTGTTGTACAAAAATATTGATGTTGTTGGTCGAGCCAAAATTGGCTCACTTTTGTTCTACGCTGACACCCTTGATCACAACGTTTTGCCCACCACCGCCCTTGATGTAGAATTTATGAAAATCTCTGTACCTTATATCGTGCGTATGTCCAATATGTTAATTCAGGAAACATAAGGATTTTAAAAAAAAAAAGATTTACTGGAGAAATTTAATTAGATTACAGAGTAATTTTCTCAAGTATTCTCTGTTATAATATTGATTGGATATTTAGGCGGTAAACATTGCGGAAATTTCTGGAATGCCGGAAATGAACAACAATCGGAAAAAAAATAACATTTAGTATCTTCAGTTTTATAAGTTGGACGGAAAATTGTAGAAAAATTATGAGAAAGAATATGAGGCAACTTTTGTAATGTTGAGGAAAACAAAGTTATTGAAATGATATTTTTTAAATATTCTGACCATTTTAATGTTACTCAGGTACATGTCAATCTCAATACAGTATAAAACACAAAGGCATTTCCACTCCATCTGGTGTTAAAAAACTTAAACAAAGAAAAGCTCTCATCAAAGGCAGACAGAAAAAAGCTCTGTGAATAAAGCTATCGAAAAGCTTACTTATTTCAGTTAAGCATAATTTCCTTTGTTTATCTGGAACGCAATAAATATGAAACACATCATCGTAGATACAAGATACAAAAGATATTGCACATAAATTCATTTTCTTTGAAAGCGTCAAAGTCGCGTGTTGTGTTTTTCAGTTCTTCAATAAAACAAAAATCGCACAGAAATTGAAAAATAAATACAAATAAATTTGATAATAAAGAATTGTTTTAACAATAATCTACAATAAAATATTTATAACAACGAACTATAAAAAAATATATCAGACATTTAAGAGAAAACCCAAATAATACGTTCAAACCTTTATCAAAATGTCAGATAGAATATATCTCAGACGTAGACAAGAGAGAGCAAAAGGTTTGTGATCAAACCGTGTTGCCGTTGTAAAACAAAATTAATTTTTTAATGTATCAATTGAAATTATATATTCATATAATTTAACTTTCTTGATCAATTGTGATCTATTGGATACATCAAACGATTCTATATGCGTAGGGTATAGATAAAACTTTCAAAATTGAGCAATATTCATACCTTTAATAATGATTTCATCTATATATACCTACCCTACCTATATGAAAAATAAAGAAATTTTTATTTGTGGTAGTTCTGAAATTGAATAGCAACGGCAACACTGTTTTATTAGATCAGCGTGTTGAAAATTAGAGCAATACTTCCAGAGCAAACAGAAAATAGTGCAAAATTAAAAATGGAATTTGTGCCAAATTTTTTAAAATTTTAGAAATAAATTCATATCTACGAAATTCACGCTGACAGTTCGTTTGCCGCGCGGTTAGCGATTGTTAAATAATTTTTGTAACGAGTTTGCTCTCCGATTATATAGTACATATATTATATTTAATATAAAATTTCTTTTAGGCAGTGTAAAGAAATTTTTTAATATGGCCCATCAGGTTGTGAAAATTATCGAACGCTGTGAAAATGCCGTCGAGGGCACGCATTTAGGTAAAGTGCAAAGATTTAAATACCTTTATGTATTTTTTTCTGAATTCTAGTTATTAAGTTAAAAATAAATCAAAAATATATCCTTAAAAAGACAAAAATAATGAGCGCTCTCGCATGCGTCACTATTATGTTTCATTACCATGTTGTTTCCCGAAGCTGTCAAATACTATCAAATTGTAGTGTTACCAGATTTGAATTGTAAATTTTCTTCGAACTGGGAAAAACTTTTGTGAGCGAGTGATTTCACTCAATTTCGCTTAAAGTTGTGTATAAAAGAGTGCGGATCTTTAGTTTTTGCTCTTATAATAGGAGATTCTGTGAATTAATCAATGAACAATCTTTTTGTATTCGAAACCAAAATCCTTATAAGATTTATATGCTGTTATCCTCGAAAATTGCATAAAACATTAATAAATCATTTACACCAGAGATTTAGCTGTGATGAGATCTATGAATCTCGTCATAAAAGATATTGCATACAAAGACCTAAATCCGCAACCCTAAAAAATTCCATTGGTACAAGAATTAAAGCCCCAGGATGCCAGTCAAAGGCTTGACTTCATAAACTAGGCAATTAAGCGTTTTTCAACATAAATTGGCCAACATGAAAGGCTGAACAAGATTTATTTTTGACAGTAAATGTCATAAGCGGGAAAATGAAAATTGTTCTTCCTTTTTTTCTTAATATTTATCTCCTGTTTGTTTTATTTTTAATGACATTTAAGGTTTATTGTGAAATTAAAGGGGTGCTACTTGTCGAAAATAGCAAAAATCGGTAGTCCTTTTGAGAATTATACAAATATTTAAAATAAATCTTGTCGAAAATAGATTTGTTCTTGTATTGTAAATCTCGTGATTTACAGCTAAAATTTGAAACAGCTTATAAATCTTCTGTGGAAACGTAGTATAAGAAATTGTTTTTTAAAAAAAAAAATTATACTTCTAGCAAACTTTACCATTAACGAATTAATCTCTTACTGAGAATCTATACTTTTTACAACAAACATTTAGTATACTATTGTTAATATTTTTTAATTAATAATTTTTCTTTCTTTGTAGATCTCTCTGAATGTGAATTAATGCAAATTCCAGATGCAGTTTATCATCTAATGCGCAATACAGAATTGAAGACTTGTGATTTAAGTGGCAATGTAATCAAAAAGATTGCACCAAAATTTGCTGCCAGATTTAGTTTGATAACAGGTACAGAAAATATAGTCTTTGAATACATAGTTTTATACTTATATGTTTTTTTAACACTTTGTCCAAAAAAAAAAAAACAGACCTTAATCTCTCACACAATCAAATGGCGAAATTGCCTGATGAATTGGCGGATCTGAAAGCGCTAACACGTCTGAACATATCACATAATTCTTTCATTGTGCTGCCACCGGTTGTATTTAAAATGCAAAAATTACGTGAGCTAAATGCCAGTAATAATGCCATTATTGGTAAGTACTTGTAATGAAAATTAGCAAAAAAATATTTGACAACTAATATATAATTCTTTATTATAGAAATCGATACAGATCAGATGATCACTACTGATAGCCTGGAAGTTGTCGATTTACGTAATAATCCATTGGGACGTACCTGTCATAAGAAACTAAAGAATGCCAAAACACCTTTCCGCATTGAAGTAACTGAATATAATGAAGATGAAGACTGGTAAATGAACTTTGAAAGTATTTAGTTTTTAGAATTCGCATAGCTGGAATTCTATAGATTGTACTTAAAGTTCAAAAAGAGGCATTATATTATTGAAAAAATATGAAAAAGTTGAAATTATTTCAAATGCTGCTCTCATTAGTTTTTAAGATGAACTAATTATTTATAATTTAATGAAGAAAAGTACATATATATCATATTTAGTTGTAGCTAAAAACCAAACACTTTTTATACCTAAAGCACAACATTAACACTAACTCCTTAGAATTAAGTATGCACATAACTTGTGGTTTTCAGGTAGCTATTTTTTGACTTCTCCAAAAATGCACCTAGAGTTGCTTGATTTATGAATTGTCAATAGTAGCACACTAGAATTATGACAAATGGTGAACATTTGGTGACTTTTCTAAGCAAATGGAATTTCAGCTCTACAAGTTCAATGAATGAATGAAAATACATAAATAGATTTCACTATTTAGATAAAATATTTTTTATGGTTTTGGATGCCTGAATCAAAAACCATAATCAATCTTGCTGCACATATCGTGAACTCAATAGGTAACACAAATTTTGCAGTTTTGAAAAAAATCAATTTTCGATCTTTGAAATTTGAGTTTATACTGCTTTTAGACTTTTGTAGTTTTGTTGCAGATTTTTGTAATTTTTAAATTTTTTTTTTTTGCTATGATTATGTATAACTAAGTCCAAAACCTGAACCCACAATTTTGGATTTAAACTGATTTTTTATTTTTTGTTATGGACTTAGTCGCTTGAATTCCAACGTTGGGCTCAATTACGTTTCAATACTTTGATGGGAGACAGGTCATTCTTACCTTAGTCGAGTACTAAGAATTCAGTGGTGCTAAACGTTTTGCTGGATTGGCACGTTGCCCCATATAGAATTTTCTAATGACAATTTCGCGCAAAAAATCACTTTCATGCAAAAATTTCAAAAACCTAAGAAAAAAGGTCAAAATAATGTACGAATATATGATAAATTGTCAAAATTTCATCTCATTAGAGTTTAAAAATAATTTTTAGCTTAGAATTAAAGGATACTTAAAGAAATGAATGAGAAAAAGGAAAATTTTTTAGAGAATACGGTAAAAATAACTGTTAAAGTAAAGAAATATCCGATAAATTGTTTAAAACACAAGCATTCTGAGCTGGAAAACGTTTTTTTATACCCTATACCCTATTCACTTTGTCCTTCCGTTTGTAACGCAAAGAAGGAGGCGTGGCAGATATAGAAAAGTATATATATTCTTGATCAGCGTCACCTCCTGAGTCGATAAAACTATGTCCGTCTGTCTGTCTGGCTGGCTGGCTGGCTGGCTGGCTGGCTGGCTGGCTGGCTGGCTGTGCGTGGAAATGTTTTTTACGGGAAAAGTCACCATGATAATTCAATGAAATTTAATGAGTTGGCTTTGTCGTAAAAGATAGCTCGTGGGATTGAAAATGAGCGAGATCGGTCAACGGACACGCCTACCGCCCATAAAAAAATATATTCAAAATGCAACATATATGCAAACATATTCAACAGTTCAACCAAAATACGCATAAGTACTACAAATTATTAGCGCAAGCTCTGAGCAAAAACTGGGCGGATTTGGACAAGAGGGCGTGGCACCTCACATATAAGCAAAAGCTTCAAAACGCTATACTAAAAGCGTTTTTTGAGATGATCAAACTAAATTTTACTCAGACACTAAGAACTATAAATGCACGCTCTGAGCAAAAACTGGGTGCACTCGGAAAAAAGGGCGTGGCACCTCCCATATAAGCAAAATTTTAAAACACTGCAGTGTAGGGTATTAAATGTTTGGCCCGGCCAAATGTTACACCCTTACTAGTTTTTTTTTTTTTTTGAGATATCATTGATTTATCAGAAGCTAATATGAGATTTATTATTAAAGATTTTTTTCTGGACAAAAGTTTCATTTTATTTGAGGTGGAAAGTTGTCAATAATAGAAAATTTTTCTTATTGGTCCCATTTCAAATTTATGTAAAAAATTATATAGAGCTGAAAATTTTCTGCAAGTTTGATGAAAGTCAAGTCTAGTTGTGTAGTTCTGACACGTCCCACTTAACTGAAAAAACATTTATTTATATACATAAAAAAAAACCACAAATATAATCCAAAGAATATTTTTAAAAATATATTAAAAAAGTTTCTAACTTTTAGTATTTATAAGCTGATGTATCAAAAATTGTTTAGCGAGTTTTGTTAACTGTGATTTTACAAAAAAAAAAAAAACAATTTAATTTATATAAGAAATTTAGTACATGGGTATTCATGAAAATTCTTAAGGTACTGGTAAACGAATTGTGTTTTCAAGCTATCGATCGATTCTTGCAGCAATATCTATATTATGTTGAATCAGTCTGATGAGATCATACTTAACTTTCCAGAGGTAAAAAAATGCGTTTTCAGTATTATTGGATACAGAACAAAATTCTGAAATACTGAAACTAAGAAACTGTGGAAAATGATAATAATAGAGAGCCCATAACATAACAATTTAAAACTTAATTCTTGATTTTCTCAAGCAAATTGAAAATTTACTCAAAAATTTGCAATTTCAATTTGGAAAACGGAAAACATAACATAGTTGTTCAGTATCGCAGTATGTAAACATGAATCTTTTACACAATGCTGCACTTCGTGAATACCCTTTGTAAAAATGAAGATTCGATTGTACAAAAAGTAAAATATTTATAAATTTTTGCTTTAAGCATGAGATAGTCCTATTATATTTCGACTTTATGTAGTAAATTGTCAGTGGAAAATTGTATGTGATTTGTATGTACCTACTCATACTATATAATATCTAGTTATGTTACACTTGTTTAAAAGTGTACCGAGAAGATACTATAGCTACATATTTCCTAGTCAAGTGCTAATATTTTAATTGTATGAAATTTAATTTTGCACACAAATCTACTACTGCCTTAAATACTTATTTTCTATTTTTTTGTTGTACTTTAGCGTTTTTCTATAATAATTTAAATTTTTACTAAAAATATTTGTACTCAATGGAAAACTCATAAATATTTAAATTATTTAACTAAGTATATTAACCAATTATAAGTTTATTAAGAAATTATATATTAATAAAATTATGTTCCTCTTTTTTTTACCGAAAAGAGTTGACACAAAAAATTAATTTGTTTTCCTTAAGGGAATTAGGATGAATGAAATGTGATAAACGCATTTTCAATTACCCAAAAACCATTATTTTTCCAAAATACATGGTTATGACTTCGCCAAAACATCTATAGTTTCAAATTAGCCAAGAACCAAAATTTTCCCAAAATAAATGATTAACTAAATCATCAATAGAGTTGAACTAGTCAAGAACCTTCATTTTAAAAATATAAATGATAATCACTTCACTGAAACATCAATAGTTTTGAATTAGCCAAGAACCATAATTGAAACATCTAAAAAATTCAAATTAACCAAGAACCAAAGTTGACCTTAAATAAATGATTGACCTAAACATCAACAGTGTTTAACTAGTCAATAACCATAATTTTTCCAAAATAAATGATAATGACTTCTCCGAAACATCAATAGCTTTGAATAGGCCAAGAACCATAATTTTTTCCAAAATAAATAAAAATAACTTCTCTGAAACATCAATAGTTTTGAATAGTTTGAAAGAACCATAATTTTTTCAAAATAAATGACTGGCTTCACCGAAACATCAATAGTCTTAAATTATCCATTTTCCCAAAATAAAAGATTACAATATCTCCGAAAAATAGTTTTGAATAGTTTAAAAAAACCATAATTTTTCCAAAACTATAGTCTTGATTAAGCCAAGACCTCATATAGTTGATTCTCCAAAATCAATATACCCGTCTTTACAGTTCAGATTTTCAACAATAATCGTTGTATATAAAACTGAATTCAGTAAATCGTTTTTCTTTTGGCACTTCCTAGATATACCACCAAACTTGTTGCATGTGAAACATCAAACAGATTTCGGCTTTTGCTTGAAATCACCATTTCTTGAAAACTTCTTGCTGTTATGACTATACAAAGCTGACTTTGATTCGTCATTGGTCTTAACACTTTTTTCATATGGAACATCGTTCTAAAAGCTTTGTTTTAATAAAATCTCCTGTAATGGCTGCACAAGAGCTTTCGATTCCCACAATATTCCATTAACTCTATAAAAACATATGCTTCTTCAATACCTATATAAAAAACCAAAAAAAAAAAAAAAATATTTATTTACATATTTTCAGTTTTAACAATCTGAATGGTTTTGGCAGTAGCTTTTAAGTATTTGGTTATTATTTTGTTGCTTTTATTTTACCACACTCTAAGTTCACCTCATGCTGTTACATGGTTTGTGCATTTGCTATATTTCCCTAAATTCATAGTGAATGATGATTTTTTTAATATGTGCAGTACAGTGCACCAATCTATACTATTTATATAAAATTGCTTATATGAAAACCCTATGTAACGAAATGGTGCAAAATACACCGAACCAATTTTAATAATTTTTTTTTTTAAAACGTTCTACGTGTAATAAGGAATAGGATTGTATACTTACTTTTTTGGTTTTTATAAGATAAACCTTTTTTTTTTTTTGTATGAAGTTGTTGCTATAGCTTGCTGCGCCATGAGTTATGTATTGTTGTTGTCTTTTCCGTCTCTTTCATTTATTGTTTTTTATTCTTTATGTTGTGTTGTTGATGAGAGCAAAAATGAGAGTGGTTGTTTCGTCAGTGATGCCAACTCAATATTTTCAATATTTTTGGACTTTTAACGATGTATTACATGTTTTTCAATATTTTTCGATTCTTTTTGACTTTTTTTCGATATTTTGACTTTTGATTTTGTTTCGATATATTGGATGTTTTGTTTTTAGACTTTTACCGATTTCTTCAATGTGTTTCAATATTTTTCAAATCTTTTTGGCTTTTACCGATATATAGGATGTTTTTCGACATTTTTGGACCTTTACCGATATTTTAGATGTTTTTCGATGCATTTGGGCTTTTACCGATTTCTTCGGTGTATTTCGATACTTTTGGACCGATATTTTGGACGTTTTTTCATAAACTTGAACTCTTACCGATTTCTTCAATGTATTTTTTAATATTTTGCGATACTTTTGGAATTTTACCGATAAAATAAATATATCGGAACATCTGTTTGTGGCACATTGTTTTAAAAAATAAAGAAAAGTTTTCGTTATTGGCTTTTTGTGTATTCTGGCTTTTTATTAAAACCCGTGCAACGCCGGGTATAACAGCTAGTTAATATATAAAATTTCGAGCACTTACCTAAAACTACGTTTCCAAGAGATTTAAAAATCGTTATTAATAAAAATAAGCAAATTTTTAAATTCACTGATCTTTATTTAGGTACAAGTATGTAAGTATGTTTGTTTGATAATTTAATAATACATTATTTAAATAAATTATTTAAATATTTCATTTTTAAATTTCTAAATAAAGTCATTATACATAGATCAATAGGTGATTTAACTCATCAAAGCAGAGCATGAAGAGTAAATTTTTAGTCATCATAAATGTAAATAAAGGAAACTTTACTTTTATTTTTCAGATTAAGTACATAGTACAAGTATACAAAACTTTATAGCACTTAAAGTCTTATTGAGAGAATTACATTTAAAAAGTAGTAAATAGCATTTTTTTTAAATAAAAATCTTAAAACTAAATCTTTACTTGTGTTTGAGCTCTTGTGACAAACGGTTATTGGTGCTCGTATTTGAACCATTTTTAATGAGTAAATTATGCTTTGATATCAAATTTTCATATAGAACTCTTATTATTAGCCAAAATTGCATACAATAGAAATATATAGTATAAGCAAATACATTTTTCAACATTTCTAAATTTTGATTTTAATTATATTTCTAAAAGTTTTTGGAACTTTAAATTTTTAGCTTTTTTTTTGTTTTTTACGATATTTTTAGCCTCTAATCAAATGTGTGCTTCTTGATTTTGGTGTCATACATAATAATAATATAAGTAAATATATATTTATTTATTTGTTTCTTTAAACAAATTTCTATGTATAGAAATCTGTCAATAATGGTGTTTTAAAATATATCTCTCCATATACATATTTTTATCTGTAAATATATATCAACATTTGTATTCATAGACTATATCGCTGTTTACAACATTAATATCAACAATTGTTGCACCTGATTTTGTTCCATTCCAAACTAAACATATATGCATGAATATTTATATATATATAATAACGTATGTATGTATATTGCAAACATTCACATTTGTATAAATTATTTAAGATTTAATTAATATTATTAGTTTTGTTTTAAATGTGTCCCATTCAAAATATTATAAATGAAGCTGAGCAAATCAAAATAACCCAGAAGGATTTTATGACTTTGCATGGCCTGATGAGCAAAATTAATCTTGATCTGATATCATTACAAGACCAAGGCTGTTATGGTCTTAGACTGTTTTGGTCTTGGTCTTGTTCTTGATCACGATGATCATCAAGATCAAGACTGCTTTTAGTCATGCGAATTTATAGTTGTGTCACGCCCCTTTCGAGCATAGAAATTAGAAATTTTTTCAAGACCACGACCAAAACAAAAACCAAGACTTAATGACTAATATCAAGACCAAGACTCAAAATTAATACCAAGACCAAGGCTCACTGTCCAAGATCAAGATCAACACCAAAACTGTTATGGTCTTGGCCTTGCTATTCAAGTTGCTAAAAGCAGGGTGACCTTAAGAAACATAACATGCTCCAATTGCCACCAAAAATACTGACAAAAGTACTACGTTTATTTTGAAAGTAAATATCATAAGCGGGAAAATGTAAGTTATAGGTACTTTCTTTTTTCATAATATTTATCTTCCATTTGCGCTTTTTTTTAATTACATTTAATGCCAATTGTCAAAATTAAGTAGTACCACTTGATCGAAAATAGTCAAAATTGGTAACCCTATTGAGATTTATACAAAGACTAGCATTTCCCGGTGTACGTTGCTACACCTTCTCTTGGACAGAGGGTGGGGCATCTCCAATTAAACGAAACCAAAGAATGTGAACTATTCTGATGAAATTTATATACGTACAAAATGTCATCTATGTGCGTGGAACAGTTTCAGAGTTATGACATTTTTATAGGCGTGGCACCGCCCATTTTTTCCATAGACATTATTTGCCCCGATACTCTGATAAATTATTTTTTTGGAAACACGAAAAAACGAAGAAATTTTTTTTTTAAATTATTGGTTCCCCACTACGGTAGGGGACACTTGGGTGAAAAAAAATATTTTCTCTAAAATGTCGTAAAAAGTCATGAAACGCGTATAAAACACGAAAAAATCGAAAATTTTTCCGACATCCCTTGAATGAAAAAAAATGTTTTCACTAAAATGTCGTATAAAGTTAGGAAAGTAGAAAACACGAAAAAAAAAAAGAAAAAAATTGTTTAATTTATTGTTCCGCCATCTAAGGCCGTAAATGAAAACCTTTATATGAGCCGTTTATCACGAAATTGGGGCAAGTCCAAAACGAGTTAAAAGTAATGTCATAATTTGAACTGGCTGATATTTTGTCAGAAATGAAATTAAATTCTACTTTCACAAAAAGTTTACTTGATAATGTGGAATTGATGCCATCTAGCTGAAAAGATGATATCGGTAAAATAACGGATCATTATAATACATAATGTGTATGACATTACTTTGTTTTGGACTTGCCCCACTTTCATAATAAACTGCTCATAAAATTTATATTTTATCGGTGATCGGTCCAGATGGTGAGATATAGAAGTACATACATAAGTCTCGGAAGACTTAGTACTTATAAGCAGAATAAGTGAAAAACTTCAATCGGCTATCCGACAGCAAATTTGATGTTACCATTTCAATGGTTGTTGGATTGAATAAAAGTTCAATTCCTTAACACTTGCCTTTTGTGGATGTGTTGGATGAATTTCGAGCTAAATTATAAATTAAAATTTATATTTAATAATATTTATTTAATATATACTCAATGAGTACTACTCATACGTTTTAGAATTGAGTATGAAAATAATCGCATTTCCATAAATTCAGCTTATTAGTTATCATGACTGTGAACAGGTTTTGAACTTAGCTCAAATTATAAGCTTTTATTCAAGACAATAACCGCTGGTTGGTGGTTAAACAAACTAAGTGCAATTTATATTAAAAGCATGGTCACGGTCAAGTGATCAATTTTGCTTAGAATTATTAAAACAAATCGGTCTCGCTCCCATTGTTATAGCTTTCATTTGTATTGCCTTGAATAGGACACAGCCCACCGTTACAATTTCTATGCTTTTTTCTTCTGGTTTTTAATAATAATATGACCCAGTACATATATTTAGCAAAAGTAAGACATAGGTTTTTGTGTTGACTAATTTTGTCTGGTTTTAATTTTATGTTGCTGTTGAAACCGACGCAGTTGTTGTGACAACATCAGCTGAAAATCCATTGTTTGCGGCTGTAGCGGTGATACCAACTCTATGCTTCTCAAACCGCTACCAAGCTGCTCTCGTGCTTCCTCATTGCGCTTATTGTCATCTTCAAATGTTAACAAATCCAAGGATTTGCGTTTTTCTGAAATTAAATTCATTTCTATGTTGGTGGCGTTGCCTTTGACGGTTTGTTGCTGCTTTAAGTCCGCTATGCGGGTCTGTCATTCCTGCAGAACAGCAGCAGGTTGACACAATGGAAATTGCACATCCATCGATTGCTGTTTTTTGGTTAGTGACATTGGTGGTGCCTGTAAATGCTGACCACCACTGGACGATGTTCCACTAAAAGAGTGCATATGATGGAAATGTGAATGGGTGCCTGTTAACTTGGCCAATGGTATACGATATACACGCAATGGTTTCAAGCGTTCTGGCGAATTACTGTATTGCTCTGTTCCGCTGTTACTGTTGCCGCCGCCGCCGCCACTACTACCGGTACTGAAAATGTTACGATATTTGGAATTACGCTTCGTTGGCGACATCGGTGGCATGCTGGCGAGTGATGTTGTCGATTGTTGCAAATTATTGCTCTTGGTATTGCAACTGAGACTGTTGTTGTTGTTGCTGTTCTGATGATGTCCATTGCTTGTACGCGGCGAATTTGGCGGCACTCCCGAATGCTGTTGTAGTGCACCATTTGCTATAGAAGCGCTGCGTACTGAACGTCCTTCAGCGGAATTATAGGATTCAATGCAGGAGTTGCTCTTCGCAATCACTGGCTTCTCTTCGCTAATGTTGTGCGTCTTTTGCAGCGAACGTGCACGCTGTATAATTGGCAAGCCTGTGTGGCCAGCGGCGTTTGGTATTTCCAGTAAATTGGCTAATTCATGTTCTGGATTTATGTGCATTTCTCGCGAGAGAGCTCCCAGACTAGGCATATCCGCACTACTATTTGCATCACCACGCGAAAGCTCCTCATTCGATGATGTTTCACTGGGTGTGGTGACGAGGCGCCGTTCAGGTGTGTTTTCATTAATTTGTAAACCCTTGATGTTGAGATCTTTGGACATGAATTCTGGTGCAGTTGTAACAAAGAATATATCACGCTTGGATGTGATCATCTGCAGTTCAGGCATTATTGCAGTGTGTACTAGATTGCCATTGACAAGCAGCCGTATCTCAATGGAGTCTGATGTGAAACCGAGTATATAGGGAAAGGCGCAGACTACAGACGTGGGCGAGGTGTTCCAATGGAAATCAAATTCGCTGGTGGTGGCATCTTTGTCGTTCAGCTTTTGAAAGTGGCAAGTGTCTGAAAAGGATCATAAATGTTTAGCAATTTCGACAATCTAATAAGGAAGTATATAGGGTGTATAGCATATGGTTATGAAGCTTCTGAGAGGTGTTTTACCAATTTTTTAATTTGAGGTCAAAAAAATATTTTCTAGAACGTTTCATTTGAATGCTCTGCAGCGCAACGCATGAGAGTAATGAGTTGCTATATAAAAGAATGTTTTTTGGACATCAAATCAAAAAATTGATATAATAAAGGTATAACGGAATTACAGGAGATTTACCGATAATTTAAAAAAAAAATAATAAAGGGGCAATAGGACCTTTTTCATATTAAAATGCCCTTCATATTCAAAAAAGAGGAAAAAAAATGTTAAATTTCAACTTTAAAGGCTCAGAACTTTGCGAAATCTTTTTAGCTTTTAAACTAAAAAACTTTCAGAAAGCTCATTAAATCAGCTAAAAGTATTTCGTGAAAAAGTTTTCTCTAAAACACTAGAGTGACCCAAGAAATTTTGTTTTGTAAAAGAATTCTCTTGGTGCAATTTTTTTTTTAGTCTAGTCCTCCTGTATCACCTCCCAAAAGCTTCGTTACCTTATACAGTACACCCTGTACGTATGTGCTTACGATTGTAGCAGAGCAGTAACTCCGTCTCCAATCCATCACAGAGCTCAATAGCTGCTGTGAGTAAGGTTTGATTTCTTTTCGCTGGCTCCACTTCGTGCAGACGTGTTGTGCTGCCCGTTTGATCACATACAATCTCATAATGATATCTGAAAGTGTCAAAAAATTATAAAAGTTTCTAATAAAATCATAGACCAGCATATTACCTATAACCCACACATATCAGACCACCGGCATTTGTATTCGTTGGACCCTCTAATGGCGTAATAATCGTCGGCACATCACTCAAATGTATTTCCTTTTGAAAAATAAAACCCTCCGCCGTCTCTGTGTCATTTTCAGGACACCAAGAAGCCCAAGCTGCAGTATGTTTCCATTGGAAAAGTTGCAATTTACGTCCCACTGCCACTACCAAACGCAAATGTCCACCGTTAACGCGAGAACTTGCATAGAGATGACAACCACGTGTACGTTCAATGCGTCGCTCCTTTACCTCATTACGAGTGCGGCACTTCAGTTGTGGTGCTACATCTTCCACATTTACAGGCAACTGAAATTCACGCAAACGAAAGACGAAAATACGATGTGTATCACGACTGTTGAGGGAACCACCACGTATCAGCAGCAAACCATGTTCCTCGAGGACGCTAAGCTGACGCACATGAAATGATTTCTCAAAAACGAGCTGATTAAATTGATCCTCTGTCATGTGGCATTCATGAAATGAAAAGAAGAAAGGTAGGAAGAAATAAATAAAATGCTTGGATATCATCAGGTAAGTTGAGTGCTATAAATTCACATTTACCTTTCATTAAGAATGTGCCATCATCGGTTGCAATAAATAAACATTCATCACCGCTGCCAAATGAATCACCAGCCAAGGTGCCACGATGTGGAAATGTTGGATAGAAACAATGTGGCTCCCATGGTGGTTTCCGGAATATAGTGCAGGGGCTGGCAGATGCAATGCTTGTGGGTGCATCGCCACGCATGATGGCCTCCAACTTGAGTGCTTGGCCAATGCGCACAAATTCGATTTGCCTGGCATCTTCTTTAAGTTTTGATGTTCTTGGCACATCGTAGAGTACCTCAGAAAAGGCGCGTCTATTTAGCATATTCTATATAAGTTGCGAGTGTGTGTTTTTGCATGTGTATTTGTGTTGTTTCGAATGGGGGGCGAAATAAGCAAAGATTTATATTGTTCAGTCGCCTGTTACTGACATTAAATGCTCTAATCTCAAGTTATGCAAGACATTTTCTCACACTTCATTCAAATTTAATTCAATTCAATTTAGTTCAATTATCTGGGTTGGAAATCGATTTGCATAAGATAAGTACCAACATGTGTTGATACACTGAGATAAAAGATTGTTATGATTTGGGCGAGGTTCCTTTTTTTAAATGTTGCAAATAGCAGTGAAAGTTTTGACTTACTAATTCCTTGATAAGAAAGGATAAAGAGCTGGTTAAGTCTATAAAATACTACATGAAAAGTGATACGACGAACAGTGGTATTTTGTCGAAAAAAGTTATTTTTCGTCCACTAAGTTTCATATATCTAATAATACAGTTTTATAGGAAAATGGAACAGTTTCAGAGATATGTCCAATTTTCTTTTTTAGGGGCATGACACCGCTCATTTTTCTAAAATGTGTTATTTGACTTAGTGCCCTTATCATATGTGCCAAATCTTATTTCTATTTGTCCAACAGTTTTGAAGTTATGATCAGTTTTTTCCTTTATGGGTTGACACCGCTAATTTTTCTAATGCATGGTATTTGTTTCAGAGATCTTTATATATGCACCAAATTTCATTCGTATGCGTTTGATAGTTTCAGAGATGTAACGAATTTTGTTTTTCAAGGGCGTGGCACCGCCCAATTTTCAATGCTATAACCTTCCCCTTGTCTATCCTAACATATTTCGAAATTCGCAAAACCAATGGAAATATAACCATAAAAATATTGGGATATTGCTTTGTGAAAGATATAGTATTAAATGGCTACAAAATTGGTCCGCAAAAAATTAACATCTAAGTCAGGATTTTCGAGATATAGCGTACTTTGAAAAATGTTTACCTTTTTTTTGCTGCGCGCCGCGGCGTTAGCAATTGTCCGCGGAAAATAAACGAGTCAGCTATGTCCAGCTACGTCTCCTTACTATAAAAAAATTAATGGTAAGAATCTACTATTTCAGTTTATGTCAAAAAATGTTATACATATTTAAGCCAAATGAGAAACTCATGAATTTCATGAAATTATGTGTAACACACCTTTAGGGTAAAAGATTTTAAGTTTATTCTATATATGGAGTAGGCGAGTCCGTTGACGTATCACTCTCATTTTGGAATATTTCTTAACCACCTATATCTAGTTAAGCAGGCGCTTCACACCCATTTTAATGCATTTTTCTTGTTGTAACTTATCAGTTGAATCAATCTTATTTCGAAGCCTATTTGTGACAGCACCAATACAAAAGGAACCTTAAAATCACCATTCACATTCATTGTCATACAACCTCTTATAAAAGAAATATTAAAAAAATTCAGTAATTTTTCTGAAAAATTTCTAGGTATGTAGGTAGAGACTAAAGATAATCTTTTAAAAAAAACTTTTCACAGTATATTGCACAATGATATGCAACGAGGCCACGTGAGACCAATGCCACCGCATGTAATTTTCAATACAATCACTCAACCACCCACCTACCATACACACTTCTTCTTCTTCGCCTTCTCACACCTGACAGTACTTACCGATTTGCTGTCACTGACATAGTCTTCATGCAAATCTTTAATCAACATTTCCAAAGTTCTCTCACGTTTCAATGCAAACGTTGGTGTCTGAAATGTTGCCTTCTCAGCATTTATCAGTTTAACCAGCAGAAATTCACGAAACATGGCAATATCCTGAAAGTGAACAAAAGTTCCAATTACAAGAAAATTCCATTAAAGTTTTACAAATGCAAAAACAAAATATATATTTTGTAAGTTATATTTAAAGTAAATTTATAATGAATTTTAAAGAAATATCACAGCAAAGAATAAATATTCTTAAAGATTTAGGAAGAAAAAAAGCAAATGAGGTATAAAGGACATGGCATAGACAATTTATTGTCTGTCGTCTAAAACGCAACCCTATGAAAAACCTCTTATTAATAACTGATCTAAGCCACGTAACATTTGCTTAGGTTTTTTTCTTCTTCTTGTTTTGTATACTCTTAAAAACTGCATTGATGAAGTAGTTTATATATCCTTTATTTACAATATTTGATATATGAAGCCCTTTTGTTCGGCATATTTAAGAATTTTGTATCTTGGTATGTATTCTGATATACCAACTTACGGCCACATAACACTAAACCAGCTTCGAATACCATTCGTTCATTCATTCATTTCTCATACAAAATCATTCCTTCATTCGTACACTGCATGCTTAAGGATATTAAATTCATATTAAATGAGTTAATTAGAAAATAATTAAGAAACCGCTTTGTTCTTCATTCTCAGAATTGTACGTATTTGATTGTCTCTTCGTCTGAGTTTTGTTTTTGCTGCTGTTACCCATTACGAAACATAAAGTAATATGTGTAATGGATAAGGCAGATAGAGTCTTACTTAAAGGACATTGTCACGCAAATGCAATATACTTAATTGCAATTAAAATAAAACTATAACACCTTAACTTGAGGTCGCAAATTTAAAAAACAAAACAAATTAAATAATATTTTATTTTAAAAAGACTGAATGCATTTCGACCAGCCTGCTGTTTTGTTTTTTAAATTTGCGACCTCAAGTTAAGGTGTTATAGTTTTATTTTAATTGAAATAGAGATCGCGGTAATGTTCAATTTTTAATATATAATACTTAATTGCAGTTACATTATTTTAGAGTAATAATTTTTTTGGCCATCATTGTGCCAAAAGCGTAAAATGAAGTAAGCCTAAAAGTATGCAATGCATTTTCTGGGATAGCAAAAAAGCTTTGAAAATGCATGATGCGAACAACTCATCATCTCATTGCAAATGCTGGAACCATTGGTAACAAGCCATCGTTGAATGACACCATAGTATAGGTTCAATTGCAGTGCATTAAGGTAGGTACATTTAAATAAAGTGAATTAAATGAATACATTTTCAAAGAAATTGGAAATAGTTGTGATTTTGATTTTAACACAATCCAAAAACTAAAAGCCGCTTCAGACTATCTGAGAAGTCATAGAGAAACTCTTATGAGTTGTCAAATTTATTACACAAATGATTTATCAGACGAAAACTCATATGAGTTATTTTGGCATTAGATTTGATTCTATTTGGAAAGAGAAGTCATAGGAGTTTTCAAATTTTTTAATGTTGTTTGAAAAATAAAAAATTAAAACAATTTGAACAAAATAAATTAAAAACAAAAAAAATTTGACAGTCAGAGAAAAAATCAAATAGAAAAAACATAAGAAAACGCATATGACTTCTCAGATAGTCTGAAGTGCCTTTAAGAGCGATAACACAGTTACTCGAAAAAAAAGAGTTAATTTAAAAAATATTTCTTATATGCAGTTTTATGCATTTTTTGACTCTAAATCAGATTTTTTTCTCAGAATTGCCACTATACTTGCAGGATTTCAAGATATCTTGCTTGGTGTTGGAGAAAACGCTCTTTTCAGGCTTATGGCGTAGCTACAGGAAAAGGTGAATTTTTTATTTATGGCATTAAATAGCTACACTCTTTCTTATCATTTTAAAACCTGGAACTTTTCCAATAGGACTTTTACTTTTCGAGTTAAGATTCTTTGAAGTCTGAAAACAGCACTATCTCCAGCTTCAAGAAAGAATATTTCAAAATCCTTCATGTAAATTGACAATTCTGATTATGCAGTCCGATTCAGCGTCGAAAAATTCATTCAAAAGTATTGTTTTCATTTACGCGTAACTCCCAAAGCAAAATTGGTGATTGAAGCAGAATGTAGCTCAGTAGAAAAATATATCAGACGGCGCTTTGAGATAAGAAATCCTAACCAAGTCAAAGAAATCAGGTCCATAAAGTGAGCTATGCAGGTGTGACGAATTTCGATGTTTTTTGGTTAGGAATTTCGAGCTATTTTCGAGCTTTTCAACAGTAATTTCGAGCTGTCTGGGAAATTCTCCATTTTCCGCAAAAGCGGAAAAATTTTTCTGCATAGCTGAGTTTATTTTTTCAGCCAGACGAATATGCGGGAAAAGTTACCGATGAAATTTTTTAACGCAGGAATTTCGAGCTACTTTTGAGCTGATTTTGAGCTAAAAGCATTTTCCGGAAAACTCCCAATTTTCCCGGAAAATCCCAATATGGCTAACTTTATTTTTTCAGCCAGACGAATCCGCGGGAATAGTAAGCGATAAAATATTTTAACGCAGGAATTTCGAGCTACTTTCGAGCTGACCTTGAATAAAGTGTTTTCCTTAAATATCCCCGAAAAATCCCAAAAAATTTTTTAAGGGCTTGCTTTATTTTTTTAGCCAGACGAACCCATGAGAATATTTGGCGATCATATCATTTAACACACGAATTTGGAGCTAGTTTCGAGCTCATCAAAAACGAAAAGTGTTTTCCGGAAAACCCCAAACTTTCAAAAAACCTTTTATTATGGCGGTGCCATGACATAATCCCCATTTCGTAAATGAAAGTTATGTCCGCAAATTATTGGATATATTACCGACTAATCCGCGGCCGAAAGCCGCCGCGAAGCCGGTGTTGGATTTTTGGGAGTTTTAAATCTTGAGCTGAGGCCGCAGGCCGCCTACTTGCCCCTACTCTTATGTAAAATTACTGTGGCTAGCAAACTAGGTGTTGAATATATTATAGGCTGATCCGGACATAATCCCCACTTCGAAAATGGGGATTAAGTACGAATAATTTGCGGACATAAATTAGGGGAAAAAAAAATTTTTAAATTTTTTGGGATTTTCCGGGAAAATTTAAGGAAAACAATTCATTCAAGGTCAGCTCGAAAGTAGCTCGAAATTCCTGCGTTAAAAGATTTCATCGCTCACTATTCCCGCGGATACATCTGGCTGAAAAAAATAAAGTTAGCCATAAAAACAGTTTTTTGGGATTTTCCGGGAAAAATTGGGAGTTTTCCGGAAAATGCTTTTAGCTCAAAATCAGCTCGAAAGTAGCTCGAAACTCCTGCGTTAAAAGATTTCATAGCTTACTTTTCCCGCATATTCGTCTGGCTGAAAAAATAAACTCAGCTATGCAGAACAATTTTTCCGCTTTTCCGGAATATGGAAAATTTCCCAGACAGCTCACAATTACTGTTGGAAAGCTCGAAAATAGCTCGGAATTCCCAACCAAAAAACATCGAAATTCGTCACATCTGCAAAGCTCACTTTATGCACCTAAAGAAATCTTTTAATGCAAAAGTACATTATCTTTAAATTCCCAGTAATTTCTCTAATAATTTTTGAGCAATCGATTCGTATAAACTCAAAAGAGTTGGGAATCGAAGTCACCGCCAATTGACCAAAAAGCTAATCATTCCAAGCCTTGAAGGCAGTGGCGGATCCAGCATTATCAAGTGGGGGGGTCGATTGACTACATTTCTAGATAATAATAGAATGTTTTTAATATCTTTACATATAATTTAAAAAAAATGTAATCACTTGGTTTGGGAGGGGGGACGATCGCCCCCCTTGGATCCGCCACTGCTTGAAGGTAATAAAGCCAGTGGCATCGATAAAATTATATCTGAACTGCTAAAAATGTGACCAATGATATCAGCCTCAGTGGAGGCCTCTGAATGTAAAAAGAAAAAAAATAGCAGCTCTGATAAGAGTTCTAAGGAGCACTCGAAGAGTTCTAAAGAAAATCGTAGTAAGTATCCGAAGAAAAAAGTTTATCTGAATTATTTTGCAATTAACATAGAAATTACGAATGTTTGAAAAAAATGGTAGTATGGTACTCTTAAGAACTCTTTGAGCGATATCCAGAACTCTAGTCAGAACTCCTTTATGATATTTTTTTTTTTCTTGAGTGACCTACAAAATCTTTTTTTGCGATTAACATGCAAATTACGAATAATTTGGATAAGTGTTACTAGGATTTCCTGTATAGCTCCAAACTCCAAAACTCTTTCTTGTGAGCTCTAAAATTTTATCAGAAGTTCTCTACGTGAAAAAAGCGACACTGAACAAATAGCCTCCGATTTTTGATCAAGTTTCACAGAACTATTTTAAATTTTATGAAGGAATTTCGGAAATATTTCCAACGAACTCAGCACTTTTAAAATTTTTACGGTTTTCGAAGACTGCGGAGCCAACTTCACGTAAGTAGTAGTTTGAGCATTGCAGATATTAATATGACATCAAATAAGGTTTCTTGATTTCATCATCATTGCTTACAATTCTTCATGGGTTTCGACTTGAAATAAAGATACTTAGCTCAGTTCAGCATAAGACAAATCTATCGAATTTGCAAAATGTTACCAAATGTGTGAACTCTCTGAGTGTACTGACCCGTAATGAAAGAAAACGATTTCTGTCCTATTTTTGGCTTTTTTTCCTTCATACTTTCCTTAATTACATTGTTGTTTATCTTGTTATTTAAGAATTTATATGCATTTGTTTTAATCAATTTTTAACAAATGGTAAATTTTTTCCCAAAAAAAAAAAGAAATAACAGTTTTTGTATACACACTGAACAGCGGTGCTACTGTGACTAACCAATGAAGCGCTAAATTGTTCATTTTAATCCTGCCTGACCTTTACGCATACTAATCGCTTTTTTAACACTACGCACATTACGTTTTGAGGACACTAATGGTTTTATCAAGAGCATTCACCGTATAGCCTCAAACTTTTTCAAGGTTAGTGACCAAACAAACGAATAAAAAGGTGTCATCAAAATATTATTATTATAATGTTGGACAAGTTAATGGAGTTAAGAAAAAGGTTGAAGACTGATAAAGACAATTAAATGCAATATGTGATTTTATAACTTCATTCATTTCAATTAAGTTCAATGATATTAAAACTCTTTCAAAAAACGTGTCAATGAATTCATTAAATTCAATTCAATTTGCGTACATTTGTATTTCTATCATTCAACCCCATTGAGTTGCCTCCATCACTGACAACACTAATCATTCACAAATAGTAAATTAAAGGACACACAATGAACGCACAACGTGTGGCTAACAAAATACAACAGTGGACTTAATTATCTTTAATTAAAAATAAATAAACTTAAACGATTGCTAGATAAATAGATTTACATCACATTATCAACTTCGACCACAAAACAATTTACGACATAAGTTTTTGTTTATAATATTCATTGGAGTTTGTCAAATAGTTTGCTCGTTTGTATTCTTTAGGGTTGCTTTAAATTTAATAGTTTTATTCCTTTAAAAATTTATCAGATAAGGTATTTCATATTTCTTTCATCACAAAAGTATTTTGTCTTTTGTATCGACTTGAATCAACATTTTTGAAATGCAATATCGAAAAAATAATTTGAGATAATGCAATCAAGTTTCATACAAATGCTAGAGATTACCGGTAGTGATGAGCAAACTAAGACCAAGACCAAGACCATAGCAGTCTTGTTCTTGCACACTGAGTCCTGCTACTGGTCTTGGTTTTGATATTGAGTCTTGGTTTTGATCTTGAAAATAATTTTCAGAGATATTGAGTATTCAAAATTTCAAAGCCATATTTTTCCAAAGCAGTTGGGTTTTTAAGATGCCAAAATACAAATTGAGAGATGATTTTATCTTCAAAACGGGAGTGAAACAACTATTAACTATAAATTACCAAGACTGAAAAGTAGTCTTGGTCTTGATGATTATCGTGAGCAAGACCAAGACCATAGGAGTCTTGGTCTTGGTCTTGCAAAAATATCAGCGTCTTGGTCTTGGTCTCGCAAAATTACCAAGACCAAGAACAAGACTCAAGACCAAGACTAATTTTGCTCACCACTAATTACCGGTGACATTTTTTAGCATAAGCCAACCGAATTCAAACAAGAGGGACTGTAATGACTAGAGCTCTGCACAAGAGATATTGAAACATATCCGTAGTGAATTTTTTTTACTCGCACATTTTACACTGAACTAAAGCATTTGAATCAAAAAATTCGAGATTCAAATCTTCACTGCTCACTCATTTCATTTTAACACTGCAGTACACTTTCTTGTTTTATCACTGTCGTTAAAAAAACCTGATTGTGACGCCGTTTATGGACGGTCCCTAAGTTTATCTAAGAGTTTTAAGACTAAAACTTTATTTTTTTCTTTAAATATGTGACTTAAGTAAGATTTACATAAAAAAAGCAGGTGGCAACCCTGTGAGTTTTCGTATAGGTTTATCTGAGCGTTTCTGAAACCAAAAATTGAAATTAAGTCACAAAAGTATGATTTAATCAAAATTTTGAGAAATTATCAGGTGGCAACCCTTCAAATTTACGTTGATTTTTAGAAAGTTTAACTAAGCGAAATTTAATTTTTCCTAAACTTTCATGAGGTTTGATCTACTATCACGTACAAGGTACGAATTGTATGAGGTACGAAGTACGAGCAGTACAAGGTACGTATAGTACGTGGTACAAAGCTCGTATCAAATGTACGAACTTTACCAAATTCACGTACCTGTAAGGACCTCAAATTCTTGTAATTTGGAGGTACGTGATTTTGTACCCCTGATCCTGAATTCACGTGCTTACGTGTAGTACAAATTCACGTGATCAGAAAGCACTAATTTACATGATCTTCAAGATTTTCATGATTCTTAGATTTCCTCTGCAACGACCCTTTCCAGGTAACTTTTAGTGTTTGATGTTCTCTACTGCCTTTTGTATACTTCTGAAGAACTTTGAGTTGAAGAAAAGAGAACAATTTGATTTTTGCTTGTGCACTCAAAAACTTGTAGCCACACGCAAACCTAAAGACTTTGATTTTTGTTTCAAATAATCCAGTTTTGCATTGGCCCGCATAGTTGGCCCGCGAAAGCAAGTCTGTTTAAAGATTATTGAGCCAATTATGATAAAATTGATATTTAAAACAATAATGAAAAACTGAGAAACTAAGAAAATACTCTGTCTATCATTTATTATTTTGAGAAATCGTATAATATAGTAGATATATTGGCTTTAAAAGCAATTTTCCTAAGAAACTTACCGTAAATTCCGGTGGATTTGGTAACGTCGGTCCAAAAGGCGGTACATTTTCATCACAAAATATGGCCAAACGATAGGTCTGTTCAATTTTTGTAACAACAGCAAATATATCTATAAATAAATTGTGTTAAGGAAATGCTTTTTTTGTGTGATCGTATTGGAGAGAAAAAAATTTTCAAAGGGTAGCAAATTCAATTTTAAATTTTTAAAATATTTTTTAATGCAACTGTGCGCATAAATTAAATTTTTGCACGTTTTTCATATGCAATTAGTATTGAAAAAAGGATACGTGTAAATTGGCTCTTAATCCAAGTAGGGTCGAATATTGTTGGCAGCACTTTGGCATCCTCTTCGCCTCCTCCACCACCGTCGCCGTCGCTATCTTGTGCTGTAGAATTTTGCTCAATAAATACAATGTTGACAATATCGTTGCCAATGTGACGTTTCCTCTCCACCTGTAGTTGTGACACAAAAAGGATAAAAATCAAAATAAAAATCCACTTAGTAATTTGTACTACAAAATTAAGTGCAAGAATTTTTATGTTTTTCCGCACCTGTTGTCGATTATCTCTGGAAAATGGCAACAAAGTTGAAACATGAAACATGATTTCATGTCCTTCATACAAAGTGTACACAGAATATTTGCCAGTCATATCGCCTGCGAGCAGATGGTGGGAAGAGGAGTAAAAAATAAATGCAAAAAGAGAAGAATTTTTAAAATAAAAAGGTTAACCATGGTTAATTGAAAGCAATCAGGAACACAGTAAATTTGATTTTTTTTTTAATTTACATAGGATTGCCAAGTGTGCTGATTTATTATTATTATTAAGTTACAATTAAAATTTAAAAATTAAAATTTAAAGTGCACTTCTACTACGTTTTCACCGGAGATTTATGCTACTAGACTTAGCTCCAAATCTCGGCGTTAGTCACGTGATTTGCCATACAAAAATAAGTCTACTTCTGACGAGATTTATTTTAAATCTGTGTATAAATCTTTTCACGGCTTTTCGACCAAATGGCATCTAAGTATTAACTTTAAGAATTGGCACTAAATGTCATAAATAAATTCTAAGAAGAAAAGGAAAAACATTTTTAATTTTCCCGCTTATGATATTTACTGTCAAAAATAAATCTCTTTCAGATGGTGGAAACGAGTTAAATTTAACATCTTGAGACCGATGGGGTCACATAGGACCCCAAGTATTTTTTCATACATCACTGTTTTAATTAAAATTAGTTTCAAGAAGTACTCGAATGCAGTTGACATGCTCTAGAGAGTTGTTCAGTATAGTCTAGACTTCAAATTTGTTTTAATTGTTTGGCAAAATACGGAACGGTTTTATAGCTTTGGCCAAAAATGGTAAAATTTTTGCTATTTTTTTGATTTTGTGGCCCAAAACCCAATATTTTCGGGTTAGTTTCCTGAACGCTTTCCTTCCTTTAGTCTACATCTAAAACTTCGTAAAATATAGGAAAACAAAATCTCAAACGGTTTACGACTTATAGCCGTGGGAACTTTGAAAAATCAGTTTTGAAGCAATTTTTATAGCACTATAAAATTCGACCTGGAGCAAAATAAGCGAAACACATGTAGGGTTTTACTAGTAACATCATGGGCTTTCAGCAACAGCATTCAAAAAATTTTTTGGATTTTTTTTTGTTGCATTGTGTAATATGACTCCACCATTTCCGGCTATGAGAGACTTTTCCGGACCCACTTTTTTTTCTTAATTTTAACACAAGAAAACTTAATCCGAAGTTAATTTTTCGATATCTACAAGGGTCTAGGCTTCGGTCTCAAGGGGTTAACGACGAGATTCATAGATCTCATCACAGCTAAATCTCCGGTGGAAACGTAATATTAAACTGTATACAGAGCAGAGCAGTTTGCTTTGAACCATTTAAGTTCAAAGGAAATCAGTCCTGTGGTTTGAAGTTTGTTATCAGGAGACCCCATGCTCCGAGAGGATATACAGAAGACAAACTGAAGTAGAATAATTTTGTCGGATTACGGACTTAGGATCTTTTTTTTTTGAATCTGATATCAATTTTTCTATCTCGCCAAGAAATGCTGTTTTTAGGTATATGGCACACTTTCAAGAAATATTTTAATTCATTTTATCCAATGGCATTGATAAGCCATAATCGTCTTTATTGAAAATTTTCTAGTAACTTGAACAATCCATTAAAATCAAGGTATTTTAGCTCCATATATATTTGTCTTGAGGTAAGATACCTTTGCTTCAGCGCATGATATATCAAGAGAAGAATATAAGTGGTGATGAGCAAAATAAGCTTTGATTTAGAGTCTTGGTCTCATTCTTGGTAGTGTTTTCTAGACCAAGATAAGACGTCGACATAGTTTCAAAACCAAGACCAGGACTGTTATAGTATTGGTCTTGGTCACGTCGATTATGAAGACCAGGACTGCATTCAGTTATTAGGTGTATCACGCCACTTGCAAGCATACACTCATCTTTCAATTCGAAATTTGACATCTTAAAAACCCAACTGCTTTGGCAAAATAAAATTTGGAAATTTTGAATACTCGACAATCTTTAGAAATTTTTTCAAAAACGAAACCAAGCCACTGACTTAATATCAAAACCAAGACCAACAAGACTCAATGTCCAAGACTACAAAATTCAAAGCAATACTTTGTAAGGAAACTGGTCAATGTCATTGTCAAAAATAGATTAAGTATATTGTAATTCTGATGTTACATCGAACTCACCTCAAAATAGAGATTTTTGCACATTAAAGCAGAATATCTTATTTATTAGGAAGGTCGAACCCTCTATATTAATTTGAAATAATCGAGAATGGCAAACAATTTTAGGACTATGCCATATCTAATAATATCTTTTTGGCAACCCTTGCTTAATATACTTATAATGGATAATTCACGTGATTTACCTTTAACATCCAAACCACCACGAAAACGATCCCAGCCTTTGAGACGTACACGTTCTCCCAGTACATCAAGGAAATCTTCAAAATCTTGACTGGCTTCCACTATAAAATAAAACGAAAGACAAGATGATGATAGTTTGTTAAATGAAAAGGGAAGAAAAGAGAGTTAGTTAATGAGTGTTAAAATAACAAAAAATTACAACCAGCAGTAAACAGGACAACATGAATAAATAAACAATAGGCAAAAGGACAAAAGCAACAATGGCATTTTTAGCAAAACCAGCAGCTGCCTTCAGTCCAAAAACCTTAGACAATGCCGTCAAGGGAATAATTAACATGGTAATTTAGCAAGAACAAAGATGCGTATTTGCTAGAAAAATACCGCAGTATAGAACTTTTGATAGTCGGCATGAAAAAAAAAATAAAATAAAAAAAGAAAACTTTGCATTCAATGAAATATGAAGATGAAAATCTTTATACAATGAAAGAAAAATAGAAAAAATTAACATAAATAATGCGCTCGTTGCCTTTTCCTTTTCACAATATATTCCTTTGTTAATTCTTTGTATGAATATACAACATACCATTACTCAGCATTTCATCATCACAGTTTTGCCCAGGCTTCATATATACAACGCCAAACTTAAAATTAACCGAACCCTCTTGTTCCTCCAGTAATAGCAGATCCTTTTGTATATCTGCAGAAAAGATTTCTTTTGGATTTTTCGTCGCTGTTGCATCTATGCCAGGGAAGTGCGTTAATATTTGTTTAACTGTCAGCTTTTGATTAGACTGATAGGGTAAGGATATTTTTTGTGCTCCCTGTAAATGGAAGAACCAGAAATTGATGAGTAGTGAAAAATTAATATGTGTTGGTTAGGGAAAGTGTTTGAGTAAGTTAAATTACTGGCAATTTAATTAATGTGTTGGTAATAAAGGTAAAACTATTTGCTGCGTTTGCAGTGGTGAGGTTAATTCGAATTTCATGTCAAAGGTCAAAGTTTCCATTTGATTTGCTATACTTTGTAGCTATATTTATAAGCTTCTTGGCAGTTACAAAAAAAAAAAAAATTAATCCTTTTACGACTACGGGGACATATGAGCCCAAAGCCAAAATTAAGAAATTTAAATAATTAAGGGAACGTTGTAAGCCATATTGATAGTTTTGTTAGTACGCATCTCAAAATGTATCTCTTTCTAGAAAAACCTAAATTAGAGCCGTATGTGCCCATGGTCATTTAAAGTAAAATGACAGCTCATTTGGTATTTGACATATTATCACAGGGTGAAATAATACTTGAAGTTGCAGAAAACGCTTTTTTCAGGCTTATGGCACTGTTCTAAAAGATGGTATGATTAAATTTATTTAAGGCCTCGAATACCTATAATCTATTTTATCAGACTAAGCCTTATAACCTTTCCGAATGGACCATTACTTTCCGAATAGCTACCCTTTAAAGAAAAGTTTCCTCAGCCCCAATCCATACAAAAGTTTTTGGAAAAAAAAAAATTACAGAAAAACACAACTTTTTGAATTTTGATTTCAAGATATGTTTTTTGGATGCCAAGATTTCCTTAGGGTCTTGAAAGGGTTAATTTAAATAATTTTCAAGGTATTGTTACATCTAATTGTTTTGTTAAAAAATTTTGATTTTGACGGCAGATAAAGCTATAATAAAAATTAAAATTTCGACGCAGAATTTTTGATTCTGAATCCAAATCCTATTAGGACACAAATCGGAACCCTCATTTGCATCAACATCTTGTATTTAAAGTATTAATAATATTAAGAACTAATCAAGGTTAAAATATGTAATAAATTTATAGTTAAATTAGTCTAGAATTAATTTTAAACTAAGGATTTTTTAGTAAGTAGATAGTTTTAGGAAAATCGAATCGAATAGGCTTGACAAACTATCGTGCAACCGCTTGACAAACTGTTGGACAAGAGTTGCATAATGATCGCGTGCAGCAGCAACCCTGGTCTCGAAACAGTGAGTGCCAACTGTCAAATCCTATCGATAAAAGGAAACAGCGGAATGATGGAATGCAAGTTGCGGCGTTGGTATCGTTCTCCAGTAACCCAACCGGCAACGAGGTAAGACGTGTTTTTTAAATATTTCAACCATCTTTGAACAAAACTGGTACTTTCAAGAGAGAACTAATACTCACGTATCAGCGGACACTGACTGAGACCGTAGGCTTGTTTTCTGAAGAATTTCCTAACCTAACCCGAGAGTGTAGCGGTGGCGCGGGCTCTCGTAAACAAACAATTACAGGTAGCAGAGGACAACGGGGAAGCAGAGGTGGCACGACTTTCTTGAATGGTATGGTAGTTGAAAGTACCAGTTTTTTCCTTTTCTCCGAAATATCGTAAGCAAAAATATTAAAAAAGTTAATTTTTTGCACTTTCTTAAAGTTTTAAGTAGGGATATCTCAAAAATTGTGACGTTTTAGAGCTAAATTCCCTGGAATGATTTCGATTCAGTATCAAACAATACATCGGTTATGACTATTTTTGTTTCAGTGTAGTGGTGTATATTTTAAATTATCAAATAGCTTTAACTCGTAATGTAAAAGCTACCATCTTTGTATTGGATTCATAGTCTTTTCAGAAGACCTAAGAAGTAAACTACGGAGCGTTTTTATTCAACTGAGCACTAAAAGAGTAGTAAAAACCGTCTTTTTTTGCATATAGCAGAAAGTGCTACTTTTTCAAAATAGAACATGAAAATCGATTCCTAGTCCTAGTTATGGAACATTTTTGTGATTTTTATGTAGCAGTTTTGGCCAATCTCATATTTTGAAAAGTTAAAAAAATTCATAACTTATAAAACATACGATCTTAATTTTTGGTTCATATGATTATTTTTTGTTTTCTTTACACAAAATATATTTTGGAAGGTCAACAAAGTGGGTTATGGTGCGTTTTTTTGTAATTATAGTACTAAAATAGTACTAACTTTAGTACTTTTATGAGGTTGTGCTCATAACTTGATTCAATGCCTTTCCAAAAATTATGTAAACATAAAAATTAGTTAAGAAGTGTCCGAGTTATGGATAATTATGTGAAAGAGTGTTTGTCACAATTTACCGATTTTCCACTTTTTGCATCCCTCCAAAACCCATAAAAAATAGCAATTTTTATTTTTTTTTTTTTATTTTTATTCGTGTTAGCATGAAATGAAGACATGAACTTAATTTCAGCGAAATCGGAGTGTATGTATGTATTCTCCTTTAACTCCTAGGAGGAGCATAGGGCCAAAATATCGTAAGTGGGTGTGGCAAATATTGTTATGGCAGGCATGGAATGGCTCTAAAGCCATTGTTGTTTTTTTTTAATCTACAGACAGTCAGATAACTTTTGCATATTCTAAGTTCAGAAAAAACTACATTACCTTGTAAGAACTGTCAAAATAAATATACAATTTTAGAAATATATGAGCACACGATGTTTCCGAGGTACTTACATAACACGTTTTGTGGAATACATACCCTCAATGTGTATGAAGTGAAATTATATCTGGCAACATTTTTGAATCATTGCTTATGTTGGGTCTCTGATGTATTGTGCTCATGACAATAGTTCATTTGTTTAAAGTATCAAATACTTTAGAGTAATATATTGTAGGATATAATATCTTTGCGCATTACTTCAATAGTTAAGGAGAAAAATGTGTCCATCGAATCGAATCTGGGGCAATAGCTCAAAAACCAAGAATGGGCTAGAATTAAAGATATATTTGTCCGATGTACTATCGTATTCAATATCGCAAACTCGTTACCAACCACGAAAAATGTCATTCAATGCGATACATTGGTCATCAGAGAATAAAGATCCGCAGACATTGGCACTACTGAAGAAATCCTGATGCATCGAGTACATAGGAAGACTTGGTCGACCAACTGTCAGAAATTTTATCAAACACCCAACAGCGCGTTGCAGCTTTTCTAAAGAATTATTTTGATTAAGTTCAAGGAGAAGCAATAAATCTCCGACACTCAGAACTCTTGTTGAGTTAATTTCTTATTAAAAAAGTTTTTACTCTCTTTTTCGAAATGGACTACATTAAGGGCACCAGAAGAAGCGTTTTTTTAAAAATGGTGTCTACTTAATATATTGCATTATGCGAACAATAACCTCATGATTAATTGACTTTTCAAAAACATCGCGTACACTGAAATGTAGTTGAATTTCCTTTTGCAAGTAGTGCTAGAGAAATTGCAATAGATTTGCTTGGAAAGTAGGACAGCGTCTAGTCTGGGTAGTATGTAGTACATATATTTAAATATCACAACGTACACAGTGTTGGTGCCAACGCCAGCGAATGTGGGTCGATGTGCAAGATGTTTTTAGCTTCTTTTTTTTTTCTACTATGTACCATGAAAAAGTAAACTATGCGTACCGAAAATTTTAACTTTTGCTGACTGCCAAAGCGTAACGCTAAACGCCATGGAGCCACAGCTTGGAAAATAACATGGCAACACTTAATTTAATAAAGTAGAATACACTACAAACAGGAAGAATACAAAAAGGAAATGTTGAGCAAGTATTTAAATACAAAAATTAATACTCGTATATCTGCAAAGGAGAAAAATATAAATTCAAGTTTTTGTTGACAGATAAGAGGTTTTCTCATTGTTTTGGTATGTCATTAACTTAAAAAAAAAACAGAAAGAAAAACAATTTCACCACCTTGAATTACAACGCAGGAGGACTATTTCATTAATTGATTATTTCTGTCATTAACATTAGGGTGCAGTAAAAACTTAGTCTCTAAGTTCAAGAAGCAATTTCCATGGAGTCATGTCTTTAACAAAGTATTTTTAATTTTACAGTTAACTGATGTATTTTACATGAACTGTATTTAAAGCAAAAAAATCAAGACTCAAACGTTCACTGTACAATGATTTCATTTTGACACTGAAATACACTCAGGTGTTTTATCAGTGTCAAAAAAATGCCTTTATTCTAACAAATACTTCAGTGTAATGTATTTTATAATGACAAATACTTCAGGTCAGTGTAAAATAGACGAGTAGAACAACTACAGTAAGACTTTTAATATGGTAACCCAGAATTGAAGAAGCTTTCATACATTTTCGCGAGAAAGAGAAGGAAAAAGAGAGCGTAAGCATAAAAACAGCAGTTAAGGTTGTTACATTTGGCCTGGCCCATAATTAAATACCCTGCACCAAACTACATTTTGAAAATTGTACTTTTACAGCGGTGCCACGCCTTCATGTTCGAATCAACTTAGTTCTCTAGTCCAATTCAACAAAGATTCTGATGAGAGTTTGCATTTACTATTCTTAGTTTTTTGAGTGTTTTGCTTATATGGGAGGTACCACGTACTCTTTTTCACTTTTGGTTAGTTTTTGCTTTAAACTTGCATTTACTATATCTAGTATTTATGTCTATTTTGGTTGCGGTATCGTGTATAATGCTCATAAAATCGGTTTTTGAACATATTTTTTATATGGGCGGTAAGCGTGTCTGATGACCGATTTTGCGCATTTTCAATCCCACGAGCTAACTTTGGTGACGGAGGCAGAGTACCAAATATCTTGCTTAGTTTACCCATAAAAAATATTTCGACAGACGGACAGCCAGCCAATCAGCCAGACGAACAGACGAACATGGCTATTATGACTCAGGAGGTGACGCTGATCAAGAATATATGGGCATTTCACAGGTGACGAACGTGACTTTTGTAAACATTTAAAGTGCAAAAGAAGTGGAAGTAAAACATATTTTTGTTTTAGTTTTACGTTACATTATAGCTCTTAGGTAGCACCATAATTAGTGCAAACGTTATCAGCAGACGAAGTTCCGGTTCTAAATAAGATACACGCAAAAAAAGACGCAGAACGAACGTGACAAAAATAGAAGTAGTTCTCGTGCCTATTGAAAGAAAGTCAGAATTCAGCGAAACAAGTCAGAATTTTTTTGTGCGAGTAATCTAAGTACAGTACAGTACAGTAAAGTACAGTACAGTACAGTACAGTACAGTACAGTACAGTACAGTACAGTACAGTACAGTACAGTACAGTACAGTATAAATTACTTTCAGAAAAATAAAATTTTCTTTATTTCTTTTTAACACCCTGCCAAATGATTCAAAACGGAAATTTCCTGTCATTTCTTAAATTAATACGCATTTTATTTGAAAATAAAAAAAAAGTTAATAGCATCACTCGATACCTGACCAACGACAATAGAAAAAATGGCCCGAATTGGTAGGAAGACAAATTAAAAGTGTTGCCTTCCGAGACCAAGAAGAAAAATCAAAAACGATATTTATTCAAATGACATACATTTTTTTCGTAATAAAAAAACCACAAAAAAAAAAAAACACAAAAAAGACCATAATAAAGCCCGAGTTTATCACTTTATTAAGAAGGTAAAAACAACAACATTAGACATAAATAAACTTTAATTTTTAAGTAGGTGAGGTGCGTTGTATCCTTTCTACGCGATTTAAAAATCGCATGCTTAGCTTATGTAAATTAGTTGGTAAAAAAGTCATTTTGTGTCACTTTAGTAGACACTAAAACGGCTACAAATTTTGTTTGAGCCAATGTTAGTATACATTTTTTGGTTTTTTTTGTTTCGGACTTTCCCCAAAAGTATACAAATTAATTCCGTTTGTTGGCGGTTTGAGGTTCGTTTTGGGTACAATTTTATTTTTAGCTCGTGAGAATGTTCACACAAGTAAAATTAGAAAAACAAAAACAAAACAATGTCCTTTTTCAAATGTCACTACCATTACAGTAAGTGAACGGATTTGTGTTTGACAAATTTGGCAGGATATTATTTTGAAAATAAAAAATTACCACTTGTTAAGATTGCGATCTGAATTTAAAATGAATTCATTTGCGTGTGAAAAATATATGTGGTTTGGAATGTATAATAGACACTGTGACAGACATTGATACGAATGCAAATGAAATTTTATTTTAGGTTTGAAATTTGAATGATTTATTAACTTCAATTACTGAGTCGTAGAGTAAATAATGAGAAATATTCAAGTTATTAATTAGATTTGCAAAAACCATAACTATTTTTACTGCAAGTTGAGTAACGTTTGTTTTAGCGTCCGTAAACTTTTTTATGGTACTGTTGAGTTAAAGCTTTGAATAAATTAATGAATTATATTTTGAAAATGGATATTTTCCCTTATTTCACTTATTTTTATATCAATTGCTGCTTCAGCCTGTAGTTCATAAAAATTCTTATGTCAACAAGACCTTTATCTTACAGAATCTAATTTCGTCTATGATTTTTTTTTTTTTTTTGGGTTTTCTATTTAATTTAATCACTAACCCTTTGATGTCTAAATAACTGCTGCTCCTTTTTCTGCTCATTATTAACAGTTGAATCCCTTTTTTTTCTGCTGTTGCTTCCTTATAGATATCAAAAGTCCTTTTGCGCAACATTAAACAAACAGTACATGGGAAAATAATTAGGAACGTAGAATATACAAAATAAATATTTGCCAATCAAACTGTAAATTTGCGCTTCATAGAACTTTTAATATGCCACTTGTTAAATGAAAAAATGTATTTCGTTTTTTTGTAAATTTTTCTACTTTTTATACGCTCGAATATCACTTGGGAGCAATTTTCTACACTGAGTAACATTAATTTTATACATGAAATAATTTTTTTTTTAAATTTTAACCCAAAATAGAAAAACACTAGGGAGGTTGTTTTTGGTGTTAGCGCACTTTTATTATTACTAGAATCGCGCAGTGGTCAAAATTTGACCATAATTACATTAAACAATTTAGGTACTTTTTGGACACTTTTAGTACTTTTTTTGCTATTTGGTACGAAATAGAAAAGCTCCTTTATCATCCACGGTATAACTCAAACGAAATATAAACAAAATAAAAAACATGAAGTTTGTGCTTTGCTTTTTGTCATACTCATTGTGCTTTGTCCTCTCTGTGTCTCTGTGTGACCGTGTATTTTGTTGTTGTTAAAATTGAAAAATTTGAATTTAATTTTACCTAGCTTAAAGTCAAAATATTAATACAATTTTAACTTTGTGCATATCTACACACAAATACCTTTCTAGTGGTGTTTAATTCAAAGTTGTACTCCATTTCTAACATAGTAAAAAAAGATGGACAAGTTTTGTCTTGCGTGTTAATATGTAGATAAATCCTTTGTTTAACGTTGTGATCTGTCTGACCATTTTGAAACTTATAACGTTTTTTTCTGTAAATACTTCGGTTAATGCTATTATGACTTTTCAAACACGAAAAAACGAATCAATGCCAATAAAAAAATTGTATTCATAATGCAACTTAAGGAGTAATTTTCACGACAATTCAACCAAAATATACATAAATACTACGAACTGTAAGTGTAAGCTCTGACCCAAAACTGGGCGAATTCGGTCAAGATGGCGTGGCACCTCCCATATAAGCAAAAGCTTCAAAACGTTATACTGAAATCATTTTTTAAGATAGGGAAACTGATGCTATTGTGGTATAGTTTTTCAATGTGGTATAGTCGCATATCTCCAATTTGGGAAAGAACCTGCAAATGTCACTGCTTTTATCTTGTCAGAAAGCATGAAAAACCTGGGATGTGTTGCTCTCATGGACCGAACAGAAATATTCCGATGTAAGTTGAACGAAACGTTTGTCGCGTGTGGTCGATGTAATTTTTGGAATTTTTTGTAGTATAGTAGGGCTTCGCTAATGTGGTAGTATATGAACATTTCTTGATATTCTTAACATTATTTGATGGCTGTTAATTTTTTAATAAGAGCTATGAGTTTGAGACCAATGTAAATGTTATGATGAACTTATTTCATGCCTTCCAAACTTTATATTTGGTTATACAGTATAATTATACCACATTGTCCTACCATACATACCACATTACCTGCCAACTTTTTGAAAACAGCTTTTTTGACTTTTTTCAGATTTTGCTCAGTAACTTTTCTTAATGAAATTGCACACTTTTTATTGAAAAATATTCTGCTATCAATAATTCACTGATAAGCATAAAAAAATTTTGCTGAATTTGATCTAACGGTTCTCTTGCAAACTTCTAAAAAAGATTACCTATACCACACTAGCAACAGTTCCCCGAATCGAACTAAATTTTACTCAGACACTAAGGACTATAAATGCATGCTCTCAACAAAAACTAAGTAAATTCAGACAAGAGAGCATGGCACCTCTCATATAAGCAAAATTTTCAAAATACTTCAGTGTAGGATATTTTATGTTTGGCCAGGCTAAAGTTTACAACCTTACTAGTTTCAACTTTATATTATCAATTTAGTTAATTCTTTGTGAAAACACAGCCCAATTTTATTCATTTCTGAAAAATATCATTCAATGAAATTAATTTTGCCTCATTATCCCACTTTCAAAATTAACGTATCAGTCTATTAGAAATCAGATTTCTTAGTAGATTGTCTAATTCTCCTCTATCCTAGCTCACCTGCCCTCCCGGCAAGATTCAGACTTTTTGTCTGACTCTTAGCTTTTCTTCATTCTAATTTCCTTCGACCCAGATCGCACCTGCCTCTATTAGAAATCATACTTCCTAGTCGATTGTCTAGCCTGTCTTCTCTTTAAGGTTCAGACCATTCGTCGATCGCTTAGCTTTTAGAACTTTTTAATTTCCTTCTGAACCAGATCGCCTTTGCTTCTATTAGAAATCAGACCTTTTAGTCAATTGTTTAACATTCCTTGGACCCAACTCGTTTATAATCCTATTAAAATTAAGTATTTATCATCAAAAACCAACCATTCCTACATTCTTACCCCTCTTGTCCCAGATCGCTTGCTCTGCCAGAAGAGCAAGGCTGGATAAGTAATCGGATTAAGTTTATTTTACAAATTGTTAAGAAGAACATCATACTACTTATATAAAATACAAAGTCTGTCTGTCTCTACATAACTCGAGAACCGTTTGTCCGATTTGCATGATTTTTCTTTTTGTTCACAGATAATTTGCCTGGTAAGGTTTAAGGATACATTTCATTTTGAAATATCCTAGGCTTCGTCCAGGTAGAAAAGTTCATAATTCGAAAACCAGTTATCCGATTAGCAAGATTATTATCTTTCGAAGACATGTTATCCGTTTACATTCCAGGACAAACTCTAGCTAAAAATTCTTTCGGCTTCGTTCAGGATGGGACAAATAACATCCGCTGGAAAAATGGGCACTTAACTATTTGACAGGGATGAATGATATTAGGTATATATGCAAATATTGAAAACGTATCGGGAATGGGCGAACCAAGTCGCTCCCGGGGTAGCTAGTTAAAATATATATTGCTAAAGTTAAGAAAATAAATAATGTGAACAAATCTTGAACTCTCGAAATATCAAATAAACTCAATTATTAAAGAAACTTGTATTTCTCTCCCTACTATGTTGAAATGGACTTTGAATCCTGGAAATATTGAGTATATCCCAGCTATAAAACTGTAGAAACCGGATTTCGTTACAAAAGGTGTGTGCATACTTAAGAAAAATTAAACAATTGTTAACCAGTGTTATTTGTTTTGTATTTGTAAAATAGAAAGAAAGTCTGAATAGAAGCTAAACATTGTTTTTTTGTTATCTTATTTTGCTTATTTATCTTTAATTTAATGCTGCTGAACTTGCAACATTAAAAACTAAATGTTAAAAAGAAAGAAATCATTTTCAGAGCAGGAGCAAAGCAAGTACCTGCAATAATGGTAAATCTGCAGAAAAAAAAAGTCCTAAAAAATATAAAAAAAATTCTGTGCAAAAAACAAACAAAAAATAAATACCCACAATAGAAAGTGAAAATGTCGGCACTTGTTAACATGTTAATACAAAGATATATACAATGTATAAAATATATATGAAATGTCGAAATTGCTTTGTTTATTCCTTATTTCACTTCCTACAGAGATAAAAGATTTGTTTGTTGTTTTTTTGGAAATAAAAAGTAGCAAATTGTAAAAGGAACAAGTAGGGTAAGCTGGGGTACATTTGACACTGGGGCACATTTGACTTTGCCATTTTCGGTGTGAACACGCTTTTCGAACCAAAAACCTGAAATGCAGAAACATAACTAATTAGAGTGGAAGCAACGTAATGTACTTTGGCAGTTCTCTTTCAACTCCTCCCGCGCTTATATGTTTTTTTGACTTTTTGTGCTTTTTTTTGTTATTTTCGGCATCTTGTTCGTAAGGGTTTTGCAAATAAAGTTGTATGGTTTTTTTAAAGTAAGTACGCAAATTTGGTAGCACTAACCTTTATAATTAATAGAACAAAAGTGTTTTTTATCAAGGTCAAATAGTTTGAATTTTAAAATATTTTTAATTCTTCAAGAGATTTTGGGGCACATTTGACTTTTGTCGAAGGGGCACATTTGACGTTCTGCAGACATATGTGTTTGTGTATTTTATAAGACTTTCTAGTTTTTTATGGTATGCCACTACAAAATGAAGGCGAACAGACGCAAAGGCGATGAAAAAAAGTTAAAAACGCTGTTTCTTATATCGGAAACCAACAAGGAACACCGACTTTTGCCACAGAATCAATTTCATTTGATTTGATATAATTTCTTACTTTTGTTTTGTCTACTATACAAGATTTTTGAATAGATGCTTTCCGGGACCTTTTCCACTTATTTTAATTTGAAAATCTGGATGGATGAAATGCCGATGTAAACATATTAACATCAAAGTTCATCATGTATGCGAAATTTTTACTAATAATCAAATCGATTTGAAATACGTCCCATCATGTGACAGCGCTGCAGATATCTTGACAATGGTGTTACCCAAAATCCAGACCAAAGAAATTTCCACCATGCTGGGTCTTATCTTATTTAACATTTTATGTTGATGTTTTCATTAAGGGAACTGTTGGAAATTGTACTTTATATTGAAAACTTGTTTCATGTTTGATGTTTGCCTGACTTTGAGGAGTGCAATTTATTTTAAACTACCAACTCCAACTAATCCAGCCTCAACTTCACGTTCACGCACTTAATACGTATTTGACATCGACTTATATATAAAATAAGTCTTCGTTAATACATACATACTTATTATTTGCATTTATATGAAAAAAATATATGTATTAATGTTTTTTTCATGTTTTTGTGTTTTTTTTGTGAGTGTCAAATGTGCCCCTTGCAATGTCAAATGTGCCCCGTACCAGGGGCACATTTGACAAAATGACTTTTTTTGAAAAAATTTAAAAAAAGACTCTTAATGCAATTTTTTTAAAATTTTTTTTTTCTTGGTTTTAATCTTAAATCATCAATGTTTCAGAAACAGTAAAGAGTATTAACATCGTGCAATAATTTTCAAAGATACAGGCCTTTGAAAATTTTGTGTCAAATGTGCCCCAGTCTCCCCTAAACGAAATTGATGACAGAGGGCGTACCACATTGTTGCAAAGAACGCAACAGATTTAATACAGTTGTTTTTTCTTTTTCTTTTTTTTATGTGGATAATGGTAATAACACCCCCTGATGGAAAATTTCTGCGCAAATTGTAAAAATTTGAAGAGATTATCTCCATCGAAAGCAAAAAAAAAAAAAAATACTATTAGTCTGGAATACATAACATGTATAATAGATAGGGTCGAAATTTAGATTCGTCTCGAAAGATTTTTTTACTCAGAAGCCAGGCATCTAACGAAAAAAGTGCATACGGCAAAAAATGCTTAGAATTATTCAAAAAATAAGTCTGCATTTTTTCAGAGTATTTTGAGATATTTTATAATTTTTCGAAACTTGGTCGAAAAAATAAAAAAATTAAAAAAAAAAATTCCCAAAATTTCGAAAAAACTCTCACCTATCCTTTGAAGGATTCTAGGCATTTTATGTCATATGAAATTTTTTCGTAGATGCCTTGGTTTTGAGTAAACATAGCATTTTGCTGACAAACGTGAGCCTAACAGTTGAAAACTCAGCCTGGATTTGATAAATTTTTTGCAAAAAAAAAAAAATTTCAAAAAATTCTGAAAAAATTCAGACGTATTCTTTAGGTGATTCTAAGCATTTTTTGCCATTTGTGTTTTTTCGTGAGATGCCTTGCTTTTGAGAAAAATTGTTTTTTTTTTTTACCACGTAATTGAAAAATGTAAAAAAGTCGATTTTGGGATGTAGATATTATCTATACCCCACAAAAATTATAATTTTTAATTCCAAAAATTTTTTCTAAAGCACCTCAGTGTGCCAAACGGTTCATATCTCCAAAAAAAAAAAAATCGTTTCGTTTTTCTTTTTTTTGGAATTTCTCCCGCAAACGGATCCGTAACGGATAAAAAAGCGGAGATATGAACCGTTTGGCACACTGTGACCCTTGAATATTCATATTGTAATGAAAAAAAATGTTGACACAAAAACCATGTATTTTTAGCCAAAATGGGCCTTCAGCAGAATCAAAAGTGCTCTATTGGTTTTTCTCGGAATGAAAAAACAAAAGAAAAATTTGTCACATATCGTTTTTAAGAGTCCTTTCAACTTTTGAGTCAGTTTCGGGATGATTTTGTTTTTTTTTAATACAAAATCGAACCAGTCTAATGTACAAGGCCTGTGAACAAAACATTAAGCTGCGTAAGAATTCAAAATGACTTTCAAGATTATTTTTCGAAAGTTATTTGGCTTCAAAAATCTAATAATGTGATTTTTATTCCTTTGCAGCATCTCCTTGAATCGTCTACATCGAGTGTGAACCTTTATTATGGCTTTAATATCTCTCCGAAACATTTCCGGATTTTTGTAATTTTTTCTCAAATTTTTTCAAACAATTTTTTTGTTTTTGACATAAGTATTTCGAGTTCTCTAAACTCTTTTATTATAGTAAATAATTTGTAAGGATTAGATACAAATTCCATGTAAATGTCATATATGTAAGAAAAAAGTCATGACTACCATTCCTAACGGTCGTATATATGGATTTGCTAAACTCATATGCGTTGGCGACCGTCACATGATATAAAAACTTTGGAAAATCTTAACTTTAAAAAGTTCAGTTAAAGGTGAACTGAACTGTAAAGAAAAGAAACAAAAAAAAAAAACTAAGTGAAACTTACCTGTTTGCGAAACAATATGGCGCGATACATAGGAGCTCCCTGATTGCCCGAGTCTTGTGATACCACAGATAAAAAATATGGATTTTTCTCAGCATCGATGCCGACATAATTCTGGTGTACTATTTAGTGTTGTTTTTGTTGTCAACATTGTGGTTACATCAAGAAAGAAGTCCGTCCGAGAAGAAGAAAAGAAAGAAAGAAAAAAAAAACCAACACAGATAATGAAAAAATGTGAATTGTTCAAGGAACTTTTACTTCTATTCTTCTTAAGTCACGTCTAATGTCCACCAACCTATGTACATTTTCTTTACAGTGCTCTTCCATGGCTTAAAGCTATATGGTGCTCGAATGTACACAATTTTATAACACAAAATCTTAAAGGGTGATTCATTTAGAGGTTTTTTTTTCATGTAAGTAGATTTTGAACTACGTTCTTCAAGATCCATAGAAAACCGACGATTCTTGAAGCCCATCGGTTTGCTTTTCAACCTAAATATGGTAATTTGGCTTACTTACTGTGCTATTAAGCCAAAAATGGGCTACGTCGCTGAAAACAATTTTTGTTAGAGACAATGGTCCTACTATAATCTACTTTTTCATCGAAAATTAATTAGGTTATTTACGGATAATTCAAGATTTAGCTCAAAGTCCTGCGGCAAATCACGTGATTTACAATACAAAAGTAAATCTAGTTCTGACGAGATTTATTTGAAATCTCAACAAGGGAATTTGGGCAATTTTTGACCAAGTAGCACACAGTAACTATGACAATTGACATTTACAGTCAAAAATAAACCTCTTTCGGCTGGTGGAAACGGGTGGGATTTATCGACAAGATTTATAAATCTCGTCACAGCTAAATCTCCGGCGGAAATGTAGTATACGAATCACCCAGTATAAAAAAAACAAAAGTAAAAACTTAAAAGAAAAAAAGTTCAATATAAATTGTATTTGAATTACGTTGGACTTTTTTGAAAGATGTTGGCAGCAACAAATTTTTTTTTATCGAAGACAATGCGCCGGATGATGATGACGTCGATAATGTTGCTGAGTAGGATAATAAATGAAATTAAGTTGGGCCGCTCGTTATGGTGCACCCATATAGAGCCAGTGTGTCTGTTTGCGGTCAATATAAGCATAAGGATGAAAATTAATGGGATAAATTGATTTTAATGATTGAAAACATATTAAGCGGCTAAGCTGCGGGGTTTTGAAAATGAATGATATTTTATTGTAGTAGCTATGCTGTAAGTTTTCAGTCCTTTTCTTCAATACATATTTTTTTTTACTTACATTTACCCAAAAAGTATTTAAAATACCAACGCGTTTGATGCTCTGGATTTTCCAAGATGGGCGTGCGCGGTGAACCAAATACCTGCAATTAGACGTTGAAGACAAAAGTATTCATTAGTTTATATTTAAATGTAGATATACTTCAATTTTTCTGCAAAGTTTAGAAATTTGTTTCGAGACATATGTTTATAGCAACCGCTAACTAAACAAAACTGCACTTTTTGCAATATGTTTTATTATTAAAACTTTCCGTATTCGCATATTGAGCCATACAGGATGTTCACAACAATTGAATATGTGCATTCTCGGAAGAAAATAATAAATGCTTGTACAATGAACAACAAGGAAAATATCAAAAGCTACAGTTCAATAAGCAAAATGTTGCATTATTAAGAGTACACAGTCTGTTGGTTGATGTTTAGCCTTAGGCATGGAAAAGCGTCTGCTGATTTCTAGGTAAAATCATGTTCAATAGCATTTCAGTCCAATAAACCGTATGAAAAGGATTCGTGCTTAATAATTGCTATAAATAACTGGCTGCGCTGAAAAAAAGTACGCAGGATAATAACAGCGGTTTGTTTTGCACCGAATAAATTTTGTATGTATGCAAAGTATTAGGATGCAACAAATTGGAAAAAGCAGGACTGCAGCAATGATCATTGCAGTGTTGCTTAGAATTCTTAGTTGGTTTGAAACAAAACTCCCAAAATCGATATCGTCCGTGGACTATATAAAGAACTTGACGTAAAAATTCCTGGTTTTCTGGAGGATTTTTAAAAATATCTCAAAAACTATAAAACCTTTGTTAGCTTATTAGTCCAAATCTTTTAAATGTGTTAATTTTCTAAGCTCTAGAAAAATATTTTTCTTTGTCCATTGGACGGCGCTATTTGCTAAAAAAAAACTAATTTTTCATAGTAAAACTTTCAATTTGAATAAATAGTCAAAATTTTGATAAAAAGTTAAAAAAAAGAAACGCAAGATATGACCATTTTAACATATATATAAGGACTATTTTATGTGAGAGTGATTTTGAGTATTTTTTTCTTTTTGCGGTATACTTTGCTTTCAAAACATAAAAGTTGAGAAATCATCAATAAATCATTTCAATAAAGTGCGACTTGTGGCGAAATTTTTAAGCAGTAGATCCTTGATCATGAATTTTATTCATTATTTTTTAATAGTGTTGGATCCTAGTACGCGCAGGCGTGGCTCATTTAAAATAAACTTTTTAGTATCAGTAGTCACTGTTTTTTTTTTGAAGACAAATGCTCTACTTTTCTTTGCAGAAGATGCTATGCGCTCTTGTCCGAATTCGCCCAGTTTTTGCTCAGAGCATGCGCTTAAAATTCGTTATATTTATGTGTATTTTGGTTGCATTGTCGCGAAAACTATTTTTATAGTTGCATTTTGACCGTTGACCGATTTTGCCCCTTTTCCATTTTTAGGCAGTGTACCAAATTTCATTGAATTATCTGGCTCAGTTTTCCCAAAAAATGTATTTCCACGCACAGCCAGGCAGCCAGCCAGCCATCCAGATAGACAGACAGACGGACATGGCTATGTCGACTCAAGAGGTGACGCTGATTAAGAATATAAATACTTTTCTATATCTGACACGCTTCCTTCTCTGCGTTACATATGGTAGGACAAATTGAATATAACCTGGGTGTAGGGTAGAGCGCCCATATGTGCAAAATTCTGATTTTGCTTGCTCCTCGTCCATTTCCTGAAATTAGAGGTCAAAAAAATAAGATCTCAAAAAAAATTTGGAATCGGTAGTGGAAAAAACCCAGCCGGTTTTCGATCAAAGGTCGAAAAATTGACTAAAAAAGGGGAGTCGCTTTGACTGCCCGTTACTTCAAAACTGTTCATTTTTTCATAATATTTTCAAGACAACTTTTGTAGAGCATGATTAGGTCAACATTATCTTCTTAAAAAATTTTGGTCCAAAAATTAAATTTGTTGTTGTTTCGGTACAAAAACTTAAATTTTTTAAGAAAATTTTCATGACTTTTTTTCTATAAATTGTTTTTTTGTAATTTTCGAAGGGTGGAATATTTGTTATGGAATTTTAATATTGTAGGGAATTAAATGTTGATTAATTTAAAAGAAAAATTAATAAAAAATTTTAGTTTTTAAGAAATGGAGCCCGTTTCAAAGTTAATAAAAAAATGTATTTTTTTATTTTTTCTTCTTAATTTTTTATTTTGTAAGAAACCATTTTAGTAGTCATATTTCTTAAACTAATTTGGGATTGCTGAACACGAAAATAGCATTTAATTTCTTTTTAGTGCGTTTTTGGGCTGTTCCAGCAGAGATAATCGAAAATTTCAAAATTCGTGCACGCAGTTCAGGAAAAAATTTCAATCAAGTTGTCGAGAACTGCACAAAGCTGTGAAATTGCACTTGAGCTTTTACTGAATAAGAAAAAAAAGTTTTCAAAATCGGTTCATGGCATGGTTTTTAAAATTAGGTCGAAAAACGGTATTTAAAAAAAAAAGACTGCAAATCAAAACCGAAATAGTCATTTTAGATGTAGTTATTAATGCTTAATTCGAAATTGGACGCGAAATTGCTGTATCACTTATGGTTTGTGAGATATCTTACCACTAATGTTCAAAAAACGCGATTTTTCAGGTTGTGTAGAACACGCATAAAATCGTTTTGGTCTTTTCTATTAAATGCGTCATTTAGTACTGTTTTTTTTCTTCAAAATGAGTAACAGAATGGTCTTGTATGATTTTTCTTTAAAAAGTTATGACCATTTTAAAATAACATTATAAAATATATAGTAATATGGCAATTGCTATAGAAAATCCATACATGATTTTTAACTTTCATGATGTCATTTTAAAATGATCATAACTTTTTGAAAAAAAGTCGCACAAACCCATTTCATAGCTCATTTTGAAGGCAAAAAGCAGTACTAAATGATGCATTCAATACCAACTAAAAATGCATTTTGTTGCATCCAAGAAAGTAGCGATTATAAGAAAAAAGATTAGATTACTAATATTTTTCCAACATTGAGACCGGCTCCATACCCTGAAACTTAATATTTTTATATAATTTTTTTTTATTCAATTAATCATTATTTAATCTCATGCAATATAAGAATTCCAGAACAAATATTCCGCCCTTTGAAAATTACAAAAAACCAATTTATAGAAAAAAAGTCATGAAAATTTTTTTAAAAAATTGAAGTTTTGTACCGAAACAACAACAAATTTAATTTTTGGAACAAAATTTTTTAAGAAGATAATGTTGACCTAGTCATTTTCTACAAAAGTTGTCTTGAAAATATTATGAAAAAATGAACAGTTTTGAAGTAACGGGCAGTCAAAGCGACTCCCCTTTTTTTAGTCAATTTTTCGACCTTTGATCGAAAACCGGCTGGGTTTTTTCCACTACCGATTCCAAATTTTTTATTGAGATCTGATTTTTTTGATCTCTAATTTCAGGAAATGGACGGGGAGCAAACAAATTCACAACTTTGCACATTTCATATATCTTGTGGGCGCTCTAGTGTAGGGTATAAAATGGTGGCAGCCCTGAAAGTTTTTTCATAATTTTTAAAATTTTATCTGAGTATTGCTGAAACCAAATATATGAATTTAGTCAGAAAAAGTATAATTTAAACAAAGTTTTGGAAAATAACCAGGTGGCAACCCTTTAGATGTATGCTGGATTTGTAAAAAGATTATCCAAGGATTTTACTACCAAAATGTAATTTTTTTGAAAATAAATTGGGCGATTCCCTTAAACGTGTAACAGCCTCGAAAACATCGTAAACTCGTAAAAGTTGTCAAAATCAATACAAACTTTGACAGTTTTACGAGTTTATAAGGTTTTCGAGGCTTTTACACGTTTAAAGGAATCGCCCAAATGGCTCTAGCAAAACGTACAAAAAAAGCAGTTGGCAACACTGAATGCTTTTTTACAGTTTTTAAAAAGTTTATCAGAGCATTTCTGAAACCAAGAATTTGGATTATGACTTAGTCCAAAGTATGACTTTAATAAAATATTTGAAAACAACCAGATGGCAATCCTTAGAATTTATGTTGGATTTTTAAAAAGTTTATCTAAGTGTTTTAAGACAAACATTTTTATAAAAATATGGTTAAAGCAAAACTTACAAATATAACCAGGTGGCAACTCTGAAAGTTTTTGTACAATTTTTAAAAAGTTTATCTGAGCGTTTCTGAAACCAAAGTTTGAAGTTTTGAAAAAGTTAACTAAACATTTCAAGTTTAAAATTTATTGTTTCTTTTTAAAAAAGTTTCATTTAAGCAAAATTTAAATAAAAACAGGTGGAAGCCCTAAAAGATTAAGCCATAATCGGCATCTGCACTTAGAAATGTTTTCGTAAATATATGGAACCGTTTCCCAAACCCGTTTCTCATACCCGTTTCCATAGACAAAAGGATACGTTTTTCAGATTTGTGAAAGAGGTATCTGTTCAGAAACGTGTCTCAGAAACTTTTGCTTAAATAAACAGGTACCCGGGAACTGTGCGTACCCTTTTCATCTTTCAAATCTAGTTTCAACTTTAGTGCTAAAGTCCAAATTTTAAGGCATGCATATTAAGGGCGAAAACTTCGTTCAAGTATACTAAATATTGAGCATACATTTAGGCATGAGCTTTATCTACACTCGAGTCGTCTTTTTCTTGCTGTAATTAGATAATAATTACTAAGAAGTTTCAGCCTTTCAAAAGACCATTTCCTCTGCTCAACATCTCCAAAACACATTCAATCAAAGTCAAAGCGGCAGTTTCGGATGCTGAGTGTCCTGATGATGCGTACTTAAGCCAAATTTAAGTATTTTAATGAAACTTTGTCCACAAAAAAATGAAGCCAATTCAATTACTTACATTCTCTGTAGTTAAATTATTCATGGAATTTAAAATAATAATAATAATTTTATACGCAGTCAACAAATTGAATTAAATTTTATAGCAAAATTTTATGTAAATTGAAATTTGCCAAAAATAAACGTAGGCAGTCGACAAAAATAGCTTCTAAGGAAAAAAAAAACCATTGAGTGTTTTTGTTGTTAGTGAAATTCTGAAGAGCCTTTTTGTTACTACTAACAAATGCAACTTTTATGAAATACGCTATAAAATTTGCAATTATTTCTTTTATTCTTTAGAATTTTAAATACCTGAAAAGAAACATTTGTATGGTGTCTGTCTTCATAAGATAAACAATATCTGTAAGGTAAGAATAATCAAAGATTACAGTTACATTTCGATGCTTTCTGGGTAGTGATGAGCAAACCAAGAAAAAAAAAATCATAGCAGTCTTGGACTTGGTTTAGATATTGAGTCTTGGTATTGATCTTGGTCACTATGTCTTGGTAAAACAGTTGGGTTTTTAAGGTGCCAAATTTCGAATTGAGATATAATTTTATGCTGGAAAGGGGCGTGACATACCTGTTAACTATAAATGATCATCGTGACCAAGACTTCTATGGTCTTGTTCATGGTTTCGCAAAATTACTAAGACCAAATATCAAGACCAAGACTAATTTTGCTAATCACTATTTCTGGGTTTTTTAAAATGTTGAAATCCATGGAAAATTGACATTGAATATTATTGATATTTTTAAAAATCATACGAGTATTTTCTAACTTTTGGGTTAATTAACCAAAAGGGAAAAAATAGTTCGGAACACCTTTTTTCATTAACTTTTATCTATCGAATCCTAGAAACTAGAAACATAGTTAAACAAACTGTATAGAAATCTAAGGAGGAAACATGGTGGTTTGAAGACATGAAAACGATCGCTGATATAAAAATGGTCATAGTAGACGAGAAGAACCTGAGTAATTACTAGCGGATTGAATACATTTTTTTGAAACTGACATCTTGTTGTCAAGCCCTTAAAAGATATTCAGAAGGCCAGAAAAATATGATGGAACAAAAATTCAACTTTTAGAAATGTTATTAGAAAAAAGAAAATCTAAGAAGAAGAACCCTTCTTTACATACATACCTCATATACATACCATCTTTCTCTTAGTAATTTTTTTCAAAGGTCTCATAGTTCACGCAAACTTTGATTTTGCAGTCATTTGTGCGGTAAAGTGTTGCGAACCAAAACAAGAAATTAGTTGGACATTTGACGTTTAAAGGTGAGGTAAAATCAACAGAAAAGAATGATTTAACGCTGCATCAAGGAAATTCTGCTGATTTGTGCAAAATGGTAAGGAAAATTTCGAAAAAGAAGTTTGACGAAAGGGTGTCCCATAACACGTGCAAGATTTGAAGATACCACCATTTTTGTGGCATAGTGTTACCAAACAAAAATGGGAAATATTTTGACAACTGACACCTAAAACTTCGTAATTGCATTAAAAAGTGCTTAATCAATGAAGTTCTACATTTATGCGATATGAAAATTTTGACGTAAGATTTTGTATGTGATAGCTAAGCCATAGAGGTCGGTAGCCTGATGTGTTATTTTGTACCTAACCTTATATTATATGTTTTATGTTTCAATAAAATAAAAATAATATAGTTGAAAAAAAAAACACATAAAAAATCTGTTTCAGATTTAATTTAAATCTTGCGTGAATTATGGGACACCCTTAATGAAGAATCTTCTTGAAAATCAGTAAACGAAGCTACTTACTATGACGATTTTTAAAAGAGATACATTCAACGAAAATGTGATTTATAACCGCAATTTTTGACGTGCAAGTATTTCGACGTGCACCAATATGTCCCAAACAAACAACGTTGACTTTGTTAGCAACAAAATACTCGCAAGACTCAAGAAACATATTTCGAATTTTACCACCTGCTGTGGTGATTTCTCATTTTCAACTCAACTTTGTTTATTTTTCTGATTATTCCACAGTTTCCGCTTTTCTTCACCATAATTCATAATGTGTGCCTTGTGTTCTTTGGAACTGGAACTTTTTTTATGTTTATTTTCCTACCTGCTGTCAGACTTTACGCGCTTTTCAATCTGCTGAGTTGTCACATTCAGTTTTGCATGCCGTATGAACGGCAACATCAACAACAACAAAAATGACATCAACATCAATACCGTCAACAGCAGCATCGGTCTTGATTGAATGTCATTGAAAGTTGAAAGTTGATGGGCTTTTTTCTTTGCATTCCCAGTAGGAAACATAAGCAGTCAAATAGGCATGATACTATGACTTCTTTGATTGATGGCAGCCATTCTGCCAACATAAAATAGTTACTATCCTAAGTAAACTTTTAATATAAGACATTTCATCACACCTGCTAAAGGAAGGTAGTTACACCAGCATGCTTAGAATGTCTGTTGTATAGCAAGTATCAAGCGTTCTAATAGCGCTGTATTTAAAAGATATTGGAGCTTGTTTAAAAGCTCTAAAGCAAGGCAATACAGAATGCATTGTTGTTATAAGCAGCCATCTAACATTCTCCAACTGGGTACCTGAAGGGCTTTGTGCATGAGTGTGCAATCTTAATACGCTTGTCAACTTCTTGGCATTGAATGGGTTCATTTTTAATTTGCTTGTTACTTACCTCATCTTTTTCAGCAAGTGAATCACCATTTTCCACACGAAAACGTTTGAAATTCGGATCAATGCCATCTAATTCGGTTTGTGGTAACTGAAACAGAAAATAAATTTTCATTAGATATTTGAAAAAATAAATCATATAGATATGATTTAAAGATTTTATGTAATTTTAGTTTGGATTGTGATTCAAACGCAATTGCAAATAATTCCGATATCAAATTTTAAAATTTTGATAAAAATATCAAAAAAAAAAAAAAAATTTCTTATTGCCAGACAAATGTTCACCGACCATCATTAACTTTTTCCCTCCAACAATTTTCTCTAACATATTAGCCAATCTTTTCCACTAATTAAGGGGCTCCCATACAAAATTTTGATAAAATTATTAAAAAATTCCTCATTGATGGGAGGTATCAAAACTGTTCACCGACCTCCATTAATTTTTAATCTCCAAAATTTCTCTTAAATATACTACTGCCGCTAGAAAAATTTTATCAAAATATCAAAAAAATTCCTTATTGCCGGGAGAGGAAAAAACTGTTCGCAGATTTTTTTTTTCCAAAATGTTTTCCCCAAATTTTTTTCAAACATACTAGCCTCTTTAAGCCACCCCTTAAGGGGCCTTCCATACGAAATTGATTATTTCTATCTAAATTTTGTATAAGAGGCCCTTTTGGGGTGGGAACAAGAGAATAATTTGTTCAAGGAAAATGTTGAGAAGGAAAAATTAATGGGGGTCGGTGACAATTTTTTCGCCTCCCGGCCATGAAGAATTGTTTTGATATTTTTACCAAATTTTGTATGGCAGCCCCCTAAAAGTGTGGAAAAAATGGAGTAGTATGTTTGAAAGAAATGTTGGAGGTTAAAAATTAATGGCAGTCGGTAATAATTTTTCCCTCTTCCGGCAATGAGGAATTCTTTTATTATTTTTAACAAAATCTTATATTTGAGCCCCCTTAATTAGTGGAAAAAAGGGATTATATTAGAGAAAATTTTTGGGAGAAAAAGTTAATGAATGTTAAGGAATGCATAAAAGGGGTTAGTTAATTCGAAAAAAGTATTGAAGATGAAAAATTAATGGGGGTCGGTGTATTTTTTTCGAAAATTTTTTTAAAAAAATCGAAAAGTGGATATGATCATTGATAAAAATAGGAATTTAGTTTTGAAAGTTGAATATTTTATAAAAAAAATCATTTGAAGAAATTTTTTGAATTTTTATAAAAATTTTATAAATATTTTTATTGTTGTAATGTGTTAATTCGCTGATGATAGAAAGGTGCAAGGAAAATTTGTTTTTCTTGCAAAATATAAAACAAAACTTTTCTTACAAAACTTTCCAAATTTCTTATACCAAAACAATGACGTGTACTTTCAAACAGCTTATGTAGCATAAAGCTACGATTAAGCAGATTTCAAAAGATACGAGTACTACCTCACCGCAAAATTTATTAATTCTAATAAAATATTTACAGACTTCAGCTGTAAGGAAGCTTGCTTAAATTTTATACACATATGCGCGCATACACTGACTGCCGCCTAACACTTCATAACACTTAAAGGTTTACGGCATAATACAAAAATACAAAAAAAAAAAGCCGAAGAACGTAATTCAACTGGTAAATGCTTAAACGAAGGACTAACACGGATCGGTAGGATTTTTTCGTCTACTTCATCTATGACAATTTACACAGTGAAGATGGAGTAGAAGTTTATGTTTTAATGCCATTTTATGGTAACAATTTTTTTTTTTAGCTCTACAGCAGCTGATACACTCAAGTTAATAATAGAAGCGCAGGGTATATCATAAGCAGCCTCAACATTGATACTTTTTCTTTTTATTATTTCACATAAAATTTGATGCCCTCCAACCCCCACTGCCAACTCAACTCAATATCGTCGAAGATGACGATGCGGCAGCAAGTGACGTTAAAAATGTCGCTACCTTAATCATTACTGCCATATGTATATGTATGTATTAGAAGATAACTCAGCAATGATGGCTGCCAAGGTCGGCTTATTTTCTTTGGCATATTTTTCAATTTTTCTTTTTATTTTTGTTTTTGTTTTTATATTGCCACAATTCAACACATTCATGCTGACACCTCTCAAAACTGAGTTTTCATAATGTTGAAAAATGCGCTGTTGATACTTCCACTACTACTACTAGAAGTGATGGTTATATTGTTGGTGCTGTTGGTGATTCTACAATATATGTTGCAACATGTGACTGAAAATTTCATCAAATGAGTTTGCACAGAAAAAAAAAAATCAATTTTTAATTTTCATAGTCTTAATGAGAGCTTTCTGGCGTTGGCGAAAAAAGTTGCTAATTACTCAAAATAATTATCCCCCAAATGAATTGGCATTGAGTACAAAACTAAAAATGTGAAAATATTTTCCAAAACATCAACATTATCAATATGAATATTTCCCAAAATAATTGTAACATTATAAATATGAACTGTTTGTAATAAAAAGTTACCTTCGAAAAAGGTAATTAGTTTCCCGCCAAAAACCACACATTTGAGGAAAACTAGAAGTGCTCAAAAGCTCACTACAAACGTGTAGTTTATTAACTCCACCTAAGTATATTGTTGGCCAAAACTTTAACCAGTCTATAGTTTATGGTTTCATGACTGCTTACAAGTTATTTGAACATTAGTTGGTAGTTTCTGGAATCAAAATCTTTAAAACACTCTCGGATTATTTTCTTAAAAAGTAATAAACTACTTCCTTAATCAGAAAAATAGTTAGCTTGGCATTAACGTAAAATTTCTTTGTTTCCAAGCTAAATTACTAAATTTTCTTGACCAGTTAGTTTATCGTTAGTGACTAGTCAATTTTAGGCCATTATTGTTATGTGACCATACTTCATCCTATCTGACATGGAGCTCACCGACTAGCCAACGGTTTTTCAGGAGGATTCATGGCCCGCCGTGTCAGATCGAGGCCAGCAACAAAAAAATTCACTTCCGGTAAACATCGGAAACGAACCTTTTCTTTATACAAGATATATGGAAGAATCTGCTTCAAATTTCGTAAACTGAAAACATCACACCACCTTTCCATCTTCTCCTCTATACCTTCGTATCACCAAAAACATCAAACCAGCAGACCTATGTCCACTGATTCTGCACACGCAAACGAGAATAATCGATGTCTGATCTTGATATATCGTGACCGTGATCCTTCCTAATTTTCAAAACCTTGCTTTTAACACTAATATTGGTAAGATTTACGACCGCTAATCAGCTTTTTACGAACAAATGTTTCTTTCTTTTATCCCAAATAAATTAGCTTATTTATCTTCAGCGAGAGTTGCTCGACTTCCAGTAGTGCTTGTAAAAATAGCGAGCATACGAGTATATCTATATATTAATACGTATGACAAAAATTTGTCCTATCTTTTTTACTATGTTTGAAATGGAGAACGACTTTGAATTATACACCACTAAAAAGGTATTTGTGTGTAAATGTGCACAAAGTTAAAATTATTTAAAAATTTTGCCATTAACCCAAGTAAAATAAAATGCAAATTTTTCAATGTTACCAACGACAAAATACGCGCTCACACAGAGCTGAAACGAGGATACAGTACAAAGAAACAGACAAAAAGCTGACTGACTTCATGTTTTTTGTTTTCTTTTCGTTTCACATTTGTCATTGTACCAGGGATGATAAATGAACTATTCCATTTTGTACTAAATAGCAAAAAAAGTGCAAAAACTGTCCAAAGGTACCAAAATCATTTAATACATTTGTGGTAAAATTTTGGCCATTGGGCGTTTCTAATACATATAAAATTGCTTTCTGCTTAAGTTACCGAATTCTAAAGAATTACCTTATCTCTAGCATTTCGTTCATATATAATAACGCCAACAAGATATTTTTTGACACCAAGAAAATATGTTTTTTTTTTTATGCCCTACACCCAGGGTATATTCACTTTGTCCTTTCGTTTGTAACGCAGAGAAGGAGGCGTGGCAGGTATAGCAAAGAATATATATTCTTGATCAGTATGATCCTCTGAGTCCGTCTGTCTGGCTGGTTGGCTGGGTGCCTGTCTTTGAGTGGAAACATTTTTTACGAGAAAACTTAGCAAGATAATTGAAAGAATTTTGGTACACTGCTTTTGTCCTAAAAGTTTGCTAGCGGGATTGAAAACGAGCGAAATCGGTCGACGGACGCGCCTATCATCCATACAAAAAATATATTCAAAACGCAATTTTAAGAGCATTATTCACGATAACGCAACCAAAATTGACATAATTACTAGGGATAGTAACTCCAAGCTTTAGGCGAAAACTAGGTGAACTCGGACTAGAGGGCGTGGCACCTCCCATATAAGTAAAAGTTTCAAAATACTTTTCTGAAAGCGTTTTTTAAGATAATCCAACAGTAAATGCAAACTCTAATCAGGAACTTGGTTGATTTAGACAAGAGGGCGTGGCACCGCCCATACACTCAAAAATTTTCAAAATGCTGCAATCAGTTAGCTTATCGGTAGCGAATTGATTCCTTATATCAAAGCTCAAAGCACATTGTAAGTGAGTAGTTTTCGTTTACTTCCCAATGATATTGATTATCATAATCGGGGAGATATTTATCCAGATAATTTAAAGTTAATGCAAAGCTTGCTTATCTTTGGCTGGTAATTCCTTTGCTTTCAAAATTCAGGTTCTTTACATAATCCGGTCTTAGACTGACTTATTTATTGTATATCACTTGGCTTCACAGAATTGGCTAGTTTATCATATGCATGTGTAAATCAATCAGTTTTTCTTCAACTGGCAGTTTTCTGACTCCTAACCAGTTACTTGTTTGTTATCGCATAGTTTTTTGACATCAAACCAGATAGTTTAACGTTTGTAGTTATTATTAAATAGTTTTTGGAGAGTTTTCCACCCACACAGTGCAGTTCTGGTGATTGAAATTAAAAGTTTTGGTACTCTAATGCTTCTTTTTTCCGGGTAATGATTAAAGTGATTCTATTTAGAATGAAGTATACATACGAGTACAGATTATATAGACGATTTTCAAAAATTAAAGGCCATTGAAAACCAAATTTTTTAGAGTAGAGATTTTTCATGAAACTTCACATGATTATCGTATTTGATCTCATAAACAGATTTCTAGTTTAAAAAACTTCTCGGGTTTTTTGTTGTTTGGGAAAATTTGGGTTGAAACCCTGAATCACAAATCAAGCAGAATAAAGGATACTGATTTATCAATACAACTATCATATCCTGTAGAAAAATTAACCATAGGAGCTTTAGTTGCTACAGTTGGACTCGGATAAAACCATAGACGTTATTATTGAACAGTTTTACAAGTACGTATGTAAATATTGTGGGATGAATGACCTTATGTTATATTAATGGCATCAACGAAGGTTTACACTGTGTGATACTGGCATTGATTTATTTTATGGAACAGGATGAGCTGAGTTGATTAGCAAGGAAGCGTTGGCAAAGATTTGCCACAGACAGAAATGAGACTTCAGATATGACGGATGTAGTAAAACGAGACTCAAAGATGGTGCGATTGACAACTTTAGAATATTATCTTTTGATTTTATACACTTCTAGTAAAAGGGACAACAATATACTGTGATCAAAAGATGGAATTTTGGGCTATTTATTTATGTATGTCGAAATGTGAGTTCTCATTGATTCGAGACAATCTTTCTGATCTCTAACATTATTTAATATAATCGCATTTCTTGGATTAATAAACGAAAGCATTTGGCTAGAGTTCCTAAGCACAAACTAATATCGTTCGATAACAATTGATGTGTACTTTGATATTTTCCAAGGAGACGATTGTTTATTAAAAAATATAATTTACGACTAGAGATTACTCCGATTCGAATTTCAATAAAAAAAAAAAAAACGAAAATATATTTCTTCAGTGTAAGCGGCCTCAAGCTATGCCACGAGCGCTGCATCTCATGGGTTTATTTAAAAATTCGAGGTTTTTTCCATTTCAGAAAGAACCAAGCTGTGAATTGTAAAAAAATAAAATTGGTAGAACCATTGGTAGGGTGGCACTGGGTTGATACATGACACGATAACATTGAGTGATGGTAGTGTTGACGTTTAAAATGTAGTGTTTTTTCTTTTCACAACAGTCACACCAACATATCGTCAATGTTGCATGGCTGTCTGTCGGTGTGTTTTTGTTGATTTTATCTGCACAGTGTAAACAATAATGTTTTTCCTCGTTCATATAGCAGCGCACAGATACAAGAAATATGTTGAATGAATCACCATGGTATTCTCTGATATCCATACAACTTTATGGGTAGGATTAAGTTAAATTGGATTTTTCCGTATTTAAGTTGAGGCGGGTTTTACCTTTTATCAGATTAAAAAGGATTTTTTTGACATCGCTTATGAATTTAGAATGAGAAGGAGATATCTACGTTTTTCTTTTAAGATCAACTTTTTCTTTTTTTTAAACATGAGTTGGCTGATAAAATATTTTATGATTTTTACCTTGTGATTTCTTTATGAATTTCGAATGTGAGGATTAAATGACAAGTGTACTCAGATTGAAAGAAAGAGTTTTACAGGAGTTGAAAAAATAAAAATTCACGAATTTCGTTTAACTTAGAGAATTAGATGAGAAACTTTGGATTGTGAGCAAATTATTGTTTTGAAGTTTTTTAATCAACTAAGTAATATTACTAAAGCTATAAATTAACTTGCATGCATCATATTACATACGCTTGTGGGAGTGTACAGTGTGTATACTGACGAAATTGCGTTATTGAGGATTCAATTCTGTAGAGCGTATGCATTGTATTTGTAGGTGACAGTTAAATGACAGTTCATGCAATATTGAAAAGCAAAGTTGTGGCTTAAGTATATACCTATATATATTTTAAGGTGTTGCACATGACGCTAAAATTACCTGTCAAGTAAGTTGACATAATAATTGTATCATTAAGAGAGATATGTCTTATAAATATTGAGTTTAAGTTGTGTGTTATTTTGACATGCTTACAAACACCAAAACTACGTTATGACAGCCGCTTTGTGTTTTCAATTACATGGTCGGTAGGCGTGGCAATAGTGGAAATATTGCGCAACATTAATTTTTTTAGTCTACTGAATACCTTGCGGCTGATCTCTATATGGACGATAATCTGCTCTGAACATTTTAAGTAGATTTTTCTTTTATTTACAGAATTTTCATCTTAGCAAATATTAAAGTGTTAAAAAAAAAAACCCATTCACCAAAAACTTGTCTTATTTGCATAATTTCAATTAAGTGCATTTGCTGTAGATGTGGTTTACAGTACAGTGTCACTTTAGTGACAAAAGTAGTTTTTCGCTCTCTTCCTCTGGCTTTGTTTTTACGCTCTGTCTCTCTCGCAAAAATGTTTGAAAGCTACTACAGTTTAGAGTACCAAACGTTGCAACTTTCAAGTGTTGCCATATCATGAATTTCACTATAGTTTTTCTACTCGCACCTTTTACACTGAACTGAAGTATTTCTTTGCATAAAATACACTATACTGAAACATTTGTTAGAATCTGTTTTTATACCCTACACCCAGGGTATATTCACTTTGTCCTACCGTTTGTAACGCAGAGAAGGAGGCGTGGCAGATATAGAAAAGTATATATATTCTTGATCAGCGTCACCTCCTGAGTCGATATAGCCATGTCCGTCTGTCTGGCTGGCTGGCTGGCTGGGTGGCTGGCTGGCTGGCTGGCTGGCTGGCTGGCTGGCTGGCTGGCTGTGTGTTGAAATACACTTTTTGGGAAAACTGAGCAAGATAATTCAATGAAATTTGGTACACTGCCTCCGTCGTCAAAGTTAGCTCGGGGGATTGAAAATGAGCAAAATCGGTCAACGGACACGCCTACCGCCCATACAAAAATTATGTTCATAATGCAATTTTAGGAGTATTTTTCACGACAATGCAACCACAATACACATAAGTACTACGAATTGTAAGCGCAAGCTCTGATAAAAAACTGAGTGAATTCGGACAAGAGGGCGTGGCACCTCCCATACAAGCAAAAGCTTCAAAACGCTATACTGAAAGCGTTTTTTGAGATATTCGAACCAACTTCGACTCAAACACTAAAAATTATAAATGAAAGCTCTCAGCAAAAATTGGTTGAAATCTTACAAGGGGGCGTGGCACCTCTCATATAAGCAAAAGTTTCAAAATGCTATACTGAAAAAGTTTTTTGAGATAATCCAACTAAATTTCACTCTGACACTAAAAACTATAAATGCAAGCTCTGAACAAAAACTGGGTGTACTCGGACAAGAGGGCGTGGCACCTCTCATATAAGCAAAAGTTTCAAAATGCTATACTGAAAAAGTTTTTTGAGATAATCCAACTAAATTTCACTCTGACACTAAAAACTATAAATGCAAGCTCTGGTAAAAAACTGAGCGAATTCGGACAAGAGGGCGTGGCACCTCTCATACAAGCAAAAGTTTCAAAATGCTATACTGAAAAAGTTTTTTGAGATAATCCAACTAAATTTCACTCTGACACTAAAAACTATAAATGCAAGCTCTGAACAAAAACTGGGTGTACTCGGACAAGAGGGCGTGGCACTTCCCATATAAGCAAAATTTTCAAAATACTGCAGTGTAGGGTATTTATTTTTTGGCCAGGCCAAAATTTACACCCTTACTAGTTTTTTTTTTTTTTGACTCAGATAATAGATAATGGAGTGATCGATAAACATGACATTTATTGCGTTAACTTGTATGAAATGTTCCAATCCCATTGGCACTATTTCGCACACTTTAAGTATAGAGAGTATTTTTTCTAAAAATTTCAGCAAGATTACTTTATTTGGACCCTAGTTATAACGTATCAACGTTTTGTTGGTGGTAACTCGCCCTTCGAGAAGTGATGAGCAAAATTAGTCTTGGTCTTGAGTCTTGGTCTTCGTAATTTTTTTGAGACCAAACGCTGATATAATTTCTTGATCTTGGTCACGATGATTATCAAAACCAAAACTGCTTTTCAGTTTCGTAATTTACAGATAATAGGTGTGTCATGCACCTTTCAAGCATAAAATCATCTCTCAATTCGAAATTTGGTTTCTTAAAAATAAGGTTTAGAAATTTTGAACACTCAACAATCTTTAGAAATTCTTTTAAGGCCAAAGCCAAGATTGAGACCAAGACCTCTAACGCCAAGACTCAATGTTCAAGGTCAAGACCAAGACTAAAACTGCTATAGTCTTGGACTTGGTTTGCTCATCATTTATCTTAATGGATAAAACTGTTTTCGAGCAATATTGAAACTGATGTTTCAGTTGTGGCATTATCTGAGTGCCGCACACTTTACGTATATTGATGCTTATAGCTCAAATTTTAATAAAAAATCTTATCCAATTCTTATACAGTTTTTAAAACACATTAACTAATTATATTCTGTTTTGTTGGTATGTTTGACTCCTTTTCCCAAAAAACGGGTTATAATGTGTAAAAATATTACATGAAATATTTTACGGAAAATTTTATTGGGGGTCAGGAAATGCTTAAAACTTAAGACACTTAAACAAATTTAATTAACATGAAATGTGAGAGGTCTTTATTGATATTGACAATTTTTTGGCCTACAGGGTAAGATTTCGACTTTTTAGTGTTGGGCAACTATAAATGAAATTTTATAGCAAATATTTCGGTGGTACATATAGATCCATTATTCCTCCGTTTAAGGTGTAATTTTTGAACCTAATTGAGAAATGGTCAAAAATGACCCATTTGTGGGGGATGTAGAGGGTTAAAGTTTTCTACAAAAATGTTCCCCTTAACATCTTCCATAAGTTTTCACAATACGTTATATACCTCAGATGTATAGAAAACTTCAAAGACGGATAAAAAAAAAAAATTCGACCTGATCCAGAAAATCCGGAAGACACATATGCATTATTTTTAGCCATATATATTGGTTTTTTCGTTTATGCAATCAAAAGTTGAATTTTGTCGGACGGTGTTATATAAGTGAAAAAAATTTATTTGAATTCCCCCAGTGTAGTATTTCGGCATATTTTCTTAATAGATTGAATGAAAACTTAATGCTTAACCAAATTTTCTTACTTAACAAGCTTTTATCAGAGAACATTTAAGTTGAATACAGTTTTTGATATATTAGATAATTAATAAATTGACGAAAATCACCCATTTTCTTAAACGTTCAAAGCAATTCTTGCTGTTCAGTGAAAACTGAAATTATTTGTTAAATACAAATAAATAGATAATGAAATCAAATTTCCCCCAACGTATTTTAACAGCCGATGTTTCTGCTGCTGGTTTAAGTACTGTTATCTTGAACAATACAAAAACTCAACGTCCTTTCAACGATTTCATTGCCTCTCATTACAGCTGTTGCTTCTTATACTCAATGAAACACAATACACTAAAGCCTTAAAATCCCTATGGAACACCTACCCATTTTGCTTGATTTCAACAATTTAACAGTGAAGGCAGCCTATCCGCATTCCACTACAAAACATAAAATCATTAAATTCAAGCTTTTGAAAAAGTTTTAGCTACTCACATTCATATCATCAGATAAACAGGAACTTAAAAAGTTGCCTTTTTATAGAAATTTATCAGCTTTTGTTTTTGTTTTTGTATCCGTATATATGTATGTATGTATGTTTGTCGTTTTGCTTCCGTTACTTTAGTTTTTTTTTTGTTTCATTTATTGAAGGTTTTCCTTTGTTTTTTCGTATTTTCCGGTTTTCTTTATTTTAATTTCGACAAATTTCGCTTGTTCCTATGCTTTTAGTTGTTGTATAAATCATTTGAAGTACAACAACATGGAAACAAAAACAAAAAATGAAAAAAAGCTATAGACCGTTAAAAACGGTCTTGCAATCAATTAATCATAATTCTGCCTATCCCGTAGGAATAAAAAAGAAAAACAAGTTCGGCGTCAATGGGCTGGTGCTTGGGTGTATGTTCTGGGTGGGACTGCGCATTAAAGTCTAAAAATAGACAACAAAAATACATTGGAGGCAAGTTCAACAAATTTATATATAGACTGCAATTCTTAGGTTGAGTTTCGAAATTAGATGAATATTTTACAGTGTGTAGCAAAGTTATTCAAAATAAAGATACCAATTTTCAAATATAATATAATATTTTCGCTATAGCCATTTACACCAACTGAATGTTAATTTTCATTTACTATGCATAATGGTGGAAAAAAGCAAAATCTTATGCTGAAACTTTACAAATGTCACAAATAAATTCTTAGTGTAATGCCAGAAATTCGAAAAGAAATAACCGATTTTATAAATTTTACAAAACATCCCTTAAACTAGCTTCAAAAAAGAAATTGAAACTCTACAAATGTCAAGCCCTAAAAAAAGACATAAAATCTAGAAAAACATATGTATAATTCTTTTATACATGAAGAAAAAAAAAAAGGTCCATTTTATGGCAAAAGTAATGTCCTACATGGGTGATTCTTAGATAACTGTGCTTTTTCGAGTTGTAAAATTGGCAGATATTTTTTTTGGATTTTTGCAAGTTTCTTCATGCTATCTTATGTAAACACACTCTTAAAACTCACCTTTTAAGTAGATCAACAACAAGTGTGAATTTACGGCTTTGAGGTCGAAATTAAGAAATTTTGCTGCCACGTTTGTGACCAAATTGCCACGTTTGTGACATTTTAGCCACAGTATGGAAAAATTATGGTTTTGAAGCGTTTTGATGAGAGATATATTGCATATAATGACAAATTTACACTTCAAGACTAATTTTGCAACAGTGTCATGTCTCCGGTGGTCCATTTTTTTTATACCCTACGGCCCTAAAGATCAACTATGGTTCCCTGTCCTCTGTTTTAATAGCCGTTTATGATGGATTAGGATCTCCTAATTACAAATCTGATCTTGATTTTTTTCTATTACATCAGTATCCTTAGTTATCCTTGCTCAAAAGTGAAAAAATCACAGTTTTGACATCTACTTAACTTAAACAGCAATAAGTAAAATTAATTTTTGTCAATGGATTCAGACAGCCGAATTTATTATCAACAAGACAAAATTTACCGTTTTTCAATTGGATTCCCAGTTTTCGAGTTATAAGCCTTTAAAAAAAGGATACCTCTCAATAACACACAAAGGACCGAAAAATTAACAAAAATGGTAAGTTTTATTATTTTTACCAGAAATATATTTTATCACGAAAATTTTAAGCCCTTGCAGACTAAAATCGGATGAAAAAATAAGGCTCTATTGTAGATTTAGTGAATGAACAAATGAAATTTTGATTCTGTGAATTTGCAAAGTAGTAGTTTAGTAGGCTTAGTCACTAAATCTAGAATAGAGCTGTCATTTTTCATGCGATTATGGTCTGCAAAGTCACGAAATTTTTGTAATTAAATATGTTATTGATAAAAATAATAAAACTTGATTTTTTGTAACTTTTCGGTCTCGAAAAATCCTTTGTATGTTATCGAAAGATGTCCTTAATCTAAACGCTTATAACTCGGAAGCTAATAATCCAATTGAAAAACGGTAAATTATGTCTTGTTGACAATAAATTTGGCTGTCTGAATCCATTGACAAAAATTTATTTTACTTGTTGTTGTTTTTGTTCTATAGCTTTAAGTAGATGTCAAAACAGTAATTTTTTCACTTTTGAGCAAGGATAACTCAGGATTCTGATGGTGTAGAAAAATTTTTGTATTAAAAACATAATTAATAGCCTTCAACTAAACATCTGTATACTCAAACTTTATATGAAATATGTTTTTTTGCAGACTGATAAAAAGTGCCACGTTTGTGACATTTTTGATGCGCCACGTTTGTGACATTTTTGCAGTTTATCGCTCATTGTAAAGCACGCTTTTGAGTTCAAGATTTTTCCGAAAGAATTTGGGGTCATGTCTGCAAATCCTACAAAAAAATTGTTTCATGCATAAAATAAAATGTCCTACCTGAGAGTGCCGAGTGCCACGTTTGTGACCATAATTTTTAGAAAAAACGGTTTTTGTTTATAAAATGCCCTATAAAACGCAAACAGATTTCTTTTTGGACGCGTTCGGACATGACGACGTTTGGGTGATGGATAGTGATCAGAATTAATGCATGTGTATTGCAATCTATTGACTGAAACAGTAGTACCATGCAGTAGTAGCATAATACTTTTAAGAAATTTTTTTTTTCCAAAACTAGGGGACAGTTTTCAATTCGAAATTGTGCCCTCTAAAAATTGTTTAAAACTGCAGATGAGCTCAGAATATTGTAGCCTTAAGTATTTACTGAATATGTGTAGTAACTTGTTTTCTGTTCTATTTCCGTTTTATGGTCGTTTTTCATCGTTTTATGTTTAAAAAGTAGGGGTAGGACATGCCACGTTTGTGACATTTGGGGTGTATTTGCAAACTTTCACAATAGACCAATAATTATTTGGTGGTAAAATTGATCCGCTCTATTAGAAAAACATAGTTTCTAACTTATAGCGTAATTTTTTGTGAAAAAAAAGCCTACTGTATAGGTGAAATCTCCAGAGGACACAAAAAGTACAGTTATCTGAGAATCACCCACATATCGATACGTCCAACGTAAAAGTTGGTAACTCGAAAATCGTAGTTTTGAGTAATGAGCATTTTTGTATTTTAACTTTTTTTTTTTTTGTATGAAAACCTGTATAAAATAAATTTAGGTTGTGACTTCAAAAATAGCGCCCAGGCCTTCAAATTTCAACCTAGAGGTATCAAAATTTGACACAAGATGGAACCAAATGTGTAGATTTCAAAAAACGCTGTCCCGTAAAAAGTTGGTAACTTGAGTTACCAACTTTTACGTTGGAGGTATTGATATTATTTGCATAATAATCGGTTATTGGATAAATATGATTTTTTCAACTAAATGTCATTAATTCTACACCTTCAAGTAAGCTTTTCGTGAACAGAATCTTATTTATTAATTTTTAACAAAATGCCAGCCAATTAATTTTATGATAATATTTGCCAAAATTTTTTAAATTTTTAGTTTTAATTTAATTCTTTATTAAGTCTATGAACATAAATTCTTACGGACTAGAAAATAATATTTCAAAATTTCTTTCGAGTTTTTTCTTTTTAAAGCACACCTCCCCTTAAATTTTGTTATAAAAACCTCAAATAAAAGCTCTATTTCTAGGCTTTAAAATTGTATATCACTTAAGATGGAGTTGAGTCGTAAACTGAGAGTTTCCGGGTTTTGAAAGCCCGTGGTCGGCCAAACTCTTTTTATTCAAAAACAAGGGATCTAACGAAAATATTTTTTCTGTTTTTGACCAATTTTTAAGTTTTTGCGGTATGTAACTTGCGCAGTCAGTGGAGAGTTTTGGATCGTCTACAACAACCGCAATATTTCACTATTTTTCGAATTTCTCGGATCTACAGCAATCACAAAAATAATTTTTGTTGTTTTTTTTTGCTCGTTTACAAAAAACATACTTCAATAAAAACAATAAAAACAATATTATGTGATTGTTGCAGGCGATTGGCTGAATTTTGTTCTACGATGGCACTTAAAACGTTAGGAACAAAGTTTCTTTACAACTTTTTGTGAACTATTTGTGTAAATTTCACTCAGATTTTTTTTTTTCCGTGGCTTTTTAAACCTATACAATAATAAGTAGTTGCACTAAAATTTACCAAAAAGCCTATGTACTTATGATCTTAAAAATATAGTTTATCCAAAAGTTTCCAATTGTATATATTACACGTAAAAGATTTATATAGTGTTGTTACATAAATCAATGTCCAGAACATTTTGGCTGTTTGGACTAATAAATATTGGCTCATTGCCACGATTTGCACTACTATGGTGCAAATTTTCTTAAATGCTGCCATAAACGACGAATTTTTATCTTCAGAATTCTCTATTGCAATGCCAAATTCATTTTCTGCAAGCGCTATATTTTTTTTTTGCCTCAGTAAGTGTATCAGTTCAGGCCGAACCCCATTTTATTTTACCAAAATCTTTTACCTCCTTATTTATTTGTATAATGTACGTTCGTTTGGTCTTTGTTATACGCTTGCAGCTCAATCATTTCCATTACCTACCAGTCACTTATTGGTATCTCCGGGTTTTACCTTTCTAGAGGTGCGCTACTATTAAATTCAACGTCTTCTGTATAATTTTTAGTTGCATTCATTCCCAGATGTTACAATGATTTTTGACTGTGTATGATTTTAATGAGAAAAAAATAATTTTTACATCATTGAACCAACCGACTCCATCAAATACGAGCATGCATAGGCTTGTCCAAATTGTCGTCCGTTATCGACCAGTGCTACTGTAAGGTTAGTTTTTGGTATATCACTACATAAACGCTTTCTCAGTCTTAGATTTCACCGTTAAACCATGTTCCCTTTTTAGATCGTTGAGTCTCAGTGGAGTCATCCATCCTCTTATCTCTGCCTCTTCGAAGTTTCACATGAGAGCAAATTACCCTCAGGCTGGTTAGTGTACACTGAGCTGCTAGCTTTATTGTGTGGAAATTTTTCAAAACGACTACGTACTTCCTCAATTGTGGTGTTGGCCCAAGCAAGACTTCAGACTTTTCAGCAATCTTTCTTTACTGCTAAAGATAGTTTATCTATGTTTGTATAAATAGGCAAATGTAATCGGTCTCTTTTTCTATACTTAAATCTCATCATATTCGTTTTGATTTTTTTTGTTGGAAAGGTTGTGAGGAAGAGCAGTGCAAAGGATTTTCTTCTTTTTTTTTTAAGTGGGCGGTGCCACGCCCCTAAATGGAAAAAACGCTCTCACGGCTAAACCACTGCATCGATTTTTATGAGATTCGGTATGAAGATAGGGTTAACACTAGGGAACGATAATATGAGCATTATGTTTTTAAGTGGGTAGTGCTGTCTTTCTTAAGTTTTTTTTAAGTCAAATCGAAATGGTCGAATTTCGGTCACAAGGCAAACTCTAGTATTTATAAATAGCCTTGCACTTGGCTCTTTTACAAGTATTACAAGTATGGTAGTAACGAGTATCTTTAGTGAATGAACTAATTTTGTTTGTTCACACTCAATGCCAAAATTTAAGCGGTGTTTTTTTATTTTTTTTGGACTATTCATGATTTTTCCAATTTGCACACCTTGGAATTGTTGTAGTTGTCTACATTCAACAGCACTAAAGTGTTGAAATATCACTTGAACAACCAAGTAAATTCAGCGCTATTATGCTCCCCAGAGTGTTTTCTTTCAATGCTTTTTCTCTTTTTTTCGTTTTTATTTCTGCCACAACTTTTCTTCATTTCCCAATTTTTTTTTGTTTTTTTTTTTTTTTTGTTTTCCCAACTATGGCGTTTTGTAAACATTTGTAGCACGTACTATTTGTTATTGTTTTTTTGTTTTTACTCAATAAAAAAAGCGCAATTTTTTTCGTTTTATGGCGCTCATCATGTGGTTCGTCACGTCACGTCATGAGGACGACTTTTGTCAACAGCAGCAATAACAACAACAACAACAACAACACAGACACCGACAACATTAAATATGCGCGCCTACTACGCCTGCAGCTTAAACGTTGCCGTTTGTCGTGGTCTGTAAATTTTTTTCCCGCTACCTACTCCCTTCCTTGAATCCTTCCTTCCTTCCAAACAATTTGTCGTGCGAATTCAACTCACACTTCTGGAATATGCTACAGTCAGTCAGTATTGCAACATTGTTACTTGCGCAGTTATGTTGGCCTTGTTCGGAACGAACACTATCGAATGTGTATGAGTGTGTGTGAGTTTATCCTGCTAGGCGTGTACGTGACTATTTGAGTGTCAAGTGGGTTGGGTGGGTGTTTGGTTAGATAATTTTCATTAGGGGATTTAGTATGAGCAGCGGGTAAATAATAATTAATGACGATGCTCTTGATGAGTTCAAGTTATTTTTCGTGCAGATTTTTATTACAACACGCAGCGATCCTTGCAATTTTTTCATTTTCTCCTTCAAACAATAAGACAAAAACAGCGAGAGAGCATAACGCATTACAATTAGAGCTGGATTAATATGGACAGATTATTATTATTAATATGGCATTGTTGCCGGGGACATTATTAAAAAACACAGCAGAACAAATTGAGAAGACAGGAAAAAAGTTATACAATAACATGTGTATTGTACAAAATTACAATTAGTAGCATTATGGTCCTTACAATTCATACACATTCATACACTCTTACGCGTACAACAATGACTAACAATGACACTACTAAGTGTAGAACATGCGGATAAAACACGCGTTATTACAATGAATGCTTCTGCTTTTGTATTTTTTATGACCTTTGCACCCTGTGCTGTGGATGAATGTATGTGTTTGTAGTGAATTATTGTCACGCTTGTACAGAATAAAAAAGGGTTTATTGCATTATTTATCTTGTGCCGGATTATTGTGTCGCTTGAGAAAATATCTCAACAAAGCAAAAAACACTCGCTTTTGTATCATTTCAGCTGTGAAATTGTGGAAATTTTATGTAGCGTTACAATAAAATTATCTTTTCATTCAACAAATGAACACTGTTGACATTCTATCAGGACATACTCTTTCTTAAAAATAACCTCTACTGGAGACTTGAAGGCTTTTGTCAGTGAGATGTGGAATCATTGAGTATGTACACCTTTTAGGTGAGCGATGTGATAATTTTCACAAAAACAAAAAAGTTTCTTTGAGATGACCTCAAAAATTTATACGAAGAGATGATGGCAAACGAACTATATATATACAAATAGTGATAGTAAGCTAATTGACACTAAATTTCAAACATAAATTACCTTACGTATGAACTATTTGATGGTTCCGTAAAGTAATATTTACAAATCAAATATAGTGAAACAATAAAATAATATTTACTCCATATTGCCTACATTTTACTATATGTGACCTGGTCTATGAAAAGGCCCCTTTTTCATAGACCAAGTCACATATGTAGATTAAATTATGCTTTCAGCCTGAAATATTTATAGCCATTTTTACTTTATAATTCTAGTAAAAATTATTTTATTTTTTTCACATACCCGCTCACGGAGAAAATTGAGTTTCATAATTTTTACTCCACTCGAGTAGTAAGAAAATTTAAGTAATAAACGCTTAATTTCAAACATAAATTACCTTAACTTGAATAACCATTTTTACTTTATAATTCTAGTAAAAATATAAATGTTTGAACAGACACTTGCTCAGATAGGTCAGTGGCGTAGAGGTCTTACAAGTTTGTTATTGTAAGTACAAATAATATTTTTCTATATATCACACGAATGGTTCCGGGTTCGAGTCCTAGTGCGGTCAGTTTGTTTGTTTTTTTATTTTTTTGTGTTTGAATTTTACACTTAAATTTTTTCAATAAAATTACTATACTGTAAGGTTATTCGAAAATTCTGAACTTACTTAAACAGTAAGGTAAAATTTATTTATTGGGGAGTGCTCAATATTCTGACTTGAAATTCTAATAAAATATACTACACAGCAAATAAGAACTGGCCAAGAAAAATTTGATACTTTGTTCTTCATCAACAAAAAAATACGTAATAAAATTTTTTTAAATATTGTTTTTTATTTATTAATAAGTAGTATAACGAACGTAAATAACTTTACACTATTAACAAATATTTATTTTATGTAAAAATATTTTACTTTTCTTTTCTTAAGACCCTTCATTAAGTTTTGTACAGTTGTTTCGTTGACAGTACCGTACGACCTTCGCCACTTATTTTTGAAATGTTTTAAACTTTTTGCAGTACTTTTACTCTTCCAAAGTTCTGAATTCATTAGAGTCCAATATCTCTCAATTGGTCGAAGCTCTGGGCAGTTAGGCGGATTCGCATTTTTGGGAACAAAATTTACATTATTGCTATTGCACCATTCTATGGTGGCTCTAGAGTAGTGAGAGGTTTCTAAATCAGGCCAGAACATTACAGTACCCCCGTGCTCACGAATAAATGGCAGAAGACGTTTTTGAAGGCATTCATCAATATAAATTTTCAAGTTAATTGTGCCCTGTGTTACAAAAAAACTCCTTCACTGACCGCAAGTGTATATGGCCTGCCAAACCATATACCGCTTGGGAAATTTTGTAATTTTCTTCTCTTTAAATTTGCTCTGTACCTACCCCTTCTCCGCACAGGCATAAAATTCGTGTCCTGGTAGCTGTGTAAAATCTGCCTTAACGTATGTTTCATCGTCCATTATGCAGCAGTCAAATTTAGTCGGGTAATCGACATATAACTTTCGAGCTCGCTTTTTAGCCTCTAATTGATTTTCATGGAAACGGTCTGTTAATTTTTGAACTCTGTAGGTCTTTAGCTTAAGTTTTTTCCTTAGTCTCTTTATAGAAGATTTTGAGGTTCCTGCTCTGGCAGCCATATCTCGTTCTGAAGTGTTAGAATTCTGCTTAAAAAGGCGCTTCACCTTTTTCACGAACTGTGGGTCTATACTGGCTTTTCTACCTGAATTATTTTTCCGCGTAATAAGTTTACCCTTTCTATAGTTCAAAATAACCCTTTGGACGGTGATTTTTGATGCACCTGTTTTTTAGCTATGGCTGAATATTTTAATTCTGGTTTCTGCATGTAAGTGTACAAAATGAGTTTGCGCTTTTTTTCTTGATTGCTAGACATCTTTATCGTTTGAAAATCGCTTACCAAGTGTTATATGTTTTTGTAATCGTCATGTTATATAAAAAAAATAGCACCCATATTTTGATCAGCACGATCATCAGGTAAATCATAATCTTAAGGAATAAAAGTTTCAAATTTGTCTGGGGCAGTCCTTAGTTTGGGTTTAAAACTCAAACAAAATTGGAATGAATACAAATCCACACGAAATTATGTATAGAATCTATGCTAAAACTTGGTTTGCAAACCGTTTATAAAATTATACAAATAATGTATTACATAATGTGATACAATTTACAATATTTTGGCTTAAATTTATTAATATCATCATACAAAAATCTTTTATACCATTTTTGTATAAATTTTATATAGAAGTTCATATAAAAGTATTTTAACCATTTTATATCAAATTCATATTGTGCTATATAAACCAATTTTACATTATTTTCGAATAAATATTTCGGAATTATATATAAATTATATAAATTTAATTCCATAATAATGCAATGCTGTCAACGCCACTGGGATCAATTTTTAGGCGCGTCATGTTTGACGGAGGACTGTGCGCCAACTCGATACATAAAAAAAAATATCAAATTTTTTCATGTAGTAAGTATTAACTTCAATTAGTACATATACAAAGTTTTTTATTTATATGTCAAGCCAATTCTTCTTAATTAATAAAATAAAAACCACCTGAAATAACAGCGTTTACAGTGTTCATATCCCTTAAGTAAGTAATTTCATCCTATCTTCCTTGTCGCATAATAGTTTTCTCGACTCGCCAGAGCTTTATTCAAGAGACAGACGCTTTGCGTGCTGATTTTTTAAAGACAGACTCTGTATACTCTTGAGTTCAATTTTAATTTAAAATAAAGTATTTATTTTTTAAAGGGGATCTTCTGTTGAAATTATTATTATTATAAGCTCATGCGAATACCGCTAGCATCCTTTTATGCTTTAAGATTGATATTTTGGCACTTTAACTTTTTAACGCCATAATCCTACATGTCATTTTAGAGATTTGACTGCTGAGTGAGGGCTTTAGGACACACAAAATAAAAAAGCCCACAACTATAGTAGTAGCCTTGAAAATGAAATGTTAATGTCCTTTGAGCAATAAAAATAGCAACAACGACAAAATAATAAAAAAAATGTTCCCCAAAAAATAAAAAAAGCCTTAAAGTTTTGTATACATACAGCATGGCAAAAAAAAAAGCACGCGCACCAACCAAGATAGTAGAAAACAACAGTTAATCTAAAGTTGTATTTGTTTTCGTTTTTGTTAGTTAGTATCCTTGTTGCTACTTTCATGTGTATGGAATTGCAAATGTTCAAAATTTTATTTGTTGTGCTTTTTTTTTGTTTTTGCTGAAAATTTTCCCAACATGTTGTTTTGCTTGTATTTTTTTTTAGTTTTAGTTTGTTGTTGTTGTTGTTTTTTTTTTTTTTTTGTAATAGCACTGTTGCTGTTGACTCTACAGTACTGAAGTGGTCATGTCGAAACGGCGAACAAAGGCATACAAATGTGTGTGAGTCCACATACATATGTATATTTGTGTTTTACATTTAACACTTAGACAAACAAACACTTTGGGTACATGATGCACTTGTTTTCCTGTGTAAACTCCTGTTAACTATACATAGTATATGCTGATCCTTACAATATTTTTTGTCTTGTGGCATAAATGTAAAATTTTTCCACATAAAATTAAGAATTCTGTAATAAAGCCATTCTATCAGAACAGCACGACAATGTCCAACCTGAAACTAAACTAAGTAAACTACACTTAACTCAACATCAACTCAACTCAACTCAACTCAACTCAACTCAACTCAACTCAACTCAACTCAACTCAACTCAACTCAACTCAACTCAACTCAACTCAACTCAACTCAACTCAACTCAACTCAACTCAACTCAACTCAACTCAACTCAACTCAACTCAATTCAACTCAACTCAACTCAACTCAACTCAACTCAACTCAACTCAACTCAACTCAACTCAACTCAACTCAACTCAACTCAACTCAACTCAAACTCAAACTCACACTCAAACTCAAACTCAAACTCAAACTCAAACTCAAACTCAAACTCAAACTCAAACTCAAACTCAAACTCAAACTCAAACTCAAACTCAAACTCAAACTCAAACTCAAACTCAAACTCAAACTCAAACTCAAACTCAAACTCAAACTCAAACTCAAACTCAAACTCAAACTCAAACTCAAACTCAAACTCAAACTCAAACTCAAACTCAAACTCAAACTCAAACTCAAACTCAAACTCAAACTCAAACTCAAACTCAAACTCAAACTCAAACTCAAACTCAAACTCAAACTCAAACTCAAACTCAAACTCAAACTCAAACTCAAACTCAAACTCAAACTCAAACTCAAACTCAAACTCAAACTCAAACTCAAACTCAACTCAACTCAACTTAACTACACTAACCTTAACTAAGCTAAACTTCTAATTTTTTGAAGCAAAACAAAGTTTTTCGAATTTTTCTCTTTTTTGCGCTACAGTGCACCATAACCCTTTTGTATAAATTGCCAACTTTACATATGCATTTTACGCTTCTTACACTCTTGATATTTTTTTTTTTTTGTCAGTTTTACAACACTTTAGTATGACGTTTATAACACTTTAAGTATAGAAAGTCAAAATAACATATTGGGGTGTTTTTATAAATATTATTTTTATATCCTATTCACTTTGTCCTTGGGTTTGTAAAGCAGAGAAAGAGGCATGGCAGATATAGAAAAGTATACATACATGAGCCGCTTATTTTGAAAGTGGCATAAGTCCAAAACGAGACGAAATAGATAGCCTCCGTCGTAAAAGTTAACTTGTAGGATTGACAATGAGCGAAATCGGTCCACGATTACGACTACCGCCCACACAAAAAATATATTCAGTACGCAATATTATGGGGAACGCAACCCAAATACACGTAAATACTTACTGGGGATGGTTTAGGTTCAAGGTTTGAGCAAAAACTAGGCGAACTCGAACAAGAATGCGTCTCTCCTTCCATATAAGAAACAGTTTCAAGTGCTATACTGAAGCTTGTTTTGAAACAATCCAACCAAATTTCAGTCAGAGACTAAGAACTCGGACAAGAGAGTGTGATACCTCTCATAAAAGCAATAGTTTCAAAATGCTATACTGAAAGCTTTTTTTGAGAATGTCCAACCAAATTTAACTCAGCCACTAAGGATTGTAAATGCAAGATCTGAGCAAAAACAAGGCAAACTCGGACAAGCAAAATTTTCGTAATTCTGAGTTATTTGAAAATGTAGATGATGAAGATAATGGAGGATGACTATATTTTGGTTAGTTGACGAAACGCGCCTTCCGTTTTGGGGATTCTTAAGTTGAAGCTGGCAGTGTTTTCAACACCATCATTGGCAGTCTTAAAAGTGTTGTAATTTTTAAATGGACTCAGCTTTATGTGTATTAAATCTTGAATACACTGATTTTGGGGGCAAATTTATGCTATTTCAAAGCAAGGTCATCAATGCTGCTTTCCATATCTCTAGATCTAATCAGCGTAGACGATACCTCCTAGTTTTTCTTTAAAGTTCCATTCGATTTTTTTCCATTTTTCTAATGTTTAAACGCATAAATTTTAAAAAATTTTCTTTTCATGCAAACATATTTTACATTGAGTTTTTAATAATTTTTTTAGAAACTGTATTCTTGTCCACACAAGCATGAAAAGTTTCTCGAACAATTTTAACCTGATTCGTGAACCTTACGTTTATTGTTAAGAAGTTTTGCTGTTCTTTATTTTTCATTCACAACAGCAAATTTACAGACCACCTTGGTCAACACCCGCACACAAGTTCATACAAAAACTTCAACAAAAAGTGCATGCAATGAGTGCGCATCCTTTTTCTTGTTGTTATTTCATCAACAAGCACACACAGACGTTTTTAACTTGGCTGTGCCTTGTAAGTGTGTTAATTTTCACATTATATTCTTTTTATGATTATTTTTTATTACCACTAGAGTCGTTTATACATATGATGTAATTTTACATGTGTTTACTTTTTTACTACTACTACCAGGGAGCATAAACTTTAACACGAAATGGCCAAACAACAAGTTTTTTCAATTACAAAGTGGCTGCGACGTCATCAAGGGTTTTTTTTTTTTGTTTTGTATAGTCCTCTGTGCTGTTGTTGGCTTTTGATGTCCTGTTTTTATTGATCATTTCCTATTTGGGTTGAAAGTTTTTTTAGACTTTCCGATGGTAAAGTTAAAATTCATTTTAGTTCAAAAAAACAACAACTGCGTCCATTTATCCGTCGTTGACAGGCTTGACAAGTAATTTCCAGTAATGGATTGTTTCTTAGAATATTCTGGGGTTTTTTTTCCTTAGCTTTTGTAAAACTATAGAAGTGTTTCTTTGACACAGGATGTGATTAAATCTTGGTAAAGTGGTAATATTGTATAGGTACTTGCGTATAGGCACTTAGGGGTTAGAGTAATGGCTACAACAAAACAAAAACATTTTATGGAACACTACAGCGTAGTAAAAAGTTAAAGTGAATTCATTCTTCCAAGAAATTGAAGAAAACTTGCCTTTAATGAAAATGTGCTGTCTAGAAAACGCAAAATCATTCTCTTGTATTTTCTATTGTGTAGCCATTATTTTGTTATACTCGTATTTATCGGCTTAATACTTCAATATAAATTGCTTATCTGCAAACAATTTCATTCAATTTGCATTGAAACGCCATTACGAGTAACAAATTTATTTTTTTCTGGCAATTTCGACGCTTGTATGCTTAAGAAAACGCCCATTGCTTCGAGTTAATATGCTGCATAGAGCATTTTGGCTTTGATAATAAATCTATGATATAGGACTGAGCAACATAACGTATGTGTGATTTTTAATATTGATGTTAATTTATTGAAATAGAATTGCGCGATAGGGTCTTCGAATATTCCCGTGGTAAACACGATACGCTGAAAACTTTTCTAACGTATGTCTAAGCCACAGGAAAACTAGACGACGTAGACAATGACACACGAAAAAAGAGGAACGAAAACCCTTTCTTAAGGAATCCAGTACTTTGTTAGGTCAGCAGGGAAGGCTCTCTCCGCCAACGCCACTGCAGACTTAGTACACCAAAAACAAAGTCTACCCGGCAATATAGAAGTGGAAACTACAGTTCAAATGCCTATCTATTAAGTTAAAGACGCCAAAAACGCCTGCATCAGCCTACCAAATGTGAAGCCACGGTTGGTGCTAATCCACAAAATGAGAGGATGCAGAACAACGCCTTGCAATATGAAATTGGCGATATTAAAGCAGAAAAATATCAGTTTAGATATCGAAGGCGTAGCTCTGAGCTAAACCAGCTCTTAACCTAATTGAGAGCTATACAAAAAAATTGGAAGACAGCGAAAAATGAAGGAGCCGACACTAAAGTGGTTAAAAAGGCAAAATTGTACAACACAAAAGTAGGTGGCGAAGGCACACTTTTAACAGGTCGCGTGAAAAGAGCTGTATTTGGTTCAGCTGCTACTTATGTAAACTAGAAAGTATAGAAAGTACAGAGTAAAGCTGTTGGAAGACATAAAACGTTGATACAGATTTTGTGATTCAGATCATGCACAGCTCAAGTACAAAAATGGACTGTGGTTCGGAGACCCCACCAAAACGTCAGTTATCTGCGTCAGGAACATTAATGAGTTTCAGAGCACTACAAATAAATAGAACGGGCGAATATTTCCTTTGGATGTATAGCATTGAGTACAATGTGTGAGCAGAACATAACAGTGGCATGCGTCACAAACAAATAATGGCTGGTGCGGCGCAAGGCTTCATTCTTGGTCCTAAATTTTGGACTATTTTCTATGGCGACATATTACACATTGAGATGCCAGGCGATACTTTAGTATTTCGTTAGATATGCAGATGATTTTGCATTTCGATTGGACAACCATGGTCTCAAACTACCCACTGAAAAGACATAGTTGCTTATCCTTTTCAAAAAGCACATACCGTTCAAAACTCCGAAGAGTACATTCAAAATTGCATAAACATTTTTTATGTCTGTCACATTTTCTAGTTTGCAATTCCTGAACATATTCTTAACGATAAATCATAATTTGAAACAATTTGATCTTATATATAGTTTTTTCAAGCTTATCTCATAAGAAAACCAACCACACTTAACATCCTAATTGCAAAAGTGTCCTTGAACATTTTAAGTATTTTTGCAATGCTGCTGTATTTTGGTTGACCTTCTTCCCGACTTCTTTTAATTAAATTAATTACGCTACAGCAATTTTAATGCTTTACAAATTATCCAGCATTTCTGGTACACATTTCCACGAAATGACTTTATTCTTGTCAACATTTTACCAAAATAAAAAAATTAATATTTTAATAACACAACAATAACAATTGTAAACAAACAAAGTGGTGGAAATTTTGCAATTAGTCACGTTTACGTCAACAGCAAAAGGTTGCAGTGGATGGCAGTGCTGTTCTCACCAAAAGAACAACAACAAATACAATAAAATAAAAATAAAAATAATGAATGCAATCAAAATCTGTCAAACTAAAGTATTTCCGAATGCAAAAGGTAAAAGGTTGCCAAGGAAAAGAAACTACAACAAAATTAAAAAAAAGGATTCGGTCAGAATTAAATATTCTTCTTATGAAATTTGATTTTTATTTATATCATGATTTATTTTTGTTTTATTTTTAAGGTTTTCTTTTATTCAAGATTTTGTTGCTTTAGTTTGCGAAACTAACTTTTTTGTTTTAAAGGGCTTTAATATCATGGTAGAGGAGTTTACTAAGAAAGTTAATGCTCCGGCGTAAATTTATTTATCATGCTTTTGACATATGTAAATTTAAACACATAAGATTCACAAATTTTACAGGAGTTGGATATATTTTTCAAAATGGTTAAGGTACTTAAAATATCTTGGAATTTGGTTTAGTATTAATAAATCCGACCAACTACCCAACATAAGAGAGATTGTGAATTCTGGACCAAATGCCAAATTACTGCGTATATCTTTATTATCATAGGTAAATATTTGCTTCAAGAAAATATGTTCAACTGATCTACATACCTGATCTACGGAGCCATAGTGATGGCGCGAAAATACACCACGTCGTGATATTAACTCAGTAGCAGAAGAGCTGTAATTAAGAAAAGATTTTGTTATTGTTTTATGTAAATAAATGCTGAAAAATTATGTACACTGAGAATACAATTTGATTATATTTACTAAAATTTTGTAATAATAAACAAGTGATATATTTGGTATTTTTTAACAATTTAATTCAATCAATCACAATATTATATTTGTTAGTAGTTAGTAAGAATTTATCAAAATATTCTTCAACTGCAATAAATAGGACCTGTAGGATTACGAACTATTTTAAAACTAGTTTGTAAACCATTCCATGCGTGCGACCATCTAGTCCAAATCAAGGGTGTCAGCGTAGAACAAAAGTGAGCCAATTTTGGCTCGACCCAATATTTCTGAACAACATTCACAGAAATAATTTTTGTTGTTTTTTTTCATGCTCTTCAAAAAACTTACCTTTAGAGTATCTAGAAAACAAAAAAAAATAAAAAATTTTTTTGGACTACTCCAAAAACAGACAAAATCTTCTTTTTGCATAACTTCAGCAGGAAATGCCCAGTGTTTTAGTATTATGTATCGTTATGAAGGTTTTTATGCCTTAATTAGCACTTTTTGGGTAAATATATTTTTAAAGACTAAATTTTTAAAAACTTTAATTTTATAAAGAAAAAGTGACATACAAACCAGAGAAACTAAGTCGTAATAGTCGAATATGTGCTCGGAGGCACAAAGAAAATGAAGTTAAAATATAGGGGTTGTTAACCCCTTGAGGCCGAAGCCTAGACCATTGTAGATATCGGAAAATGAACTTCGGATTAAGTTTTCTAGTGTTTAAATTAAGAAAAAAACGTAGGTCTGGAAAAGCCCCTTATACCCGGAAATGGTGCATTTATATTACACAGTGCAGCAAAAAAAAAAAATCCAAAAAACTTTTGGAATACTATTCCTGAAATCACATGATGTTACTAGTAAAACCCTATATGTGTTTCGCTCCAGGTCGAATTTTATATTATAGTGTGTATTATAAAAATTGCTTCAAGACCGTTTGAGATTTTGTTTTCTTGTCTTTAACGATGTTATAGATATAGACTAAAGAAAAGAAAGTGTTCAAAAACTGACCCGAAAAAAATTGGGTTTCGGGCCATACAATCAAAAAAATGACGAAAAATTTTGCCATTTTTGGTCGTTTCGTATTTTCCCAATCAATTAAAACAGAGTTTTAGCCAAGACTTTACGGAACAACTCTCTAGAGCATGTCACTAGCATACGATTACTCCTTGATACAAATTTTAATTAAAATATTGATGTATCAAAAATTGCTTGGGGTCCTATGTGACCCCATCGGTCTCAAGGGTTTAAGTATTTACAACGATATTTGATTTTGAAACATCGGACATCACCTGCCAAAGTTACCGAAAAAATACCATTTTGGCTGTTTTTTTAATTGGTCCAAAAAAATTTTTTTTTTTTCTCCTAGACATTCTCATTTCAAATAAGGGGCAGTTTTTTTAAATTTTTTTTTTTTTTTTGCTTAGAGACTCACCCGGCCTTATGTTGTTTCTAGCCACCAAACAGAAGAATATTGTAACTTTTTGTTAAGTGCTGGAATTTTTCCAGAGAATGCAACAACTTTTATTAACACTTCTCTAGTTTGATAGTTTGATAAGGAACGCAAAAAGAACTTGAGAGGGGAAAACCTGCAATTCTCAGCTAAATTGAATTTTAAACTTTTAATAAAACTAGAACAAAAAAAAAAAAAAAAAACTTTATGCGCTTGTCATTTCCAACTATGTAACGTATATGCATGACTGACGTTTAAATGACTACAGCTACTTTTATGCATTTCCGTTAAAACTGAGTGAGTGGTACTATTGGTAGTTGAAAAAAAGGGGATGCAATAAAGTTTAACTTAGATCTTAATGCTTTGGCAATTGCGACAAAACGAAAAAATAAAAAATGGAAAATTTTAAAAAATTAATTTAATTTCTTCGTAATTTTTCTGCAAATTCATGATGATGCACTGCAATTTCATTTAATGAAGAAAGTTCACGAGCTCCATTCATTTCGCTCTTCTGCTTTTCATTTCTAACACCCAGCCAGCCAGTGTCATCAGCAGAGTGCGATACGACCACCCATTGTGCGGCTGATACTGACGCTGTTTCTTTTTAAAAGTTGGCTGAAAAAAAAAAAAAAATTCCCCGTTGTTGTTGTCGTCACTACACAGCGTTGCCAATTGCGCACACTTATAGAAAATAAAAATGAAAAAAAAAAAACCTTCAACTCTCGAGTACTAATAAATAAACTCAATTTTTTTACTGCAAGTGCTGTGTGAAACTTTTAAATTGAATTTCAATTATTTATTTATATTTTATTTTTATTTCAAAAATTTTTAATAAAATTTGTGGTCACTTTGGCATGAATGGTTAAATATTAAGGAAATGACAAGTGCTCTTGTAAATTTTAATTGAAATTTATAATAAAATTTTATAATTGTTATTTTCAAGATGTATTGTACTTTTAAATTTATTCAGAATGAAATTTATTTTTAATGTGCTTCATACATACGTCTAGACCGACCATAAATAAATGTTCGTAAATCTTAAAATGAGATTTTCCATCTATTTCTATTAACATAAATTCAAGCAAATCTTGCTATCTCCCATGAACCTACATTGCGTCTTACTAAGCAAATTTTCTTTGGCAACTAGGGATTATGATGATGAAGCATAACCCTATTCAAGTTAATCCGTATACTTGAGTTATTTCTTATGCATTGTATACAGGTCGACACTTTGTTTGTCCTTTTGTTTGTCTTTAGACAGAGCATTTTGGTTCAATGAACTTTCACGAGTGCTGCCTTAATCTGGTTAAAGTTATATTGGATGTTTCATTTTATTCAATGATGAATTGCGACAATATGTAGTGATTTCGAAATTAAAGTGTTCTATGACTTACAATTTAAATAATTCAATTTGTTCTCCTTTAAGTCAAATAAACTTTTTGGAAGATTTTAAGCATTTAGATTCAAGAAGAGATACTGTACAGATAAAGAATTTTACATGAAGATAATTTTTTTAATGAAAAAAAAAAAAAAAATCTTTTAATGACTTAAGTAAAGTGTGGAATTTGTGAAAATAATAAACGGACCGATCTTTTAAGCATCAAAATCCGTCTTTTTTATAATTTTTCAAAGTACATGTTAAGTTTGTAGATGTCGAAGACCAAATTTTAGAAATAAAATTCTACTCTTCATTTATTTATTGTCCAACAGACCGATTTGTGGCCATTTTTTGTAAAAATATTAATGCACCAACCGATGGGGAAAGGTCGTAAATATAATATAATGTGGACATGACCAAATAAATACAATTTTTTACAAAAATGGCTCCAAATCGGTCACCAAAAGGACCGGAGACAACTTCGGTCATGTTCGAAATATATTTTCGACCTTTCCCCATCCAATGGTGCACTTAATTTTTTTTTTACAAAAATGGGTCCAAAACGGTCATGTCCAAAATATATTTTCGACCTTTTCTCATCGATAAGTGGATTTTTTTTTTACAAAATTGGTCCCAAACGGGTCACTAAGAAGGCTCTGGCCATGTCCAAAATATATTTTCTACCTTTCCTTATCAGTTAGTGCATTAACATATTTTTTTTTACAAAAATAGGCCCAAAACGATCCAAAATGGTCCAAAATATGTTTTCGACCAGTCCCCATCGATTGGAGAAATAAAATTGTCTTACAGAAATGCGCCAAAAAAATCACTTTAAAAGCCCGGAGACACCAATGACCATGTCCAAAATATATTTTCGACCTTTCCTGATAGATTGGTTGCAAAAATTGGCCCAAAATAGTCCGTAGTGGGCCATAGACAACTAAGGTCATGTCCAAAATATATATTCGACCTTTCCCCATCGATTGGTGTTCTAAACTTTTTTTACAAAAATGTGTCTAAAATATATTATCGACCTTTCCTCATCGATTGGTGGAATACATTTTTTTTTTACAAAATTAGGCCCAAAACGGTCACTCAGAAGGCTCTGGTCTTGTCCAAAATATATTTTCTACCTTTCCTCATCACGGTGCTTGTGGGAGAATTTAAATAAAATTTTGATGTACCTCGGATTTTTTTGTAAATTCTTATTATAGATGTCAATAGAAGTTATTCTATGCAAAAAATAAAATTATAGAGGTGGCGCTTTTTTAAAGATAATCCCTTTTCCAATTGGGGCATTTTCCCATACAAAAAAATAAATTTTATTTTTTTAACTACATTCAACAAAAATCAAAATAATCACATTCGATGTGTTTTGCGATGCTTCACGCGAATCTGACCTCAGAATCGCTCTATCGTGTATAGTTTTTGAGATATTCTAATCTAAAAGCCGAAAAAAGTCGTTTTTTGCCATGTTTTGAAGCTATATAACTATGTAACGTATCATTTATTCGTTAAATGTGGTTAAAATACTTAAAAGCCATGATCTTTCCTTTAAAATCTTATTTAAATTATGTTTATATCTTCATGCTTCTAAGAGATATCGTAGACCGAAATATTGGCTAAACGGGTTTTTTGCACTTTTGTGTCTTTTTAGGTTAGAATATCTTTGAGGAAAAAAAAGATATCAACATAATTTAAATTAGGTTTCAAAGGCAAAGATTAGGACTTTAAAGTTGCTTACCAGACTTAACGAAACTAAAATTTCTTTCACATTTTAAGCATGTTTAACGAACGACTTTTTTCGGCTTTTAGATTAGAATATCTCAAAAACTATACACGATAGAGCGATTCTGAGGTCAGATTCGCGTGAAGCATCGCAAAACACATCGAATGTGATTATTTTGATTTTTGTTTAATGTAGTTAAAAAAAAAAATTTAATTTTTTTGTATGGGAAAATGCCCCAATTGGAAAAGTGATTATCTTTAAAAAAGCGCCACCTCTATAATTTTATTTTTTGCATAGAATAACTTCTATTGACATCTTTAATAAGAATTTACAAAAAAATCCGAGGTACATCAAAATTTTATTTAAATTCTCCCACAAGCACCGTGTCATCAGTTAGTGCACAAAATTTTGTTTTTACAAAAATGTGCCCAAAAAGGTACAAAATATGTTTCCGACCAGCCCCCATCGATTGGAGAAATAAAATTGCTTTACAAAAATATGCCAAAAACAATCAGTTAAAAGGCCCGGAGACAACTTTGGCGATCTCAAAAATATATTTTCGACTTTTCCTTATCGATTGGTGCAACATATTTTTTTTTTTTGGAAAAATTGGCCCAAAAAAGGCCTTAGAGGGCCGGACCCAAATTTGGCTACCTCCAAAATATATTTTCGACCTTTCCTCATGAACTGGTTACCATGTGGTATTCATGTATGTCACCTTTTATTCATGGGTACATTCGATTACACTACAGCACTCACTTCAGTTTGAACATATTCGATAACACTACTGCATTCACTTAGAGTACAAATAATGTTTGGGTGTCTATGTCTTCGGCTCCATTTATCAATTCATTTAAGGCGATATTCTCACATATATTCTATTACAAACCAATGTGTGAGTCTACCGTACACAACTGAGTCTCTGAAGCTTGGATTCACAGTCATTAGTTAACTAAAATGGCGACAAGAGTTTAACTAATGTTTCATATTTACAGTGTTTTGGTTAACTAAAACAATGAACATAAAAAAAAGGCTGCGCGTGGCTGTTAATCAGTTGTTGGTTAGCCTGTGATATTTGGGGGCTTAACTAATGGATGACTTATGACTGAAAATAAAAGGTTGCTGGTTAAACCCATGCTATTAGTTAACTAACGACTATGAATCTGGGGCACAATCAAATTTATAAGAATTTGCTTTGCACGAAGGTAAAAAATTTTTTACTGAAAGCTATTTGGTGCATAATTTGAGAGATTTCGCCATATCTTGTTTTAGATAAATAACGAAAATTTTGAATTTTCGCACGTTATTTCTCATGACTCAATATAGAAAATTCCGACCTAAAAAAATCACTTGTAGCTATTTCATAGAAAAACCATTATTATCTCTGGCATCTGGGATGTCTACGAACAATTTCGCAATAAAATTTAAATTTTGATTTCAATAGCCAGTAGCAGAATTAGAATTCCTTAGATCAACTGAAAATGTCAAAAATGTTGCTGCACAAAGTAAGTTTCAATCGAGAACGGGCGTATCGGGGGAATGGTAGAAACTACAAAGTTTCGTTCTAATGATTGACCAAAGCAACTTTTGCATTTGCAGGCTGGCTGTGTGAGTGCATGCATGAATGAAATCATAAATTTTACACCAAATGCATCTGCATTTGATTCGAGGAATTTCGAAATGGCAAACTCTCAGAACGGCTGATGCTTTTGTGGTCAAAAGTTTACTCAACCTAACTATAAAGTTGGTCAAGCTGGTCATTAAGTACTTCATGAATGTGCTCTAACTAGTAAACAGAGGTTATTATTGTGTATGTATGTACTTATGTATGTGTATAAGTGATAGAGTTGCACAAAAGCTACTCATTATGTTGCAATATTGTGGTCATAATTTGCATTGAGGCTTTGAATTTGAAATGAAATGAAAGTTACCATCGTCCTGGAAAAAAAATTGTATGAAAGTCATGTCTTAGGTAATACAATTTTAATGTATCTATTTGATTTAATTTTTTTGGTAATAAAAGTAAATTCTGCAATTACTGGATGGAAGAATATATATTTTACCATAACATTAATGAAACAAATGTAATTGTCAAAAGGGAAAAAGTGTTTCATGTTGGTATATGTTAACTACAGGCATTAAGAATTTTAAAACAATTTGAAATTAAAATTTTTTTAGGAATAAATAAATTCATTGCAAAATAAGCTGATTCAATAAGTTTAAAAAATTCATAAAAATTTAAGTTTTTGTATTAGCTTAAGACGAAAAAACATACTAACATGTATATAAAAATATTTAAATTTAAGTAAAAACCATATATTAAACGATACATCACAAAATCAACTGTGCTCAGTTGCTCTCTTAACGCGTCAAAAATTATTCTGCTGAAAATGAAGGATTTACCATGAAAGCGACCTCTTTAATCTGCCAAGCCATAATTTGCATGTGTGCTTATGACACACCTATAGCTACGCCCACGCAGTGCACGCCTTTTGTATACACACTTATATGTGTGCATATGTATGTCCACCACTATGCATACACTCCTGTTAGCATACAATTATACATACACGCGACAACGGACAAAGCTTTTGTGATAGTGTTTAATGAGCGTGTGAAAATAAAATCTGTTTGTTGGAAATTTCGAATGTGAGAGCTGTTTAAATCTGAACTAGGATCATTATAAATACTAAAAAATAAATTAGAATTTGCAATATATCATTCAGTAGCATGTATTCTGGTTATTATGCCGATTGCGTCATCAAATTTAATTAGTACTAATGTGAATTTAAATTAAAAAGTTTGACATAAAGTTAAGAAACGCAAGCCAATTTATTACAAATCTGAAATTGGTATATTTTTAACACATCAGGAATCTAAGATATACTTCTCCAAATTGCAGAAATTTCTGTTTCGAGGCGTTTTGGAAAATAAATCACACACACATTTAATGAAAAACGTAATTGATATCTACCAACGCCATCGGAAAGCCATATTCTTATGCATTAAACTTTACCTTACAACTTTTCCAATTGGATCATTACTTTTCCCGTTATCCGTTGAAATAAAGGTTTCTTAACTCCATGCATTTGGTTAAAATTAGTTGCAAGGATAAATGAGAATCCTGATGCGATAGAAAAAAGCATGCTCAGGGTCGTATGAAAAAAATCTCAAGACGCTTTCTCAGCTCAAAAATCAAGAATGGAAAATTGTAGGACAGTGTTTTTGATATAAAATTTTCTAATTTTGAATGATTTTGAACCACAAACTATAAAGCAAACAAGAAGAGACAAACAGGGGACACGAAGATGAACCTTCAAAAAAGCGCTATAACATTAAGCGAAATAAATGAAGCAAAATACTAGATGTGGCATATATGCAAAAATGCGCAACTTGGCAAATGTTAAACAACCAGAATTTATTCGAAACGTCGAGATGCTATAATATTACGATGATTTAGCAGCACTAATACACTTGGTGATCTACAGCGGGAAATATACTATATACGAGTATATTGAGTAACCCTACTGAGAAGGAAAATAAGCAGAACAGCAAGTATGACAATGTTCTCATACTCTATCACGTAAGTAAACCTTAAGAGAGTATGCGAGTATATGACCTGGGTATAAAAACAATTTCATTGTAGGAAGCATTTGTGTAAGTCACGCCTCATTACTATCCCAACAAACAACTTTATAACCTTTTAAATTTTAGCGCTTGGAAAAAGTTAATTTCCAAATGTTTTCATAAGCAATTTTCAAACGTTTGGAAAATGATATTTGTTTAGAATTTTTACAATTGTTTTGCAAGGCTGAAATCAACAATAAGAAAAATGTTTATTTCCCAAAGTTTTTATAATCGTTTTCCAAACTTTCAAAAAATTTTTTATTTTATTTTTTCAATGACTTATTGAGCAAAGTAAAACACAAAGCATTTGAATCATAACTGGAACGTTAGGTCAGTTATTACGATCGTCGACTCAGAACTTGGAAGTCATAGGTTCGATTCTCAGCAAACATAAATTTTTTTTTATTTTTAATTAAATATAAAAATGTTTGGAAAATGTTGTTTAATGAACTTAATAAACACTAACAAAATGTTAAGTTAAATGTTAAAAAAACAATTTAAAAATATTGAATAAAAAAATTTCAAAAATTTTGTATAAAAACGTTGCTTCAAATGATTTTCACAAGCTTGCTGTGAAGGGTCGAGTCTCGATTATTAAATAATTAAAATTCAAGAATGCTTGCTTCAATTAGCTTATGATGTTATTTTCCAAACGCATACATAAAACTGTTCAGTGAGAATGGGGATCATCACTTTTAGGTCAGTAAGGGCTATCATGCCGTTTCGACCATATTCGTAGCACCGGGCGAAGTTTTTGCTTCATAAAAAATTGTCTGACCGAAAAAAATCAAAAAGGTCTGCACCCTATAAGCCCATTTCGCCGCTCTGCGGGTACGGCATTGGTAAGGAAACAAAAGCTGTTTGACGCGAGAAAAATCGGGAAGAAGGAACACTTGGAACGTTTAAGAAAGAAGAAAAAGGATTTTGTGTACCGATTTATCACTATGAATGAGACTTGAGTCTATTAAGATGAAATTACTTTGATTGGCACTTGACGAGATGAAAACAAGATCATATTTCCAGAAATTGAGGCCACCTTTTGTATTGGAAATAAAGCTAAAAACATCTCCATAAAAGATTCTGCCTTTATTTCCTTTTTTGTTTGGATATAAAGCCAAAAACTTTTCTTGTGTTACATCCAAAAATTATGGACTTATTTCCAAAAGCCATATTGCTTGCAAAAGGAAAATAACTGCATAGGAAATAACGCCAGAAATTTTTGTAGAAAAAAGCCAGCAATTAAATTGGAAAAATCGCCAGAATTTTGGAAATAAGGCCAAAAATATTTGGGAAATAAAACCAAAAATTTCCATACAAAACTCTACTGTTATTTCCATTTTCTTTTGAAAACAAAGCCAGAAATTTATTTTCTTGTTAATTTTTGGCTTTGTTTCCAAAACTTTCTGACATCATTTCTATAAAATTTTCTGGCGTTATTTCCTTTTCGCACAACACATAACTTTTAAAAATAAAGTCCAACATTTTTGAAAATAACACCATAAAAGTTTTTGGTTATCTTTCCTAAACAACATAAAAACTAGTAAGGGTGTAAATTTTGGCCTGGCCAAAAAAAATAAATACCCTACACTGCAGTATTTCGAAAATTTTGATTATTTGGGAGGTGCCACGCCCTCTTGTCCGAGTACACTCAGTTTTTGTTCAGAGCTTGAATTTATAGTTTTAAGTGTCAGAGTGAAATTTAGTTGGATTATCAAAAAAAACTCTTTCAGTAAAGCGTTTTGAATCTTTTGCTTATATCGGAGGTGCCACGCCCCCTCGTCTGATTTCACCCAATTTTTGCTGAGAGCTTTCATTTAAAATTCTTAGTGTCTGAGTCGAATTTAGTTCGAATATCTCAAAAAACGCTTTCAGTATAGCGTTTTGAAGCTTTTGCTTATATGGGAGGTGCCACGCCCTCTTGTCCGAGTACACCCAGTTTTTGTTCAGAGCTTGCATTTATAGTTTTTAGTGTTAGAGTGAAATTTAGTTGGATTATCTCAAAAAACGCTTTCAGTATAGCGTTTTGAAGCTTTTGCTTATATGAGAGGTGCCACGCCCTCTTGTCCGAGTACACTCAGTTTTTGTTCAGAGCTTGAATTTATAGTTTTTAGTGTCGGAGTGAAATTTAGTTGGATTATCTTAAAAAACCCTTTCAGTATAGCATTTTGAATCTTTTGCTTATATGGGAGGTACCACGTCCCCTTTTCCGATTTCACCTAATTTTTGCTGAGAGCTTTCATTTATAATTTTTAGTGTCTGAGTCAAATTGGGTTCGAATATCTCAAAAAAACGCTTTCAGTATAGCGTTTTGAAGCTTTTGCTTATATGGGAGGTGCCACGCCCTCTTGTCCGAATTCGCTCAGTTTTTTATCAGAGCTTGCGCTTACAATTCGTAGTACTTATGTGTATTGTGGTTGAATTGTCGTGAAAAATACTCCTAAAATTGCATTTTGAATATATTTTTTGTATGGGCGGTAGGCGTGCCCGTTGACCGATTTTGCTCATTTTCAATCCCCCGAGTTATCTTTGACGACGAAGGCAGTGCACTAAATTTCATTGAATTATCTTGCTCAGTTTTCCCAAAAAGTGTATTTCAACACACAGCCAGCAACCCAGCCAGCCTGCCAGCCAGACAGACGGACATGGCTATATCGACTCAGGAGGTGACGAAGAATATATATACTTTTCTATACCTGCCACGCTTCCTTCTCTGCGTTACAAACGGAAGGACAAAGTGAATATACCCTGGGTGTAGGGTATAATAAGCCCGAAAATTTTTATGCAGATTTTTCTGGCTTTACTTCCAAACATTTTTCATTCGTTATTTCTTATGGCTCGAAAATAAATGTATTCAGCTTGCTAATTTTAGATGGTCAAATCTTCAAGCTTGCAATCATATTAGATCTATTTGGCCATCATATAGTATAAATCGTACTAAATTTTTAATAGCAATGGAGAAACATAATGTACAGATCTTAATCGGTGCTGGTACTGGACATTATGCCATGGGAATCCATGCATCTCGTTTAGGTTTCTCAAACATTGGCGACCTTTGTAGAAGTTGTAAAGACACTGATATAGAAGAAACAGTCTTTCATTTCTTTTGTGAATGTCCAGCGCTTGCGCTTAGAAGTAGAAGGAATTTTGGTCATTTCAATTTGGAATCGCTTGACTCACTATGTGAGGTGTGTCTTAAATCCATATGGAAGTATATATGTGTCCAAGTGGTTCTCTTAGACTTTCTCTGCTAAAGCTCTTAGTATCGGGTATACAATGGGCCTTTTCTCGAGACCTAAGTTAATGATGACGACATGTTCATCTCCTGGATCTAACCTAACCTAACCTATTTTTTATGGCATTATTTTCAAAAATTTGTTATTTCCTAGTTTAAGTATGGTTTTATTTCCAAAAATGAATGCCAGAAAACTTTTTGCGTTATTTCCAAAATATTTTGAGTTGTTATTTCCTATGGTGTTTTTTCCGGGAGCAGGAGTCTGCTGAAACCGAATTCAGGCTCAGAATTGCTGAAGTATTTGAGATATTCTTAATAAAAAGTACAAAAACACTGTTTTTTGACACATTTGAAGCCATGTATTGTGATTTTTTTTTTTTTGGAAAAAACTAATAAGGGATCTAAGAGTATGAGTCCTTCTTTTTTTGAAATGAGTTTGAGAAGAAGACTTGTACTTTAAAATCCCACACACATAGTGTCTTTGCATTTTAAGATTTGCTTATATCAAAAACCGGACATGATAGAGCAATTCTTACCCAGATTTGGTTTCAGCAGTAAAATCTACTTCGAAAATAACTAATTATTGTCCAGAGGCAAAATCTTGCAAGATAGTGTTATCAAGTATTCGGACTTTCCCAACTGGAACATGGCAAATAATTTTGATTATTTTTGGTAAAAATTTATAAATAGATCATGAAAAGTAAATAAACAAAAAAAAAATAAATTCATAAATTTAAATTGAGATGACGACAGAATAAATTGTTTTTTTCATTTTCCTCAAATTGCTCTTTCTTTTAACATAATATCGAGGATATTCGCATTTGTATGCATTGTGAAAAAACACGCACACGTCGCATGCATTCATACAAACACTGTAGCCAACAACCACAAACGAAAAGTGTAGATGTTGATTTCAAGATGTTGACATTGGTTTGATGGTGGTGGGAGATGAGATGCTACATGCAGAGGGTGTATAAGGTTTTTTTTTGCTTTGCTTACGTACTTTTGTGGTTTGAGTTTTGTTTGAATTGTTTGTTTTTGTTTTCATTTTTTTTTACTACGAATGGGGGTCTCATTTGTGCGCCCCCGTGTGGTCGAAACTTGAGACAAAAAAAAAAAAAAAAAGACCAACGACAACAAAAACAGCGTTAATAACATAAACAAAAACAATAATAACATGGCCAATAATACCAACAAGTGGAACGTAAACAAGGTTACAATGTATGGGTGTTTTTGCTGATATTTCCTACTTGTACGTGTATTCACGTAGTTCGATATCCTTTCATTGTTTTCATTGCTGGTTGTTGTTTTTGTTTTTTTCTGTTTTTGTCGTTGACCTCATTTAATTTTAATTTATTACTTTTATGTTTTTTACAATTTGTTTTTTTTTTTCATAATTTTGTTTTATCTCAACATGTTTTGTAACAATTTTATGCAGTTTTTGCAAAATTTATGAAGTCACCACAAATAATTTTTAATTAAAAATTCTATTGTGGTATTGCTCTAAATTTAAACAATGTTACAAAAAATATAAATAATGAATAGAAATATTTAAAAAAAAAATTAAGTTACATAATTCAAAATAAAAACAAAAAATCTTATGATTATTACACAATGCAACAAATTAAGAAACAAAAATTTTGAATGTGATCTCGATTTTTCTTTATTTGTTATTTTGCGGTCGCTGATTCCGAGTTTAGCAACCGTTTCTTTCTATCAGATCTAGGGTTGGAATCATGTTGAATCATGTCAATGCTATTTTCAGACAGCACAAAAAAAAAATTTTGAAAGCTGTCAGTGGTGTCCCCGACACTTTCGAGGAGATTTAGACCCATTTGTAAAAAAAATTTACTGCACCTGTCGGTTGGGAGAGGTTGAAGAAATATTTGTGAAACTGTTAGCGGTGTTTTCGACCCTTCTTTTTAGTTTTGTTTAATTTTTTCCAAAAAGTTTTATTGCGCTATTCGAAAAGGAGAGATTAGAGGAAAACTTTTGAAACTGTCAGAGGTGTTTTCGATCCTTCTAAGGAGTTATGGTCGCAAACTCTCCGTATCAACTAGTGCAATATAATCATTTGGAAAAACATGACAAAAACTGCCAAGGATAGTCGGGGAGTTAGCTCGGGGAATTGAAAATGAGCAAAATCGGTCAGCGGAAACGCCTACCACCCATACAATAAATATATTCAAAATGCAACTTTTTGGGTATTTTTCACGATAATGCAACCAAAATACATATAAATACTACGAATTATAAGCGCAAACTCTGAGCAAAAACTAGGCGAATTTGGACAAGAGGACGTGGCACCTCTGGTATAAGCAAAAGCTTCAAAACGCTACACTGAAAGCTTTTTTGAGATAATCGTAGTGAATTTTACTCTGACACTAAGAATTATAAATACAAGCTTTAAGCAGAAACTGGATAAAATCGGACAAGAGGGCGTGGCATCTCCCATATAAGCAAAAGGTTCAAAACACTATTCTGAAAACAATTTATGAGATAATCCAACCAAATTTCACTCAAATACTAAGAACTATAAATTCAAACTCTGAGAAAAAACTGGGTGAATCCGTAAAAGAGGGCGTGGCACCTCCCATATAAGCAAAACTTTCAAAATACTGCTGTGTAGGGTATTTAATGTTTGGCCAGGCCAAAAGTAACTACCCTTACTAGTTTTTCGTTAAATGGAACAAAACCTCCTCTTGATAACACTGGTCTACAAATTTCGAAAAAAATTTCGACTGGAGAAAAGGATGATGTTTCTTAAGAAATTTTGATGCGCTGAATTCAAATCTGGCGCCACAAATGCGCTATCAGGTCCAGTTCTCTTTATATAAGATTATTTATGTTCGTTATACTACTCATTAATAAATAAAAAAACAAAATTTACAAAAAATTCATAACGTATTTTTTGGGACAAAAGCTTGCTGGGAGACTATTGCTGGACTCTTACACGTGAAACGGACCCAAAAACATACAAACGATGTTCAAACACTGCCATTCACTTTTGAATTGTTAAACATTTTCAAACAAATTAATGTCTTTTCTTGAAAAAAAAAAAAAATAAAATATGTTAGGGGAGATGTGTGTACCTTGGTCCGCTTTTCAGTTTTTTCAATGTGCAGGATTTTCCAAAAAAGTTCCTTTAGTTTTTTGATTAAGTTATATTTCTACAATGCTTGCAGCATCAAATGACGTGACAATGATATTTCAATGTCTTACCATTGAGTAGAAATATTACTTTTTCCGTTGCAATCTCAAACGGTCCAAGGTACACCATGCAAGTGTACCTTGGACTATTAAAAATAAAAGAGAATACATTGTATTTTGGCAATAAATTATGAAATAACCATTTATTACGTAATCAAAAGTAACATTTTTTTCAATAAAAAAAAAAAAATTAATCATAAACAAAAATGATAACACAAAAAAGTGCATTTAGTAAAAAACAATTAATTAAACAAAAATGGTTGCAAATAAATATATTAATTGCGTAAATAATAATAATAATATTATATTGAGAGGCGATTATGGCTTCTTGGTTGCCCGTCGAAAAATGCTCGCTGGTCAATAAGCTAGGTCCAAGGTACACACAGACAGCATGTTTTAAAAACTGTCAACACCCATAACACATGTTAATGAAAATACATCTAAAACACACTAAAAGCCTAAAACAATAACTAAACTTCCTTCCTGATGTTGTAAAACTGAAATATTTCAAGTAAGTTCCTCACAAAACGTTTCGTAGCTTACTCCAAAAACAAATTTTTACACACAAAAAACACTTTTTCCGTTGCTACCCAATGGGGAATGGAGCGCATCAATAGCGCTTCTGAAGCGCTCTAAAGCAGCAGTGAAGCGCATCTCTCTCGTTGCCAAAAGCGCTGAAATTAACATTGGCATGTCATTGGAACGAAGCGCTTCGCTCTCGCTACCAGAAATGCTCTTTGGATGCGCATCGCTCTCGCATCCAGAAATACTGTTTGGATGCGCATCGCTCTCGCTACCAGAAATGCTCTTTGGAAGTGCATCGCTCTCGCATTCAGAAATGCTCTTTGGATGCTTTTTGGATGACAATAAAAATATTTAAAAAATTAATTTTTAATTGAAATTTTACGTCTTTCGTCACAAAGACACATCAGACTATTATTTTTGTTTTTTTTGATGTAATTATAATTATTTTTATGTTACTAAATTAATTCTAATTGAAAAATTGCAAGTTGAAAATTTTTGTGTTAGGTCTGGGCTGGAGTTGAACCGAGGACCTCACGGTTGCTACAACTCTCAATCGCAGTGCCAGTCGCTAGACCCCTGCTCTATCATCGCGCTCTTACGAATACGACTTATTGATTTATTTTGTTTTGTACGTTAATACGTGACCGAAAGCGCATCGTTCTCGCTACCAGAAATGCTCTTTGGATGCGCATCGCTCTCGCTACCAGAAATGCTCTTTGGATACGCATCGCTCTCGCATTCAGAAATGCTCTTTGGATGCGCTTCGCTCTCGCTACCTATAGCGCAGAAAATATGCGCATACAAATCAGCTCTTTAGATGCGAGAAGGACGCGCATCGCTATTGCATCTTGGGGATGCGCATCGAAATTTTCTGTAGGGTAGTTATACACGCATACAGCTTGACGGTCTGAAGTCTACTTATATGAGTCCCCGGTATGAGTGGAAAATTCCATAGAAGAACATTATCGTACACGTGCAACTGTTGAGTGGCAACCGGCACTCGGACCGAGGTACACTCGGACCAAGGAACACACATCTCCCCATTGTGTTTCGAAAACCGGATCTGATAGAGAAAAACCGATTGCAAATTCGAATTCAGCTCACCAAATAACCCTAGGAACACTATTTGGTTGCTCCAGTCGAAAATCGTGGAGACCAGTGTAATTTTAAAAATTTTTTTTCAACCTTTCCCTATCGATACGTAAAATACATTTTTTTTTAATAGAAACACAGTGAAACAAATTGAGTGGACGCTAATCTAAATTTTATCTTGGTATTTCATTTTGACCAATTCAGGGTCGCTGATTCCAAATCTGGTAATTGTTTTTTCCTATCACGTCTCAGGTCCAAGTTATCCTTGATTTAATGTGCAGAAAACGCTATTTTCAGGTATACGGCGTACATTCAGGAAGTTGTTTAGTTCATTTTGTCAACGGTATCGAATAACTCTAAGCTTGCTCCTTAAACCATATCTTTAATTTTTTCAATTGGATCATTACTTTCCGAGTTATCATCCATTATCGCAAAAAGAGATGGATCAGGACTATTCAATGCTGCTGACAAAAGAGAACAAAACAACTTGCTGAACGTTCGCCATATGTCTGAAAAGACCGTTTTCTTTTATCAAACGACCAAAACTATTTATAACACTCCCAAGATAAGGTTTACTAAATTGCTTTTAAAGTGCAGCAAGAGTGATCTAAAGTCTTTTATAGCAGTAGTTACAGGGCATAATACGTTATGCAAGCACGTAAGACAGATGGGGTTTGATACTGACGATCTTTGTAGATGGTGTGGAGACAGCGACGTGGAAGAGGATAGTCAACATTATCTTTGCCGGTGCCCTGCACTTGCAAAAACAAGATTTAAAATATTTGGATACTTCTTTTTTCAGGATATGCAAGAACTTATGGAGATAGACCCCGCTAAGATCCTGAAATACATCAAAGCATCAAAATGGGAACAGAGAACACGAATAGTAGCCAACAACCAGTGAATAAGCTTCAACAAGATTGATAGCTGCATAGAATATACTGAATTAAATTAAATTAATTGTATGTATCTTAGAACTTTGTACCGTATTTAAAGAGGGATCACATTGGACCAGCAGAATGATCTAAGTGGAAGTTGGCTTGCATATATGCCGACGATGCCCTCGCAACCTAACCTTACCTAAGGTTTTCTGCATTTTAAATCAATGATAATTCGGATCTCAGACGTGATAGGAAAAAACGGTTGCCAGATTCGGAATCAACAACCCTGAATTAGTCAAAAAAGTTATCGAGATCAAATTCAGATTTTTGTGTTGCACCGTGATATCAACAAAGGATAGTTTATAATGAAAATTTCCAAATATTTTGTAGATAGAATAATTTGATACGACCGTTTTCAGTCAGATTTTTTGATGCTAATACCGAGAATACATTAAACGCGCTTGGTAAAAAGTGATTAGTCAATTAACAATAAACGTCGAAGAAGCTGGAAATTTGTTTTATATTTAGAATGATACCTAGAAATTAAGCTTATGTCTAATGAAACTGTTTTTTGTAAGCCAAAGAGGTCATTTAAAGTATTCATTTGCAATGCTAATGGCTTTCTTCGGAATAAGTGGCTTGTAAGCTAAACACAAATTATTTTTCCATTAAAGTCGCTAGTTGAATAGTTCCCTGAAATTTCCATTGTGTACAGAACGGCAATAGACCAATGGGTGCACTTAGGGGTGGTGCAAAAAAATGCAACCTTACAAAACTTATTACACAACGTAGAAAAATCGACAATACACACTCTAGCATATCTAAGACCTTGCAGTATCTAATCAGTTTTTCGGCTAGCTTCGCCCCCTAGTAAAAACAATATAACTACGCCTAATTAATACAATAAAATTTTAGCTAAAGAAACATTAAATAATTAATTAACATGCAAAGCAGAAATTATAGAGAGATAAAAAAGCAACAAAGCATTTAAGGTTACGTTTCGAGGATTTTCCAATTACAATTGAAAAATTGTGTTTTTTTCTTTTTACATTTTAATAAATTATTCATTAACAACAGTTATTTTGTTACAAAACATTTGCTTTTTATTTATTTATGTTACTCTATGAGGTTTTTCATTTAAGTTCATTCCCTGAACGCCCGACCCCCACATACACATACTTACATTACACTCGATGCACGACGCTGTAGCACACGCAAAGCACCAATGTCCTTATGCGGTGGTGCGCGCCTTGTCGTCGGTGGCGCACATAAACTTTGACTGCGGTCACGTACGCTCTCCTCGCGATAGGATCGGAAAATCGTTGCCAATTTTAAGTTGAAACAAAGCATGGCGACTGACTGTGTTGTTCGAATTTTCTTTCTTTTCCCGTTTGTATAGGCCCTCTTCTTGGCTTTTGTATTTTTTTTTTGGTTGGACTACTTTGCCCTAATTGCCATTGTCTGGTTTCAACATGTGGCGGCTCCTTTTTTTTCTGTGAATTTTAATAGCGTTTTTTTTTAAACTTTTTATTTTTTAATTATTGTTGCTATTGTGTTGTTTTCGTTGTTTATTTTTGAATTTTTAATAAAAGTTTGTTTCATTCGTTGTTGCATTAGCATGCAATTCATATTCGTTGTATTTTTTTAAGGAACAGAAGTGTTTTTGTGTTAACATTGCGCATATTAAATTACTCGGTTTTTATTTTATTTTTGTTTTCTTAAATTTTTCATATCATATCATACCACGAGAACTGAAATGAATTTTAATATCATTGCGAATTTTGAATTTATTTCTTGTTTTTGAAGCTTATTTCAACAAAAATTATTTTGCATATTTGTTTTGAAAAATTTTCTATTAAAAATTAATGTTTTATTTAGAACAATGTATGTATGAGTACATTTTAAATTATATATTATACCATAGTTTTAAAAAAATATCATCATACAAGCAATTTAAATTGAATGGAATTTTTAATCCCCTGTATTGTTTGCAAAACATTTATGGTTTCACTGAAACGTGATTTAATTTACGAAAATTGGAAAACTGCAATTTATTTTGTGTTTTATTTATTTTATTTAACATAAATTCTGTTTTTAAATTATTTATTCCATAAGCACAAATAATACTCTTCAAATTGATAAAAATCCATCTAGAAGGTCACTTTGCACAAACTTATTCTGGAGTAATACTCAAACAATATGAAAATACTGCAAATACTTTTACTGACAATTTAAAGAGTTATTGAGAAAAAGTTATAACATTACAATAAATATAAATATTTAGCCAATCAGACATTAATCATCGAAATGGGAACAAAAACGTTTTATCCTACTATTGATTATGTCATACAGAAAGGAACTAAGACGTTTACGTGTTTTTATTACAGAAATCAATCAATGTGTCATTGAAGAAGAAAACACCACGGAGTTCTATTAAATTAGAGGGTGGAAATCGAAGAGGGGGCCGGTAGTGCACCCTTTAAAGTTTTTTCAATTTACATAAGTATCTAGCGAATGAGGCAAAGTTTCGTTATTCTTCACCATAAACTTTTTGTAGAGAATTAAATTTCCGATCGAAATAGCTTGTTTAAAAAATTAAAAACCAAAAATTTCGAGAAAAAAAAAATTTCGAAGTCTTTTGTTTTTTGTAGGGGAATGTGGGGTAAAATAATAATTTTGCTGGAAAGAAATACTTAGATGAAAAATGTGTTTAAAAGAAGGTGAAATCACAGTTCACGAGTCACAGTTTTCGCAATAAAAGAAGCTTGTAGTGAGGTTAACGCATTTCAAGTGAAATGGACGTTGACAATCCTTTTTGTTGTATTTGATGGTATTGTGACTGGTCATGATTTCGGGCATGAGTTCCATGCAAATGGTGCAAAAATCACGATCTTCATCAGAGCTAGCACTTCTTTGTTTCTTTGACGCTTTCTTTGCTGGTGGTGCTTTTTTTGCTCCTGGCGCTCTATTTTTTTGTGGTTCGCTTTCTTCTTTCTTCCGTTTATTGCCTAAACGTTTCTCAACTGCTTTTTGCAACTCGTTTAGCTTTTCCGGAGTTGTTAAAACGGCGTTTTTCATGCTGTCCCACCTCTACTAGATTTCTGTTTTGCTTGGCCAATAATACATTGACAAATGGGGACGAGCAATCGTAAAATAACATTTCCCACTTTACCCCGACACCACATTTTGCAAAGAAATGTGAACGTCAGTCTTTTACTCTATGAATTACACGGAATCCTTTTGCGTAATCAAAATTAAGACAACAAAGAATATTTTAGTGTACTTACAATCGGTTTATCCACAAAAACAGTACATATATCGATGTTTAAAAATTTAAAAATGAAATTTCAAAATTGCTTAAAAACTTTGCATGATTCCAGAGAGCACAAAAATTAGTCTGCACGCGTCGCGATACCATAAAGATTTGCTTACGGTCATTACAAGTACATACATGTTAGAAGCGCATGACAGCTATACTTTGCTAGTTTGCCCGGAAAGGGGCATTTCCCACTTCACCACACTTCCCACTTTACCCCACTTACCCCTACCCTTTTGCCGATAACTTTTTGTAAGTCAAAGAGATAAAATTTCCTTTAAAATGTTTTATAAAAAAATTTCTTAGGTTAGATATTGACCGAAATATGGCACTTGGAACAAGTAATTTTTTTACGCGGCTGGAAAAATGGTTTTTACCCTATACCAAGGCGTCTTACGAATAAAGTGTATGTGCAAAAAATGTAAGGAATCGTCTTAAGAATACATGTGATTATTTTCAGATTTATTGGAACTTGCTTTCAACCAATTTTTCAAAATTTATAAAATGTCCCAAAAATTCTGAGAAAATTCACACGTATACTTTGGACGATTCTATGCATTTTTTGTCTGACAAACTTTCTCGTGAAACGCTTTGGTTTTGAGTAAAACCGTTTTTTCGACCGCATAAAACAAATTTCCATGTTCGAATATTTCGGTCAATTTTTATCCTAAGAATGTTTATAATAAAGTTTTTGAATGGAAATTTTTTTTTTTTTTTTTTTCTTTTTTCAAGTTATGCTTATACCTATCTTCGACCTAAAAAAAGTTATAGGCAAAGGAGTAAAAAAATACAAGAATTCGAAATTTTTGCTTTTTTATAACCCAGACATAGGTTATATTCACTTTGTCCTTCCATTTGTAACGCTGAGAAAGAGGCGTGGCAGGTATGGAAAAGTATATATATTCTCTATCAGCGCCACCTCCTGACTCGATATACTCATGTCAGTCTGTCTGTCTGACTGGTTGGCTGGCAGACTGTCTGTGGAAATATTTTTTACGGGAAAACTAAGCAAAACTAGTAAGGGTGTCACCTTTGGCCTGGCCAAACATTTAATACCCTACACAGCAGTATTTTGAAAATTTTTCTAATATGGGAAGTGCCACGCCCTCCAAATTCACCCAGTTTTTTCTCAGAGTTTGCATTTATAGTTCTTAGTATTTAAGTGAAATTTGGTTGGATTATCTGAAAAAAAATTTTCAGAATAGCGTTTTGAAGCTTTTGCTTATATGGGAGGAGCCACGCCCTCTTGTCTGATTTTATCCAGTTTTTGCTTATATTTTGATTATCTCAAAAAACGCTTTCAGTACAGCGTTTTGAAGCTTTTGCTTATATGAGAGGTGCCACGCCCTCTTGTCCGAATTCGACCAGCTTTTTCTTAGAGCTTGCGCTGATAATTCGCAGTATTTATGTGTATTTTGGTTGCATTGTTGTGAAATATACTCCAAAATTTGCATTTTGAAGATATTTTTTGTATGGGCGGTAGGCGTGTCCGTTGACCGCTCATTTTCAATCCCCCGAGCTAACTTTGACGACGGAGGCTGTGTACCAAATTTCATTGAATTATCTTGCTTAGTTTTCCCAAAAAATGTATTTCCACACACAGCCGTTACCCAGCCAGCCACCCAGCCAGCCAGACAGACGGACAAGGCTATATCGACTCAGGAAGTGACGCTGATCAAGAATATATATACTTTTCCATATCTGCCACGCCTCCTTCTCTGCGTTACAAACGGAAGGACAAAGTGAATATACCCTGGGTGTAGGGTATAATAATTCAATGAAATTTGGTACACTGCCTTTGATGCAAAAGTTAGCTCGAGCGATTGAAAATGAGCGATATCAGTCGACGGACACGCCTGCCGCCCATACAAAAAATATATTTAAAAAGCAAATTTAATTACCATTTTTCACGATAACGAACCAAAATAGACATAAATACTAAGGATAGTAACTACACTCAGAAAAAAAAAAATTCTTAAAACAACAATTTTTCATTCTTAAAAAATTGTTATTTTTTAATTGTTGAAATTCATATTTTATTCTTAAATCAACAACTTTGTTCTTGATACTTAATTTGTTTACGCATTTGTCATAAAAAATAAAAAAAATAGTTTTAAATACAAAACTTCAAACACTCTTTTTTGTAAGCAAAAAAAAAAAAAAAAACTCTTAAATTACTAAATAAGTTCTGTTTTATTTAAAAAGCTTTATATAACTATTAAGGGTAAGAAACATTTCCTATAAACTAAACACTAAACACTAATTTCTCCCATCTTTCTGGTAGCGTATGAATTCCATAATAAATTACGCTTTATTGATCGTTACTTGGATACTTGGATTCGCGGATGATGTAAACCTGACTTCGCTCACGATCCACTTCGCTTCTGATTATCGTACTATGTCCTCTTTCTATCGCCAGTTAAGATAAAATGCAAAATGCTGCCGTTGAAGCGTCAGTTACACGTACGAAAACGCCGTTTGACTTGTTAGGCTCATACTGCAACCAATGTTCATGCTACTGTATCTTTTTTATTGCCGTAAGATAGATTGCTAATAAAGACTTATATAAGAACAAACATTTCACAATCATTTATTCTTCGTTCAGCTATTTCGCTTTTAAATATTGTTAACAGTTTCGCTTTTGAAACAACAATTTCCATTCATAAATTTCCAACATTTTTTCGCTTTTAATACAACAATTTTCGTTCTTAAAACTTCAACAACTTTTTACTTGATTCAACAATTTTTCGTTATGCATAATACATAACAATTTCGTATTTAAAACAAGAGCAAAAATTGTTGGGAAGATTTTAACCAACATAAATTCTTGAATCAAAACATAAAGTTGTTGGGAATACAATTTTTTTTTCTGTGTGTACAACTTCTAAGCGAAACTAGGTGAATTCGGAAAAGAGGGCGTAGCACCTCCCATATGAGTAAAAGTTTCAAAATGCTATTCTGAAAGTGTTTTTTGAGATAATCCAATAAATTTTTACACAGATACTAAGGATAGTAAGTGCAAAATCTAATCAGAAACTTGGTTGATTTGGACAAGATGGCGTGGCACCGCCCATATACTAAAATTTTTCAAAATGCTGTAATGCAAGCGTTGAGGTAATGTGCTAAAATTTCTGACAGATACTAGGAATAGTTAGTGAAAACTCTAAGCAAAAACTAGACGAACTCAGAAAAGAGCGCGTGGCACTTCCCATACAAGCAACATTTTTAAAATGCTGTGCAAGCGTTTTTTTAGGTAATGCAATCATGTTTCGCATATTTACTTGGAATAGTTGAACATGAAGACGTGGCACCGCTATACAACAAAATTTTCAAAATACTTCAGTGTAGAGTATTTAGCATTTGGCCAGGCCAAATGTTACACCTAGTTTTTTTCAACATTTTTAGCATAAGCAAGATTTTGTTTCTGATTTTTTAAACTAGCTATTTCGATGAGATATTTAATTTTCAATAAAAAGTTTCCTATGAAATACACATATCGAAATTTTGCTTCTTTCGCATTTTGCGATTTTTTCTTCTTAAATGACCCATTGTTCGATTTCTGCAACAAAAAAAGTGTAAACTTTTTAGTTCCGCATTGCTATGTTTTTAAGAATCAATAGACTATAAATCACAAGAATGCCAATAAGGCGTTGGGTAACGTTGTTCACTGGTAGTTAAATGTACGCTATACTTCACTTAAATATCTGATGGCATTTATATAAAAGTTATTGATATCCAGAAGACGGGTGCTGTACTTCGGAAAACAGAAATAAGTCCACAAAATATTTTTAGAATACCTTAAAGTGTATTCTATATAAATCGGTTCAGTCCCTGTTTCTATACCTAAATATCAACTGATTTGCTTGATTTCATTGGAAACTTTTTTGGAAACGTTGTGAGGGAAAGCAGTGCATAGGAAAATACTATTTTCAAAAGTGGGTGGTGCCACGCCGCTAAATGTAAAAAACGATGTCACGGCTAAACTACTGCATCGATTATTATGAAATTTGGTATGAAGATAGGGTTGACACTAAGGAACGATAAAAATACCATTTTGTTTTTAGTGGGCGGTGCTACGCCCCTTATTAGAAAAAACGCTCTCACGGCCAAACCACTGCATCCATTTTTATGAAATTCGGTATGGAGATAGAGTTAACACTAAGGAACGATAAAAATATCATTATGTAGTAGGCTGTGATACGTCTTCAACCCATTAATGCCCAGTGGTGCCATACGGCACCAAAAACTATGTTGACTTCAAAAATGATTTAAAATTAATCAAAACAAGATACGACTTTTGAAACTTAAAAAGGAAGAATTTGGATATTTTTCGAGCTATTGGAAATTGTTTTTTCGTTTGTTTATGTCAAGTGATCGTGGTAGTTATCGTTATTTGATTGCTTGTTGGCAGAAAAGTGAAAAATATTTTGATAACGTATGACTTGAGGTAAGGAATCACCTTTTATCGTTAGTAAGTCATATATTTTAAAACTTTTTGTAAAAAAGACTGATGAGTATTTTGAAGTAAAAATCAACAAAATCCGTTTTAAAATAAACGAATTGTGATGATTTGAAAAACCAAAGTGCTATATGGCACCGCTGGGCACTAGGTAAATCGTTATTGTTTTTCTATTTGCCGTACGGCACCGCTGGGCATTAGCCAACAATACATTGTGTATGTAAGTGGGTGTTAACTCTCATCAGAAAACAATTTGTATAGTATAAAATTGACTTGTTGGGTTTTTATGTTTGACTTTAAGGGAATAAGTTTTAATTAAAGAGCCATTTGAATGCATTATTGCATTTGCTAACAAGGCTTTCGACTCAAAAGAATCAAATCTTTGCAGTCGAACATACTATTACTTTTCTCCTTTATTATGCTATAATCTAATTTTATAGCTTTCTTTTGACTAGAGAGTGATAAACAATATACAATTTAATTGTTTGAAGTACATATCAGGTGCCGTACGGCACCCAGTCATTGAACCGTTCCTAACCAAGACTTGGTAAAATTTTTTTTTCATAAACATAGCATCGTATCTACTGTGGTTCTCGTTGGGCATTAATGGGTTAAATTGCAAAAACGCTCTCAGGGCTAAACCACTGCATAGATTTTTATTATATTCGGTATAGAAATAGAGTTAGGATTAAGGACTAAGGATTGATTTTTATGAATTTTTATATGGGGTTAAAATGAACAGGATGTTTTATCGACCAAGGAGGGGTATAAAAACTTTTTGCTTTACAGGCAAATGGTCGAATTTCAGCCACATGGCGACCTCTTGTTATGTGAAATACCTGTTAGTTGACTGATATCAGATGGTTGTGTATTTACGGTTTTGTATGAAAATTTGTTTTTATAAGACAATAAACCAAGTCATAAGTCAGTGAAAACTATAATTAAAATAGTTGAACTACACTTGAAACTATTTCGCCACCCATTATATATTCATATTCTAACCTGTTATCGACCTCAAAAAAATGATCCAGGGAAAGAAAGATGGCTCTAATAAAGAAGTGAGTGCCGAAACTTTGGCATATTTTGTGAACAAAGATAAATCATTCCACAAGAAAGGTATTGAAATGTCAGAGTAGCACTGGAACGATTTAATAACACTTAAAGAAGACTTTGTCGATGAATAAAATCGAAACTGACCAAATTAAATTTTTCATTGGAGAGGGAAGTTATGAGTACTTACTATTCACCCAATTAAATTTTAAAATGTTTTCTAAATAAGTTGCTTGATTAGAACGCAGTGAAATGTTTTTGAGCGATAGTTTTGGTAATTATTTTGGCTTCATAGCTTAAAATTCATGCATTGACTTTTACGTTCAACAATTTTCAGAAAAGAAAAAACCAATAGTAATTGAAGCCAAATGCATGTTATTTAACTTGAATTTTCGTTACAAACTATGCCCGCATAAAACAAAATTAAACCTTGCAATAATATCAAAATTATAACGAAATGCTGATAGCAATACCATGAAAACGTTTTATATTGAGAAATTCGATTTGTTGTGTATGAAAGAACATTACCGTTAGCATTTACATAAAATAACACAGGAAAAACTTGTGGAAAAAATTGTATTTCTGAAAATCTGAAAAGAAAATTAAGAAACTAGAACTAGTAGAGGTGATATCCTTGGCATGATAAAAAAATTATTTTTCTACTAATAAACAGAACTCATCTAGTTCTGCTCAGAGCAGGAATAATATATTTTCCAAACATTAATATGGTTATATTGTTTTTAATGAAAATTTGGACAGTAATTATATTAACATGGAATGAAGAATAAGCAAGACCACAACTTTGCAGATGCTTTTGATGATGCTTTGAATCTAATCTTGTCATATCTCTCGTAATATACAAGATATTTTAATGAAATTAGATAGTGGCACCGCCTTCATTTTAATACGGTTGATATACTTACAACAGAGTATCTTTGAACATAAAATGGGTAAGATGTCATATGTGGGCGTCGCACTTCTCTTAAAAGTAATGCAGGTTTAATGTTATATCTCGCAAACTGTATAAGGTATTTTGTTGAATATCGATAGGTTTTTTCTTTACATGGATATCATATTTTAGGCAAAAAGTAGGTAATATTCAAAAAGTGCCACGCCCACTTTTTAAACATGAATAATTTGCTGCAATATTGGTCGAAAACGGTTGCAATCATTTTGACAAAAAATATTGGAACTTTAGATTGGAACTTTAGATTGGAGTATGTATGCGGCGTTATAGTATATTGTTCAAAAAAAAAGGCGTAGCACTGCCCACAAAATTTTGACATGCCACATTAAAAAGACTCATAAAATAATCTTTTCAAAATTTTATAAGCACTCTGCTTACAAAAATGTTCCTCTGAACCTTAAGTGATCGACATACCATTAGTTGACGTGGCACCTTCCATACACGTGGCACCTTTCACATAAATAATTCACGTTGAATGCTCTATTTAGTGAATTCCATGAACTAAATATGAGAGTGATTATGTTGAGATTGGATGTAAAAATAAGCGATATTCATGACTTTTTCTACTGATACCTTACGTATGTTTTCAAAAATTTAAAAGTCAACTGCGTTGATAAAAATTTCTACAAAATTCTGTGAAATTCATTTTATGCTTTAAAGTTAAAAATTGTTGTCACTTTTTTTTTTTTTCAACAAAATGTTTTTCGAGGTATTCCAGAGTTTTTGTTCAAATTTTTTTTTATTATTTTTTCACTCTATGACTTTATCTCTTTATCTGAGCTTATATGCTGGTGCGACAGCTAAATGAACGTGCATAGTAATTGGCTCTACTAGAAAAAAAAGACGTCAATTTGAAAGTTGCGTATAGAGCGCTTAATATAAATCCACAATACGAGTACGGAAAATGCAATTTTACCAATATTTCTATTGTCGTTGTTGTTGTTGTAGTTTCTGTTGGCTTTATTCAATTTATGAGCTGGTGCGCCACAAATTTATGGCAACCAAAAAAGAGACTACGACAACAAAAATTAAGTTGCGCACAAAGTTTTAATATCAAGTATTGAAGCTGTTTGTGTGTGTGCGCGTTCAGACAGGGCTGGGATTAAGCGTAGAAAAAAATATTTTCTTCCAAGGCACGCAAGCAAAACTCTTAAAAAAAAAAATTTAAATTGTTCTAGGCTTAAAGAATCATATAGTTAAGTTTAAAAAAATAAAAAAAATTACACTAGAGCACAATGAAAAAAATTATCAAAAATAGCAAAATTTCTATGAGTGATTCTAGATAACAAACTGCACTGGAAAAAAGAAACATTGAAGAATGAGTAGCCAAAGCTAAAATGCCTCCAAGTTTTTGGTCAACTTTCTGTTAAGACAAAACAGATTACATTCTCTCTTTAGCTCGTAAAACATGTAAAACTGGCCACTTTCTTATCTAGTAATCAGCGAGCCAAGATCATAACCAAGCCCGTAGAAGTCTTGGCTATAAAGACGAAAGTCGGCGCACCTCATTTTCGCCCATACAAATATGCCGATCTTAACCACAGCAGTCAATCACAGCAGTAGTGGTAGTAACAGTAGACGGAACCAGAGGAAACCAAGGCAATTGTTAACCGTAGTGGCTGTTGTAGAAATTTGCTTAGCAAGAGTTAGTTTGTGGAGACTCGCTTGGTTAGCCGCACTCACAAACATACAACTACACACGTCCGGTGCGTTTACACAAGGAGACTCGAATGTTTTTGCTATGTCCGTTGGTATACGACTTGAAGTGTGCCGACTTGTTGCGTAAACATAGGAATTCCGTACGAAGGCACTGGGAAATAGCTTTCCACATACGAGGAGTGTTTTTTGTGGAAACTCGTTTGTTTGGATAAAGCAATTCAGGTACACCGGCTGGTAGCGCAAACATAGGAATTCCGTGCGTAGACGTAGGGAAATAACTTTCACCATACGAGGAGTGTTTTTGTGGGGTTTTGCTTGTTAAGCCGTTTCCCCAGGCACAGGATCTGAAAGTATGTCGGTTTCTTGTACAAACATAAGAATTCCGTACGTAGGCATAGAAAGTAGCTTTTGGGGCACGAGGAATGTTTTGTGGAAATTCGCTTGTTTAGCTGTATCCGTTGATCTACGGTTTGGAGTGCGTGAATTTGTTGCACAACCTAGCTAGAAAAGGTGTGAAACTTGAGTCGAGGATTTGTCATCCATAGTCAAAGGAAAGCAGGAATGCCACTACTACACTAGGAAATAGGGAAAGGTTAACAAGAAGGAGTATCAACGACTGACAACACGTATAACTTTCGATCGGAACTAGGAAGGGGTATAAAAGGATATAAAATGATATAACTATTATTTTTTATATAAAGCAATAACATTAAATTAAATATTTACGCTTGAAATTGCGTCTTTTATTTTATTAAAACAAGAATCGTCACTTAATCAAATTAAGTTTTGAAACCGAACCCTTGGCCACCGACAAATTAAGACCCCTGGCTAAAGTGTCATTACATGGTCTTGTTCTTGTTCTTGGAAATTGAGTCTTGGTCTTGAAAAAATTTCTAAAGGTCGTTGAGTATTTAAAATTTTCAAACCATATTTTTCCAAGATGCCAAATTTCGAATTGAGAGATGATTTTATGCTTAAAAGGTCATGATACACATATTTACTATAAATTACTAAGACTGAAAAGCACTCTTGGTCTTGAAATTAAATCAGCGTCTTTGGTCTCAAAAAATTCCCTAGACCAAAACTAATATCGCTGATTACTGGCCTTATTGGTTATAATGTTCGCAGAATGTTGCTGGTAAAATGAAGATGAAAAGGAGAACTTGGATCAACTACTGTGCCATTTTTCGGCACATGGTCGTTCTGGATTTGAAGATCTTGGGACATATGTTTTATTATAGTCTTGAAAAATTTTCTTAGACCACAAGTGTCAGCGTAGAACAAAAGTGAGCCCAGTTTGGCTCGTCTACAATAACCACAATATTTCATTCTCATGAAATTTTACTTAACCACGCTACTGTTGTATGTACAATGTATATTCAATGTCACTGAAATCATAGGTACTTTATTCCGACCCTGGTGTTGTTACTGATTATATCACATGCGGTAATAACAAGAGCAACCAATTGCGTAGTCATAGCTTGTAGCTGCTTTTGCAAGGATAAAGATACAGTTGCAAATGCAAATGTTGTTTTTTTTTTTTTTTTGCTGATGGTATTTACGCCAGTACACTCTGACTTTTGCATTGCATGCGAATAAATGTCAACTATGTACTTAATTGGGTCAAACGCACTATAAACAACCAAAAGAATATTGCAAAACTAGAGCAAAATTTCAATTCAAAAATACTTAAAAATTTTTAACTTAAATTGAGAAAATGGCGATGAAATAATTTTATTTATTTAAAAAATTTGTTTTCCCATATTTTCCATTCCAATGGATTTTTTTTTTTTTTTTGATATAAAAGAAACCATTTTTTTACGCTCCTCTTGACATTTTGGCATAAAGTCAATTATGACCTATGCCAAGTGGTAGTAAAAAAGTAAAATAGACGCTATTTATAAAACAACGTTGGCATATTTTTATTGGGTCAAAAATTCATTATGTTTCGTAGTAAAAGATTTATTTTTTCTTCCTTGCAAAAAATCAGTTTATGGCACATAAAAGAAAAAGCACTTTAATTTCTTTAAAAGATTAAATCTTCTTGTAATATAAATATTTTATTTTGTTCTATTTTTAGCAAAACTTTATATGCAAACAGTTGTAGAAATAAAAATGTCACTCTACAACACAATTATTGGCCCAATAAAAATTAACAAAAAAGAATGCAAAAATGTTAAAGGTAAATGAAACGCACAAACATATAAAAGAAGATGGTAAATACGAAAATCATAAAAAGGAAATGTCAACAAACATACATACGTACCTATATGCATATAAATGTATTGTTTTTTTTTATTTATTGGGTGTACAACTTAAAAACCGGAATTTGACGGTGGATGTCCGTACTAACAAATATCGTGAAAGCTCGAACTTTATATATATGTCATTTTGAAGGTACATTTGACAGCTGTCAAAATCAGTCAACAAAACAATTTTATCTTGTGTGCATCATTATTATTTTTTACGATGTATAACTTCAAAAATTGGAGAAAAAGACAGCATTTGCGGGGGGGTTCTAGTGGGTCATTTTTTTGCAAAGAAAACAGCTGCCGAAAGTCATCGCATTCTTGTAGAAGTTTATGGGGACGATGCTCCAGCTGAATCAAGCTGTCGTGAGTGGTTTAAAAGTGGTTATTTTGATGTCGAAGACAAAGAACGTCCTGGTCAGGACCAGCTAGGTGTGATCCATTATGAGCTGTTGCCAGGTGGCCAAACCATTAATGCTCAATTCTATCGTCACGATTGATCCAATTGAAGCAAAAAATCCAGGCAGAGCGGCTAACGTATACGACCAGACATGAGTCAATCATTTTCCGCCACGATAACGCTCGGCCACATATTGCTGCCCCAGTCAAAAATTACCTGGAAAACAACGGAAAACAACGAATGGGAAATTTTGCCTCACCCGCTTTATAGCCCAGACCTTGCACCATCAGACTACCATTTGTTCCGATCGATGCAGAATGCCCTATCAGGAATACGCTTCACTTAAGTTCAAGATATCGAAAATTGGCTCGATTCATTTTTGGCCGCTAAGCCGGCGCAATTTTTTTGGGATGGAATTCATTAATTGCCTGAAAGATGGGAAATGTTGTAGCTTCCAATGGACAATACTTTGAATAAAATATATTGTAACATTTTTCCACAATAAAGCATCAAATTTCGCTAAAAAATTCCGGTTTTTAAGTTGTACACCCAATAATTTTTTTTTAGTCCAAAACAAATGAATCGATGAATGTTAAAATCCCACATGTAACAAGTTGCTTATTTTTCGGCGTTAGGAAATAACGCCCAAGGAACTAGCGCCAAAAAAAAAAAAAAAAACGCCCAAAAAATAAAATGACGTAATAACGCCCAAAATAAAAAACGAAATAGCGCCCAAAAAATATGAAATAACAACCAAAAACAAAAACGAAATAACGATAATCATTTTGGAAATAACGCCCAAGAATTTGGGGTTTATTTCGTTTTTTTGGGCGTTAATTCGTTTTATTTTTAAAAAATGAAATAACGCCAAAAAACGTAAAACGAAATAACGCCCAAATTATTTTCATAAAGGGTGTTTTTTTTAGAGGTATAGAACTTCGAATTGAAATAAAACACAAGAAAATCGTTTTAATGTCCATCAATTTGGCTTTATAATAATAATTTTATGCCATTAATGTTTAAATATGATTTCGGGCATGTGGCCGCCGCGGCTGGCTCGAATAAAGCCAATTCTACAGATCCAATTTTCAACTACTTTTTCGAGCATATGGGGCCATATGTCGGCAATAACGCCACGAATGTCCCCTAATATTTCTGGTTTGTTGGCGTAGACGAGCGACTTCACATATCCCCAAAGGAAATAATCCAATGGTGTCAAATCACACGACCTTGGTGGCCAATTGACAGGTCCATTCCGCGAAATTATGCGCTCGTCGAATGTTTCCTTCAATAAATCGATTGTGACGTGCGCTGTGTGGCATGTAGCGCCGTCTTGTTGGAACCACAACTCATCCACATTCATGCCATCCAATTCGGGAATAAAATAGTCGGTTATCATGGCTCTATACCGGTCTCCATTAACGGTAACTGACTCTCCAGCATTATTTCGGAAGAAGTATGGCCCAATGACTCCACCAGCCCATAGAGCACACCAAACAGTCAGTTTTTGTGGATGTAATGGCGTCTCAAGGGTCTCATGTGGATTCTCTTCACTCCAAATGCGGCAATTTTGCTTGTTGACGTAACCATTCAACCAAAAATGAGCCTCATCACTGAACAAAATTTTGCGATGAAAATCAGCATCGAGATCAATCTCATTTTCGGCCCATACACCAAAATCACGACGCATTGCATGGTCTCGCGGCTTTAATTCTTGCACAAGCTGGATCTTGTAAGGTCGCAAGCCAAGATCTTTGCGCAAAATCTTCCATAAAGTTGATGGACAAAGCTCCAATTGCTGTGCACGGTGGCGAATCGATTCATTCGGGTCCTCTTCAACATTTTGCTCTACAGCGGCAATTGTTTCTTCGGTGCGCACTATTCGACGTCTCTGCGGATGCGTATTATCACATAAAGTAATCGTAGTGCGAAAACGATCCATGGTTAACCGAATTAATTGCTCTGATGGACGATTATGTCCACCATAAAATGGACGGAGCTTGCGGTAAACTTCGCGAACTGAACCATTATTTTCGAAATAAATTTGCACGATTTGCAAGCGTTGTTCTTTTGTCAACCTGTTTATGATGAAATGGCAAACCAAACTGAACATAAATAACATTAGAGTTGCCAGATTTGACCACAAAATGCCAGTTTTATCTCTCGAAAAACAAACCTCTAAAAAAAACACCCTTTACAAATAAATTTTGGGCGTTATTTCCAAAATGTTTATCCCCCAAATTTTTGGGCGTTATTTCCAAAAGTATTATCGCCCAAATTTATATGAAAACAATTTGGGCGTTATTTCGTTTTTTCTGGGCGTTAGTTCCTTGGGAGTTATTTCCTAACGCATTATTTTTTATCAGACGAAAAACACTGTTTATTTATACCGAGAAAATGAATAGTTCGTACTACTTTTTTTCTAGTAAAATTTACTAGAATTTCAAGTAAATATAGTGACATCTCTCATATTAAATAAATTTTACCTTACTGTTTCAGTAAATTCAGAATTTTCAAATGACCCTACAGCAAAGTACCGGAGATATTGAGGGTATTCCTTAAATCAGTTAATGGGTCATTTAACCAGAAAAAACCGCGTAGTGCTATTAAATTAAAGGGTGGAAATCGGAGAATATAGCTAGCTAACTATTTTATTTTAAAAATAGATATGTGGGTATCTCATCAAAAAGAGTCTGCAAAAAAAAAAAAAAAAAACAATATCAAAACATTGTAACATATGGGGTTTTAACATTCATCGTTTCGAATGAAGTAAGTTCATTTTGTAGAAGTGACAGGAGAAATAGATACAACAATATTTGCGCCATAACGTATGCAACAAAAAATGCAGCAGTTTAATTGCCCGTAGGGTAATTCAGAAATAGAAAAGTTGGGAAGCATAGAAGGTCAGACAACTAGGTTTATCTAATAATCAGGTTTATCTAATAATCAATTAGCAAAAAAAAAAATCCAAGCCAAAGTCAATAAAAATTTCCCATAACACTCTCGCATTGACTGCATGAGATAAAAATGTTCTTCGTTAAGTGAACAAGAAGGTAAGTAGGTAAGGAGTAGGCCGAAAATCATCGGTCTGGAACAAAAACATTTTTATGAAGCTTATCAGTAATCCGAACTCTAGTCTGTTCAATAGAAAAGCTGTGATTTGTATGACGAACGATATTTTATCGCATGCAATAAGTTTCTCAATAAGTTATTGTAGTAACTATGCTATTTCTAAAATATGCTTCTTTTTTAAAAAACAAACAGGAAAAATATTAGAATAGTTTAAGCTTTTGAAGAATATAATCCGCTGCTTTATTCTAAATTTATTTTTAAAGAAACTTAAAAAAAAAACTAACTCATATCAATCAATTTTCCGCAGTTTTCTATAACCTAGAACTTAATCAAGACATAAGAAAGCAAGACAAAAACAGCATTAGAGTATTTTTTCTTATACTCGTAACCTCAACTAAACTCTATTATGTATACGCAAGATATATAACATAATTTAAGCTACTGCGGCTGTTTTCACAGCAACTATTGCTGGTTATGACATCATTAATAATGCAGCACATTAAATGAAAATGTGAAAATGCGCGTCACCGCGGTTACTCTGTTGCATACATCTTGGCGTAAATATAATCATCGCAAGTACGGTAAAAAGTACTAAGCTAAGGCATTAATTAATTATGCGGCTACATTTTCATTACACTAACGCTGACGACTTCGCGGTAATGTCGCTTTTCCTTCACATAATTTAAAAGAGGCTCTTGTACATACATATAAACGTGCATACACTTGTGAATGTATTTGTGCATCTAGTATAAGTTTTAATTAGTTTTGCCCAACGTACACACATGGAAATTTTTGTGTTAATTGTTCGAGCAAAGTGCACACAAAAGTATGCAATGCACTTTTAAGTTAAAGTTTTTGAGCGATAAAATTGTTAGGAATAGAAGTACTTAGAATACAATTTTTCTTTAATAAGTACAATAATATTGTATTAAAATGGCGGTGAGAAAAGTTATTGCAAGAACAGCCCTTAAGCGTATTGCTGTAATACTTATGTTTATTTGAAATACGACATTCTTTACTTCTTTGTATGCTGCTTGTACCATTGTTGTCATTAATATACGTAATTTTGAACTTTTTTATAAATATGTCATCGACCTTAAATCTTATGTTACATCAATTAGATGGGGTAAAAATCTTATTAGCTAAGATATAATGACACCAAAATCTTATGATGATAAATTGATTGATTTCAAAATCACATCATACAAGAATATCATGCGATGAAAATGTCATAATATAAAATATCATGCGATAAACTTACATGATAAAGGAAGAACTAGGGACTATGTACTTAGTAAAGTATCCGAGATAAGCTTAGCAAAAATAACTTTTAAAACCTCATGAGATAAAAATACCATGCGACAAAAAATTGTATGTTATAACAAACAAATGCGACTAAATTTTAAAGGGATAGAAGTGAACTTCGAATGAATATGCCATTGGACTAAAATCTCTTGTAACAGCAATCAAATGAGATAAAGGTCTCATTATTTGAACGTAATGATACAAAAATATTATGAATCAAATTGACTAATATCAAAATCACATGGTATAAAAATATCAAGCGATAAAAAAGTCATCCTATAAAAGTATCGTGCGATAAAATTTTGCTTGATTTAAAAAAACTAGAAAGAAGAAATATTATGCTTTAAAAAAATCACGCGATATAATTTGCATGATACAAAAGAAGAATGCAGATGAGATCGCTGAATGTTTAAAGGATATTAGTAATAGTATGGAAAATAAAAATACGGAATAATTCTGTTATATTACATTTATCTACAAAAATGTTTCTGGCAAATTTTTTTAGATTATAAGTACTTAGAAAAGATTCTGAGATAGGCTTAGCAAAGATAGCCTTTAAAGTCTCATGAGATAAAAATAGCATGTGATAATAGTTTCATGTGATTACAATCTTATACGACCAAAAACTCTGGAGATAAAAGTGAATGCGAAAAAATCACATGTGATGCAGCATACTAGAGAATCTGTAATGTTACAGAACTTTTTTTCTGTACTATCACGGGTGTTCAAAACATTTTTTAACCCTCAAGTTGCATCACTCGGAAAATTTTTATATTTTCGTGTTCAGGGTACTTTCCTTATCATATAAAAAAAAAATAAAGAAAATCCGTCGGGCGCACAGTGAACGGTTTGGCAGAAATTTGTGAATAAATCGTAGAACTTTTGAAAGGAGTACGCTAGAGACTTCTAATAAACGGCTTTGTAAAGCTTATTTATCAGCCTTTTAAGAAAAAATATGCAAATTAGAAAATTATTTTGACATAACCTCAAAAAAGTTGATCAAACATTGGATTTGTTTCAAAAAATCAACTAAATTAAGCGTCACGCCTAGACCAGTGCTTGCTTTAAGCACACATTTGGTTGGTATATTATCTGGAACATTTTAAAATGTAATTCGTGGCAAAAGAAATTAATAATTTTTTTTATTTATTTCATACTAAATTAAAAAAAGTGTGGCTAGTTTATTGTTTATCGTGAATCTTTTGAAGCTTATCCACGATAACATAGAGCACTTACCCCCAAATAGGCCTATAGCACAAGGGAGAAAGACGAAAAATTTCCCGTTGTACGAAGTAAATTTTTTCACCGGAATAGTCTTTATTTATACATGAAAAGTAAAGAGTGCAAAGACCATTGCGAAACCGTATGCGCATAAAAAGTTATTGAATGTCAAAGGTCGGAAAAATCAATTTTTTTAAAATATCTTTGAAACGGTTACTCCCAGAGAAAAATTTTGAAGATGTGTTTTGTAGCTTAAAAAATTACCTATAAAAATATGTAAAATTTTTTTTCCTACCTTTTGCAGCATACGAGATATGTCTAACTAACTTTTGGATGCTGAACTCAAATCCGTTAACAAAATTGATCCATCGCTATAGAATTTTGAGATATCTTAACCCAAAAATTACCAAAATATAAGATTTTTCGTGATTTTTTCCTACTTTTGAGGTTATGTAACACGACAGTGTAATACTTTGTCATAAAACCTGTTATGTTAATTAATAGCACATATCTTTGCGTACAAAACTATTTTTAAATTATATCAATATCTTTTTTTTTCATGGAGTTATCTTAACCTAAAAATTTAAAAAGAAACAAAAACAAGATTTTCGACTACGTTGAAGGCTACATAGAGAACGCAAAAAATTTTTTTGCTCTTTTATATACAAGTGTTTAGAACGATTCTCATATATATCGATATCTTGATTATGAGCTTTTATTTACTATATAACATAAATAAATTTCAATCTCTTTAGTTATTTTAATGAGTTTCAACTCATTTGAATTTTATCCCATGTGATAATATTCCCATGCAAGTAGGTATGTACGCATATGATGCTTCTTTTTGAACGAAGACTTTATGTTTTAACAAAAAACTCATCACTGGCTTGGCTGGCACACATTCTGAGCATTCACTTCCTTGCAGCGCCATTTTTTTTTATTTGTGTCACTTGTCATATTATGCAAATCACATTATACACTTTCACTCTGCGTACTGTTATCCTTTTTCAGTTTTGCACATCTGCCCACCTCAGATGTTTTTCTCAATTTACTACAAAATTATATGTTAATTTCTTGCTTGTCAAAACTTTTTTTAGCCACATTTTATTATATGCTTTTAGCTGAAGATTTTTTTTTTCACATCTTATTCTCAAAATTATTTTTATACTTTTGCACTTCATGTAAATTATTTGTAATTTTTTTTCTTATTTCTTTTTTGATTCTTTATCGCATCTTCTTCACCATAAAATCCAATTTCAATTTCATCAACTTAAAGCGCATCAATTTCACACAAAATCACAACTTGACTGCTGTGATGTGCCCCCAAAAGCAGCTTACGATCACACAATAATATTGATGATGATACTGCCGCCGCCACTAAGCGCCATCATCACACAAGAGCACTTTATACCGTCACGTTTACAAGCCAACTGTTTGTTACACTTACAATGGTTGCCCATTAAATGTGGCAACATTTATGCTTTCGACGCGTTCTCTTTTTGGGGTGTGTGTGTGTGGATGTCATAGTGACGTCACCGTTATGTTGTCAAAATTGGTTCCACATTGCAGCGGGATGTATTGTTTATTTCAATTTTGCTTTCCTTTTTTTGTTGTTTTCTCTTGTATGTGTGTCAGTAAGTCACGTTGTTGTGTTTTGATTTTGCTTCGTTTTTACAATTGTGTATGGTCCTGTCGTGCTGCACACATGGTGGATATTGTTGCAAGTGCGCATGTTTACGTTAAGAACATTTTACTGCAATATAGTGAGGACGAATTTGTTTTTTTGTGCTATAACATTTGGCGCGAATTTTTATTACGCTTAATAATGCATTCTTATTAAGTTAATACGGAATGTCCTTAAGAAAGCACATCATTGGGGAAAAGCTCAAAAGCTATGCAAAGCTTAATAGGAGTTGGAAGAAGAATTTTTTGGCTTGTGGCATTGCTTTGTAAATTGAGTAACTTTTAATTAAAGTTCTGCTCACTAGAGCTTTTAAGAATATTTTTATCTTATTAATGGATAAGCTTTGCAAGTTTTGCACCAATTACATGTTAAGGTTTGATTATAGCAAAGTTCACAAAGTAAATAAGTAATAAACAAGCTACGTATTCCAAAAATTTTTTGCTGAAAATTTTGGTAAAGTTTTTGAAAAAAAAAATTGTCCAGGCCATCATTAAAATGTTTGAAATCGAAAATTGAGATTTAAGTTGTGCCAAATGCAAAGCGTTGAACATGTTTTATTTTAAATTTTTGTTTAATATTTCGATTCATCATTTATGTAGAAGATAAAAATAACGGTTAAAGTGGTGCATTTCTTATAAATTACAGGGTTCTCCATCTTTTATGTCGGTATGTAAACATTGAATAACTTTGAGAAAAAACAACCGATTTCTATAAGTGATATTTTTATTCAGTTTGGTTCTTTACAATTTTTTTGGACTAGTTTTTGAAAACAATATCAATTAAGTGGCTACCTTTATTACAATTACAAAATGACTCCTTTTTTCTGCGTTTGCCATTACCTTTCCGAGCATCTTGGGTGTTATAGCATCGATTCGGTGTAAAGCGATCCATGGCAAAAATTGTACTGAATTGACGTTTCCAAAACATATCTGATGCAATCAATCGGTTGGTAAATGTGAAAGTTATTCAGCGCTTACATACCGAAATAAAAGATGGAGCACCCTGTATATTGATAGCTTTAAGTATTATATACTGTTTATGCAAACACGCATAGTCCCCAAAAGCGGGAAAAAATTCCCTGTAGTTGGCAACGCAAACAAACAATGCCCCACTGCTCCTAGCTGTCAAATTTTTGTTTTATTTTCTTTCACTTTTTCATTCGTTCAAAAACCACCTTTGAAACAGTATTGGCTGCAGCATAAAATTATAAGTTTAGTTCTCATACTGAATGAAGTTTAATTGCAAACTCAATAAATTAAAATTAATTAATAGCATTTGTACACGAAAAACAATATTTGTTTTCTTTCGTGTGGGCGCTACCCAGTGTGGATTTTTTCCTGCTCTACATCCCGTGGCTTAGTAGTGACGAAGTCTTTTGGGACACCAACGATCCTCAGTGGAGAAATGTGTACGATGCGCAGGCAATTCACTGCAGAGGAATTTATATCAAGCAACGTACCTGCAAGGTGTTAAATTGGTGAGAGGCATACATAGCAACTCCTAATTCGTCGATTTTTCCCAAGGACAAGTACAAGGTAACCTTTGACATATTTTCCACATCCCTTCAAAAAAGAATTCTCTGGCTCCTGGTTTATAGCTCAAGCCAGCAGCCAGAACATATACCCTATCCTCAGTTTGCAGTCACCCATTTTTTCCACCAAATATAATCATACTTAATAATACATAAGATGGGGTCGAAATTTAGATTTATTCACACACTGTCTTAAAAAATGGAATGACTCTCTAAAACAATATCAGTCTTTTGATTCTACGTTTTGCTCATATCTTTTTTCTTTACAAATTTGCTTCACTTTTTTTTGTAGCACTGTCCGACAATTTCAAACTTTTTGCAAAACACATGAGAAAATCCAAAAAAAATTCTTGAAATAGACGTTAAAACAAAAACACCGGTATCTCATCGTTTTCTTCAGCACTAGAGGATGCAATACCGGTGCTAAATATCGATATCGGTATACGGTATTGAAATTTATATATGTAAATAGGCAAACGAAATCGGTTCAGTCCCTGTTTCTATACCTAAATCTCAACCGATTTGATAGATTTTTTTTTTTTTTTTTTTTTGAAAGGTTGTGAGAAGGAGCAGAGCATAGAATTATATTCTATGTTCAGTGGATTTAAAAGCTTCAATATAGAAATAAATATTTAGGATTATATTCATGTACGGTGGATTTTAAAACTTTAAAAATCGAAAAAAATATAAAATATGACGTGCTGGAGAAAAACGACGTGACGCGGGTATTTTTTTGTTTTAACATCTATTTTAAAAAGTTTTTGGACCATCCCATGTGTTTTACATATATAGTAATTTTAGATGTATTTTGCAATGCTGAACCCGAATCTGTCATCAGAATCGCTATGTCTTATATAGTTTTTGATATAACTTCTCTTCTTCTGATAAAATTGTACACCTAAAAATTGTGGCTATATTTTGTAGGACTTTGCAATGAGCTGATCGAACCTGTTCGAACTTTCCCCACATACAACGAAGATCAATCAACAAACAAACTATCAGCTCAAAACGGAAGAACTGATCGATCAAACGATCAGCTCAAAACTTGCAATCTGATCGAACCAACGAACTGAGTTGAGGTGAGTTGAGCTGAGCTTAACAAACGATACTGAAATTGTGTGAAAACTTCGTGAGTTTTAAGTTTGATGGAACAAGTTTGGTTTGTTGCACAGCCCTAATATTTTGACCAGCTCCAAAAGGTTTCTGATTTTAAATAAAAAGAAAAAACTAAATTTTTGTTAAAAAAAAAACATCAAAATCGGAGCTGTTCTTGAGAACTTCCGACAAAAAGGATTCATTGACTTGACTATTAAGTGAAAGATCATAAAAATCTTTTAGGGTTGCAGAAGAATACTACTTACATTAACCCTTTCAAGACCAACGGGACATATAAGTATGTCACATTTGAATTTTTCAATGTCAAACCCTCATTTTCTTAGCCATTGGAGCCAGACAGGTCTTTGTCGATAGTAAATAGATATGGATACTCAAATGTGTCAGAAAAAAGTGAGCTCTATATCCTTAAGACCTCATAGGGTGATCCCAAATCCAAAATATTGTTTTTTTTTTTAACAAATTGTCAGTAGATTTTGTCTCGAATACTGTTACATAAACGATATGAAGCGTCCAAGTAGCAAGTGTAAAAGACTTTCAGCTTTTTAGAAATACCAAGGAATTTTCGATTCACCGGTTCATTTTCCTACAAGACACTTAGACAAAATGGGACACCCGTGTCCCATTGGTCTTTAAAGGTAAAAAATTAAGTTATTTTTTTTTTGCTACAATTTCTTATTTTTGCTTTTTTAACATAACATAATGACAAAAATAGTTTATTCGAAATAAATTAGAGAAAAAAAAAACTATACAAAAATTATCCGTGTTGAATTTTGAACCAATTTTGTAGTATTGTGAAACAAAAATAGTCTAAGAAACCAAGTAAAACTTATCTAATTTTGTTTAACATGACCGGATTTTGATCGGACACGGCTCATTTTGTTCATGATTAAATTAAATTATAAACCAACACTTTGAAGTTTTTCCCTTCATTTCTTTTAATCCCCCATGAAGCCCTCATAAACCTATAAAATCCATAAATTTGTACTTAAAAATGAAAAATAATGCTACCGAGGTGATTTTCGGAGTAATTGAATTTGAAAGTGATGTTGAAAAATTCAAATTGACGCCGGAAAGTTGTGCATACCCCCACGAAATCCCAAGAAAAAATTCTACATATTTTTTTTTTACCTTTAAGGACCAATGTATTTTTTTTTCACACTTGGAATAAAAAAAAATTAAATTTTGAAAACACATTTGAATAGAAATTTTATATCGCTTAGCACGAATCTGCAAATAAACTAAAAATTTTGCAGCGGTTCAGGAGCGGTTCAGGAGCGGTTCGGAAAGGATTAAGAGGAAAAATAAATTTTTAATTTTATTTCCGGTTCTTCGTTGTTTAGAAAACTAAACTTTTTTTTTTCATTATGAAATTAAATTTGAAAAATTTCTTTTTTTTTTATTGTGCTTGTATTAGGTACGTATAAATATTTTAGATCAAAATTACCTTATTATTTAAGGCAATAAAACTCAAATGGTAACATTCCTTTAATGTTTTGTTTTTGAAAAGAATGCATTGTTTTATAAATTGTTATCTGCTGGAAAATTTTTTCTACTTAAAGTCGAGAAAACAAAAGATTCTAACTTGATATATCGACAATTTTTCCAAAGCACGAACATCATTAAAATTTTTGCTTTTGTTATATGACTCTGATCGAACAATGGAATTTCGTTATTACGTAGCACTTAGGTTGAAATGTCTTACGATAAATATTTTCACTAACTAACGTCATCAAAAAAGTCATGCACAAAATTATGAAAAATGATTTTGTAAAAACCATATCCACTCAAACATTTCCAATACTTAAATAAAAACTTTGAAAAATGTACCTTCTTTCCGGGTTAATTTGCTTATCCACTTCAAAATAGCAATGTTGGAATGCATGTGCTTTCAAACGAAAATGACGACGGCGTTGCTGTAGCAAATCCGTGAAAGTATCAGCAGCAATGGCAGCAACAGCATTTGAAGCAATCACTCTATGCTCTGAATTATCACAAGGACATGGAAGCGGACAGCAACATTTTGGACATTCAATATGCGATGCGCAATCGCTATGTTCGACATATCTAAACAAATAACGACTTTCAGCGATGTCCTGCGCTGATGGTGGTAAATTAATTGATGTTTTTGCATTTCTCACTTCTTCATTATCAGTTACTTCAACTGCATCTGCTGAAGATGTTCTTGGTTTATTTTTATGATGACGTATACTTTTGGAAAACTTATCAAATGAATATGGACCGCCGTATTTCTTTGCAAATGCTGACAGTCGCTTTTTTGCTGATGATGATTTTTTCCTTTTAATACTTGGCGAACGTTTGAACTTGTTCTCCCCCGCCTCGTCAAGAACGCCATCATTCGGTGGTTCAACATCATGCCAAGAAGTGTCACCACTTGCCACAGGATTTTCGAAATTTGCGTTTGTTAAATTCGGAAATAATTCAGAGCGTAATAGCGACCACTTTGACATTTTGTGCGAAATATAAATACGGGGCAGCCAATGACTCTGTTGTCACTTCAATGCACAAAATGAGCTGGTTGTGTCGTCGTTTTTGTTGTTGATTTGAATGCAAAGTTCGCTTGTTGGTATTGTCACTATGGAACTAATTGCCAATTTTGCGGTGTTGGTGGTCGAGTTGTTGTTGCTTCAGCTACTGCTGCTGCTGCTGCTACTATCGTGCACTGTAGTTGTCTCAATTTATTGCATGGAAAATCTAACAAATTGTTTACACTAATTGATATTGAAACGGAAATTCATTTTGACTTTAACCAAACCAGCAAACGAGATAACATTTGTTCCCAGCAGGACAACCTGCTGCAATGAACTGATTTTCATATTTTGTCGTTAGCATCGTCGAGAGTGCAATGGTTTGTTTTTTGTTTTGTAGAATAAATAGTAAAAAGCCGTAAAACATTTGTTAAACTTACACTGAGAGAAAAATTATTGAAAGGCGAGGATTTTAATTGAACCGTTTATTAATTATAGAATATCACTGGTATACGTAATGCAGTCATTTGAGGGAATAAAATAGAGTTGCATTGAAAGTTTTCCAGAATTTTTGAAAATGAGTTATTTCATTGATTTTGATGTGTTCTTTTCAAATTTCAACTTTGCCACCATAATGAAAATTATGCATAAAATCAGTTTTTTGCATATATATCACTAACGGTTACTTCAAAAGAAAAAATGTTATTGGAACTGATGCTATTGCGGTATAGTTTTTCAATGTGGTATGGTCGCATATCTCCGATTTGGGAAAGAACGTGTGAACGTCACTGCTTTTGCCCTGTCAGAAAACATGAAAAACCTGGGATGTGTTGCTGTCATAGACCAAACAAAAATTTTCCGATGTCAGTTGAACGAGACGTAAATCGCGTGTGGTCGATGTAATTTTTCGCATTTTTTGTGGTATAGTCGGGCTTCGCTAATGTGGCATATGTGTTTGAGAACCAACGTAAATATTATTAAGAACTTATTTCATACCTTTCAAATTTTATATTTAGTTATATGGTATAGGTATACCAAATTGCCCCATCATGCATACCACATTACCTACCAACTTTTTTAAAACAGCTTTTGCCTTTGACTTTTTTCAGATTTTGCTCAATAACTCTTTTTTAATGAATTTGCACAAATTTTATTCAAAAAAATATTCTGCTGCCAATACTTCACTGATCAGCTGGCTGAATTCGATCTAACGGTTCTCTTGCAAATTTCGAAAAAATATTACCTATGCCACACTAGCATCAGTTTCCCTATTCAACAATTTTGTATCTTATAAAATTTATTTTGAAAATGGTCCTCAAATTTTTTTCGTACGACTTATATACATACCTTAAATAAAATGTGATAAAAATCAGTCACGTGGGCATGTCTGTTCAAAATCTGGCGTTGGTTTTTAAATTTCGATAATTCATGAACGGAGAATCGCAACTAAATAGTAGAAACATCTTTTATAGGAAGTTGATTGTTCTACAAACTGCATGTTTTCATTCTCTTGTAAAGCTTATAGTTTAGGAGATATTTTTTGAAAATCCTAAAATGCAAAATATACCCGAAGCAATCAACTGTTGTACACATTTTTTAATGCATTTTGTAGAATATGCAAGTCTCTATGAATGTCTCAACGAACACGTTTTTTCTCCGACTAACCATTATTAATCCATTCTTATAAGTCCAGCATGTTAAGCTTTTATCAGCAACAAAATTGCCGACCAAAATTTTTCTCTAGAAGTAAATATTAGCGAGATATTTGCAAAAATTGATTTCAGGCTACATTTTTCCAATATGGTGGCGCGAGCGGCAAAGATACGAGGTGGCAAAGTTGAAATTTGGAAAGAGCACATCGAAATCCATATAATATCTTATTTTCAATAATCCCGTTGAACACTGGTTCAAAATCCCTAAAAGCTGTCCAAAAGTCGAAATCATTAATGTTTCGAGATGAAATTTTTTACTTGGGGGTTTTTGAGGTCGCTGATTACGAATTTGAAGTAACATTTTTAAAAAAGAAAATGGCGAATTCAAAATGGTGGAAGATTTGCATAAATATTCAACCAAATCCAACAAAAAAATGTTACTTATTTCAAAACAATAACAATAGAGTTGTGTGCAACGGTAAATTAATATACATGAAAATGGGTCTTAGATTCCTTTATCATGGAGTATAAGCTGTATAATAATTTAAAAATTTTATCATTTTGGATGAGCAACACATATTGGTACTTGGTAGGCAATATGAGTTAAATTTTCCTATGGGTGCTTCAGAAAAAATCACGTTAAGCGAAAAAGGCAAAAAAAGGCACCTCAATTTTTTTACATGTGTTAGAGAAGGTTTCAATCTTCTTAAATCCAAACTAGTAAGGGTGTAAATTTTAGCCCGGCCAAAAAATTAATACCCTACACTGCAGTATTTTGAAAATTTTGCTTATATGGGAGGTGTCACGCCCTCTTGTCCGAGTACACTCAGTTTTTTTTCAGAGCTTGCATTTATAGTTTTTAGTGTCAGAGTGAAATTTAGTTGGATTATCTCGAAAACTTTTTCAGCATAGCATTTTGAAACTTTTGCTTATATGGGAGGTGCCACGCCCCCTTTTCCGATTTCACCCAATTTTTGCTGAGAGCTTTCATTTATAATTTTTAGTGTCTGAGTCAAATTTGGTTTGAATATCTCAAAAAACGCTTTCAGTATAACGTTTTGAAGCTTTTGCTTATATGGGAGGTGCCACGCCCTCTTTTCCGAATTCGCTCAGTTTCTTATCAGAGCTTGCGCTTACAATTCGTAGTACTTATGTGTATTGTGGTTGCATTGTCGTGAAAAATACTCCTAAAATTGCATTTTGAATATATTTTTTGTATGGGCGGTAGGCGTGCCCGTAGGCCGATTTTGCTCATTTTCAATCCCCCGAGTTAACTTTGATGACAGAGGCAGTGTACCAAATTTCATTGAAGTATCTTGCTCAGTTTTCCCAAAAAGTGTATTTCAACACACAGCCAGCCACCCAGCCAGCCAGCCACCCAGCCTGCCAGCCAGACAGACGGACATGGCTATATCGACTCAGGAGGTGACTCTGATCAAGAATATATATACTTTTCTATACCTGCCACGCCTCCTTCTCTGCGTTACAAACGGAAGGACAAAGTGAATATACCCTGGGTGTAGGGTATAAAAATCTTTGTCGTGGTATAAATTAGTTCTCGGCTTTTTTTATAACCATTGCAAACTGATTTTGTGAAATAATATGATTTTAAGTTAATCACAATTTCCGTAAATTATTGCAAGTTTTGAATATAAAGGTTCGATAGTATTTTCTTTTACGAAGAGATTCCATATTCAAACATTAAAATCGGTTCAGTTTTACAATCACCACAGAATTTTTACAGTGAACACTAAATTTTTGCTTTAAACTCACAGAATTTTCCGTCTGAGAAGCATACTTTTGGAGGGATCCCAAGAGCATTGTAGGGATACCTGGATCTTTCTTACAAATTTTTTGAGGTCTATGAATATCTGTTAGACAATACGGTTCATAAAAAGTTAATTTACAGGGTGGCTGATTCGAACTGTTACCAACTTCAGATAGACTTATCTAATAGATGGAACATGACAGCTGTCTAAAAATTGGCATGATGTTAGCTCATTCTATTGTCAACAAGTAAAAGCATGTGCGCGTCAATTTATTGAAAATAAAAAATTTCGAAATGGAATTCAAACGTAATAGTGTGATTGCTCTTTATTTGGCTGGAAAATCGCAACCAGCAATTGTTCGTGAGCTGAAACATTTAAAAGTGAATAAAATGTTTGTGTATCGGACCATAACACGTTACAATGGTACCGGCAGCGTTGCCAAACGACATGGTGGTGGTCGGAAAATAACTGCAACATCACCAGAAATGGTTCGAAAGGTGAAGGCCAGAATTGAGCGAAATCCGAGACGCAGTGGCAGACAAATGGCTGCCGAGCTAAAAATATCGCGTGAACGAATGCAACACATATTGTCAAACAAGCTCGGACTAAAGGCCTTCAAGTTCCAAAAGGTGCATGATCTCACTCCTGCTCAAAAAAAAGTTAGGCTCGATAGAGCCAAGGAGTTGTTGCGCTTGCACGCAGCCGGAAATCTGTCACAAATTGTCTTCTCTGATGAGAAAAATTACTGTATCCAGCAATATGTAAACAAACAAAATGATCGGGTTTACTTGACAGAGAGGTCCTACGAAAATTTGAATGTTCGTTTGGCCACCAGGACGCAGGCACCACCGCATGTGATGGTTTGGGCTGCAGTGACTGCTGATGGGCGCTCAGTACTCGTTTTTTTGGCCGCTGGCGTCAAAGTAAACGCCCAGGTGTATCGTGAATCAGTGTTGGAGGGTGCTTTACTACCGTGGGCACGCAAACATTTCGGTCGTAAGCCATGGACATTCGAACAAGACTCGGCACCGTCACACAAAGCTCGTGTGAATCAAGAATCGTTAGAAAAAAACGTTGCTAGCTTCATTTCTGCTCAACAATGGCTCTCAAATTCGCCTGATGCGAATCCGCTGGATTTCTCAATCTGGAGTATGTTGGACAGGAAAGTCTTGACTAAAAAATACCAGAGCGTTGATGCGCTAAAAGTGGCCCTTCAACGAGAATGGCGCAAACTTCCACAAAATCAAATTCGTGCAGCATGCGACTCGTTCTTCGACCGTCTACGGGCCATAGTTAAGGCCAAAGGTGGCCATAGCGGAAATCTCAAGTAGATTCTTTAAATTTGAACATTTTCCAACAATTATAGTGTTTGATCAATAAAATCTGTGCATGGAAACTAAAAATATAGTCTTTTGAATTGGTAACACTTCGAATCAGCCACCCTGTATAAACACTTTTTTTCGACTTTTGGCCAGCCTTTAAGAATTTTGAACCAGTGTGTGGTGGCGCGAGCTGCAAAGGTACGAGGTGGCAAAGAAATTTGGAAGGAGCACATCGAAATCCATAAAATACCTAATTTTCAATAATCCCGTTGGAATGTTTAAAAGTTTATTGACGTTGTCCACGAGGTTCAACTAACGAACCGGTTAGAACATCGTGGAAAATTGTGCGAATCTTCAATAAGATTTCTTCATAGCACAAATTTGGAATATATGGAATGTTCTTCAAAGAATCGTGCTTTATAAGCGCAAGCATGAAGGATAGATTTTCGATGCAGTTCAGGCTGAAAATTTGTAAAGGGGATTTCAAGTTTCATCAATTTATTCTACTTTGCAGTAAAGAACTTTGTTCAAAAATCCTTTAATATGCTGCTTTATATACTTATATAAAAAGTGAAAAAAACACGTTTTGGGAACAATGCACCCAAAAATCCAAAATCAATCATAATATACATGTAATAAAAAATATATCAAGCAAATAAACCACAAGAAACTTATATTCAAAATTCCACCGTACTGTGAAACTATAAAACTCAATTTTTTATAAAACTTGTCGTAAGATTTATTAGATTAAAACATTCTGCAGAAATGTTACACCAAAAATCTCACTGGGGTCACCAAAGACTAAAAACGCTTAAGTCGCAAGCACAATGCGTAAAAAATAAAATAAAGCTATTGCGAGAACCATCGAGTAAATTCCAATTATGCTTGGCAAATGGAAAACTTATGAGCGCTTGACAGAAAGAAGGTTAGTTTTTTGACAAATGAATCTGTACTTTTTTAAAAAGGCGGTATGTTAAAAAACTTTAAAATCTGGCAAATTTAAAAAAAAAAAACTTCATAAGTTTGGTAAGGCGGATAAAAATATCGCCCAATGAAACAACGCTCAAAAACAAAAACGAAATAACGCCAAAATTATTTTCATATCAATTTTTGCAATAATTCTTTTGGGCTTTTTCTTTTTAAAATTTTAGAGTTAAAAATAACGAAATAAAGCCCAAAAAATTAAAAAAAATTAAACAACTCCCAATTATTGAAATCAAATGTTGCCAAACAATGTAAAATAACACTCAAAATGCAAAACGAAATAATGCCAAAATTATTTTCATATAAATTTGGGCAATAATCATTTTGGAAATAACACCCAAAATTAATTTATACTTAAAGATTTTGAGCGTTATTTCGTTTTTTCTTTTAATGGAAAAAGCCCAAAATTCAGATGTTATTTCCAAAATGTTTATCACCCAAGTTATTTTCATATAAAGTTTTTTTGCTGCTGTTTTTGGGCGATATTTAAATTTTTTTGGGTGACATTTCATTTCAATAATTGGGCGTTATTTCGTTTTTTCATATTTTTGGACGTTATTTCCTACTACCGTTTGGTAAATCTTATTTTAAGGCGATTTTAGTGACGGAAATTAACTAACATATTATCTGCGTTCTTGGAAAAAGATAGACCAACTTGCGCCAACGCCACAACGGGAAAAAATCTCAAAAAAAAAAAAAAAAAAAAAAAAATTTTGGCCGAGCGACATATATCGCCTTTCAAAAATGACAAAAACAAAAATTTTCAAAGTTTTGGAACTATTTTTTTTGTTGTGTATTGTGGTCTCACTTAAAAATTTATAGCAAAAAAAAATTTTTTTAATTTTTATGCTCGAAAGTTAAAATTGATTCTTTACGGCAAATATTTTTGAACAGTGTTGCATTTTTAATTTTCCAACCGTAGCAACAAAGCTCTTTCAATCTTTAAATTGATTCTGCTTCTCATTCAACCGTATGGTAACGTAATAAACTTAATCAACATCATTTAATAATCAGACCGCTCTGTTGTCAGACCGACTGACTGACTGACTGACGGACGGACTGACTAGGGTTATGTGTGGTAAATTCAAATACAACAACAACAACAACAACAAGAATATATGAAAAAATCAAAATAGAAAAGATTTTTCAATGTGGCAAAGAAAAGGGCATGCAGCGCACCATAGTGTCACTATAACAGCCAGTCTGTGGCCAAAGGATATGCAAGCCAAGGCTAATAGCAGCACCACATGTGCATATTGTGATATTTTTATATGTATTAAAACTCTATTACATGGGAGTGATGATACAAATTAAATTGAAAAGTAATTTTCCGAAAAATGTTTATTTCATTTTGCTGAAATTTGATACAAATTTTAAGTACTTGGTGTAACATAAGTGATAAGGACTTTTCATTAAAATGTTAATTACTTGAATACATCAGAAGAAATTAAAACCATACCAACATGATGCTGTAGCCTCAAGCTCAACGTGTGCTAAAAATTTTAATTAAAAATATTCTTTCATAATTATCAAAAATATAACATAACTTAAATGTACTTATATGGGATTTTATGTACTTTATGGAGAAGACTTTGAGCACATATTGTTATTTAGGGGCATACTTTATTTCATTTAACACTTTCATTAAAAGTTGCTCTATTTGCGTATGGGGATATATTCGTACCATTGATTTAAATTCTTTTTACTGCAAAAATAGCTCAATTGTTAAATTTTTCTATAAACTTGGCATCAGTTCTAAGCTCCCACATTCAAATCGATGCAATGCATAATGGAAAATGTTGTAATCAAAGAGCATCGTCTGTTCGTTTGCTTTTGCTGTCAATTAGAAACTTTTGCTGTTGATTGAGTCTTTTGACGGAATTGTTGACCCTTCAACTGTCGCTAGGTATTGTCACTGTTTGTATTATGCAAAGTTCATTCTTATTTTTAATGTTTAAATCGAAATTTCTTTATGTGAATGTGCATATGTAAACGTTGTCGCTTTGATATTACGATCTAAGTTTTATAAAAAAAATTATAACATATTTTTAAGCTAAATCTAAGGATATAAATTTAATCCTTAAAAATTTTGATATTAGAACCATATAAAACATTTTTTGAATTTCATCGATATATTTTTTTTTCCGAAATGTACTAACATACAAAATTTTGAAAAGTACAAAAACCAACTTCCAAAATAATCAAAAACCGTGTTTTTGTTCCTTTTAAAATTTTAATGTTTGGATATATCAGAGAAAAAAACGATATCGATATATGTAATTCAATGAAGGGTTTGAAGACAAAGATTAGAGCTTCCTACTAACATTACAGATGTTGTTACTTATACTTAATTACACTTTTTTGTTAGGTATATAACCTCATAAATAAGTTTGTGCATTTATCATTCCAGTCAGATCATCACTTTCCGAGATATCATCTATTGAAGTCAAGGTTTTATAAATCTATGTAAGGGACAACATTAAATTTGTATGCATTTTCAATACCTTTGCTTCAATGAATGATAAGCCTAAAAGTGATGCTATGGATTAAGGGCTATTTGATGCTATTGGCAAAAGTGAACAACACTAACGGGTGATCCAATAAAAGCTTTCTACTTTGTTTTCTAAATAAAATATATAAAAATCGATGCATTGCTGCAAATCTTTATTTGGAACTATAGTTCGGTTCCTACAACTCAATGTTTAAAAATTATTTTGTTCAAATGTTGCCCACGACTGGCTCAATAAAGCGATTGTTTCTCCAGCTGTATGGCATGTCGCGTCATTCTGTTGAAACCAGAGTTCGGCTACATTAATATCCTGAATTTTTGGAAACAAAAATTCATTGAATATTGCTCTGTTGTGAGCACCATTGACCGTAACACGAGCTCCATTTGCATTTTTGAAGAAATACGGTCCGATGATGCCTCCCGTTCATAAACCACACCAAATAGTACATTAATCGGGATACTTTGGAAGCTCTGGGATTGCTTCGATAAAATAATGGATCAGTTTGAAGTTGTTGTAAGGCCCATAAACCGAAATTATACGAGCTGTATTTTATAGGTCTTTAGACCAAGATCACGCCTCAAAGCACGCCATAATGATCCATAAGAGATGCCCAAAGCCTGAGCTCAGTGACGAATGGATTGTTCACGGTAATCATGAACACGGGCTCTATGCACTCTGGTTGAATGATGAATGTCCAATAGTGTAAAATTTTTTTCGAAATCTGGTGATGGTGTTACGAATAGTGCGCTCAGTTGGACGCTCATAATAACCAAAATGATGTTGAAGAACTTTATGACATTATCTAACTGATGACTGATTTTGGTAGAAAGTAAGAGTTGTTACAAAAAAGTTTTTTTTTTCTTACTTCAAATCAAACTAGTAAGGGTGTAACCTTTGGCCTGGCCAAACATTAAATACCCTACACAGCAGTATTTTTAAAATTTTGCTCATATGGGAGGTGCCACGTCCTCTTGTCCGAGTTCACCCAGTTTTTGCACAGCGTGCATTTATAGTCCTTAATATTTGAGTGAAATTTAGTTGGATTATCTCAAAAAACTCTTGCAGTATAGCATTTTGAACCTTTTGCTTATATGGGAGGTGCCACGCCCTCTTGTCTGAATTCAATCAAATTTTTTTTTCAGAGCTTGCGCTAACATTTTGTAGAGTTTATGTGTATGTCGGTTGCATTGTCGTGAAAAATACTCCTAAAGTTGCATTTTGAATATATTTTTTGTATGGGCGGTAGGCGTGTCCGTTGACCGATTTCACTCATTTTCAATCCCACGAGTTAACTTTGACGACGAAAGAAGTATACTGAATTTCATTGAACTACATTGCTCAGTTTTCCCATAAAGTGTATTTCCACGCAAACCCAGCCACCCAGCCACCCAGCCAGCCAGCCAGCAAGCCAGCCAGACAGACGGACATAGCTATATCGACTCAGGAGGTGACGCTGATCAAGAATATGTATATATTTCTATATCTGCCACACCTCCTTCTCCGCTTTACAAACGGAAGGACAAAGTGAATATACCCTGGGTGTAGGGTATAAAAATTGGCATGACAAATGCTTTATCGAAAGAAAAAAAAAAAACAAAGGTTCCAAAAAAAATTAGAAGAAGGTATGTTTATACGACTTTTTTATACAAAAATAACAGCCAAAGTCAAGAAATAGGCAAAAAAAAATTAAAATGTCAAATTTAAAGGCTCAGAGGTTTGTAAAATCCGTTTAAACTCTCTAAGCCAAATATTCTTTTAAAAAGCTCATACAATTAGCTAAAGGTCTATTATCGAAAAATTTTCTCTAAAACGCTAGGGTGACCCAAGAAAAATGGTTGCCAGATTTAGAATAATTTAAATTAACCAAAAAAAACCTTTCCGGGATATCATTCAAAATATTTTTCTTTCAATGTATTGCTCTGTGTAATCCTTAGTTAGAAAAACTTGCATACAAAAACAAAATGTTATATGAATAAATGGGCTTTACGTCAGTTTTTTATATTAATTTAATTAATTCCAATATTTCGAATTCCTTTCTAAAATGCTTGCTTATGCCTAATTTACAGTATAAACGAGACGATATGCACTTATTCAAAACAGTTCCCAAAAAACTTCAAAGATGTTTAGGGTGACCCCAGAGTAATAATTAGCTTTTTCTTTTAAATGAAACAATCTATGCCTTAGAAAAAATAGTCGTTATAAACTTCATAATCAGAATAAACTTCATAATCAGAATAACTGTTTTATTTGGTTGGCAGATGGTTATGTATCAAATGTTGAAGAATTTAATAGAATCTGTATAAATATTGCAAGTTTGACACATTAGCATTCCAAAGCATAAACTACGAGTGCAAAATAAATATGAAATCAACTAACAGAAACTTCTAAATGATTTTAACAAAAGTTATGCCACGGCACGAAAAACCGTTCACTGAACTTTTGCCGTAAACAAATATTCATACGAAGAACTTCGAAAAATGTTTGCATACTCATACATAGAAATGTCTGCAGACTTTTGATTGTAGTTTTATTTACCTTGTATGCTCACACACTACACAGTACCCCCCAGCAAACATTTTCAATCGCGGAAGAATCGTATTCGATTCGCCTAGACGATTAAATCAATCGTCCGCGACAGTCGCATTCTACTCTTCCGCGAATGTTCAGGCGTGAGAAATTTTCCGGCCGAATACGATTGTTTTAGAAGAATCCTCTAACAACTCCCCGAAATGAATCCGCAAACGATCCCCAGGAAGAGTCATCTGGCGACTCCCCAAGATGAATCTGCAAATGATCCCCAGGAAGGGTCAACAGACGACTCCGCAACATGTTTTTTAAAGCGAAAAAAAACTTGAAAAAACTTGAAAAAAAAAAATAAAAAAAATAAAATATGAAATGACGACATAAAAATAATTTCATAAAAAATTGCTAATTTTTGTACAACAAACTATTAAAATTTATGTGCCGTTAAAAATATACCGTGTAGTTTGACATTTTGCTTCGTGAAAAATACCGGGCCTCAGAAATATTGCCTTTTAGAAAAAAAAATTATTAATTTTTTCGAAATTTCTCAGGAGATGACGTCATGTCGTAGTCGGCCATCTTGTATCGTGTAAAACTCGTCTGAAGGAGTTGTTGGTTATTCGTAAAGAAGTTCGATTTCAAACCATCATCCAGAAGAGACTTAGTCGAATCTTTTTTTATTCGTTTTGGGCTTTTTTCATGAATTTTTTTTTTGCACCAATCGATGGGGAAAGGTCGAAAATATATTTTGGTCATAACCAGATTTGGTTCCGAGCCCTCTAAGTGACCGATTTGGGCCCATTTTTGTAAAAAAAATTTTATTGCACCAATCGATGGGGAAAGGTCGAAAATAGATTTTGGACATGTCCAGGGGTGTCTCCGACCCCTCTAAGTGACCGATTTGGGCCCATTTTGGTGAAAAAATTTTATTGCACCAATCGATGGGAAAAGGTCGAAAACAGATTTCGGATATGATCAGAGATGTCTTCGACCACTCTAAGTGACCATTTTTGAAAATAAAATTATTGCGCAAAACTCGCCTGGAAGAGTTTTTTATTCATCGCGAAGATGTTTGATTCGCAATGATCTTCCATAAGAGTGTAAAGAAGATTTTTCTGTTACTCGCGCTGAAGATTTGCCGCGCAAAACTCTCCCGGAAGAGTTCTATATTCATCGCGAAGATGTTTGATTCGCAATAATCTTCCAGGAGAGTGTAAGGAGGAATCTTCTTTTACTCGCGGAAAATTTTTATCGCGGAAAGCTCGCGTAGAAGAGCTTAAAATGCATCGCCAAAAATATGGAAGATTGTCCGCGATTGAAAATGTTTGCTGGGCCTATACTCGTAGAAACATTTTGTAAATCAAACGAATTCAAAATGAAAACAAAAATACTGTTGCATACTTTTCGCAGTTAACACACACACACATACACACCGACACTTACCTATTGGGCACAATTTTCACACGCTCATCTACCAACTCCCATGATGTGATTTTTATGGGCCATGCTATTTGTCCGAAACTTTCCTTGACCAGCGCTTCCCATGCTGAGTAACTGGTGGGGGTCGTTGTAGAATTCTGTGAACTTGTACTATCAAGCGTTTGCAAACGCTCCGAACGCTGTAGGCGTCCTTTCTTGCGATGATGTAATGGTGTGGTAAATGTCTGTACCAATGGTGTTAATGGCGTTGTGGGTGCTGTTACAGTTTGTTCTTTTGTTGGCGTTGCTTGGTTATTATCGTCCAACAGTGGCTTTTCTACTTCGTTCTCCATTTTTAATTTGAAGAATTTCTTTTGCTATTGCTCTCTTCCTTTTTCTGATTTCTTTCTTTTTGTATTCCTTGTGGAAAGTTTTTCTTTTTTTCTTTTCTTTTTTTAATTGAATTTTAACGCTTGACTGCGGCAGCTTTGGCAAAGTTAACTTTTGCTTGAATAATTTAATACGTTTCCCTGACGATTGTTGTTACACTTTATGATATTTGCTTTAAATGGTACCTACTACATATTTATGTCACTTGCAACATTGCGTAGGAGGGTTACTTTTCTTCATCTGAAAAGAAATGGAAAATAAAAAAGCATTTCAATTATTTTTGTTATCAAGTTTATGAAATTGTATTGCTCTCTATTTTCAAATAGACCATAATAGACCAATCGAGGTCAAGAAGTTCACAACAAAGTAGTCGCTGATGTCACTTAATTTGTATTGATTTGCAGCTTCTTAAATATGAGTTAAGGGTAGACATTTAAATAAACTTTAGAATGCTAAAGTAAATTTATGCTTAGTGGCCGTTTTAACTGGATGATCTACACTGTGTGAACTGCCCGAAATACTGTGATTATAGAGATACATTCTAATTCCGGTATTTTTTTTTTTGTTTTCTCAAAGTCAAATTATTTTTGCAGAAAAATTTAACCCATTATATTGATTTTTTTGGAATAATTCGCCAAAAACACCCATTAAAATGGGTTATAATTGGTTAAGATATTCTAGGAAATCCTTGCTTGATTTCATGTTAGCCTACTGGAACACCTTAACCCATTATATCGCGTTTTTATGGGTATTTTTGACCCATTGGATAAAATCCATGGAGCTATAAAATTTCAATTATATGAGTATCCAAAAGTTAGATGGAACTTCTTATGGTCGCCATCTTGGAAGTTTTCGGAATTTTAGTAAATCATTTCACCACAGTTATGTAAGTATGTCAAATACTAAACTCTTCCCAATTATCAAAATTATCGGAGATGTGAACTTAAATCTTAATCGATTACGCAAAGATTGACTCCTGACCAGTTTTTGAAAGATTATTTTGTGTCTCAAAAACTTCTGAAAAAAATCATTATTTGAATTTTATAGGTCTTTTTGATCTATTTTGCATTATTAACTTTTATCGTAAGATGCTTTGCTTTTGAGTAAGTAGAAAATCGTTAAAAAAGCGCTTTTGAAACCGAATATTATCTATACTAAGAAAAGAAATATATAATATTTTAACGTCAAAATTTTTGCAAGAATATAATCTTTTTTTCAAGCATATTTGAGTATCCATTTTGTAATGAATGAAAAGTTATGAGCAAAAAACATGTTTTTTAGCCAAAATGGGCCTACAGTAGAATCAAAAGCGTTCCATTGCTCTAGAAACGATAAAAAAATTATGCAGATATCGTTTTCAGCAGTCCTTCTAACTTTTGAGATGGTGTGGGGACTACTTTTTTTTCTTGCTTCAAACAAATCGAACCAGTTTAAAAGATAGCCATAGTAATGTTACTTTTTATTTTTAGAAGTTTTTTTTATGTATTGATTTTTTTCAATTATGTGTATAAATATGTATGGGAACAGCGTCGCCTGTGGGCATGGGTTGGGTGTGGGCACATCCCGAAACTTTTGACAGAAAACAAATGCGGCTGTTCCGACAAATGTTAAGCGAGTGTTATGACAGCACGAAGTTTTTGTGCATATACCGGAGCAAACAGACGCATTTGATTTGTGCTGAGAAAAAAACAATTTTTGAATAACATAAGTAAAAGTCAACACAAAAGTTTTTTTCAATAATTTTCCAAGTGCGATAAATCAAAGTGAATCAATCGAAAAGCTGAATGCAATCTATATTTATGTAGTAAATGTATTATATGTTGTGATTCAAAACCAAATCCAACCAAAATTTTCACACAACAGTATTTGCTTATTGCTTTTCAAAGTGGCTGTTTAAGTCGGTTGTGGGCACCCAATAGGGTTGGTTGTGGGCACCCCTCTTTTTTTATTTAATGCGTGTAACTTACTGCAATATCGTCGTGGATATCAACATAACAAATTTAAATGGTGTTCTTATCCCTTTTTAAGCTATTTCAGTGGAAAGTAGAGATCCTTTAAAGATATCGGAGAAAAAAAGTTGTTTTCATTAAGTGTGGGTGGTAAGGTATTGAGTTTAAAGACAAGTGGACCGAGGAGTATATAACGGAAATGGATTGGTACAAAAAATCAAGCTTTGCAAAATAGGTATGTTAAAAAGAGCTAGAAATTACGTCTTCTAGTCGGCTCAGTCTGCAAAACAATTGATCTGGCATTGACGCCAAAGACTATCAAGTCTGGTTTGAGGGCAACAGGCATGATGGCAGTCGATCCAGATGTTTTCAGTGACGCTGATTTTCTTGAAACCGTTGAGCAGAATTTGTTGAATTTGTGTGAGTCAATGTTTCCAAAATAAATTAATTTTTCTTTCTTCTCCATTTGATTGCGCTTAACTTCATATTTTCATAAATTTAAGCCGATTTTCTAAGGGTGCTCACAACCGACCCAAAAATGTTTTTGTTGTCGAAAATTATCACTTCACAATTTTTTTGATATAACTTTTCCATCTGAGGAAATCAATTTAATTTCATCACCAGTAGTCAGCTAAGGTCTCTGGCATTCCATTGATACTTATATGTCTGCATTATATATGTACATTTGGTCTAAAGATATGAGTCGAATACGAAATGGTGCCCACACCCGACACTATTTCCTTATAATTTTTATTGTAATATTCAATATTTTTTGCAACTTTATCAATTTAATTTTCTTTTGGTCTATTTTTCAATATTTCTAGTATCATCGGCTTAGTGCTTAGCCCATTTCCAGATCAAAATGACTTTTATATGCCATTCAAAAGGTGATAAGACGACTCATAGCAAAAGTTTAAATCAAAAAAGCAAATTTAAGTGGTGAAAATTAAAAGAAAAGAAAAAGTTCTAAGTCCAAAATTTTAAAAAATTTTCGAAGAAACATTGTCTATTTTTAGTAAAACCAAAAATTTTTTTTTTTACTTTGCTGATGAAATAAAATCAATAGTACTAACGACTTCGCCCTTGTCAATATTTCTCATATGGACTATATTTTTCGACAATGTGTTTCTTTTTTCCAACTTTTTCTGTACTATAAAACATTATTCGACTTTTCAGCATTTTTCTACTGCACCCACATTATATCGAATACTTGAAAATTTTTCGACTTTTCAAGATTTGTCGACTTTATCAAAAATTTTTGCACTTCGACAACAATATTAATTTTTTTCGACATATTTCGACATTGCATATATTTTTTAACTTTATCAACATTTCTTAGCTTTGTTCACATATAATGTAAGTATTTCGACTTTATTAACGTTTTGCAAGTTGTGCAAAATGTTTTAGATTTCTTAAGGTTTTCTAATTTTAAAAAAAATTTTCTATTTTAGTACCGCTAAGTTCCTGAATCAATAAAATCATTCAAAAATTTGTTTTTTTTTTTTCAGGTTATCAGAATCAAAATGAGCGGATTCGCAAAACTGCCAGCATCATCACAAAAACAAAAAATAGAATTTGATTAATACTATTTGACCGCAAGCAGAAGACTTTACAAATGATTACAATCTATAAACATTTGTAGCGCATAATTAAAATTCATTATTATGCAGTGTATTCACATCGAAAATCACATCCAAAAGTTTCTTTGAATAAAACAAACAGCAATCGAAAGAAACCAAACCAAACCAAACCAACGTGAATCAGCCCCCAGGTTACACGAAATTAGTTTGATAAAACTCTTTGTACAAGTTTTCCGCATATTGAGCAGCACAATTCTATCGATTGGCAAAAATCTTTGTGAAAACTTTTTCCAAGAAAATCAATGCGAAGATTTTCCTTCAACAAAATGGTATTTTGAACTTGTGAGCAGCCATTCAAATGAAATCAAACTTTCTTGGGGAAATTGTACAGGTTGCATTCTTCTTATAAGTAAATCATGTTCACTAATCAAAATTCGATTAAACTTTTGCGATTTTGTTGTGTTTTGTTTTTTTGTTTTTTGAGTGAATGAACTTTCTTTCTTTCTATGAAAAAAGTTTATGCATTTCTGTCGAGATTCGAATACGAATACCTTTTTGTCTTGAATTTTTTATTATCTGCTCACAGTGCGGCACAATAAACTTTTACAAGTCTAGCAATGATTGCCAGGATAATACACGTATTTCAAGATGGCAGAGGAAAAGTAAAAGAAAACACAAAATTAATGAAAGTTTTGTGTCCTTTAACATTATGCTTAATTTGTAAATGTCATTAACATGGGCATAGTTGGAAATGTCTTTGGGAATATGCACTTAATTCTGGGAAGAGCGTAAGGTAGGTTTTTATTGTTTTAATAAAAGTGGCAGTCGCAATTGGATTTATTTTTCTTTCATTTCATTTCGTAAATTTAATATTTAATTTATTTTTGTCTGAGTCGCACTTTGTAAAAATGCAGACAAATCAAGAACTTTGCATGATGATGGTCCTCAAGCACCACGTTAATCAGAAATTAGAAGAACTCTCAAAACCGATCATTTTTTTTTTCGTTTCAAAAAAAACGGAGGGCCGATTTTGGCTAAAAAAAACATATTTTCAGGTCAATGGTGCTTTAGAAATAAAAACTATGCTCTTACAAATATTTTGGCGTTTAAAAATTATCGATTTTCTTGCGTTTTTCAATTACGCTGCCTGAAAAACGACTTTTTACTCAAAAGCAAGGCATCTACCGAAAAAAAAGTAGCGTCAAAAATTGCTTAGAACTATTCAAAAAATACGTGTGAATTTTTTCAGAGTTTTTTGAGATATTTTATAATTTTTCGAAACTTGGTCAAAAATTTAAAAAATTTAAAAAAATTTCCAAAAATTCTGAAAAAATTCACATCAATTTTTTGAAGGATTCTTAGCATTTTACGTCTTACGGATTTCTTGTAAGTGCCTTGATTTTGAGTAAGCTTCGTATTTTGCTGACGAACCTAAGCTTAACCCTTAACCCACGACCAACAACACATACATATATGTCTCATTTGAATTTTTCAACGTCAGACCCACATTTCCTTTGCGATTGGAACTAAACAGGTCTTCGTCGATGGAGAATAGATATAAGTAGATGTTCAAGTGCGTGAGAAAAATTGAGCTTTATATCCTCAGGACCTCACAAGGTGATCCCAAGTCGAAAAAATTGTGTTTTCATTCCAAAATTGGAATTAAAAAACTTAAGTTTTGAAAACACATTTGAATAGAAATGTTCATGCTAAGCGAATCCCGAAAAAATTACAGCAGTTCAGGAGCGGTCTGGAAAGGGTTAAGCCAGTCAGGGCTTACAATAGCCCTCCAGACGTAATAATAGTTCGGGAACATGCAAAAAAAGCGCTATTTTTTTGAGCGGAGTAAAAAAAGATACCACTGACACTTTTAGAAAATTTTAAGTTTTATGCTAGAATGTCAATTAAACCTGCTTAAAATTTAAATTTAACAATATATCTAGTATGTATGTATGTATGTATTCTCCTTTAACTCCTAGAAGGAGCATAGGGCCAAATATATCTAGTAGACTACATAGATCAAATCTGAATGAAAAGCAAAAATTTGCTTGAAATTGCGCTCCAACGTACCTAAATGTTTTATTTTGGATGCAAATAAAGACTTCGTAAAATTTCAGAGAATATTTAATGCATCTATCCATACCATCTGAACAACCAAAAAGTGGTAGTGAATATGAAAAAAATTTGTGTTGTGAAATTTCAGTTGTTCAACTTTTTACATGGACTAGAGTTCGCCTTGTGGCCGAAATTCGACCATTTTGATTTGACCATAAAATAAAGCAAAAAGTTTTTATACCCTTCCTTGATCGATAAATACAAAAAGCTTTTAATATTCTTCCTAAAGGTTCGGGTTATCTGTATAGTTACAATATCGTGCTTTCCATTTAGAGGCGTGTAACTCCTATTAAAGAGCAAACAGTTTTTGATATCTTTCTGTACCGAAATTCATAAAAATCAATCGCGCTATATAGTGCTAACCCTATATCGACACCAAATTTCATAAAAATCGTATGCATTAGTTTCGCTGTGGTCATAATGGTCATGTTATCGTTCCTTAGTGCCAATCCTATCTCCATACCGAATTTCGTTGAAATCGTTGCAGTGGCTTAGTCGTGAGAGCGTTTTTTCCATTTAGGGGCGTGGCACCGCCCAATTTAAAAAATATGGTCCTATGCACTACTCCTCTTCACAACCTTTCCAACAAAAAAATAAATCAAACAAATCGGTTGAGATTTAGGTATAGAAACAGGGACTGAACCGATTTCGTTTGCCTATATGTATATAGATTTTGAGTCTCTAAGTTTAAATCTGCAATTTATTTCTCCATGGTTTCTGTAGCTTTGGAGATATTGACCATGTCATTTCGTATTTTAATTGTTTACCTTTAATGGGCAATATCTTCAAAACTACAGAGCTTACAGAGAAATAAATTGCAGATACAAATTAAGTGGCTCAAAATCCATATAAAAAGTTTTAAATTTAAAAAATTTAAGTTTCATTTAAAAAATATAAAGGAAAAAACTACTAGAAAATATGGAAAGGATTAACAGTTTAAAGTTTAAAACAAAAAATTTTTTCATATGCAGGACCACTTATCGGTTTTTAAAATGATGTGGGATGCTTCTATTGTTCTTTGAAATAAACCAAATTTTACATGATGTTTGTTTACATCAAAAATAACTATGGGATTGCAATTCCAAAAATTTTTAACCTTCCCTATATCTAGATTTTTTTTTTTTTTTTAATTTCATTCATGCATTTCAAATGTGATACGCACAAGCTCTTAAATTAACACAATTTTTGGTTTAAGTGTAGAAAGAAAAAAAAAATATTTATCATCCTACATATTAACTTGACACCTAAACTTTAACTCAACTAGCTAGATATTGCACAAGAACAAACAACAACAAACATTTTTCCAACTTTCTCATACATCCTGCGCCAAGTTTCACGTCGACATTTAACTAAGATTGATCGAAGAAACTAATTAAAACTAAAAGCATTTAACGCATTAAATATTCAAACCCTTTCTTGCTCCTGCGTTTAGTGGCGCCTTTTTTTTCAGCTCATTCCACTTACAGTTAACCCCAAGGATAATAAATAATAAAAGTAATAAACAAAACTGAGTAAAATCAAAAGAAATCAGAAATTACTAAGAAAAAAAAAGAAAGAAAAAAAAACAGGAAACACCAACGTAATATCTCTAGATGTTGCAGGCAGCAGCAGCTGGTTGCATTCATTTACCTCCAATACCTTGGCGGTCATTGGTATTAAAGCAGCACATAGAGGACACGACAGCAACAACATCAATTTGACCTTGAATGTTTTCAAGCAGTATCCTTGATTGGTACGAGCTTATGTCTGCGTATCTGTGTGTGTGTGTGTGTGTGTGTGTGTATGCAATACAAACATTGACATTGTTCTGCAACTGTTGCGTTGATAAGTGACGGCGGCGACGAGTTCAGAGCAACACGGCAGAGCATTTCTCAACAGCAAACTGTTGCCAACAGCAGCATTAACGTTGAGTATTTCGAAAAAGCTTTATTACTCGAAAAAGCTCTTAGTGTGCGCGAGAGAGTGCAAATTGAAAGAGCGTGAAGTTTTCATATAGAGATATCTTAAATTTGCTTTAATTTACATGCTTTGGTAGTATGGTTTTTGCGGTCCAATTTTCTTTTAGTTTAGTCATGCACGTCATGAACTTGAAAACGCACCTGAGCTTTATTATTAAGTCCTTCGAGAAAGATATGTTCCGAAAATTTTTTTACTTGAACTGTTACTTTGTTATAGTGAGTTAATGTATTATTTTTCAAACCATTTGTCATACAAAGTTTATACAAATCTTTTCCTTTTTTTTTTTTAAAAAAAAGACATTTGTTTGGTTAAAATTTCTTAAATGAGCCACATAAACATGGTTGTCTTTCAAAAAAATTAATTTTTGAAACAACCAAAAACCAACTGAAGATTTATGAAAAATTTTTTTATTTTTTATCTTTATAATCTCCAAACTTCATGTTTTTAAAGTTTTTGAGAAATTAAATTCCGTATTTTTAAGTTCGCAAAAAAAGCATGACAATCCTTTTATCTAACTATTAACGACCAGCCCAAAATAACATTCTTGAATACTAAGTTTTGGTCGTGATCTTGAAATTATATATATCACCGTCTGGGTCTCGAAAAAATACTAAAACCAAAACTGATTTCGCTCATAACTATGCAAATGTTTCTCGCCCTGGAAATATGGCACTTTTTTGTTGAACTGTTATAAAGCCAAAATGAAAATATATTTTTAAAGAAACCAAAAAGGAATTTGTTCTTTAATTAATTTAAACCAAAAAAAAGTACTTCGACTAAATTAGAAATTAGTGCAAATATGTTTATTTTTCCATTTTACAAAAATGCTATAAAGTGCTAAATAGCCCGACACTAAGGGTGATATGGCACCATATCATGGGTGATTTGGCAACCGTGGTGTCTTTTAAGTTTTTACTGCCAGAATTGTTGCATGTTTTCGTATAGCACATTCCGCATTGGATCCAATCATCTGGTTTAGTTGTTTGTGTATAGTCTTCCCCACATCCAACGCACCTATCAGATTCTTTTTTGAATAAAATATTTTCCTCACCTTCATCGGTAGAAGCATAACTAAGAGTAACCACCTTACGTTTATAATACCTGTCCTTTGGAACCACCAAAGTAACGTTGTTTAGCTTAAAGTTCTTCAAAGTCATTGGTATAGGTGACATTTTTCTTAACACCATTTCGTATTCACAGTTTTCACAAGTTGTTCTGAAGTATTAGAGAAAACCTCAAATTTATCAGTTCAAAATGAACTTAAGGTTCTACCTAACTTAAATTCTGGATTGACTTTACGTTCAAGCGCTTTATATATGTAATCCCAAATAACTTATAACATGCAAAAAGATAAATGGCACTCCATTAAAGCGGGTGCTTATTAAGCCCCAATTAAGCACTTTCCACTCCTGCTGAAGTTATGGGAAAATGAAGATTTTGGCCATGATACTCTCAAAGTAAACGATTTTTCCAATAATTTTTTTATCGATATTTGCTGGTGTATATCATGATGTGACTTACAATAGCTTTGCTAGAGCATATTGACACTTCGAGTGGATTTTTCTTGTCGCGAGGCTTATCGGATTTTGGTGTGGTCTGACATTTTTGCTTATGTACAAAATTCCAAGAACGGTTTTATGGTTTTGGTATTTAACGTTTGAATTAATTTTTTATAACAAAAAAAAAAAAATTGCTCTATTGGTAGTTTTATAACAAAACATTTAGGAGAAATAAAGATATGAGCCGTTTATTTTGAAAGTGGCCTAAGTCCATTTCGGCAAAAGTAATGTCATAATATGAATTAGCTGGCGTTTTGCTCAAAATGAATAAAATTAAATTTTGTTGGCACAAAAAGTTTACCACATTGTCTGAAATTGATGGCGTTATATTTTAAAAATAGTATCGGTTAAAAAGCCGAGTATTACGGCACATAATGTGAATGACATTACTTTTGCCTCGAAATGGACTTAGGCCACTTTCAAAATAAATGGCTCATATATGAATATAATTTGAAGAGAAACAAGCTGTTACATAACCCAAAAAAAAAAATAAATCAAAAAGAAAACCGAATTTTTTGATATTTGAGGTTAGAATATCTCAAAATTCAACAGCAAAAAATATGTAGTAAATGACTAATACAGCGCGCACGAGTTACATGATATGTGCAAAATTGTGAATTTATGTGCTCCTCTTTCATTTTCTCAAAGTAGATATCAAAAAATTAAGATTTCCAAAAAAAAAAGAAAAAATCAGGAATTGGTATTAAAAAAAATCCAGCCGGTTTTCGAGCAAAGGTTGAAAAATTGATTAAAAAAAGCAAATTGCTGTAACTCAACGTAACTTCAGAACTATTGATTTTTTCGATGATGTAGAAAATGACTAGGCCAACATTATCTGCTCAGAAAGTTTTGGTACAAAATTGAAATTTATTGCTGTTACGTAAACAGTACAATAATTACATATAAAGCGTAACTATTTTCATTTGTAATTAATTTCATATATGAAATTTTACTTAATGAAGGGTTTGATATTAGAAACTCTATTTATTACTTCTTAATAATACATTATCTCTTCATACTTTGAAGTCATTTTGTGTCTTTGCTTATTAATTTCTAACTTGAAAAAGTTTTCCAACTTTCTTCTGGCACTTTTCTACAAAGACAATTTTCAACTTTAAGTAATTGCAAGTCGTGACAATTTTAAGTGAATATTAAAAAATTCTCTTTGTAATTATGTTACCACCATTCTCTCTTTTAAGTTTAAGAACTCTTTTATGTTGTTTATTTTCTTTCTTTTCGTTTCTTTTTTGTACTTAACTTCTATGCTACTGGTAGCTGTAATGTAAATTTAACTAAGTAATGGCCCTGGCCTTCAACAAGGCCATTGAAATAAACTCAACCAACGCTGTTCTTGCAACAACTGCACAAATAACAAATTGTGTTGCATAGTTTATGGCGCCCACAATTTCAGCACCCATACATATGATGATGATGCTCCTCGATGCATTTTGTTTCATTTAAAAATAATTTCTTTTTTTTTACTTATTGCCAACTCATCGTATGCGTTATAACTGCATTCATAAATTTGTGTGACCAAAAGCAAAACAAAACTTACATCTGTGTGTGTGCGTGTGCTGTTTTATTATTTCATTACCCAAGGGGAAAAGAATTGCTTCAAAGACACTTCTGAAGTGCATCCTTTTCACCAATAAACGCTTCCGCTCCTTAAGAACTATACTTTCTTTTTAACATTGCATGTCATAGGATGTAAGCAAGCAAAAGCTTACCCCAGCCTTACCAAAAAAGAGTTTTTAAAGCGCTTATTTGTAATGCTGCGGTAAGCGTTTTTTCAATAAAATTAAAAAAAAAAAAAGAAAAAAAAAAAACTGGCCGCACCAGGGATTTGAATCTACGACCGTCCGCATGCTAGATATTTTTACTTACATTTACCAACTCTTTAGACCGCTACACCAATGCCCGATGATATTAAGAGGTATTAAATTTGATATTAAGTAAATGTTGTCCAAACAGAATTTGACATACGAATGCTCCTGCAGCCTTACATAGAATCATTGCGCAATCAGTTTCAATTCTAGTAAGCAAAAGTAAATAAATAAGAGAAAGGAAAAAAGAAAAGTGAAATAAAAAGAGGTTGAATATTTTAATAAAAAAAAAAAAAAATAAAGCAAAAAAAAATAAAAAAAAGTAAAAAAAAAATCACCCGGGTTGGGTTCGAACTCACGTTGGTCTTACTGCCGCCTTATAAAAAATCATTGTGAAAAAGCTTCTAAATTTCTATGGGACAAGCATTTTTGAAGTGCTTGTATCAGAAGCGCTAGAAATTTTTCCTCTTGGGTACTTTTGGCCATTTATTGTTGTTTTGAGTTTGTTGTTGTTAACGCATTTTCCACCAAATTTCATACGCAATTTCCTTGCGTACATAAACATTTTGCCAATTTCCGTTTTTCCATGCCGTTTGATTGAAATAAACCGAGTTATAAGTCATGAATGCCTACATATTGAGCACTTGATTTGTATAGAACTTTAATAAAGTGTGTACGTGTGCTACTGTGTAAATAACGGATTTTACCAACACTTATGTGTAAGTACACCGAAAGTATAGAAATATTCGTGGTTTGAAGAAATCAAGAAGATATGCGGCAATCGAAAAGGATTGGCAAATCAAAATGCGTTCGGTAAAAACTCAGCAAAAATTATATTAAAATCTAAGCTGCAGTAATGACTGATTAATGTGGACTTAAATACCACCCAAAGAAGATGGTTCGAGTAGGCGACAATTTTTGTATACTTGGTTGAAAGATCCTACCCTGCCACGTTGAAGCTGATGTTTATTTTCCTATTAAGGTGTCGGTATTCTTGATTTCATAGACTTATTTCACAGAATTAGTAAAAAATATCGCAGTAATGAGACAAAATTAGTGTGGCCTTGAGTTTTACTCCTCCTTTTGCGGTTTTCAATCTGAAAAAAACTAAATCACTTTTTGGCACTCTTTTCAGTATTTGCCCATATGTGATGACCAAATAATATTTGCAGTGTAGGCTTGAATAATATTTTATTTATTTTCTTGACCGTAAGCTGTTTACTACAAAATAAATAACTTTCGCTCATGTTTTCGTAAATTGACTTTCGTCAGACACAAACAAAATTTTGGTTTACTTTGTTCAAATGTTTGTATGTTGTTTCCATATAGTGCTGTTGTTGTTGTTGTTGTTATTGTTGTTGTTATTGTTGTTGTTATTGTTTGCCCTGTAATATAGGCAACAATTTTTTTTATTTTTCTTGTTTGCTGGCACGTGTTGCTGAAATGTGTTTTAAATAATGCTCTTATACCATTTGTAGTGTGAAATATTTGAAAATTTATTTGATTAGGAATGATGTGTTGCTTTTTCCCACTTTAATATAGTTGTATATATCATATATAATCTCTTTTTAAAAACATTATGTAAGTAGCATTATATTAACTTAATAAAGAAAAGCACAGTAGAGAATTTAAACATCCATCATGGTTTTGACATACGTATGAGTCTAAAATCTATGGACGTTGTTATGTTGTCTTTATTTATGGTAAACAAATATCAGTGATGCAAACTTTTTAGTTTCAAAATCCAAATTCAATACATAAATTACCCTACTTTATTTTGACTTTATAATTTTTGGTAATTGAACTTTACATAAATATAAATGGGTTAAGATGTTCTAAAAATTGTTCCTTGCTTGATTTCATGTTAACCGTTCAGAAAATATTAACCCATTATATCCCGTTTTAATAGATTTTTTTTGACCCCTTTATCCAAAAACTTGGTTATAATGGGTTAAAATATACCAAAAAAAATGTTATGAAAAATTTTACTAAGGTTCACTGAAGAAAAAATACCATCCGGACGGTGGCAGCCCTGCATGGTAGCGACGCATATAAAAGGGTCAATAAAACACATAGAAAAGCAATACAATTGGTTAATGTGTTTCAGATAGTTAGCATGAAATCAAGCAAGGAATAATTTTTAGAACATCTTAACCCATTATATCCCGTTTTAATGGGTCTTTTTGACCCCTTTATCCAAAAACTTGGTTATAATGGGTTAAAATATTCCACAAAAAAATTTTATGAAAAATTTCACTAGGGCTCACCGAAGAAAAAATACCATCCGGACGGTGGCAGCCCTGCATGGTAGCGCACCCGCACCAACGACTCATGATAAACACAACATTATACAACTTCAAAAGCTCATAACTTAATAACCGTAAAACATACCACAGTTTTGAGCGTTGAAAAATAATTGTAATCAAATATACTTTTAAATAAAAATATTTAAAAAAAATAAAAAGGGTGCTCCAAGCCCCAAATTGGCTTTGAAAAAGGAAAATGATATTTTTCGACCAAAAATAAATTATTTTTTCAGTGTAAATACTATTTTTCAAAAGCTTATGCTATTCTACAAAAAACCATGAAAATTTCATTAAAATCGGTTAAAAAGCCGTGGAGCTATAAATTTTCAAATATAGGAGTATCCTAATGCTGGATCGAACTTCCTATGGCCGCCATCTTGAAAATTTTCGGAATTTCGGAAAATCATTTTACGCCAGTAATATGTGTGTCAAATACTAACTTTTCACCAATTTTCATAGAAATCGGTGATGTCAAGTCGAATCTTGGCCGATAACGCAAAGAAACACTCATTACCAGTTTGACCTTAAAATTCTCCCAATAAAATCTTCGTTTACATGTAATCGGTCGAGTAATCTAAAAAAATTGTTTGCATCGATTACTTTCTGGATTACATAAGGCATTATTTTAACACACGTCATTGGGCGTAATCAATTTCCCCGACAAAACATTCGCTTACATGTTACCGATTGAGCAACCGAAAAATTTGTTTGTATCGATTACTATCTGTGTTACTTTTGCGTTATATAAGTACTGAAACAATGTAAGAACTGCCTCAAAAAAATTTGATACTTTGTTTTTCTTCAATAAAAAAATACATAAGGATTTTTTTTTAAATAAGGGTTTTTTATTTATTAATGAGTAGTATAACAAACATAAATAACCTTACACTATTAACAAACATTTATTTTATATAAAAATATTTTACTTTTTTCTTAAGACCCTTCATTAAGTTTTGTACAGTTGTTTCGTCGACAGTACGGTACGACCTTCGCCACTTATTTTTGAAATCTTTAAAATTTTTTGCAGTGCTTTTACTCTTCTGAAGATCTGATTTCATTAGAGCTCAATATCTCTGAATAGGTCGAATCTCTGGGCAGTTATGTGGATTCGCATTTTTGGGTACAAAATTTATATTATTGCTATTGTACCATTCTATGGTGGCTCTAGAGTAGTAAGAGGTTGCTAAATCACGCCAGAACATTACAGTAACCCCGTGCTCACGAATAAATGGCAAAAGACGTTTTTGAAGGCATTCTTCTACATATATAAATTTTCGAGTTAATTGTGCCCTGTGTTACAAAAAAACTGCTTCTCAGACCGCAAGTGCATATGGCCTGCCAAACAATATACTGCTTGGGAAATATTGTAATCGACATATAACTTTCAAGCTTGCTTTTGAGCCTCCAACTGCTTTTCATGGGAACGGTCTGGTACTTTTTAAGCTCTGTAGGTCTTTAGCTTAAGTTTTTTCTTTAGTCCGTTTGTGGAACATTTTGAGGTTCCTGCTCTGGCAGCCATATCTCGTTCTGAAGTGTTAGGATTCTGCTTAAAAAGGGGCTTCACCTTTTTCACCAACTGTGGGTCTATACTGGCTTTTCTACCTGAACCCTTTTTCCGCGTAATAAGCTGACGCTTTTTATAATTCGAAATAACCCTTTGGACAGTGATTTTTGATGAACCTGTTTTATTTAGCTATGGCTTAATATTTTAAATCTGGGTTTTGCAGGTTAGTGTACAAAATGAGTTTGCGCTTTTTTCTTGATTGCTAGACATCTTTATGGTTTGAAGTTCGTTTACCAAGTGTTATATGTTTTTGTGATCATCATGTTATATAAAAAAATAGCACCCATACTTGGACCTGCACTATCATCAGGTAAATCATAATCTTAAGGAATAAATGTATCAAATTTTTCTGGGGCAGTCCTTAGTTATATAAGCAATTCACAGTAATGAATTTTGTTATTAAGTCGGTTATCATGGCTCTATACCGGTCTCCATTAATGGTAACTGACTCTCCAGCATTATTTCGGAAGAAGTATGGCCCAATGACTCCACCAGTCCATAGAGCACACCAAACAGTCAGTTTTTGTGGATGTAATGGCGTCTCAAGGGTCTCATGTGGATTCTCTTCACTCCAAATGCGGCAATTTTGCTTGTTGATGTAGCCATTCAACCAAAAAAGAGCCTCATCACTGAACAAAATTTTGCGATGAAAATCAGCATCGAGATCAATCTCATTTTCGGCCCATACACCAAAATCACGACGCATTGCATGGTCTCGCGGCTTTAATTCTTGCACAAGCTGGATCTTGTAAGGTCGCAAGCCAAGATCTTTGCGCAAAATCTTCCATAAAGTTGATGGACAAAGCTCCAATTGCTGTGCACGGTGGCGAGTCGATTCATTCGGGTCCTCTTCAACATTTTGCTCTACAGCGGCAATTGCTTCTTCGGTGCGCACTGTTCGACGTCTCTGCGGATGCGTATTATCACATATAGTAAACGTAGTGCGAAAACGATCCATGGTTAACCGAATTAATTGCTCTGATGGACGATTATGTCGACCATAAAATGGACGGAGCTTGCGGTAAACTTCGCGAACTGAACCATTATTTTCGAAATAAATTTGCACGATTTGCAAGCGTTGTTCTTTTGTCAACCTGTTCATGATGAAATGGCAAACCAAACTGAACATAAATGACATTACATCATTTTATCTCTATTCGAAAAACAAACCTCTAAAGAAAACACCCTTTATTAGCAAATTTTATCTGTTGAAAGACACATTCGATTCCATCTTATTTGTCGCAATGCAGAACTCTTGAAGATTGCTTTCATTCCGATTCCGAAGTAAATCGGATTTCAGAACATGCCTGATTAATAAATATATATGCCAAATTGACTTAAAAATCAAAAAATTTTAGGTAAGAAAAAAAAAAAAAACTTTGGAAATGATTTATGCTGTCGCATTATCCATTGCATTATATGTAATTGAAAAAGTAATTCATTATTTATTGCATTACATGTAACATTTAAAATGTTCTTACACTCAAGTAATGCGTTAGGTAATCAATTATCGTATAAAAGACTACAAATTTGTTCAAAAGTTTTATTGGGCTAGTAAATATATTTTTGTTTGGGTTCACTATTATTTTAAAAGCTTACGCAAAGTTCGAAATTTAAAAAAATTTGAAAAATCTGGGGTCTCATTTGAATTTGAGATTTTTCCACAGAAAACCAAAATATATTTAAATGTTTAAACCACGCTCCCTTATACATTAGACTGCATTATAATTTTTTTTTTTGCACGATTTTTGCTTTCAAACAGGGATTTTTATCAAAATAATAGAAAGTAAAAATTTTAGTGCAATAATTTTTTTCCTGAAAATATTACTTCGTTAGTTTTTTAGCTTTTAAAGTTTAAATCGTTTAAAAAGTTATGAAAACAGTACTTTTCTAAACACTTTTGTGTATATCTCGTGAAAGAAAAAACTAAACTTAGACAAATGCGGCTAGGACCATAAAGTTTATCATAAAAAAAATTATTGCAAGTTTTTACGTGAAGGTGCCACTTCAGTAGTTTTTTAGAGTTTAAGATTAGGACCACTTTTAAAATTAAGAAAAATATATTTTAAAATAGAAACAATCAGAAATTTTGATCCCTATTAAGTTTTTTCTCTGCTTTAAACCCATTAACAGCATCGGCTACTCATAAACTATCTGCACCAAGTCTCACTACTCGGTTTGCTAAACAACTAAATAAGTAATTCCGTCATATCCTTTAATACCTTTAGTTAACTGCCAAGATGATTGAGCTTACCATCATTTATGGCCATTGAATACAATAATAAAAAGATTATTTGAATATCAAACAAATATCAGAATTAAAATTTAAAATTTTCGAAGAAAAAAAGATTCGTGATGATCTGGGTTAAGATTTTTTTTTTTTTTTCGACAAAGTGAACGCAATGTAACTGACTTCTTGGAAGAAGCTCAGAATTTCAAAAAAAAAAACATAAGTTTGAGTTTAGAAACTTACGCAAAATTTGCATGAAACCAAATTCCTAAAGCTGCAGTAAGCCATAATATAATTTATGATTTCAAGCAATTTTTCATAAGAAACTTTTAAAACTCAGGCTGGTTTTCCAAGAATATGGCAAAAAATATACTTTGCTAGTGTATACATGTAATTTTTAATGCCTTTTGAGAGAAATTTCTCCAAAATGATAGTAAAAATATTTCATCTTCGATCAAATGTTTACTTTAGTAATACTGGAAATAACGACGCCAAAGTCAACCTCAATGGCAAAATCACAAAACCATAATTCGCAGAAAAATACGCATGCAAGCAACCACATATAACGTTTATTTGTCTATAAAGCCAATGGAAAAATTTCACATGAAATAAAAAAAAAAAAATAATTAAAATAATTTCAAACAAAAAAAAAATTTTATTTAAAAAATAATTTTCACTTGCTTGAGGAAAGACAAAAGAACAGAACAAATAGAACCAATGTTGCACACAAACTGTCAACACACAACATGTCAATGCAATAAAATGAAATATGAAACAAAAAAAAAACGACAAACATAAAAGTAAAACCAACAACAACAATAAATGAAACAATCTTTTATAAAACGCTCAATTTTATCATATTTTTCATTTATTTTTTTTCCTTTTGTATTTGTTTTTGTAATTTTTGCTGTGGTTTCTGCGAAAGCACACTAATTCCATGTGAACTCTACAGGTTTCGAAAAAAAAACACACACACATGTGAATTCATGTATCGAAATACGCACACAAATGACGCAAATCATAGGTATACCAGTGGTTCTTAATTTTCTGTTTTCTTAGCTAAGTAACTGAATTTTTTAAATCTTCAAAAAATTTGACAATACGTTCGTTGTAGGCCTCTTACAGAAACTTTGTTGTATTGAACTTTAATGTTCTTTAAAATATTCCATGGAAAATTTAACTAAGAGTCACAAAGGTAGGCTGACCAATTTCGTGTTGGCCCATTCCGACACAGGAAAAAATTATTTTGACGATTGGGCAAAAGAAATAGTACATAATATATGGTCTATGTTCCGCCCTTGATGGTCCTTGGTCTGTAGACCTACGATATGTGCTTTATTTATGGTCTATAATCTATGATCTATGATCCGTTCTTCATGGTTTATGATCCATAATATATGATCTATGATCTGTCTTTTATAGTCTATGCTCCATAATATATGGTCTATGACCCTTATGGTCTATGGTGCATAATCTTTGGTCTATGATAGGTTTTTTATAGACTATGGACTCTGATATATATATTCTACGATCTATCTTTTATGTTTTATGCTCCATAATAGTTGGTCTATGATCTGTATTTTATGGTCTGCAATCTATCCTTTATGGTCTTTGATCTGTCCTTTACGGTATATAGTCCATAATCTTTGGTCAATGATCTATCTCTTATGGACTATGGACCATAATCAAAGATCCTTGGTCCTTGGTCCATAAACTTAAACTGTTGAAGAACACAATACAAAAAAATTACATCATACAACATGTGTCCATCCTAAATCCGGTACAATTCCAAGACATACATGAAAACCCAAGACATTTCCTGATGTTTTTGATTCCGGGACAACGGAAAAATCCAGGCCTGTCCAGCAAAATCCTGGACGGTTGGTCACCCTATACCGATAACAAAGAATGCTTTAAGCTAAAGAATAATTATAATTATAGCCTTTGGACAACAAGATTTATCCAAAATGTAAGTACTTAGTTTTAAAAATTTAGAGTACGGCGAAGTTTCGAAAATACGTTACTTTTCAGATTTTAGATAAAATTTGAGATATTATTTTTTCTAGACAACTTAAAAATAAGGCAAAAAATTAATGCAGAACTCATTTCGAAAATTTTTGAGATCATAATAGAATAAAAACCGTGTTAAGTCGAGAAGACAATCTAACAGGACACGTTAAAATCCTGGATGTTTTCTGGGATACAACAAATCTAGCAGTCTTCGATAAGATGGGTAAAAAGTTTTTCTTCTATAGAAAATTCAAAGCGTTCATCAATGGCGGTGCTGATTGGAGGAGAAATGACCTAAACAGAAAACAGGGCTCACAGTTTTGTTTCACTGCTTCCATTTTTCAAGCGGAGGTTCACGCTCCAGAATTGTGCATCAGAGAATGTCAACGTTGGGGCATATATATTTATTCGGACAGCCAAATGATTTTTCACTCAAAATTTTTCTGGGAGTGTTTTGAACTTCTTCAAACCTTATCCAGGATGATCGATGTGTCTTTAATCTAGTGAACGATAGCTTAAAAAATAACTTAATTCGGGAATGAATGGGAAAAAACAGCCTTATCGACCACTGAAGATCCCAAGAGAACATACAAAAAAATTGGGTCTGGTGAACGAAGATTCTTGTAGACTCATTCAAGAGGACTTGGAAACAGCAGAACATGAGTTATGTACTTGCCCCGCTTCGGTCAGACGCAGAGTAAGTTCGATGTTGTCGAGATTTTAAATTCTAATAAGCTAGGAAATTTTAATCCCACGGCAGTGGCAAGATTTATAGATAGTCTGGAACTGTTTTGATAAAGAAAAAGGTTGTAAAAAAAATCCTTTTAGATCGCAGTGCAATTAAAATCCTTCAAATAATAATAATAATAATAAATTTGAGATTGTTCAGGTTTCTTTTAAGCAATTAATAGTAAGCCTATTTAGACCTACAGTCTGTTAAATAAGAGCGTGGTCACGATTACTCGCGATCGGTAAAGTATAATGCTGTAATTTTTTTTTCTCACACAGAGGGCAGTATTGTCCTTCATGCTTCGTGAAAGTGAATCAGCTGACCACTCTTTTCAATGCGTTCTCAGCATTTTTCCAAAATGAGTACCGCGTACGCGTCGCGCTTTGAAGCCGTTTTTTTGTGTTTGCACCCCAAAGGTCCCAAAATGACCCAAGCGGCGGCTGCGAAGTATATGCAAAAGTCGAAACAGTTTGTGAGTAAGTGGGTGAATCGCTTCAAAGAAGAAAAAAATGTCGATGACTTTCCAAATCGCGGGTCTGTCGGTGTAGTGACGGAAAAACAGGAAAAACTGATCTGTGCTCTATTTTCGAAAAATCCAACATTAACTTTGCGTGAAGGTGCTTCGAAATTGTCCCAAAAAGGTTTGAATATCTCCCACGGAACTATTCGTAATCATTTGATTGCAAATAGTGTGAAATACCGAAGTACTTTGCAAAAACCGATGCTCAGTGAAAAACATGTCCAAAAACGTCTTGAATGGGCCAAAGACAAAATGGTGTCGTGACTTTGGATTGGCCGTCTCAGTCGCCCGATGCCAATCCAATTGAAAACGTTTGGGCGCAAATGAAGATGAAGCTTCAGAAAAACCGACCCTGCAACTTGAAACAGCTGGTTCGACGCATTCACAAAATTTGGAGGTCGTTTTCAGAAGAGTATGCGCAAAATCTTGTTCAAAGTATGTTTTGGAAAAATGCTGAGAACGCATTGAAAAGAGTGGTCAGCTGATTCACTTTCACGAAGCATGAAGGACAATACTGCCCTCTGTGTGAGAAAAAAAAATTACAGCATTATACTTTACCGATCGCGAGTAATCGTGACCACGCTCTTATTTAACAGACTGTATCTAAGCGATCACGCAAGCTATGTTTCAAAAATTTTCATAATAATCCTGGGAACACCAAACTAAAGAGTTTTTCAGGAACTCTGCCAAAGAAATTCATGTAATTTTTGTGTCAGCTAATAAAAATGTTTCAGAACCACTTACTTGAATATCACATAAGTAACATTACTAGAGTATTTACAGCACATTGTTTTTGTTGACTTGACTTTAAGCCAAATAAGCAAAAGTAACAAATTATATAAGACAAATATATGAAATAAATACATATAAGGATATTAAAGGCGAGAATAAGTGAAAAAATCTAAAGGAAAAAGGAAAATCTCATTAAGATAACATTTCTTTTCACTATATATTTTCGACATGATAGGACTCATATATTCCATTTCTGTACGAAACATATGTTCGTACATATATAATTCTATATGTTTGTTTTTGTAACAACATGCACAAATACGTTTAATTTGTAATTTGATAAGATTAAGCATAGAGATAAATTCTTAATAAAATCCATTTAATGAAAACATTTACAGTCGAACTTCATACAAACAGCAAACTGCTATTATGACTTATATAAGCTCAGGATCATTCTACAGAAAATCCTTACCATTTCTGTGCAATACATGAAAAGTCAATCATCATAAGAATCATTTCCGCCTGAGTGTTTCATTTCAGTTTGCTCATGAATTTTTTAATACAACATGGCACACATAAATAAATAATTGATAAATTTAATATTTTAAGGATTGAAATAAAATTTTGTAGCCAAAAATCAGTATAACTTTGTTATTGCATATTTTATAAAATATTTTGATTGTGTTAGAGAGTTCTCATATAAAGTGCTTTTATAGCGAAATCTTTTACTATTAAAATTCACGTTAAATGAATTTTCGCTAAATTTTACAACCTCTTTCAGTGCTTACAAAATTCATCTGAAACAAAATAACAACACATATACAACAAAAAGGATTTTCGTGTTTCATACATATCAATTTGTTGCTAATTTCGTAAGGTAAACACTTGAGTAAAATGCACTTTAGCACTTTAATGGTATTTCATTTTACGTTAAGCCATTGCGCCGCTACTCATATAACCTGACGAAGACACAAAATACTTATGACACAAAACGTTAAAGTTTATCGAGACTTTTATGTAGACTGTAAAAGGGATTTGGATTAGAAAAAAAAAAAAAAAAAAAACAATATATAAGAACAGTATAGTGACATGGATTCTAAGAGGCTGAATAAAAAAATTCAATTTGAAAAGATTACAAAAAAGAAGATTGACTTTGCTGTTGTTTTAAAGTCACTTCTTTTTAAAACTCCCTTAATATTATTATTATTTTCCTGGATATTTTTAAAATCTAGCTACTCCGTCAGCTGTTATGCCACTATTCACATTAATAAAATTGCTTAACTTTTCTATGGAAGTCTCTAACAGAATCTTTTAAAGGCGATGTTATAAAAAAAAGCCGTAATTTGCCTAAAAAACAAAAACATAAGTCTACTTTCAAGGCAGCAAATGTTTGAAAAAGATCTAATTTATCATAATACTTGTAAACGTAGGAAACTGAGGAAGCTATTCTATGCCGTTTGCTAAAATAAACTACTTCCATATGCACGTCATTGTCTGAAAATAGCGTTTTCTGTACTTTAAATCAAGAATAACTCGGCTGAAATTTTGATAATTTATCAGTTTTGAAAATATTTTTTGTGAATAAATACCTTACACCGAGAAAAGAGTATGTTCCCTCACAAAAATATATTTGATTGAACATTCTAAAAAATATTTGGTAATAACTAAAAAATTTTGGTATATATTAATATGCCTTTAATTGGATCTTGAAATATTGTTGATTGGGCTTAAAATTTTATCTATTTGATGGAATGTAAATGTAAATGAAAAAATATTTACTATACCAAAAAAATAAAATAATTAAAGAAACTTTCATGTCTGGGATTCGAACAGGTTATCAGTGAAACGACTTATACATTCGGCTAACTTTATCTACAATAATTCTTAACAAAAAGTCATGCAAAAAGTTCAACAAGTGTTGAAAAACTTCAAATTCTTTTTTAATTTTTTACAACTTTTTTTTTAAGTAATTTTTGAAAATTTTTTTTTCAAAAATTTTTCCAAAAATTATTTGAAGAAAAAAAATTTTTTTTTTAACTTTCCAAGAAATTCCCAAAAATTTCACACGTATTTCTTGGACGATTCTAAGCATTTTATGCCTAGTACACTTTTTTCGTAAGATGCCTTCCTATTGAGTAAACAAAGAGTTTTACCTGCCACCGGCGTTTAAAAGCCAAAAACTCTCATCAAGCGATCGAATACCATCTTGATTTTAAATCATAAATTATGCTTTAGTTTAAAGTACTTTTAAAAAAAAATTCAAGGTTTTTTTTTTTAAAATTCATAATTATTTTTAAGTTTAAAAAATTTTGGTGAAAAAAACTTTTTTCACTAAGTAATATTTTTTAATGAAAATAACACTTATCAGTTACTTAGATATATTAATTTACAGACTGGTGTAAGCTACACATTTTTGAAGAAACACCTTTTTCATGAAAATGACTAAAAACGCCAGCTTCAGCACTCTGTTTTTTAACAACAAAAGGACCTACAACCAAATCCTGCCGAATTATTGTTTTTTCACATCGGAACTACCATATTGCCAAATTTGAACGAAATCGGAGACAACAAAATTTTCAGCTGGTACACTTGACGTGTCTGGCTTCATATCGTCGGCTGAGTATTATTTTGCCGTAAAAGCCGCTTCGTTGAAAAAGCAACAGCAAATAACTTGTGCTCGTCTCTACAGAAGTTATGTGCTTTTGCTTTTTCAACGAAGTGGCGTTTACGGCAAAATAATACTCAGCCGACGATATATGAAAACTATAAATCAGAAAATTATCTAAAACTTTACTATGGATTCATTGATGTGAACTTGAACTAGTAAGGGTGTTACTTTAAGCCTGGCCAAACATTAAATAATACCCTACACTGCAGTATTTTGAAAATTTGATTTGCACGAGAGGTGTCACGACCTCTGGTCTCCGAATTCACATAGCTTTTGCTCTGATATTATCTCATTGAAATTTGGTTGGTTATCTCAAATACCGCATTTTGAATCTATTGCTAATATGGGAATTGGCTCGCCCTCTTATCCGAGTTCACCTAGTTTTTGCTCATAGTTTGCCTTTACTGCCTGAGTGAAATTCCAACCTCGAGAAAATGTTTTCAGTATAGCACTTGGAAGCTTTTGCTTATATGGGAGGCGCCATGCGCTTTTGCCTTGTTTTTCATTAAATCTTGCATTTATAGTGTGTAAGAGAAATTTTGTTAGACCATCTCGAAAAACACTTTCTTAATAGCATTCTAAAACTCTTGCATATATGGGAGGTGCCACGCCTCTTGTCCGAGTTCGCTTAGTTTTTGCGCTTTTTGTCCTTAGTATTTATGTGTAATTTGCTCGCATTTTCGTGAAAAAAAATATTCTAAAAGTTTAATTTTTAATAAATTTTTTGAATGGGCGGTAGGCGTGTCCCTTAAACGATTTCACTCATTTCCAATAAGTCGAGCTAACTTCAATGATGCAGGCAATGTAACAAATTGCTCTCAAAATATATTAAAATGATCTCAACTGACAGACAGACAGACAGACTGAAATCCAAAGAGACAGACATGGCTATATCGACTCGAAAGGTCACGCTGAGCAATAATCTATATAGTTTTACATTCCTGCTATGCTTCCTTCTCCGCGTTACAAGCGGAAAGGCTTAGTAATTATACCCTGGGTGTAAGGTTTAAAAATGAAAAAAAAGGCGGATATTCGTATACTTTGCTTGGCCAAAACAATCAGAAGTTCGATTTTTATACAGTAGCACTGTGCGGAAGCGATCGGGCATCCTATTTTACATCGAAACGATCCTAACATAAGAAGATTTGACTTTACCACCTTGAATTTCACTGAAATTTAGTGCATGATTTCGTTACAAGCCAAAACCAATAAAAATGTGGATTTTGGTAGTGGAAAAACTAAAAAGTGAGGCGAATAATGACAAATACTGCTTACTACTACTTAATAAAATTGTTCATAACTTTGACATTTCGTAAATGATTTTTAAGCTTTGAGCAATTTCGGAAAGGTATTGAAACAGGCACAAATTAAAAACATCCAATAAAAAAATGTCCAGCATTCATTTTCCATTAAAATAATTCAACTCAATTTAATAAAATCGATGATTTTTATTTGGATTTTTATTTTTGGACTTTTTTTTATTGGATGTTTTTATGGATGTTTTTATTTTTGGATGTTTTTTAGATGTTTTTATTTTTGGATGTTTTTTTTAGATGTTTTTTTTTGATGTTTTTATTTTTGGATATATTCTTTTTTGGATGTTTTTATTCAAGGATGTTTTTTTGGATGTTTTTATTTTTGTATGTTTTTTTTTTGGATGTTTTTTTTGATGTATTTTTTTGGATGTTTTTTTTAGATGTTTTTTTTTTTGATGCTTTTATTTTTGGATGTTTTTTTTTTTGGATGTTTTTTTTGGATGTTTTTTTTTTATGCTTTTTTTTTGGGTGTTTTTATTTTTGGATGTTTTTCTTAGATGTTTTTATTTTTGGATGTTTTTATTTTTGGATGTTTTCTTTTTTGGATGTTTTTATTTTTGGATGTTTTTTTTTTTTTTTTGTTGTTGTTTTTTTTGGATATTCTTGAGTGGAATCGTTTAAGAGTATGAGTGAATCTTTTTTTTTAAATTTATTTAATTTTATTTAAAGTTAAATTTTAGTAGAGCTATTTTCCGACCTTCAAAATCATGGTATCCTTTGCGGCTATGAAGTTACGAGTTTTTAAAGTTGTGTTTATCATATATGGCCGTCATGCATATGAGTTACCACGATTATGTACATCATGGTGGCCGTTAAATGATTTTATGTCAAAATATTTGAAAGTTTCGTAAAATTATTTTACCAGGGTTATGTCTATGTCATATAGGTACTAAGTGGTTAATTTTCATAAAAATCGGAAATGTCTTTGTAGGTTACGCAAAGATTCAGTCGTATGTAAAAGCGCCGTTTTGTATCATATCATATTCTAATTTTGAATACTTAGAATTAGAAATTGATAAATATGTTGTTCTTCACGGTTTGGATAACTTTCACAAATTTATCAAACGACTGCTGTTGCATAAATAGTTGCTGACTTTTGTTCGGGAAACTTGGTAGAGTGAGATCTCAGTTTCTAATAAATTTGTTCGCTTTAGTTAGTTTTCAGTGGATGCTTTCTTGGAATATTTTGCTCGATAAACGGCGGATATATGGCACACTCATAACTTAAACATCATTTAAAGTAATTGTTTTGCAGCGAAAATCAAGCGCATCGTACATCTTAATACAAGAAAACTCTAAATTTAAAAGTAGAAAAAATGTAATCCTGGAAACAGAATTAAAACACAAATTGATAATTTCCGAGAGGCAAGATGGTGAGCAACAAAAAAAATTTATTTTGTGTCATTGTCCAAGTGAGACTTAAATATTTTACCTTTTTCCTCAAACACAAAAATTACTTAAATAACTGCGTGTAAAGTCGAAAAGATGAAAGTGCGGAAAATTGACTTCTAATGATATTTATTTTTTTTTTTTTTTTATGTTCCTTTATTTTATTTTTCATGATTTTTCCATTTTTTTATTTACAACAATAAAATTTTAATGCGTCAGTAAATTCTGATGAACCATTACGCCTTAGTGGCAGCCAGCAGCGCGTAAGCGAAGGAAAAGGCACTAACAAGGGCACTTTAGCATTGGCAACGCTTTGTTAGCCAGCACAGATCGTAAGCATCAAAATATCCAAAGATGACGATGTTGATTTCATTTTGAATGTCTGCCATTGCGGCATGACATTGCGCTGTTGAAATGGAAAACCTTTGATGTAGGGTTTTGCAGAAATTTTCTTTTTTACTTTTTCCGTTTTGTTGGTGTCACCACTGATGTTACCAAAAAATGTATCAGACGTGGTTTGCATACCAAATGCGAGCTGTTTATCAAAGGGTTTTTTTTTTAGCGCAATTTTAAATTTCTACTTTGACGTATATTTCCTAATGTCTAGGTATTGAATTTCGTAGCATGAGTGTCGTCAAGTTCGGGGGTTTGTTTTGGTTAGATTGTAAGTATGTGCCAACAATTTCTGTTATGGAATTTAACGTAAGCATTTTTTCTCACATTTCTCATGCTTCCTTAGTATTTGTTTTCGTTTTATGTGCTCTGCTCCAGTTCGAAGGTCACAATGTTTTCTACAGCACGACGCACTCATACATTTACAATTTTCAAGTTAAAATTTATTTGCTGTATAGCATGTTGTTCCTTGTAAAATTGTTAGTCTGCTTCGATTCTGGGTCAATCCTCTTGAGTGTTCTGAGTATTGATAATGCCATTGTGTAGCAGCAAAGGAGCTTTAGAGTTGTAAAATTTTATAATGCTGTGTGTGGCTTGTTTTCCTTTATTTTGTTTTAGCATTTTTGAAAAACTTGAGCATGAAAATTTCAGAAATTTGTGGCAAATGAGAGATTTTCTGCATAAATAAAAGTTGTTGATTTGCAGGCTTTAGTGGCAGAGATGCAAATTTTTTGTTTACAATCTCATCCATTTTACTATGTTCAATACTATCGTATATTCATTTGTGCATACTAAGGTCATAACTTATAATTTTTGCAAAATTGACTTATTGCCAATGTTTACGCGGGGAAATGCGTAAACTTTTACTCCCAAACTCCAGCATTATTCTTTGACGAACGGCAACACTACCCACCCACTCGATCTGTAACTACTCGTTACAGACGATGATCAAAACTTGAAAAATGTATAGAATGCTTTTTAGCGCAAAGAGTGTTGCCGTCTCGCTCACTCGAATGCAATATTTATTGCTGACAATTGCTAAGTATATTTTCTCAACTTGAAGTCTAAAGTTCAAGTTGGGAAAATTGCTCACTCGTCGATTATAACCCGTAGCAAAAAGAACTGCAGTCTTTGATACTGTTCATTTTTATTTCTTATTTCTAATTTTATAATGTCTAAAAGTTCAATAAAAGTGTATTGAAATTAAAATAAATATATTTTGAGTTTGCCTTTTTTTGGAGTTCTTTGCTTGCTGCGGTTCTAAGCTTGTTACAGCTCATCGCTTCACTTTGGCGTTTCATCCACGCCAGAAACAGTGACTCATGGTCACGAACAGCGACTCCAGGTCATAAAGAACGACTCCTGGTCAGCATCATTGGCACTTGGTCATCGCCAGAAGCGCCGAATTGGTGTCCGTCGCCATCACCGTGCACGCCCAACGTGCTAGAAGTGTCCCAGCGCCGCAACAGTGTAGCGGAGTCTCAGCAAAGGTATCTCTTTTGAATTTTTATGATATTTGTGTATAGCGAAAGCTATAAATTTTGGTCCCCGACCAAACAGCCAATATTAATAGACTCGACTCAAATGCAACCTCATTCGTAATTAGTAGTCAAAAATAAGTAACCAAAACCATGAAGAATAACAAAGTTGCTGTCAATTAACTCAAAAAGCAGCCGAAATTCTGCATAACCTTTTCTCCAGAATCTGGAACAAAGTGCTACTCAAAGAGCTAGTCAAATTGCCAGCTTATCAAATTGTTCAAATATTTACAGAATTCCGGTTATACGTAGATAAAAAAAAACGAATAATATAAACCAGTGTTCGACAACTGACGGATCGCGGGTCAAGTCCGGACTGCGGAATTCTAAGGACTGGACTGACGAAAAAACGTTCACAAATTAGAACTCCCACAAATTCGAATCTTCCAAAAATTTGAATCAGAGTTTGTAATACATTGTACGCTCTACAGTTAGAAATGAAAATATTGATGATTATCAAAAATATCCTAAATAACATCCAATGAAAAATATCAAAAAAAAAAAAACATCCAAAAAAAGCATCCAAAAGTAAAAACAATCCAAAAAAAAAAAACATCCGAAAAAAAAACATCCAATAAAACAAATATGCATTAAAAAAAAATGTCCAAAAATAAAAATCCAAATAAAAAATCATAGATTTTATTAATTTGAGTTAAATTATTTTGATGGAAAATAAATGTTGGAAATTGTTTTTATTGGATGTTTTTTTTTTTGATGTTTTTTAGGATGTTTTTATTTTTGGATGTTTTCAATTTTGGATGTTATTTTTGGATGTTTTTTTTAAGGATATTTTTGATAATCATATATTTTTTTAGAGGTTTTTTTTAGATATTTTTGAGTGAAATCGAAAATTCTTATATAAATTACACAGTCCTGCATGGGTTTTCCTCTCTAAGTTTTAAAAAGCGATTTCTATAGATTTAAGTGTGCTGGTTACGAGAAAAATAGTGAAAAAATTCCAGCACGTCGCAACTTTTAGTGATTTAAGTTTTACTTAAGTGCCTTTTTTGTATATACAAGACTACCACGCCTATACTACTAAACGTATCAAAATCATATTTGCACCAGATGTTTTTTTGGTGTTCCAACACATTTATAAGAAATATGGGATCGATTGGACAGGGGGGTGTTGTACCTCTCATACAAAAAAAACTCAAAATATTTGAACATTTTATTTGAGTCGCTTCTACGCCTATACCAGTAGGTATATTAAAACCATATTAACAGCGTATATCCGCCTGATATTCCGACAGATTTGCGTCGACAATAAGGGTAATCGAATGAAAGTACGGTGCGCTTGGTATGCAAAGAAAACATACCAAAAACAAAAAAAAAAAACAAGTAAGGGCCTGGCCAAACATTGAATACTCTACACAGCAGTATTTTGAAAATTTTGCTAATATGGGAGGTGCCACGTCCTCCGATTTCACCCAGTTTTTTCTCAGAGTTTGCATTTATAGTTCTTAGTATTTAAGTGAAATTTGATTGGATTATCTCAAAAAATGTTTTCAGAATAGCATTTTGAAGCTTTTGCTTATATGTGAGGAGCCTCGTCCTCTTGTCCGATTCTATCCAGTTCTTGCTTAGAGCTTGCATTTATAGTTTTTAGTGTCTGAGTCAAATATAGTTCGATTATCTCAAAAAACGCTTTCTGTACAGCGTTTTGAAGCTTTTGCTTATATGAGAGGTGCCACGCCCTCTTGTCCGAATTCAACCAGTTTTTGCTCAGAGCTTGCGCTAATACTTCGTAGTGTCTATATGTATTTCGGTTGCATTGTTGTGAGAATTACTCCAAACTTTGCATTCTGAAGATATTTTTTGTATGGGCGGTAGGCGTATCCGTTTCGCTCATTTTCAATCCCCCGAGCTAACTTTGACAACGGAGGCAGTGTACCAAATTTCATTGAATTATCTTGCTTAGTTTTCCCAAAAAATGCATTTACACACACAGTCAGCCACCCAGCCACCCAGCCAGACAGACGGACATGGCTATATCGACTCAGGAGGTGACGCTGATCAAGAATATATATACTTTTCTATATCTGCCACGCCTTCTTCTCTACGTTACAAACGGAAGTACAAAGTGAATATACCCTGGGTGTATGGTATAAAAAAACGCATATCTGACCTGCATTATGAAACTTGATATCTGGATGAATATTATGCATTACATTTACCTTGATATTGAAGAGTACATACGCACAAATGATTGAATTAATAAGTTTTCAAAGACAGACGAAAAAGGGTACCCCTCCTAAAATTACGAGAGTTTTTGATGCTGAGCCCAAATCCGTTAACAGAATTGCTCTATCACGTCCGAATTTTCAGAAAATTTAAAATAACAGTGAAAAACACACGATTTTCCATTATTTTTGAAGTTATGAAAACTGGAATATCTCAAAATTCAGACGTTATGTAAAGAAACCAAGTTCAAATTCGTCCCAAACCAACATAATTGGATTCAAAAATCAAGAGAGGAAAAAAAAAGTGTCGAATTTGCAGGCCTGTGTTATTTAAAAAATAGTTTTTCCAGATAAAACTACTTTTGTTTTGATTTAAAAATTAAATTACCTTTAATATCATAACAGTATCCAGAATAAGTTTTTTATAAAGCCGAAAAAGGAATCCCATGGCATTTTAACAGAGATAAGAAAAATCTCTACATCGCTATCGGCATGTGCATCAGACCGTAAAAAAAACTAGCAAGGGTGTAGCCTGGCCAAACATTAAATCCTTTACACAGAGGTATTTTTTTTTAAATTTTGCTTGTTCGTCTAGTTTTGGCTCAGAGTGTGCGTTAATAGTACTTACTGTTTGAGTGAAGTTTAGTTGAATTATCTCAGAAAACTGCGTCATTATATCGTTTTGAAGCTTTTGCTTATATGGGAGGTGCCACACTCTCCTGTCCGATTTCGCTCAGTTTTTGCTCAGAACTTGCGCTTACAATTTGTTGTATTTATATATGTGTATTTTGGTTGCATTGTCGTGAAAAATACTCCAAAAGTAACATTTTGAATGCATTTTATGTATGGGCGGTGACCGTGGACCGATTTCGCTCATTTTCAATTTCTCATGCTAACCTTTGCTAAGCCACTGTACCAAATTTCAGCGAATTATCTTAGTTAGTTTTCCCATAAAAAATATTTTCACAGATTTCGAAGCATTTTCGCAAAGAAATTGAAATTTTTCGTCATATCTACGGCATCTACAGTTCGATTTTGAAGTGTGATACATTAATGTTTATGTCTTGAAGAGGCCTATATTATTTGCTCCGACGGTCATTGATACCAAGCACCCATTTCTAGTGCCTATCCACCAGACCTCAGTTCCTGCCATTCTGATTTGCCACCCTAATGAAAAAAAAATTTAAGCTATTATAATATAATAATATAATATATAATTAATTATTTCAACTTAGCTTTCAGAGCGTGGGAATCTGCCTGAAAAAAGAAAGCATTTTTTTGTCATTCTCAAAAAGGCGAGAATACTGAAACTCCAAATTTGTTTGACCAGATTCAAAAAAACGATTTCAAGCAAAATAAAAAAGTACATCTAGTCAAATTGATGAAAATACGCAGTCTCGGCATGATCGGTATTGGTCTGCCTGAAAGTTGATTCGTTTCACATAGAATCTCTTTCTTGAGTCAAAGAACATTTTAAAACCAATAATTTTGCAGAAAGCTTTAAACCATTTCCTAAAGAAAATTCTAAGACTTTTGATCCTGTGAGTGCTTACATATTCCACAATAAACTGAACATTAACCTACATTACTCACACACACATTAGCAAATGTAAGTACCCAGCAAACATTTTCAATCGCGAAAGAATTGTCCCTTTACCTTGTTTCTAGCGATGACTTCTTGCCGTCGCACTATGGTTTTTTTTGGACTAAAAAGTGCCAAAAAAAATAATTCACTACAAGGGCCCTTTTTTTAAAAAAAAATCAAATGCAAAATTAAAGGTTATACATTGAGCTATCTGAAAAGATGCCCGCTTTTTCTAGCATTTGATCCACAAATTTGGAACAGAGGTCGAAATCTCATAAATTTTGAAAAAAATGGTTTTTCTGTTTAAAAATGTTAGTCGCATTAAACGCAGGAGTGATATATGAATAAATTTATGTGCATTCAATCAATTCAATCAAGATGAAATCAACTCAAAGGGAAAATGGGCGGTGCCACGCCCCATAAACAAATTCGTCATATTCGTCATATCTCCGAAACTGTTGGACGCAGATAGATAAGATTCGGTATGTTTGTAACAAGCACGTAAAGAAATAATATCCACGAAAAAAGTGGGCGGTGCCACGCCCTACAAATATAAAACTTATCATATCTCCGAAACTATTTGAGCTACAGCAATGAATTTCGGTATATATATAAAGAGTAGTGAGTCAAATAACATTTGCTGAAAAAAAGGGCGGTACCACGCCCAACAATGAACATACCCTTATTAATTGAAACTCTGTTCTACAGGAAACAAGGTCATTCATGTAGCTCTGCCTGTGGGCGTGGCTCCACATATTTTTTCAGCAGACATTATTTGTCTTGATGATTTTTGTATATAAACCGAATTTCATCTACATGGGTCAAATAGTTTCGAAGATATGGTGTGTTTTATATTTTTGGGGCGTGGCACCGCCCACTTTTCTAATAAATATTATTTCTCTCTGTGCCTATTACAAACATACCGAGTCTTATCTATCTGCGTCTAATAGTTTCGGAGATATCAGGAATTTGTTTTTGGGGCGTGGCACCGCCCATTTTTATAATGAATTAATTTTTTCTTGCTTGATTTCATTGAATGCATATAAATTTATTCATATATCACTCCTGCGTTTAATGCGACTAGCATTTTTAAACAGAAAAACCGTTTTTTTCAAAATTTATGAGATTTCGACCTCTGTCCCTAATATGTGGATCAAATGCTAGAAAAAGCGGGCATCTTTTCAGATAGCTCAATGTATAACCTTTAATTTTGCATTTGATTTTTTTTTAAAAAAAGGGTCCTTGTAGTGAATTATTTTTTTTGGCACTTTTTAGTCCAAAAAAAACCATAGTGCGATATCTCGGTCTTCATATTTAGTTATTAATCAATTAAGTTACCTGCAAGGCTTAGTGAATGACATTATGAGATCAACAACTCTTGATGTTCTGGTCATATTGATACAACCTGACCTGAGTTGGATACATTATATATTCGGTGTGTCGAAAGAAGTGGCCAAGTGCTTAGGTTAACTAAAACTGTGTAAGATGCACTTATCTAGAAGTTGATCTACGGACTGTCTTTTCGTCTATAGTAGACCTAAGCTGCTAAAAAGAGTTCAGTGGCGTGCGATGAAGTTGATAGGGGATGCGAATGTTGTATTCTACATATAGACTCTCTCGAACACCGTCGTATCTTTGGGTTTTTTTTTTATCATGAAGTGTGGCATTTTGCGTTGTCGGCTATATTGCATTTTGTAAAGTTCGTCTGGAAGAGTTGTAAGTTTATCTCGAAGAGCTTGATTTAAAATCATCTGCTAGAAGAGTGTTAAGGGAGTTTTTTGTACTCTCGGAAAACTATTAACGCGAAAAGCACACATTGAAGAGTTGTTAATTTATTCCAAAAGTATTGAAAGTGTCAAACATGTTCCAAATGTTTGCTGGGTTACTTTCGCATAATGATGCTTCTAAGTGCTGTTTAATATTTAGCACGTGCGTCATCGTGTTTATATGTTTCCTTGTTTGTTTATGTGTATTTGTTAACTTGTTTATTTTGCTTAAAACTTGGCATAAATTAACTACCGTACGTATGTATGTATGAGTACAATCCCTGATTGTTATTGCAAATGTTTGTTTTTTTGGGTTTGTTGTTGTGGTTTTATTATGCTGTAGTTGTATTTGTTTAATTGCGCTATGTTTAATGTTTACTTTTTGTACCAAATACATTTGCACAAATTGACTTTATAAGCGTTTAAGTGTGCGTGCGCTCTTGTGTGTGGGTGTTCAAACATTTATACCATAATCGCACGCTGTCATCAATTCCCGTACGCAGTTAATAACTTTTACTTAATTACTTTCACTGAAAATGTAAAGGAATTTCGTATTTTGTGGTTCGCGCCCTAAATATTTTATACAAGAATTATGGCCAACTTGTCAGATATTAATTTGTCTGCAAAAGTAGTTTGGCTTGGCTTATAAATTAAACGGAAAAATGCTTTTAATTAAATGTAGTGGATAAAAAGTTGTTGTGGAGATCAACTCAAATTTATATTTTCAATTTAAACCATAGCTTAGGTGGTGAGTTATAAGAACTTTTTTTTGTATCTTTGTTTTGACCTTCGATAAGATAAAGACACGAGTACAACTTCAGAAAAATAAGTAGAAAATTGATGAATGAGCTAGAAAAATAAAAGAATTAATATTTTAATATTTTCACTTTAGATACCTATTTATTTTAGCTTACCCTACAATTTTTAAATTTCTTGGAATTGCGCGCCCTCAAAATGTAAAATTTAGTTCATTTCAGAGAACATTTGATGCATACCAAACCATTTTAAATAAAAAAGTGATCCTGAATATGGAAAAATTTTTGTTTTAAAAGTGTATCCGTTGAACTTTTTGTATGGATTTTGACCCGCTTAATTCGATCGAATACGTGCGCAATTTATTTCGCTGTAAGTTTTGTAGTTTCCATGGTGGAAAATAAAAATACCTGCTTTCTATTTATCAAATGCTTCAGTTCAGTGTCGCTTGCAAATGTCTTGACAGCATTTGGATATGAAAAAAGAAAATACAAATACGGCACAGTCCTATGTTGTTTGCTTTCCTTTGCTTCAATTCAGTGTAATACTGTAGATTAGTGATAACGAAGCTCAATATTAGTGCATTTTGTTAATGTATTAAAGCTCATTAAAAGCTTTTATATTTTGCATAAGCAGCAAGCAAGTGAGGCAGATCTGCACAACTACTTATCTACTCAGTTGAATGTTTATCTGTGAGCGAATACGTATACGTAAAGCTTTTAAGCACAAAATTTCAAGTGCCCGTGGGCAAAGGCTTTGGACATCACTGATGTAGATGTTGGTCATACAGTACACTACGAAATTATTCTTCAGTGGCAACAGTAGTTTTCAATCTCTTCGTCTTCAAGTGTAACCATATCAGAAATTCGACAATAGTTTTTTTACTCCCACGTTTGGTCACTGACCTGAAATATTTATTTGTATTAATTTCGTCACACTGAAGTATTTGAACCAGGTTCTTTTGAAACTGAAAAAACAAGACAGTGTATCTCAAATTCAAAATTAAATCAGTGAAAACTTAAGATTTGAATCTTAAATTTTTTGGACCAGTTCAGTGTAAAATATGTGAGTTAAAAAATGCACTATATTTTAAGATCTCTTGTGCAGGCCCCTGGTAATAACGAAGAAGATTCTTCCGTTCTAAGTGGTCAGTTATAAAAATGACTGATGATGTAAAAGACTTTAGGAGATCAATCTCAGGAATGTTTTTCTCATTTGCTACAAATGCATTCATATGTCAAAAAAAAGTGTTTCACGACAATACCTAATTTCACAACTCAAAATAAGTCACTATTTTGAAAATTTATTAAAAATCTACAGAGGATTGAATTGCAATAACTACAAAACATTAATATGTATATTATTCACAATGTCGTCGAGGAAATGTTGCATATTTTTAGGGTTTTATTACTTTTTACTGATGATCTAATTATCTATTAATCAAGTGCAAAATTTATGGGAGCATCAAGTTTGTTACTGATGCATTGAATGCTGTGTATTGTCCTCATTTTGTAGTTTGGGGATATGGATTTTTAGAATGATAAAGTCAAACAAAGAAGCACCTGAAATTATGCTATTGTAAATTTTTTTTTTTTTTTTTTTTTTGTTACGAAAATACTTTTATTATGCAATGCAATTGACGTCTAGGAAGTAGTTCTTAATAAAATTATTTTTGTCAATTTAACATACAAAAGAAAGCAACAAATTCACCAAATCAATGCAAGAACTTTCGTTTCATTCTGATTAATGAATTGTGAATTCGAGCAGCACTTAGACAGCAAAAAAAAAGTCAGTTTTCAATTTTCAAAATAATTATTCATGTTAAAAATTATGCCACATTTATCAATGGAAGCATAAATCTTTTTTTTTTCTTTCTTTCTTTCGAACAAACGGTGATCATTAAGCATCATGCTAAAGAACAAAAGGGAATTGAGTAGCATGGAAGCATGGAAAAAAAAATCTTTTATAAATGATGTGAAAAATATTTGTTTTCAACAATGAAGGACAAAAAGCAACAACAATTGTAACAAAAAAAAAAAAAAATAAAAATGCGCCTTCCGTGCTTTCAAGCATCACTTCACAATAAAATTGTGCGCATTCGAATTGATTCAACACATGCTCGCGTGCAGCTACATAGACAGACACACACACACCGCTATATGACACAAAAAAGGATACGAGTCGTAGTTATACAAACAAAGCCAGACAAACCAAAATCATCTATGGTTTTGTGATTTTGAAAATGCATTTTTCATTTATTGACAAGCAACTGAGCAACTGTATGCTGGCACCGCAGATAAGAATGTGTGTGTAGAGGTAAAAACAAACAAACATGTCCATGGCAAGTAATCAACATTGATAATTCAATATATAAAAGAATATTAAAAGTATGAATTTTAAAGAAAGTTTCAATAAACACAGTCGTTTAAAATAGCAAGGTTAAAAGTGCGTCCAAAAACCGTCCACCACGATCCCCAATACACGTCTAGAAAGCTCCGAGAAAATTCATTACAGCACTTTTGATTGTACTGAAGGTCTATTTTTGATAAAAAAAAAAAACATGTGTTTGGTCATAACATTTTTTTTTTTTTGATTTATTTTGTCTCAAAAAATTCTGAAAAAATTCACACGTATTTCTTGGACAATTTTTTGCCTTCAACACTTTTTTCGTAAGATGCCTCGCTTTTGAGTAAAAAATCGTTTTTCCGACAAAGTAATTGAAGTATGTTAAAGAATCGGTTTTGAGACTCGAATATTATCAATACTTCCAAAAAAAATTTATAATTTTTAAACGGCAAAATTTTTGTAAGAATATAATCTTTCTTTCTAAAACACTTTCTTGGGTATCTATTAAGTAGTAATGAAAAATAAGTTAGGACCATAAAACATGTTTTTTAAGAATAGGCCATCAGTAGAATCAAAAGTGCTACATTGGTTTTTCTTGGAATAAAAAAAAAAAATAAAATGATGCAGATATCGTTTTTAAGAGTCTTTCTTACTTCTGAGTCGGTTTTGGGATGAATTTAGGTTTCGACCCTATGTAATATATGTCACTTCTTAAGATTTTGAAATCTTCAAAGCAGAAGAATTTTCTCCGGGTTTCCAATACTTTTTGACAGATGACGCCCAAGTTTTTCTATCAGCTTCATAACTGCGTGACCCTTTTATTTGCATTTTTTAATAGGCCTTGTTATGAATAAATATTCTTCAGAACTTTTTCTCAGACTGTCTTGCAGTCTTCACTGCAGTCTGAGTTTAAATTCTAGACAATGTTTATTCGTGTTTTTAAGTTCAAATATCTCAAAATATAAAGCTGATAACTTCGTATTTGGATTCTAGGCAGAAATTTTCCTCAGCTGTACTGCAACAAAATCATTTTTGCCCTGTGTAATGTTTCATTTGAGAAATCAACAGAAAATTTCTCGACCATGAAAAATTTATAGATTTTCGCTTGTTTGTGTCATCGCAAAATCAACTATAACATACATATAGTCCTTATACAACTACATACAAGACAAAAGATTTTTTGCTTTTTGTTTTATTTAGAATTATTGCTACTGTTTTGGTTGGGAATTGTTGAAACCAAACAACTACATACATATGTACACATTCGAAACGTGACTCACTTATTGATGCATATAATGCGCAACTAAGTACACACTAGGGATTTCAGTCCCGGGATCCCGGGATTCGAGCCTTTTTGCAGTCCCGAAAATCCCGGGATTAGTGCTACCAATCCCGGGATTTCTTTTGTAAGTTTTTTAGGTTAGAAAAATTGTTAGAATGTTCCAAAAATCACCAACAAAAAACGAAGTCTTACAACATTATGTTAAAATTGAACATAATAAAGAGCTGAAGTTAATCTTAGATTGCAAGACGAGATGGAGTAGTCTTTTAGATATGCTGCAGCACTTTATTATGCTTGAGAGTAGCATAAAAACAGCTTGTATTGACTTAAAGGTTTATTCGATCCACTGTAGCGAATTTAAAATTATGAAACAATAAGCTCGTACTCTTCAACCAATCAAAATCACTATTGTTATTATAAAGAAAGATAAATCTGCTTTGAGTAATATCATTTTTGCTAAAAGGCACTTCAGACTAGTTCTCTTATGTTTTTATGTATGATTTTTTCTCTGACTGTCAATTTTTTATTGTTTTTAATTTATATTGTTGAAATTGTTTTAATTTTTTACTTTTCAAACAACATTTAAAAATTTGAAAACTTCTTTGACTTCTATTTTCAAATAGACTCAAATCTAATGCCAAAATAACTCATATGAGTTTTCTTCTGATAAATCATTTGTGCAATAAATTTACTATCAGAGTTGCCGTATTTGACAACTCATACGAGTTTCTGTATGACTTCTCAGATAGTCTCAAGCGGCTTTAAGCTCGTGGAAAGAATTTTATCTGACATTTTTTCATTTTTGATAAGTCTTAATAATGACTTCAGTAAAGCTCCATCTTTAAATCTCATTAAAGTAGAGATAAAACGTATTCTCTCTAGATTTGAAACTGAAACTTCTTGCGAAATTGAGGACAATAGCCATAGAGTTAAAGTAAACTCATCAATAAACTTGAAAGAAAAATTAAATCTAGTTTTGAATACCACTTCAAAAAATTTATTTTCTAGAAAGTCTTATAATTTATCCAACGTTTTAATGAAAGAAATTGATATATTTTGTAATCATGGTGATGGGGGTTATTTCATCCAGAAAACTTTCGATTATCTTTCTTCAATTCAACCAACAAGTGTTGAATCAGAAAGATGCTTTTCGTGAGCAGGTTATATACGTAATAAATTTAGATCTAAATTGGATGATAAAATAATAACTGCTTTAATTTTCCTAAAATCATATTTTAATAATAATAAAACTGATTAAAACAAAAGTTAATTCTTCCAAGTCCAACACTTGTTAAAACTTTGATCTCACTATTTTATATAATTAAATACGTATGATATTTTATATATCAATACCTTAGAGCGCTATAGTCCTAACTCCACTTTTTGCGATTTTTTCAGTTATGGTATCCTTGTGGGCTTCTTTACCGAGTAGAAATCTGTGGGATGTCAAAATACCACTAAAACACCGAAATATTCGAGAATTAAGAAAAATCCTATCTCCAAACTGTAATTTTTTGAAAAGCGCCACTGTGCTATCTCCTCTGAATATTTAAATAAGTCACATTTTTAAGAAAATTTTTCCATTTTTTTCGTCTTTTCTACACGTTTCATGACATTTTACATCTTTTTAGTGGAAACATTTTTTTTTTCACTTAAAGATCAGAACCAGAAATTTTTGAAACTTTCTTGTTTTTTGCATGATTCGAAAAAAATAATTTTTCATGTCTCTGAAATCATTTAAAGGATTTGGATGAGATGTGGTATGTGTATTAAGAGTCACGGGACAAATAATGTCTAAGGGAAAAATGGGCGGTCCCACGTCCTTAAAAATGTATCATACCTCTGAAACTATCTAATGCACATAGATGAGTTTTGGTGCGCATATAAATTGCTTCGGAGCAATTTACATTCATTGGTTTAATTGGAATTTCTCTGCCCTCCGTACAAAAAAAGGTATCGCAACGCACACCGGGAAATGCTAGTCGCTCATAAAATTTACTAAATGTGTAGTTTATTTGAATAGTAGTGCAATTCCATATAATTTGTTAAATTGATTTTGTTAAAAATTAATGAAATTAGTTTTTAACATAAAATTATGTCAAAATATACTAAGGTAAAATTATTGCATGTATAGTTTTTTCAAAATCGCAGCCAATTCTAAATAACCACTGTTTGAAGTATTCTTTTTGCATTTCCCAATAATTGAAAAAATTGAGATAGGACTATAGCGCTCTAAGGTATCGATATGTATTTAACTAAGCATATAATGCTGCAATGTACCTTTATGCTTGTTTTTGAAGCAAATAAGTATTTATGAATTTTTGTTTTTTAAAAAAGGCGTGAATGAATAATAAAATGTACCTGCTTTAAGAAATTGTTCTTTAATATTTTTGACACTTTTTAAATAAAACATCTTTGTAGCGGTGTAGTAGGGGTATATAAGACAAAATATTAGGAACTTTTAATACTAAATTCTGTCTATTTAGGAAGAAAAAAAAATTCATACAAATCCCGAAAAATCCCGGGATCCCGGGATTCAAAATTTCTCGATCCCGAAATCCCGGGATCGCAAAAAGTCCAAAAATTGGAATCCCTAGTACACACACATGAATTCATACTCTTGGATGACGATTTTTTGAGTGGCTTTAAAGCAAGTTATTTTAAATAAAATGAGATGCACTTACAATTTACTATATGTGAAGTAAATCATACTTTCAGTCAAAAAATGGGTATCCATTTTTAATGTATAATTCTAGTAAAAATTATTTAATGTTTTTCACTAACACGCTGACCGGAAAAAATGAGTGTCATAATTTTTACTGCACTCGAGTAGTCAAAAAATTAAAGAAATTAACACTGAATTTCAAACATAAATTTCTTTTCCTTATATAACCACGCGGTTGAACCCCGGTTTGAATCCTAGTGCGGTCAGTTGTTTTTTTTTTTTTTGTCTTTGTTTTTTGTGTTTCAACTTTACAGTTAAATAAATATCATAAAAATATATAATCATTTTGACTTTATAATTCTAGTAAAATTATTTAGGTTTCGACAGACATTTGCTTAACATACAAATATTAGCCTTGTTCGTTGAAAAAAAACTTTATAAGTATTTGTAAATATTTATAAAGTTTTTGTGACGCAAGTATGAAATTTTTGTTTCAACGAACTCTTTTTGTTAAAAACTTTATGAATATTTACAAATACTTATAAAGTTTTTTTTTCAACGAACAAGGCTAATATAACCTTTCATCATATAGATCAGTGGTGTAAAAGTCTAGCAAGTTTGCAATTGTACGTAAAAATAATAATATATTTTCTATGTATCACGCGGATGGACCCTGTTTCGAATCACAGTGCGGTCAGTTTGATTGTTTTTTTTTTTTTTTTTGAACTTTCATGTAAATACGACTTGAATGTTTCAAAACAGTTTCTCACAAAATGTTTCCTAGCTGATAGGGCAGCCTACCTTTTGCGCCACCTATCGATCTTATACCACTGAGCTCTGCGGGTTCGTCTATTAAAGAGCGTCCACTGATGAATGAACCAGCTCCGACAGTTTACCCGCTTCGATCCAATAAGTCACGATACCATTAAAAAATTGATAATCAATACCTTGCATGTTTGTTTTCCCTTATTAGCTGTCTACTGTACAATACAAAATGATCTGATTTAAGAAGTTTCTCTATGTTAAATACATTAAGGTCTTCTTTTGATTGCATGAACATTTTCGAAAACATTTAAAATCAAATTTTCTTGTTTATATAACGTTTCTATTCTCTTACGATTTTCTTTTCAAATTCCTTGTAGCTTCCGCTTTAATTCTACACACATAAATATTTCATTAAATTTATATAAATCCAGAAAACTATATGACATTTGTGTTGCAGGGACTTGTATATAATTCCCTTAACCACTTCCGCCATATATACGTAAGCATACATATGTACATATTTTTAAGTAAGAATATACATATACCTAAGTCTTTATTCCTGTTGATGTATGTATATGGTTTAACCATAACTAATGGTTTCCTTATCAGTGTAAATTGAGCTAAAAAGCATCATAACAAATGTCAGTCAATGTTCTCTTCCACTTCCGTTTCTTTGTAATTGTGGTATCAGTAAGTACCCTCTATTCACTATGAAAGCATTTGTTGAATTTCATTTACTTATTTCATTTACTTAAGTATATGTACGTACACGTATGGTATTTTTATGTGTAATGGTTGCACAATTATCTGCTTACAGGTATGTTAATCAGCTTAAGTTGAAGTGCTCTTTTTCGGTATGTTAGAGATCAGGGTAGCCTTATAATTTTGTTTTTTGTTTTTCGCATCAAATTGTATTTTCACTTGTTTTGAACAAAATATTTGCGTAGGTAAAAAGCACCTGCATATTTTTTTACCCTACACTCATGATAAGCATCATCACATTGTCTTTCCGCTTGTAACGCATAGGAGGTAGGGATATAATAGTATTTAAACGAGTTTTCTTGATCAACAATATGCCCACTATTCTCAACATACACGCATTGCATCCATTTTTAGCATTTTCAAAGGTATAATAAAATTAAAATTGTATTTTTGCATCGTGTTGCATAAAATTGCTTTGTGAAACCTCTTCCAGTATTTTGTCTCAGTGTTCTTCTGCTTCTGGTTGCAGCTTCATACTTCATACCATGTCAGTGCTAACTTTTCCACAGAAAACTTCTGCCCAATACTTAATTTCAAGAAAAACTTTGGTTTGGTTTTCCCGAAATAACTCAATGAGAAGACAGTACGCCAAGCTTAAATTTCGCAACCACAAAATACACTGATGGCTGCTAACGAGAAGGAATCTCTCAAACACTCTCGCTGCAACTGCCCTGGTCTATCAAGAGCCAGACTAAGGGCTCTAGGAAAACCTTTTTTCAGTGATCTGATAGAATTCACCGATATGGATATTGATATTTGCTCCCTGCTCAACCATCTCAATATCCAGACCCTGATAACGCTCTTGCCTGCGATCCCAATCACTTATTTGGTATTAAACGGCACTAATAGTGCTACTTAGTCTTCTACACAGAAAAAAATGTTTTATAATTTTTGTAGCGAAAATCGATGAAAAACTACTGAACTTTTTATACCCTACACCCAGGGTATATTCACATTGTCCTTCCGTTTGTAGTGCAGAGAAGGAGGCGGGCCTCCTGAGTTGTCCGTCTGTCTGGATGGCTGTGTGTGCGTGGAAATACATTTTTTGGGAAAACTGAGTAAGATAATTCAATGAAATTTAGTACACTGCTTTCGTCGTGAAAGTTAGTTTGTGGGATTGAGAAATAGCGAAATCCGTCAACGGACACGCCTACCGCCAATACAAAAATTATATTCAAAATGCAACTTTAGGAGTATTTTCCACGACACATAAATACTACTAATTGTAAGCACAAGCTCTGAAAAACAAATTAGCCGAATTCAAATTAAAGGGCGTGGCATCTCTTTTAAATGCGAGCTCACAACAAAAACTGGGTAAAATCGGACAAGAGGGCGTGGCACCTCTCATATAAGTAAAAATTTCAAAATGATATACTGAAAGAGTTTTTTAAGACAATCCAATTGAATTTCACTCAAATACTTAAGACTGTACATGCATGCTCTTACTTAAGCCTAGATGAGCTCAAACAAGAGGGCGTGGCACTATAAGCAAAAGCTGCAAAACACTATACTGAAAATGTTTTTTAGATAAGCCAACTAAATTTCACTCAGACACTAAGAACTATAAATGAAAGATATGAGCAAAAATTGGGTGTACTCAAACGATAGGGCGTGGCACGTCCCATAGCAGCAAAATTTTCAACATTGTAGGGTATTTAATGTGTTTCATTTTACACATTTATTAAAAACTGCTTAAAAGTTTTATAAAAATTTCAAATTACCTCCTAAGCAATATTTCAATACTAGCACAGTAAAAACTGTCAAACAAATATAGTAAAAATTACTAAACAGTAATACAAACTTTTTATTAACAGTTTTTATTTAAAAAGAGAATCAATTAAATTTAAAAAAAAAGAAAATTATTTATTTTTTGTAGCATTTTTATATGTTTCTTACAGAATTTAAATTATTTGTTATAAAAATCGAGTTTTTCCTGACCTGACTCACAAAAATACTTAAATCTGTTGTTTACACGCATTTAACAGCCCGTTTCTGATATTTCTTATATATTCTTTTCTTTCCGTATATGTCAACAGAACTAAGGAAAAATAAATTGCAGATTCGAATTTATCGGCTAACAGTCCACATTAAATGTTGAACAGTTTGATTTTTAAAATATAATTTTTCCCATGTTTCTTAACATTTATTGTTTTTGAAAATGGTTTGGTATCCAACAAAAATTCTCTAAAATGAACCAAAGTAAAACTTTTTGCTGCTAGGGGCACGAAATTCTAAGCAACATTTATTTTGTCCATACATATCTGAACTATCTATCTTATATGATTTTTTTTTTTTTTTTTTGTTAATTTTATGCAAAAACGTAGGAAATTACTTAAGGTGGAATATATAAAAAGCTGTTTACTTTGCTTGCATTTTTCTCAGAAATTCTGTTAAATGCTCAGCTTGTTTCCACTTAAAGTTATGAAATACTTAAGGATTCAAACTTCCGTACATTTGAGTATGTGCTTACTTACAGTTCCATGAAAGCGAAGGAAATTTAATTAAATGTTTAAAAATAATTTTTCAAATGCTACACTGTCATAAGTTACATGCATCCTGCAATATTTTAGAATTTCTTTATTCTTTTAACCCTCCTTTTATTCCATTCGTTCCATACAGTTCGAAATCCCTTGATTCAGCTCTGTTATCTCAAGTTCATTGTCAGCATTTTACAGATGTTACCTGGTTTACAAGCAAATTGTGGCCATAATATGTCCTAGTTCAACTTTAAGTGTTACACTTACAATGCATCTCTACATCAAAGCGATTTTTTTTTTTTTATTATTGAGGACAAGTCCACGTGAAATTTTACAACTTCTTTCAAGAAGCTTTTATCTAAACATAGTGAATTTAACTTTTTTGATTAGTCGGCATTTCTTAATCAAGAGCTTTTTCCTTTTGCTGTCTGAATTTTCGCACCATATGCTTTAGCGTTCAATAGATAACATTGATTGAAATGTTAAATTTTTATTTAACCTCCCATTTTACGTCAATTTGACCCTCATAGTGTACCTACTGCTTTTGCTGTTTTACTTTCGTTCGCTTTATCTGTCTTTTCGTCTGTTGTATATTCCATCTGCCTTTTTTCTTTCTACATCACCGGATGCAGTCATGGAGTCATGTAACGAAGTAACTTCCTGCAGGCATTATGTTGGCGCATAGAGGACATTGACGTTGACATTGTTGCACTTGCAAGGATAAACGCTGTTTTAACTGATGTTGGAGTAACGTTTGATGACATTCCTCCATTACTCTTGTGAACGGACTTGCGTGACATTGAAAATAGTATGTAAAGTTTAAAGCTTCAAATAAGTTAAGGAAATTTTTTGCTCTTAGCACTTCTAACATCTATATGTAAAACTTACAAGGGCGGATTTTATGTCCAAATGCAATTCAAGCTCTCGAACAATTTAATTGTAGCTAGCGTAGCATGTCTCAAAACCAGAGTGTGTTATCAACTAAAAACGATTTGGCAATTTTTCACAACAGACGGCGCTAGTGAGCTTTATGATCTACACATATAGCGTTCTTGTATAGAGGAATTTGTCCTTGGCAATAGCCCAAATGGTAAAGCACCACGTTCTCTTTCATTAGAAAATCGGTGTCAAGGGTTCGAGTGTGATTTCTGACAAGTATTAGAAAATTTATATTACAAAAACGTGTTCCTTTGTACGTCGCACAGTAACAATGAGAGCAATACATCTATCTAAGGACGTAATATTAAAAGAAATGCTTGAATGGCACCGCTCCGATATTAAGTGGAATGAAAAAATAGTGCATGTTACAGCGTTCATTAGTAGCTGAGCGGATAAGTCTATGACGTGGGCATTTGTCCTTTGTACAAACTTTACACAAACTTTTAAATCCAGTTTCCAAAAATTGAATTTTGTGACAATGCCTGTAAGGAAAAATTCTATTAAATCCATCGATACATTCAACGCAGCGATGCAGCATGTTTTTTTTTTCTTGGAAATTTGTTTCCCAAATTTCCAACTGAAAGGTATCGGCCAATACGTGCGCAATTTGTTTCGCGAAATTTTCGTTGTTTTTTGCTCTCTTTTTTTTTAAATTTTTGAAATTGAAAACGCTTAAGTTTCACATTCATCAAAAGTTTTGTAGCACGTGCAACTTTTACCATGGGGCTAACGTAGCATGTAAACAATTAAATAAAAAACGCAACGTGCATTCGGCGGCTAAAGGCAACTAGGTTGTGCAATCCTTTTGGTTGGCTGTGTTACATACACATGCAGTTTAATTCTTAAAATACAATCTTTGCATACATAATGGCAATGAATTGATTACGCATCAGAAAAGTTTCTTGAAAAAATTTATTTTTTGTTTTGTGAATTTTTCATCGAACGAGCAATATTGTACAATATATTGGGAATAACAAAAAAATATTTGTAGGTACATTAAAATAAAATGAAAAAAATAGCTTACGCTTTCATTGTTTTGTGCTTTAAATAAATCCATTCCATTGAAAATAGTTATATGTAACAAGTTTACTTTGAAAGCTTTTAGCAAATAACAAAATAACCTTTTTTATTTTTTTGTTTTTTTTTTTTTGTTTTTAAAATGAAGAAAAATGTTATTTTGTGGTATTTGATGAAATTTTCTTCTGGGAAATAATTTTGATTACACACATTCCAGCAGTGTTTACATAGATATTTTGTATTTTTTTGTATTTTTATATGTAGGTATGTATGTGCTATATAATTTTAGTACCCATTAGACAATTGTTTAAGGACTCATAGGAAAAAATCTGTAATACATAACATACAAATGCGTACAATAAACTAGAGATTATGCATACCACTGTCTTTCGAAGGGGAATCTCTTCTAAGTACATCTATAATATTTAATTTTGTTAGCAAAATGAACAACAATTCCACTTAAAAAAAGATTTTGGAGATCGTATCGTGAGGTTAAAACTACAACTAGACATCTACATTTTTCATGTTTTGTGAAAAAAGCGTTTTAAATTTTTTGAAATTAATTTTTTTAAGGGATTTTGAAGTTTTCTAATTTTTATTTTCAATAGAAAATAAGGTGGGGACAAAATTTCAAAATATCAACTAGTCTGGAGCGTAGAGCCGTTTTTTCTTCATGTTTCCAACTCCATGTTTTTAACTCAAAACATCAAAAAATGTAGATGTTTCATTTTGTAGGATTGATATCATGCTTAAGCACGGAAAAAAAAAATAGTTCGTACTTCTTTATTTGAAGAATTTCAAGACAATATAGTGATAACACCCCAAAAGAAATAAATTGTACCTTGCTGTTTTAGTAAATAGAGAATTTTCGAATAAACTTACAGTTTAGTATTTTTTTTTTTTTTAAATTGAATTGAAACTTATCTTACTGTAAAGTATAAACAAAAAAATAAAAAAAAACAAAAAAGGAACCAACTGACCGCACTTGGATTCGAACCGTGGTTCGTCCGTGTGATAGGCAGAAAATTATTATTTTTACTTACAATTACAAACTTATTAGACCTCTACACCACTGACCTAAGCCTATGATGAAGAGTTATATGTTAGTAAAAGATAAGCTAATTTATATTTGAAATTAAATGTTAATTATTTTATTTATTTTAGTACTTGAGTGGAGTAAAAACAATAGAATTGTCAGTGTGCGAGGTAGTGAAAAAAATAAATATTGTTGCTAAAATTTTAAAGCAAAAATGGCTACACATTATTTCACTATATGGGTTATTGTGAATAAATATTCCCGGGGAAGTTTTCTCATACTGCAATGGACACCAACGGCAGTCGCAGAAAAATTCCCCGGGAATATTTATTCACTATAACCCACAATATTTTATTTGTAACTATTAGTTTACGGAACCAACAAATAGTTCATATCAATCTAATTTATATTTAGTGTTAATTACTTTAATTTTTTTACTACTCGAGTGGAGTAAAAAATATGACACTGACTTTTCTCAGTGCACTAACAAACCATGAGTGAATATTATTTAGAACTTTCTTCATCTAAAAGAATATAAAATTTTGTTGAGAGATTCATCGATGCCGTTGAGTAATATTACACATATTGCTGAGAAAAATGTTTACATAGTTTATTTGAAATTGTACAGTTTTATTAAGATCTTAAAACAAAATCATTTTTTCTTATAAAATTGGTAGGGGTAAGAGTGAGTCATTTCCTTAAATTAATTAATATACAGAAACCTTTTTTGTATTTTCTTGCTGGGTATATGCACCTTATTGTTACACAAAGGTGGCAGCACTTAGAGAAGAGTTTGTAGTAGAGATGTGCGAGTGAGAAAAATTTAAAGCACACCACGCCAAATCACTCAAACTAATACTTTATTTTGGTTACGCTCACGCAAGAGAAACAATTTTAGTAACATCACTCACGTATCATCGCGCTCATAGTATTATGATGCTTTTTATTTGCTACCAACAAGCATGGATCCGATGGCATTGTTGGTTTGTGAAGTATGTTTATCTAAGACAAAAAATTTAAAAAATAAGGCAAAATGAGTAACAAAAAATTAAATGCTATTGTTTTCGTTACGTTTAAGTCTCCACTACAGGCAATATCATCAGACGCTGACATCTAGAAGAACCTACAAGCATATTTTATTTAACCTTTGGCATAGATTTGTTGAGAATCATGTACATCGCCCTGTACGGGTCGTATGAATTCGGCTATACCTTCAGGTCTTTCCACTCAGGTTTTTTTACGCCATATCATTCACTGGGGCCCAAGAAAATGGAAAAACTATTTTTTACAATTGATCGTCAAGCTAATCGATTTTCAGGTTGAAATTTCGAATACCAAATGGTTTTCATATTGTTTCTTTATCAAAAAGAAGGTTTTACAAAAACTAGTACAATAAATAAAAAAAAAGGTATGCAGTTAGTTTTACTTTAATTTGTAGATTTGAAAATGATTTTTGCGAAAATTTTAGCCGATTTCGTCAAGGAGAAATTGTAATTTTAAGAATTTTTTTAAACTATTATTAAAAAAGTGATTTTTTGTGTTTTTTAAAAAATTTGCAAAAAAAAAAAAAAAACAACAAAATAATTTTCCATGTAAATTTAAATGCCTAATTCAAATCCAACCGCATTTTTATACCCTACACCCAGGGTATATTCACTTTGTCCTTCCGTTTGTAACGCAGAGAAGGAGGCGTGGCAGATGTTGAAAAGTATAAACATTCTTGATCAGCGTCACCTCCTGAGTCGATATAGTCATGTCCGTCTGTCTGGCTGGCTGGCTGGCTGGCTGTGTGTTGAAATACACTTTTTGGGAAAACTGAGCAAGATAACTCAATGAAATTTGGTACACTGCCCTCATTGTAAATAATAGATCGGGGAATTGAAAATGAGCAAAATCGGTCAATGGACACGCCTACCGTTCATACAAAAAATATATTCAAAATGCAATTTTAGGAGTATTTTTCACGACAATGCAACAAAAATACACATAACTACTACATATTGAAAGCGCAAACTCTAAAAAAAAACTGAGCAAATTCGGACAAGAGGGCGTAGCACCTCCCATATAAGCAAAAGCTTCAAAACGCTATACTGAAAGAGTGTTTTGAAATAATGTAATCAAATTGCACTCAGACACTAAAAACTATAAATGCAAGCTTTGAACAAAAACTGGTTGAACTCGGACAAGAGGGCGTGGCACCCCCCATATAAGCAAAATTTTAAAAATACTGCAGTGTGGGGTATTTATTTTTGGCCAGGCCAAAAGTTACACCCTTACTAGTTGTTATTCTCGTATTCTTTACCCTTAAAGTTTAGATTTTTGAGATTGTTGATGTTTATGACAGGGAAATCCTTATTCACAAAACTTGATATTGCAAATTGAAGCCGCAGTCTCTTTCTTCAAAACTCAGTTAAATTGTCAAAGGTGTAAGTAGCGATTGCCGAAACTAAAGAGACGCTACTAAGCACGGTTAGTTTGAACTCTGTTGAACCCAAAGGTTCTCGCACTTCAGGTCTTCTGTTGCAAATCCAGCAATAGAATGACTCTGTTGTTTCCGAAATTCGAGATATGCCATCCTAAAAGTGCAGTTTTTCGAGATGTGAAGACCATTTGGTAAGCGAAATTCGACCCTGAAAATACTCTAACCAACTATTTTTGAAATAAAATTTAATATTCTTGACTTTGAATAAAAATGTATCATGCATAGTATCTTTTAAAGTATTCGAATATATCCTGTGAAACTAATTTTTTTTTCGATTTTATCAGATGCTTGCAGTAACTGTGAAAGTAATTAAGATCCTAAACATCTACATAGATCACTGCGAGACCGTCACCTAGGCAATATCACTGCAAAAATGGCGTCACTAGCGCATCTCTAGTTAGTAGCATGTTGCTCGTATATAAAACTTTTAAATATCGAATAAATTTATAATTCTCATGTCACTTATGGAAAAAAAACATTACAATAAAAACAAATAACACAGTTTTATTTGACATAATTTTAAGTTACACTATGGCAAAAGGTAAATGTAAGTGTCATATTGTAATTAATGTTAGTGTATTCGTTATTTTGTTATAGTGCAACTCTCTTGGGAGGTGTTATATAACAAAATGTATAATTAAGTGTAGAATGTGCAACAACTGGTAACTGAATTACATGATATATAATTGCAATATTACAAAAAAAAAAAAACCCTTTTTGTGTTGATAATTTAATTTGAGTTAAAAACTAAAATTTCTTCAATTTAAGTTTAAAGAAAACAAAATCTGAAAAACGAGGTCTGCAACTATGTATATAGTCATTACTAAAGTGACCGCTCAAAAAAAAAAAAAACTTTGCCGAAATTTTATTTTTTAATTGCAAAATATTACTTGGAAACAAAAAACTCTGAATTTGGCAAAATATTGGATGTAAATTTAAATTAAATTTTTACACACAAATTTAAGAATTATGTTTGCTTAATCGTAATCACTAGTTGTTGAGTTGTATTTTCTACAAAAGCGTGCGTGTCCTCACGTAATTTTAATTAAAATGTTGCAATGAATTGCCTTAATTTTACCGAAGCACGTGAAGAAACTTTATAACTTTGGATATAATGACTTTTTCATTAATAAAAAAATGAGATGTTAATTTTTGCTTGGCTTGAAATACATATGATTTAAGTTCGCTTTAATTGTTACCAAAAGTAAAAATTGATTATAAAAATATATATACATACATAGGTAAGAGATCGGGTTTGATAAAAACTTTCAGTGGCGCCAAGAATGTTACGCCAGCAATTTGATATAAAAAAAAAATATAATTTTTTAAATGTACGCATTTGGACGGGAGATTCCCCACAAAAAGTTAAAAACTTTTCGTTCATCTAACTGTTGATACAAAAAAATCTGAAATCTATATCTTGGAGAGTCAGAAAAAGTGAAAAAAAATTAGCAAACAACTACTTCATACACTCAGTGAAAAAACGACAACTTTCACTGTTGATTCAATGGACATCAGTAACGATTGAGCTCCGAAGACAAAATTATTTGAACTGACAACTATTGATTTGAAGTTATTAAATTGAATGTAATTAATATTCAAATCAAATAATATTTTCTTTTGATTTAACAAACATTTGAGGTTGATTCAGAAAATTTCCTTTTGATTTAAAAAACAGTCAAATGCATTTATATTTGTTTTTTTATTTATTTTACATGTTTTGTTTGTTTTTTTCCATAATTTGGACATTTCTTAAGTATAGTAGTATTTAAGTTCAGACCAATTCTGCAAAAGCATTAAATCATGCCACAAGCATAAAGTAAACTTTGTTGTATTAAGCAAAAAATAACTACAAAATTTTGTGCCTGTTAGTACTAAAATTTAAAAAAAATTCTATAGCTTCCTTTTTTTGATCTTTCAAAATATTTTTCGTGAAAAGAATCAAAATTACCTTTCATATGAGTACAATATCAAGATGGTATCTTCAACTTTTCAAAATGGTCTAAACATGGAAATCGGTTAAGAAATGTCCAAGTAATGAATAATTATATAAAGCAGTTTTTGACATTACCTGCCAATTATTTAATTTTTTCTACCCCGCTATTCAGCCATAAACAAAAAAAAAATCATTAAGTATTTTTTGAAAGTCACTGCCGAGATTCACGAGATTCGTTACTAAATAACAATTTAATATTATTGATACTGTAAAGTATTATTTAAGCTGTGAAATATCCATCAAACAATCGAAAGAGCTTAAATGAAAGTTTAAGCAGCCGTTAGCAAAAATTTCTAAAATTTATATATAAATACGCTGGACAAAAACTTGTAACCCTTTTTTTACTAAGTACTATTTTGAGTTGTATACCATTAGAAAGGAATTTGTGTGTAAAATTGCACAATGTAAAAATTATTTTAATATATTGCCTTTAAGTCATGTAAAATTGAAGACAAAGGCACTGAGCTGCAAATAGGATGCAGCTCAAAGAGAAAAACAAAAAAACAAAGCAGTTACTTCATGTTCTCGGTTTTGCTTACGTTTCGCTAAACATCGTGCTAGGGATGATAAATGAGTTTCTCCATTACACGGAAGAAAAGATCTGGAAAAATTGATATTCAAACAACCCAAAATCATAATAATCTCTTGAAAAATTACGATTTGTTCAGTAATTCAATTATTGTACCGAATTCTCACGAAAAAGTAATGGTACGCAAGTAAAATATACGGTTTAAACTTCAAAAGTTCGGAAACAAACAGTAAAAAATATTGAATGGAATAGTAAAAAGTGCAAAAAACACCAGTTAGCTCTGCAATATCGGCCTAGAATTGTTAACAATTATTACTGATTGACATTGTAAAAAATTTAACTGAAATAAAATTTAAATAAAATAAAACCCTATAGAAACGAAAGTGCCACAGTAGCTCAGTGGTTAGCTCATCGCAAGGAAATACAAAGGTCTTAAGTTCAACACCATCAACATAGGTAATCAGTAAAAATTAAGGTTTTTCTTTACGGGCGCACAGTTACTTAAAAAATCAGTAAAATGACTGAGATTTTCAATGAACTTTTACGCTTTAGTTTTTTTCGTGTAGTACAAAACACCAAAAAAAGCTAGGTACTAAAAGTTCAGAAGGTACCAAAATTATTTAATATATTTGCGGTCGAAGTTTGACCACTGGACGATACTAGTCTCAATAAAACCATTCAAAAGGACACTGCTTAAAACTACTCACTTACCTTTAGGCTAGCAGTACTTAAAAAAATCATTAACCTGCTAAACTTTGAACTCTCTGATTTAATATCCTTTTTTGTTAGATTTTTTTAATATCAAAAAATATTTCAAATATGTCGGCGCGGCTGTTTATCAAGCGAAATTCATGCCAGCATTATTTTAATGATGGAAAAACATTTCCAAGTGCACTCAAGCAGAATTTTACGCGACACTACGCGGCGATAGTATTTTACATTCCTTTGAGCGTAAAAAGACACTCACACTTATACACGACGTCAAGTGTATTTGACGTACACAAAGACAAACACACACGTAGATAAACAAGGAATCACATTTGAATAACTTGGAACAAATTCAGATCAGCAGCATCTGAGAAAAAATTCAAAGTAAGAAAACAAACAAAACACAAAAACATACGCGCGCAACACGCTAAGACGCCACGTTATTACCGCCAAAAGTTGTAAAATTTTACAACACACACGTGTCTTCGAAGAACCGCTTTCACATTTATTATTGCAACAGAGAATACAAACTACAAAATTTACTTTGAAAATAATCCTTATTTTTTTCTCACTTTTTTTTTTAATTGCAACACTTTTTCTGGAACGCTGTGATTTAAGGGCAACCGTTTTGCTTCGCGTTACAAAGAAAACTGAACCGTAGCATAAGATTGTTGCACGCTAAAAAGGCGCAACAGCAGTTAAAGGAAAAACAAATAAAGGAGCAACAGGATTTCGAAAAAGCTCCTCTGAACGCATGCTGAAAGCTTTCAAGGTTACAATAACAGTGCTGCTTTTCGGCTGCTTTTGTTGTTCCTTGAATTTGCATCACATGTGACAATGAAATTTGTGGCTTCAAATATGCGCCTGGCGGGCGGTCGGATACTGTGAAATTTGGAAAGCAAAATAGAAAGGGTGGGGGGGGGAAAGAGAGCGAGAGAGCAAATGCGTTTGCGAAAAAGAAAGTCGACAATTTTGCAGTTTTTATATTGTTTATAACTTCAAATGTGTAGATTAGGTAGTGAAAAGATTAAAGATAGGAAAATAAAAATACAAATAGAAACATATCTATATCTGTATGTTCGTTATAGACTCCTAAATGGTGGGATCGGGTACGGCGCGTGTTTCTGCGTCATTAGAATTTTGTTTTTTTCAAGGATGTCGGAGTCAAAAATAAAAAAAATTCTTTTTTTTTTTTGTTTTTTTCGTGTTTTCTACGCGTTTAATGACTTTTTATGACATTTTAGTGGAAACATTTTTTTTCACACAAGGGTCCCCCCGAGGGCCATCGGATGTCGGAACCATAAATTTGTAGAAAAAAAAATTTTTTTTTTTTCCTTTTTTTTGTGTTTTCTACGCGTTTCATGACTTTTTACGACATTTTAGTGGAAAAAAATGTTTTCACCCAAGTGTCCTCCTTAAAAGTTAGATCCAAAAATTTAAAAAATTTTTATTTTCGTATTTTTCGTGTTTCCAAAAAAATTAATTGATCATATCATTGAAAATATTTAAAGGCCATGGATGAGGTTTGGGATATGTATTAAGAGTATTGGGGCAAATAATATCCCAGGAAAAAAATGGGCGGTGCCGCTCCCTTAAAAAATGTCATACCTCTGAAACTATTTAACGCACATAAATTAGATTTGGTATATATGTAGGGGAAGGGCACCGGGTGTGGGCACCGTTTTGTTTTCGACTCACATCTTTTGACCAAATGTATATTATGCAGATATATGGTGTCAATGAAAAGCCAAAGACCTTAGCAAACTATTGGTGAAGAAAGTAAATTGATTTCGGCAATTGGAAAAATTATATCAAAAAAATAGTGAAGTGATAATTTTTGACAAAAAAAAATTTTAGGTCCGGTTGTGGGCACCCTTAGAAAATTGGCTAAAAATAGGAAAATATGACATTAAAAGCAATCAAATGGAGAAGAAAGCAAAATTAACTTATTTCGGCTTACAACGGCTTTAACAAAATCAGCGTCACTGAAAACGTCTGGATCGAATAGCATTATACCTATTGCCCCGAAACCAGACTTGATTACCTTCGGCTGATGACAGATAAATCTTTTTGCAAATTAAGCTATTTAGGTGACGTAATCTCTGGCCATTGTTGACATTGCTCTTTCGCCAAGCATGATTTTTTTTTTTGTACCAATCCATGCGCGCCTTCTGCTCCTCGGTCTACTTGACTGGAAACTCAATACTGAGATCAAAGTGTTATGCCACCTCAATACTCACACTTAAAATAACTTTTTTTCTAAGATATCTTTAAAGAGCCTATTGGTTCTTTCCTTTCCACTAAAAAAGCGTAAAATGGCATAAGAATACCATTAATAAATATTAGTAACTTTGGCATCCACGACGATATTTCACTAAAACACACGCTTTAAATAAAAGAAGAGGGGTGCCCACACCCGGACCCATTCGGGGCCCATACTCGGCTTTGATAGCGTATTTGAAAAGCAATTAGCAAATTGTGTTGTGTAAAAATTTTGGTTGCATTAGGTCTTGAATCACAAAACATAATAAATTTACTGCATAAATATATATTGCATTCAGCTTTGCAATTGATTCACTTCGATTTATCGCACTTGGAAAATTATTGAATGAAACTTTTGTGTTGACTTTCACTAATCCAAAAAATTTTTTCTTCTTAGCATCAAGCAAATGTGTCTGTTTGCTCCGGTAAATGCACAAAAACTTCATACTGTCATTACACGCGCTTAACATTTGACAGAACAGCCGCATTTGTTTTGTGTCAAAAGTTACGGGGGGTGCCCACACCCGGACCCTGCCCTCTGGCGGTACCCTTCCCCTATATAAATTGCATCGGGACAATTTACATTTTTGGTTTAATTTAATCAGAGATGCCCCGCCTTCTGTGCAGGAGAGAGGAATGCTTGTATGAATTAAAAACTGGATACTGCATAATTTGGCTAGTTGGTTATTTGGGTAATTGATTACCTCATGACCAATTCTGAAAAAATTGGCTCTGCGGTAATAAGTTTTTTCGTTTCGTAATTTTGGCATATTCGGCGTGTCCGATTCGTCAATCGCTCCAAAATTTTTGTCCGACAGCATTTTTATGCTTTTAACATATTAAAAATTTTTGATTCGAATGAAAACCAAGATTGTGTTCATAAATTTTTTTCTAGCCTGAAATCCATGAATTTCTGATAGTTTGAACGGAAAACGCCCCACTGCTATACTTCCCCACTCGCAAAATTTTGTCCAATTCGACCTGAACATTAAATACACGAAGTCTCAGCAGTGTGTTTATGAATTTTTTTTGTACGCGAGCTTGTTTCTACGGGTAACATGTCATTCATCTGATTCATTGCTTCACATTCTTTGATTACTATAAATATTGGAAGTACTGTCTTTTATGCCGTATGAGTTTTGTCAAGAAATTTCTGAATAACCGTGGCAACGCTGACTTTGTGCTTGTGCTCAGTACAGAGGGAGTGAGAGTCTGATTCCAGAGCGTATTTATTGACCAAATTTATAGAAAGGCGAAAACAATTTTGCCTCAATAGACGCACAACTGTTGCAATTTAATGTCTTAAATAGTTTGCCAAGTGCCGTTGAGTGTGCGCTTATTTTTTTCTCTGAAGTGGCTTCCCCTTATTCATTTTGAACATTTTTACAGCCACCATCAGTTAACAAGACATCAAAGTCTATCGTGGTTTTTTTGCGTGTTTTCATTGGAAACTGTTTTTTTATCCATTGCACCGTGGCAATAATTTAGGTGCATAAAGTGAGCTATGCAGGTGTGACGAATTTCGATGTTTTTTGTTTGGGAATTTCGAGCTATTTTCGAGCTTTTCAACAATAATTTCGAGCTGTCTGGGAAATTTTCCATTTTCCGGAAAAGCGGAAAAATTGTTCTGCATAGCTGAGTTTATTTTTTCAGCCAGACGAAACCTTGGGAAGAGTTAGCGATGAAATTTTTTTACGCAGGAATTTCGAGCTACTTTCGAGCTAATTTTGAGCTAGAAGCATTTTCCGGAAAACTCCCAATTTTTCCGGAAAATCCCAAAAAAACTTTTTTTATGGCTAACTTTATTTTTTTCAGCCAGACGAATCCGCGGGAACAGTAAGGGATGAAATCTTTTAACGCAGGAATTTCGAGCTACTTTCGAGCTGACCTTGAATGAGGTATTTTCCTTAAATTTCCCCGGAAATCCCAAAAAACTAAAAATTTTTTTTTCCCCTGTGTTATGTACGCATATTATTATTATTATGTCCGAAAGTTTTTCGCGGATCAACCTATAATATATCCAACACCTAGTTTGCTAGCCACAGTAATTTTACATAAGAGTAGGGGTAAGTGGGCGGCCTGCGGCCGCAGCTCAGGACTTAAAACTCCCAAAAATCCAACACCGGGTTCGCGGCGGCCTTCGGCCGCGGATCAGTCGGTAATATATCCAATAATTTGCGGACATAACATCCATTTACGAAATGGGGATTATGTCATGGCACCGCTATAAAAAAAGATTTTTTGGGATATTCCGGGAAAGTTTGGGGTTTTCCGGGAAAGTTTGGGGTTTTCCGGAAAACACTTTTCGTTTTTGATGGGCTAGAAACTAGCTCCAAATTCGTGTGTTAAATGATATGATCGCGAAATATTCTCATGGGTTCGTCTGGCTGAAAAAAATAAAGCAAGCCCTTAAAAAACTTTTTGGGATTTTCCGGGGAAATTTAAGGAAAACACTTCATTGAAGGTCAGCTCGAAAGTAGCTCGAAATTCCTGCATTAAAAGATTTCATCCCTTACTATTCCCGCGGAATGGTCTGGCTGAAAAAAATAAAGTTAGCCATAAAAAATTTTTTTTTGGGGTTTTCCGGGAAAATTGGGAGTTTTCCGGAAAATGCTTCCAGCTCAAAATTAGCTCGAAAGTAGCTTGAAATTCCTGCGTAGAAAGATTTCATCGCTAACTCTTCCCGCGGTTTCGTCTGGCTGAAAAAATAAACTCAGCTATGCAGAACAATTTTTCCGCTTTTCCGGAAAATGGAAAATTTCTTAGACAGCTCGAAATTATTGTTGAAAAGCTCGAAAATAGCTCGAAATTCCCAAACAAAAAACATCGAAATTCGTCACACCTGCATAGCTCACTTTATAGACCTCAATAATTTGCATACCAATAATATTTGCATGTTGCATACTTTTATGGGAATTTATTTTTTATGTTTTTCCGTTTGCTTCTTTATAAGAAATAAACGTGTTCACAATTTGACGCAGTTGTAACATATTTTGTGATATTATTTCATTAAGAATCCTCATTCGAAGCCTTAAACTCATTTAAATTTTAATAGTAATTTAGTATTAACTTTTATGTTTTATGTTGAGTTTTCCTGAAAAATAACGAATTTGACTTTCCCACAATTTTGTCTTTCTTTGTCGCAATATTTCTCTATTTATTTTATTTATTTGATTTTCACAATAAAATTTTCCAAACTTTAATTGCTGTTCATTTGTTTGACTTATCTCTTATTAAATCCAACCGAAAAACGCCTCTTTCAAACTTAACACGCTATACTTCCGGTGCTTTCCATCAGCATTGTCTTGCTCTACTTAGTTATCTATATATTACGTTGAATTCCAGTAAAATCTTTAGGATTTCATTTGCATAACTTCTCAAATTTCTATTTTAGTGACATATTCGATTAAGGAAACTTAGAGACGTCAATTGCTTTTTCTTAGACGATATCAAAATGCCAAATAAATATATGACATTCTTTTATATGTCGCCAATGACGCTATGAATTATTAACTCTATGAAGTGTAATTGACTTGCATATGACAAAAAGTTCAATTAAAATAATCAAGCCTGTTCCGCAATCCGATACTTTTCATTTAGGAGGAATTTTGATAAAAATGGTGAGTCGAACGCCAAAAAGTATTAGGATCATTTTAGCAGAGAAATTTAGGTTCTACAAGTAATATTGATTTGTATTTACGAAAAAGTAGCTGTTTAGGAAATATTCGATAAAATCTCATTTTACGAAACTGATACTTTTTTATTAATGCAAATCAATATTATTTAAATCTGTATATGTTAAAAGAGCGGAAGTCATGAATTTTGACATGTTGGTTTTTTTTTGAAAATTCCTTATGCTAGAAGATAGCTTTATAGTCCTGTGTTATAATAGAGCCTGAAAAAATGTTCTCTTGTCTGCACAGCATCTTAAAATATCAGTTTTTTGATATAAGGGCAGAAGTCATGACTATTTTAGACATGTACACGAAAAAAAGTAGTCGCAGTGAACAAAAAGTGGTGCGTTAAATTTTACAGTAAAAGCAAATGTAACAAATGTAGTCGTCTTAGAATTCTTTGTCTTATATTTCTTCATCATTGGTTTTTTAGAATTTTGAATAGTTTTCAAAATGAGTTCATTGAAAGAAAATGTGCTAGATTGTGCGCGAAAAACACAATTTTCCACATTTGTCTCACAAAGACATTGCATAAAGTATAAATTTTGCAAAATCTACGGTAGCTTGAGTACCTAAAAACTTTAGTGAACAATTGACTGTGGAAAAGAAAGTTGACTGTTTCCATTTCAATTCAACCGGTGAGTGTGCACTTAGGTTTGCAAATCAACTTCAAACTAGCAAAATATTTTTCTACAATCAAAATAAGGGAACATGTATTTTTTTTTTTTTGGTTTGGACCAAAATTGGGGATTTTATGGCGTTTTGTAGGAATTTTGCCGAAAATTTAATTTTGAAAAATTCATGAAGTGTAATCGGTTTTTTCAACCGCATTTCTTTATTTCTCAACTGATTTACATGAATCAAAATTTATTTGGTGCATAATGAAATTCTTTTAAGTAATGATTAAAAAAAAAATTTCTTTAACCCTTACTTTCCTTAAAATTGATGTTTATATTTTAAATAACAATGCTAATTTTCTCAAAAACACCATCTTTTTTTTTCTCGAAAATTTGCACAGTGATAGTAAAGCACGTCCTCTTTATTCCAGTAATGGCGGTTTTCTTGCTTTTTTCGTTATAAGTGTAAAATTTGCAAATTTTTAACGTTAATATTGAGTTCTTCTATACAAAATGAATAAAAAAAATTACACAGTTCCATTTTCACTTTCCTAGACGGTTTTGCGATACTGATTCCGAAAATGGCACTTACATTCTTCTACCATTTTTGGTTTTCAAGATATCTTGAAAAACTTGAATAAAACCCATAAATTTGAAAAAAACCGAATTCTTAATTTTTGAGACACAAAATTCATTTATAGTAAGTTAGATGGAACTTAAATATACTCACGGTATAGAAAACCAAGCATTGTTTTGTTTTTTGCGATTTGACCGTACCTTTGCTTTTGTTTTTCTTAGAAAGTTATCGGGATTTTTATTAGTTTCTTTTTCGATTGCTTCATGTAATTTCGCGACACATCATAGTCTGTGAAATGACCACACGGCTGCTATCCAGACTGCTTGTGAGTTTCTAACTCAAGTGCTAAAACTGACACCAGCTATTCAATTAAAAATTTTGCTGTTGATGAACTTTATTCCTTTAGAATAAACAAAATTGAACAGTGGAAAAATGCAAAGAAATGCAAAAGTATTCAAAAATGCCATGTTTGGAAGAGTGAGGGAAGCAGAGGGTTAACTTCTTGTTACATAGCCAGAACAGCACAACACAATTACACGAAAGTAATCGAAAAAAAAACTAATAAAAATTCCGAGAACTTTCGAAGAAAAACAAAAGCCAAGGTACGGTCAAATCGCAAAAAACACAAACAATGCTTGGTTTTCTATACCGTGAGTATATTTAAGTTCCATCTAACTTACTATAAATGAATTTTGTGTCTCAAAAATAAAGAATTCGGTTTTTTTCAAATTTATGGGTTTTATTCAAGTTTTTCAAGATATCTTGAAAACTAAAAATGGTAGAAGAATGTAAGTGCCATTTTCGGAATCAGTATCGCAAAACCGTCTAGGAAAGTGAAAATGGAACTGTGTAATTTTTTTTATTCATTTTGTATAGAAGAACTCAATATTAACGTTAAAAATTTCAAATTTTACACTTATAACGAAAAAAGCAAGAAAACCGCTATTACTGGAATAAAGAGGACGTGCTTTACTATCACTGTGCAAATTTTCGAGAAAAAAAAAGATGGTGTTTTTGAGAAAATTAGCATTTTTATTCAAAATATAAAAATCAATTTGAAGGAAAGTAAGGGTTAAAGAAATTTTTTTTTTAATCATTACTTAAAAGAATTTCATTATGCACCAAATAAATTTTGATTCATGTAAATCAGTTGAGAAATAAAGAAATGCGGTTGAAAAAACCGATTACACTTCATGAATTTTTCAAAATTAAATTTTCGGCAAAATTCCTACAAAACGCCATAAAATCCCCAATTTTGGTCCAAACCAAAAAAAAAAAAATACATGTTCCCTTATTTTGATTGTAGAAAAATATTTTGCTAGTTTGAAGTTGATTTGCAAACCTAAGTGCACACTCACAGGTTGAATTGAAATGGAAACAGTCAGTTGAAAAAGTTCCAAAAAAAGGATTTACCTCAGAGGAAATAGCAAAAGAAGTGTTACGAGCCTATGAAAAAATACTGGATTCTCCATTAGAGATGTGGCCAAAAAAGTGCATATGTTGCCCGGAAACGTACAAAAAGTTTGCAGAGAGAAAGGTTTTCAATCATATGAAGTACTTCTGGCACCAAGTAGGAACGATAAGCGAAACACAGCTGCAAAAATTCCTCACGAAAGCTCTACGACCGTTTTGTACACAATTTTGAATTCATTTTAATAGACAGCATAACTTACGTCAAAGCTGACTTTAACAGATTCCGGGTCAACTTTTTTACAGCGCGAAGTAGAAAGGCGATGTTCCGCCAAATTTTAAGCGAAATAGTGGACAAGTTTGAAAAAAAAATATTTGAACTGACAAGGAATTTGTAAATGCTGTTTGAAGAGCTCAGTATTTGTCACAACTGGTACAATTAATCACAAAATTTGTGTGAAAGAGTGCTAATAGAAATGTCCGCTGAATATGACATACCTTCACAAAAATCCTGTGTTATTTTGGCGAGTTGCCACTATAGTAAATTTGCCATGGATTGCTATGAAGAGAATGGGGTCAAAGTTGTACCGAAAAATGCAAATCCTCCAAATTGCCCTGAGCTTCGGTCGATTGGAAAATACTGGGCTTTAATGAAGAGAAAAAACGAAGAAAGTTGTCAAAAATGAAGACAAACTAAAACAAAAATGGATCAAGGTATCATCCCAGGTTACCCAAAGTGAAGTGGAAAGCCTAAAGCAGGTGTTAATTCAAAGTTACGATATTTTGCATGTATCTCAACCAAATGAGCAAACTTTTTAATTTTCATAAAAATGTACCCAAGAGCTTGAAAAATGTATTACTTTCTTCTTTTTGGTCAAAAAATAAACTTTTTATACGCATTTCTTGTCGACTACTTTTTTTCGTATACATGCCTTAACATCATGAACTTTTAACAAATAACAAACGGCATACTGCAAACAGCTGACTGGCTATTATTTGAGCTAAGCTACAGTGTAATATTGAAGAAAATGACCACCAAGTATTTTGTAAAAATTTTAAAAAATGACTTGAGGGTGTTTGAAAACTTATAACTTTAGTTCTATTTATCCAATTCTTAAGTTTAAGATGTCAAACGATTTGCATTACAGTAAATTTTATATAAACCAAAAATTTAAAAAAATAAATATTTCTTAATTCTTACACTTAAAAAAAAATTTTAAAATTTAATTTTGAAAATAATTCTTATCCTGTAATTTTTCTACTGTACTTAAATGTAATTCAAGTAGTCTATTTAGTTAAAAGTGTCTTAAAATTAATATATGTCAGACTTGTTAAAATTTTTTTTAACTTTAACTTTAAACCTTGGACCATTACAATGATTCCTAAATTTCAAGATGTGAAATTCTCCATTAAACACAAAAATATAGCAATAGCTCCGTTTTTTCAGTTTCCAGAAAGCTTACCTGTATTGACTAGAATAGATTCTGATACTTTATTTCGTTTGACTCAACGTTTTGATAAAAAAACGTCTCCTAAATGAAAAATAGTTGAAATCACACGGAATAATTAAAGTTTTTCTAAGTTTTCTTTTAGACTTAAGCATTTTTTTTTTTAAGTTTTTGAAATAAAAGTCCTAAAAATATGTAAAAAAACAGTCATTACATTGAGATAAAAAAAACTATTGAAAAATTAAAGTTTCGCAAAATATATAAAGAAAGAAAGAGCAAGTTAGATAATGTTTTAGTGCAACTTCCGCATTTGCATACATGCAAATATTCCTCATCTCTATGACATTGCGAGCAAACATCAGCTGCTATTTAATTACATTTAATTCAATGCGCCCTGCAATGCTTCAGGGCTAAAATACGCTCAAAGCTCCTCTTTGTTGTTGGTTATCTTTGTTGTTTATAATTTCATTTAATTTTCCGCATGCTTTGTGCCATTGTCTGTCAGCATGGTATGAAATTTTAAAGCAACAGGCATTTAGGCTTTCATGCAGAATGTCCTTTGTTACCGCCGCTATTAACCTCGTTGTTTAGATGCCACTGCCAACAACTCCGGGCAACTCATATTACGTGCTGCAAAAGCATCTAAATCCAAAGTGATAAGCTAGAGCACGTTAAATTTCACCTGCTTCTATGCAAAAAATTTTCGTTTCACCTGACTTTCACTCTGTATATCTAATAGCTACTTGATTTTTTTGTAAGTGGAATAAGATTATATATTGCGCCAACTATGACAGCCATAAAATAAAGTTCTCATCGTACTACTGTGGAGCTCTCTGAATTCTGTGTTGTTTTGTGTGCGACGGCGCTCCATCAGTGTCATCTTTTCAATTGTGCGACTTTAGTTTATGGCACTGTTGCTGCTGCTGCTGCCAACATCCTAAAGAACCAATTGGACTGGGTAACATTTTTCAATGTGGAAAATTAATGTTACTCAACTGGCATACTAAAAAGTTTGCCATATGTATGTACTTACTTACATATATACATACATATCCTTCATATACCTAACATTTATGATGCTTAGGTGAGTTGGTGCACAAGAATCGTATGAGTGATATTAATATTTTGCATATTTTTACCTTGAAAACTTAAAAAAAGAAATGACGTAAAATTGATATTTTTTTTTTTAATAAATTGAATTCACAATCTAAGACTTAAACTTAAAGTGCAAACTTATATTCAACATGTATCTACAAATACAAAACTCGCTTGTCTGCTCCCACGAGTTGGAAAGTAAAATACAACATTTTTCGCAGCAGACTGTCAACAATGGCTTCAGTTTATAGTCCAGTAGTCAGCAAAGTTAATTAAAAATGCATTACAAATAAAAGGTTTGACCATAAACATTAGAAAGCGTACGAACAAAGGACAAAAGCGTGTACATAAAAGGATACGTTTATTACCAACTTATATATAAAATATTTTTGGGCTAAGTGATAAAAGGATCAAATAGCATGCTTTTAAAACATATGTACTCAGCTATTTAAATACTACTTTTTGATTGCTGCTCCTAATTGAAGGGACACAAATTCATGTGTTTATATTTTTTGCTAAAAAAGTATTACAAAAATATATCATATTCACTTTGAGCAAAAAGAAAAAAAGGTTTAACCTAATACTCCCACAAAAAAAAATCCTTAATTCTTATCATAAATATACAATAATAACCAAGGAGAAAAATAGCACTTCAAAAGGAATTACTAAGTGCTTTTTAGCGGTCATGAGCGCTTCCGTTTTTTCGTTTTAACATTGCATGCACTAGGATGTAAGCGTGCTGAAGCTTAAGTATGTGTAAAGCGCCGTTAAGCATTCTCTCAATTAAAGAAAAATAAACTATCAGTGCTGGGATTCGAACTCAGGGTCTTTGTCATACAAATAGATTAACTACAAAATTTTTAGCAAATCAGGCTACGAACTTTTACGATGTAGAGCTGTAAAATGTACATATTGAACAAATTTTTAAGAAGTGCAACTTTTGTCTTAAATTACCTTTTAAATCTGCGGTGAAAACAGGCTGTTAGATATAAAATTTCAAGGCTCCGAATCATTTTTGTGACAGTTTTTTTGTGACACTTTTTTTTCTTACAAACCACAGAATCTATTTTGAACAGATTTTGTATGAAAATGCCGAACGCAAATGCCATACCGTGGTATAAAAGAGGGCTTAATCAATTTAGTACCACGATCACTTTCTAACTATTAAAAGTTTTAGCAACTAAAATATCTCCCAAGCTGGTAGACGATGTTTCCTGTAGACTCTGCTTAGAGGACTTGGAAACAGCAGAGCATGTGCTATGTGCATGCCTTGCTGCATTTAGACGCAGAATTAAGTACCTAGGTGCCAAGATTTTAGATCCAGGTTACATAGGTAAGGTGGCTAGGGTGGCGGCAATATTGCCGCACATAGACCGCAAGGGTCCATAGTGTCCCATGTCAGAAACAAGATTTATAGATAGTCTGGAACTGTTTTGATAGGGAAAGAGGTTGTAAAAAAAATCTTTCAGGTCGCAGTACAATCTAAAGCCTTTCAAATAATAATAATAATAATCTGCCAAGCTATACAAGTAATATTTATTTAATTTTCAAGATAAATACCGATAGTGAAAACCGAGCCTATGTTGAAAAATGGGCGTTAAAAATATGACACGCCCATTTTCTTGCGACATTAAAATACGATTTATGGAAGTTATAAAAGCTTTTTGAATGAAATTTGTTAGATAGGTACCGATATTGAAAATCCGCCCACTTTTTAGCGTATGAAATTTTTAACCCTATTCATCACGCACGCCATATATGCTATTTGAATGAAAATAGAATCGCCCTGTGGTCAAAATTCGGCCACAAATGTATTAAATAATTTTGGTACTTTTTGGACACTTTAAGTACTTTTTTTTTTGCTATTTGGTAATCATTTATCAAGAGAAATATAAGCAAAACAAAAAAGATGAAGTCAGTGCTATGCTTTTTGTCTTTCTCTTCGTACTTTTTCCTTTTTCAGCTCTGTGTAACCGTGTATTTTGTTGTCGTTAATATTGAAAAATTTGTTTTAATTTTACCTTTCTTAAAGTCAAAATACTGACATAATTTTTACTTTGTGCACATTTATACATAAACACCTTTCTTATGATGTATAATTTAATGTCGTACTACATTTCTAACATAGTAAAAAAAAGATGGACAAGTCTTTTTCTTGCGTATTAATGGGGGTTATCGTGAATTAATATTCCCGGAGAATTTTTCACAAACTGCAATAGAGAATGCACGGCAGTCTGAAAAAAATTCCCCGGGAATATTGATTCACGATAACCCCCAATATAGACTAGAATCGCCCAGTGCTCAAAATTCGACCACAAATGTATTAAATAATTCTAGTACTTTTTGGACACTTTAAGTAATTCCTTTTTGCTATTTGGTATGAAATAGAAAATCTCATTTATGATCCCAAGGTGCATACAATGACAAATATGAAACGTAAACAAAACAAACAACATGATTCATGTTACATGAACTATGCTCTTTTCTTTCACTTTGTGCTTTGTTCTCTTTTCAGTTCTGTCTGACCGCCTTTTTTGTTGTTGTTAATACTGAAAAATTGGTATCTGATTTTACCCGGTTTAAAGGCAAAATATTAAAATAATTTAATCGTTGTGCACACCTACATAGACATACCTTTCTAATGGTGTATAATTCAAAGCCTTACTCCACTTCTAACATAGTAAAAAAAATAGGACAAATTTTTTTCCTGCGTAGTATATAGATATTTAATAGGTAGGTACCGAACGTTAATATAATACAATGCTCAAAAAGTGAGAGTAATCAGCAGAGTGCTACTTTTCAGCTACAGAAAATCCTTATACCTAATATCTCGCATGTTATACAAGCTATATTGATGAAATTTGGTAAGTAGGTGCTGAAAACAAATACTATACACTGTGCGAAAAGTGAGCGTAACAGATGAACAGCGGCGCTTTTTTTTTTCAAGTAATCGTTTCTTTTTGTTAATAAAAAAAAACAGTTACAAAAAAAAATTTTGAAACAAATGTGTCTCACCAAACAGAGTTCGATATTCAGCTCACAAGAATCATTGTGTATTAAAGTACAAAACATTCGACCTGTCCTGGAATTCGAACTCAGAATTCGTGGCTTGGAAATACATGAATTACAAACTTTTTGTCATATCAGGTTATGAGTCTCTAAGAAAGTTGTCTATTAAACAATTCTTTTCTTTTAGTATTATGCTTTTTCTCTCTTTTAATAAAAAGTATAACTCAAATTTTGAAACAAAAATGTCTTTCTAAAATTTGATTTTCAAATGCTTTCTGCAGTCTTAGAAAAAAATCATTGTGACTTCAAGTAGCTTAAAAGTGCTTTCCTAAGAAGCGCTTGAAATTTTTCTCATTGGGAGTTCACACACTCTCTTGCTCACAGTATGACACGTTGCATTTCGAAGGTCTCACATAACTTTAGAACTTGTAGCATACTTTTAGTAGCAACTGACTGCCGGCTATAATCATGGAAAATATTACAAATGATGAAAAAAGTTAGAAAGAATAAAAAAAGGAAAGAAAACATACGAAACTTGAAATAAAACTCGTAAAAACAGTGTTAGTCAAAATGTGTCTTTTTCAATTTTATCTGTGCACCTTTGTTCAAGGTTTAATCTTGCCAAATACAATACGTTTTTATGTTATACCTACTGATGAGGGTCAGGTTTAAATTTTATCCTGAAGGAAAATCTGAATTGATATCGTTTTAATTTATTTTTGCTATACCTTGTTCATTTAACTTTTGCTTTTTACATTTTTAATTGTAGAAAGAAAATACTTTTGCGACAACATAAAAGATAACCAAAAGTGCGTTAGCAAATTCTTCAAGGCCAAATAAAATAAAAACTAAAATAACTTGCCTAAGGATCAACATTTTCCACAAAAAAATTTTGATTCCAACATTTTTTTCACATATACTCGTAAATAAATATGGGGCATTCTATATCATTCTTTCCATCGCAGCTTTTCGGATAGTGATGAGCAAAATTAGTCTTGGTCTTGATTCTTGGTCTTGGTCTTGGTAATTTTGAGATACCAAGAACAAGACTCTGATATCGTTGCAAGACCAAGACCATAGCAGTCTTGGTCTCGATAATCATAATCAGCAGTCTTGGTCTTGGTCACGATAATCATCAAGACCAAGACTGCTATTTAGTCTTGCGAATTTCTAGTTAATAGGTGTGTCACGCCCCTTTCGAGCATGAAATCATCTCTCAATTCGAAATTTGTCATCTTAAAAACCCATCTGCTTTGAAAAAAAAAAGGTTGGGAAATTTTCAGTACTCGACAATCTTTAAAAGTATTTGTAAAACCACTATTTTCAGATAAAAGGGCTTTAAATGGCTTAGAAATTTCGTTGAAACAATTACTTTATAATGCCGTGTGTCTCAAAAATTGGGTCAGTATAAAAAACGTGTTTTCCATAGCTTTTTTTCTTCACAGAATGGATACCCAAATTTCTTTGAAATATCAAGATTATGTTCTTGCAAAAATTCTAGCGTCAAAAATAAAAACATTTTTTTGTTGTATAGATAGGTAATATTCGGTTCTGAAAATCGATTTTTTACTCAAAAGCAAGACATCTTACGAAAATACTTAGTATGTGAGCCATATTTTATTGCTTAGATTTCCCAAAAAATCCGTGAGAAATTTTTCAGAGTTATGTATTTGACACATTTTATAATTTTTCAAAAATTGGTTAAAAAAAAAATAAATAAATTAAAAAACTTCCAAAGTTTCTGAAAAAACTCACATGTATTTGGACGATTCCAAACAATCTTTTCCATTTTGGAGGATTGGGACACTGAGACAAGGATTTGGATTGTCCGCCGTTATCACGCATTGGAGTCCATAGTTTCAGTACAAAGAGAATATAGGCGCACGTTTGGGGGCACTCCTCCGAGCAGATGGACTATAATGAGGCTCGTAAACAATTTTGCCGAGCACGGGACAGTTGAAAGAAGGCCTTATTATCGAAACGCTTCAGTTCGGCCGAAGGAAATTATCGCTGCGTAGCTGCTGCCATACAAGCCAATCCCAGAATTTCGACAAGGAGCTTATCTGCCCAAATGATTATCAGCAGACAGTAACTGCAGACAATTATGCACAAAGATTTGAACTTGTTTCCATACAACATTCAAATGGCAAATAAACTGAATGCAGCAGACTTGCCGATTCGCTTGGAATTTTGCCAGAATATCCTTCAAATTGTGGAAGAGGACGAAAACATTTTAAACTGTATTTTTGTTTCTGACGGGGCTCACTTTGACCTAAATGGCAATGTTAATTAACAAAATTGTCGAATATGGAGTGATTATAATCCCAACATACTCCATAAGACGGAATTGCATCCACTAGCATCACAGTATGGTGTGCAGTTTCATCAAAATGCATTTCGGGCTTTACTCCTTTGAAAAGAACGGTGCTACTGTTACGGTCATTGCAGACCGTTACTTAAAAATGGTAAAAGAATTTTTTTACCCAGAATTACGCCGAAAGAGATTCTCTCTCTACTCTTTGTGGTTTCAACAAGATGGTGCAACTCCTCACATTGCCCGGCCTGTTATGACAGAATTACAGCGAAAATTTTCAAACAAGCTGATTTCCAGAAACTCCCCATTACTCCCCATTACTGCAGTTGATTTTTTCTTATAGGGTTATTGCAAGCAGGAAGTTTATAAAACAAAACCAGCAAATTTGAACTACTTAAAGCAATCCATTCAAACAATAACTGCGGCGATTTTGGCTGCAACTCTTCACACAGTTATGAACAACTTTTTACTAAGATGCCACACATGCGTCACCGAGCGTGGAGGCCAAACTCTTTAATAAAATAAACAAGAAAACATTAACTAAATGAATCTAAAAAAAAGTTATTTAACTTTCTTTATGTATACGTAACAATATTCATCAGCCACCTAATAATTCTCTATTCCAACTCGCCTGTCCTTTGGTTTTCCTCATCTTAGTTTCCTCTTGTCCCAGATCTCCATTATTTTTATTAGAAATCAAACGTTTTCGTCGATTACCTAATATTTCTCTATTCCAACTCGCCTGTCCTTTCGTTAAGAATCAGACCATCCGTCGATCGGTCATCCTAGTTAACTCCTGTCTCAGATCCCGCTTGCCTTTATAAGAGATCAGACCTTTTCGTCGATTATTTCATACTCCTCTGTTTTAACTTGCCTGATCTCTCAATAAAGTTCAGACCATTTGCCGGTCACTTATTTTTTCCTTATCCTAGTTTCCTACTATCCCAGTTCGCCCTTATTTCTATTAGAAATCAGACCTTTTCATCGATTGTCTAACATTATTTTGTTCCAGCTCGTTTATAATCTTATTAAGGTTCAGAAACTTTCGCCAAACGGTTACCATTCCTACATCCTTATCTTTCTCGCTAGATCTCGCCTGGCTACGAAATATGAAATGAAATGTTAACTATCGAAGTATCAAATAAACTAAGTTGCTAAACTTGTAACTCACTCTCTAAGATATTGAAACGGATCTTGAATCTTGGAAAGTCTGGGTATATCCCTGCTATATGATTGAAGAAACTGAAGTTCGTTACACTTGTAAGCTGTATGCCACAGTAATTGACTAAACTAGTTCGATTTGCGTAAAGAGTCTAGAGTTAGGAGAGATCTGCTGATTTGACCCAAAAAATAAAAAGATTCAAAAACCCCATTTTTCGATTCTGAATGTTAAAGACCTCTAATTTTTTGTTAGTATTATTTTTATTTATTTATTTATTATTATTAGATTTCATACATCGTACTTATAACTGAATAAATTTTTATTATTATGTATTAATAAAAAATTACAATTTTAATACAAATTTCATCTCAATATTCAAGAGCATTATTTTTCGCTATAAATTATTTAGTTTTAATTACATTGCCATCTATTTATTTATTTTCTTCCAAAACAATAACATTAATATTTTGAATAGATATATATAGCTTACAACTAAAATTGGACAGATTTTTTTACTTTTATTTATTATTTTGTTTAGTAAAATTTATAAAAAATTTTAAAAATAAACATTAAAGTGATTTCCATATTTGAGTACGCGTTTATATTGTGCGCTGTTCTTTTGTTAGAAAAATCTTTTTATATTAAATTACTTAAATATTTTTAAAATACAAAAATGTGAGTACATAATATCAAAATTTGAGAAGCACATTTTCTGTGTAAAAGCGTTAGTTAGAGATTTAATTTTTGTAAAAAAAAAAAACAAAAATTCCCATGAAGCAAAAGTTCAGTAAGCAATTGCATTGTAGTCCCTCCACCCTAAAGGCTGCAAATAAATTTCATATTTTTTTAAAACAGCTACTTTTTCATAGTTTTTCTAATTAAAATATTCATATAGTTAGTTTAAAAATAACTTGACTAATAAGTTTTTCATATCAAGAGTTTCCAGATTTTCACATAATTTGGATGAATTTTTCAATTTTTCGTGGAAATATGTGAAATAAATGGAAAAACTTGATTTTTAAGCCATTATATAATGTGGTATAAATGCTGTAAATTTAAAAAAAAGATGAATATTTTTACATTTTTATTTTCATTTTAAAATTTTTGCAAACAAATGTGAATTTAAGGCAGTTTATATGAAATGCTCTTGGCTCGGATGTTCGGAAGTTTACCTCGCAGTAAATTTTATTTGATTTTTTTTGTATATTACATGAATGAAGTGCGTTATATGAGTAGATCATTTTTTAAAAGTTTTTTTCACTTTTTTTGTCCTTTATATTTACACTTGTCCTGTGCCATCATCATAATAATGAAGTATGCCTGACAAAGTTTGTAGCTGTCAGCAAAAAAAGTTGTCAACCTTGTTGTAATAAATTACTTTGAATACTTGTCAACACAGTGGGACTGAAGTATAAAGCTTTTAGATTTTTTCAAAGAAGAAATTTGTCTTAAATTGTTATATAATGGTTGATTAAGCGATATATATGATGACGCATGTGATTTCGATTTCTCTAAATTCAACATTTTTTTATACAAAAATTAATATCCAACATTTAACTTTATATTCTCCAAACTCAGAGGAAAATTTAATATATATTTTCTGTAATAACCTCAACAATTACAGCCCACTGTTAATTCCCGAAGCTATGTTTAGGCATAAACACTGTCCATAATGCCGCTGTTGTTAAATTCATTCCCTCTATGCGACTTATCTAAATAGTATGTTGAAAACAAGCTGTGCTCTATCTACATTTCTTTTAACCACAAAAATGTACAAGGCCCCCAACTTCACAGCCCACTCACGCCAAGAAAACCATAACACAATTTTCGGAAGCCAAGCAATTAAGGAAAAACTTCGCGTTGAACGTTGAAAACTGCCGCCAATGAATTGTAGCAAATTTGCTTTAATTTATGAATATCATTTCGAAGAAAATTCTTGGGGATGGTTGGAGGTTTTTTTGGGACAAGTATACTGCTTCAAAGGTATGTATCATAAAAGGAAATGTTTAACCACAGAGCATAACAAGAAGGCATGATAAATGTTTGCACCTGTTTTTGTCATTCCACAGACATTCGAGAGGAGGGCATGACAGCACAACATTTAGGGTGTGCCATAAAGAGCCGGATAGCAGCACTGAGGTGTGACAATTTTCGACAGCATACAAATGGTTTATGTGTGCTATGCACAGCCTTGAGCTAGTGACTTCAAGACTACAGACTACAAATGTCTACAAATTGGAGTAACTCGATTATCTATATTGTGGGCTATTAAATGGAGATGCCATATTAATGCCAAAACTTTGCGGTTGAAGTTTGAAACTTTGCTAACAGGTGCGTTAAGTGGCAAGTTTGCGCTGGGTAGGTTATATGTTACTTATGAAGATTAAAGGAAAACTTTTACATTTATACCACAATATTTCATATTATTCGAATTCATTTTTTTTTTTTACTACTACTACTTACTATTAAGCATATTTTAAGTAAATATTTTGTTATTATTGGCATTTTTTTCATTATTATTAATTTCAATTAAGTAGTTTATGTAGTTTAGTGAAAGTATTGGCACGTGTTATATTTAAGTTTTATTGTTGTCGCCAGATTTTTACTTGATTTTTGAAATCGGCTTTAAATTTTATAAATCTTCATTATCTTAAGTTTTGACTTGTCTTTTTTGATCTTGATGTTTTTATTTTGAATTCACTGCGGAAGTTTTAAGTTTTTTTTTCGGAATTTCAAAAATCTTTTTGTTTTTTGGCGGTTCCAGCCGCCATGCACTTTCCAATGTTTGTTTGTCGTCTACCATTCATTTGGACGCATATCCTTTTCGGTTTGGAAAGTGCTGCGTCTTGTCTCAACATATTCACTCTGAGTTTGAGCAACAATACGACCGGCACGTGGTGGCGGTGGTGGTGCTGGTAAACGTGGCTGGAATGTGGTCTGTAAAAGAATGAAAAAGAGAAAGAAATTAGATAAAAATTTGCATGATCGTTTATAAGATTTTGTAGAGCGTCCAAAAGTATCAAAAACTTAGTTGAAAATTATGTAGTGAAAACAGAAGATGATATTCAAAATGTAACGTAAAATAACTGAAAAGGTATGAAAGTGCCGAACAGTATCAACAGCATCGTTTAGTATGGAGTGTTATGGAAGATAGCGAAAAACTAGATAATAGTCGAATGGTTATGGAAAAAATCAAAAAGGCTTTAAAAACTCGAAATACATATCGATAATATTAGAATACTGTTTAAAAAAACTAAAGTTGTTAGCAGTATCGAAAGGCATCGTAAAAAGCCGAAAACTACCGAATAATGTGAAAAACATTGGCAAAACTTTTCAAGTTTTGAATAAATAGTTATCGAAAAAAAAACCAAAGGTTCCATAAGATTAGAAAAAATCTATTGAATGAAAAATATCGAAAAGTTGATAGTAAAGGTTGTTCCAATAGTAAGTGTGCTACATTGTTATCGACTTAAATAAGCATTATCGACCCCTGACATTTTCATCGTGTTATATGTAGTTCTGGACCGAAAGAACAACGCATTGAAATCATCGAATTTTGGATCTTAAATTCCAAGTGAATTTCAAAAAATCCAAAATTCCAAAAATCATCTTTTCAACCGAGGCTCTTTTCCACCTCGACGCACAGTGTAAGATTTTGCTAATCTATGACGTCAAAATTCAATTATAGTCGTAGTTTCAAAGATATCGAGTTGAAATTTTGTATATAAACTTCAATTCTTTATGCGGAGGTTTGGTTCAGAGATGAAAAAAATCGAACAAAATCTACTTGCACTTCCCATACAAATGTGCCTTTTTTTTTCTAAAAAAAAATTTAAAAAAATTGGTTGTAATGAAGATATCAACCTGAAAATTTCTATTTACCATTTCAGTGGTAACTGAATGCTACTGTCAAAAAATGGGAGTGATTAAAAAAGATAACATAAATTTTTTTTTTCATGATTTCAGTGCAATTGTTCATTATAAGACTTCAGTTATTGTAAAAAAAGTAGTCTTTGGGCAAAAAATGGGCAAGACTTTATTTTTTAAGTCTATTCTATGAGTATGTATGCTCATCTTGTATGCTTTGTCATAGCCTAACCACGCCCAACTTGTAAGTTATAGTCTATGAAAGATTCAAGATTTTTGAAATTTGTCTTACTTTTTAGCTGATTGCACAGGCCTACAAAAAAAAAAAAAAGTACCATGCGCGAAAGATCAGACCACCTGAACTTTATGTTTTCGGGGTCGCTGAATCCGAATATGGTGCCAGAATAGCGAAGTTGGTTCGGGTTTTTTCAGAAATCAAAAATAATGCTGAAAATTAAAGATTTTTCCTGGTTTTTGAGAAAACGCGAACCAACTTCGTTAATCTGACACTATATTCGGGTTCAGGGACCCATAAAACATAAAGTTCCAGTGGTCTGATCTTTCACGCAGGGTACTTTTATTTTTTTTTTTTTTTTTTTTTGCCTGTGCACAGGACTACAAAAAAAAAAGATTCCCTGCGCAAACGATCAGACCACCTGAACTTTATGTTTTCGGGGTCGCTGAGTCCAAATATGGTGTCAGAATAGCGGAGTTGGTTCGAGTTTTTTCACAAATCGGAAATAATGCTGAAAAAAATCTCAAATTTTTCAGCATAATTGTTGATTTCTGAAAAAACGCGAACCAACTTCACTATTCTAGCACCATATTCGGATTCAGCGACCCCGAAAACATAAAGTGTAGGTGGGCTGATGTTTCGCGCAGGGTACTTTTTTTTTTGTGGGCCTGTGTTATAAAATAATTTGATTAAAATACTTAAGTGCAAATGTAAGGGTTGTGTATAGCTAAAACTTTTAGTGAAAGTATTGACCTTTAATGCAAAAAACTTTTTGCCAAAACACAAATGGGCACAACTTCAATTTGATCGCTTAAAGTTTTGTTATCAATGCAAGCTTGAAAATTTGTTTTTGAATGCTGCTCAATAGTACGTGTTTGATAGCTGTTATCATGTCAATGATATTTTTGTAACAGTTGAGGTCTTTTCTAACAAATTACAAAATATGATCGATTTTCAAGCACATTGTTTTTTTTTTTTTTTCATTTTGACGTCGTAGATCGGCAAAATCTCACACTGTGCGACGGCTATGTTAACAAGCAAAACTGCCATATCTAGGGCTCGAAAAATCCACAAGTGATCGTGGAGAAGTCAATACGTCCACTGCGAGTCACTGTTATGGATCGGGCCGTTTTTCACCGAAAATGTCAACTCTAAGCGGTACCACACTATGTTGGAGGACTACTTTGTGCGGTAGGTTGAAGCTTAAGGTCTGGACAGTATGTGGCTTTAACAGAACGGTGCTTTACTACACACAACTTGCCCCAATTGGGACTTTTTGCGTCGCTAATTCCCGAAACGTGTAGTTTCTCATCGCGGTGATGTTAATTGGCCGCCCAGATCATGAAAGTTTGAAAGTTGCCAATACGAAAATTATCGAAGATAATGAAAAACATCGAAAAACAGGGTAAAGTATTGAATAATACTGAAATATATCACAAATGTCGAAAAGTATCAAGAAATCTGATAATCGAATGATATGGGGAAGATATAGAATAATTTCGTGATATTAAATTATGAGTCAGAAAGAAATTCTTTAAATGCTTCATGTCATGTTGAATTCATGTGCATAAAATTCAGCCACAGAAGCATTCGCTTAAAAACCATTGCTCTATGATACGCTTAAAAAATAACCTCAAAAAATATCCCACTAAAACTCACCAATCTTTGTGACCGCCTCGATTTGGGCGTACCCTCTGGTGATGAGAGCTCTTCGGGCGCAAGCCAATTCTCAGTAAATTCACTTGCCGAACGTGCCAATGATGGATGACTCACAGAACGATGAAAAGAACGACGATCCTCATCATCGTAGTAGTGCATTGGATAGAATGAACTAGCATCGGATACATTATCTAAGTGATCGGGACGTCCAAAGTCAACGGTTACTTCCGACATTGAACGGAAATCATTGTGATCAGTTTGATATGAAGTACGCGATGAGCGACGTGAACGCTGCAAATTGAAACCGATGCTTGGTTGCAAAGGCATTCCTGGATCCTGGCGTATGGTGCGCACACTTGAACCGCCATCACTGTCATACTCATATAGCGTTGGCAATGAGCTGCGTCGTGAACGTGTATCCCAAGGCTGTGTCTTCTTGCTGCGTTTTGGTGCGCGCATTTCAGGATCACCGTCTTCGTCATCCGATGGTGGTGCCAAGATGCGTATAATGACATCCCATGTTTGTGGCTCGAAAATACGTTCGTAACGTGTATCTTGACGTATGCGTTCGAAATCTTCACGTACCACTGCCTCTGTCAACATGGCGCGCAGCGATGATTCCGTTGTAATGATCTCCTTCCATTTGGCCTTGTCATCGTAGCTAATGTGGCGAGTCAATGGATGCACACTGGAGTGCACCGAACTGACATCATCGGGTATTTCGGACAATTCAGGTTCTTCCAAAATACGTATTAGCACATCCCAATTCGGTACGGCTTTGTCCTCTGGTGGCAATTCAATTGGTTTCATATTACCCACCAGCTCGGGACTTGTCAGCTTCTGTTTGTTATCATATATCTGCTGTGGTGGCTCCGTAAGTTTAATTGGCATTGGTGGTGGTGGCAGTGACAGCTCTGAACGTTCCATGCGTGGTGTCAGTGTCATGCCCGATGCACTTGAAATATCCGAAAAGTTCTCCCATTGCTGTTGTTCACGTTCCGTTGGATAGTTGCGTATGGTTACATCCCAAGTTGGATCTGGCACTGGTGCTGGTAGCGGTTTCGCCTTTGTCTTATATTCAGTGACTTGACGCTTATGACTTTCAATGTCTTCGATAGTTTTCTTTTCCGTTATGGTGCGCAGGAAGACATCGTCCACAGTATGTGAGGTGACTTGTGGTTTCTTGACAACAATTGGTGGTTCCCTTGGCAAATATTCAGCTTCATAGAAGTGCGTGCTATCAACAATTTCACCCACCGAGTGCATATCCGGTGCTTCTGAGGTCATATCGGTTATTTCGCTTGGTGCTGGGCCATCAGTGTAGTCGGACCATGTTTCGGGATGGCCATCGGTAACTTCATGATGTGTACGCGTGTAAACAGAGAAGATCGGCTCTGGTGGTGGTGGTGCGGCAACGAAAGTGCGTCGGGGTGCGGCATGTAACTCCGGTGCGTAGGTGAATTGTCTTTGTACCACTTCTTCATGTGGTGGCAGTGAATCAATGGTGATGATGCTTTCACGATCTTCATGTGTCTCCATAATAGTGGAGAGATTGTTGCGGTCGGGACGTAGTGTAGCAATGCTTTCAGTATCTGATGTTACTGGTGATGGCGGTGGTGGTGGCGATTTCTTGACACGCACCTGTACATCGAATTTCGGTGAAGATGATTCCTTTACGGCAATAGGCAGACGTGGCACAGATGTTGCCACCGCATTAGCGGCTTGTAGCTCCTGCGTATGACCATAGTGATCGCTGTAAATGCTTGAGGTTTCTTGAACAAAAGCGCGGTTTTCGAAACTGCCCGCGGAACTGAATGGCAGTGATCTGAAAAAAAAAAATAGACAAAAATATGAATTGAGGGATTCTTCGGAGCGAAAAACGAGTTCTTACCTTGTATCGATTTCTTCGATTTCGGAGTGTGATTCGCTCGGATAGTCGGATGGTATAAGTGCACCCTCGCTACCAGACGAGCTGTGCACAGCGGCTAATGCAGCATGAGCGCGCGGTATTTTAACGCCTTCGAAAGCGCTAATGTTGTCCATGCTGCTACCGCTAAGTTTTGTAATCTCTGAGCCGCTTACCATAGACATTGGTAGGCGACGTACAACAGGAATTGGGCGGCTGCGCAGGCAGTAGTAAGAGACAGCCAGACCCAATAACAATAGGGTGAGGAACATAATGGCGCAAATGATGAGTAGAATTTGTATACCCTTAAGCGGTGGCTGTATAACAGAACCGGCGGCGATTGGATTGAGACTGGAAAAAACAAGTTCATTTCATTAGCTTGTTGAAGATGCTGTTTCATACAGACACATTAGGTGCAACTTACATTGGTGCTGGCAGTGCCGGTGGCAGTGATGGTATTGGCGGTGGATAACGGCACACAATGGTTATAATTTCATCACCGTCCATTTCGAGATTGGCATGAAAACGTACGATAATATTGTTGGTGAACACACGTGTAGGATTCTGTTTGGAAGAGAGTGCATTCAATGAGTGAGAATTCTTACACAGCTGTTAGTTTAACTTACCTGCACTGTACCGCAACCTTTAAGCGGCAACTCCAGCCTATAGCTAAGCGCTCCTTTACCACTTTGTCTGCAGGCGCTGCTGCGATCATAGTCAGCCTGTATCATGCCATGGAATGGTTCGTTGAATTTCATATCAACCTTTTGATGTATTCGAGGAAAGAGAAGAGTTTGGTTTAAGGAGAATAATTTACTTTTCAATTGTTAAGTTAGCTTACTTGCATAGAACCGGCAGCACAATTCAAGGCAGCCTTGGTGCGATTAAGAAAAATCAATGGACTAATATCATCTAATTTGGTAACCTGCAATAAAAATAAGATACAGTGTAAGTCAAATAGTTCATTGAGTCTTTTCGGACAGTTTTTGGATATTTTTAATCAGTAAGAAAAACAGCAGAAATGATCTTGTACCTTCTCCGGTAAAGCTGTTTTCAGAAAATAATTTTTTGAACAAATATATATAAAAATGGCCTATATTTTCCACATAAATCATAAGAATATTGACGGCCGTGCTTTGAAAAATCTTAAAAATGAATTTTCCCAAAAAAAAATTTTGTTTTTTAAAATTTTTTTTTAATAGTACGAGATCCGGCAGTAAAAAAACGTATCGATCGAGTTTTTAGTTAAAATCTTGTTTTTACATATATTAATGAATGGGGGAACATATATTTGGGGAGTTGCCTATCAAAATGTGTTTTAACTAAAAACTCGATCGATGCGTTTTTTTACTGCTGGATCTTAGACTATAAGGAAAGCTGGACAAAAAACATTTGTTTTGCAAAAGATTTCTGTAAAATAATTTCAAAACATGGCCGTCGTTTCGTCAATATTTATATGATTTATATGGGAAATATTGATGTTTTTGTATACCTTGTATTTTCTAAGCAATGGAAGTTATATTCTTCTACTTTTAATTTTTTTTTGGCCACCTAGTGGGTGTTAATCAAAGCACAAAATAAAGTTAAAAAAATTTTCACATGACTTTTAAGAAATAAATTCCCGTGGCTCTCACAAGCGTTTAGCGCAAACCAAATCCATAAAAAAAAAATTTAAATAAATTGTATTTTGAGGAAATCCAACTTTTAAGATTTTTGAAGAAATGGCCGCCATTTTTCAAGTTTTCAAAATTTACAAATAGAAATCAAAAAAAAAACGTTTAAAATGCTACAAAAATCCGAAAACAAAAATTAAAAACAATTTATTTTTTAACAAAATGGCGGAATTTGGAAACAAAAATGATTCGATTTTTCGCAAAAACACTATTTTGACACTTTCCCATAAGTTTGGAAAAAAAATTTTCCGCAAAGCTAATAACGAGAGGTCTCTATACTGAGCACTTAGAACAGCTCTGTAGATATTTATAAAAATCAGAGAACCCAACTGCAAATTTCGAAAAAATTCAGATGGAAATGGTCATGTAATAACTTTTAGGCATTAAACTAAGAACTTGTATGAAAACCAAAATCAGTTACAAAATAAACTACTCTTCGACTACACATCAAAATGAAGTCAGCTTTTCATTTAAACCACGGTTTTCTACGAAGAAAGTACGGCAAGGTAGGTCATTACGGCAATTTACTGCTCGACCTGTCAGTTAATCTCTAGGCAGTCTAACTAAAGTTCTTCTTTTTTTTTTACATGCAATCCCTAATTTACTTGAATGTATGTATATTACACTCAACAAATCTATAGAAAAAGTTTTATATAGCAAACGACTAGTCAAATTTTTATGGATGTCATCAAATTCGTCTGATGATATGATTGTGGTGATCATTGAAACGCAACGAAAACCAGCCTTCCAATAATTTTTTAATTTTATCACTGCCAGCTATAAGTGTGATGTCAAGCCTTTATGGCTTTAAATACATAGCTAGCATTTAAATGACTCTATATTTTTCTAAAAATTATCATCTACCTCTCAGACTGACAACTGTTTAAATATTCAACGTATGAAAATATAAAAAAACAATTTACACCTTGTGTGACTTAATAAATAAAATTTTATATCCATTGCATTCTACGTTTATCTCTCTACTGCCAAAGATTGGTACTCTCCATACACACGTAGCACTCAAAGAATTCATATCAGTGTAAACTTTAAACAGAGCTAATTGAAAATTATGTGCTACACTCTCAACTTGAACCGTTGAAAATCACATGAGAGAAAAAATGCTGTTGCTGCGAGTCGGCACACGCAGGCATACTTATGTGTAGGTACCAAAACCAAATCAACATCAGCAGCATCGGCTTTATAGCAACCAACTGAATTTAACACCCTCAATGATTTTTATACCCTACACTCAATGTATATGCACTTTGTTCAAACATTTGCGATGTATCAGAGGTGGCGTGTCAAATATAGAATGGTTAAAATATTTCTTATAAGCTTCAAATTCTGAGTCATTTTAAAATTATTCCGCTAAAAAAATCAACTTTACAAACTGAGTGGATCTTTTTGATATTTCAATCAACCCTTTTGTAAATCAAATTAAACTTTTTCCAAATCAATTCAAAACTTACACCAACTACACACAAAAGCGTAATAATCTTTGATGTAAGTTAAGTTTTCGTAAGTTATTGAGTTCGATTAAATATAGGTTTTCCTTTTCCAGTTAAACCTTTTCAAAATACAATTACCCTTATTCACATGAATGGATAGATACATAACGTTTTCCATTTATCGATTTAAAATCAAAGAAACAAAATTTCGAAATCCTTTGAAAACAAAGTTGTCGAAATTTTCAAATCTTATTTCTAAAGATCTAGCACCTCCGATAATGGAGAAGCTGGAAAGTCGAGAACAAATAAATAGGATTGTAAATGATCCACTTCAAAACTTTGTTCAGTTTTTGAAAAATCTTGTTCCTTGCGAAAAACTTCGAAAAAGAAGTTGCCATCCTGGTGGAAAGAAAATGTTCAGATCAGTCGTACCACTGCAAGAATTCTATTTAATATAGCACGAAAAAGTGGTTCTTTGGAAGATTGGTCGACTTACAGATTACATTTGCGACTCTTTAAAAAGACAGTCAGAATTACGAAACGTACATCATGGCGTGATCTTTGTAGTTCTATAGAGTGTGTCAGACAGGCTTAGGAGGATTCTTACTAAAGAATCTTCTCCTTTGGGCAGTCTGAAATGTCCGAATGGAACATGGACTGAGTCTCCGATGGATACACTTAATTTACTTTTAGATAAACACTTTCCAAACAATCTTTTAGGTTCTCAAAATTTTCCTAGTACCTCACAACATGGAAATGAAATCGAGGATTGGAATTTAGCTTTAACAATAGTATCTGACGAACAAATTAAACTAGCAGTTAGTTCTTTTGTACTTCTCCTGGGCCTGACCGTACCATTGCAGCAATGATTCAGAAAGCCCCTGAACCTCTTCTAAATTGGTTGAAGGTTATTTATAGGAGTTGCCTCTTTTTCCGCTTTCTGCCCTCGGAATGAAATAAAGTGAGGGTTTCTTTTATTCCGAAGGCCGGGAAATCTAACCATATAACAGTAAAGGACTTTAGACCCATCAGTCCATCTTCATTTCTGTTAAAAACTTTTGAGAGATTATTGGTTACCATTTGCGTGAGAAAACAGTGTTTTATAGATAATCCAATGATCAACATCCGTATATGAAAAGGAAATCGACAGATACGGCTTTACACGATGCCGTATTGAAAAATCTCTCTTTTGTAAAGAATTTACTCTTGCTGCTTTTATTGTTATAGAAGAAGCCTTCAACAATATTTTTCCTAGTACCATTATTACGGCACTCGACCTGTTAAAAACATGCTCCTAAACAGGATAATTTCGTCTGAATTAGGAGGACTTTCCCTTAAAAGATCAGTATCAATGGATACACCACAGGGTGGTGTTGTTGTAGAAGATTCGCTACGAATCATAAGTCAACAGGGTGTCAAAGTAGTAGCTTATGCTGATGATATTCTTTTGCTTGTGTCAGGACGTGACATAAATATTTTAAGTGACATAATGTCTCAAGCTCTTAAAAACATTACATTTTGGACCACTTAGTGGGGGCTGAGCATAAATGCTCAAAAAACGGATCTTGTTGTGTTCACGAATAAACATAAAATACCAAGTTTTCGGCATCCAACTCTTAATAACATCCGTTTGATTCCTAAGGAAAGTGCCAAATATCTAGGCATAATCGTCGATAGAAAATTGTCTTGGAAGATGAATATAGAAGAAAGGACACGCAAAGCATGTGTTGCTTTTTACACATGCATAAGGGTGTTTATGTACGAGGCAATCATAAGACCAATTCTGACCTACGGAATTCTTGTATGGTGGAAAGCCTTAAGCAAGCAAACCTTTTTGGCAATCGTATCCAATATTGACTCAAAATGTATTTTATGGGCTAATTCTAGATGGTCTAACTTAACAACATGTTCTACATCGAGGGCAATATGACCACTTTATGGCGCTAATAGAACACGAAAAATTATCTCATTAGACAGGCAAACCCTCAGAACCTTAACTGGTGTCATTACAGAGCACTACTTTATTGGTAGGCACGCCTCAAGGTTGGGGCTTGCCAATGTTGGAGATCTTTGTAGAAGCTGTAAAGATCCTGATGTCGAAGAGTCCATTTTTCATTTCCTTTGTGAATGCCCAGCGTTGGCTAACCGACGTTAAAAGGTATTCGAAAGTCTCTTTTTCGACTCTCTTGAAGAAATCGCTCAAAAGAATCCCAAATCCATTTTGGAGTTTATAAAAACTTCTAAATAGTTCATATAAGTTGACAAAAAAATTAATATTTCGGGTATACAATGGACCCAATCACTGCCCCAGTTATGATGGCAACTGCTATCTCCCGCGCTAACCTAACCTAACCTAATCACTACAAAAAAACAGCAATATGAAATTTTGTCCAATCCTTGTGGTTTCATTTACTTTTCATTTCGGAAGCTGTTTGATGAAAATGGTGAGTCACACAAGAAAAGTATTGGAATCTCTTTTGGTGAGAAGTTCAGGTTCTACAAATCATATTGATTTGTTTTTGCGAAAAAGTAACCGTTAAGGAAATATTCGATAAAATCAAATTGTTAAACCTTTTGCTATTTTTTTAAGAATATTAACTCAATCGTAAATTTTTCGTTAATGCAATCAATATTATTTGTAGAACTTGTAATTCTCCACAAAAGAGATACAAATACTTTTTGTCGTTCGACTCACAGTTTTCATGAAAAACCCTCCTAAATGAAAAGTAATTGAAATTACACGGATTTCGGAACAGGCCCTTTAGTTATTGTTATTCTGAATTTAAATGTATGATGTAGCGTATTTAATTTTTGGCAAGGCCAAAGATAACACCCTTACAAGTTTCTTTTTTCATATAATTTCTATTCGTTGCCAGCAGCATCACAGCATTAGAGAGTCGGCTACATGAATATCATTACAAGTCGCACTAACTCACTTACGGTGGTCGTAATACACAGTCTGCTGCCTTCGTCATATGGCATGAAACTGTCTATCTGGCTGTCTGTCTTAACAACTGTTAGTTTTGCATTACAAAAGCAAAGAAACAGAAGAAGGCATAGAAGAAGCAAAAACCCCATGAAACATAAATACATTTACTCTGTTTTTTCCACACTCAATGCTCCAGTGCTGGTTGTTGGCTGCTGCATGATGAATAAATAGCAGTCAGTCGTACTTTAATTTTATTTGCTTTTTACATGCATTTTTCCGAGCCATATAGCATTGATCCAACTTCTTTTGTGTTTTCTTTTCAATTGTTGTTGCTGTTGTTTTTGTTTTGTTGCCGCCGCCGCACTTTTTTCACCTACTGTTCCGTAACAATATATCTGTGTTTTTTGCGGAAAATCTTTTAAATTGTTTCCTTTAAATTTTCTTCTCTGATTTTTTTTTTTTTTTTATTTCTGTTTTGCATCGTTTCCGTCTGTGTGCGAGAAAAGTTTTCTTTCATGATGTTTAGTTTTTCATTTGAAATACATGAGATAAATAAAAGCATCTTGAGTTACGTGCGAATCGATAAAGTTTAAGCTTTTTATGCAAAACCTCATTGTTTCGCAGAATGAAATCAATGGTGTACTAGATGCAAGGTATTCATCTCAATTTATGCTGTCTATTCCGGTAAATTGTCATCATGGCAACGCATTATATAGCTTGCTTACAATTGCGGTAGAGCGTTGCGGATAGTGCCGTTAAGAACTTGGGGGCTGTCCCAATTGAATTTCGTTGGAAACATTTGTAGGGTTTCAAATTAATATTTTGGATATGCGTATCGTACAAGTTATTTAAGAATAGTTTTTTATTTTTGCAGTTATTTTAGGCATTTTAATGCAGATCTTCAGCGAATTTTGGCTTATTTTCGAGATTTTCATATTTGACATTTGTAGTGCTTCTTGATTGTGTTTCTTGTGGCATGGTATATGGACAAAATAAGATGTGTAAACAACTATTAATAAATATGATTAGAGGAGTTCATTGATGTTGTGGGTGTCGAGATCTGAAGGTGTGTGTTGCAGAGTAAGGTGGGTATTGCAAAATAATATTAAACATGAAATTGGGAATGATCCAGTGAAACTGACACTAAACATTCATTTAATGTTCTCTTTCCTTCAGGCTTAAAGTTCTTCAGAATTTTGTCTTATCTAGAGAGATTTTGTGGCTTGGTCATCGGAGAAGAAAATTAAAGAATCACATATTTAAGAAAGTGACAGTATTCACGGGAGAAGTTTAAAATTAGGGATTTTTTCCCGAGAAGTATATTTAGCATGGAATAGTAAATGAAAAAAAGTATACTAAATTACTGATTGTGCGAAACGACCAAAAAGGAAGGAAAAAGACCTGCAGGGGATTGGTTATAGGAAAAATTTAAGAAGTGTAATAGATAGAGAAAGATGGTGGCAGAGATCAAGAGGAAATAATACTGAAAAAGATATAATAAGTTAAAAAACGAACTAAAAACTAATAGAAAAATATAATAAAAAAATATTGAAACAACATAGAAGAAGGGGAGAAACCCCTTATGAAAAAACGAAAAGACAAGAAGAAAGGTAAAGAAAACACTTGCCATTCCACACCAAACTTACGGGTTCCGAAAATAATGAAGGAATAAATCACCATCGAGTAAATATATAAAATATTCCCTATACAGAGCGAAGTAAAACTAGTAAGGGTGTAACTTTTGGCCTGGCCAAAATAAATACCCTACACTACAGTATTTTGAAAATTTTGCTTATATGGGAGATGCCACGCCCTCTTGTTTGAGTTCGTCTAGTTTTTGCTGAGAGCTTTCATTTTTAAATCTTAGTGTCTGAGTTAAATTTGGTTCGAATATCTCAAAAAACGCTTTCAGTATAGCGTTTTGAAGCTTTTGTTTATATGGAAGGTGCCACGCCCTCTAGCTCGAATTCCCTCAGATTTTTCTCAGAGCTTCCGCTTACAATTCGTAGTACTTATGTGTATTGCGGTTGCATTGTCGTGAAAAATACTCCTAAAATTGAACGGTAACGAGCCGGGATATTGTTTTGATGACTTCAGCAATGTTGTAGTTATTGTATAGAAGAAAAAAAATGCCGAACAAACTTAACCGAAAAAATTCATCTAGTGCCTTAAAATCGCAAAAATGACCATAAAATCCTTATATGAGTCAACTTTGCAAAACGCTCTGGCAAAATTACTTGTTTTGGCGAGTACTTCGACGCCTTATAACGGATTTTAATTCAAATTTCATGTGTCGCACTGTGTTATCTTGCCCAGTTTTCCCAAAAAGTGTATTTCAACACACAGCCAGCCAGACGGACATGGCTATATCGACTCAAGAGTTGACGCTGACCAAGAATATATATACTTTTCTATATCTGCCACGCCTCCTTCTCTGCGTTACAAATTGAAGGACAAAGTGAATATACCCTGGGTGTAGGGTATAAAAAAGCATAACTTGCGTTGCTAAATGAGTTGCTACCACGTTCATGAGTGTTTTCACTACGTTTCGTTGCTGATTTGGATTTAACAACGCTCCAAGATCATATTTGTATGGAGCGTTGCAAAATCACTGACGAACTTGGTTGAAACTTATTCAGCAACGCTGGTTGCCAAGCGTTGTTAAATCTAAATCAGCAACGAAACGTGGTCGAAATACCACGAAACGTAGTAAAATCCAAATCAGCCACGAAACGTAGTCAAAACACTCACGAAGGTGGAAGAAGCTAGTTTCAAAACAAATATGCTTTCAGTCAACCTCACAATAATGATCGCAGTGGCTGAGATCGTTAACGTCCGCATTTACCACGGGTTCCAGATTCAAATCACCCCAACACAAAAATAAAATATTTATATAAATCAAAAATTGAAAATTAAAAAAGAAAATAATATCTGCTATTAATACGAACTTGTGGAGTCAAATTTGCAATGAACAACAACCGATATCAGTTTCATTATTTTTGACAGGAAAAAATTAGAATTGAAAAAATAATATAAAAATATAATTTTCTTTTATATTTTATTTAACAACGCGCGTTGTTAAATCACTCACGAACGTAATTGAAACTCATTTAGCAACGTGCGTTGTTAAAACTGCTGCGAACGAGCCATGCTCAAAATTTGGTTCGCAACGTTGTTAAAATTACCACGTTTTTGCCTCTTTTCACAATTTTGTTTTCTCTGTGTAAGTGTATTTTATTTTATTTTATTTTTTCTTTTAGCTTATGCCACTGCTTCCGCTTTGGATATTTTATATGGATATACTCAACCCCTTGCAATCCTTTCGTTGCTTAAGCACAACAAAATCGTCATAATCATAGATGTAGACATCCTTTAGTTTTGACTTAAATATGTCGCGTTAGTATTATGCAATGATAATGATAACGAGCAGCGCAAAAGACAATGTTTCCATTAATATTGCATTATTTTCTCCCATTTTTGTTTTAAATTTTTATTTTTCTCCAATTTACTGCTTTTTTATATTTTCATTCCGACCATCATCAGTATAATGCTTTCTCAACATTTATTTCAATTATATCTGTACACATTTTAGTTCTTCGTAACTTGTAGATTTTAGTTAAAAACTCACCATACGCCCCTTCTCTCCCCTATAACATTGTAATAATATGATGCTGATTTGAATGTTGCCTGTTGCTCCATTCTGCTGCAGTCAATGTTACCAGTTCAGTAAACAAATTGTGTGAAAAAAGTTTTCATTGTTATTTCTAATTACATCATAATTAAATAATGTCAACTCTAATGGATTCACATTTGAATGAATGAAGTTCATAGTGGGATTTTTTCCTTGCAAAGTAGGGAGGGCATGTGCGCATTGTTTTTATTGCTTTAAGTGCAACAACAATGCTCTTTGTGCTTTTTATGATGTTAGCAAAGTAAATGGTTTTTGCATAAAATGTGTAATGAATTATTTAAATTACTAGAGAAATTACATCGTTGGCTAGATTTCAAAGTTTTTTTATTTTTATATGCTAATTTCGCATCGGAATTTCCATGCATGTTATGTTTTTATGATTATTTTCCTCAGACAAAAAAAAAAAAAAACGGGCAAAAGAATTCATTGTATTTTTGATCTTTCTTTTAGTGCAAGAGTTTTATAGTAGTACTGCTCATTTTTCCAGTGAACTTTATCAGCTCAAGTGCCTTTGCATGTGTACTAGAGTCATGCAAGAAAAAATTTTTTTCCAAATTCCACAAATACGCCCAAAAATCTGAAAGAGGAAGTGAAAACAGTGAAGTGAATTTTTTTCAATTTTATTGAAGATCATTTAGAGGTGGCGCAACATCGATCTATGCAAAATCTTGGGTTGATGTGGTTGGGTTTATTTAATTACGATCTCAAAAACTCTCGGAACTAGTTGTTTATATATGAAATGTTTTTTTTTTTGGATCAAGGTATATAAAAAAAGTAATAACTGGAACCTTAAATCAAAAAACTTATTTTTGAAACTTCATCCCACTGTAAAACCCCAAACCTTCATTTTGGCTAAAACTCGTTGTTCTAAGATCATCATGAGATCACGCAAGAAAAATTTTTATATAACGTACAACTCATTCCGAGAATTTTTGAGATTGCAATAAAATAAAAACTGCATCAACCCGAGATTTTTCATAAATCGACGTTGTGGGACCTCTAAATGGTTTTAAAAAAAATTTAAAAAATCTCAGCTCACTTCTTTGCAGCTTCCTCTAGATTTTTGGGCGTTATTGTGGAATTTCCAAAAAAATGTGTTTTGCTTGCATCAGTCTAATATGTACCATATTTCATCTTTACGCGTGAAGTATGTTCAAATATATGATGAATTAGATTTACAAAAATTAATATTATGTATATTCTTGATAAAAAAAAGGGAATAACACAAAACATAATATTCAATTATTTTGAAAAATTTACAGGAAAAAAACATGGCAGAATGTCATTAGTGATATACTCAAATGAGCTGAATTGATGTAAATGTGTCATATCGATATGTTATACAAATAGTTTTTACTAAATTAAAACCTCGATTTTTATAAAAAAAAATAAAAAAAATGCACTTATAACCTGAGATCAGTTCATCCTCTGAAAAAGAAACGAAAGAAATTTGTGTCCCTCTACTTCAACTTTTATAAAAAATTCATTAATGAAAATGTAAAAAAAAAAATTCGTTTCGATCGGTCAAGTATTATGGTCAGAAAGTCGATTCTAACAACAAAAAAAAGTGACATTTGCGCTACTGTGTGTCGGTAAGATCGAAAATATATAATTTAATTATTCAATTAATATAAAAAGTTCATAGTTTTCTAATGCTCTCTTCAATGCGAAAAGCAAAATGTCATTAATGTCGCAGTCATAAGTGTCACGTCCCAAGAGGAAAAATTTCTAGCGCTTCTGTTCCAAGCACTTCAAAAGTGCTAATCTCCATAGAAATTTAGAAGCACTTTGGCAATGATTTTTTATAAGGCTGCTGTTAGAACAACATGGGTTCGAACCTAACCCGGGTGATTTTTTTTCCTTTTTTTTATTTTATTTGCTTTATTTTTTTTTATTAAAATATTTTTTATTCAACATCTTCTATTTCACTTTTCTATTTTCCTTTCTCTTATTAATTTACTTTTGTTTAATTGAATTAAAATTGATTACACAATGATTCCATGTAAGGCTGCAGTAAGGACAACGTGAGTTCGAACCCGAGTGATTTTTTTTTTCCTTTTTTTAGCTTCAATTTTTTTTTTTTATTAAAATATTTTTTATTCAACCTTTTTAATTTCACTTTTCTATTTTCCTTTATCCTATTTATTTACTTTTGTATAATTGAATTGAAACTGATTGCACAATGATTCTTTATAAGGCTTTAGGAGCATTCGTATATCAAATTCTGTTTGGACAACATTTGCTTAATATACAAATTTAATACCTCTTCATATCATCGGGCATTGGTGTAGCGGTCTAAAGAGTTGGCAAATGTAAGTAAAAATAATCTGTTTCTATCTATCACACGGACGGTCGTGGATTCAAATCCTGGCGCGGTTAGTTTTTTTCTTTTTTTTAACTTTATTGAAAACCCACTTACCGCAACATTACAAATAAGCGCTTTAAAAACCCTTTTCTGGTAAGGCTGCGGTAAGCTTTTTCTCGCTTACATCCTATGCCATGCAATGTTAAAAAGAAAGAATAGTTCTTACGGAGCGGAAGCGCTTATTGGTGAAAAGGATGCACTTCTGAAGGATTTTGGAAGCACTTCTTTTCCCCTTGGGGTTATTTGACTATATTGCAAACAGGTAAATGAAATAGTAGTATTTAGTCGTATGATATATAGTCTTATTTGTCTAGCTTACCGATGCTTAGTCTGAATATGACCACTAAATTACTCTATCGTTTCAGTATTTTGTGATATCCTTATCTATATATTTATAAGTAAATTAGCAAACGAATTCAGTTCAGTCTCCATTTCTATGCTCTTATTTGTAAGCAGGAGCAGTGCATAAAATTTTCTTGTTTCTAAAATTGGGCGGTGTCACGCCCCTAAATTAAAAAACACTCTCACTGCTAAAGTACTGCATCGATTTTTATGAAATTTGGTATAAAGATAGGAATATACGTAACAATAAGAAACGTTAACAAGATCATTATGTTTTTAAGTGGTTGTTGCCACTCCCCTTGATGAAAAAACGCTCGCTCAAAGCTAAATCACTACATCGATTTTTACGAAATTTGGTATGGAGATATGGTTAATACTAAGAAACGATAATTTTACCATTATGTTTTCAAGTGGCGGTTCCGCACCCCTTAATTGAAAAGCACTCTCAAGGCTAAACTGCTGCACCAATTATTATGAAATTTGGTATGGAGATGGGGTTAACACGAGGGAACGTTAATATGACCAATATGTTTTTAAGCGGGCGGTGGCAGGCCCCTTAAGAGATGGTTTATGATGAGAATTTGTTTTCTTAAGTTGGTGGGTGGTATTTTTAAAATCAAATCGGAATTTCGGTTTCGACAACAAGGCAAACTCTAGTTTGCGTAAAAGCTCAAAAAGTAAGGTGTTATGCTTATTTCGAGATCAGATAATAAGAAAGGTAAATTTTGATAATAAGTTAATCTGCTCTTTCAAAACGCTTTTAAAATTATGTATATCCACATCTTTTTTTTTCTTCGAATTTCACATTCTAAAATGAAATTTATTAGTTTTTTTTATATTTGAACTTGTTGGTCATATCTACATTCACCTTAATAACAAAATTAGTTTTAAGACAATTTGTGTATCAAGATAAAATGAAGCTAAAGTAAGAATACTTAAAGCTTTTAATGATTTATTATTTATATTATTGAAACACTTTGTCTTGTGTTGATCAGTGCTACGACCCTTAAAGTAAAAAATACAGAAACATTTCTACTCATAGGAGATTGATAGCTTAAGCTTACAGCTGTGTTCTCTTCAAAGTCAAATTGAGGTGGTCCAATTTCGGTCATAAGGCAAACTCTAGTATTAAGTAATCTTATTCTTTATACAAAACTACACTTTATACACTACACAAAAGACAAATCATTAGCCAAAAATTTTTCACTTCAATTGTCATCAATTTTCGATGCCAAATTTTTGACAGAAGTACCACTGTGCAGTAGCAATTAGGAAGCATTTTATATCAGGCAATTAAATTTTCAATAAATTTTTATTTATTGTTATCCAATTTTATTTATTTTTTTTTTTTAAAGATTCCTTAGGTGTAGGCGCAATGCACAGAAAGTCATCTTTTGTTTCGTATTAAAAATTCAAAGCAAAAAAAAAAAAAATACAATAAATTTAGCAATTTGCTTTTACCTTCAAATTGTCAACAAATCCGTATAATTTTTACTGAGATATTATTTATCTGTCTGGTTTTATAGCTATTTTTAGCTTGTCACGCGTGAAGTAACAAAAAACCCATGTATGTCTGACGCATATTGAACACGTTTTTGTCTTTCCACTAACAATAAATTCATCTGGCAACGCTCACGCATGTTGTTGCATTCTAAGTGCAATAACAGCAAAAGTCGAAAGCAAAAATTGCTTAAGACAAAGCTTAATATAGAAGTTGAAGCTACAGCAAATGTATGCACAATGCTGATAGCAGTAAAGGTGATTACAGCGGAGCAATTGAAAAAAGAAAAGCGTTTAATTTGCATAGGAATTTCAATACTCAAGACAAGGTGCTAATGGGCTTGGCGCTTAGAGTTATTTGGTTTTTCCATTAAAACTCCAACAAATTTGGTTATAATTGAGCGAAAATTTAGCTTATTGGAAAGTTGAAAACATTTTTCATAAAGACATCAAAAGAGAAATCTCAGAATGAAATATTTTCCAAGTATATGTCCCGAACAAAAGATATATTTTTTTAATAAAAGAAAAATGTTTTAATTGGAAATGCTTGCTTGAATCGATAAAACCAAACATTCAGTTGAGTGTCTACAAGTGATGGCATCCAGCCCTGCACATCAGCCATAAGTACATATCAAATACATAAGTAGTGTAGCTTTACTCCACGCACAGCATCAATAAGGAAGAAGGATATCGTATAAAAGAGCAGTAAAACCACAACGTTAAATGAAAAGTCAATTTGATTATGCGCATCATAAACAAATACGCATTAAAGTAACCTGAGCACATCAATGTCAGGAATTAAGTTTTTTTCCTCATTACCTTAAGCGGATTACATTGAACTTAAGTTGAAAATTTATGTCGGGGTATGTTGAAAACAAAGTTATAAATTACTGATGGAGTGGACAGCGTTGGCATTTGCAATTTATAAAGTTATTTATGTATGTTGGAGCAACATCAATGGCAATTAGCAGGATATGTATGAGGAATTACGTAGGTAAGTACAGAAATATATGAAAATACAGGACTTTCAACAGAACCCAAAATTGGCAGGAAGATGATTTTAAAAAGCGCCTTAAGATATGCAACATGAAATATTGAAAAGCTCTTGATGAAACTAAGCGTATGATATGCTGAATTTATAGATTTTTTGTAGCATATTTTTAGGCAGGGCATTAAGTATTTCACTCTAGTTCTGCATATCTATGTATGGGCGTTTCCATAGTAACGGGTGCGACAGCTTAAGAAAAATTTTTAAAATTAAAGTAGAATCAAGATAAATACGCCAGAAAAGTGCATTAACTTTAAAAGTGTCAACTATATTGATCTTGTCAACAAATAGAATTATTTAAAAAAAGTTCAATTGCAATGCTTTTTTGTACTAAATAAATAGATGGTAACGGATGCAGTTACAAATATGCTATTTTCGTTTTATGAGATTTGATCGCTCAGATTTGTAAAATTTTGCATGAAACTGTAAAAAGACAACTTTTAAATTAATTCTTTGTAATATTTTGTACAAGAGTTTTCTTACTTTACTGCATTATGAGATAAATAAAATCAAAAACATAAGCTTTATAAAAAGGAACGGATGTGACAGCAAAAAAGTAACGGGTGAGACATCGTTAAAAAAAAAAAATAATATGTTAAATTATATCCATTGTATTTAACATTACTAAAAAGAAAGTACTTATGAAAAAATTCAAGAAAGTGGGCAGGGATTTTTTCTAAATTTTTTTAAGGAACTTTAGAGGTCACTCAAGGTCGATTTATGCAAAATCTCGGTTTGATGCGGTGTTTATTTTAATACGATCTCAAAAAAGCTGGCAATGAGTCGGACGATATATCAAACTTTTTGTCTTTAATCAATGGTTTTTAGTTTCAAATAGGCATATAACAGTGTAACTCAAGTGTCCCAAAAACTACTGCTTATAGGGACAGAAAACTACAAAATACACCAGATTCAAAGAGATTTTTTTTAAATAAAAATCCATTTAATCTTTCCTTGATGTAGCAGATGCATGTGTTTTTTATATTTTAAGCATTAAAATTTAATAAAAATGTTGATTCAATTTTTGAGTTGTATGATTTTGTGAAAATACCCGTATATAAAATTACGGAGATACAACAAAAAAAAAAAAAAAAAAAAATATAAAAAAACAGGAAAATAAATAAAATTAGAGGATAATTTAAAAAAACCGCCTAGAAATATGCAACATGAAATATTGAAAAACTTTTGTTGAAATTTCGTTTATGATATGCGTAATTTATATATTACTTGTTGCATACCTTTAGGCAGCTCATAGTTATTCTCTTGTTTATATTATTTGCGTATATTATAGTTCATTTAATTCAAATCAAAACCAAAATTTTACACTCACCTTGCCATCTAACGTTGCCTCCTCAGGCAATCCATTCGTAGTATAATTTCCGCTATCGCCCTGTTGTACATAATTCGATTGTGCCAGTGTTGTGTCGAATACGCACCACAATGCCAGCACTGACAACACAAATGCTTTGCTGCGCATTTTTGTTGTTACACCTTGGCCGTTCAACTTTTTCGCTCCCAACTGGTGATGTCTATGGTGTTGCAGAAATTTTAACATCTGAAAGATAAAAAACGAAAATGTCTACATAAATAAAAATGCAAAAACCAAAAGGTAACAAAAAACAGGAAATGCATAGAGTTTAACATTAAGTGAAGTAAATTATTTGAGTTATACAAAGAGCGCGAGTCAGGAGACCAATGTTATCTACATATGTTCCTGGCTGGCATCATTAAAAGTTATGTTAACTAGGGATCGACTAAACAAACACTAAAAAGAGAACTTAAAATATAAAATTAATGTTTCTTCACGAACTCTGAATGTCTAAGGATGCGTTGCTTGGGTTTTTATGATTGCAATCCAATTGGTGCATCAAGTAATCGCATGATATCTATTTGAATTATGTGCCGTATAATTAAGTTGCTCCAAGGCTGCATCTGTGCCATCATAAATTTTGAGAAAAACATTCATGTGTGGTTTTCAATGCAAACTACTAACTTGTGTTTTGAAAAGATCTTTACCAGGTACCTACTACTTTTGCTAATTTCACTCAACTTTTGTCTTCTATTCAATCAGTGGAAAAATGACAAAAAAATTAGTCAGTTTAGATGCTAAGTCCAGGCAAGTGATATTAATAAAAAGTTTGCTGAGCTAGTTATGCATAGATTCTCTTTTAAAAAAACCAATTCGAAATGCGTATATACTCAGGTCTTGAAAGAAAAATGATTTGCTATCGCTTCCACTGTACCATGTGGAAAGCATTTTCACAAAAATGGCTTACCAACACAGAGCTTTTGCTTATGAACAGCTTAGAAATGGATAAGGATACTCTCAAAAAACGCCGCAAGTTCTTAAGTGGTCTTTAGAGAAAGAAAACCAAGTTTTAAGAAAATCGTGGAAAGAGATAAAAGTCCCGATAAGCATTGCATGAGAAAGAGAAACTTCATTTTGGTCATTTCTTCCCTCTATAACTAAATCAGATTATAGAATTTTCTACACAGAAAAAACAACATTGTCAAAAGTGGAAGAAATGTAGTGATTTTGAGCATGGCTCGCTCGTAGCTGTTTTAACAACGCTCGTTGCTAAATCAGTTTCAACTACGTTCGTGAGTGATTTAACAACGCGCGTTGCTAAATAATATACGAATAAAAATAAATTTTTTTATTGTTTTTTCAATTCTAATTTTTTCCAGTCAACAACAATAAAACTGATATTATTTTCTTTTTTAATTTTAAATTTTTGCATTAAATAAACCTGCCGTATTTTAGATGCGGACGTTAACGAACTCAGCCTCTACCATCATTATTGTGAGGTTGACTGAAAGTCTATTTGTTTTGAAATTCGCTTCCACCACGTTCGTAAGTGTTTTGACTACGTTTCGTGTTGTTTCGACTACGTTTCTTTGCTGATTTGGACTTAACAACGCTTGGCAACCAGCGTTGGTAAATAAATTTCAACCACGTTCATGAATGATTTAGCAACGCACTATACAAATATTATATTGCAGTGCTGTTAAATCCAAACAGCAACGAAACGTAGTTAAAACACTCACTAACGTGGTGGAAACTCATTTAGCAACGCAAGTCATCCTTTTTTTCTTCGCTCTGTATAGTGTCTTATTGCAAAACAAAAACTATATCGCAAATAAAAGTTATATTTAAACATGTCACAAAAATATATGAAAATTTTTTACTTGATAATCAACATCCTTCAGGTATTTTTGTTTATATCCAAAAAATTCTAAGAAACTTGGCAATAGTTAAATGTAAAACTTATTCTAAGTAAAAATATCCTTGGGCATTTCTCTTTATGCCCAAATATTCTGCGAAAATTCGTTAAAGTTAAGTAAGCAACCTAATTCAAGGTCAAAAAATATCCTGTGGTCATATTTGTTCATGCCCAAAAATTTTGCGGAATTTCATTAAAATTAAATGCGAAACTTCATTTGAAGTCAACAAAAAACATAAAAAAAAATTGTTCCAAATATTTTTGTACTTTAGTGCAGTAAATTTAAATATTTAAAAGGAAAAAATTGCTGCATCCTTGATACTTGGCTTAGCTGTTAATTGAGCTATATTTATTGTACGAAAAAAAAGTCCACCGTTCAAAGAGAGGTCAAACCCCCTTTTTAAGGGCTCAAAGGTCAAAAAATCCGTTTTCGACGAAAACTAAAAAAAAAAAAAAATTGCATCAATCGATGTGAAAAGGTCAAAAATATATTTTGGACATGCCTAGAGATGCCTCCGAACCCTCTAAATTACATTTTTGTGACCATTTTTGAAATAAAATTTTATTCTATCTATGAGGAAAGGTCAAAAATAAATTTTGAACATGAGACAATTTTCCGACCTCTCTATGAGATCATTTTGGGCCCAATTTATTGCACCAATCGATTAAAAAAGTTCGAAAATATATTTTGGACATGATAAGATGTGGTTCCGGTTCCACTAAGTAACCATTTCCGGCCAATTTTTGTAAAAAATTAATTATTACACCAATCAATGGCGGTGGGTCGACATGACCGGAGTATGACAATGAAAAACTTTTATAAAAAACTATAAAAAATTTTATGTAAAAACATTTAAGAAAAAAAAACTGTTATAAAAGTTTTTTTTTTGATTTATTTTTTGATTTCAAAAAGCTTAAAATTTTTTGTTAACTTTTTCTTATCTTCATAAGTGATTTAAAAGTATAAAGCTTGACAGGGTGATCCCAAATCCAAAAAATTGTGTCTTTTTTTTAACTAATTATCAGTAGATTTTATCTCGAATACTGTTACATAAACGGTATAAAGCGTCTTCGTAGCAAGTGTAACAGATCCTTAGCTTTTAAGAAATGTCAAGAAATTTTCGATTCACCGGTTTATTTTCCTACAGGGTGCTTTGATAAAATGGGACACTCGTGTCCCGTTGGTCTTTAAAGCTAAAAAATTATGTACTTTTTTTCGCTAAAATTTCTTACTTTTTTTTTTTTTACATAAAATAGGTACTGAATATTGATCCAAATTTTGTTATTTTGTTGAACAAAAATACTTAGTCCAAAAAAGCTGAAAAAAACGAATTCTTGTGTTTTTGTACTCTTTTGCCTATAACTTTTTTAGGATCAGAGATAAGTAAAGATATTGCACAATATGAAAGAGTATATATATATATATATTATATATAATATTTTCTTAAAAATGACTTACTAAAAAATTTTTTATGTTAAAAATTTACCGAAATATGGACAATAGAATTTGGAAATTTTCTTTATGCGGTCGGAAAAACGGTTTTGACTCAAAACCAAGGCATCTTACGAAAAAAGTGTATATGGCAAAAAATGCTTAAAATCATAAGTGTGTTACTTAATGACATTTAGGTATTGAAAATTAATTTTTAATTGAACTTTTAGTCATTGCAAAGATCGATTTACATATAAATCTATCAATGCATTTTCTAACACTTAATTATGACAAATTAAAGAACGGATTAAAAATACGGCTATAGTGACATATGTTTCGTCTTTTGTCACAATGACTCATCAGACTATTTTTGTTGTAATTATAATTATTAGTCCAGGCAAATTAGCATTTGAAATAACAATAATTAGGACAAGGCTGAAAATCGGTATAGACCTTAGATGCACCATTACAAGTAAACTGTCAAAAGTCTCCATTGATCCCATGTGAGATGAAAAAATTATTCAAGGTCAAATGTCACAAAAAATAGCCTGCGGTAGCCTCTAGAAAAAAATGTTCCTCCGCAATTTTATAGCTAATAAAATTTCCTATAAAAATGGTCTGCGAATTGATTTCAAGCGATTTATAGCTTAGAAGATATTCTAATTTAAATTGCAGCAAAAACTATTAAAATGAGCGTGTCGACTATGAGCGCGCATAGTGATGTGTTGAGCTTTAAATTTAATTAACTCATGAACGGTGAGCTACACGTAAAAAGTGAAAATATTGTTTAAAGGGAAGTGCTTGCTTTATAAAGTGCATGATAGTTTTCTTTCGTGTGACTAATAGTTTAGGAGATATTTTTTGACAATCCCAAAATTTAGAAAAAAACAGTTTTTGCAAAATATCTCGGAAACGATGTGCCCTAGGAAACATTTTTTTCATCCATTTTGTAGTACATACATGCAATTCCCTGTGGTAGTCCCCACGAACACTTTTTTCGTCTGACTTACCGTTCATGAGATATCGTGATTTGAAAATCATTCGAAAATCAACTTTCAAATTATTTTACAATGCACACTCGTATGCCGCAAGGTCTTTGCTTTGCCCTTGCTGCGTCGACTGCACACATTATCGTTTTCAGGGCTGTCACATGGTATTTTTTTAAGTAATGCTTAAAGCATAAAGTATCTAAGGTCTGTACCAATTTTCAGCTTTGTCCTAATTATTGTTATTTAACATCAATTTTTATGCTAATTTGCCTGGGCTGTATATTTATTTTACTAAATTAATTATAATTGAAAAATTGCAAGTTGAAAAACTTTTTGTGTTTCGATCTGGGCGGGAGTTGAACCAGGGACCTTCCAGTTGGCAGTACAAGTCGTTAAACAATGCACCAGCCTTGCCCGGCTGCGAAGCCGACTTTTGCCAGTTTTGTTTGTGTATTAATACGTGAGCCTTGTGATGTCATAATTGTTGTTTGTGTTATTTATTGATATATGGCATAGCTATTCCATTGGAATTAGATTCAATACCGATTGGTCGGTGGCATGTGTTGCCACCTTATCAGCGCGTGTTCTCCCAAATAACTTTAAGTGTGTTACTTATTGACTTAATGTTACTTTTTCTTTAAGTTTTGAAAAATAATAGAATGTCCCCCAAAAATTATGAAAAAAGTCATAATATTCCTTGAGCAATTTTAAGTATTTCTTGCCATATTCTTTTTTTTCGTAAGACGCCTTGGTTCTGAATTAAAACCGTTCTTCCGACCACCACATAAACAAAATTTTTATGTTTGAGTGGCCATATTTCAGTCAACTTTTCTCTACATTGCTTTCGATGGAAAATTTTATTTTCTACAAAAAGTTTTCTAAAAAAAATATCGAAGTTTTGCTTCGTTCGCTAGATATTTTGCAAAAACTATAAAGGGCGCATTTCCCTTCCTCCACCCGATTTCCACCCTCTATTTTAATAGTACTCGGCGTTTTTTCATATTTAATGACCAATTTTAGTAATAAAAACCAGTGAACGTCTTTCATCCTTTTTAGCATATCTTTTACGACTTAATCAATAGACTAGATTGGCCCTATACTCCTCCTAAGAGTTAAAGGAGAAAACATACAATAGTCTAGATGTCACCGGAGGTCGAAATGAATTAAGTATTGAAATCTATAAAAGAACATAGACAGTAAAGTAAAATTTTTATTTTCAATTATAGTTAAAAAAATTAATTGTTTTAATGGTGCCCATAGCAACTGTGGCTAATTATTTTCATGCATTTTACATGCAACATAAATTTTTTATGTTTCTTGGTTGTGCAGCGGTGCTTTTTGTGGTTTTTGTGTTTACTGCCATCATGTGAGTGGCATTTTCTTTTTTTTTTCAGTTTTATTGTTGGCTAGTTAATGGCAGCTTTAAATAATGCTGTGGCTATCCGTTGTGGTCTCAAAGGTGGAATTTCAAATTCGCATATAAAAAATACAAGAGCTTGTAAATCATTTTGTTTCGAATTTGTAAATCTTACGTACATTCTATTTATAAACAAATGTTGATTTAAAATATGCATAAAAAAGTAAAATATTTATGACGCAATTAAATTTATTTGCTATAAATTAATACACATACACATTAATACAATATTACACATTTGAAGGCGTGATAGCACAAAATTGCCTAGCAAAGTTTGACAGAATAATTGCTAAAACAAATCATACTGACATAAAACACACATACCATTAAATTCTATGACAGTTAAGTGCAATCGAGCATGCGAAAAAATTAACCCAATTTTAAGAAAACTCCATTAGATAGTAGAGCCCAACCATGTGTGACATCTGGTCAATATTGAATATTTGCGGGCCGGCCGCCACAAAGTCAGCTGGGCGCTTGCGTGTGGTCAGCTGTAAGGCAGCACGATTTTGTGCCAGTAAGGAAAAATAAAGTCTTTTGGAAAAGGAATTTTACTCATTGTCAGTTACAGTAAAAAACCTAAAAGCAAAGATTTACTTTTTTATGGAAAACTTTTGTTGCAGCTGCAAAAATTAGCGTTTCAATGCAGCTGAAAATTGAGACAGCAATAAAAAATTCACGAAACCTTAGATGCCTGCGGCTCTGAACTGAGCAAATGTAAATTGCACGCTTCAGCGCATAGATACAGATGTGGATGAAAATACGGCAAGTTATAGAAAAATTTTAGTAACAGTTGTATTTGCAAAGCAAGGAAAAATCTAAGTGAGAATTCAACAAAAGTTCTATAAAACCATTGCAAATTTGTTACCTTTATGGAAACCTATATCTAGCGGTAAGTTTAACCAATTTTGTTGTGCTTATCATCAACATTGCATTGCAATTGTAACCTACTTTTTTGAAATAAAATTACGTTTAATCAAACGAAATGCTTTTGAAAATTGTGAAAATATTCCAAGCAAAAATAAGAATTTGTAAAACTTTCACCGAAAATTGTCTTCAACCATTTTCATAGATAAACAACAAAACGTCGTAATTGCATTTGCAATGTTGGGGGATACTTAAGTGACTTTGATCTCATTTTGTTTGTGCTATCACAAACATGTTTTTGTTGTTGTTGCTACTGCTACTACTGTTGCCAATTGCAATGAATTTAGTTAGCTAACGAAATTTGCTACATTTTGTGTGCAACAGTTTTGCTCTATGAATGGGGCAGTTGTGTAGTTGAACGTCATCGAAGGCAGGGTATTTGTTTTTACAAATGGCCCACAAATGCTGCAATTTTCTTGTTATGTATTATTTTTCCTCAATTTATATTTTTATACTGCGCAGTGGGAAAAACTATGATTTTTTTGATATAAATATTTTCTCAGTTTTTTGTATTTTTCTAGTTCTAAAACGCACGCGTTTTTGAATAGATTTCAAATCTGTAAAATAAATTTCTGTAGTAGCAAGAAAAAAAGCAAATGAAGGGTAAATGTTGAGAAAAAAGGGAAGAAACAACTTTCATTATTCCGCTTATGACATTTATAGATCTATTCCGGCTAGGACGGCAGAAAGTCTTTCGCAAGACATTTCAGCAACAATTTCTAAGAGTTTTGAAGATTTTCTAAGACTTTCGGTATTCCATCGCATCGTTTTTAATAATTTCTAGACAAAACAATTAAAATAAACAAACAAAATTTTTCTTAATCCTTCACTTTTTCATATAAACAAAAATCTGACATCGAGCAAATAGCTCTAAGACCTCCTAGGTAGCAAGTCTTAAAAATCGTCTTTATAAAGACAAAAAAGAGCATTCTAACTGCCACCATAACATCTTAAGTACGACTTTTGCCTTAGTTAAGACTGTGGTGAGCTGTTTGATAGCTCTAAGACGATTGCCGGAATAGCCCTGTTACTGTGAAAAACAAATCTTTTTTGGCCGGTGGAGACGGCTAGGATTTAAAGATTATATGTATAAATCTCGTCACAGCTAAATCTTCCGTGGAAACGTAGTAATAATACATTGTCGCCTGAATATTGTTTTGCTGTAAGCGCCAATTTTAAATTTTTCGAAAATCGTAGACAAAAGAATACTAGATTACAATAAAATGATCCATGGCCTACTTTTTTGATCTTCCAAAATGTTCTCCTCTTTTTAAATCCAAATAACTTTTTATATGAACGCAAAATCAAAATGGTATCTCTAATAGTTTTCATAAACTCTAAACTCTTAAAAATACTGTCTTTGTTTTGTCTTCTTTCCACAAAAATATTTTAGAAGATTTAAAAGTAGGACATGTAAGTTTATATAATATATGGCTTTCTTTCCAAGAAACATATTTTGGAAGACCAAGAAAGTAGGCCATGAAATGTTTTTTGCAATCTCAATTCTAAAACAAATACTTTTTGCCAAATAAAAACAAAATTTCCTCTTGCTTTTATCCTAATTTAATATCTTTCCAAATTAGGTCCGAAGGTAATGGACAATTTAATGAAGGAGTATTTGCCATTATTTGTCGATTTTCTTCAATGATAACATTATTCCAAAATCGATCTAAAATGTTTGTTGCTTCATTTCGGAATAACTTGCTCATAGAATTCACATTTTCAGAATACTGTGCAGAGTCAATGCATCTGCAGTTACGCCAACGTGGAAACTCACATTTTTACTTTGTAAAGTTTTTCTCTTTCTATGCTACTTTTGTTATTGTTTTTATTACTGTTTTGCATGGGTTGTTAACTTGGCTAAGCCAACTTTAAAGTAGAATCCACTTACTGACTGACTGGGCAGTTGCGATTAGCACACAGCTTTGGCAGTGAGTGAGTGCGCCGTATTTGCATGGAAAATCGCAATAAAACGAGTTTACATTTTTCACATCATCGCCTTTGCTTCCTTACTGCTGTGTAAATACGTATCTACTATCTATGCTACATTTTGAAGAGGTTTCCATTTTATTTCCCTGTGTTTGATTAAATTGATGTTGGAAGACAGTCGCGGTCAATTGACATGAGGGAAGCTTTGAGCTCATCTAAGTGGAAAGTAAATTAAATTTAGATTGATTTTAACTCTCAAGCAATGACGATTTTCATGCAGGCAGGGCGGTTGACATGGTTTACAGAAATGGTCACCCTTGTCGATGTATAATAATGTTAGCAAATATTTCTCTTTCTCAAGCTCTTACTGAGATCATAGAGCCTGAATGCCAAATGTTCTCATATAACTAAAATTTTTCACTAAAAGAAGTAAGTTATTAAGTACACCCTCATTATTTTTGGCTGTATAAATGTTAAAATAAAAAATCTCATGAGATTGAAAATAGCAGACACATTTTTTGTATTAGGTATAAAACATTTAATCATTTGTGATTTTTTAATGATTTGTTATTAAATATTGCATGAAATAAAAAATCGCACGCAATAAAAAACTCGCATGCTACAAACACTCTTAAGTGTCAAAAACGTAAAATTTTTGCATAAAAAACCCCCCAAAAAAAAACAATCAGGACAAAATTTATCGTTGTAGAAAAACTTGCATGCGATAAAAAAACCCGAATGTGCGAAATTTCGTAGGATTGCTGCAAACACAATAGCAAAATTTGAAAAACAAAAATCTGGATTTTAGACAAAATTACAAAAATAAAAAATCGCATGAGATGAAAAATAGCAAGTACATTTTTAGTATTATAAAGCATATAATCATTTGTGATTTTTTAGTGTTTTTTTTTTTTTTAAATTGCATGAAATAAAAAATCGCACACAATAAAAAATTCGCATGGTTCAAAACACTCTTAAGTGTCAAAAACGTAAAAGCTTATGGCGAAAATATTCAAAAATTTTAGCATGAAAGTTCACAAAAATAAATCAACATGTGACAAAATCTATCGTTGTAGAAAAACTTGTGTGCGATAAAAAAACCCGAATGTGCGAAAATTTCGTATCTTGCTGCAAACACTAGGAAATGATGGCTTCAGTCAAATTATCCATTGAATACCAAATCTAACATTACAGCAATGAGTCGCTATGCTAATGAGAAAAAAAGCATGCGATTTAAAAGCCGCAATAGATTTATCAGGCTTGTGAAACTTTTTAGTTCCGTCATACTTTTTATTCAAGTAAAAAGCATTTAAAATAATTTATGAAGCGTAAGCACGTAGCAAAGCAGCTGTCCTAAAACTCTATAGTGATTGCTCTTAATATTGCTCTAAAATCAACCAAAAAGTAACATGTTACAAAAAATTTCTCATGCGAATAAGTACAGATTGCAAACAGTTTTTCAATCTTGTGAAACATTTCAGTAGTTTACTACTATTTGAATCAAACACACATAATAGTTAACTATTATTACTTTTTTACTTTTCTAAATGGATTTGAATTGCTTAGACTTAGACTTTCAGTCAGTATTTTTCATACAAAAAGTTTTCGATTTTAAAATCGCATGCGATAAATATCTGGAAATTTTCTACTTTTCTAAATTGATTTGGATTGCTTGGACTTAGACTTTCAGTCGGCATTTTTTGATCAAATTTTTAATCGAAATATTTTTGGACTTTGTAGCGCCAACTACGTGTACTACAAGTTTATTTTCATCGCATCAATATATCTGTGTGCTGTTGCTCATTTCACCTGAAATTAACTATATTTTCAGCTAAATAGCATCACCTGTGTTACATGGCTTCCCTTTCCTATGTTTTTATTGAATTTTCATTCAGGTTTGTTACTAGTAGCCTATTTACTGTTTTTCATGCAACATTGCTATTGCAACACCATTGTAACCGTACAAGTTGTGGACGGAAATTGGAAAAACTTTGTGAACAACAACAACAACAACAACATCAACAAGTTGTCAAGTGTTTAAAAAAGGAAAATGTGCAATAAAGCAGAAAAACTGTATTAAAATAAAGCTTGAAAACATTGAATTCTCTCTATTACGCCATTTTCGCGATTTTCTCACTACTGACATAACTTCCGCTAGGTATGCTGTAACAAAATAAAACAAAAAAAAAACCCTATTAAAAGTTACAAATTTAATAAAGAAAAATGAATTTGAACTTTTCATCAAATTGATAGCAATAAAAAGTTTCCCTAATTTTGAATTTATGCTTTAGACTCAGCGCACACCGCACAGTGGTATTTTGATGAAAAAAAAGCCATTTTTCGATAACTAAATTTCAAAAATCTAATGATGCAGTTTTATAGAGAAATGTTGTAACAAACATCTTTGCTTAAATTTTCAGTATCAATCAGTTTGGTATAAAATTTCCCTTTTTGCAAAATAGTTGCATGGTCACCTTATGATCATGTTACATGCATATGCCAATGAAGATTTCGTATGCGCATGTATTAGTACATATGCAAATCTTCATATAATTTTTTTGCAATAGCAAATTGCATTTATAAAAACTGATCAACAGTTAATTCTTTTTGCTTAAAAGAATTCATATGATTTTACGAAGTACCAACTTAAATATTTTTTTTTAACTTTTAAAACTGGTATGTTAATCAGTCTTTCTTCATCAAAAATTCAACCAGTGAAGATCAAAGAAAAAGTGATTATTGAAAATTTAAAAATTTGTGAGTTATATATGTGGTATATTGGAAAAGTCCATTTTCCTTAAAACTGTTCCTGTTTAGTTTTTTTAACAAAACCATTTAATTTGCTGCATAAAAATTTTTCCTGGAAAAGAATTCTCAAAACTGGATTTTGGCAGAGAAAATCCTTGACAAAATTTTATTATTTCGTACACGCACGAATCTTTGGAAGAAGGTAATAAAAATTTTCCATATAAAATAATTTCCTAGAAATTAAATTTTGGTTAAAATTATAGATTCGTGCATAAATTTTTAGTAAAAGGCTCAAAAACCTATGCCTACTATTTTTCATTTGCTACATGTGCTCATAATCCGAAGAATAATTTCGAAGAGATCCAAGCCCCAGTTAGCTTTATTGCCTGCCGATAGGGTTAAGACTCTAAATTTTACATCATCTTCTTATTCTCCCAGTACAGTAATTCAGTGGCATCGAAACGAAGAAACGGTGTAATCAGACGGACAGGTTGCGCATTGCCGCAAATAAGTATATATTTTGCATAATTTTTGAAAAGAAAAATACGGCATTCCATGGTAAAATTTTCTTAAAAAAATACACAAAAAAAATAATTTGAATTTGCCTAAATTTAAGTAAAATTTAAACTATTAGCAGTGAGATCTTTAAAGTGAAAAAATTAAAAAATTTCTTGAAAACTGAATGATTGCAAGTAAATGAACTAAATTTTTCATCAAAAGTAAAATATAATTGAAACTAATGTGAAAGTTAAAATTAACCTAGTGATTAAGTGTACCTTCAGAGACATTGATTTTGTTATTTTTTTTTAAGTAAAATCCATTAATGTTGCAATTAAAACTTCCTTTTTTAAGTGCATGAATTTTGATATGCCAAAACAAAACGAAATTTAAATTATCTTAGTTAAAAAAAAATAAAAATAAAAAAAATAATAAAAATCATCCATCCTCATTCTTAATAAAGTTGCAAACTAAAGAAGTTGGATAAAGAATATAAAGATATTAAAAAAGAACAAAATCAATCGATCTAAAAATCAAATGTAATTAAACTTAAAATTTCTATAACGTGACCCTAAAAAATTCTATAGCAACACAACCAAAACAACAGTCCCCAGCAACAACGTGCAAGGCCTTACACCAAGTTCTGGAACCAACGTGAGTGAATTGTTTAATAGTTCTTTTTAACTTTAATTTACGGGATCTATCTTTGTACCAATTTACGATATTGCGTGGGAGTAATCGAAAGCTTGGATAAAAGTATTTAGAGAGCCTGATCTCAAGATCAGTCGAAAAGCTTTCGATTATCGTTTCACAAAAAAAAAAAAAAAACTTTTACATCTCTTTTTGTTTTGATTATGGCTTTGTTCTCTGTACTCCTATGCTAGAGTTTGATGAAAAGTTTGTATGTATATTAACAAAAATAAAAGTCAATGACTACATATTAAATTAAAATATGTACATACACTAAGCACTAAGGAGTATACAGAGCAAGCGATCTTGATTTGAACCAGAAATTAATTTCATGTTATTGGTAAAAAGATACACCCGATGTTGATTTAAATTATTTATGGTCACATATCGAATTTAATTAATGATACTTTTTATGATAAGGATAACATAATTTGATTTATATATATATGGAGTTACATCTGGATAACCTCCAATAAGCCAATTTTTTTTTTTCTCATTTTGTTTGTTTTCCTTTTAAATTGTGCAAATTTAATGAAACTTTAAATTTTGAAATTGAATCTCTCGAATTATGAATTGGTTCAAAATAAATTCTTGAATTATAATAGAAGATCTAATCATGTGTTACTAAATTTTCTAATTTCCTTGTGGTAATGGGACTATAGAAGTAAACTTGTGAGAATATGGGATCCTGTTAGAAAGCTTCTCGCGCACCAGGATCATTTGGATGGGTGGGTTAAGATGCGTATATCTCTGAAATATCTAAGAGATGATAAAGGTTAAAATAGATTTCCGTTTCATTCTTTCGAATTTTATTCTTCTGGTTTTGATTTCTAGTTTGTTTTAGTTTCTTTTCGATTAAAGTGGCACTTAGGGACTCTATAAAAGTAAAAGTAAATGTAACTAAGGTTTTTCGGTGATAGCAAGAGCCAACGAACCCCCCCAGCCGACTGTTCGCTTGTGATGTCAATGGGTCCCGAATCGGTCTTTTATCCCATACCAGAGACTTCTCGTCTTTTATACAAAAAAATGCGTTTTTGTAAGCATGTTGTGAAATCCTGGCCTTAGATTACCGTGCATCATTACCGTGGAGATAAAATTTAGAAATATTGCCTTGGCGTTTGTTCGCCTTTAGAAAACTTATAAGTTTCACCACTGGTACCTGCGCGTACATTACAATGTTGAAGGTGCTGTCAAGACCTTATTTAAAAAATCATATTTTGTCTGCTAAAAAATAGATCGAATTCACTTTAAGATTTTTCGATTGAATTGGATTAACTTTTTCATGCAACTCAGTGGTGTTCTTTTATAAATTATTTTCGTTTTAGATATTTTTACTGCATTTTTTATTAAAACAATTATCGAACAAAGGTCAAAATTTGACCACAACTGTAATTAATAATTTTGGTACTTTTTGGTCAGTCTTAGTACTTTTTTTGCTATTTGGTACAAAATAGAAATGCTCATTTATCATCCCTGGCACAATGATAAGAGTAAATGAAAAGAAAACAAAAAATATGAAGTCAGTGACAGTCAGCTTTTGTCTTTCTCCTTGTGCTGTAATCTCTATTCAGCGTATTTTTTCGTTGTTAATATTAAAAGTCATATAACTAAATCTTTCTTAATGGCAAAATATTAAAATAATTTTAACTTTGTGCACATTTACACACAAACACCTTTCTAATGGTGTATAATCCAAAGTCGTGCTTCATTTCTAACATAGCAAAAAAGGTAGGACAAATTTTTGTCTTGCATATTAATGTATAGATGAACATAGTGTTTTGTTATTAATTTAAAGAAAAACTTATTTGAAATACATAAATAGTTTAAACGATATGCGAGAATAAAAATAATTCTATAAAATGCAGCGTTTTTGCCATTTTCCTTAAAAAATTACTAAGTTAGCAACGTCTGGCGATGTTTTCTTACTTTAAAAAAATGAAAGCTGCGAATCTATTCTATCAATTTAAGTCAATGGGAGTATATGCGAGGTGTCACACCCTCTTTCTTGAATATATAGTTTTTAATGTCTGAGTGAAATTTGGTTAGGTTATCTCAAAAAACTCTTTCAGTATAATATTTTGAAAGTTTTGCTTGTATGGAAAGTGCCACGGCCTCTTGCTTGAGTTTGTCTAGTTTTAACTTAGAGCGTGCATTTATAATCGTTAGTAATTGAGTGAAATTTAGTTGGACTATCTCAAATAACTCTTTCAGTGTAGTATTTTGAAAGTTTTGCTTGTATGGGAGGTGCCACGCCCCCTTGTCCAATTTTACCCAATTTTTGTTGAAAGCTTGCGTTTATAATTCTTAGTATCTGAGTCAAATTTGGTTTGACTATCTCAAAAAACGCTTTTTGAGTATATCGTTTTGAAGCTTTTCCTTATATGGGAGGTGCCACGCTCTCTTGTTCGAATTTGTCAAGTTTTTTCTCAGAGCTTGCGCTTACAACTCGTAGTACTTACGAATATTTTGGTTGCATTGTCGTGATATAGGAGTATTTTTCATTTTTATATATTTTTTGTATGGGCGGTAGGCGTACCCGCTAAAAAATTTTGCTCATTTCCAATCCCACGAGCTAACTTTGACGACGAAGGCAGTATACCGAATTTCATTGAATTATCTTGCTCAATTTTCCCAAAAAATATATTTCCACACACAGCCAGCCAGCCACCCAGCCAGATAGACGGACATGGCTATATCGACTCAGGAGTTGACGCTAATCAAGAATATATATACTTTTCCATATCTGCCACTCCTCCTTCTCTGCATTACAAACGGATCGACGAAGTGAATATATCCTGTGTGTAGGGTAAAAAAATCGTTAGCATATGTAGGCCATTTCGAAAATTCATAATTTTTCTGAAAAAGGTCATGTGATTTTCAATGCAAGTTTGCAGTGTTAGTAATTTATATGAAAATAATGTGTTGCATAACTTTACGGTTAAAGAATTTTAGTACATGTTTTATGGGCAGTAGGCGTCCACGTTGACGTACCATACAAATTTTCATTCTCATAAGAGCACTACTTTTTATTCCTAAACATATATATAGCCAGGTGCAGATAAAACGTTTTTCATTCATGAGACAAAAAATGTTACTACAAGTTTCGAAAACTTTGAATTTTTTACTTTTTATAAGAGAAAAAATCTAGATCTTTGGCAATCAGCATTCATTGCTGACATTGACACTTAACCGATTTTGCAATGGGCTATTAAGTGCAAGCTTACTACAACTTTAGTAAATCGACATTTTAACCCAGCCAACAAAGTACACATACATGCAAAGACAAACCATTAGCATTATCTTTGCAACATTAGGCATTCTAAGCGCTCAACACCGTAAGCGCTAGCTAGCAATTACGCGCATTGTCAAATCGTCAGTCCCCATGCCAAGGCGACGGCAACTTGACGCGCGCACAGCCCACAAGTAATTCATTGTTGCTGCTGCTGCAACACAATAGGCGTAACAAATGTCTGCAGACATTAACTGCACGCTGCCAGTGTAGAAGCACAAAATATCAACTCTCAACATTACACGTGTAGCCGAGTATAATTAATAACAAAACGCTTTCGATGCGTGTTTTCAGTTCGGTTATACGTTAACGACTGACTCCTTTTATTCATTTTCTTATATTTTCGAGTTTTTACAATTGTGTGTATCTATGCATAATGATAATTGACAATTAATTGGATAACCTAATGAATGAGTGAGACAGATATATACACTTAAACTTATGTTGCCACACTGCGATATTTATAATATCGATATGACAATGTTGCCAGAAGTTATTTAATGTTACGAATATTGGGTATTTATGATAACACTACTATAATATTAATGATACTTATAATGGGTGCTAATATAAATAAAGGGTAATAATATACATATATACATAATATACTACTACAATCGGCCATCCTGATTCGGAGAGCTCCTGATCTCCTTATCTTACAAAATATGCTTATTATTACGATTATTATCATCTTTTGATTTTCTCATTTGTATTAATCCATGGTCGAATATTTGCAGCAGCCCACACTCCGTTGTAAGGAATTCTTGACTGTTGAAAACCCTCCACATCACCCACTACATATCTATCATTGCGCAATACTTTTACTATTCTGTATGGGCCTTTAAATTTTGGTATTAATTTCTTGGACACTCCTGTATGTGAATCAAAATTTTTTATCATAATATAATCGTCTTTTCTATAATTTTGCGGTTTCTGTCGTTTGGAATCTACATATTTTTTGTTGTATAATTGACTTTTTTCTTGACATTGAACTGCTTTTTTTCTTATTTGCTCCAAATTGCTACAATTTGTTTCGCCTTTCAACTCTTCTAAGCTTTCCTTTAGCATATCTGCTACCTTTCCTCTCTGATCAACACCAAAAACCATTTTGCTAGGGTGTTGATTAATTGCTCTCTGATTTGTATTGTTTAAAGCATGCTCTACAGTTTCTACTACTACATCCCAATATAAACCTTTTTCTGGTTCAACCAATTTGGCTATCATCGGCCCTATACTTCTATTAATTCGTTCTACTTGCCCGTTAGCTTGAGGCGATCCAGTTGCTATTTTTATATGATTCACGTCGTTTTCTACTAAAAAATCTTCAAACTCTTTTGAAGTGAAGCAACTTCCTCTGTCAGACACTATACATTTGGGTCTACTGTACGCTCTAAAATAATCTTTAAGCGCCACAATCGCTTCTTTTGAATTTGTGGTTTTGGTTGTATAAAGTCGAACGAATTTAGTAAATGCATCTACAACGACAAGTATGTGTTTTTTTGCCCTACTTTTATCAACAGGTCCATAATGATCAATATGTATGACATCAAATGGTTTCGATCCTTTTGGTATATTGTGTAAAAATCCCTCATCTTTACCATGTTTCGTCGAGTAGACTATGCATTTAAGGCAATTTTTTATGTGTTGTCCTGCTTTCATTCTAACCTTTGGGAACCAGTAGCTTTTCGTTATCAGTTCTGTCATTTTGTCCATTCCTATGTGGCCTAACTCGTCATGGTATTTATACAACACATGGTCTTCCATTTCTTCAGGTACGTAGAATAAAAGAGAATTATCATCTCTTTTTCTGTATAGCACACCATTTCGCATTTCGTAGCATTTTTGTTCTGACTTTTGTAATCGTTCTCGCAAACTTTGTAATTTTTTATCTTTGCATTGGCAAATTGTTAAATTTTCTTCGAATGTGTTTGAGTCTATCGTTAAGATGTTTGTATTTCTACTTAATGCATCTACATGTTGCATTCTATTTCCTGCTCGGTGTTCCAATACGTAGTCATAGTTTTGTAACTCTAACGCCCAACGGGCGATTCTAGGATTTAATTCTTTTTTATTAAGCGTCATTGTCAAAGAATTACAATCTGTTATGATCTTAAACTTGATACCCTGCAAATATACCCGAAACCTTTGTAATGCATATATTATTGCTAAAGTCTCTAATTCAAAACTGTGATACTTTGACTCGGTTTCACTCGTTCGCTTTGAGAAATAAAATATGGGATGCTGCTTTCCGTCTTCTTTCTTTTGCATAAGAATAGCACCAAAACCTAAAGAACTTGCATCACAATGCAATTCAGTAGGATCATTAGGATTGTACAAAGCCAAAATTGGCGACTCTAACAGTTTTTGCTTAAGTGTTTCAAAAGATTCCAATTCCTCTGTTCCGAAACTAAACACTTTTTCTTTTTTAATCAAATCATATAAAGGCTTTGCTATAGCCGAAAAATCTTTAACAAATCGTCTAAAGTAGGAGCACAGGCCTAAAAAACTCTGTACTTCGTGTGTTTTAATTGGAACTGGAAAATTTTGTACTGCCTGTAGCCCTTTATCATCTGGTCTAATTCCTTTTCCTGATATAATATATCCCAAATATTTTACTTCTGAGTGTAGAAACTCACATTTGTCTAACCTTAGTTCTAATTTGTTTGCTACTAAGCGTTTGAAAACTTCTGTTAGTATCTCTATATGACTGACGATACTTTTCGTTGCTATCATTATATCATCAAGGTAAATTATTACTTTGTCTTCTTTGATCATATCAGAGAATATTTTATTAACATATCTTTGGAAAACCGAAGGTGCGTTTCGAAGCCCGAATGGCATTCGCAACCATTCGTACTGACCTACAGGAGTTGTGAAAGAGGTGTATTTGACTGAATCTTCATGCATATACACATGGAAAAAACCATTTTTTAAATCTAATTTGGTAAAAATACTTTTACCCGACAACTTATCTATCAGATCATCGATCAAGGGTATTGGATAATTGTCCTTTAACGTTCCTTTGTTAAGCGTTCGGTAGTCAACGCACATTCTCAAGTCACCGGTTTTCTTTTTCACTAGTACTATCGGAGAAACATATTCTGAATCGCTCGGTCTAATAAACCCTTTTTCTAAATATTCATCTATTAAATTTTGTAATTTCTGCTTTTCTGAGTATGATAAGCGCCGCGGGGGACAATGAAAAGGCTTTGAACTTTCAAGACTTAATTTCATCTCACACTTCACAGTCGGAACTGTGGGCTTTTCTGCTTCATAATAAAATCTTTTGAAAACATTATTTAATTGCTCTACAATAGCATAACTACAATTCGTTCCAATATTAAGGTTATAACTTTCATTTGATTCTGTACATTCTAGCGACAAAATGTTAAAACAATCATTTTCAATTTCATTTTTCCTTCCGTCATTAAATTGTGCTTGGTTTTCTTTCAAATAATCATTTTCATAGCAACAATTTGTTAAACAATCATTTTTAAAATTATAATTTTGCATGCAATTTTTTTTCACATAAGTGCAATCTTTTTTAAAGTGACTATCATTTGAAACGTTTTTAGACAAAATTTCACTTGTTAATTTGAATTCAAAAATATTCATAAAATCCCTACCAAGAACCACATCATAGCTCATCGACTCATTCGCCACAATCAGTAAATCAAAATAAAATTTTTGGTTGTTAGCAATGACGTAACTTTTTATTTTTCCAAAAACACTTAACCTACTTTTATTTAAACCAAAGTAATTGACATTTTCAAAGTCATTGTAATTAAAATTAAATTTTTCAAAACTTTCAAATTTGTTTTCAAGGCACGAAATTTTTACGAAACTGACTGGGCTACCCGAGTCTATGATGCATTCTGAAACCAAAAATGTATCAGCATTTTCACTAAAAAATATTTTAAAAATTCTTACATATTCTTCATTAGTTGATTGTGACAGCATTTTTCTATTGGGGCAAGTTGACACCCGATGCTCAGCACTTCCGCATCCATAGCAGGCTCCTACTGCTCTTTTCGGCTTACGGCATTCTGAAGCATAATGGCCTACTGAATTACAGTTGTAGCACCTTATATTAATTTCCTTAGCAGCACCAGCATCAGCGACAGAAGAAATATTGTTTCTACGTGGCTGTTTTATTTTTTCCTTCGGCGGTTGCACTTTAGAGAACGCTTGCAGCAACTGGTCCGTTGACTTGTAACATTGCATATATGCCTGATTCCGTAGTTGCTCGTCTGGAATTCCTTCTATTATATTGTCGATCAATTCGTCTTCTTCAACATGAATTTGGGACCCCAACATTATTTTTTCGTGGAAATATGATGCGAAACTTTCATTTGAAGACCACTTATATGCCTCAAACTTACGACGCAGTATCAATTTGTTACCAGTTGAATCAAAAGTAACAATAATTTTGGCGAGAAGCTCTTTGGCTGGAATGATTAAATAATCTACACTTGAATGCAGCCATATCTGCGCTCTGTCTTTTAATTTTGACATGATAAGCATGCGCATCATGTCGTCATTTAATTTGTAAACACGCACAATAGTTTCAAGTTGTGCAGCCCAAATATTTGCCGAAGTTTTCCCATCAAACGATGGCAGCATATCCATAAACATACTTAAAGACATATTGTTGGGAACACTGTAACTGTTTATATTTGGCGAAACATTTGTATTTGTTGACCTGTACAGCGACACCTCAGCCTTTAACAAATCATTTTCACGTTGAATCAAATCTAGTTGTCGTCTGATAGTTTTCAACTCGAAATTCAACACGCTGTTATTTTCAGCTACGTCACTTTTAATTTCGCCACTTTCGTTTTGGTTTCTATCATTTTCATGTTGCTCTGCTTTGCTTGTCTCGATTCCATTGTCACTCGTTTGTTCATCATTTTGTTGCTCGTTCGTTTTCGAATCGTTCATTTTAGTTTTTGCTTCGTCATTATCTTCGCTTTTAGTAGTCTCATCGTTGTTGGCGTCTATTTCAAAAATGTTTGATGCAATATGGCGTCGCTCAACTGGAACCCCTTCTATGCGTTGTACCAAATCAGCTTTGCTTCCACTTGAAGACAAATTCAAGCTGCGAAGCCAATGTTTCAGCTGCACGACCGTATATTTATCAGCATCAATCAAATTATCCATTTTTAAGATTTTGTTTTGCGTTGGTAAAGAATAAAAAAAAAATTTCACTCTGATCCCACTTCTGAGTTTGTAGCCGAGTATAATTAATAACAAAACGCTTTCGATGCGTGTTTTCAGTTCGGTTATACGTTAACGACTGACTCCTTTTATTCATTTTCTTATATTTTCGAGTTTTTACAATTGTGTGTATCTATGCATAATGATAATTGACAATTAATTGGATAACCTAATGAATGAGTGAGACAGATATATACACTTAAACTTATGTTGCCACACTGCGATATTTATAATATCGATATGACAATGTTGCCAGAAGTTATTTAATGTTACGAATATTGGGTATTTATGATAACACTACTATAATATTAATGATACTTATAATGGGTGCTAATATAAATAAAGGGTAATAATATACATATATACATAATATACTACTACACACGCTACAGAAAGAAAGAAAGAAAAACGTCACTCACGCTCTGCTGTAGCTAAGTCCACCGCTAGCTAAATGCAGGACTTTCAGTCACAGTTTAGAATTTCAGTATCTTTCTCGGTTTGGGGCATTTTAAGAAAATCAAATGACTTTTAATTTTGCTGCACATCACCACTTAAATTTGCAGCCACAAAGGTAAGTAAGAGTTAAGGTTTAGGCAAAGTTAGTCGCTCGTACTTTGCCATTTAAGAGAAATATCTACCAGCATATCGAATTTTATGGCAACTCAACTCTTTTGCAATTTTAGTTGCCGCAGGGGTGACGAGGTAGAGAGAAATTTGTACAAATTTTTATTTGTGTTAATTAGAATCATTAGCTATGGAGTCTGAAAAAACGTGATCTTGAATTTAATGTGGGTTGCATGCTGCAGTTATTGTTGGCTGACAGCCTCAGCCCAAAAGGGCTTAGCTTGTGCTTAGTAGCTGTCATTTTAAAGAAGCATCGAAATGAATAACTGCGGTCAGGACCTTTACTGCTTTTGAAGTAGTTACTAAAGATTTATGTTTCGTAGTAGGTAACATTGTGCAGAAACAATTAATTTATGTCTTTAACATCTAGTGATATTTTAGTCAGTTGATTCTAGGTGCAGCAATAGATTTTGTGAGATAGATTTGTTCAATTGAATTTACGGCTTGCTAGTAGATTCATTTCATTTCCAAGTTCTTCAAATTCCATATGACTAAAATGGCGCCCAACGTGGGGCCTATGACAGAACACAAAAAGCATGTGGATTTTTGGTTTGAAAGGGGCAACATTTTTTTAACAGAGATTGGTTAAGTGGTAAAACGTGCCAATTTGAAAACAAAAGTTTAACATAGATAATTAAGTAAGTAAATTATAATTTGGTCCTACTTTCTACTGGATAAAAGTAAAAAGGAATGGGTAGTATCTACAAAAGCCTAGTTGTTTGATATAGTTATCTCAAATATAACTTCAAATCTGGACAATTTAAACAAATGAATATTCACTCAAGCCTGTAATTGAGAACATTTCAAAAGCATTTAGATCTTTAGAAAGTTATTCTGCAAGAAAGCCATTATGAGTTTTAAGTAATTAAGATTGATATTAATGATCGGATTTGTGTAAGAGTTATAAAGACAGTATTCAAAATTATCGATATAAATACGCTGCTAGCAAAAGCTTCAATAATTAAAACATAATCAATATAAACATTGGTCATCACCCCACGTTGCGCGCCATTTCTTCCATGTAGAACTTGAAGAACCTGGTTCCAGAGACGAAATGAATGTACTTGCAAGCAGAAAGCTCAATTGAACTTTTACTCAGAATATATTTTTCACACGAACCAAGCTTTGAAAAATAATTCAAAAAACTACGAAAAAAAGTAAAACTAAAAAAGTAGCTTCCAAAAAATTTTTTTAAATTTTTCTATTAACATAAATATTAATGTATGTATTTCTTTAAAAAAAACTTTTCTTTATATATAAAAAAACTTTAAAAAAAAAACATTTATTTTTTTTAAGTTTTTTGACTTATTTTTCAAAGCTTGAACCAAATTCAGCTTCAGTAGTTGTAAGTTGTTAGTACGAAAAATTTTCAAGTACTATATGACAAAAATGGCGCCCATCGTGGGGCTCATAACCGATGGGTCTCCTTAAAATATATAGGGATATATATTACAATAATATTAAAAAATGTTTATGCTCATGATGACGAGAGTCATATCCTCTTCATGTCCTAAAGGATGGCTAACGTAGACTAGAGCCGAACAGGCTTCTTCTTTCTTAAGCATAAAGTAAAATGTGAAAGAGTCTGAATAGCTCTCTTAAAGCAACTGATTTATTGCAAAGATTCCAATAAGAGTGAGATAAAAATATTTCAGACAAAAAGAGTGGAATTATAAATATGTTAATCAATCTACGAATGCATATGTTAATGCGAATATTTTCTCTTTTAAGTGCAAATTGATTTTAAACAAGTCTATAATTTAGTTGGACAGGTGAAAACATGCTGTTCACATGGCACGCGTAATAGCTTCTTTAATAGACCCACAAGAATCACTGTAAGAACAACTTGCAACAATCAATTCGAACAACTTCTAGTTTGAGGGGTGGGGGGGGGGGCAATATAAACATGTAGTTTTCATGTCATTACAACATTTCGTTTGATTCTATTTTCCACTTTTTTTTTTTTCATTTTCAACACATCCTTGATCCTAATTCTGCAGGTATCTTTCTTACCGTCTTGCTGTGTTGTGCTATTTATGCCATTTTCATGTACCGCGTATCTAAATTCAAAGTGAAATAATTCACTTTGACCGCGTTTTATTTGAGTATTCAACCACATGTAGCCAACTTAGCAGCCAGCCAGCCATCCAGTCTGATGTTCGTTCGTCAGTTGATCCACATGACCGTTCAACTGTCTGCTTAAGCTCTCACATCGAAGAAGTCAGCACAGACTTTTCAGGCATCCGTTCATTCATCCAACCATCCATCCATCCATCCATCCATACATATGAACAATCTGCGTTTATATATGTTTTTTACGACCAATGCAATCTGATGCGCAAATATGAAGCAACCATCGAACAGTGCCAGAACACAGGAGCAGAAGTCTTATAACACTGAGGAGCGCAGTAGGGCGCAAATGTGTGGCTTGTGGTGTGGAGTGTTGCAAACATGTTGTAAGTACAATGAAAAAGCAAAAATCTTTACGGAATTGCAATGAAAATTGAAATTACAAGCTGCCGGTTTATCTCTGTATAAGGGGGATAATGCAGCACACGGAAAAAAATTGGGCTGAATTCACAAAATTTAATGTTCGAGAAAGAACAACTGTTTCAGTACTATTCAAAATTTTTGTTTGCTTTTTTTTATGACTTTTATGACTTCATTTCTTGAGATTAGATATTCGAAATCGCCTGTGAAGATAAGTTTTATGGAAAGTGAGGCAAGATAATTCGAAAGAAAGTTTTGTAGGCTCCCGGAAATAACGCCATAGAAAATAACGCCAGAAAATGTTTTGGAAAAAACGCCAAAAAAATCTCCATACAAAATTCTGGCGTTGTTTCCATTTTGTTCTGGAAATAAAGCGCATAACTTTTCTGGTATTTTTTCCACAAATTATGGCTTTATTTCCAAAAACTATGTAGTTTACAAAAGGGAAATAACGCCAAAGGAAATAACACAAGAAAATTTTTTGGAAATAACGCCAGAAAAATCTACATTCAAGATTCTGGCGTTGTTTCCATTTTATTTTACTTTTATGGCGTTATTTCCTAGTTAATTTTTGGCTTTATTTCCTAAAAAAATGGAAATAACACCAGAATTTTGAATGTACATTTTTCTGGCGTTATTTCCAAAAAAAATTTCTGATCTAATTTCTTATGGCGTAATTTCCTATGACATTATTTCCAAATATTCTGACGTTATTTCCTAATTAGTTATGGCCTTATTTCCAAAAATTAATGCCAGAAAATTTTTGCCGGTTTTTCCAAAAAAAATTCTGGCGTTATTTCCGGGAGCCGCTTCTGCTAAAAAAAAAACCTTATAGAATGCGGCATTAACACAAGAAATAATTAAGGCAAGCTCTGAATGAAAACTTGGAACACACGAACAGAGGGCGTGGCACCAAAATCTTTATGATTCGAATTTCGAAGAAAAGCCATGGCACCTCCTTAACAAGCAGAATCTGTAAAACACCATGCAAATCAGATTCAATCAAATTTTGAACAAAAAAGTCTGTGCAAATACGGACAACACTGTCAAATTTCAAACTAATACCTACTAACAGATTCGGATTAAAGGGCGTAGAACCTTCAATACAAACGAAAATTTTAAAACGCTGTGCACATATTACGTATCGAAATTTTCGACGAATATTAACCTTCCTCCATGGTCGTAACCCAACGTAATAAAACGTGCAGCCCCCGCCCTCCCTAGTAACGTAACAAATCTTAATTTTGATAATTTGAATTTTTTGTCGCATAAAATTATGAAATCGACTTTAAGTAACGTAGTTGATGATCCCTCCCACCCCTATGTAACACTTCGTAACAAATTATCCGACTCCCGCTCCTCCCACCTGGCACGCTACGTAATATGTGATCGGCCCCAAAGTGCTTACGAAGCTTTACAATCCAATATGTGCTGACCGACTATGTGGAATATTGTTCTAAACAGTGAAAGTGTCTTTAGTTTTTGGTCAGGTAAGGACAACTCTCTTGCATGTCTTTTGTAGCAGATTTTTTGACATTTCAGTACAGTTTTTTACAAAACTACCTTAATGTTAAAGAATGAACCAGTATTTTTGAGAAAATTCTAACGACAGATGACTTATACGTTAGCTACTCGTAATATGTCATGGCATAAGGTTGATATTGATATCATTGGTATGGTTATTTCGTAAAAATTTTGCTAATACTAGGTTTCCACATTTCAGCTGTGATGAGATCTATAAATCTCGCCGTTAAATCCTACGCCTTTTCATTAGCCGAAAAAGATTTATTTTTGACATGAAATGTTACAATGACATGTTACAATGTTCTTTTCTTCTTAATATTTTTTCTTCATTTGCTTTATTACCAATGGTATTTAATGTCAAAATTGATGGGTGCCATTTGATCGAAAATAGCCATAATTGGTAGCGCTGCAGAGATTTTATGCAAATTTAAAATCTCGTCAGAAATTGATTTGTTTATGTATGGTAAATTACGCTAAACTTATGCGCTCAAACAGCCGTAAATTATCTCATTTTAAAGAAATTATGTTTTTCATCTTTTCTTTTTTTTCAGTGTAAAACAAAATACTTTCGTAAGCCAATTGGTCCCTGAATTCTTAATAGAATTAAAGTGCATTTTTCATGCTTTCTGACGAAATCAATCATTTTAATTAGCCACAAAAATGTAAAAACAGAAAATTTCTAGCCACAAGCTCCTCCTGCCTTGGTGCTGCAACAACATGTCAAGAATTGTGTAGACATTTGTCATTACAATTGAACAGGACAGTGAGAAATAAATGCGCAATCCCTTTTTTTTTCTTGCATGAAATTTGTGCAACATTTTTAAAATTCTTTTGAGAAAAAACTTTAGGAAAATATTTTTTTTGTAACTTTTTGCAAAATTTCTACCTTAAGACTTGTAAGCGTTTGGTGTATGAAAAAACTTGTTTTGCTGCATTTTTGAACTTGTAAGAAGCAGAGAGTTTCGACAAGTATGCGGTTTTCATTTTTTTTTTTCATCTTAGTATATGCCCTTCTCGAAACTATGGCTACTTAGCTTGAGAAAGGCTAACTAGCTGACTGCTTAGTTGGCTTAGTAGGTAGTGTTGTTTTCAAAATTGTGCTCGCTGCTAACTACTCTGATGATTTAAGTAGCAGTTAGTTGCTATTTAGACTACTTGCTTGGTGTTGTTGCTGCTGACTACGAGGTCAACGTTAGGGTACATTGTGTCAAAGTGAAGGGATTTAGTTTGTAGCTGAATTTCTAAGTATACAAGACAGAGCTTTTGAGCATACATATGCCAGTCAATGTGCGTTCACTAATTTACTTAAATGAGAAATATAATAAAGTGAAAGTCTACGCTGCATAAACAGCATAAAAGTCTTATAAAAACTATTATGAATTCCACTCAAACGAAGCAAGAAACATTAAGATAAAACTTATTCAGAGTGATTTGCGTCTGTTTAGATCTAAATCTTGGCGCAAATCACGTGATTTACCAAACAAAAAGAAATCCATTTTTGAAGAGATTTATTTTAAATCAGAAGGGCTACCGATATAGGCTGTTATCGACCCAGTGGCAACCATTAACAGTCGGTGTTCCATGTCATTAAAAACAAAGCAAATGGAAGATAAATATTAGGAAGAAAGGAAAAAACAACTTTAATTTTCTTGCTTCTGAAATTTACATTCAAAATAAATCTCTTTCGGACAGTGGAAACTGTTAGGATTTAACGACAAGATTTATAAATGTCATCACAGCTAAATTTTCGAAAATTATTGAAATATCAACAACATCCGCTTTAAGTTAAATTTCACAGTAAATACAAACTTCTCAAACTCAAACCTTTTATGATGGTTCGAAGAGTTTTTGAAAATGTTTTTTGTCTTCTTTTTCTTTAAAAATTTAATTTTTTATTAATTTATAAGATATCTATGCATGTCTTTTTTTAAATTGCGATTTCTCCGTAAATATTGAATGAAAATTTATGAAAGTTTTGTGGTAAATCTAAAAATAATGCAAAATTTATATGAAATAAAGTTTTCGTCAAGATTTTTTAAATTTCTTCTTTTAATAAATAAGTAGATATTAAAGCAATACTTTCCCATAAATAAAAACCAAATTTTTATACAGAATTGTTCTCTAAAATCTGCATGACATTTCTATGAAAAAAATTGGAGGAATTTAACTTAAGAAAAAGTAACGTTTACTTAAATGCCACTACATAGGCGCCTTGCCGATGAGATTTTCACATTTCACCACTGCATGCCGTTTCAAAGCAACAAATCATAATTAACGTGCATCGAGCGTAAAAATTTGAATCGCATAGGCAAGGCGCCTATGTAGCGGCATTCAAGTTAGCGTTATTTTTTTATATATTTTTTTTTTTTTCAAGTTAAATTCTTCCAATTTTTTTTTTATAGAAATGTTGTGCAAATATTGTAGAACAATTCTGCGTAAAAATTTTATTTTAATTTATGGCTAGGTATTGCTTTAATATCTATTTTTATTAAAAAGAGCATTATTCATAAGAAATTTAAAAAATTTTGATAAAAACTTTATTTCATATAAATTTCGCCTTATTTTTAGATCTACCACAAAAATTTCATAAATTTTCGTTCAATATTTACGGAGACATCGCAATTTAAAAAAAGACGTACACAAAAATTCACATGTGTATAACTCTTAAAAACATTAAAACTTTTTTAAAAAAAATTATAAGACAATAATCCTGATCAAATACTCTTCAAAGAACTACCAAAAAAGTTTGAGTTGAGCAAGTTAGTTTTTCTATGTCCCTTTCAAAAAATGTAGCTCCTTTGTAGTTCATTCTGAAACATGTGAATAACGCATGGTGTTTTATATTGGTTTTTTTGGCTTGTAAGTATTAAAAGTTTTACTTTAATAGCAAGTTCAGCGTAATTTAATCAGATATACAAAAATCCGATTCAAAAATTGTAAAAATTAAACAAAATTTTTTCTTGCGAACTTATCTTGAAAATCCAATCCACCTTGAAAGGTCAAGGCATATAACTTACAATACACATGCCATAATATTTTAACCATATAATCATTGATAACTAAAATACATATTTCATGCTATTTTTATTGCTATTTGAAACGCATTAAGTTAGGAGTTTGCAATAAAAGATAAGAAAAGAGACCAACAACATCATCATCATCATCATCCACATCATCATCATATTGAATGCGAAAACTTGCGAGCAAATTATGCTTTCCCGCACAAAATGAAGTTAAGTTTTTTAGATTAAAAATACTTTGGCTGCTTCTTCCACTAAACGTATGGAGGGAACATTAATGTATCGTAATGCGTTCAATTCACTCTTGGCCAACTCTACGTAGTCGTCGTCATAGTCATCGTCGTTTTCGTGATCCTCGTTGTACTATACAATTTTCTGTTAACAATTTTCATATCTTTATTATTTTTATTTATCTATAAGATATTTGTTTTTTTTTTTTATTCTTTTATTTACAACAAATAAACTTGATAGTAAAATGTACTCATAAATTTGCCATTACTACTATAAACTTGAGTAACAAATAGTGCCGCGTAATCTCTAGCAAATGCAAAAGAAAAATGTGTGCATGAAAAATGCGTTACCAACTTCAAGTCAGAGCATGCCGCCATATTTAACCTTTCAATGGTCAATACATTTTTTGCACAAGTTGCCGATCTTTTAATTTACTTAAATCATTATGTTAAAACCTTAATGAATTTAAATAAATATAATTTTATTCAAAATTGTTTTATAGACAAAAAAAAAAAAAATACGGATTTATTTTGATGAATGCGAATTTTAAATTTTTGAAATATTATAGGATTACTTTCTTGCTAAAATGATCTTTTTGACTTTGTCGATACGTATCCTTCTCATATTCACTACAGCAACACAATGGATGTGAAAGATCCTATAGTAGTCGGAAGATGATGGAAAAATTAGATATGTCCATTTTAATAAATTGTTGAGGAGACAGAACTAAAGCTTTTATTTTATGGGAAAAACCATACAAATTCTGTCATATCATATTCTGAAATGCCTTTATTCTCGGATACCAAAAAAAGGCGTAGAAATATAAGATTTTGGCCGCTCCTAAATCTTACTGATAGCCGCAACCAATTATGAAAAAAATTGTACATATTTTTCCGATTTATTATTATGTATAAGCATAAGATCTACATAAATAACTACAACAGATATGGGTGATTTCCTTTAAAAGATAATAGAAATTTTTCTACATTAGTAGAGTAGAACGGGGCAATGTCGTGCACTCAACTTTGACATGCTCGTAAAGCCGTACATCTCAAACGAATGCGATGAGTAAGCATTCGATCGAAAGATAATTTCGTTGGTTACATCCATGTGTAACAACATTTGTGTAGCGAGAAATTGTGTTTGTGTAAGTGAATGTGCACGACATTACCCAAATGGTCGTTTTAAATGTCAACTTCGATAACTCGGTGAAGCCCAAAATTTTTTTCGAAAACCAAAAACTTCTTTTCTTTGGCAGGATATTTTGTTTCAGAAAACACTTACCTGGTATATTTTCCCGCAAGGAAAATTATTTTTCTGACCAGATGAAAAAACACTTTTATCGTCCCGAAAGCGTACGTTTTGAAAAAAAGGTTACACTGTAGAGACGAACTGGTGAATATTGCTAGTATTATATTCATAAGCTCAGTAGGTCAGCAGGTCTCTACCTTACGAACAGTTGGTAAATCATTCAATTCTTTGGGCTAAAACAGCCAGTGCACGACATTACCCCCTGCACGACATTACCCCGTTCTACTCTATTTTGTCGTATATCCAGAAGCATACTTTTATCATAAATTTTATACGACGTTTCCAGATTTATGAAGTGATTGATGGCTGTTTCGAAGTTAAGCTCTAGATCTAGGCGTTAATCACGTAACGTACCATACCAAAATAAAACAATTTCTGAGGAGATTTATTTTAAATCTTTGTATAAATCTCAGGATACCGATTTCAGCTAGTGGCTCTCATAATTAGTTTTTGTCTTGATTCTTGGTCTTGGTCTTGGTAATTTTGCAAGAACAAGACCAAGAAGTGGATATCATTGCAAGACCAAGACCAAGACTGCTATGGTCTTGGTCTTGGTCTTGCTCACGACGATCACCAAAACCAAGACAGCTTTTTATTCTTGCGTATTTATTGGTAATAGGTGTTTCATGCCCCTTTCAAGCATAAAATCATATTTCAATTCGAAATTTGGCATCTTAAAAACCCTACTGCTTTGTAAACATAAGGCTTGGAAATTTTGAATATTCCAAAATCTTTAGAAATTTTTCCAGACCAAGACTCAATGTGCAAGAACAAGACCAAGACTGCTATGGTCTTGGTCCTGGTCTTGGTTTGCTCATCACTAGAAAAAATGTTCAAGAAATGCCCCTATTTTTCTCCGTTGCACTTTTATGCTTAGGTTTTCGAGATATGACTTTTCGAACTTTTTTCCATTTAAATCATATCTCAAGTCGAGAATATCTGATATGGTCGCACAAAATTTAAGACTAAATGTAATGAAATGAGTTGACGGGAAAAAAGTGCATCGGAAAAAAATAGTGGCGTTTTTTGTACATATTTTTTTTAATATTTGTAAACTAGTGTAATCAGATGAAAAGAAAAAACAACTTTTGTTTTCTCGCTTATAATATTTACTGTCAAAAATCATTCAACTTCAGCCGCGGCTAGCCGGTGGAAGCTGGTAGGATTTAACGAAAAAATAAAATGGAATAAACTTTTGACTAAACAGACAATTGTGCTTTTTGACACTGAATCCGAATCCCAGGCCAGAATTACTCACATACCTGTAGGATTTCGAGATATCTCAGATTGAAGTTGCAGAAAGTGCTGATTTTAGGCTTATGGTGCAATTCCAGCAAAAAGGTGTGATTCCATTTTTTAATAGCATCGAATAGCCATTATCTTCCTTATTAAACAATTCACCAAGTTTTGAGATATTTGATGATGAAAAAATTTATTTTTGTTTTTTTATATGGAAATCGTTGTTGAGCTTTTACTTTTATGATGAAAATAACCACTTTTTAATAGATATATGGCTAAGTAGGTCTTTTCAAACTAAAGACTATAATATTTTTTCCAGATATACCAAATAACTCAAAACTAAAAAAAGTAAGTTTCACTTGTATGGGGCCGTTATGTCTTGTCAAAAGTTCAATCCTTTTCTTATTTTGGATACCAGGGTCTTTTTTGCGACTAACGATTCTCAACGCACCGAACTGCATTTTTCTTTCTAAAATTTTATTTTGTGCATGTAAGGGTTAAATATCTACTTTTAAAATGCCAACTATGAACTGCACTTTTCAATACAAAGGCTACAATAACGAACAGCTTCGTTCATCATCGTCTACACCTCCTGCTTTTAGGGTCTTATCGCGAGAGTGGTGCGCTTTTTTTTTATTGTTGATGGCCATCCGCTGCTGTCTCGGAACGTTGAGAATTCTACTTCTTTTTATTTTTTTGCTTGACTTCTCAGGATACTTTTAGAGAAAAATGTAGTCAGAGGGATTTTTTCATCTTATTCTACTTTTTCTTTAGCGATGACGCTTGTTACGCTTATGTCGTTGCACAGATATGTAGTTGTGGCTTGTTGAGCACTTAATATTTTTGTATTTTTTTTTTCGCCTTTTTTTTACTTTTATTATTTTGTATTTGTTCTTTATAGATTTTCTTTCGATATCTTTTCCTGTTTGTTCCGCCCAAGCAAATAACTTAAGCAGCGTACTTGTAAGGATCACTTTGTAATGTGTTGTGTTTGTTGTTTGCCAATGCATCCAGAGTTTGTCTCCACATGATGTTGCATGGGTCTTTTGGTTGCTGCTTGCTGCTGGTGTACATTGATAAGCTTTGTCGGCATATTGCAATTTTTGCCTTTGACATCCTTGTTTGTTATCTATTAAGTTGTTTACGCAGCATTGGCGGCATTCATTATATTTGTAATAAAATGAAAGAAAATCGAATACTGCACAAAGGATGGATGAAAAATGTGTCTTTAAAAAATAATTTTGTCGCAGAAACTTTTTGCAATAGCAAAATTTATAATTTTTTTTTTAATATAATATGTTGTCAGTAAAACTGTCCACACTTCGGGTTTTAATTGGACATTAATATTTTGACAAAAATCAAAACGGCGTTAAAATTTAAATAACTTTTAAATTAACCTTGGATGGTTATTGCTCGTCGTTTCGACAACCCTTGCTCTTTGTTTTGCTCTTTCCATTTTTCTCTCTCAGTTTATCGTTCTCAGTTTTCACGTCCTAGAAGCTGTATTACTTGCTTATGGCAGTGTATGATGCTTCAATAATTCGGTCTGTATATTTGTTAGCAGTATTTGTCGAAATGACTAACATTAACTTTATTTGTGATTTAAGTTTTGCGTCGATAGCTGTGTTTATAGTGATTGTTTTATACGTAAGAGATAGGTAGTCGTTTCGACTACCATTTCAGTTTTGCTTTTTGAGTTGCCTTCCACTTTTTTTTTCCTTAATATTAATATTAATTTTCTAAATTCTTAATAAGTTTGAAAAATAATGTTTGAACTGCATTTAATGAACTAAGTATGTGGATTTGTATATTAAAGCCTTAAATCTTATAATTGTCATTAAAACGTTTGAGCCACTCAATTAAGAATTTGTTTGTATCACTATGGAAAAATCTTTTCAGTTGTGGGAAAAACTATAAATTTTATTTTGGCTTGGCTTAAAAATGCCGCCATATAGAGCGTTCTAAATTTATTAACAACTTTTCAACGGAATTTGTACTACCAACGACCACATATTGACAGCTCAAAAGTGGCACAATACATAATGCACAACTGTGCAATATTCTTTTATTTGTTCGTTATATTGAATTGTTTTAAGATAGTTGTTCTGGTTTTTTTTTTTTTTAATTTTCAGAAATTCTTTGTCTCTGTATAATAGTTCAATTAACAATATCGTATTTACAAGTAGTACCTACCTATGTATGTTTGCCATAGTTTGGCAAACATGTTGTACTTTCAAATTTTAAACTTTTAATTGGCAATTAATGATCTCAAGTGTTATGTGCACATGCACGGACGGGGTTTCCTTTATTAAATGCAGCTGTGCAATGTATGTCACATTTTATTAGCCGGGCTATTAATAATAATGCAAAAATTTTAACGCAACCATAAAGCTGCACTAAACAATGCAATATAAAATGCACACGTGTTGCACCATTTGGTTGCTGGTTGGTGTCTTTATATTAAATGGTTGAACAATAAGTCAATTTAAAATTAATGAATGTATATTCATTGATAACAAAAGTCTTAGGATAGAGTAGAGAAATAATTCATAATTATTTTTAGAATTTAGAAGGGATTAAGCGACTTTTGCTGCCGTAAATGAAATCATAAGAAAACTATTTTTATCGACTCAAAAAGTCATCAATAATTCCAAAAAATTTCTTTCCGAAGATAAAAATAAGTCAAACAAGGTCAAAAAGTATTACTATATAGAACTCAAAGAACTCGATGAATATAGAAAAGTCATCAAAAGTCGAATGGTATCAATATGCATCAAAAAATTATTAAAAGGTGAAAAATAATACAATCAATCAAAAAGTATGTAGTCTATGTGTTAATAATAGTTTGGAAAAACATGGCAAATGTTAAAAATGTCAAACAATATTAAAATATAAAAACATGAAAATGTCAAATAAGAAAATTCATATAAAAATGTTATTAAAAGTTTCGAAAAAAATCCATCAAGATCAAAAACAACGACTAAATTGGAGGTAAACGAAATATTACTAATTGTGATGAAAAACAACAAAACTATAGATTTGGAAAATAAAGAACCATATTAAAATTTTAGATAAGTATTAGGTAGTGTTCAAATTTTATAGAAGAACAAAGTAAACTTAAGGTCAAATCAAAAAATTTTCTAGAAAATTGTAAAAATTTTGAAACATCGAAGCATTCAAATACAATTAAGAAACAAACTAATGTCAGAAAGTAGTAAACAGTGCCGAAAGTTATCAACAGTTAAAATGTTATAGAAATTTGTACATTGAAAATGTCGATAATGGTCAAAATCTTATAAAAAATGTCTTTACGATTTAAAAATCTTCTAAAAAAAAAGTAATGTTAAGCATCACTAGAAAATATCAAAAATTTGTACCCAAGTTGTATAGAGTCGAAAAATATAAAGTCAAAAATTAATAATTAGATTGTATTGAAGACTTTGAAAAGTTCTACAGAAAAAGAAATGAACTATTATAAAATATTGAAAAATTTGATAAAAATCGGAAAGCATCCAAAAACATTAAAAAAAGTCCAAACAGTATGGAACAACCGAAAAGTGTAACATAATACAGGTTTTCCACTCCAAGTTAAGACTCTTTAACACCAAATTGATTTTTTTTCGATTCAAATAAAAAATTTTTCGAAATCAAAACAAATCCTTTCCATATCAAATTAATTTTCTACCAAACACTTTTTATAATGTGGAAAAGATATACAAGGGAGCATGGCACCCCCATATAAAACGAATGGCATGTAGAGTAGAACGGGGCAATGTCGTGCACTCAACTTTGACATGCTCGTAAAGCCGTACATCTCAAGCGAATACGACGAGTAAGCATCCGATCGAAAGATAATTTCGTTGGTTACATCCATGTGTAACAACATTTGTGTAGCGAGAAATTGTGTTTGTGTAAGTGAAAAAAAAAAAATGTCCACGACATTACCCCCCTCAAAATTTGTGGGGTAATGTCGTGCATTGTTTTCCGAGTATAGTAAAGGTACCAAAATGTGCGAGAAATGATAGGTAGTGGTTCTATTAGTGCAGATTTAGCATTACCATGTATTTATTCATTATTATACAAGTGTGAAGTACATCATATTTTGTGTAGATTAGAACGGGGCAATGTCGTGCACTCAACTTTGACATGCTCGTTAAGCCGTACATCTCAAGCGAATGCAACGAGTAAGCATCCGATCGAAAGATAATTTCATTGGTTACATCCATGTGTAACAACATTTGTGTAACGAGGAATTGTGTTTGTGTAAGTGAATGTGCACGACATTACCCCAATGGTCGTTTTAAAGGTCAACTTCGATAACTCGGTGAAGCCCAAAATTTTTTTCGAAAACCAAATACTTCTTTTCTTTGGCAGGATATTTCGTTTCAGAAAACACTTACCTAGTATATTTTCCCGGAAGGAAAATTATTTTTCTGACCCGATAAAAAACACTTTTATCGTCCCGAAAGCGTGCGTTTTGAAAAAAAGGTTACTCTGTAGAGACGAACTGGTGAAAATTGCTAGTATTATATGCATAAGTTCAGTAGTTCAGCAGGTCCCTACCTTACGAACAGTTGGTAAATCAATCAATTCTTTGGGCTAAAACAGCCAGTGTACGACATTACCCCCTGCACGACATTACCCCGTTCTACTCTACTCATAAAAATGTTATAAATAAATAAAGCAATCTTTGTCTTTTGTGACTCCAAGTGATATTTTTTGAAGAATAAAGAATCAAAAAGACCAATAAAAGCAGAAGATAATGTGTTAAAGTTCTTTAAAAAATTTCCTTTTATGATTTTGACATTATGACCTTTAGACAACAACATTTATCCAAAATATAATATTACAATTTCATAATAGCGGGAAATTTCGAAAATACATTACTTTTGGTGACTTATCTAAACAAAAGCAATAGAATGGTCAATTTGACGCAAGAATGCAAAAAAAAAAAAATGAAAGGTTAAATTTATTTGGAAAAAGAATAAATTCATTGGAAAAAGTTTATTCCTGATTTGGAAAAGTTTAAACTTATTTGGAAAAACGGAATGTCAATTTTATTTGGAAAAGATTTACTTTGGTTTGACAGTTAACAAGAATGAAAAAAAAAAATCATATATTACTTTTGGCACATTCCCTTCGTTATTCGAATCATTCCATTGTCTATACAGGGTGGCTGATTCGAAGTGTTACCAATTCAAAAGACTATATTTTTAGTTTTCATGCACTGATTTTATTGATCAAACGCTATAATTGTTGGGAAATGTTCAAATTTTAAGAATCTACTTGAGATTTTTAATATGGCCACCTTTGGCCTCAACTATGGCTCGTAGACGGTCGAAGAACGAGTCGCATGCTGCACGAATTTGATTTTGTGGAAGTTTGCGCCATTCTCGTTGAAGGGCCACTTTTAGCGCATCAACGCTCTGGTATTTTTTAGTCAAGACCTTCTTGTCCAACATACCCCAGATTGAGAAATCCAGCGGATTCGCATCAGGCGAATTTGAGAGCCATTGTTGAGCAGAAATGAAGCTAGGAACGTTTTTTTCTAACCATTCTTGATTCACACGAGCTTTGTGTGACGGTGCCGAGTCTTGTTGGAATGTCCATGGCTTGCGACCAAAATGTTTGCGTGCCCACGGTAGTAAAGCACCCTCCAACACTGATTCACGATACACCTGGGCGTTTGCTTTGACGCCAGCGGCCAAAAAAACGAGTGGTGAGCGCCCATCAGCAGTCACTGTAGCCCAAACCATCACATGCGGTGGTGCCTGCGTCCTGGTGGCCAAACGAACATTCAAATTTTTGTAGGAACTCTCTTTCAAGTAAACCCGATCATTTTGTTTGTTTACATATTGCTGGATACAGTAATTTTTCTCATCAGAGAAGACAATTTGTGACAGATTTCCGGCGGCGTGCAAGCGCAACAACTCCTTGGCTCTATCGAGCCTAACTTTTTTTTGAGCAGGAGTGAGATCATGCGCCTTTTGGAACTTGAGAACCTTTAGTTCGAGCTTGTTTGACAATATGTGTTGTATTCGTTCACGCGATATTTTCAGCTCGGCAGCCATTTATCTGCCACTGCGTCTCGGATTTCGCTCAATTCTGGCCTTCACCTTTCGAACCATTTCTGGTGATGTTGCAGTTATTTTCCGACCACCAGCATGTCGTTTGGCAACGCTGCCGGTACCATTGTAACGTGTTATGGTCCGATACACAAACATTTTATTCACTTTTAAATGTTTCGGCTCACGAACAATTGCTGGTTGCGATTTTCCAGCCAAATAAAGAGCAATCACACTATTACGTTTGAATTCCATTTCGAAAATTTTTTATTTTCAATAAATTGACGCGCAAATGCTTTTGGTTACTTGTTGACAATAGAATGAACTATCATCATGCCAATTTGAATACAGCTGTCATGTTGCATCTGTCAGATAAGTCTATCTGAAGTTGGTAACAGTTCGAATCAGCCACCCTGTACAGAATACACTTTTCTTTTGTTCACCGCTGGCCGCTCATCGTATCAATCCTTTGTTGTCTTCTACAAGAAAGTGCAAACGTCGGGGATCGGGTTTCCTACTTTTGGCTATGGCAAATGAATGTGAATTGAAAATAAAAATACGAGCGCAGTCGGTTATTGAAATAAGCCCGAAATCAAACCAAAATTTTGTGTACATCGTTTTTGAGCTTTTTAATAAATCAGGAAAGGAGTTGTTCGTTTTTTCACTACTTTTGGGAACATCCAACGATTACTCCACTTCTGAAGGTGTTCGTTTTATTTTCTGCTGAGATCTTTAAGCATTGAAAAACTTTGAAAAGGGTTCGAATAATCGATTCCACTCTAAAATATCCAAAAAAAAAAAAACATCCAAAAAAACAATACCTATCAAAATAAAACATCCAAAAGTAAAAACATCCAAAAATTTTTGGATATTTTTTTAATGGAATTTTTTTTTATTGGATGTTTTTTTTTTAGATTTTTTTATTTTTGGATGTTTTTTTTTTGGATGTTTTTTTTTTTTTGATATTTTTTATAGTCAATTTAAAAATTGTTCAAAAAAGTCGACATTTACGAGTTTACGATGTTTTCGAGGCTTTTACACGTTTTCAGGAATCCCCTCAATTGAAAGTCGAAATGAGGATAAACATAGAGAAGTATGTATATAAAAAACAAAAACTAGTGAAAATATCAAAAAGAAATTTTAAAAATGGTATCAATAAGCATTGATATATCGATAAAATCAAATCATACGATATTTTGGTATATGTACATAATTTGTGAAAGACTTCTAAAATCAGAATTCATAATATTGTAAAAAAAAATATTGAATTCAGGAAAAATTTAAATTCTGACCCCAAAGCATACGAAATCGACAAAACATGGAAAAAGAATCTTTAAATAATTTTGGCGCTACAAGGGTATGGCATACACGGAATGTTTCATAAAATTTTTTTGGAAATTAATACCATCTCCGTAAATTGAATTGCAAATTTCATACTCCGTAAAGAACCGCTTATGATAAAATCCGCTTTACACAACATCAATAAAGATTCGATCAAAACTGTATTCAATAGTTTTGAGAACATTGACCCGATCTGATGCCACACACTGTGGCAGCCAAAAATCAAGGAAAGAAAATAAACCAAAAAAGAGAAAAAAGAAAAAAGAAAGACCAAAGCAAAACAAGAGAAAAAGAAATTTTGGCAACAAAAAATTTATAAAGAAAATAAAAAAAACACTACAGCATAATGCGCAATGAGTGTTGGCTTCAAAAGCTGCAAAAATGAGTGTACAAATCTGGTGAAAGGTTTTATTTTTTTAAGGTAAAATCATAAACATTAAAAGAAAAAACCTAAATTACTAAGAAAAAGTGTGTAATTGTTTGAGTAAAATTAAACTTTCATTACATGTTTTTTTTATTGTTGATCTATTGTGCTTCTTTCGAGATATGTACGGCCAAAAATAATGCCTTTTCTATGAAAACAAATATAAATGCTAAGAAAAATACAATGGACATAAATTGCTGCATGAAAAAAAGAACTTTATTAAAGAAATAAAAGATTTTGACAAAGATAAATGACCGGATATACAAAGTATAATGAGCTAAATATTCGACATTTTTTCCTTAAAACATCAAAAGAAATTCCAAGTTTTTTGAAGCATATTTCATCTCATCAGAACAGATTTTTTTCGCAATCTCTTTGCAAATGAGCACAATACAGTAGCTGGCGTACTCATTAAAAATTTCAATTCAAATCTGAAAAAACTTGAAATATCAACAACATCATCATCAGCTATATCACTGTCAACAGCAAGAACAACATCAACAACAGCAGCATTTGCTATTGCTGATCTCAGCGGTTGTTGTACCTGTTTAGTTTTTGGCACGTTGTACCAATTTTGAGTTATCAACGCCAACACGCGTGCAATCAACGACTGTCAGTCAAATCAGTTGGTTTGGTTAGACAGTCAGTGTTGCATGTATGGTGACTAGTGTGATACTCACTATATATTACACTACATTTTAGCTTTTGCTTTATCTTTCCTTGTTCTCTGCAGCTTTATTGTACAGATATTCCTTATACCTTGATATTTTAAAGTAAAGTCTACAGCTACTCTCGTCGCAGTTTAAGTCTCACTCAGACAGTTGTTGGGTCGGTCATTTAATTATCATTAATCATTGCCTGATATTTCTTGCGTGATGATGTCATGGTTTTGATAAAACAAGTTTCAAGGTTCAACAGTTAGCAGCAACAGCATACAGTAGAAAACCAAAAGACGAAAAGCCAACCAGTCAGTCATTTGGAAGAAATGAAGTGCCAAGTTGTTGGCGTCTTGCAGTAGGAATTAGTAGGGTTTAGTGCTTCCTTAATTTTACTTTGGTAGTATGCACGAGTGACACTTTCAACAAGACAGTGTTGATGATTTTGACCCATATACTTTTTTGTTGCTGTTGTCAGTTTGCTGACGTCATTATTATTGCAAAGAATGCTTTGTCTTCAATGAAGATTGCATACTTTGCGAAGTGCTCATTGAGGTTATGCAAATATTTTAAGTTAAATATTTGATGGGAGAACCGCTGAGCAAGACTTAAAAGATTTTTATGATTATCATAAACTTGAAATAAATTTAAAAGAAAATATTTTTTGTTTTAAGTCAGACTTTTAACTTCTAAGGGTCGGATTCACAGTCATTAGTTAACCAATTAGTTAACTAAAATGGTGACAAGAGTTTAACAAATGTTTCATATTGAAGGAGGGTTGGTTAACTTAAAAAATTAAAAAAAAACAATATGGTCAAGTCCGATGTTCAAACATTGCTCTGCGATAACTTTTAGTAGTAAGCAATCTTTGTAAAGTTATAATGCAATAAAATTTAACACTAAAAAGTTATTCCTTTGCTGATAATGGTCCTAAATTTTAAAGAATCATAAATTCACTAAAAATAATTTCAAAAATCTCTAACAATTTTTGTGACACTATCGTTAAATCGCCATAACCTTTTTGACTACGAACTCGAGTTTCTTTTATTTTTATACGTTTGATGCCTCAACAACACGAACGCGCAACAGGTCACTGTCAGCAAATCGTTTTCATGTTATTTTTAGTACAATAATTTGTTATTGTTGTTGTGATGAAAATAAAAACAAAAACAAAGAATTCGTAGTTATCACTCCTGGCTCTTTGATGCCATACCGTCGCGCTTTCATTCTTTCACTTGCCAACAACACAAAGATGACTTTTTGGTCAAATGCTTTTTTACTGCTACTGCCGCACAGTGGTCTAGAAAGTGATTCTATGCGATTATAAGTCTTCTTTGCCAGTTTTCAAGAAAACAAAATAATTATACTTATCACAACTTAGCTACAGCTAGGCAACTTTCCAGATCGTTTGGTTTCAAATTTGGAGTTCAATTTATAGAAAATAAAATGGCAAGTCTGAAATGGCGGATAATTTTCTCAAAAAAAAAATAAGTTCGCTGATTGCAAATTCGGTATCAAATATTTCGAAAATATAATGGCGGACAATTTTCTTTAAAAATTAATATATCACGAGCACGTTGATTCCGAATTCAGTATAAAACTTTTCGAAAACAAAATATCGGCTACAATTTCGGGTTATACAGGGTGGGAAGAAATCGTTAGAGCACCGAAAATTGCAAGTTTTCTACCTGTATAGATGTTGGGTATATCGTATAATGATACCAATTATATCTAAGATGTTAAATATAATTGTTTTACCTGAAATATTCCCGAAGTTACAGCGAAATTAAAATTTAGGATTATATGGAAAGTGGGCGTGTCCTTGATCCAGTTCTGCTCGATTTCAACAAATGGTTAGATGCCACCAATGCCACCTCAAATGTCCAATTTCATTACTGTACCTCAAATAGTTTGGCTTGTGAAATTAGAGCTTTGCAAGAGTACAGAAAAGTCGCTGAAGAAAAGCACAGTGCGAACGGAGTGGCTGATAGTTACACAGAACCTTGAATGAGACTTATATTAAGCACTCATATGATTGAGAAGTTACAACTCGATGAAGTTACAACTCGATGAAGTTTTTAAGTTGTAATCCACAGAAAGCAAAATTCGTAAGATAAAATTAGGTAGATTTTCGGATTTTCTTTTCATATTCATCAAAACTAAATCAGCAAATTGACCATATAAATCTTGCTATAAATTTTGAAAAGTAAGATCATTTAATTTTAAAGAAACACTTATTTAAAATCCAGTATTTTTCAAAGGTTTTTTGGAAGAATTTCGGTGATTACCAAAAATATCCAAAAAAACAAACATCCAAAAATAAAAACCTCAAACACAAAAAACATCCAAAAATAAAAAAATCCAATAAATAAAACATACAAAAATAAAAACATACAAAAATAAAAACATCCGAAAGAAAAAACATCCAAAAATAAAAACATCCAGTAAAAAAAAACATCCAAAAATAAAAACATCAAAAAAAAAAAAATGTCGGAAAATTAAAACATCCAGAAAAAAAAATCCAAAAATAAAAACATCCAATAAAAAATATGTCCATTAAAAAATGTCCAAAAATTTTTGGATGTTTTTATTTTTGGATGTTTTTTTTTTAGATGTCCATTAAAAAAATTTTCCATTAAAAAAATTTCCAAAAACTTTTGGATGTTTTTATTTTTGGATGTTTTTCATTAGTTTTTTTTTTTTTTTGATATTTTGGAGTGGAATCGACAATTTCAATTAAAAATCATAACCACCTTAAAATAAAAAAGATAAAGCTCAAAATTTCTAGATAGCCCACTGTGCATTGCAGCTTGAAATTATTATTATGCCATTTCGTGCTAATGTCACCACAGGCACACAACTTTAAGTGACAGAAAGATAGACAGAGAGAGAGACAGTCGTACTGACAGAGCGACTGCACACCTTTTGTCATGCTGCTAAATCATAAAGAGCTGCGTATTGTTGTTGTTGAAGCTTATAATTATCAACTTTGTTGTTTTTGTGCATTTGAGGCGCGATGGCCTCTTTGAACCCTCCTTATGTCTGTCATTGATTACATCATAAAATCAGCGATTACGTGTGCAATTTGCTCTTTGTCTTGTTGTTCTTGTTGCTTTTAATTGCTCATTTCTTCGTTCGCTCGCTCAATTGTCATAAATTTCTGACATTTCGACTGCACCGTCCGTCAATATCTAAGAAACGATGATTCCCATGGTCACACAATGGGCGCACGTAACGTAATCGGATGTACACGGCCTAAAAACGCTTATTGATGATGGCCATTATTAAAGTGGCTGGCTGGCTGGTACTGGCCATTATGGTTGTGCGGTCGTGTGCGCGTTCACTGGGTCGTTAAGGGTTTTTCGGTCAGTCAATGATAATAATTTTGTATTCATTAGATGCATCTTAAGCAGACAATAACAATAAGCACAGTACCTAAGTAGGCAATAAAAGACAGTCAACGCTTAAAGCTCCTTCTTCTTCACTTGCTCTTCAACTTAATAGCGTTAAGGTATAATGATAATGATGACTCTGAAGTTCAGTGGTGTTAACGATTAAAGAATGCAGCGGGAGCTGATTACGATTTTATGTGTAATTAAATTTTGACTTGAGAACAAGCTAAGACCAATCAATGGTAACATCGTATGGTCATCATTGATTTGATATTAATGATAACGATGTCGATTGACACAATAATTATGTTCAGATGTAATTAATTTGTGCCCAATTTTTTATTTTTTTTTGTTTTTTTGAGAATGAAAAAGTAAGGAAAATGTTCTAGTACTTTAGGAACACAAATTTAAAAAAAAAAAAATTTTGAAAGAAAAACATATTTTGCAAAACGAGAGTACCTAATTTTCCAAAAATTATGGTAGACTTTTGCCAAACAAAATCGAGGACTGAAAAGAATTTGTAACAAAGAAAAAATGTATGTCATTGATAACATTGATACGAGTAAACTAAGTAAATTTTCTTTAAAAGTTTCAGAAGAACCTAACAAAAGATTTGGACAAAAAAAAAAAAAAATATTCGGGATCGAAAAAGAAAAAAACATACCGAAAAATGAAAATTAATTTGTTATTAATAAATAACTAAAACCAAGAGAAATTTCTCTAAAATAAAAATAAATTACCAAGATGCAAAAATTTCTTCAAAATAAAAATCCAACAGAAATAGAACTACATTGAGCCAATATTAGAGTATAATATATTTGGAAGAAAAAAGTTCTGTTGCAATAATTAAAAATAATTTGTTTTAAATTGAAATAATACAACGAGAAGAAAGAAGAAAACCAAATTGTTTCAATGTTAATTCAAAACTAAAGGAAAATATTATGGTACTTAACAAAACTAAATTTGCATACAAAGTTGGAAAAGTTAAATTGAAAATTTCATAAGTTATATATTCAGAACAATTCTCAGTTGTTATCTAACTGTAGATGGGCAAACGTTGCGTAATATCGCATCAATCCCAGAGGTCTCCAAACTTGGCAATCAATTGTATGTTTAATATAAGCCCCGCAGAAAATGGTGTTTGAGCTCAATAATAGCTGAAAGCTCTTAGGAAGAATACAAGACAGAACACTAAATTGGAAACCGAATGTCAAGAAAAGACTTAAGAAGGCTTCAGCGGCCTTCTACTTAAGTCAGAAAATAATTGGGTAAGAATTGAATTGGATAAAAATATTCCACTCAAAAATATTCAAAATAAAAAAAAAAAACCATCAAAAGAAAGAATCCAATGAAAAACATTAAAAATAAAAACATCCATAAAAACATCCATAAAAACATCCAAAAAAAACATCCAAAAATAAAAACATTCAAAAAAAAACATCAAAAAAAAAACATCCAATAAAAAACATCTAAAAGTATAAACGTCCAAAAAAAACATCCAAAAAAAACATACAAAAAAGCATCCAAAATAACATACAAAAAAAAAACATCCAAAATAAAAGCATCCAAAAAAGAACATCCAAAAATAAAAACATCTACATAATAATAAAACCACCAAAAAAAGCATCCAAAAATAAAAACATCCAATAAAAAAATATCCATTAAAAAAGTGTCCAACATTCATTTTCCATCAAAATATTTTAACTCACTTTAATCGATGATTTTTTATTTGGATTTTTTTTTATTGGATGTTTTTATTTTTGGATGTTTTTTTTGGATGTTTTTATATTTGGATATTCCTTTTTAGATGTTTTTATTTTTGGATGTTTTTTTGCGATGTTTTTTTTTTTGGATATTTTTGATAATCACTATATAAAAGCATTGGAAACTATACTGAATGTATTGCCAATAGAAATCTATATTATAGGAACCGCTGCCAAAACATCTGTTAGATTAAATCAGACCTACAGTTTCGATAACTAAGCTTTGGACATACAAAGTTTTGTCTGAAATAAATCAGATAGATTACATAAAAGTTTCCACAGATTTCAGCAATAAAAGCACTAGAATAACCTTAATGATTCTACTCCAGAAGTATTTACGGATAGTTCTAAAATGGATATCGGAACTGGTTACGGAATTTTCTGCAATTCAATTAAATTCTAATGGTTGGTAAAACTATCGGCTAATTGTTTAATATTTCAAGCGAAAACATCTGCGATGCTATTATATCACTTATAGTACTGATGTAACCATTTAACCTGCCATCAAAGCTCTGCAAAGTAGACTCACTAATGCTCGCAGAGAACATTAGCCATATCATTAAGCTCCCAATATCGCGCTTTTGCAAAATAATTTCATGTAATGGTTACTTATTTTTTCTTAATATGCGAAACCTTATGTAGAGAGACCCGATTAAGAGTAAAGTGTCAAAATGGGTTCAAAGGACAATAATAGAAGCCAAAAACTAATGAACAAGCTTCAATAAGAAATAATGATAGTTGTATAAGAATATATTGAATTCAATTTAATAATATATGTAGCGTTAAAAATATGTACTACCACTTAAGAGGGATCACAATGGACCAGTAGAATGGTCTAGGTAGAAGTCGGCTTTTATGTATGCTGAAGATGCCCACTAATGTAAGCTAACCATAGGTCTGCAAAAGACTTTGATAAAATGTGTTGTTAGAGTCTTTATTGACCATTCTTTAGACATCTTGGTGCTCTCAAAAAGAATTTTGCAGAAGCTTTTCCAGTAAAAAGACGAAAGGAGGAACCTTTAGAACGCATAATGTGTAATTGTCATGCTCTTTGGGTGCTTACTTTTTCAACAAGCCGATTGACTAAATCATCTCAACGATTTATAACTACTCAACTCTTATTAACATATCAAAGGACTCTAGCTGTTAGCTTAAACTTTATTTTTGGGTATACAAATGGAACAGCTATTGGTCTAAGCCTGTCCGTAACACTCCGTAATCTTTTGTTTACTGCACAGCCCATCTAACCTAAAAAAAAATTCTTAAACACATAATTATAGCATAATGTATTGAAAACTATGATTTTTTATTTATTCGCTATTTGGAAATTTCCAATGAATTATGTTAAATAAATAAAACTTCAGTATCTACAGAAGAAACCCACTTGTTATTAACTCACATAATTTAACAACAAAATTGACAGCCAACTAAAACGATTGCGTGCGTTACAGAAATTATGCAATTTCATTCATGCGTAAAACTTACGAATAACATGAATGAGAAAATATTGAAAAGTCATAAGCAAAAAAAAAAACAGAAAAAAACCCAAATGACTACTCAATGAAAACAACATGAAAATTTCCAGTTAACAGCTCTGTTAACTTATTGGTTGGTGGTATATCATACCAACAACAGCAATAGCCAGTTAGCTGCACAAAACCAAATGGTGTTATGTATAACAAATAACACCGTTTTAACCAAAACAGCTCTCTGGGCAATTAATTTACGTCAACAGTTTTGTGTAACTGCAAATTAGCAACAACGTTATGGTTAAAATGAAGACAAAATTTTGTTATTTCTTCGTTGTGTATTTGGTAACTGAACAAGAAAACAAAAAAGAATTGAATTAATTAATTCTCTTTGACCAAATTGAGAATGACATTGCCCGTAAACCAAAAAAAAAAAAATAATAAGAAAAAAAAAGCTGCTAAAAATGTTGACTTTTTGGCCACATTTAATTTGATTTGTTTCGTTAGATAATTTTCAAAAATAAATTATGTCAGAAGACCAAAAATTTGTTGGAGTTATAAAAAATAAGCAACATTTTATCAACTTATACAGTTATCAGCAAGTTAATATGTAACCATTTTAACCAAATTGCTAAATGCTTAATCTGCTTGAATTTGTTTGGGAATACTGCTCTTGTAAACATACAGGCAAACGGTCCATTAACTAGTCCTCTACCAACCAGTACTACTTCGTCTTTAATTCCTTTTGCATACAAGCAACTGTTCGTTTTTGTGTGTTGTTGTTCTACGAAATTTCAATTGGCCCCTTATGCATTACTTTTACACCAGTCCGGGGCTAGTTGTGGTATGAAGAGGTCTTTAAAACATGTCACCTTCACATTTGACCTTGAATGAATTATTATGAATTATTGGTTGCATGAAAAAAAGATGCTGATATCAGATTTTGTAGAAAGTTTTATCTTTTATACGGAAAAAAAATTTTTTTGTGACACTTTAAATTGATTTAAGCATATGAATCATTATGCTGGTGACACTTTGATCAACATTTTCTTTAACCTACTGTATGTGAATTATAAAGATCATACTATGGACGCATCTGTAAAATTTTTTTAATTTTCAGAACAACAACAAGATCACACAAAGTTGCAAACAACTGTTGCAGTGATTATTCTGGAAAAAACTTATTTATAGTGGGTCCTCTCGTTCAAGTTAACCATATAAAAAATAAATACACTAATCGCTTATGTTGTATTTTCACTTTTTTTCACCATAACTGCTAAGGAACAAAAAAATAAAAGAAGTTGGTCAGTAATGTTGTTCAGCAACATGTTGCATATACATGAACATAACAACTTTTTTCTCTGTTCGCCTGCTTTGTTTCATATGTTTGGCATGCCTGCTGTGCATGTGACTGACAACTTTAACTGATTGACAAACTGTTGCATTCGAGTGTGAGAGAGTGAAAGCGGTTTTTGCAATAATGAACTTATTTGGTCGAGTTGATCGTTATAAGCCCGCCGTATTTGGTGTTGGTGGTTGATTTTTCGATGTTATGTCAGCGAGTGAAGCAACCACCCAACCGACACCTGAGTATTTGGCAAGAGAAGCAACTTTTGCAGAAATTTGTTAACAAAATTTGAAGAAAATACAATTCTTTTTTTTTAAATTTTCTTCAGGAAAATATTTTTGCAACAAAACTAAGTATTTTTCGGCTAATACCGACATTTAGAAATTTTCTCTAAGCGCATGATGAGTGTTAGAAATGCTCGCACGTCCGTAAAAACAACAGCGTTTAGGATGATCCCATTCAATTTTGGACCTTCGTAATAAAATAAAAATGCATTGGCCGGAAAACTCACGAAGACGGGTCATCTTAAAAATAGATTATAGCAATAAAGACACGTTCACCAGATTATATAACTCTTTTAATAAGGCTGGGAATGATAAAAACACCTAGAAAAATTTGTGAAAATAAACTAATGTTGTCTTGTTCCTGCCCGCGAGAGCTTAGCACAAAGAGCTTATAAACGGTTACAAGCAATTAACCCATATTGGCCCGGTACCCGATCCCTGCGAAATTTTTTAACACAGTCTTATTTGGGCCTGATCAAGAAAAATCCGTTTGAATTTTTTTGATATCTCAAACGATTTTCGAGTTACAGTTGGGTTAGTTTTCTACCCCATGTGTGAATACATATACTCATTCGGAACAAAACTGGTTTTTGTAAAGGTTTTGCAAGTTTATTTGGAAACATTGTAATCTTTCAATGGTATGTCGTTTGAAATGTTGTTCTATGTTCAATTGAACCCAAGATAACCACTCAGTTCAATTAGCACACATTCATATTCCAGTGACCACGCGACTTAGTGATCACATTGAGTCATTAGTACAAAAAGTCCTTATTTTCAGAAATAAAATTCTGGTTTCTGGAAGAAAAAACTACGCTAAATCGATATATTGTTTCAAACACTATTTTATGTTCTATAGATATCATTTGGCTTCATTGGAATACATTTATGTTCCAGTGATTATGGACTTGGTGACCAAGTTGCCATATTAGATCCTAAGTATGAAAAGTCTTTAAGAAAGAAAAACTACACCAAACTCATATATTCTTTCAAACAATGATTTTCTATAAATCCCATTTGATTTCATCGGGATCTATTCATGTTCCAAAGGTCCATGGCCGGGTGATCAAGTCGCCATATATGGTTCTTAGTATGAAAAGTCGTTATTTTCAAGGAAAAAATCTTGGCATTAGCAAAAAGAAACTGCACTAAGTTAATATTTATATATTGTTTCAAACACTGTTTTACGTTCTTTGAATTCCATTTGGTTTTATTGGAATCCATTTATCATTCAGTGGTCTATGAACACGTGACGAAGTGGCCATATTGGGTTCTTGCTATGAATATATGAAAAGTCCTTAATTTGAAGGACAAAATTGCGGCATTAAGAAAAAGGTACTAAGCCAAACTGATAAACTGTTTCAAACATTCTTTTAACCCCTTGAGACTGAAGCCTAGACCATTGTAGATATCGAAAAATGAACTTCGGATTAAGTTTTCTAGTGTTTAAATTAAGAAAAAAAAGTAGGTCCAGAAATGCCGTTTGTAGCCGGAAATGGTGCAGTCATATTACACAGTGAAGCAAAAAAAATTTGAAAATCTTTTTGAATACTATTCCTGAAAGCACATGATGTTACTAGTTAAACCCTATCTGTGCTTCGCTTGTTTGGCTCCAGGTCGAATTTTATAGTACCATAAAAATTGCTTCAAAACAGCTTTTTCAAAGTTGCCACTGCTATAAGTCATAAACGGTTTGAGATTTTGTTTTTCTATATTCAACGAAGTTATAGATATAGACTAAGGGAAAGAAATTGTTCAAAAAACTCACCCGAAAAAATTGGGTTTTTGGCCTTGAAATCACAAAAATGTCGAAAATTTTTACCATTTTTGGTCATAGCTACAAAACCGTTCTGTATTTTGCCAAACAATTAAAACAAAATTTTAGCCAAGACTTAACTGAACAACTCTCTAGAGCAAGTCAATAGCATTCGAGTACACCTTGATACTAATTTTAATAAAAAACATTGATGTATCAAAAAATGCTTGGGGTCCTTTGTGACCCCATCGGTCTCAAGGAGTTAAGTTCTATGGATCCCATTTAGTTTTATTGCAATCCATGTTTTAGTGGTCCATGGTCAGGAGACCATATTGAGTTCATAGTCTGAACCTTATCAAGGCATTTTTGGCGTATTTTTAAGACAAAGTTTGTGTTATGATCGGAGGTTAATATATCATTAGCATCTTATATAAAAACGAAAAAATAATTTTTCACAATATATATTTCCACCCTTTTCCCTCTATTCCTCGAACATTTTGGCAATGCCTCATTGCCTCAAGTTTTGGTTTTTGTCTTATTGGCAAGTTCTTATTTTCTACCAGAAATTCTTTTGAAAATATGATGATGATGTGACACACCTTATGTCATGCTGTCCGAATATAAAAACAATATTTGCATTGATTTGTATAAATAACTCATATCTTTATATGTAGATATGTGTGTATGTATATTTTGTTTCGAATTTTAAGACTTAAGTCTATTGACATTAAGATGAATAACACGTTAAACCGATTACGGACATACATTTGTGGATATTAATGCTCTTACCGGCTTCGTTTGAAAATAACGATGCTTACCTGCAACAAAAGAAATATTTCTTCAAAAATTAGTAATTAATATATGAAAAAATAATATGCTTTTTGATAAAAAATACTAAATAAATATATCATAAAAAATTAATTCAAATAAGTTCCTTAAAAAATTAAATTTCAGCTCTTTGCTTAGAGTTTTAATACTTAATCAAGAAGTTAACTTTTATTTTATCAATTACGGATATTTCCGCCTGTTAAAATATATAAAGGACTCCGACAATAAGCATCCAGAGTTATTTTATATTTTGAAATGAGTTAAAAGTAGAGCGTGATTATTATTCCCATTTTAATAAACAAAATGCCTTCAACTACGAGTATTAAATGAATTGAAATACTTCATACAACAAATAATTTTATGACTCAGTCTGACTTAACTAGAATAATAATTTGATACGACAAATTAGTTAGCCAACACGCAGACAGACATTCCACAACCCAAAAGAACGTAGAAAATCACAGTCGACTGTGATGATTTACGTAAAATCAAACTATGGCATGATGACGCATAACATAAGATTCATTCACTAATAAAGTTATTTCCGGTGATTGAATATGAGTACGCATAACAAAAAAATATACATTAATACTTCATACACTTAGCTACAAATTTAAGTTAACAAATTGCAAATAAAGGCTCTATCTAGACTGCTACAGTTCATTTCGAAATCCTAGCAAACTTTCTCACGCTATAGTGCTCGTTAAATAAATCACTACTTTTTCTCAAAATCACTATGTATTTTTTAATGTTTTTTATTTTTTTGTTGTAATACATAAGTAATAAATCTTTTTAGTTCTAGTTTCAGACAAAAACAAAATCGAATGCTTCTCTTTAATAATCATTCATTAACTTAACTCACAGGCACAAATTGATGCAAAGTGTTGCTATACAATCTGTGCCACCATGGTGATTTTTACTTTAAGGAAAACCTCTCAACTGTGTGATTTCTTCGTAGCTTCGAGTGTGGAAAGAATAAATGTATGTGTCTCGTTATATGATTTTAGGTTTAGCAATGCATTATAGGATGCTCCCTCTGGTGTAAACTGTAGCTAAAGTTTGCATCAGTAATGCATCAATGTCTATCAAATGAGAGTGTGCATGCTGTCAAAGCTGTTTTTTGTACGTACACTTAAAATAAAATTTACTCGTTTGTTAATACCAAGCAAAGTTCTTTTGCAACATTTTTTTTTTTCTTTTTAAGTAAAAATACATTGAAATTTCTTGCACCTTTTAAGATATTTGACATCGGAGGTAGCCCTAATGGAGATACTTAGGTTCAAACAAATAAATAAAATCAAATTCATATGTTTCTTAGCTGCTGCTACAAATGAAGCATCAGTTTTATCATATCAAGGCAGACTGTCATCAAACCTTATTTAATATGAAAACATTTAAAAAAACTTCTTGAAAGGCTTGATACTGCACAAAAAATTTTGATACATTACAATAAAATAATGAATCAAGTAATAATTTTGGATTTTAACCCTCTCACGCGCCAGTTTTGTGTAGGGCAGATATATTTTTTTTAAGAGTTGGTTCTTACTAAAACAAAATTTTTAAATTAAGTCTTATATCTGAGTTTTTAAAAAATGTTGTATGTATACAACATGGTGCATTAAAGGATTAACATTTTTTTTTTATTAAAAATCCATTAAACTCAAGAATTTGGCTAATTTCATACTCAACTAATCCTCTTTGAGGATCCACAGTATATTAAATGTACGAAAACAAGGAAAAACGCTGAAAAAATTACTGAATGATGACCAAAATTGTAGAAATAGTGATTAACGGTATAAAAAAACCAATTTTTTGGAGATAAGAAATCAATCAAACTGATAGATTTGGTTAATTTCATCTACTCTTAATCCTGTCTGTGGGTCCTCAAAAAATTAGATGCAGGAAACAAGCCATAACGCTGAAGAAGTAACTAAAAGACCAAAAATCTTAGAAAAAGTTACTTACGGCAACACAGTTCATACGAAAATAATACTAGAAAACTCAACCTTCAATGCACCATGTTGTATATAAACAACATCCCTATTTTAGGACATGCAAAGAGCCTGAATAATATTTTTACCTGTTTTTTGCTATATTTCACTTCTCCACTAAATGATGTCATCGGAAAGAAATCGCCAATGAAGTAATTTAAGGATTTCATAAAAACTTAAGCGCTTATTTTTTGCGAAAATTTTTTGCTAAAAAATTGTTCGACTTCAACGAGTGAAAATCATAAAATGAAGCAGAAAAACTTTAGAGATATGTAAAAGTAAAACACTTAACTAAAGCTAAGACTTTTCCGATATTTTTGAGATATTTCGTTTGGAAAAATATACCGTAAGACAGGAGAAATATTCGTTCAAAAAGTGTTGTTGTATTCATACAACAAATGCATGAAAAGGTTAATAAGGGGAGATATATAAATGCATGGAAAATGCAGTGTCAATCATTTTTTTGGTACTGAAGAGATAAATGTGGGTATATCAAAGGATCTTTTATTTGAAGATAGAAAGTGCTTTAGACAAAAATTATTTTTATCTTATGTCTCTAGATCCAATCATTCTAGATTATATTGAGATTTCTTATCAGGATTTTTGTTTTGAATTTTCTGCGCTAATGGTTACTAACTAAAAATAATCGATATATTTCGATTCATTCGATACTTTCTGAACTTTTCGAATGTTTTCTGTTATTGAAGAATTTTTCCCCGTTTCTGATAACTATTCCGAAACTGTTTGTTGATTTCTTACAATTTTTGAAAATTAAAAAAAAAATTTCTAGACGACATTTTCCAGTGTTTTCCGATACTTTTGAGTCCTTTTTATAATAAATATGAATGTGTGTTTCAAAACACGAACTTATTTGATTTTTTTCGCTAAATTTTCACATTTTAGCTTTGCTGAATATTTTTAATACTTTAGAAATCTACATATTATACTTCAATACCCACGGTTCTCGGGAACGGGACTTAATTGATAGTTTGTGGTGCCACTGATTTTCTTTTTTTAAAATCACAAGTAGCTGCCCTAAACAAGGGTCGGAAAACGGAATTTGTCAAAAACTCAATAACTCAGAATTCATTTTCGATGAATTTAGCAATGTTAAATCTGAATTTAGTCTCACAATTGCTCTATCGCAGAAATTCTACCTTGAAAAATTCCAAAACACGATTTTTGAGATTATATCATAATACTACTTATATAAAATACAACGTCTGTCTGTCTGTCTGTCTTTCTGTGTCTTCATAACTCGAGAACCATTCGTTCGATTTTCATGATTATTTCTTTATTTCTTTATAGATATTTTGCATGGCAAAATTTTAAGATACATTTTTTTCCAAATGCACTCGGCTTTGTCCGGATTTTCGAAAAATCCCATTATTCAAAATTCAGTTAAACGATTTGCATGATTTTTTCTTTCGAAGACATGCTATCAGGTGAGATTACAGGATAACCTCTGATATGATATACCCTCTACTTTATCCGGAATATTGAAAAATTCTGGCACCGGGACAAATAACATGCGCTGGAAAAATGTCCAATACAGCGATATAAAAAGACTTCTTGAGATTATTTGACAGATATGAATGAGATTTGGTGCATACATTTTGAAAGGGTATCGGGAACGAGCGAAGAAAAACGCTTTTATGTCTCACGAACTACACCTGGAACTCATAAATTCTTCTGCTTTAAGTCAGGGTTAACTCATTGTCAATTTGGTCTAAAGATGATAATTTTCCCGGTGCCTTTTATACACGTACCAAATCTCATCTATGTGCGTTATTAGTTTCAAAGATACGTCGACATTTTTTTAAGGGCGGGCCATCGGTCTTTTTCTCAATAGACAATATTTAACACAGTACTATTTATACACATACCAAATCTCATCCATGTCTGTTTAAGATCTTCAGAAATATGATGATTAAATTTTTGGGGGAAGTGGCACCACCCACTTTTTCCGTGAAAATTATTTGTCTTAATGCACTGTGCACGTGTATCAAATTTCAATTATCTGCGTCAAGAAGTCTCACAAATTAATTTATGGAGAGCACGGCACTGCTCGGTTTTTTTGCTATATTCTAGCTATTTCTAATAATAAATATGTATACTGGGAAAATTTCATTCAATCGGTTAGATTCCGAGCTCATAAGTATCAACAATCTGATTTTTATATATTATTTGAAAACAAAACAAACCAGCAAAAGCTTTATTACCAGATTTATGTAATTGGGCTTTGATAAATTTTTTTTTTAAATTTTAAGATATTGTATTTTGAGATATACATTTGAAACTTTTTGATCTTGAAAATATGACCTTTGAACTTGACAAAAAGGATTTATTTTTTAATACCTTTGTTAATTGGTAACAAAATTACAAACTTTTTATGTTAATTAATTTAACAGATTTTTGATCTTTCTTAGAACTTTTTCGAACTTTAAGACCCTGTATTTTGAGAACCACTTAAAAATGGATACCAAAACACTCTTCAAGTCTTTGTTGGATATTGGACATTGACATAATAAATACTCATTTAATTCGGAAATGGTGAAAGTTGACCCTTTGATTGGTTTGATATTGTTTATCCCACTTAGTTTTCAATAATATTTTTGCTAATCAACTTTTTTCAATGTTTTTTGACTGTCGACTGATATTTTTTCTATATTTTCCGATGCTCTTTGATTATTTCGAGCTTTATTTTTTGAGAATTTGAGACAAAATGATAAGAATTGTACGGCATCAATAATGTGAAGGTAGAAAACGTCTACATAAAACGAAGTTTTCTATTGAACTGGGATTGGCCTTCAGGTACTATTTATACGATACTGAACTTTGAGGAAAGAATTTTCAAATCCAGTAAAAGTGATATTTTTCTGACTGTGTGCGAGAGTGAATTCGTATTGTTCTTGTTACAACTTTGCTTAATTGAAACTGACTTTATATACCTGTACACATAGAAACGCATATGAAATTATATAACCATATGCCAGGCACGTCACCATCATTTGCAAAGAATCCTTTTTTTCAGTTTTGTTGTATTCTGCCTTTACATCATGTTGTTGATTTATAAATAATCATAGTAATAATGTACAGCACAAAAACACTGCTGGGTTTTGTCTATCCGCGAACCCTCTTCTACATATTTCATCGTCGTCCATCTCTAAAAATGTCAGTTTGTGCCAAGGCGGCACAGCAGGTGAATATTATGCGTAATTTATAGCAACTGAGTCGGCTGAGGAGGCATTTTTACGACTATGGGATGCAAGCAAAGTAATATGTTTTTTATCTGTTCTTTTCTAGTAATCTCAAGTGACGCTCGTCTCCATAATTATGTAAATTTCATGACACTCCCGTAGAGTTATGATGCACTTTGTTGAACGTCCTTTTGTTGATTTTAGTGAGGTCTCTTTTTTTTTTTTTGCTCCCCCTCCTGCTTAACACATGGGTACACAAGGTTGACAGTTTGCCACATTAAACGCTGGCCATGCGAAAAATTTTACAACATGAGGCACATGTGGTACACTCGCGCGTACATGTCTAGCATTTTTGATCCGCATTCGTCATGGTGGTTGGATGGATGTTGGGATTTTGCGGCGCTGCAGTTCATGATGCCCCATATGTGTGCGCGCGCGCACTATGTTATGCTTGATTAGTGTGATTAACTTGTTAATTATAAATGTACACATGGATGGGGCGGCACGATGTGCATTTGGTCACAAGTTGAAGAATCGAAAGTGTTGCTTTTTCTTAGAATGGTCAGTAACCAGCTAGCAATCAGTTGGAGCATTTGCCGCACATTATGGCTTGATTTTAAGAGTTTATATTTTCTTGTGAATTTCATAAACAAACGGGGACTTTAAAGTGCAAAAATATGAAAAAAGCAACTGTAGAAATAAATCTTGTTTCAGCAAAGATAAGCATCTTAAGGTTTTAACTTCCAAGTTTAAGCCTCATAAGTTCGAAACAAATCGCTTTATGCATTTTAGTGCTATGTCTGACTTTTGTGTCGATTGTACAAAATGAAAAAAATTCAAAACATGTTTTGACTCCGCAGTCTCTTAATGAAAAAAGATCAAGATTAACTGCTTGACCTTGAGACTGGTTTTTAATACCATATATATTAATAATTTTAACTGCTAAACTTTTCACTTTTATTCGGTTCATTTTTACCAGTGGAACGTGAGCAGAAAAAACTTAAAAACAATTCCAGAATACAAAAGATTATGACGCATTTTAATTGGCTGTTCGTTCAGTTATTGAAGCATTTTAATGATTGCAGAAATGAAAATGCAGCATTTCAAGTTTTCAATTTAATATTAACGATGCAATGGAATTTATTTTTTTTTTAAAACTTATTGTTTCCTTTACATTAGGTATTCTCTTGAAAAATCAATATCAATAGACAGCCGTTGCCACTTTGCAAGAATAAAAGAAAAAAAAAAAAACAATTATCTTCTTAGGGCTAAAAAAACAGTCAGCAAATCACTGAACATAAAAATCTTTTTATGACTTTACTATTAAAATAAAATAATTTTTAATTTTTACAGAACGCTTGCATAAAACTTTTTACGGCATAAAATATGACTATTTTATGTGCTAATAAAAAAAAAATTTTATGTTAATAAAGAAAAAAAGTCTCTCGCTTTATTTGGTCTGTGGAAAAGGGAAGCGAAAGTATACCCACCTTTTATTTTAATTTTCAAGTGCCAACACTTAAGTGTTCGGCATTTAAACGTTTGCATGTTTTGCACAAAAAGTTCATACGTTCATATGTAGCTATCGGCTGCAATTTGGCTTAAGATTTGATTATAGAATTTTTGCTATCATAAGATATAGATATGTGTGCAATTTACTTTATTTTAGCATATAATAGCTTACAATGTTCTTTGACCAACGCTCAAATTTCATTATAAATTTATTTTCAGCCAGACTTTTAATTTGCTTTTAAAGGCAACATTTCATTTATAATTTGCCTATGATAACACTGTACTAGTTGAAAATTTGTTCTGACGGGAAATAAGTCATTCTTACCTAATTCGGGCATGGAGAATTCAGTGGTGTTAACCGTTTTGCTGGATTGGTTCATCGCCCCATACGAAAAGTTCAAATCAAAATTTTGTCTAGAAAGTAATGTTTGTCATAAAGATTCCCTGATTAAATTGATTTTTCATCAAAAGTATGTTTTTCTGTTCAGGATGTATTAATTAGCAATATAGTTGCTAACTTTTTCATCAATTTATCAGATACTTCATTACTTTATCTATAATTTTTACCGAATTTTCTTATAGAGTGAGCTCTAGACGGACTTGAAGAAGCAAATCCTGAGTACTGAAAACTGAGCTGAGATTCGCATAAGTCTGACTATAAGTAACAAGAAATTGGATGCTGTCAGGATCTGTGGTGGTCTATGTTTTTAAGCCCCTACCCCGGTCCAGCCTAAACATGGTTTTTCGTTATCAGTTTTTATAGCAATTTATCATAAATCGGGAACTTGTTATTACAAACATAATCTTGTTTTTTTTCTACTACCACATCAAGATCCTGAATTATCCTTACACAAAAGTGAAAAAATCACTAAAAACTATATAACAAAAACAGAAAATAGTAAAATTGATTTTCGTTAATAACTTCGGATAGCAAAAATTGCACTTAATAAGCCATACTTTATCTTTTTTTCAATTGGATCACTACATCCCAAGTTATAAGCCTTTAAAAAAGAATATCTCGCAATAACATACAGAGGGTATTTCTAGACGAAACAACTATGACAAGTTAAAACTCAACAATTTTTACTACAACTACCAAGTTAGACAAAAAAAGTTTCTCTTAACTAATTACCATTTTTATACCCTACACCCAGGGTATATTCACTTTGTCCTTCTGTTTGTAACGCAGAGAAGGAGGCGTGGCAGATATAGAAAAGTATATATATTCTTGATCAGCGTCACCTCCTGAGTTGATATAGCTATGTCCGTCTGTCTGGCTGGCTGGGTGGCTGGCGGTGTGTGGAAATACATTTTTTGGGAAAGATAATTCAATGAAATTTGGCGCACAGCCTCTGTCGTCAAAGTTAGCTCGGGGGATTGAAAATTAGTGAAATCGGTCAACGGACACGCCTACCCCCCATACAAAAAATATATTCAAAAAGCAATTTTTTGAGTATTTTTCACGATAATACAACCAAAATACACATAAATACTACGAATTGTAAGCGCAAGCTCTGAGCAAAAACTGGGCGAATTCAGATAAGAGGGCGTGGCACCTCTCGTATAAGCAAAAGCTTTAAAATGCTATACTGAAAGCGTTTTTTGAGATAATCCAACCAAATTTCACTCAAATGCTTAAAACTATAAATTCAAACTCTGAGAAAAAACTGGGTGAACTCGGACAATAGGGCGTGGCACTTCCCATATAAGCAAAATTTTCAAAATACTGCTGTGTAGGGTATTTAATGTTTGGCCAGGCCAAAGGTAACACCCTTACTAGTTATAGTTTACATCCAGGGTATATTCACTTTGTTCTTCCGTTTGTAACGTGGAGAAGGAGGCGTGGCAGGTATGGAAAAGTGTATATATTATTGATCAGCGTCACCTCCTGAGTCGATATAGCCATGTCTGTCTGGCTGGCTGGCTGGGAGTCTGTCTGTACGTGGAAATATTTTACGCGGAAAAAATAACATAGATAATTTATTGAAATTAAGCAGAGTTACTATATAGTAAAAGTTAGCTAGTGGGATTGAAAATGAGCGAAATCAGTCGACGGACACGACTACCGCTCATACAAAAAATATATTCAAAATGTAACTTTATGAGTATTTTGCACGACAATGCAACAAAAATACACATCAATACTAGAAACGGTAAGCTCAAGCACTGAGTAAAAACTAGATGAACTCGGACAAAACGGCCTGGCACCACCCATATAAGCAAAAGTTTCAAAATGATATACTGAAAGCGTTTTTCAAGATAATCCAACAAAATTTCACTCAGACACAAAGAACAGTAGTTGCAAGCTCTGATCATAAAATAGGCGAACTCAGACAAGAAGGCGTGGCACCCTCCATATAAGAAAAAGTTTAAAAGTGTTATAATGAATGCGTTTTTTGAGATAATCGAACCAAATTTCACTCAGACACCAAAAACAGTAAATACAAGTTCTGAGGAAAAACTAAATAAACTAGGAAAAGAGGGCGTGACACTTCCACTGAGAACAGATCCAAGCAAAAGCTATGAGAACTTAGAGAAGAGGCTATGGCATCTCCTGTATAAGCAAAATTTTCAAAATACTACAGTTTAGGGTATTTAGCGTTTGGCCAGGCCAAAAACAACACCCTTATTAGTTTTGACTTGCTTTTGCTCACTTTTGTTGTGGTTTCAATATCTGGGACAACCAAATGTTTTGTTTTCTATCAAATTGTTATAATCGATTACAATAATGGACCACGTTACTATATTGAGATAGCTTAGTTCACTACCTTCTACTTAAGTCACTTTGATTTCATGCATTAGTAGTAGAGTTGATACGCATTGAAATGGGAGTAATGCACAAGTAAATTCGGATTAAGACTGTTGATGCGGATAACTGCTGTCATTTGTCCAGCCTATTACAAAGTAAAGTTTCTTGCTTCATGTACTTAAATATATTACAGCAATACCTAGCCTTGCCATTGCCTTAGCGATGACGTCAATAAATCTTTAAATATTTCAAGCATATGTTTCAGTTTTCAATCCTAAAATAGAAACAAATCACACTTAAAATTTACATAAATAATAATCTTTCAATGCATTAAATGCAAGTGTTATAATTTTAGAATTCCCATAAAAGTCAAAAGCTTCAATTAAGTACTTTTTTTAATGAAGCCACATGCACATGTTCATATTAAATTCCGCGTTCATAGCAGCGACTTAAATTATAGCATTTTAAATAAACTTCATAAATTAATACTTGCTATAAAAAAAAAAAAAAATTTCTTAAACATGTGTGCACATAATTCCACACTTCACCTTCTATGTATGGATGGATGCCTTTACTGGCACAGGATAATCGAACAAATATTTATGCGTAACTTTGTGCCTTGACTTGTAATTTGTTGTCGGAGAAAACTGACACATAAGGACAATTTCAAACACATACATTTAATATATAAGTATTTATACCAATTTATACTTATACGTTTAAATATATATACATAAATTTACGTAAATACAAAGTCTGCCACTCACATGCATATAGACGTTACATTATGATGTTATGCGCCTTAAAATATGTTGTGACATTTATTATTTCCCATATCTTTTAAGGCAAATCAATTTTCTTTCTAGTACCCATACGATAGATTGCGAATATTTAACCCAAAGCTAAGAGACACTCACACTCACACACACACACACAAGACGCCGAGATGAAGATGGATTGTATTAATGTTATATGGGTGGGGGCATATTTATACTTACATATATAAATATTAAGCACATATGCTTATAAAATTTGGCTAATAATTGTGTTGTTGTGTGTGCACAAGTGCGTGTGCATATTAAAGTGGTTTAAAAAAAAGGAAAGAATGATTGAAAACATTATGAAGAGGTCAAAATATGTTGCGAAGGTCGAAAAATATTGAAGAGTCGAAAATCTTCGTGTCGTGTTATATTGAAAAAATCGTGTTAAGCCACAGATGCCGAAAAGTATTCCGATGTCGAATAAGGTATAAACTGATATATTTTAGGAAAAAAAAATTTTTCAGAAGTCGAAAAATGTGGAAGAAGTTAAAAATTTTGTAAAAGTCAAGAAATGCAGCAGAAACCACAATTTCGAGAAAGTCAAAAAATGCTGTAAAATTTAGTGGGCGTGGCACTCATGTCATTGCTCCTACTTTTGGACTAGAAAATGGTTCTTACTTTTCGCACATACCTACCTACCAAATTTCATTAAAATAGCTTTTATTGCTTCGAGATATAACTTACTAGCTCTCCCTGCACGCTCTGCTAAGCATATGTACTTATGTATGTATCAGTTTTTTCATTTGATGCAACTTGCCCGCATATTTTTCCACTATCTTTGGTGTCCCAGGAAATATTCAAATATGGCTTGTAGATACTCCACCATATATGTTTTCTCTTAAATATATCTAGATACTCGTTGTTTTGACTATGAAGATTTTCAGTGACGGAAACCTTCAGATCTCATAAAAAATGAATCAATTAAAGCTTCTTGATAGTCCGCCAAACATCTTTTCCCTCTAGAATTTCTGAATATTCTTTGCTTTTTGAAACTCCGCCATAGATGTTTTTCCTCTATAATAAATATCTAAATATTCTTTGTTTTGGCTATGAAGCCTCCGTTTGACTTTCGGAAACCTAACTTAAATCAAATAAAGTTTGTTGATAGTGAGCCTTAGATTTTTTCCATCTTGTATACCTAGATATTCTTTGTTTTGACTATGAAGCCTTCAGATGTCCTTGGAAATGAATCTATTTAATCTTGTTGATATTTTGCCGTTCTTGTGGCTCTAGATATTCTTCGTTTTTATTTCTTCGGGTGACTTTTGGCAAATTTCGGGTATCCCAGAAAAAAAAATCAACTAAAACTTGTTGATAGTCCGCCAAAGATGATTTCCTTCTAGTACCTTCAGAACCTTCGAGTGTCCCAGAAACTATCAACTAAGGCTAGTTAATAGGCTGCCATAATGTTTTACCTAAATATTCTTCGTTTTAAATATGAAACTTTCGGGTGACCTTCGGGTGTCCCATAAAAATAATCAACTAAAACATGTTGATAGTCCGTCAAAAATGTTTTCCCTCTAGTATCTTCGGAACCTTCGGGCGTCCTAGAAACAGTCAGCAAAGGCTAGTTAATAAAGTTTTACGTACATAGATATTCTTCGTTTTAACTATGAAGCTTTCAAATGGCCTTCAAGTTTCCCAAAAAACTATCAATATGGTATTCATGTTTTACACCAACCTACAAAATAGCTTGTATAGTTTACGATATATAATGGAATGTAATATGTGATGAGTCGAAAAATGTTGAAGAACTAAAATAATGTTACTAAAGTTGGCAAACTCTTAAAAAGAGATTTATGTTAAAGAAGCCGAAATAAATTGCAATAGTCAAAAATTGCTAAAAAAAATTGAGATATGATGCAAAAGTCGAAACGTGTTGAATAAGTAGAAAATATATCTGAAATCGAAGTATTATGAGAGGTTTAGAAAGCTCGAGAAATTTTGTTGACAACAGAAACTGTTGTAAAAATGGAATTGAGTTAAAAAACTTGAAAAATTTTGAATAAGTGAGAAAGTTTGCGATGGTCGAAAACTGCCCCAAAAAGTCGAAAAAAAAAATAATTCAAGTACGAAAACTTTTCAAAAAATCGGAAAGGTCGAAAATTATTGTAAAAGTAGAAAAATGTTGTAGAAATCGTCAAATATGATGATCAATCTCACAAAAAAAAAAAACGAATATACTGAAAAACTGGAAACCCTCATAAAATCAAGAAACAGGAGCAAAAGCTCAAATGATTTCATCCATAATTTTCTATAAAATGGCTTCGTTACATGACCTGTATAACTTTTCATTATACGAAAAAAGTTTTTTGAACCACTCTACTGCCTGTGTATTATATGAGCGTGTATGTATTTTTGCAAAAATATATATTTCATAATAATGTGAGCAATTATTGTCACGTGTCACATGTTGCGTCTTTTTATGCTTATGTGAAGAACCCAAAGAACATGTAATGGCATTTAGTGAACAAAGAATTTAAGAGTGTCAAATTAAAGGCAATAAATTTGGTAAAAAAAAAAATTGTTTAAGAACTTTTGTGGCAAATTGCGTATTGTTTGTAAAACAATTGTCATATCCAAATATAATGGCAAACTAATTTTTCGACTAAATGAGAATGATTTGATATCATTAACTCCAACCTTATGCTGAAAAGTAAAAACCACAAAAACCGCAGCATTACTACTTAATTCAGTTGAGTTTAACAAAAAACCGAAAAGTTTGTTGAACTATTTTATATTAGATTCTCTTGTTGAATTTCAGAGCCTTGTCTGCAATTTCCTTTCTTGCCTTAAATTTCAACTGACTGACTTACTGAACCGCCCCTCTTTCTATACGAATCTAATACTCATGTTCGTGGAGGAGCAATTATTTGCCGCTGCTACTTTTGCAGCCACAAGTGTTGGCCAAAGTTAAATCCAGCGCTGCTGCTGCTGCTCTTGGCTTAACTATGACTGTCAGTCTGTCCGTCTGTTTGTCTTCCATATTTTAACCGCCTATTTTCCTCGCCTGGCGCATATTTCCGCCATTTATTTCAGCAACAAAAAAAAAAAAAAAAACAAAGATGAAACCAAAAAGTAAAATAAAATTATAGTTGGTAGCTGTTGCTGCAGCTTCTCTTTGTTGTATTTGCTGCAGCGCACAAAATTTTTGCTTGTGGAAGGAAGCTGCCAACTATCGTTGGTATATCGCTGGTATACCCAGCTCATGCAGGAAGTTTCAAATAATAATGTTAAATCGGCAAAAATTATGCTTGTGGAACAACAGTCAACGCAGACTGACTGTGCAAAGTTCAAAGCTGTGTATCATCTATCTGTATCTGGGTTTTTGTATCTTTAACTAAAACTGTTAGCGAAGCTGTGTAACTAGGAATACTTAAGTTGAGTTGCGTGTAGCGCTAAGATTTTCACACCATTACAAATATGTAGTGTTTTTTTGAGTTTTTTTGCATTTGTTGGATTTTATTAAATTTTTTTTTTTCTTTGCTTAAAATGGTCTTCTGAATGTATACTTATATAAATTTTTATTTAATATAAGCATGGCCAATTCAGTTTGAAAATATTACTATTTTTTCCTTGTAAATAGTTTTTTTAATGATTTTGACTGAAAATTTCTCAACTTAGTCACCTAAAATCGATGTCTTACAGTTTTTCAATTGTAACATATGTACTTATATCCTGGAAAAATATTTTTTTTACAAAGAATTTATTACAAAAAACTAAATTTTCGAAAGAGCCATTGGACATTTTTCTAAAAAATATATCTTAAGTATTTGCTATAGCTTAGGAATGGTATTCTTCTAAAAAACAAATTTTTTTTAAAGACATTTATGACATCTATTTTTAGTTGGCTGAGTTAAGAAATTTTAACCCTTTTATTTTATTTGTTGTTAAGTCTGTATAATATATATATATAAATATATATAATTATAACTATTCCAAACGATGATGTTGACGGTTTTTTTATTTTAAATTTACTTAGGTTGTGAGGTCATCAGTTGTCAGGTTTTTTTTATTTATTTAAGTACTATGATGTGATTATTTTAATTTTCTTGACTTTTTGTTACTTTTAACATTTACTCAGAGTTCAATGAATTTGATTCTACAATTTGATTGTTTCTTCATGCTTTAAAAAAAATATTAAAAAAAAATATTTTAGTTTGTAATTAACATTTAATTTTGAAATGCAAACTTTGTAAGTCAACAAATAGCAACATTAAGATTTTAGAGCAAACCTTTTTAAAGTTTAGAAAACCGACAAATTATCAAATAAAAAAAAAAACAGAAAATATATATGTACATAAAAACAAAGTACTAAATTCGGCAGTTATGAAAACTATATTGCAATCATCGCACAGCGTGGAATTTGGGTGGCTTTATATCCCATCTCAAAAACCTCATACTAAGTTTTGTGAACAACCTTGAAAGTTGCATTACTTGTTCAACCATACTTTAAGTTAAAAGAATAGTACATACTATGGATAAAAATAAAAAATTTTAAGAATAGCCCAAAATGGTAAAATGGACTTTAAGATCCCAAAAAGTCGTCAAACACAAAACGGTAAAAAATGCTTTAAGATCCCAACATCGGATATATCATTTATTAGAGTGATATATAATCATGACAATCGACAAAGCATATAAGTTTTCTTTTGAGCAAAAACTACTAAATAACTATACATAAAATTGATTGCTTAAAGAGGTCAAAAAATGGTACATTTGAAAAAAATCACAGCAATATTAAAAAGCATAGTCATTTTCAATGTATTCAGTCTGGAAATCGCTCTATCACATATGGTTTTTGAGATATTCTAACCTATAAGTTCAAAAACACGATTTTTGCGGTAATATTGAGGATGCACGAAATATTTTTGCACAATTTTTGCACAATGATTTCTATTTTCATCTCCATATAGGGGAACTGATGCTATTGTGGTATAGGTAAAGTTTAGGTGGAACTTGAAAGAGAACCGTTGAATCAATTTCAGCCAAATTTTTTTATGCTGATCATTGAAGTATTGGCTACAGAATATATTTCAATAAAATGTGTGCAATTTTATTGGGCAAAATTTGAAAAAAGTCAAAAAAGCTGTTTTCAAAAAGTTGGCAGGTAATGTGGTATAAATGGTGGCGCAATGTGGTATATATACTGATCAGTACTTGTAAAGTGGGCGGGTAATGTGGTACATATAAGTAAGGAAATGTGGTATACTTAACCATACAACCAAATATAAAGATTAAAAGGTATGAAATAAGTTTATAATAACATTTACATTGGTTCTTTAACTCATAGTTGTAATTAAAAAATAAACAGCCATCAAATAATGTTAAGAATATCACGAAATGTTCATATACCACATTAGCGAAGCCCGATTATACCACACTAGCCAATTTTTAGAAATCACAAAATTCTGAAATAAAATGGGATACTTTGTGAATTTTCACAGTTAAACACTTATTTCGCAATACTTAGTACTAACTTTTATTGAATATAAATAAAACTTCACCAAAAGGCTAATTTTTCTTAACAAAATTTTTTTGGAAAAAATTCGGGGAAAAAAATCAACCACACGCTACTTACGTTTCGTTCAACTGACATCGGAAAAATTTTGTTTGGTGCATGACAGCAACACATCCCTGGTTTTTCATGTTTTCCGACAGGATAAAAGCAGTTACGTGCGCAGGTTCCTTCCCAAATTCGGAGATATGCGACCATACCACATTGAAAAACTATACCACAATAGCATCAGTTCCCCTAAGCTAAGAGTTGGGGTTGCATGATTTTTCCTTAAAAAGCTATGATCATTTGAAAATGCCACCATGAAGAAAAAAAATCATTGACAATCCTCACAAAATTTTTCACTCATCTGCGGTATTTCCCGATCTTCTTTTAAACTAAACCATTTCCAAAATGACTTTGCAAATTTCATATAACAGAATTTCAAAAAAAAAAAAAAAAATATTTCAAACCTGTCGAAATTCAGTATCATTTATGAATAAAAATGCTTGCTATCTTGAACAAAAAGTAAAATTATCATATGATTTGAGGCATTGCCTAGTGGATCGAGATACTCTACAAAAAAATTAAAAACTGTCATCTTGAAGTCCAAAACAGATATATAAAGATATACATGTTAAAGTAAGCTTTTCAAGACAAGTGAGCCAAGACAACTGAAACAAAACTTTACCAATATGGAAAACAAAACTTTCCAGGGATTACCAAAGAAAGCTCGCATATCTTCGTCAAAAAGACTACCAAAATTTACTAATGCTCAGACTCTGGCGCTACTTATTGATCAAACTCAGTATTAAATTTACCTCAAAAGAGGTAAAGAGCTTGTGCTATTCAAAACACATCCCGCATTGACACATATAAGAATTTATTTTATCGAATCCGTACATCGCAAGTCTTCATAAAGTACCAATAACAAGCATGTGGAGCCATGCCAGAAGTTGCCATTTATACTGCGTAAGAATTAATATCATTTTTTAATTTCGAAATATTTGTTCGAAAATTATGTTAAATACGTTTATATAGCAAAATATGAATTTTATATAAAATGATTTAAAATACTTTCATATAAACGTTTGGTATATCAAGTTATAGCACTGATTTTATACGAAATTTGGTGTAGATTTGTATTCAATCTAATTTGGTTTGAATTTTACACCCAAACTATTTGCTATGTATCAATATCATTTTTTTATTCCGAAATATTTATTCGAAAATTATTTTAAATTGGCTTATATAGCACAATATGATTTTTATATAAAATGATTTGAAATACTTTCATAAGAACTTCTATATAAAATTTATACAAAAATAGTATAAAAAATTTTTGTATTGTGATACTATTAAATTTAAACCAAAATAGTGCAAGTTGTATTAATACTTTATTTGTATAAATTTTATACGAACAAGTATAAACGATTTGTATGTATAACAAGCTGTATCACAAATTTTAAACGAAATTTTGTGCGGATTTGCATTCATGCTAATTTGGTTTGAATTTTACACCCTAAATATTTGCTGTGTACTTAAGTATGAATGTATGTCTTCATATGTTAGAAGCCTCTTGAGTAAACATTCATAATTTGACAACTTCAAACATCAGCAAGCAATGTGCAAAGCAGAGCAAAGTGGTTTCTAGTGAAAAATTGCAACACCACACTCGTGCTGAAAAGTGCTAATTGAATTTGCTGTCATGTTAATTGCTACATTTATATTGAAATGCAGGCGCATTCAAAAATTACCAATGCGATTTCTACCAAAAGTAAATAAGGCCTGATTTTCAAATAAAATTTTGAATGCTGGCAAATGAAATATTTTCGTATCACACAACGTCGCACAGTGTAAGATTTTGCCAATCTAGGACGTCAAAATGAAAAAAAAATGTGCTTGAAAATCGATCATATTTAGTAATTTGTTAGAAAAGACCCCAATTGTTACGAAAATAAGCATAAAAGAGAATAAAAGAAATGTCATTGCAATACTTTCACTAAAAGTTTTTGCTATACACAACCCTTACACTTGCACTTAAGCATTTTAATCAAATTATTTTATAATCAGCTAAAAGGTAAGAGAAATTTCAAAAATCTTGAATTTTTCATAGACTATAACTAACAAGTTGGGCGTAGTTAGGCTATGACAAAGCATACAGGATGAGCACACATACTCATAGAATAGACTTTAAAAATAAAATCTTGCCCATTTTTTGCCCAAAGGCTACTTTTTTTACAATGACTAAAGTGTTATAATGAACAATTGCACTGAAATCATGAAAAAACAATTTATGCTATCTCTTTTAATTACTCCTATATTTTGACAGTAGTATTCATTTACCACTGAAATGGTAAATACAAATTTTCAAGTTGATTTCTTCATAACAACCAATTTTTTAAAAATTTTTTTAAAAATTTTTTTACAAAAAAAAGTCTCATTTGTATGGGAGCTGCTTAAAGAATTAAAGTTCATATACAAAATTTCAACTCGATATCTTTGAAACTACGGCTAAAATTGAATTTTGACATCCTAGATTGGCAAAATCTCACACTGTGCGTCGCCTGAGTTCTCTTTTTTCCCACACACAACAACGTTGAAAAAAAGCAAAAGCAAATATCTTGTACTTGTGTCGAAAGAGGATATGTCCTTTTGCTTATTTAATGATTTGGCGAATGGGCCAAAATAGAACTCATGCGACGATATGATTAAATTTTAGCTAATTTCTGAATAAAATGTAATCATATGCATATATTTTAGTAGTATTTTCTCTTTGAATTTGCAATAGCTCAAATGATACAGAATTAATGATATTCCATTTTTGAAAATATTTTATATATCAAAGCTAAAGTAATTATTTTCGCAGAGTTATTAGAACTTCATTATGATGATCATTTTGTTTCAATTGACAAACACCATCTAAATACCAAAGAAATTCAATTTAGTCTTTTTCGCTTATTTTAGCCAAAGCGCCTGTGCTAAAACAATCGTTGTTGCTCAATCACTTTGATGCACCAAAGTTTTATTCAGCTTTTGAGCATATGATATGTAATTGTTTGATTAGTGTTAATAAAACTAAGCTAGCGAATCCAGAAATTGTTGAGTTTTCAATTTTCTCATAATTTTGTTTTTTTTTTTGTCAAGAAAAGTAATCAAAATATTCATGCGCCTTAAGTTTACTAAAACAAAGCTCCCATAACTTCCTTTAGCTTATGATTATTATAAAACGAACCATTAGTCATACCAAAACTGTACAAATAAATTGCCTTCAATCACAGTCCAGTCCGGCCAGACAACAAAGGAAACAAACGAAATGCAACTTGCAGATCTGCATATAAGCAGACAATAACTAAAACAAATTTATACAGTAAACAAGTTATAATAAAATTTATTCCATTTTTTGCAAACAAACCAAGTAAATATAAAGAATATGATAAGCATATAAAATCAGCTTAAACAAAAAGTAATAAGTCAAAAGTAAAAAAAGCCTTTTATTGGTAAATATAAATAAATTTCAATTTCATATCATGCGAAAAATTCTTGACAACCAACACTGCTGTCAATGTTGGCTACAAAAAATATACGCGTAACGAAACTTAAGCTCACAGACAGAGTTGTAACATGTGATCAACAACACCAACAACAATAGTACAATTGTCAAACTAGTTGTCAATTCAGGCTACATAAACCAACCATATGTATTTTTACACCTACATGATATTTTGACCATATTTAGTTGGTAGTGTCACCTTGTACTACACAACAATCATATAAATAAGCAAAAAAAAGAAACACCCTGTATGCAAAAATCGAAGAAAAAATAAAACAACAAACCAGTCTTCAATTATTACACACTTTTTGATGAAAGGCGTTGAATGTCGGCGGCGTCAATTTAAACTCAAAATGCGATTGTCAAACATAGAAACATTTGCAGCAGAAAACCCCAACAGGAAATAAAGACAGCTAAAAATTGCGTTGTTATCGTTCAGTATGACATGGAATGTTTCTCCTCAAACTGATAACAAGTGAAAACCTCAAAAAATTTATAAAAAAGAATTAAAAAACTGTTAATGATGTCTACATTTTGAAGAAACAGTTGTTTTGTATTATACTCTTCTTAATCCTGTGATCGTTTCGAATTAATTCAATAAGATAATTTTGATTTTCCTCTCTTTCTGGAGCAGATAACACCGTACAAAAAATGGAGCAGAAAAAATTTTGAATGAGATCCCGAAAATTATTTTCTTGTGAGTTTGCGGTCCTTAATTCTCAATTTGACAACCGATTTTTAAATCCGATTTCGGAACCGAGTTATTTGTTTAGTTCATGTCCAGCAAAAAGTGTAATTCACTTTTGCTAACGGCATCGTTTAACCATAATCTGCCCCAATATGATTTACCCTTGAACTTTTCCAATTGGATCCTTACTTCTCAAGTTAGGTATCATTCATTTCATTGGAGTAAAGTTTTCTCAAATCTTTGTATGGAGTTGAGATATCTTTCTTTCAATTGATGATACATATCTCGGAAATTAATGATTCAAATAAAAAAGTTATATGGTAAAGTTTAGCTACTGGATGCAGTAATGGGTAAATTGAGTTAAACTACCTAATAGATGTGCTCCATATGCCTTAAAAGATAGTTTCCTCAAATTTAAAGCAGGAACAACTCGAATCTTAAATCTGATTTCACAAAATGTAGAGTAACTTCGGGTAATGTGATATAGGCGGGTAATGTGATATACCAGCATATCTTCTTAAATAAACAACTGTCGATAGTGATTTTTTCGTCAACACCACTGTAACTGAAAAAGAAACGTGCTGCAAGTTTTTAAGCGCCTACCTTTATTTATTCTGCCTTCAGTGTGGTAAAATCGATTTAGCAGTGAATCAAAACTTTATTTGCGTGTGCTTTATGATTGGATCTACCCTAAACTAAAATTGATATCATAGCCGCAATATTAAATTCTGCTAGTGGGTGAATATACCTAACCATAAATCAATTGAATTTTTTATTTGCTGGAGTGTGTTTTTCAAAAATAACCTGATTGTTTTAAAACTGAAATTCGGGTAATGTGATATAGTGCACTTCTGGCACCGAAAATATTTGATATTCCACTTGCAATGCAAAATGTTTGACACGATAGTCTTTTGGCCCAAATTTAAAACGTTTTTCTTTATTAACAATTTGTTGGTCCAACATTTTTATATAAAGGTCACAGTTTTTAAGAAAAATGAGCTAAAGCTTCGTTAAAGCGATTTTAGTAATGTTTATCACTCCTTACCTGAAATAAAAGTTCCACAACAAAAGTACCTTTATAACACGATGATCTTTTTGCCGAAAATGCAATTTGTTGGTCCATGCGATATAGTATATCACATTACCCGCCAATTTTTTTTCTTAACTTTTTTTGCCTTTTTTCAATTTTATTGAAATAGCTTAAGATTGGCCCACGCTAAAGAACTCCAAAATCATAATATACTGCAATACATAATACATAAAGTGATAGCAGCTATGCTTTGACAGCTACGTGTAATTTTGAAAACAAAAATGCCTATATCACATTACCCGAACTTACTATACCTTACCAGATACGAAATCAGTTAGCTGAAAAACGTTATTGAGATATAGTTTTGCACAGTGTTTTCAGTTTTGCAGCCAAACATTGCATCAAAAACGCAAACTTTAATTTTCGGTGGAGATAAGCGAAATTGTCCATCGCTTTCGAAATTCTTGAGTTGATAACTCATTTACTTCATCATCCATAGAAACTATGTTGCCCAGATTTGTGAAGCTTTCGTCGTTTTTAATGTCATCAATATCAGCCTTAAAAATGATGTGGTGTCTGTGTTCATCTAGTTACACACACAGAGCGAAGAAAAATGCATAACTTGAGTTGCTATATGAGTTTCTACAACGTTTGTGAGTGTTTTAACTAAATTTTTTTGCTGATTTAGAATAAACAACGCCCCAAGATCATATTTGTATGGTGCGTTGGTGTATTTTATTTACCAACGTGCGTAATTAAATCACTCACGAACGTAGTTGAAACTAATTTAGCAACGCCCGTTTTTAAAACTGCTACAAACGAACCATGCTCAAAATGTGGGTAGCAACTTTGTTAAAATAACCACGTTTCTGACACTTTTGAAAATGTTGTTTTCTCTTGTACTCTTAGACCGAGATTAGTCATTACTTAACCCATTAGATAACTAAAATTGTGACAAAAGTTTAACTAATGTTTCATATTCACAGTGTTTTGTCTAAGTAAATAGATAAAGAAGCGAAAAATATAACGACATGGCTTAGTATGGGAATTTTTGTGGAAACATTTGTACATGTTTTGCTTACGGTTGGGAAAACAAAATGAAAAAAAAATTTTATTGATAAAGAAGTGAACTTTGTGATTAAATTAGTGGAAGCACACAAAAATATAATTGAGTGCAAAAAACCAATATTATTACAGCTCTTGAAAAAGACTTTGCTTTTCAACAGCGGTTGGTTTGAGAGTTTAACTATTGGTTAACTAATGACTGAAAGTTAAATGATTATCTGATGGTTAAAACCTGTTGGGAAGACAAAATAACAAAAACTAACGGAAAATGCACGCGGAGCAAATTTTATTGATTAAGAAGTGATTTTTCTGATCAAATTAGTTGAAGCGACCAAAATTTAATTGAGTGCAAAAAACCGACACTGTGAATGAGATATTGCGTGGCTGTTTTTAGTTATTCATCAGCTATTGGTTACCTTATCGTTAAAAAATTTAATTTAGGAGTTTAACTAATGGTTAACTATTGACTGAAAATAATATGTTGTTCGTTAAACCCTTGTCAGGGTTAATAAGATTATTTTCTTAGGTACACAGTAGACCGCATCAGAGAAAAAAAATACAGCATCGAATTGAAGCATTTTTACAAGGCAATTTGGAAATTTTTTTTACCGAAAGTGGGATTCGCTTATTAACTTTTTCTATCATATCTTCGGCATTTATGGTCTAATATAATAAATAAAATTTATGCTACAACTTGGTATACAAACCCTTTACACTTGTTCGTATAAAATTTATACAAATAAAGTATTAATACAATTTATACTATGTATTTTGGTTTAAATTTAATAGTATCACCATACAAAAATCTTTTATACTATTTTTGTATAAATTTTATACAGAAGTTCATTTGAAAGGATTTTAAACCATTTTATATAAAATTCATATTGTGCTATATAAACCAATTTTACATAATATTCGAATAAATATTGAAAAATGACATTGATACTTACGCAGTATAAATTCCATAATAAAAAAAATAGTTAACTAGTGACTTTGATTTTGAATCCGGTTTTATCGAGATTTTCGTCAGAAACGATAAAACAAAGACTTTTCGGAATAAACACTTCGATGAAAGCTTGATTTAGTAGGTTATGTTTAGAAATAAAATCTAATGTGTAAGTTGAAAGCCCTAGTCTTTACCTTCAAAACAAATTTTTTTTAAATATCCCATCCTAAAATGGGGAAAAAGTGCAAAAACACGATTCATGCCACTTGACTTCATATATGAATATACGAAAAATGTTAAAAATTTTGCATTTTCTTGAGTGGACTGATAAAAAAAACACATGACACCTTAAGCAACAATTCCAATGGGGCATTTTTTGCAAATACAAAAAATTTCAGCGACAGTACATAGCTCATGAGTACTAATAAAAGATTTATACCAAAGTTGAGAACGAAATGAATAAAAATTATTCAAAACTGAAAAAAAAAATTTTTTTTTTTTTTTTTTTTTTTTGCAAAGTCTACAATTTCATTCCAAACGACCAACCGCCTTTGCACTGTTTGTTAAATTGGTAAAAATGGAAAGACGAAAAAATTGCTAAAATAAAAGAAACAGAAAAAATATCACATCTACAAGTTACAATTTTTATGCGTAGGTAGGTTTTCAACCAACTTGTCTCGGATTTGCCGCATTGATTGTCTTGTATACAGCTTTAGCGAGTTGGCTGGTTGGTTACTTTAATCCGCATAAATTTTGTTACCAAGTTTCTTTAGCTTCACTTCAACTATCGTCTTGCCAACGAATTTGTTGCCAGCAAATTTTTGTGTTATTTATATGAGTACGTCATTTGCGTTGACGATTGTATCCAATGAAATTGGTCATTTGCCCAAACGAACAATGTTCAATATTAAATAATACTTTGTTGGTGTATCTCATCAATTGCTTTTTGCACTTAACTCATCTTGAGTTCAAACTCAAGTTATAGTTTGCATATTTCAAAAGATTAAATAAATTACAAAGTTGCTATATTTGGGCATCGTTCATTTATCAAAAATCAGCATATCATTTCCTGATTTGTAGAAGATAATTTGTTTATAATGTTTTTTAACCGGAGGGAGGGAACTTGTCGTTTAAACTTCAAGTGTCCATTGAACTTGAAATTGACAAATTATTTAAAAAATTTCATATATTGTATATTATTCGCAAAGTTGTGCGATTGAGCATTGACAACATTGGGAATATTTTGTCTAACATTATCACATTATGTATATTTATAAAAGTTTCTTTGTAGCAAACCAAACTATTAATAAGCCATATTTTTAATATTAACATTATTGCATGATTGTTACCAAAATAAAAAAAAACCTGTAAAGAAAAAGATTTTTCATAAAAAATACATTAAGGAATTGTTCGAAGAAAGTCAAAACAAACAGTTCAATACTGTTGAAACTTGAGGAAAATGTTTGCTTTTTAAAGTAAAAAAGTAGCAAAACTCGTAGCAAATACCCAAGTCAAGTATATGAGGACTTCAAACTCTCAAGAGCTCATCTCACTGGGTCAATACGAAAAAAAAAAAAAAAACATTTTCATACAAGTCAGTTGCATGAATTGCAGAAGTTTGGATTTCGAACCCCAATAATTTTTGCATGTCATGCATGAGAGTTTTATTTTTAAAATTTTTAATTTTTTTTTTTTTTTTTGGAAAATTATGCAATACAAAATGCTTAAATGGAATGATGGTTTTTTTGGTTAACTATAAAGTTGCATGTTTATTGGTTTTTTTTTATTTCTTACCTCATACATGTGTGATTATGGTTATAAAACGATAAATTTTTTCTCTCTCTGTTATTTCATTAGGCAAGTTATTAATTGAATATAATGTTTGCGAAGGTATTTTGTTATTGCAAATTGCTTGAAATTAATTAAGCTCTCTTAATTATACTAACGAGCTTAATATACTTGAAACTATTAATGATAATAATTATCATCGTTAATTTTTTATTTTTTTTAATTATAGAAATAACTTTCCGCTGAAGTTCGATGCATGCAAAAGTTTAAAAAAATGCGAAGCTAAAATATGGGTATGAAAAGGGTTTCCACTCCAAATGAACCCTTTTACAAATATATTGAACTTTTTCCAAAGAATATTAAACTTTTCAAACTTTCCGTATTTCGTGTGTTTTCAATTACTTTTCATTTTGGAGGCTTTTTGATAAAAATGGTTAGTCACATGATAAAATGTATCGCCTTCTTTTTCGAGGGGAATTACAGGTTCTAAAAATAACGTTGATTTGCATTAAAAAAAAGTAACAGTTTAGGAAATATTCTTAAGAAACCGCTAACGACTTTATCGAATGTTTCAGAAACAGTTACTTTTTCGTATATAAACAATATTATTTGTAGATCCTGTAATTCTCCACAAAAAAGATTCTAATACTTTTTATCATGTAGCACACCATTTTCATCAAAAAGCCTTCTTAGTGAAAAGTAATTGAAACCACACGGATTATTGTATTGAACAGGCCTCTTGTTCAAAAAAAACTTTTCATTTATTGTTTAATTTGAAGTGGAAAACTTATTTAGCTCATTTCTGTGCTCAGTTGGCAAAAACTATATAGCATGTTCTTACAATTTTTCAGGAGAGCAAATTTTGAGTTTGAGTTGATATGATTAAATCACAATATCTGAGTTTTCAAGTTGTTTTTCGACAGAACTACAAGTCCTATAACAAATCTGACTTTATCAGCTTGTAGACCACACCGAGAACAAAACTATGAACTACATAGCACAATACAATACAAAAATGTTCATTAAAAACGTTTTGAGTACCATAAAAAATATAAAATGTCAAATAATTCTGACGGTCACTTTCTTATACAGGTTGGATATAAATCAGTAGAACACCGAAAATTGTAAGATTTCTGTGAATATTCTGAACAACCTTTTGCTATGTCATGTTTTGAAATTCGCAAAACCAACAGAGTTATTTAATTTAAAGTGTAGTGGAAGTCTATAGTCCCTTTTCTCAGCATTTTCCGAATTTTTTGCTTTGCGAATTTCGAAAAATGGCAAATAAAAATATTGCTTGCAATAGTCCCAGGAATCTTAAATTTTTTGGTGATCTACTGATTTCTATCCACCCTGTATTACACAGGGTAACAATAAATTAGCAGCGGCAGGTTTCGAAGTGTATTATGCGAAAATAATATCAGATTCGTAGCTTTCTGTAAGGTATGATTAGAGTGGCGGCTTAGCAGATGACGCTAGAACTGTTAGTGCCATCTTAATACCACATAAGTGATCGGGTTGGATAGTATGAGGGGTTGTCTCGGACAGGACTAGCTATCTTTAAAAAAAAAATAAAGGATATTTGCATTCTTTACAATGCATATATCTTTTAAGGTAGATGATGCGAATTCGATCAGATTATTGAAAAAGGATTTTTTTAGATCGATAAAATTTTTACTGTCATTGAGTTCAACGCCTTGGTGGCGACTGTGAGAAGATATCGCCACTTATATATTAGCAGTCCCCACAAGCTTACAGGCCTTGAGAATGGCATAAAATTCTGTCTAAAAGACGCCAGCTGAATTGGATAAGTGATACGATTAAGATAAATTGAGTTAATCCCAACTCGAGTTATCAGTATATGGAGAAATCTCAGCAAGTGTGACTTTCGGTGTGAACAGGTTTCGGTTTGCCGAGTGTGCATCAATAAAACGTTGGATACGAGTCTTTCAAGTTGTGTGAATGGTTTTTACGCGAAATCTGGGAATTTTTGGTTTCTAACATGCTGCTCTGGAGGCGATTATTTTTTTGCAATATTTACCAAGAAATATTATATCTTAATGCTATGACTTTAAGATCTGGCCAGAAAGATGGGTGTGCCACATCTGGTTCGGTAGTAACACACTTGAGAAAATGCTCAAATGGCGATTTTTCATGCGTAATTGCGCCTAAAAAAATAGTATTTTGTTGGGCACAACAACCCGGGAGCACAAAACAGTTTTTTTTTTCGAAAAAGTCAAACTTGTTTCCCCATATACTTATAGTGGTTCCAAAATTTAGGCTGGGCGTACAGTCTTACCATTGAGTTCTTTCGGAAAACCATGCACCAAAGTTTTTCTTACAATTTAGTATGGGGCGAATGTAATATGAATTGAAAAATGTTAAAAGAGCGGAAGTCAATAAAGGGCAAAAATTTGATCATACATATTATGTGTCAGAACAATAGTTTATTTGACCGATATTATTTTTTAAGCTCAATGTTTTCGATTCCACACTATTAAGTAAACTTTCTGTGAAAACAAAGATTAATTTTATAAATTTTTAACAAAATGACAGCTATTTAAAATTATGACATTACTTTTGCTCTTTATTGACTTTCGCCCTTTTAACATTTGCCGATTCATATGTGGTGGAGTTTGAAAATTCAACTAGTAAGATATCATGACCATGGAGCTAATGCTTTAATGAGTCAGGTTGGAGGGAGCAGATGCAAAAGGAGCGTCGTTAATTCCGGGTAGAAATGAGTTACTGAATACGAAATTAATATCAGAGTCACAGTGTTCCCCCATATTTCTCAAGATATACATACTTGCTTAAATGTGAAAAAATCGATGCTCTGAGAAAGATTTGAGGTTACGTTACACTTAATAGCCATAATTTTCCACAATAAACTTAACTATTCACCGGAGTTATTTCTATCGGAGTTATAATCGATCAAATAAAAGGTACCTCAACTCCACATAAATACTTACGATTTGTATAACTACTATACTTCTATCTTTTGTTCAACGGATTATAACTTGGAAAGCTAAAATCCAGTTGGAAAGTTAGAAGGTAATGTTTAATAAGCAATACTTTTCAAAAAGATATAACGCTGTTAGCACTGTTAGTGTGACTTCAAATATGCTACCATTTCTGTACTCTAAAGACAAGGATATTTTGAAAATTAAGTTAATCTAAACAAATAAGGTATTAAATAACTTAAGTGTATTAGGGTTAGCTAAAAAAACTAAGGATATTGGAAGCTAACATTTTTTGTCTCCCTGTTTCAAGTATGCTTACAATCAAATGACTGTTGTGATCACTGATTTGGGTATGTTCGCACAACTTCTTTGTAAGTATAATAAGATCATTTTAATTAGAAGAGTATTAAATAATACTGTTTTATTTTCTACAAACAGAAGGTATTAATTTCTAGGCATTATCTTTGGAGTTTGTTTTTTTCAAAGGCATACAAACGATATTAATTATTTTGCAAATTATAAGAAAGATTTACACATATGTAAGCACTAAAAGTAGTGAGCTCAAATCTTAAAAATCAAGATTTCCTATTTACATATAGTTATATAAAAATATCAATGAAACTCACCTTTGTGTGCTGCACATTTAATTTGAAATTCACCAACGTCTTTATATTTCGAACTCTGCTCTAAGATCGCGTAACAAGTCTCCAAAACTAACGACAAACACAAAAATTCACTTATAGCTGACCACAAAAATAACACAAAAACAAAAAAAAAAAAATTTGCTAAAATATACCGAAAAAGAAGAAAAAGAAGAAGAAGAAAAAAATTTGTGTGTGTTAGCCAAAACTTTTAAACAGGGCTAAAAAGAAGCAAACAAAGAAATGAAAAAAACGCTTCAAACAAATTCAAGAGATCAGCCAGCGTTCATTGCGAATGCTGCAAAATGAACGTACGTAGTACATAGCGAACAACTTGTTTTACTTGTTGTTTTTGTTGTTGTTGTTATTATTTTTAAGTTTTAAAATATCTTCACAAATACCAAGGCAAACACACCTCATCACGTATAAAAAAAAATATTGCTAAATTTTGTTGTTTTTTTTTTTTTTCTTTTATAACATACAACAAAGAAATCCAGATCACCTTGAGTTTTGGCTTAAAATTTTATACGCGTTTCATGAGCTCAGGTTTTTTTTAATTTTTATTTTTAACTTTAAACTTTAATGATGTTTTTAAATTAACAGTTAACTTTTTTTTTATTTTCTACTATGCAGATGTTTGCATTTTATATCGTTTTTCTGTTATTTTTACAATTCTAAATGATTTGAATTTGTACAAATTTTGTTAATGAAGTTGAATTGTTCATTTGACTTAGTGGTTGCAATTGTTCACTTTGATTTGCTCTTTGTTTTATTGTTGTTGCTGCTGTTGTTGTTGTTGTTGTTTTTATGTTAAATGTTTCAATGCATGTGGGTTGATTGGTTTATTTTTTACTGTTTTGTTAGTGTATTTGTTATGCAGTCATATACACAAACAACTCCAACACAACAATTACAAAACGACCTACACGTCTTTTTTTTCCATTAAATGGTTACGTTTTAAAGAGTTTAATGATTTGTGTAATTTTTTTGAAAAAACGATACTTTTCGTTTTATGTAGGCTGAAAAATTACTTGCAGGTACAATTGATATTTTGTATAGGTACGTAAATATTTCATGAATTTTCAACTTTAGCTAATATACGTATACAATATCATTGACACCGAATATCGTTCGAAGATGTGTGATTTTCGTGATTTTTCTATCCCTTCGGTTCCTCTGTCATTCAAATTATTATATTCGATTCTATTTCTTTTCTAACTTTCGGGCTTTTGTTGCTAGGTCCGGGCTCGCACGAAGAACGCATAAAACTCGATTTCAAGGCTTGAGGCCATAGTCGAAGAGTAAAGGACCACGGGCTACAAAAAAAAAAGGCACATACCCAGATCGTCTATAGTCCTTAGGAATCATTAAGACTGTGCACAGCCTCGACTTCTGATTATTCAGACCTTTCACTTTCAATATAGAAGTAACTCTCCAGGGTTTTACAAAAGATGGCGCCACCAGTAGATTGGGACAGAAATGTCAGATCTCATGCATCATATTGAAATTATGGGCATCTGCCAATAACATTATATGTGTGCATTTCTATATAATGGTAAGTTTTGAGCCAAATAAGCGTCACTTTCAGTAGTGTTGCTGGAGCGGCATAAAAAAACTCGTTTTTGCATCGAATTGTCATTGGTGACGAAAAGTGGATTTATTATAATAATCTTAAATGCAAAAAAAAACATAAACCAAGCCCGGCGAGCCGGCCAAAGTAAAATATTTGCTTATGCTTTGCATTAGATTAGGGATTAGAAGGGTGTATGTAGTATACCACGAACTGCTTCCGAGTGGTCAAACCATCAAAGAACCATTGTATTGAACCCCACTAATTCATGTGAAGTGGACATTAAAGAAATTATGGGTAGAATATGAGACCAGGTACGAGGCCGTAATTTTTCATCATAACAACGCTCGGCCACACGTTGTGACTTCGGTCAAAAACTATTTTGATAAGAGTGGCTGGTAAATTATACCTCACCCGCTTTAGAGTCCTGACTTAGCTCCATCCAACTACAACTGGTTTTGATCGATGCAGAAAGCTCTTACCAAAATACCTTTTACTTCAATCGAGGGAATCAAAAATGGGATCGATTCGTTCTTGCGCTCAAAAGACGAAAAATTTTTTCGTCCAGAATTCATAAATTGCCAAAAAAATGGGAAAAAGTTTTAGCTTCCGATGGACAATACTTTGAATAAAATATATGCAGACCATGCAGTACCTTTTTAGTACATGAGTTATTTCATAAAATATTTACATTTGCGACAAAACAAAAATTTGTTTGGTATAATTTATTTATTGGAAATAACTCTAGTTCTCAAGATATCCTTACTTTAAAGTGCAAAAATTGCTGCTTTGAGCCATACTTGAAGTAAACAGTAAAAATGCTTGCATAATCTCTCTCACTGAACTTTACTTTTCAACTTTTTCAATTGTATCATTTATTCAAGAAAATGCATCTTTACACCATACAAAAGACTAAACTATTTTTGATGTAGTTGAGATACTTTTTCTTCTATGGATGATAACTCGGAAAGTAATGATAAAATAGGAAAAGTTGAAATGTAAAGTTGTACCAAAAAGATTACGGATATCTGATATTTTTAGGAGAAAAGTTCTATGCTGTTTTCTTTGATTGTTATGCTACTTTAAAAATTACTCAAAGCAGTGATTTTTGCACTTTAAGCAAAACTTTCTTGAGAAGTGGACTGAATTTAGCAAATTTTTTTTGTATTCAGTAGACCATAATAACTCGAAATCTTTACCAAAGCCCTGTATTCTTTATTAAAACTGATCGAATACGTATTTTTAAATTTTTCGTTTTGCTGTTTTAGGTTATCACAGGGAAAACCCTTTAAACGAAGCTGAAGGACAGGATAATAATAAAAGAGATCCCGACAAATATTACAAATGGGGGTGATTTAAGAGGTTTTTGCATATTCCACAAAATTCGATCCAGTCCTTACTTCAAAAAAACACAATTTCTTGTTGATTATGATCTTCATATAAAAAAAAAATGTATGATTTGAAAAAAAAATAAAATAAACAAAAATGTGTTTTCAATGTCTTCCAGACTGCTCAATCTCTTACTGTAGATATCCTTAGCTAAAAATCGGTAAAGACCGTTTGTGCTAATTTTGAAGCTATAAGTATAACTAGACAACATAATTTCGACCCATAAAATCTGATAAACAGATGAAATGATGATCTAATCTTTATTAGATTTATAGTATTTCTTTAAAATATAACCTAGGTAAGATATAATGGCATGATATAATGTGCTATACTAAACGAATACGAACAGAAGATTCATCTCGTTATTAAATTCAACCCGTTTCCGCTGGCGAAAAGAGATTTATATTAGATAGTAAATGTCATAAGCAGGAAAACAAAAACAGTTTTTCCTTTTCTTCATATTTATCGTCAATTACTGACATTTAGTACCAACTAACAAAGTAAGGCGGTTGAAAACAGCCAAAATCGGTAGCCTTGCTGAGATTCATACGCAGATTTAAAATAAATCCCAGCAAAAATGTTTGTATGGTAAATCTTGTGATTTCCGCCCAGATCTAGAGCTAAATCTCAAAACAGTCATTAATCGCCTCATAAATCTCCGGTAAAAACGTAGTATAAAATTGTTTCTTTGGTGAAGTCAAAGGCAAAAGGAGGGAAAGGCAGCGTTTCATTTCCCTCCGTTCGCTTACAAACTTGACGTGCCCATGCCATTCCTGTGACTTGACGCTAATACTTAATATCCATATGACTCATTTAATAGATCTTTTTCTACATCTTCAATCTGTTTCAAAAGCACAATATCATAAATTACTAAAGAATGCAGCAAAATTGAGCACAAAACGCAAAGCATTTGGCCTTGTGGCAAACCCTCGTGCTACACTTATGACTTTTGTACTTTTATGATGTTATAGGCCAAAGCATTAGATGATGCAGTAATACATATATGTAAGTATGTATGTAGGTATAGGGGTGAAACTCGAGTTTATGGATTTGTTATTCATTTATTTTAAATTTCTAATGATTTCTTAGTAAAATTCTGATCTTTGCAAACAAAGTCTTTGAAAATTCTAAAGAACTGCCAGGTTATCCGGTATGCGAGAAACGAGAAAAAAAATGTAAATTTTGCACATAAAGGCACACAATAGAATGAAGAAAAAAAGCTGTATTTAAGCTCATTTGAATAAAATTTCAATGTATTAGTAAATTTGTTTATTCCAATAAACACAAACAAAGACAAACAAACAGCGCGCAAGTCAACCAGTTAAGAGAGCGTGCATTAGATTAAGTTAACTTTTGTTTTTGTACTTTTATTGCTGTTGTTGTTGTTATTGTCTTTTGCTTTTAGCTGAGATCATTTCATTTTATTTGCAACCACAAATGAACTTTTATGTAATTTTTATTCAAAAAAAAAAGCTGTTTACTTTTTGTTTTCTTTTTAATTTTTTAACACAATTTTTGTTTTTTTTATTATAACTAATTCAATTATTAAGTTGGCTTAAAGAAATTTTGTATTTACTTATTGATTTTTTTCTTAAACTCCAAATTTGAATCCCAAAAAACGTAAAATCTGCACTTTATTTCACTTCACGTTGTTGCGCCACTTTTCGCCCAATGCGTTGCGCGCTCTGTGCAACGTACCGTCTCTCACACTTCCGTTCACTACCTACTAACTTGGCTTGTATGCTCGCGCTTTACTTGCTTACTTTCTAGCTCTGCGTTGCGTTACCGTTTTAACTTTGCACCCGTACGGTTTGGTTACCTGTTTGCGACTGTTTTACGAATAAAAGTCGCGGCTTAAAATTTACCTGTTGCTGCTGCTGCTGTTGCTGTTTGTTTGGCGGCGACAGCGCTGTTTGCAGTTGTGTGGCTTAGCTCTAACGTTTTTTTATTTTTCATTGGAGACTTTCATCGAAGCGCAACGGACTCTCACATAGTTGTCTATCTGTGAAAACTCACCACTCTATGTGATTTTAGTGCACTGAGAAAATTATTTGTTGATGTAAGACTGTCTCATATACTCCCGTTTTTTGGTGACTTAAAAATGAAACTTCGAGTACCCCAAATTTTTTACGGGATTTTGTTCAACGTTGTTTTAGAACATGTGCTAACAAAAAGTTTCAAAATTCTTAGAGCACTTCGTTTTTTATCGAATTTTTTTAATTTGGTCTTTTACTAGAGCACAACGAAAAATAAAAATTTCTGTTCTTTTGTTCAAACCTATGTATTCCAACTTATCCGGAATCAGAATTGCTCTATTGCTAATGGTATCTAGATATCATAGCTTAAAAGTACAAAAAAAATAATGTTTTTCTAGATCTGCATTTATTTTCGTCGCTGAAATATTCAAACCCAAACAGTAGTTAGGTAAAAAAGCACTGAACGTACGAAATGTTTCTTCGCTTTTCTATAAACAGCATTATTTAGTACTATGGTCTATGTAGAATATTAGCTATTAAGTGGTTATCTACAACTTTTCTTTTTAAAATTATGACCATTTTGAATTGACATTATAAAACTCAAGGACACTACTTATTTTGCTACTTTTTAGGAGGGCTCCCCTGCAAATATTACGATTATATGATATCGACAACGCCCACTACTAGGGTGCCTCTGGTGAATGTAAAATATGTAAAATATTATTTTTTCCAACTAAACAATTTTCCTTTCCATACTCACGACCTTTCCCACCCTTTAGCGGGTTTTTCCTTCTCGAAAGGGGAGCTATTTAAAAGCAGAGGAAAGGGAGTAAATATATTCGAGAAAAGTGTTGAGAGGAGAAAAAGTAGTGAAAAACTGTCATTAATTTTGCCCCCCAGGGACACCAAAGAAAGGGGCGGAGTCAACATCATAAAAACGTATTTTTACCAGGGGAACCCATATTAGAAGTGAAGATAGAGGGAAAATGTTTGGGGGAGAAAAATAATGACAGTTTGTCTCCACTCCACCCAAGCCACCCGGGAAGCGGGCGGAGTTAATTTCATAAAAATTTTATTTTGCAAGGGGGCGCTAAAGGGTAAAGGGGAAGAGGGAAATAATGGGCGCTGGTCTTACATTTTATCCGTATGGGCGACACATGAACAGTTTTGGGGCTTAGGGTCATCTAAAACTATAGTTTCTTGAAATCGCGCTGCCATGGCATAAAAATTTTCTCTGTGACAAAAATAAACACCACGTTAAACTTTCTCCTTTCACAGAACATTCAATGCGTACCAAACCATTTTAAAAACCAAAATAAGGGCCTGCATATGATAAAAAATGTTATGCCCTACACCCGGGGTAAATTTACTTTGTCATTCCGTTTGTAACACAGAGAAGGAAGCGTGGCAGGTATGTATGGAAAAGTATATTTAGTCTTGATCAGTGCCATCTCCTGAGTCGATGTAACTATGTCTGTCTCTCCGGCTGGCTGGCCGGCTGTGGAAATATTTTTCACAAGAAAACTAAACTACAAACTTCAATGAAATTTAATACACTACCTCCGTTTCTAAAATTATTTTGACTAATTAAAAATTAGCTAAATGGGTTAAAGGGAACACCTACCACCCATACAAAAAATATATTCAAAATGCAACTTTAAGAGTATTTTTTACGACAATATGACCATAATACACATAAATACTAATGACAGTAAGCGCAATCTCTGATCAAAAGCCAGATAAAATCGGACAAGAGGGCGTGGCACCTCCCATATAAGTAAAAGATTCTAAGTGCTATGCTGAAAATATTTTTTGAGGTATTCCAGCCAAATTTCACTCCAACACTAAATTTCATTTAGACACTAAGAACAGTTAAAGCAAGCTCTGATCAAGGCAAACTTTCACAAGAGGACGTGGCATCTCCCATATAAGCATAAGATCCAAACTGCTACACTGAAAGCGTTTTTTGAGATAATCCAATCAAATTTCACTCTGACACTCAGAATAGTGAGTACAAGATCTGAGCAAAAGCTATATAAAATTGGACAAGAGGTCGTAGCACCTCCTGTACAAGCAAAATTTTCAAAATAATTCAGTGTAGAGTATCTAATGATTGGCCAGGTCAAAGGTAACACCCTTAATAATTGTTATAAAATTTAAACTGTTTATGTTTTCAGCCGCCAAACAAGCATGGATCGGTTGACATTGTTGGTTTGAGCTTACTTTGAGCTTAGTTTTCAAAATATTTAAATAAAAAACGCCAACATAATATAAAAAAAACAAAGCATAACTGATAAAAGAGCAACAAAAAGATTTTTTACTTGATGGTTGGTTTTCGTTACGTTTCATTGATGACCCAAAATAAAATTATCAGACGAATTTGCCGACATCCAAAACAACTCGACAACCATATTTCGTTTAGCCTTTCGCATAGATTTGTTTAGAATCATAGCACAAGAGTAAATACCGCACATTCAAAATTATAATTATATTGTTTTTCCCTTGTTATGCATCGCCCAGCTATTGTACTCGTAACTCGTTGTTGTTATACTTTTCTTTCATTGCGCCTTCGCCTGCAAGCTGATTTGGCGAGACGAAACGAAGTACCGAGGGCTATTCGTATATTTATCACCATGCTCTATAAGAGTATGGCAAATTCGTCTGATGATTTGAATGTGGTGATCAATTTGTACTATATAGCGGTTAATATATCAATTCATACTACTTTAAAGATAATCTTAAGGACACGGTGTGGAAATCAGCAGTTTAAATAAAACTTTTTTGAACTCGAAAATTTATCTGGCGCTTGTTTAACTCAAAACTAATAACTTTTTCATATTTTTGATCTAGATTGTCCCGCTCCATTTTGATCCGCCGACATTTTTCGGTTTTTTAATACAATTTAGATCGGAAAACGGATTTTACTTAAAATCAAGGCGTCTTACGAAAAATGTTTACTAGCCAAAGATGCTTAGCATCATCCAAGAAATACGTTTGAATTTTTTCAGAATTTTGTTGGGACATTTTAAAATTTTTCAAAAAATGGTCAAAAAAAAATTTAAACACTTCTAAAAAAAATATGAAAAAATTCACACGTATTTTTTGGATGACCCTAAGCATTTTTTTATCTTATACACTTTTTTCGTAATACGCCTTGGTTTCAAAAAAATAGGCAAAAAGGAAATACCAAAATATGTGACATTGGCCTAAAGTCTTGTTTTGGTCGATGTTATTAAGTTAAGTACAGTTTGATCATATACAAATGTTTGTCAAAAAAAATTTCTAAATATTGAAAAATATTTACAGTGTAAGTCTTTTCTAGCTGAGTTATGCTTAGCATTAGCCTCAAAGCGACAGTGTTAGAAAAGCAATTGTACAGCGCCAACACATTCTGCTTCAAAAAATTCTCTCGCTCTTCGTGCTGTGCTAAGTATGGTGAGTTTCTCTACAATCTATTTGCTTAAAGACCTTTCAAGGTAAAGAGAGAATCTCCAAAACCAAAAAGAAGAAAAAACAGAACACAACTCAAAGAACCTAAGGTAGCATGAAAGCAATTTCAAGCTTCGCTGATTTGTTGTATTGCTCAGAGTTTATATTGTTTTCGTTCGTGATTTTCGTTTTTGTTTTTTTGTTTTTTTGGACATTTTTGCCTTAGAACCTGTGCCAATGTGACCAAGAACCGTTATAATGCTGGTCTATAAGCAGAGTGCCATTTGTATACTCTGTTAAAGTTAAGGGTTTTTAAGTTGGCTTTTTTATTTTTGTGGAAAATTTTATTATGACAGTGCCTTTATTTATGTTTCAAATTGTGCTTAAAGTTTTTAGTACCTATCCAGTATGTTTGCTTGGACATAAATAAATGTCTGCGTAAATTTTCAATAATAATAAAAATGTTCTATAATTATAAGTTATATCTGGTAAATATTCAACAGTTGATTGTGATATAAGATGTGGCTATGTATAATGAGCAGAAAAAAAATGTTAAACAAACGTTGTGTTAATATCTTTAGAAGGTGATGTCAGCGTTTTGATGTCATTTTAGCATTTGCCGGCATTTTGGTAAAATTCTAATGCAATTTTGATTTAATGTTTGACATATTTATTGAAGTCAATAATTTGAACTTATAATATACACTGTTGCGGAAATAATGCGGGATCAAAGGTGAGGATTGAGGAATCAAAGTGATCTCTCGAAAGTAAATAACTCTTGGATTAGAAAATCAAACTTTGTCATTTTAATTGAAGCCACACGAAAAATGTGCCGCAATTTCGACTTTTTGATAAGATTTTTTTCAATAAATTTTTAATTTAGCTGGAAAATATTTACATTAAACATATCATCATAACATTAATGACATCATTTAAATATATTTAATGCAATTTTTGAGCTTTGGCAAAATAGCAAATATGCAAATTATGCATATTAATATTCAAAAGCAAATGTTTACAAAAGCTGACACCACATGCAGCTGGTTGCTTATCTACTTTGACGATAAAAAAAACTGTCATTAAAACTTAATTAACACATATTATTGAAATGAAAAATCAAATAATATAACAAATCATAGAAATAGAACATTGTAGCATAGTTATCGTACATATGCGAAAGCAACTGACGCCAAACGAAAGACTTAAGATACAAACTCGTTGCTGTCAATGTCAGCTTTTTCGCTGCAGATCTTATTATACATAAGTAAACCTATACAAATTAATTTAGCTTTATTGTTTTTTGCTTATGTGGGTGTTGTATATTGCTTTTTAAGAACCGTAATTTGATAGCAATTTTTCGTTGCTAGCGGCAATAAAATCAAGTTTGCTTGTTTTTTTTTTCGACAGACACAAAAAAGCCAGCACCATCATAATCAACAATTTATTAAAAAAAAAAAAAAACAATAAGAACGTTAAAATTTGTGCACGGGTGTGCTTAAGAGGTAGAAATAATAAATCCAAATTAGATGAGTCACGCACTTTGAAAACAAAAATTTGAGCCTGAGGCTAACATTTGAAAACGAAAGACTTAAGCGACAAACTTGTTTAAGGTGCGTTTTGTTTTAAGTTGATAAAATTCAAACCGCTCACTTAAATTACATTTTGGAACACATTTTAAGAAATCGAATTTAATAATTAATTTCAGAATTTAAAAAACAAAATTTTGGTTTATCTTCTAATAAACTTTTATGTGCAACAAACATGCAAAAGAGCGTCATGCTGGTTACTAAAAAATAATGTTCAATACATTTGGCGCATAAAAATTTATTCAGCCTGCGGGTGCCTTTAAAATGATACATATTTCACAAAATTCAATAACACATGAATATTATAAAATAAATTTTGCACCACAGCACAATTTTTTTGCGTTTAAAAAAAAATGAGTTGTTTATTGAGCAATTTTGGGAGCATACAGCTTGCGTTGTGCCCAACATAATGATTCGATTGTAAAAAGCGAGTGTAGGTATAAGTAATTTCATTTTTCGTTTTCTTCTCCTTACAATAAATAACCAGCAGGGCTTCCGCAATGTTACAAAAAAATTAATTAACTACTTGTATTGCCCTGATTAGCTTTCTACAGCTATCTCTATAGCAGCGCCAATAGTATTTGAGTTCATTACAAATCTGAATTTCATACCGTGAGTGTGGCTAATTATTGATTGATGATATTCTAACTTCCGCCGGTTTTTTGATTATGTTTATACTTCATTACAAAGTTTTTGTTGATTTAAAAGAAAATAGTTTTCTATAAATTATGCTCGTATTAATTGAGGTGAAGTATGTATGTTTTTCATTTTTCCATTTTTTTTGTTAAAGAAAACTTTCATGTATCATGGCTTTTAATTTGGCCTTGCTACGTTGTAAGCACTTTGTACTTTTATGAATTTATATTTTGAATTATGTGTATAGATAAGATAAGTTCTTTCTTTTAATTGCTTTCCATTGAAAAATATTTTCATTTCGTATCCATTTGAAAGCAGAGGATCCCATTGAATGCAGTCTTTTAAAATAAGTGGTAACAAATGACTCATGAAATTATGTTTCAAAGCTTATTAGCCTATTTACTTAGACATCAGCTTGAGTTTAAGAAGCATCTGAGAAAAACGTGATTAGCATACCGAATTGTGTTGAGTCACGCATGATATGCTTTAACAAGTCAATAAAATTTGTTTATCAGTTAATTAGAGTTTGAAGTACATGTCAGACAAAACAATAGATTTGAGCAACAAACTTCACTTAAAATAAAAAGTACAAAGCTGGTGTTTGCATCGTAAAAAAAAATAATCTCTTGCCCGTAGTATTAACATAATTTTGAATATTCCATAGTTTGATATCTGGCTTAAGTATAGAATAATTAGATCGATGATTCCACAAAAAAAAATTTAGTTTTCCGTCTTTTTCAATTCGTACCCAAAAAAAAAAATACCGAGAAAGTTTCATAAAACTTACTAAAATTGTTACACAATTTACCCTTAAATTAGAAAAGTATTTTATTTCACAATTTTTATCAATTTAGATCCCATTTGACTTATCTGCTCTGGGATCACAATAGTTAAGACTAAGCAATGGAAAGTAATGCTGAATAGTAGTACTGAGTATTAGCACTTAATGATTTCTTTATATAGTCTTCAGCAAAAAATATTTTGTAAATTTTGATTGCATGGCTTTACCGTGGAGTAAGATCTTTTTCATCTTTATGAGCTCATCAATTTTGTTTCACTTTCACACCGCCAGACAACGCTTAATTTTATTTTTAAAGGTTTAGTTGTGAAAATGAATTACCATGGCTTTTTATACCCTACACCCAGGGTATATTCACTTTGTCCTTCCGTTTGTAACGCAGAGAAGGAGGCGTGGCAGATATAGAAAAGTATATATATTCTTGATCAGCGTCACCTCCTGAGTCAATATAGCTATGTCCGTCTGTCTGGCTGGGTGGTTGGCTGGCTGTGTGTGGAAATACATTTTTTGGGAAAACTAAGCAAGATAATTCAATGAAATTTGGTGCACTGCCTTCGTCGTCAAAGTTAGCTTGGGGGATTGAAAATGAGCGAAATCGATCAACGGACACGCCTACCGCCCATACAAAAAATATATTCAAAATGCAATCTTTTGAGTATTTTTCACGATAATACAACCAAAATACACATAAATACTACGAATTGTAAGCGCAAGCTCTGAGCAGAAACTGGGCAAATTCAGATAAGAGGGCGTGGCACTTCTCGTATAAGCAAAAGCTTTAAAACGCTATACTGAAAGCGTTTTTTGAGATAATAGAACTAAATTTTCCGCAGACACTAAAAATAATGAATACAAGCTTTAAGCAAAAACTGGATGAAATCAAACAAGAGGGCGTGGCACCTCCCATATAAGCAGAAGGTTCAAAACGCTATGTTGAAAACATTTTTTGAGATAATCCAACCAAATTTCACTCAAATGCTTAGAACTATAAAGTCAAACTCTGAGAAAAAACTGGGTGAATTCGGACAAGAGGGCGTGGCACTTCCCATATAAGCAAAATTTTCAAAATACTGCTGTGTAGGGTATTTAATGTTTGGCCAGGCCAAAGGTAACACCCTTACTAGTTTGTATTAAAATAAGGAACCTGCACAAGATATCTTGGGATATTGTGTTCTTTTTTTACTTACTCATTTTACACTGAACTGAAGTATCAAGAATCAAATCTTCACAGTACAATGATTTCATCTTAACACTGAAGTACACTGTCTTGTTTTATCGGTTGCAAATGAAAAACCTGATTCTAACAAAAACTTCAGTGCGCTGTATTTTATACAAATACATACTTCAGGTCAGTTTAAAAATTTCGTAAAACTTCAGTCAAATTTTCGACGCAACGAATTGTTAACCAAGGATTGTAGTAGTAGGTTTCATGCATTTTCAGGAGAGACGGATAGCGTAAACGAAAAAAAGAGGAACAAGAAGTGTGTGGAAAACAACTTTTGTCCCTAAAGTATCATTTTGTAGTAGACTGTGCATTGTGTATTTTACAAGCATAGCATAAACACTGAACTGAACTAAACTGAACTGAACTGAACTGAACTGAAACTGAAACTGAAACTGAAACTGAAACTGAAACTGAAACTGAAACTGAAACTGAAACTGAAACTGAAACTGAAACTGAACTGAACTGAACTGAACTGAACTGAACTGAACTGAACTGTACTGTACTGTACTTTACTGAACTGAACTAAACTGAACTTAACTGAACTGAACTGAACTGAGCTGAGTTCAACTGAGCTGAATTCAACTGAACTGAACTGAACTAAACTGAACTGAACTGAACTGAACTGAACTGAACTGAACTGAACTGAACTGAACTGAACTAAACTGAACTAAACTGAACTGAACGAACTGAACTGAACTGAAACAAATCAAACAAGACAGGTCTGTGCAGTATTTATTTTTTCTCTTTTCATATTCAAGTGCGGACAAGACATTTATACACTACACTGAAAGGAAATGTCTTAAAAATCCAACAAAACGTATTGTGAGACCTCTGGTTGAAACTTAGTTTGCTTTGGAAAATTACATCAAATATAAAAAATAATTGATATTTATTAAGGCTATTATTATTATTATTTTTAGCTATTGCAATTATTTTTTAAGCCTCGGAAGAGACTGTTTTTCTTGAAGTCAAGATTTATTTAAGAAAATTACACGAGAAGTCTTCAATTCTCACAGATATTCTGAAACAAAAACCCAATTATATACTTCCATTTATGTCAAAGGGGCAAATCAAATTTTGGTGTGATCTTAGTATTTTATTTATTGATTGCAAATTTGTTGTATAGAGACCACAAGATTGTGTATTAAAATTGTTTAAATTCAACTTTTGAAATTGCAGTACAAGAAGAAATATCACCGTTTCTAGAAAATTTATAATTGTCATCGTTAAGGAACGCATTTGATGGAGCCGCCTAAGTCAACCACTTCAATTTGGCTTTAAAGAAACTATGTTATTGATGCAGCCGGCTAGTCACGAGATCGTTTTTATATTAAAGGGCATGACACTGCCTACTTATCGTTCCTTATTGTTAACCCCATCTCCATACCAAATTTCGTAAAAATCGATGCAGTGGTTTAGCCATGAGAGCGTTTTATCCCTAAAGCTGCGTGACACCGGCCACTGAAAAACATGATTGTCTTGTTATTGTTTATGAGTACGTACTAACTATCTTCATACTAAATCTCAAAAAAATTGATGTAGCAGTTTAGCCGTGAGAGCATTTTTTCCATTAAGATGCCGTGTCACCACCCACTTAAAAATATAATGGTCTTGTTGTTGTTTCCTAGTGTTAACTTTAGCTTCATCCCAAATGTCATAAAAATTGTTGTAGCGGTTTAACTGTGAGAGCAGTTTTTCTATTTAGGGGCGTAGGTGCGCTCAATCAAAAAAAAAAAAAAAGAAAGTCCTATGCACTGCAACAAAAACATAATCAACCGAGAAATTTTACTCGAACTCTCTGCACTCTCCAAACTGTAGGGCAGTCTGAGAAACAATTTTCAAACTGCCTGCAGACTGCAATCCAAGAAAGAAATTCTCGAGAACGTTTATTTATGGTAAGCCCTATAGTACAAATAACCGCTGGAACCTGAATCAAGGAATCTCGAATCATGATGGTCTTGAATTTTACTATAGCAAATACTTTAAACTTCAAATCTAAATTACAATGTTTAGGGTTTAAAAATGTTCTGATTCATGAAACATTGCTGAGAGACATAAGTATGTTACCAGTGAGAGCAAAGATTAAGAACCTTAAAGCTTTAAAGAAAAACCACAGAATTTTTAAAATTTTTTTTAATATTTTATGTATATTTTTTTAACAAATCGAAAAATTTTGTTTATATTTTACTTATAATTGTTTCTATTATATTTATTATTAATATTACTATTTAAATTAATAATATTTTTTATATATTAATTAATAATTAATCAATTAATTGCTGCTCAAAATCATACAACGTTGTTTCAATTCAATTCGTTTACTGTTTTCTCATTTTTTTATTTTTTTTTTTTGTTTTTTTTTTTTTTCTTTTGTTAGTAATCAACGTAATCATTTGTAATTTATTTTTTTGTTTTAATTAATTAAATTTCTTTATGTATTTTAAATTTGTTTTTTTTTTAGTTTAGTAAATTTAATACTAATATAATTTTTAAGGTTTCATTTATGATAATTATAATAATAATAATAATTTAATTAGTAATAATATTTATTTTAATAACTAAATTAATGTGTATGTGTTGACGCATGTGTGCGGGTGTTACATATATATAGATTTTATTTACAAGAGCATGATTTTATTTTTTTAGTATTTATTTTTTTATATATTTTTTTTTTACTCTTCGTTTTTCGCTGTAGTGGTTCTATGTATATAGTAAATTAGTTGTTAATATATGGTATAATTTATAATATGTTATACAATCCTGAAAATGATTTTTTCGTACCTCATACATACTTGACTTGTATAATTTTGTTTTTTATTATTTTTTTAAAATTATTTAATGACTTTTTTTATGTATTGTATATCTTTGTTTTTCTTTTTATTTTCTTGTTAATATTTTGTGGATTAATTTTTGAATTTAAGTTTTGTTTGTTGTCCTTAAACTATTTTGCTGTTGCTGTTGTATATTATTATTTTAATATATGTATATGTAGTATGTATATAAATTAATACAATTGTATATATTTTATTTCATGGAAATATTGATGTCAACATTAGAGTTGTTTTATTTTAATTTTTTAAATTTTTTTTTTTTTTCTTTAATTACATTTTAATTTTGTTCACTAATTTTTTTTATTATTTATTACTAAAATAATTACGCTTAAAGTAAAATTTAATATTATGTTTGTTTTTATTTTTTCTTTTTTGTTAAGTGTTTTTTTTTTTTAGTGTCGCTCATTGCAAATTCATATATATAAACTGAGGACGTTTTGCTTATTTTTTGCTATTTATATATAGAGCTTTCCAAATTAAAGCTTTCTTAACCATTTTTTCGCATTGAATATAAACAAAGTTTTTTAATTTAATTTTTGTTTTCCTTTAATTGAAAATAAAATAATTAAATAAATATTTTTCATTATACTCGTAATTATTTGTTTTTGTGTTTTTTTTTTTTATATTATTAATATCATTATTCAAATTTATTATTAAAATCTAATTATTGGAGAAAATGTCGCAATATATTACAAAATTATTGTTGTAGGATTTCAAAAGGCATGCAAAGACTTCGATTAGTAGTTAAATTGTGTTCGTGTGTGTGTGTGAAGGAGAGAAAGAGACAGAATGCAGTTTTTTTATAGTGTAGAATATATAAAAGTTTTTTACAAAAAGTAATAGAGAGCGAAATTGTTTAAACTCGGCACGAATTTGTCGTTAGTTTGTTTAGAAAAAGCCAAATTAGTCAAGATATGGAAAAAAGTTCGTTTCTCAAGTCTTTCGTTTTATAAAACCAATAATTTTATATTTATTTTCAGGCCAATATATTTTTTACCCAAAAAAGCAAAGTACAAAATAAAATTGAATTTAAAAAAAATACTGTAGCATACTTATAGGCATTTAATAAAATATAAATAATGCAGTGCTGCCAGACCACGAATTTATTTTCCATAGCCAAATTTCAAACTTTTCCATCGTAGAAAATTCGTTTAGTTGGATTATGGAACATATATGCTTTCTGGTGGGGGATTGATGCTAGTGTGGTATAGTTTTTCAATGTGGTATGGTCGCATATCTCCGATTTGGGACAGTACCTGCGAACGTCACTGCTTTTATCCTGTCAGAAAACATGAAAAACCAGGGATGTGTTGCTGTCATGGACCAAACAAAATTTTTCCGATGTCACTTGAACGAAACGTAAATCGAGTGTGGTCGATGTATTTTTGCGCATTTTTTGCACAAAAATTTTGTTAAGAAAAATTTGCTTTTTGGTGAAGATCAATTTATATTCAATAAAGGTAAGTGAAAAATATTGCGAAGTAAGTGTTTAACTGCGTAAATTCACAAATTTCCAATATAATTTTTACAATATTGTAATTTCTAAAAATTGGACAGTGTGGTATATATATATGAACATTTCTTGATATTCATGAAATTATTTGATGGCTGTTTATTATTTAATAAGAACTATGAGTTTGAGAACCAATGTAAATGTTATTATGAACTTATTTCTTACCTTTCAAACTTTATATTTGGTTGTATGGTTAAGTATACCACATTACCCTACTTGTATGTACCACATTACTTTACAAGTACTGATTAGTGTATTTACCACATTGCGCCACCATACATACCACATTACCTGCCAACTTTCTGAAAACAGCTTTTTTGACTTTTTTCAGATTTTGCTCAGTAACTTTTTTTAATGAAATTGCACACATTTTATTGAAATATATTCTGTAGCCAATACTTCAATGATCAGCAGAAAACAATTTGGCTGAAATTGATCTAACGGTTCTCTTTCAAATTCCACCTAAGCATTAGCTATACCACAATAGCATCAGTTTCCCTAAGTGTTTTCGAGAAAACGCTTATAATTTCCTTTAACAATGAAATGTGTTCAGTTTGAAAAAAAAAACTGGCAGTCAGTGTAGAGTAAGTAATCACTTTTGTAAGTTAATTGGTCATTTCAATAGCAATTTTATTTAAAATTTGGCTAGTAAAAGCTTATAGCTACAATTTTAGCATCCAAAATAATGAAATTGATGTGATATTAAGTTTTCTCTTCATATTTATTTATATAAAACACACAAGCGAATTCGTGCAAAAATTATAAATGTAAGTGAAATGGAAAGTTTACTTATTTAAACTATAGAGTTAAGGCTTGACATAATGAAAGGTTTAATTATAGAGCCTAAATTCGAGTTGTTGTTGTTATTTTTGCATCTAATCCAATCGATTCAGATATGAATGAATTGGTCCCAATCGAATTATGTAAATCTAACGAATTTTTGAAAAATATATTGCAAAAATGTTTAAGCTTAATCAGATCAAATCGTGAGAAAATATATACAATATTTCATTGAAAACATAAGCAAAGTATTATCATTGATGTTATCACATAAATAAAGAGTTTTTTATTGCTTTTTAAACACAAGTCATAAGAATTAAATAAATTAATTAAAAAAAAACACCGATTTACTTTTAATGCTCAATTAATAAAGTAAAAGAAAAGATATTGTTAAAATATGTGATAAAGCCTTCAATTTCATAGTACCAGAACAAGTATACTTTACAGGCTTTGCAGTCTTGCAAATTTTTATATTGCGATACCTCGGAGCACAAAAGTTCTACATCCAGAGTATATTCAATTTGTCAATCCATTTAAAATGCACAAAAAGAGGTGTGGCAGTTATGAAAAAGTTAATAGGATAAGTAAAAATCAGTAGAACAGCGAAAAATTTAAAATTTCTGGGTCTATTTGGAACAAATTTTAACTATGCCATTTTTCGAAAATCACAAAACCAACGGAATTTTTTGATTTTAAAGTGAATCAATGGCTGTACTTTGTAGACGCCTAAAGTTCTTCTCCTCGGCATTTTTCGCAGTAACGATAAACTTTTTTTACTAATCACCAACGTAAGCACCAATATTCATTCAAATCGAGCGATTATTTGTATTTTCGTCTGCCATATTCGATCCGCCATTATGAATTTTGAAAGTACGAATTTTAAAAAAAGGCAAAGGACAAATTAGTTCGAAATAGTTCCAGGAAGCTTACATTTTTCGGTGATCTTCTGTATAAATTCTTGATCAGCGTCATCTCATGAGTTCGTCTGTCTGACTATTCAGCCAGCTGGCTGGCAGGAAATACTTTTCAGAAATATAATTTGATGAATGGCCTTGACTCAAAGATTATCTAGTGGGTTTGAGCGAAATCGGTAAGGGACACGCCTAGAGCCCATATAGAAAAAACCGTTTTAAAATGCAGTCTTATGAGCACCATTTATGATAACGCAACCAAAATACACACAAATACTGTTGTGCAAGTATTCGTTAAGGTAGAGCACCAAAATTTCGCAATGATACTGGGAATAGTTAGTGGAAGCTCTGAGAAAAACCAAGGCGAACTCGGATAAGAGCGCGTCGAACCACTCATATAAGAAAAAATTTTCATAGCTGGAACAAGTAAAATGCGTGTTTTGTGACAATTCTATTAAAATTTTAAGAAGAGCTAAAAATCAATTATTTTGATGAAAAGCCAGGAGAGCAATTTCACCTCATATAAGGTGTTTTTTTAAGACTGATAGAACATCAAACTGTAAAAAATATCCCAAAAAATTGAATTTTGATAAACATCCTTTTCTCAGTTGTTTCAATATACTCTGACATATCATCATGACTAGAAGCACGCTTGAACAAAGCTACACAATCATCAGAATTTACCTGGAAAATTAGTCGCCGCACAGTGTGAGATTCTGCCAATCTTGGACGTCAAAATTCAATTATAGCCATAGTTTCAAAGATATCGAGTTGAAATTTTGTATACGTGATTTAATTCTTTATACGGAGATTTGATTCAGAGATGAAAAAAATCGGACAAAATCTACTTGCACCTCTCATACAAATGTGCCTTTTTTTTTTAAAAAAAAATTTAAAAAAATTGGTTGTAATGAAGATAGCAACTTGAAAATTTGTATTTAACAATTTAGTGGTTATTGAATACTACTGTCAAAAAATGGGAGTGATTAAAATAGAAAACATAAATTTTTTTCTCATGATTTCAGTGCAATTATTCATTATAATACTTCAGTCATTGTAAAAAAAGTAGTCTTTGGGCAAAAAATGGGCAAGATTTTATTTTTTAAGTCAATTTTATGAGTATGTATGAGTATTCTGTATGCTTTGTCATAGCCTAACCACGCCCAACTTGTAAGTCATAGTCTATGAAAGATTCAAGATTTTTGAAATTTGTCTTACCTTTTAGCTGATTATAAAATAATATGATTAAAATACTTAAGTGCAAATGTAAGGGTTGTGTATAGCAAAAACTTTTAGTGAAAGTATTGACCTTTCATGCAAAAAATTTTTGCCAAAAAACAAACGCGCACAACTTCAATTTGATCGCACAAAGTTTTGTTGAAAATGTGTTTTTGCATGCTGTTCAATAGTACGTGTTTGATAGCTGTTATCATGCCAATGACATTTCTTTCATTCTCTTTTATGCTTTTTTTCGTCATAATTGGGGTCTTTTCTATCAAATTACAAAATATGATCGATTTTCAAGAATATTGTTTTTTTTTTTTATTTTGACGTCCTAGATTGGCAAAATCTCACACTGTGCGCCGGTTCATGCAATTTAAGTTGTCTTCGTGACTATTTTGGAGCACACAATCGTCTAATCGCCCAAAGTATTTTTCAAATGTTAAAGCCATTACAAAAAAAATTTGATTACAATTTAATTTTTTTCGTTATTTTTTATAATTTCAAGTTCAATCGGGCAACGAAATTAACCACATTTTCCTGAAAATCAATATTCGATTCGTGCTACTTTAAGACGACTGTGTGACTATTATGGCACACATAATCATCCAAGCGCCCGAAATCATTTTGACATGTTAATGTCATGTATTGATCTTCCGAATGACACAAAAATTTTGATTACAATTTAATTTCTTGCGTAATTTTTTTCAGTTTCAAATTCAATCGTGCTTAAAAAACACCCTCCTATATCAGATGTGTTTATATCTATTCAAAAATTAATTGCGCATCAAAAGCTTATGTAATTCTGGCAACTCTTGTGATAGTATTGAAGAACACAAAATTTTTCATAGCATACTTTTAGGCATGTGTATTATTTGGCTGTGACTACATTATGCGTTACGTGTAGAGTTGCCAGGCTCCAATTTAGTGCACTTCACCATTGTAAAATCTTAAAATTGTGAAAACTTTCTTTAATAACGCTGATTTTTTTGAAAATAAATGAATTTGTAACATTTAAAGTTGAGTTAATATTGTGTACCGAATATTTGGTTTTTGTCATTAATATATTGTTTTTGGTAGGAATTGATACGAGTACCTATAAGACTGTGTTGTATCTGTTTCTCAGTTACTGTGTTAAGTTACAGAAAATGAAAAAAAAAGAAAGAAAAGGAAACTGCTATTGTACGTTTATTGTTAAATAGTTAAAATTAATTAATAATTTTATTTATTGAAAACTTTTCTCATATTTTATTTTTTGTTATAATTTTAATTAAATTTTTTTTTTTTTTTTTTTTTTTTTGTAATCGAAATTCTTCTATTTGAAGGCAATCGGCGAATTATTTTAAGATAACTTCTTTGCATTTATTTTTACAGTTTTAATTGTGTTTTAAATTTCATTATATTATAATAGTTTGTTTTTAGATTTTAGCTTTTAAAATTTAGTATTGTTTTAAATTTATTGCTTATTTAGTTTAAGTTTTTTTTATTAAGATTTTATTAATTGCTTTTCATTGCTTTTTTAAAATTTAAAATGTTTTAAAATTAAGTTTCTTGATAGGTTTTGGTTTTTTTTTTTTTAATATTTCAATAAAAATAAATGACAAAATGTTAAAAACTTTCAAATCAAATAATTTAGTTATTTTTTAATTTTTCCTACAAAATTTTTAAATACTTAGTTTGTCTTAGAATTCAATTTTTACTACTAGTTTGAAATTCGTTTAGCTATTTTGTATATGTATGTATGTATGTATTAACAAATTTAATACTAATTTTTTACTACTATTTTTATTTTATTTACAATTTTGGTACTTTTTCTTTATAAAATGCAAAAAGTTTTTGGTTTTTAATATTTACAATTAGTTCATTTAAACAATTTTTTCATATATAATAATTTTTTAAAACGTTTTAAGGCAGTTTTATTATTATTTTTTATTTAAATAGTCAAAACTAAAACAAATAGGTTTTTAGAAAAAAAAAAAAAAAAAAAACACAGAAAGAAATCTTTAAAAGGCAGTGCGAATTTTATTAAAAGTGCATAGTTTGTGAGGTTTCAGTTAGCAGTGTTCGTTGAATTGTTTTTCTTTTTTTTTAATTTATTAAAGTAGATATCTAAAAAAGTGTGCCCTTTTTAACATTAACGAAACGGGAACAAAAGATATATTTTAACAATAAACTTAAAAAAAGTGTAATGTCGTAACACATAAATAAAATGACGTGAGAACAAAATCACCGTAGATTTCCCTAAATAGTTGAAAGTATGCCAGCCTATAAAGTTTAGCTGTCATGCCTAATTTTTATTAAAATAATCTCTAATAATCCATTAAAGTGTCCTGACTTTTGGGTTGAACTACACGCGGTACCTATATGATTCCTCTGTCGTACTATTAGTAATCGTAATTCTAAATCGTCAATTTTGAGTAGCAAACACTTTTTAAAATATAAACTTGGATTTCTAAGCGAACGTAATATTTTTTAATATTTCCTCTAGACTTGGCGACATTGTTATCTTTTCAAATAGAAATTCAGTTTAAAAGCATTTGCTTCGGAAATAATGTCTTTGGAGAAGTCTTTGTTTTTAGGGTTACAGAAATCAATTAAGTATTTAAAAAAAGTTAAATTCCGCTAAAAGAAAATTAATAGGTAAAAAGTGAGAACGAGTTTGTTAGCACTTTAACGACCAGGTCTAAATACAAGAAAGAATTTCAAAATAGAAATACGACCAAATCGAAGTAATGGGGGTTAATAAAACTTTCAGTCAAGCAAATGGGGTTCTGGCAAACATACTTGCCTTTAGTCGTTAAAGGGTTAAGAAAGAATGCTTGATTTTAAGGCGCTTCTCCAGTACAATTCACAAGAATTAAGATGGCATTCAAGCATTACGTGAGCTTTTTTAGGGTTTTCAAGCTTTGCTTATTTTTGCTTATACAGAGAGAGGGAAGTGTCTATAAAAAGTTTAAGTAAGACAAAAAATATACCAATTTTTACATGTAAGTCTTAGTTTAGACCTTAAAATCGATTTGAAGTGGTAAAAGATTTTACCAATTACCATACGACCGCTGTTGCTTTTATTATAAAAATGATTTAGTTCCTGAATTCTTATTTTTATACTACTTAACCCCTTGAGACCGAAGCCTAGACCCTTGTAGATATCGAAAAATGAACTTCGGATTCAGTTTTCTTGCGTTTATATTAAGAAAAACAAGTAGTTCCGGAAAAGCCCCCTATAGCCGGAAATGGTGGAGTCATATTACACAGTGCAACAAAAAAAATTCAAAAAACTATATGAATGCTGTTCTTGAAAGCACATTATGTTACAAGTAAAACCCTATCTGTGTTTCGCTTGTCTGGCTCCAGGCCGAATTTTATAGTGCTATAAAAATTGCTTCAAAACTGATTTTTCAAAGTTGACACGGCTATAAGTCGGAAACCGTTTGAGATTTTGTTTTTCTATCTTCTACGAAGTTGTAGACATAGACTAAAGGAAAAAAAGTGTTCAAAAAACTAACAAGAAAAAATTCGGTTTTGGGCCTCAAAATCACAAAAATGCCGAAAAATTTAACCATTTTTGGTCATAGCAATAAAACCGTTTCGTATTTTGTCAAAAAATTAAAACAAAATTTAAGCCAAGACTAAACTGAACAACTCTCTACAGCATGTCAATGCCATTCGAGTACTCCTTGATACTAATTTTAATTAAAACAGCGATGAATAAAAAAATTGGCGTCCTATGTGACCCCATCGGTCTCAAGGGGTTAAATGAAAGTTTTGAAACTGCTTACGTCTAGTCACAGTGGGGGGAGAGGGTACACTACTTGCTTATTTTCGCTTATTACATAGTATGTGGAAGAGGTCTATAATCATTGAAAATCTGCTTACGTAATACTTAAACTGCCCCTTATGAATAACCGACTGAATTTATGGAAAAATCTACTTTTTCTAGGCTAAAACGTACAAACGTAAATAAGGAAATTAATATAAGGCTTTTTTAGTTCAAAGTATTGCTGATTATGAATAAGTAGGTCTATAACAAAAGGATATAAAAGCATCATTACATAAGAAAAATAAATAATTTTTGCACATTTAAATAACAATGATGACCTTTTTAACTAACAGCGGAAAATATGTCGCAACTTAATTAAAATTTCTTCAAAAATTCACTCACTTGGTATTTCAAGATTTTTTAAGAAAAAGAAAATTGAAATCATTATTTTTTCTAAGCAAATATTGTCTTTTCTTCATGAGACGCCTACATAAAATTTTATCAAAATAACAACTTTTATTCTAGATATTTACGATAGAACCAAAAAATTATTTTTCAATATCTGGCCGCAACATTCGATGATATTTTTTTTTTTTTTTTTTGGTGTGGGAAAAGATATATATATTATAACAATTAATGTTATTAGTGTTCGGAGACCATCGATGATTGGCCACTAACCTTACTTCTTGTTAATGTATTCTATACATCGAATCCTAATGCTATGACTTTACTACTTCAAATAGTATTGAAAAAGTCTTAAAGTATTGTAATAGTATTGAAAGACATCGAAAAAAAGTCCTTCTGTAACTTAAAGACATCGGAAAGATCAGAAAATATCGAAAACTAGTCGAACAAGAATTCTGAACTATTGGGTGTACAACAGGGGTTGAAATAAGAAAAAGTTATTACTGCAGAATTTTTTTGTTGTTTTTATTTGCAATTTTTAGCAAAATTTTTTTAATGTCTTATTCAATTGATTAATATTAAATATTAATATTAAATAACAGATATCATGTCAATGGTTCAATTTAAAATTGAAAATTTATAGCGAAATTTTCTTCGAATGCATTTATAAAAATATGTTTAAAGTAGAGTTGCCGAGTACTTATTGTGGTTGCTACATTTTAGCCCAAATTGGTGAGGTTAGACAACTAAAACAACGGTTATAAGCGAAATAAAATGAGTATTTAGTTTCAATGATTAACAAAAACAAAGTAATATGAATGTGGGTGAAAGTTATTATTACAATTTTTTACAATATTCTGAAGTTATTACTGCAAATTTGAAGTTATTACTGCAGAAATAGGGTATTACTACAGCTTATTTCAATGCCTGGTGTACAACTTAAAAACCGGAATTTGACGGTGGATGTCCGTACTAAGAAATATCGTGAAAGCTCGAACTTTATATATATGTCATTTTGAAGGTACATTTGACAGCTGTCAAAATCAGTCAACAAAACAATTTTATCTTGTGTGCATCATAATTATTTTTCACGATGAATAACTTCGAAAATTCGAGAAAAAGACAGCATTTGCGGGGGGGCTCTAGTGGGTCATTTTTTTGCAAAGAAAACAGCTGCCGAAAGTCATCGCATTCTTGAAGAAGTTTATGGGGACTATGCTCCAGCTGAATCAAAGAACGTCCTGGTCAGGACCAGCTAGGTGTGATCCATTATGAGCTGTTGCCAGGTGGCCAAACCATTAATGCTCAATTCTATCGTCAACAATTGATCCAATTGAAGCAAAAAATCCAGGCAGAGCGGCCAACGTATGCGACCTGACATGAGTCAATCATTTTCCACCACGATAACGCTCGGCCACATATTGCTGCCCCAGTCAAAAATTACCTGGAAAACAGCGGATGGGAAATTTTGCCTCACCCGTTTTATAGCCCAGACCTTGCACCATCAGACTATCATTTGTTTCGATCGATGCAGAATGCCCTATCAGGAATACGCTTCACTTAAGTTCAAGATATCGAAAATTGGCTCGATTCATTTTTGGCCGCCAAGCCGGCGCAATTTTTTTGGGATGGAATTCATAAATTGCCTGAAAGATGGGGAAATGTTGTAGCTTCCAATGAACAAAACTTTGAATAAAATATATTGTAACATTTTTCCACAATAAAGCATCAAATTTCGCTAAAAAATTCCGGTTTTTAAGTTGTACACCCAATATTTTGAGAAATATTGCAAAACTGTGAAAGTACGCATATTGAGTAAATGAAAAAATATAGAAACCAACGAAAAATTCGAAAAAAGTCGAAAAACATCAAGAGGTTTCAATATCGGGTAAAAATACAAAAATTAACGAATGTGTCTTTCTTTAAGATATTATACTAAATATAAAGCCAAAATCTTGATTCATTTTATGAATTTGAATAAAAGAAGAAAAGTTTGTTTTTGTTTTAAAAATCGCGTATGGTAAATATGCAATCTCAAATATACACATAAATGAGTTATTTTTAAAAAAAAAAAGATGTAATGAAAAATATTGTGGAGTAAAAATGTGAACCAAAATTAGACAAATGAAACAATGAGCTCAAAAGATCCCTGTGTATGACCTTACCACAAATAGGAATGCTTCAACAAAAGTTTTTTTTTAAATTCTAAGGTAATGGAAGACGATAAATAACATTCAAGCTGTGCTCACGAAAATCACTGCTTAAAATATTTATTTTGCATAAAATAAAAGTAAATAAATAAAACTTCAAAAAAGTATAGACGAAGATTTATAGCACATAAGTAACAAAAGGGTTAAGGAAAATTTGAATAATTCATCTAAACAGCTACTTAGTTTGCAACTCATATGATGTGCTAGTTAATAATGCGCGCCAAAAAGTATATAAAGCTTTTTTGTAATTTTTTTTCCATTTTTTTTAAATAAATCTTAATTGTATGAATCTAATTATTGTCATTGATCCAAATGCCTTGTTTTTTTCCAAAATTTTGTATTTATGTTTTATTTTGCGTGAAAAAAAATATTTAAGGAATTTAATGCTAAATGCAACTCCACAATAAAAATAATTAAAAAAATGTTTATTTTTCTATATACATACATACATGCACTAATATGAAAAAATTTCGTTACCTATTTAAATTTAACAGAAATCAGAAAAATGTAGGTGATTAAATATTGTTTCAATGGAAAAATTAGTTGACTAATTCATCTAAATTGTTTTTTAAGCATAAAATTGACTTTCATTATTAAAACTCTTATGCTAAAATTTCGTAAACTCCATTTTTTGGCTTACCGGCACCCACCCCTAATATCTATCAATTAATCTACTATTCTATATTTTTGTGTATAAATAGCTGGCAGTTTTATGCAGGCTTTAGTTTTTGCTTTACTACAGACTTTCTATAACTATTTTCCCTTTGTTATTTACTTTTTTTCTTCTTACTCTTGATAATTTTGCGTAGTTTATTATATAGAAATTCAGTTTTGGATAATTTGCAAAAAAAAAAACACTTGAACTTTAAAGAATTAGAGGCTTTAAAGTTAATTCATATTTCCAACACCATTTCGATAATTCTTCTATAAAAAAAGAGCCGGTGTGAATCAGGAGCACATTTAAGTTCAATCTGATGAATATCGACAGATCACCTTTGCTACAAAAACGACGAAACTTAATTCAATATCAAAAGAGTATAGTATCATTGAAATACTTTCAAGATCAAGCGAATACAAAACATTTGAAAATGAGTTTGTCGTTTGCGCACAGAAACTGAAATATTTTAGATAAATTAATTCAAAATTCTTCAAAAAAATCCCAAATCGCACGCAAATTTCAGTCGATTTCAATTCTAAGCTCCTTGTTCGAAATTAAAATTTTTAAAAATTCTATTTTTTTTTTACAAATGGCGACCTCTAGCAAGCAAACTGTTGGCTGTAGAATATACTTCTTACAGTTTTTGGGGTGCAACCGAATATACTTATTTGGTTTTAAGGGTATACTAACATTTCCCGGTGTGCGTTGCTGCACCTTCTATTGTACAAAGGGCGGGGCATCTCTACTTAAATTATATCAAAGAATGTTAATTGTCTCATCTAAGTATGTGGGTTAAATAGTTTCAGAGATATGACATTTTTTGAAGGGCGTAGTACCACCCAGTTTTCTCATCTCATCTATGACCGTTAAAAATTTTTAGCGATATGATATGACTTTTTTGGAAACACGAATTAATCAATTTTACCCTTGGGTGAAATTAATTTTTTTCAACAAAAATGTCGTAAAAAGTTATGAAATGCGTAGACAAAAAAAAATTTTTTTAATAATTTTTGGTTCCGATATCCTTGGGGGAGGACCTTTGGGTGAAAATTTTTTTTCCACTATACTATTGTAAAAAGTCATGAAACGCGTAGGAAACACAAAAAAAAAAAAGAAAAAAAATTTTTGGTTCCAGCATCCTAGGGCGAAAAAAAATTAAAAAACTAATGATGTAGAAACACGTGCCGTACCCAAAAACCTATAAATATAAATTTTCACGGTGATCGGTCCAGCCGTTTGGAAGTCTATAAAGAACATACAGACAGACATACAAACATTCAAATTGTATGGGAAATTGTCAATAAATTGCAAAAGAGTACATACAGAAAAACTATGGAAAATTCAAATGTTCAAAAAGCTGCCACTAGATTCCGCGTTAAGTAGCTTATAATATTTTACTCAGATTTCAGTAGAGATATTTCTTTTAACTACCGCCAGTTTATTCCAAATACTTAAGAGGATAATGAGAGTGAAGACTCTAACATTAGCGAATGACACTTTCAACAGTTTCAATAATTTTATAGAAAAAACAAAAAGAACACAAACATATTCCTTCTTATAACAATATGCATGAGTTCTATGCTAAAAGCATGCTTTAACAAATTTTTTAAAATATTTTCCAATTGAAATGTTCAAAAAGCATTTTTTTAGACAAAATTCTTTGCAATCAAAATAAAACAAAAATTGCTTATTTTTTGCATAAAACAAAAGTTTTAATTTTTTTCAAAATAAAATACACATAAATAGAAATCATTTACACACAGAAAATATAAATAAATAAAACTAAATGTAACAAGTAAAATTAAATGCCTAAACAATTATTTAATACTAAGAAATATTTAAAAATAAAACTACAAAATGAAAATCATTGAATAAAAGAAACTTACATTTAAAACTATGTATATAATTTGAGATTTTTGGTAAAAAGAACTTTCGCTCACTGAAAGCTCAGCTAGTGTTAAGAGGTGACAAAAGTAAAATAAGAGTTTTCTTCGCGATATTCTTGGTATCACTTCAAAAAATATTGTGTGAAAAATCAAGTGATGACAAAGAAATATTCGATATATCTTCATTTTTCCATTGATAAATTCTAAAATGCACGTCCAAAAGGTCATTTATTAATTTTTTTTTTTTTGTTTTTTTTTTTAAATTTTCTTCTCTTTAATGGACTGAATCCTGAACCCAAACAAATTGCTGAAATAAAAACATTATTACCTCGTAAATCATTGTCATTTTAGTGGCATTTCCAAAAGATTCTTCCTAATAGTTGAGCAGGTCTCAAAAAACAATTTTACATTAATTAATAAAATTATGAGCCAACAAAAAAAAAAATAAAAAATGTATGTAATTCGGGTCAGACTTTCTGAGCAAATTAAATTATAATTTCAAGTAATTTGTTGTAAATTTTTGTAATTATTTCAGCAACTGATAAGTCCGAAAAGGAAAGCAAATACTTTGTTATAAGAATTTTTGAAAGGAAACTGCTTTAGCTACGATGTGTGTAAAATTCCAAGGTCACAACACAATTCGTTACGAGCAAGAGAGAGATGAAACGATAAGCAAGCCAGCAACGCTCCTTTCAGTGATTTATTTATTTTTGTATTTGACTTCGTCCCGATCATTCGACTATGATCATATAATCCATAGGCTGAAACAAACAAATGAATATGGATGAATATGCTTGACTGAACAAAATATGGTTATTTTTCGTTATGTACACCAAAACAAAAGTGCGCATTTTTGATTCAAATATGAAATTGGTTTTGTTCTATGGTTGCGAAATGTAATGATTCGTCAAGAAATGCTTAAGGCGTATACTAAAGTTTTGCTGGCCTCACACTATCTTAAACGCCGAACTAAACTTAAAATGAAACCAGATGGCCGCGACAAACGTGATCAAGCTACGCAGAAGGAGTTAGATAGGCCATAGTCTCCAGAAACCATACAGCAAAGTCTGCAGCTAGGCTCTTAAGTGGCATTTACAATACAATGGAGAACGTGGTAGACCAAGAACCACCTGGAAAAGTTCATTGAAGATGAAATATAAGAAGCGGGAAAGTCATAGGAAGAGTTCAAAGAAACCACAAACAATCGTGACAAATGAAAACGTTTAATTTTAGTTCTATACACTCAGCGAAAAATTGGTTTGTAAAATCAACTACTTTACTTTTGATTCAATGTTAAAAATTAGTTGTGAAGCTCAACGAAAATACGACAACGTGACGTACATGGTTAGGTCTCGTTTTTCTTTTTATGCCTTCTAACCATGTAGTACGTCACGAATAAACGTGAATAAGAACAAGAGTGTTGCAATCTTTATTCTTTCATTCTTGTTCTTTTGTGAGTGTGTGGTGCCGAAAAAAAAAAAGTAAAATGAATAATACCGACGAATACGAGGTAGTTGAATACATAAGCTTAACAGTTGAAGAAGAAACTGATCCGAATGATGAACTTCAAGAAGATTAAAAAGTATTATATAGTGTTATAGAATTATAGAATTAAATCAAAACAAATAAAAATGTCAACCTACCTAATCAAAAAGAAATTTTCTGTGAATCAACCTCAAATGTGTGTCAAATCAAAATGAAATATTATTTGATTTGAATACTAATCACATGCAATTTAATAAGTTCAAATCAATAGTGTTATGGTCAATTCAAATAATTTTGCTTTCGGAGCTAAATCGTTACTGATTTACATTGAATCAACAGTGAAAGTTGTCGTTTTTTCCCTGAGTGTACTCCTCTTGGTTGTTCCAGGAGAATACATGCATACACATTATATGATATTTAATAGTTCATTATGATAAACCGTCAAAGAAGTTGCAGTTCTTGCAAGTATACTAAGTTGCACGGGTCGTTTTCTATCCTAGGTTTGCTAGGCATTTTTCAAAATTGCTGAGAAATAATATGCACAATTTATTAAGAAAAAATTAAACGAGATAAATATAACTTATAATGCTTTCTGGAAAATTATACAAATAAAAAATAAGTTTTTCAAAAAAGTTTTTTCTGTTTTCTTTTCGTTTAATTTTGTGTATTTTATATAAGTATTTACATATTGTCATTATTATTTTTATTTTTTTCTTTTGTATTTTTTAGCAACTTTGAAAATAAAGTTTTCGCTTAGGGTGCATCTTTTTTTATATTAAAATTAAAGTAAAATTTTTTTAAACTTCATTTAATTTATGTTTGAAACTTAAAGATACAAAAATTTTTTTACAAGTGTTTTATTGAGTTTAATGTTAAATAAAACATGGTATAACTAAGCAATATTATTTTGTAAACGTTATATTTTTGTTTCAATTTATTTTTCTATCTTTTTTTTGTATTTTTTTTTGTATTCAACTATGCAAAACTAATGGCAATTTTCAAGAATTTTATTTTACAGTTTGTATGTTTAAGGTTTTTGTTATTTTATGATAATTTTCTTCCTTTTTTTTTAGAACAGACGAATAAATAAAAAAAAACTGACTAAAATAGTAATTAAAATAGCTACTTTAAAAACTTATGATGAATTTTTAATTAAAAATTTTTCCATATATGCAAGTAATAATAAAATTTTACAAAATTTTATTCCTTCCATTTTTTATACATCATATATATATTTTTTTTTTACTTTTTTGCTATCAACGTCTTTAAATACATATGTACGTTTTATTGTTGTTGTTGTTTTTGATATATTGTTTGTATATATATTCTAATAACAAACAAAAGAAAATATAACTCAAAATTTTAAATAACATTTTTACATAATTGATAATAATAAATAAGCTACCTCACATCTTGCATACGGCTGTTTCTAGAAAAAACAAAAAAAAAAATCAAACATAAAAATAATCTTTCATTCCAACTTTTCTATGTATTTCATCAGGAACAAATCTAGAACCGGATCGGTTTTATTTTGTATATACGTTACTTAAATAATAAATATTCGATAACCGTTTTATATACCTAATTAATAATCGGTTTTTTCTTAGATGCTCGTTTACTATTTACAATTGATTTAATATTAAATTAATTTTTTTTTTGTTTTTTTTTTATTTGTTATAACAAAACCTTTTCTTGCATTTGTCATTTTTTACTATTTCTTGGATTTCTCAAACAGTTTTATCATATTCTTTACTTTAGTTTTAGCTATTGAAATATTATTTCATTTAATTAATAATTCATTTATTATTTTCACTTAAAATTCTGTTATTATTACCTTTAGCACCGCGCTTTGTCTTTTGAGGTTATGTCTGCAATTTTCACTGCGTTTTCAAAAGTGTTCATTAAAATTGCGATTTTGTATTTGTCGGTATCTTATCTATCGTTTTTTGCATTTATCTAGCTACTTAACTTTTCTCGTCTTATTCCTTTTAACTGGCAGTGTGTAATTGTTTTTTTACCCTAATCAATATTGTTGCCAACTATTGCATTTGGTTCGCTATTGTTATGTTGAATTTGGTTTATTATCGTCCATGTATTGGTTGTGAAGGGGGGAGCTAGTTAGCTGTTAGTTCAAGTGATCTCAGCGCTTAAAAACACTACTCAAAAAGTATGACTTTAAAGAAAAACTTTAATAAGTAGCAAAAATCATAATAATTGCTTTCAATTTCTTCTGTCTCCATCTGAAATTGTTTAAATATGGATCTGAAACAGCTATTAATATATAGATTAACATGATAACACCACAGTAAACTACAAATATATCAGTAATTTCCCTTCGTCGCTTCGTACAGTGCAAAATTTGGGAAATTTAGTTAAACTTTATACAATTTTTGTAATACATAAAATGCATTATTTTGGTAGCTAAAAAATCCGAATCAAAAACATCATACTCAGTTTGGTGAATAACCCTCTACTTGAAAGTTGCATTACTTATTCAAGCATCTTTATGCCTATCCAAAGCTTTTAGATATTGTTGAAAATCGAATTATTACTTTATTTAAATATACTTTGTTATTTATATCTATTCAAACAATAGCCATGTTCGTTGAAAAAAAAACCTCTATAAATATTGGGTGTACAACTTAAAAACCGAAATTTTTTAGCGAAATTTGATGCTTTATTGTGGAAAAATATTACAATATATTTTATTCAAAGTATTGTCCATTGGAAGCTACAACATTTCCCCATCTTTCAGGCAATTTATGAATTCCATCCCAAAAAAATTGCGCCAGCTTGGCGGCCAAAAATGAATCGAGCCAATTTTCGATATCTTGAATTTAAGTGAAGCGTATTCCTGATAGGGCATTCTGCATCGATCGGAACAAATGGTAGTCTGATGGTGCAAGGTCTGGGCTATAAAGCGGGTGAGGCAAAATTTCCCATCCGTTGTTTTCCGTTGTTTTCCAGGTAATTTTTGACTGGGGCAGCAATATGTGGCCGAGCGTTATCGTGGTGGAAAATTATTGACTCATGTCTGGTCGCATACGTTGGCCACTCTGCCTGAATTTTCTGCTTCAATTGGATCAATTGTTGACGATAGAATTGAGCATTAATAGTTTGGCCACCTGGCAACAGCTCATAATGGATCACACCTAGCTGGTCCTGACCAGGACGTTCTTTGTCTTCGACATCAAAATAACCACTTTTAAACCACTCACGACAGCTTGATTCAGCTGGAGCATAGTCTCCATAAACTTCTACAAGAATGCGATGACTTTCGGCAGCTGTTTTCTTTGCAAAAAAATGACCCACTAGAACCCCCCCGCAAATGCTATCTTTTTCTCCAATTTTCGAAGTTATTCATCGTGAAAAATAATTATGATGCACACAAGATAAAATTGTTTTGTTGACTGATTTTGACAGCTGTCAAATGTACCTTCAAAATGACATATATATAAAGTTCGAGCTTTCACGATATTTCTTAGTACGGACATCCGCCGTCAAATTCCGGTTTTTAAGTTGTACACCCAATATTTGTAAATATTCATAAAGTTTTTAACAAAAAGCGTTCGTTGAAACAAAAATTTGATACTTGCGTCACAAAAAGTTTATAAATAGCCGTGTTTCTTTTGACGCGTATATACAGTTGTGGTTATTTTTAAAGTGCGATAACTCATGAACAGTGAGTTGCACAATAAAACCTCTAAGCTCTTTTTTATATAGAATTACGTTCTCTACAAAAAGTTTTCATTTTATTTTTTAACAAATTTTTGTTTTAGGAGTTATTTTATAAAAACTGGTTAAGCGCCGATAAACGGGAAAAAATTACTTTTTTTCGTATAACTTCTAAATTATTATTTTTTTCTTACAAAAAATTAGAATTATTTGTAGAGCATGTGGTTCTCCCTGAAAGAGACCCTCGGACTTTTTATCGTACGACTCACCATTCATAAGTTATCGTAATTTGAAAATTACTACAATTGTATATACGCGTCAAAAGAAACATGGCTAATATTTACAAATATTTATAAAGTTTTTTTTCAACGAACAAGGCTATTGATATTGTAGTTGTAACTTCAAATATTTCGTATAGAATTTTTAGTTCGAATAAATTTACTTTGCTAACAGATTTAATTAAGTTAATAGATTGCTATAGAGAAACAGGAAGCCAGTGAGTAATTGTCAATGATTGGCATTTAAATAATTGGAAAACTTTTTCAAACTCATATGTGGTTGGTTCGTGAAAAGAATGCGTAAAATTTACATTTACAATTTAATTTCATTGGACTCTGTAAAAGATGTTTCCACAAGAAACCATCTTGAAACGCACAAAATATGAAATGTAGTTTTTTTACACCCTTTTCCAGAGTCTTGGAAAAAATAAAAAATAGACTCACCATCTCAGCATGTGGCACTCTCCGCAGCTTAAAGGCAACTCTTTGTGCGCTGATTTGTAAAATACAAAAAACATAAAGGGAATCTAGTCGTAATTTAGTATCATTGCGGAATAAAAATGGTAGCTGGCTTGATAATCAGGCCTATCATTGAATCTATCGCAAATACGAATTTCGTGAGATCTACGAAAATGCTATTATTAATTACAAACGTAACTTCGTAATTCGTTGAATTTGAAGTACTTCTTTAATAAAATTATGATATTTCTTCAGTAGTCATATCTATTCGTCGGAAGTTAAAAAAAAATTTGAGTTTCGGATGGAGTAAGTGATCCCAATTGACGAATTTTGTATTCACGTCGTAGCAATTCGAATTTAATAACAGCACTTTGGTAGAACCAAACAAAATTTAAGTCCAAAACAGAAAAGTTCAGCAAGGTTATGAACGAGACCTAAAGCAGAAGATGATGAAGATTCTGCTAGACTTGAACGAAGCTTGCCGTTTAATAATGAAATTATTTTTGCATTCGCTGTTATGAACAATTTGTTCCAAATCGCTTCTAGCATCATCTTTGTTATTAAGTTTTTCGATTTGGCCATGAATATTGTTAAACTGCTTTAAGTCGAAACTCTAAAGTTGTAGCATCGATCGAGTTTTTATCTTTTCCTACCTTTAATGCCATGTTTGTAATGTTTCGTTTTTACAGTAGAATGCTGTTGTTTAAGGGATGTCAACTCTGTTGCACCAGCTTTCAAAATTGTTTTCCTTGTCCTTATTTGTCATTTTAATACATTGATGTAGCAAGCTTCATAACGATTTTTTCATGGGTGTTACAATAACGCTTTGTTTGACCCCTTTCACTTTTCCCATAGTGTTTTGTTTATAAAATGTACAACCACATATCGTTCCTATACAAGTGAAAAGTACGAAGTCAGTTTTTCAAGATTTGAGATGTTCAAAAAATTAAATTTTATGTTTTGGTACGGAAATCTTTTACTTTTATGATGAAAATAACCATTTTTTAACAGAAATATGGCTCAATAGGTCTTATCAAACTAAAGACTATGATATTTTAGGTCTGAAATACCACAAATAACTCAAAAATCAGGAAAACTGACTTAGTATTTTTCACTTGTATAGGGACGATATCAAGTTTCGTAGCGGTATCTGTTTTGAGTTTTTCCTTATATGGGGGGGGTATAGTAACCCCTCGGCTGATCACCCTAAATTTTTGCATGGGTTTTCGCCAATAAAATATATGACCCAGTTACATAGCGGATGCTGCGAAATATGCTGCGATATGAATTAACTTAGCTAGATTCAGAAAATTTCACACTGTCGGTGGTCGCGAGTTTGAAAACAATTACCCATGAATATTGTCAAAGCTTTTTTGAAATTAGTAAAAATCAAGACAAGATAGGTTTTTTGGTTATCCCAATATAGAAAATCTTTAGAGCGATACAGAATTATCTTAATCTACCTAAACACTGAAAGCATGGATATGGCAATTTAGTGATCATTAAATAAACAAAAAAAAGGAAAACCCACCGTTTTTTTAAAACAAAATTTTGTATCAATTTCTTTTGTGTTAAGTATTCATTCCAATATCATCATAAATTCATCAATATCAGAATAAAGTCATTTTGTTAAAATTGAATTATGAGCGATTATTGATGAAATGTTTGACTGATTTTGTTTTCTTTGTTTCATTTTATTTATTTTGTTTTGAATATTGGACGGATCTTATGAATATGTTTTGCTGCTTTTATATGTTTGTTTGTTTGTTTTATGGATAGTAAATAAATATGATTTCTTATAACATAAAGAAATTATAAAAAAAAGAAAAAAATATGAATTTAAAGAATATCGCCATTTTAATGAACACTTTGATATTATCAGCTCAATTTAGACTGTAACATAACCTCAAATTATGTTTTTTTTTAGAGTAATTTTTTTGTTTCTTTTGCCTTTTACTACTAATTACTATGAGTATGTTGTATTTATTGTATGTATGAGCATAGAATAGTGTATTGAATTAATGTATGTAAATTATTTATGATGAAACTCTGTACAATTTTATGGCTTTTTTGTATGTTTTTTGTTAACCTTCTTAGGGAAGGTTTTGTGGTTTTATTTGTTGCTTTCATGCTTTTTTATGAATATTACGCTTTAATTAATTTATACTGATATTCGGTTTAAAAACTCTATTACAATTCGTTGCCTTGACAGCAGTATTGTATGTTGTATATCATCTCTATACCCTAAAGAAGTAGTTCGATATTGTTTTTTGTTTATACTTAAGTATATGAAATTAAATTTTCTTTTTGTTTTTCTTGTATTAAATTTAAATGATTTTTAATTGATATACTTTATTTTTTCAACGGTTTTTTATTAATCGTTACATTTTTTTTTTTTTTCTTTTCAATTTTACTTTTTTTTGGGTATTTAAATGATGCGCGCTATATTTAGTTGGTAATGAGTTGTTTTTTTTTTTTTTTTTGTTTCTATTTTCTTTTTATTAAATGATTTTTTTTTGAGTTTGTTTTGTATTTAAGTGAAATTATTATTATTTTTTTTTTGTTCGGTTTTTTTCGCTATATAAGTTTTGTATAAAAGTTTGTTGTGTTGTTGCTGTTTGAACGTCATGATCGATTTTTTTGGTTTGGATTTTTTCGGGGATGACAAATTTTTATAAAAAAAGGTTTCGTTTACATTTATGAACACAATTTTGTTGTTGTTGTTGTGGTTGTTGCTGTCATTTTTGTGTTGCATACAGAAATGCAATTTTTTGTTTTGCGTCGCCTTTGTTTTTTTTTTCGATTTTTTTGAATGTCGCGAATGTGAAATGAGGTTGCGCTTTCGAATGATGAAGGATGAGCGATGAAGGATGTTCATCTTGAGATATTCGCTAACCTTAAAATTAATTTGGTTTTTTTTTTTCTTTTTTTGCAATTCGTTTTTACATATACAATATACTATATATTATTATTAATTAATAGCTATTTAAGTCTAACGTTGTTGTTGTTGTTGCTTTTCTTGATATTGTTCTTTTTTGTTCTAATGCTTTCATTATTCTATATATGTATATTGTTGTTATTGTTGTTGTTGTGGTTGTTGCGCTACCGCTGCTGATGACTTTTATGCTTATGCTGATGCTGCTGATGTTTTCGTTGATGGCGATGATAGTCTTTAATGTTGATGCAGTTTTCTTTCTTTCGTTATATATGTATATGCGTATGTATTGATTATGTTGTTTCAACTTCTTCATTTCCATTTTTTTTTTGTTGTTTTTTTTTTTTGTTCTTATATGGCGACGATAAATTGCATTTTATATTGTTTCTAATACTCCCAATATCATGCATCCTGTATTTCACCTTTTAGTCCAGGCACCCTATGGTGTTGGTTATGTCCTAAACGATTGGCTAAATCCTGTACAACATCACGAAATATAACTGTATCTATGTTTTCACCTAATAAATATAATAAAAACCAATCGCCCATCTTCGAACGACGAACGATTATTTCAATAGCGTCTCGACGCACTAACCTATAAGTGAAGAAAAGTGTAACCATTAGTATCGTTATAAGTATTTTCTATTATGTCTATAAAAAGCTCTTACCTAAAACGCATACGAAATAAATACACCCTCATACGTGGTGAAAATATAATAACCACCCTGTATACTAGCGTTAGAAATGTTAGAAACGTTAATAAAATGAACCAAAACCAAAGAAATATATAAATTTTCTCATTAACCACATTCAGTGGTAGAATACAGATTGCATCGTGTTTTTCCACCTATAAATAAAGTATATAATTATTTGTTTAAATATTTAATATTAATATTGTACATTTGAAATGTATTTATATTTACCTCCCCACTTGAACCGTATTTAAAAAATGTACATTTGGTCATTCTTGGGAATATGTATATCATTGGATCCATACGATCCTCCTGATCGGCTTCCATATATGCTATCACATCTAAGCCAAATGTCATAAATTCGCCATCGAAAAATCGATTCATAAGAAACATTTGACCTGCAAATGAGAGTTTACACATTAATAAAGAAATATTTGTGAAATTTGTTATTTATGAATTGAATAACTCCTCAGATCTTAACTAAGTAAATACCACTATTAAGTCCGAAAAACATCAAAGTCGACAAATCGAATATATCGTATTGTGTTAGATAAAGTTCGAAAGATTGCTTCAAGTCGAAAAATATCGAATAGTGGAAAGTGATATTTTCATAATACTTTTTTATTAGAAACTAGGAGATAGACGTACTATATTTCATCAGAATACTAAAAAAGTCCAAGGTACAAGTAGAGTAGGGTATTTAACTGTAGACCACCAACGTTATTTGACAAACATATGCCGTTTTTTGTTGTTGTTTTAATTCTCATACTATTTAAAAGTTAGTTTAATGGCCACTGGGACAAACAAAAATTTTTCAGTCCTTGTGATATACGTTATTAATATTCCATTATTTTACGTACTTTATAAATTTTTTTCAATTAATTTCGGATTTCGGTTGAACAGTTCCAAGGTACAAAGTACTATACCATGCTCGAACTGAGAAACGAACGCAGAAAGGATCTAAAGCGTTTACGGGTTTTTATAACAGAAATCGTTCAATGTGTCATTTAGGAAGAAAAACAAGGAGTGTCACTGAATTAGATGATGAAAATCGGGGAGGGCGGAGAGAGAAATGAACTCTTTGTAGTTTTTTCAATATATCTTGCCAAGGAAGCAAACTTTCGATTTCCTTTATAGAAAACTTTTTGTAAAAAATTAAATTTGCCAACGAAATAGTTTATTTCAAAATTAAAAAAAGAAAGGAATTGCTTATGCTTAAAATGTTGAAACCAAAAACAAAAAAACAAAACAAGATATAAAAAAGGAGATATTGAAAAATTTCTTAGGTTACAAATTGACCAAAATATTGCCTCTCGAACATAGCCATTTTTTTACGCTGTCAGAAATACGGACTTTACTCAAAAGCAGGACATCTTAAGGAGAAAGTGTATAAGGCATAAAATGCTTCAAATTGCTCAGAGTAGGTAGACGTGTGCATTATTTCAAAATTTCTTGAGACATTTTATACCTATTGGTCAAAAAAAAAAACGTATTAAAAAAGTTTAAAAAAATCTGAAAAAATTAACACGTGTTTTTCAAACGATTCTAAGCATTTTTTACCAAATACAATTTTTTCTTCAGAGTCCTTGCTTTTTAGAAAAATCTTTTTTTTTTTCGACCGCGTAAAAAAACTTGCATATGGGATATTTCATACCGTTCCGGATGGCATTTTGCGTTTGCAGCTCCGATTTTTTTTTTGTCTTTAATAGTTGAGATTAGCATCTATGTTTTTTACAAATATCTCTTAGCACAGCAGGCACAGTGATGTGTTGAGCTTAAAATTACGATAACTTATGAACGGTGAGTCACACGTTTAAAGTAAAAACATTTTTTTATAGGTAGCTACAATATTGCCCTACAATATTTTTCTTCAAATTTAACCGTTAAAGAGATATTTGTAAAAAACTGATTTTGGACGCCATTTTTTTCAATATGGCGGCGCGAACGAACACGATTCGAGGTAGCAAAGTTGAAATTCTGAAAGAGCACATCGAAATCTATAAAATAGCTCATTTGCAAAAATCCCGCAAAACATTCCAGGTAACATCATTTTATTCTCCTAAATGATTGTACTATTTCAAAAGTTTTATCTTTTTAAGGAAATTTTAATAAATTTGACAATAGACTAAGAGCCAGCGCTTGGCTGACCCTCCTCATAGTATCAAAGCTGTAATTTTTTGTGGGTGTTTCGGCAATAGTTGGTATAAGCTTTTGTTCTAGTCAAACCTTGAGAGGTGGTGCCTTCGTGAGATATCGTGTGCAAAAGGTCGAGAAAAACAGCTTTTTGCAAATATTTTGCTTACGGTTACGTATAAAAAAAAATGTTGTTCTACAATTTTGTAGCTCAGCAAATTTCATATCGAAAAGTGGTGCAAATTTTTTTCGTACGACCCACAGCTTAGGGGATATCCTATTTTAAGGTATTTTCCGCATATAATAATGTGAATGTTGATTCTCAAATTTCTTTAACTAAACCTTCGTCATAGTATCAAAGCTGAATTTTTTTGTGGGTGTTCTTCTAATAATTCGTACTAACTTTTAATTTAATAAAACCTTGAAATCTGGTGCCTTCGTGAGATATCGGGTTCAAAAGATGCATAGCAACCAAATAAAAAAAAAATGCATTCCTCGACCTTTTGCACCTGATGTCTCACGAAGGCACCACTTTTTGCGGTTTGTATAGAACACTAAAAAATTCTTCGTTGCCGGAAGAGGGTAAAAATGGTTACCGACCCCCATCAATTTTTCCTCTCTAACATTTCTCTTAAATATACAACACCATTTTTTTCACCCCTTAACGGGGTGCCCCTACAAAAATTTTATAAAAGTATCAAAAAAATTCCTCATTACCGGGAGAGGAAAAAAAATGTCCACAGACACACGTTCATTTTATTCCTCCAACATTGTTTTCGAACGTACTAGCACTTTTTATCCAACCCCTTAATTTTGTGTGGGAGGTGCTTAAGGGGTGGAAAAAGAGAATAGTATGCTCAAGAAAAATGTTGAGGAGGAAAAGTTTATGAGGGCCGGTTAACATTTTTTCCCTCTCCCGGCAATAAGGATTTTTTTTGATATTTTTATCAAAATATTGTACGGAAGCCCCCTTAAATGGTAAATAAAAAGGGGTTAGTACATTCAAAACAAATGTTGAAGATGAAAAATTAATGGGAGCCGATGAACAGTTCTGCTCTCTTTCAAAATCAAAATTTAGTCTGGGAGCCCTTTTAAGGAGTGAAAAAAAGGGGGTAGCACGTTTGAGGAAAATATTGAAGAGGTTAAGTTAGTGGGGGTTAGTGAACATTTTTACCCCCTTCCAGCATCGAAGATTATTTTTTGTGTGCTCGTTCACTCACTTTTTTATTAATTAAAAAAGTCAGGCAAGGGCAAGGATGGTGCATTGATCTAACGACTGGCACTGCGATTGAGAGTTGTAGCAACCTTGAGGTCCTTGGTTCAACTCCGGCCCAGACCTTACACAAAAGTTTTTCAACTTGCAATTTTTCCATTATAAGTTAAATAAATATAATTATAATTACAACAAAAATGTCTGATAAGTTTTTGTGGCGAAAGACGAAACATATGTCACTATAGCCGTGTTTTTAATCCGTTCCTTAATTTGACATAATTATGTGTTAGAAAATGCATTGATAGATTTATATGTAAATCGATCTTTGCAAATATATGACTAAAAGTTCAATTAAAAATTAATTATTACAATAATTAAAAAACTTAAAAAAATATATCCTATCGTTTGCTCATTCTGAAAATAGTCTTGAAAATTTGTCAAATTCTTTAAATTTTTTTTAAGAAATTTTTTTAAGAAAATCGAAGAGTATAATCATTGATAAAAAATAGCAATTTAGTTTCAAAAGTTGAAAATTTAATAAACAAATTTTTTCAAAATAATGTTTGCTTTTTTGTAAAAGTTTTCGTAAAAAAACAAAACTTTACAAATAAATTTCATAATTTGGTTGACTATTGACGGAGTTATGAGCATTTCAAAAAACTACTAAATGTTGTTTCTGCAGCTTTTTGAGTTTTTTGAAAATTTATATCTCTGAAACGACTCAATGAAAAAAATTGAAAAAAAAATCATAGACGCTAAGTTGAGATTATAACGTAATACGTAGGCTGCTATATATATTTCTGGCCTAGGCAACACTAAGTATTGCCAGGTGCAATCTGACATTTCCAATGGAAAATTCGACATTTTTTAGCATAAACGTGCTCACAACGTTTTGATGTAAAAGTGCTATTTGTTTTGTTTACAGTGAGTTAAGAAAATCAATTTTTCCATTGATAATTTAAGCGATTGATAAATTATGGGGTTTCCAACGAGAACAAACGTTTTTTACAACTAAGTATTCATGCAAAATCGAATGTATTGAAGTGAAACTAATGGCCAAGGATGCCTCTATCTCACGGTATGTCACATGACGATCTTGCATTATCAGTTCAAGCACGGCATCAATGTTCTCTGGCACAACGGCCGTTTTTGGACGACCTTCACGGAATTCATCTTTGAGCGAGCGTCGGCCTCTATTGAATTCATTAAAACTGTTTTTCACAGTGCTATAAGATGGTGCTTTATCGCCATACAAAGATTTATGTTCATAAATGCACTCTTGTCGTGATAATCCTCGTCGAAAGTTGTGAAAAATGATCGCACGAAAATGTTCACGAGTTAATTCCATTTTTTTGCCAAATTGATTTTTTTAAGTCACTGTAAACAACACAAATGATGGTCATACGTCAAAACGTTCTGAGTACGTTTATGCTAAAAAATGTAAAACTTTCCAATGGAAATGTCAGATTGCACCTGGCAACACTTAGTGCTGCCTAGGCCAGAAATATATATAGCAGCCCACGTATATATTACTGTCAAAGTTATAAGTCTTAATCTGAAATCTCATATACAGAATAATATTTTAATAGGAAAAATTATTATATTTAATTGCACTTTCACTTTAAATGCAGTATAAAGTATAATTCTTCAAAAAAAAAAAAAAAAATATTCAAGGTCAAGAAATGTTTTTATATATTTTTTTAACAACTCGTTATTTCTACATCTCCACCAAATATCTCTCCTGCTTCATACAAACTGTGGCAATGAAATTTACACAATAAACTGAAATCTTGAATAAAAAAAAATTGCAAATGCATCAAGATTTTAATGCCACATAATTATAATGAAAATTTTAGTTTTCATTGCATTCGTACATCGTCGAAAGAAATGCAGCTATAATTGTGCTTAGACGAGTATATTAGAGTGGATCAGATAGAACTAAACAAGTAAGAGACGATTTCCAAGAGTACACTTCATATAATGTTGTTACGAAATTCGAGGTTATTTTCTAAATATCTGGTTTAGCACTAATCAAAACTTTAACAGAGAGTTTTTCACTGGACACTGTCGCTTTAAGAGTGTTTAATCTTCACTTTAACCGAGAGCCTTTTCTGGAAAAACTGTTGGCTTAAAATCTAATTAGTGCTTAACCAGACGTTAGGAAAACGACCCTTGGCATGAGTTTCTTGAAACGCGGTGTTCTTAGTCTTGCCTTTAGTTTCGATTTTTTACTAAATAGGAAAAAAATTAAAGATAGGTATCTTAAAATGGTAGGGAGACCACACTAACTAGAGACATTTTCTCGAAATTTATGTGTTGGAACTTTTCCAGCCGTATCGGGAAATTGATTAGATCTTATCAAAATAAAGAAAATACTCGTATAGCCTTGCACTACACTTGATTTATATAGAAGCAAATTTTTCATCAATTTCAGGAAAAACTAAAATCTTTTTGCTATTGCCTAAGCTATTAAGACTGTTTTAAAGTTATTGAATTTGTGAAATACTTATTATACAGTATATAATGGAAATTTTATAAATATTTTTCTCTCACCACTCCAATATACCGTCCGTCTGTATATTTTAGCACCATTACTGACGGTTAATTATTTTGATTTTCTGTCAGTAGCCAAAACCACAACAACAATAAAGATTCGTTTTTCGAAAAAAAAAAAAAAAAAAAATAAAAATTTTGTGAGCAATATTAATATTTTGACCTAGACGTCCAGTGCACTGACATTAAAAATGCGTTTATCTCATGATATTTTTTATTTTTTTTTCGTTATTTTCTCAAAATTATCTAACCGAAATGTTTATTTTGATTTTAGATGCGCTCTGTTTCAATAGTTTGTTTATAAAAATTCTTTAACTTGCCAATTTGTTTATTTTATTATAATTTTTGTGGGTTTATAAAAATTGTTGTTGATCCTTTTTTTTTTTTTTTTTTGCCATTCTTTATCTTTATATTTTTGCTGGGTTTTTTTTTTCATAATCACAAATAATTGATTTCTAAATTTTACTTGGCTTTTAGTGGCGCACGATTTAAATATTTGTTGTAATTAGTGATGTAAATTTCTCGTCATAATGGATTTTTGGAATATGCACGTACATACTATGGAACATGTAAGTATATTTGTTTTTACTTATGTGACAGCTGAAGGTTTCTGTATTGAGTGATAGTGATAGGTACTAGTTGTTGTATCTTTTGTTTTTAGTCGCAAATAAAAACTATTTTAAAATATTCTCATAGAGCAAGTTGTGAGAGACTCTCAAATATATAATTTGATATATGTTTTCAGGAAAAAGGCGTTATTTTGCGTGCCGTATTGGGAACATAAAAATTATTGCAGTCAAACTAAATAAAATAATGGGTAAATTCCGCAATGAAATTTTTGCATCGTCAAATATCACATGTGATTTGGAGCGCATTATGATGTTAGAAAAAACAGTATTTGACATTTAGACTCATCTCAACACCGACTCAAAAGTTAGAAGGACGGTTAAGACGATATCTGCATTATTTTTTTTTTATAATTCTGAAGAAAACCAGAGCAGCACTTTTGATTCTCCTAAAGGCCTAGAAAAAACATGTTTGTTGTTCTTAAAAATTAAATTTTATTGCAAAATTGCTACTCAAAATTGCTTGTGAAATAAAGATTATGTTCTTGCAAAATTTTTGGCGTTATAAACACTATACATTATTTTGTAGTATAGTACTGATTCGCCCAGGTTTTCGACATGCGTTCAGCGGAATTAGGCACCTGAGCTGTGCGTTTGCTCATTCAAGTTAAAAATTGTCATTATTTCCAGCACAAAAATCTCATTAAAACACTTTGCGCGACGCCAAACAATATTTAATATCATTTACCATAAGAGCGGGAACAAAAATGTTTCAATGGTTCTTTATCTTCGGTCTCAAAGCTTCTGTTTTTGGAAGAAATTTTAAAATATTGTGTGGAAAACCGGGTCAAATGAACATTTGTTTATAAAAAACCAATAAAAAATAGCAACAACTAATACAAACGCGTTCTAATTATTATTTATCGTTGATCGTATTTGTTTTCTAGCATCCCGCTCAATTTTCAAAAACTTTCAACAAAACAGTTTACGAGAAATCAATTTTTCTGTAAAAGGATACCTCAATTTTCAATCTTGCAATTTATGTCATAGCTTTTTACAGCTTAGAAAATTGCACTGCGATATTCGTTTTTAATTTTCATCAAAACGTAAAAATCATGAGCCCACTTGGCGAATTTCTACTTAGTATACCTAGATAATATTTGGCCTCAGAGTTGTTTTTTTACGAATATGGAAATACGATTTTTTACTCGAAAGGAAGGCATCTTAAGAAAAAAATTCATAAGGTAAAAATCGCTCAGACCTTTTGAATTTTTGAATTTTTTTATGTTTTGACCAATTTTTGAAGAATTATAAAATGTTTCAAATAATTCTGATGAAATGTACACGTATTCGTATATCTTGAACAATTGTAAGCAGTTTTTGCCTAATATACTGACTAGAAGTGCCTTTTCAGACTGCTAAGTTGAAAAAGTACAAAAATCACTTTTTGGAGCCAAAAACTATATATAATGTATGTATGTATGTATGTATGTATTCTCCTTTAACTCCTAGGAGGAGCATAGGGCCAATATGAAATCTCTCCATTTGTCACGATCCCTTGCGATGACTTTGATCTCTTGCCACGATTTTCCCGATTCTTGGATTTTCTTTTCCAACGACCTTTTCCAGTTGGTTTTGGGTCTACCACGTCCTCTACTGCCTTGTGGATTCCACTCAAGGGCCTGGCGACAAACTTCGCTGTGTGGTTTCCAGAGAGTGTGACCAATCCATCCCCATTTGCGCAGCTTGATCTCGTTTGCTATAGCCTTCTGTTTGCATTTTTGATGTAGCTCGGCATTTGATATAGTGCGAGGCCACCAAACCTTTAGTATACGCCTTAAGCATTTGTTGACGAATACTTGCAGCTTGTTCGTAAGTTGTTCAGTAACAAGCCATGTTTCGCACCCATATAACAAAACCGATTTCACATTCGAATCAAAAATGCGCACTCTCGTTTTGGTGGATATAACGGATGAAGACCATATTTTGTTCAGTTGAGCAAACGCGCCTTTTGCTTTTGCTATTCTTGAGTTGATGTCCTCTTTTGCTCCACCATCCATGGAGATAATGCTGCCTAGATACGTGAAGCTATCGACGTTTCCGATGTCATCACTGCCAGCTTTAAACGTGATGTCATTGCTTGCGTTTAGCTTCATGCTTTTAGTCTTGGATACGTTGATTTTTAGGCCGGCCTTTTGTGATTCCAAGACAAGGTCTTCAATTTTGCTTTGCATATCTGAATGTTTGGACGATAAGAGGCAGATGTTGTCAGCGTAGTCGAGATCTTCCAGATGTTCGGTAAAGTTCCATTGAATACCCCTTTTGGCCTTATTAAGAGCTTTATCTAGGATATCATCAAGAACGATAAGGAAGAGTGATGGTGATAGTAAACACCCCTGCCGTACGCCTGAATTAGTGGTGAATGTCGGTGACAACAACCCGTTGTGTAAAATACTGCATTTAAAGCCTTCATATTGTGCACGTACTAAGTTTATGGCCTTTGCGGCAATACCTCTTCGTTGCAGTGACGCCCAGATGTTTTCTCGGGAGACACTGTCAAAGGCAGTGCTATAGTCAACGAAGACAAGTTGAAGTGCAGCACGCCACTCGCATGATTGTTCGACAATTATTCTGAGCGTGTTGATTTGATCCACGCATGATCTGTTTCGCCGGAATCCTGCTTGCTGCTTTCGAATGGCCGAATCAAGTTTTTCGCTTACCCTGCTCAGAAGCACTTTCGTCAGTACTTTTGATGGAACTGAGAGCAAGGTGATGCCTCTATAGTTTCGGCACTCGCTTAGGTCACCTTTTTTCGGCAATTTGACTAACATGCCATGTAGCCAATCTTCTGGCAAACGCTCTTCACTCCAGATTTTGTTGAGCAGAGGATGGAGAATTTTAGCTGATGTTATGGGGCATGCCTTTAGCAGTTCAGCTGTTATTTGATCTATACCGGCGGCCTTGTTGTTTTTCATGCTTTGGATAGCTTTCACAATTTCATCAATTGTAGGCGGCGGTGTTTGTATTCGACTACTACTGCGAGTCATTGCGGCAGTTGTAGTTGGTGATTCTGGAAGCAGGGATGTGGTAGACATGGGATTTAGTATATCGCAAAAATACTCTTTCCATCTGTTTAGTTGGTCGTCTGCAGATGTTAAGAGATTTCCGTTTTTGTCTTTGATAGGGCGGCTCTGTTGGAGTTTTCTGCCTGATAATCTGCGGGTGATATCGTAAAGCTGCCTGAGATTTTGAGCATTTGCAGCGCTTTCGGCTTCGCTCGCGAGGTCGTTATACATTCTTCTTTTGTCTTGTCTGCACGATCGCCTGACTTCTTTATTGAGAGAGTTAAAGACCTTTTCGGCGACGTTCTTTTGCGCTCTAGTTTTAGCGTCGTCTCTCAGTTTTTTCGCGCTTCTTCTTTTTTCGACAAGACCCCACGTTTCCTCGCTCATCCAGTGCTTCTTGTTCGAGGGTCGAAACCCAAGTATTTTTTCGCAGCCTTAGCGGCCCTCCATGATGTTTCAATACTTCCACCACAATCGAACGGAACTGTTTTAAGTTCTTCTACGAAAGATCTGCGTACCTCGTCGTTCTTAAGCTTAAGCACGTCGAATTTTTTTGCTACAGATTGTTCGCTGAGACGTTTATTAGCGGCAAGTTTTAGTCGAATGACCGCGACGAGAAGATGGTGGTCGGAGCCTATGTCAGCGGCCCTCTTTACTCGTACGTCCAGAAGACTCCCTCTCCATTTTCTGCTAATGCAGAAGTGGTCGATTTGGTTTTCAGTGGTGTTGTTTGGAGACACCCAAGTAGCTTTATGGCATTTTTTGTGTGGGAATACAAAACCAAATTGGTATATGTATTCATTTTATGCATAATCTTTTAGAAATAGCAAAAAAAAAAAAAAAATGTTTACGTTTTTTTTTGTGGCTTGTGGATGGGTGGAAAGAGTGGAAAAATCGGTAAATTGTGACGAACCCCTTACAAATAATTTTCAATTACTTAGACATTTCTTAACCGATTTTCATGCTCAGACCATTTTTGGAATGGTATTGAATTAAGCTTAAAATAATTTTTATTTGATTTAGTATTTTTTATTTAGTATCAAACTACAAAAAAGATATACCTTTTTTACCTTCCAAAATATAGTTTTGGAAAAAAAAAATCTTACATATGAAAACGAGGAAAACTTGGTGTGTCTCGTAGTATAAAAGTTATAATTTTTTGAAAATTTGAAAAAAAGATCAGACCACAAAATGGCCCATAAACGGAACATTTCTTAACCCATTTTCATGTTTGGAACATTTTTAGAAAGGTATTGAATCACGCTATGCGCACAAAATTTTTTAATATTTGGTAGAAATTACTAAATTTACTACTACACAAAAACAAAAAAAAAAAAAAAACGCTATAGTACATAAATGCTTCTAAGAAGAAGTACTACTAGTTTTTAACAGGATATTTCTGTGAAATGAGATACCATCAATGTTATACTTAGAATCCGGTTTACAGACGCAATTTGCTTCTACCCTAAGGCTTCACTTCAACTATAATACTAAAATTTTAAGCCTGCCTTCATATAGCCGACCAAATATTCTAGCAAAGGAGGTTCTAAGCAATGATGTATATTGGGCAGCTGAATGGAGTAAGTTTCATTCTGAACTGAATGTTGAAATGCCACTTAATTTGGATTATAAGACCCTTACAGCTCACAATAATAAAATACTAGGACTAATTATTGAAAAAAAAATTGAAGCAGCACATTGAGAGCGCAAAACTTTGCTTGACTTGAATGAAAGAGCATTTAGAAAAGAGCCTTTAGGACCTTGTTCTATTTGTAATTTAAGTAGTGTTGAAAATACATATCACCCATCCCATTTTTAAAGCAGCCAGACAACGTTACTTCGGAAAAGAATTACTTTCTTGCGCAAAAGCAAAATAATATCATTCCTCTTGACGCATATGTTTCATGTAGGAAGCTTGGCAACAAACCAACTCATGCTTCTTTTAAATTATCGGTGGCTTCTTGTCATTTCGCTGCCGTCTGCAATCCAAAAGCATGGGTTGATAATGTCTTTATTTCTGAATTCAAGGAAACAAAGAAGGCTACTCAAAATTATAATAGACTCAATTCAAAAAACTAAATCGGCTATCCCTTTACTACCAAAATGTAAGGGGCCTACGTTCAAAGACGCATGATATATTTTTAGCATCTCAGAATTTTTCTGATGATGTTATCGTTTTTACCGAGACTTGGTTAAATAACAATATACTTAACTCTGAGTTATTTGACAATAGTTTTAATGTTTTTAGAAGAGACAGATACACAAACGATCTTTCTCCAGTCGGTGGAGGCGTCTTAATAGCCATAAAAAATCACTTTACGAGTTCTTTGTTTGACATTCCCTGTGCATCTGACATTGAACTAATATGCGTTGAAGTTATTATTCTTAATTCAAGTTTTTATATTCTTAACGCTTATATTCCCCCTAATAGTAGCACAGAAGTCTACGATAGTCTTGCACAGGCTGTAGAATATGTTACTCAAAAACTTGACGTTAATGACGACATTTTATTGTTAGGTGATTTTAACTTGCCTGACTTAAAATGGACATTGTCGGACGATGACACATACTATTATGCGTCTTGTCCCAAAACCCGACAACAACAAATATTTGTTGACGACATTTTAACGGATTTACAACAAGTTAGTTGTATAACGAATTCTCACGGACGACAACTTGACTTAGTTTTGGCTACAGATAGTAGTAAGGTGGTTGTAAATAACGCCCCGAATGCCCTTAGTGTGGTTGATACTTATCATCCACCTTTAAATATTTTGTTTCAATCAAATAATGGTAATTTAAATGACAAGTGTTCTATGAAAATTTATGAATTTAATTTCGAAAAAGCTGACTTTTTGAAATTAAATGACATTTTAGAGAACAATATCAATAATTTTTTGAACTTTTTTGAAAATAATTCTTTAGATAATAGTATTAAATATTTCTATACAGAACTTTTTAAAGCTATAGCTTTGGCAGTGCCATATACTTTTAAATACATTAATAGCTCTTCATACCCTTGGTATACAAGAGACTTAAAGAAAATTCGTAATAGTCGCAACAGGGCCTGGAAAAAATACATCTGTAGCCAGGACCGAAATGATTTAGTTAATTATAATAACCTGTTTCAGGAATTTAAGCTAAAATCAGCTTCTGTTTATTCGGAGTATTTGAATAAAATGAAGTTGAACATTCTTCAAGACCCCAAGAATTTTTGGGGGTTTATAAATTCAAAAAAAAAATCGGATGGTTTTCCATCTGAGTTCAAGACTGGTGATGGGCTTACCAGCAATCCTGAAATAATAGCGGGATTGTTTGCTAATTTATTTAAAAAATCTTTTTCAACTAATTTATTCAGCCCTGATGTCCCCTATTTTGAATACATGGAAAATGACCCGAAAGTTTCGTTCAATGCAATATCTTTCTCCCCTGAACTCGTGGAAAAATATATTGCATCTATTGATGACGACCTGGGTAGTGGGCCTGATGGCATTCCAGCAACATTATTAATTAATTGTAGTTCTAACTTGAGTCATCCACTCAGCTTTTTATTTAATAAATCTATTAACGATAATTATTTTCCTCAATTTTGGAAGGAATCATTCATAGGTCCAATCTTTAAGAAAGGATGTAAAAATGATGTTTCAAATTACAGGCCTATAGCCAAGCTATCATCAATACCGAAGCTTTTTGAAAAAATTATATATGATCAAGTCAAGGTGTGCTGTGGTGAAGTCATTACATCACGTCAGCATGGTTTTGTTAATGGCAGATCTACAGTATCCAACCTTCTTGATTTCACTTCTTTTACATTAAACTCTTTGGACTCTGGTGGGCAAGTTGACTGTATCTACACAGATTTCAGTAAAGCATTTGACAAACTACCACATAACTTAATTTTGTTTAAATTAAAAAAGCTTGGATTTCCTTTAAATTTTGTCAGTTGGATCGAATCTTATTTGTCTGATCGTTCATATCAAATAAGATTTCGGAAAGTGTTGTCCTCACCATTTACTGCGTCTTCAGGTGTTCCGCAAGGAAGCCACTTGGGACCTCTCCTGTTTATTTTAGCAATAAATGATGTTACTCACATTATTAAAAACTCTCATCTGTTAATATATGCAGATGACATGAAAATATACAGGATCGTGAAGGGTGATGAAGACATTTTCCCACTTCAGTCTGACTTGAAATCTTTTGAAATTTGGTGTTCTAAAAATAGCTTACATCTTAATTCTGATAAATGCCAAACAATGACTTTTTCTAGAAAGAATAATATTATAGAGTGCAATTATAAATTTAATGATAAACAAATCAGTCGTGTCGATTCAGTCAAAGACCTTGGCATACATTTTGATGCTAAACTAACGTTCAATGAACATATTAATCAAATTTGTAAAAAATCTTCATCACTGCTTGGCTTTATTAAACGATGGGCAAAAGAATTTAATAGCCCTTTAGTGACGGTGACTTTATATAACACAATTGTGCGTCCTCACTTAGAGTACGCTAGCCAAGTTTGGTCACCTTTTTATAATATACATATTGATAGAATTGAAAGAATTCAAAAACATTTTGTTCGTTTTGCTCTTAAAGGCTTTAATTGGACGGATTCTTCAAACCTTCCTCCTTATGAGGATCGTTTGAAGTTGTTACGTATGCAGTCTTTGAGAACGCGTAGAAATATAGCGGATATACTTTATCTGCATCAGCTTATTACAGGGTCTCTTGCCGCACCAGAGCTTCTTAAATATATTTATTTTAATACTAACCGAAGAAGTAATCGTAACTCTAATCAATTATTTTATCAACCGGTTAGTAGAACTAATTATATGGCTTCAGCCCCCTTTAATCGCATGACAACGCTTATAAATCATTGCGAAATATATAGTATTAGCTTGTCAAAAGGTCAACTCAAACTTAGATTGAAAAATTATTATAATTAAATTTGTTGGTTATTGGTTGTTTTTTATTTAATGTTTGTGTTGTCCGAGCCCCACAGCATGCAGGGTTAATTTTTTCTAACATTCATTCCTTGGATCATGTTATTACATACATACAACTGCATTTATGCACTTGTAGTTATGTATAAACGTGATCTGAGTGGGTATGTTGAGAAAGTGCGAAAAAGCTAAGAAAAAATTATTAAAAAAATAACATATTAAAACGCATAATTTTTTCATTTACAAAATATTTAATACGCTTTACTTGATTTAAAGCTTGAAGCTAAATAGCCAAGAAGGCTAATAGCTGTAGTAGCTAAACTCTATTATTATTATTATTAGAAGTATTGAATTTATTAAATAGTAAAAGCTACACTAAGCTTTATGAGTTTTGAAGCGTTTCCCTGAAATATAGAAATCTTCTGATTAATTAATTTGTATTTTGAATAATATTTACTAGAGACTTTGTATTTAAAAAGCTTTCACAAACAAATTGCATACTTTTTTTTAATTTACCTTGCTCTTGAAGAATTTTGCTTAAAGAAACCACCAATACTATCGCATGGCCGTTTTCCGTGGGATGTAACATAAAAATGCCATTCTGCGTTGATACCAAATTTTCCTTAGATGTAATCGTATTGCAGCACGGCGTATTTCATTCTCAAAATCTTTTGAGGATTTTAAATTGATGTAAATTACAAAAAAACTTACATAATACGAGATATAGCATGTTCCTAAATATTCAAAAAATCATTACTCGTATACCATTAAAGATACCATCTTAGTTTTAGATTCATGTGAATGATGGGTTTTGTCTTCTATTCTAGAAAAATATTTTGGAAGGTCGAAAAAAGATGCTATAGCGTTTTTTGTCGTTTAGTACTAAAATAATAGTAAATTTTGCTTTTTATACCAAATACATTTCAGTACCTATGTGTAACATTGAACTACAACTAAAGCAAGAATTTAAATCCCGCCAACAATAAAGCACAAGTTCAATAGCTATTCGTCTTTTGTTTATAAAAACTAAGTATGTATTTTGTTTTTTGTCTACCAGTGATATCAACAAATACTTTTGACCCAAAAGCAATTGGACACAAAGTGATTAAGATTTTAGCACTTCATTTATTTACTTAAGGTAAATTTAACTTAACCCTGAAAAGTCCAAAAAAGCAATTAATTTTACTCACCTATCACATTTATCAGTGCTAATAACTCGCACACGTAATATCTGTACGCCCACCAGTTGTGATATCTATGAAAATTTTGGTGTTAATTTTAGTCATTTAATTTAATTTATATGTAGTAATGAAAACACAAAGCATATGTAATTAATTTTACATACACATGTAAACATATGATATAATTTTTTGTAAATGGGCTTACCTAAGATTTTCCCATAAATAGTCTAAAAGTAATTTCTTTTTTTGTTTTTTCTCGGCTTCGGAACATATGCCTATATCTAAATCCATAATTAATGCATGAATTTTGCCACCTTCCCAAGATTTCCACAGCCATCTTGGTGTGTAAAATAAAATTGCCTGAAAGTAGAGAAAGAAGAAAAATAAGAAAATCAATTTTAAAATTTTCGAAAATTTTTATTTTATTTTTAATAACTCAATATTTGCAAATTGTTTTTTTTTTTTTTTTTTTTTTGGGTTATTGCTTAATTTATTTTTACTTTTAAATAAATCTTTTAAATTATTGTAATACATCGCTTGTAGTATACGGCTACTGCTCACAGTATGACAGTATTTAAGTTAATGCCAGTTCGGTAGTAGTGTTTTTTGGCAGCGCCTTTCAAAGCATTAATTGCTTAATAATTGTTGTACATTGAATGCATCATTGACATTTGTGTGCACGCTAAATAGAGCCAAGTTTCTTGCTCGAATTACATATTCCTTGACAGTTTATTATCTATGAACAAAACAAATTTTGTAAAGAAAGCACGCTGCAATTTATTAAAAAAATGTTATTCAACAAATTTTAGCCCGAAAAAGTCTTGATAAAAAAAAAAAAATTTTAAAATAATGGATGCTGTTCTATAAGAAGAAAAGTTTCAAAAAAATCGGCGATGCAAAAACCAAATGCTATATGGTTACACATATAATGCCCCATATGAAACATTGTATGTAAGTATTTATTTGTAACTTTTTTTTTCCAAAGTTTTTATAAGAATTTTTAATGTTTTTATTGCAAGCATTTGTTTATTTTGTAAGATATATTTGCAAAAATAATAAACAATCCAGAACAACATGATAATTTACTGCAATATTTATTTACACTTGTGGCATTTGTTGTATCTTAAACAACATGGTCCACCAATTGAGAAAAAAAAATTAAAAAAAAACATTAAAAATAACCAACCAACGTTTTATTGTATTGTGGCGAAATAAATTGTAATCATTTTATTTTTTCAGAAATTTTTTTTTTTTTTTTTTCAAGTCAATTAACCTATAAATTTATTTAACTCATTATAAATAAAACTAAAAGAAATAAATTTTCTGAGAAAGTTAATAAACATATTTAATTTTGTATTTGCAGTTTCAGTCATGAGAACATTATTCTCAGATAATATTTATTATTTCTAAAGATTCGGCTTGTGGCCGAAATTCGAGCATTTCAATCTGTCTCACTGTTTTACGAGTAGTTTTATCTTCATTCTGGAATTCATAAAAATCTGTGTAGCAGTTTAGCCTTGATAGCGTGTTTTTCATTTAGGGTAGTGACACCGCCCAATTGAAAGTTATTGAAAAGACTATATATTTCATAGAAATCGGTACAGCGTATATAAGGTTGTGGCACTGCCCACTAGAAAACAAAAACTTTTTCTTTCATTTAGCGTCCAAAGACTTGGACGGTGTTTTGACGTGAAGATTAGAATGTGTTCGGATGACCACAGAAAATGCTCGATCATTATTGATATCTAAAGTTAAAACGAATAGATTATTAAGAAAATCACTGGATATGCGGCTTACGGCTATACACGGGTCCAAAAGTGCTCTTGCAAAGTTCAATTTCTCACCTGTTTGATTTCGCATCAGAGCTGTTGGAAAGAGAACTATTGCATGTTGCGCTATAATGGCAGCAATGCTTACTGGCTGTGACAAAGTGCAGCTTGGTGAAATCAGCGAGTTGTTAGTGCATATTCTGCATAGTATGGTGAGTATGCTTGCAGAAATAGCAGCCTTGTTTGCTGCGGAATGCATGCTGATGCGCCATAACTTTTGACCAAGTGTATATTATGCAGACACGTAAGTATCAATGGAAACCTAGAGACCTTAGCCCACAGGCGACGCTCTTAACCTACTTATGAAGCTGAACTGCACGCATTTGTTGTAAAGTATTAATTTAATTGAATTTTGGGTACAACCTGAGGGCATGGTGCTGGTGGTGGATGTATATGAAGCAATCCACGTAAAGTGTACCAGCTGAAAAATTTTTTTTCTCCGACTTCGCTCAAATTTGGTAGATCCGGTGTGCAAGAACAACAATCTGGGAGGATTTGGTCCTAGTACGATTTCTTGTTAAAATACAGGGTGTTGAAGTTGGCGTTTTTAGTCATTTTCATGAATAGAGTGTTTTTTTGAAAAATTTATAGCTTACACTTTAGTTTGTAAATTGAAAAATGTAAGTTTCTGGTCCCATTCGTTTTGAAGTGTTCTTGTTGACACAACGTATAGCGCTTATTTTATTTTTTTATTAATGTATTTAACTCCTAAAGTTGCAATTTTTCTATAATTAAATTTGTCTCAAAATAATTGATAATTTTTAACTATAACTAGCCCTTCAATGATTAAACTAATAATTTCTATAATAAGTCCTTAAACTAGTTAACTTATGATGTACTAAAACTGTATAAAAAAGAAAAACTAACTGTAACGTAAGCTCTTCTATTGTTGTATATAAGACTGCAGAATAAATTGCAGGCTCTCTTGCTGCATTAATCGTTTTCGACTTCGCATTGTTTTTCATTTACCGCGTTGAACTTTTTTCAGTAGTGAATTTTGCACCGCTGTTTGAACTTGCCCCGTAATCGCAGTATTTGATTGTTTTTTAGTTAAAATACTAATTTATTAAATAATTCGGTCACTGAAAAGTGAGAAAAACTCTTCTCACTTAACAGTTCTTTTTATAAAATAATATTTCTTGATAAAAAAATTTTTTTTTCACCAACATTTTTTACACTTAAAAATACTTTTGAGTTTTTTTTTTAAAAAACCCCCCTTGGAATTTTTTAAAAGTACTTTAAATTAAAGCATAATTTATAAGCTTTAAAATGATGTATGATTCAAGATGGGATTCGGACGTTAAATGGGAGTTATTGGCTTTTAAACGCCCGCGGAAGGCAAAAATCTGTTTTTACTCAAGAGGAAAGCATCTTACGAAAAAAATGTACAAGGCAAAAAATGCTTAGAATCGTTCAAGCAATATTTGTGATTTTTTGGGTTTTTTTTGAAAACTTTTTGTTTTGAATATTTTTTGAAAAAAATTTTTTTTCTTAACTTTCCAAAAAATTTCACACATATTTCCTTGATGATTCTTAGCATTTTATGCATAGTACACTTGTTTCGTAAGATGCTTTCCTCTTGAGTAAAAAAAGATTTTTGTCTTCCGCGGGCGTTCAAAAGTCAAAAACTCCCATTTAGCGTCCGAATCCCATCTTGAGTCATATATCATTTTAAAGCTTACAAATTTAGCTTCAATTAAATGTACTTTTAAAAAAAATCTAAGGTAGGTTTTTTGAAAAAAAAAATCAAAAGTATTTTTAAGTGTAAAAAATTTTGGTGAAAAAAAATTTTTTCACCAAGAAATATCTTTTTATAAAAAGAACATTTCAAAATAAATGGGACCAGTAACTTAGATTTATCAATTTACAAACTTTAGTGTAAGCTATAAATTTTTGAAAAAACATCCTTTTCATGAAAATTACTAAAAACGCCTACATCTACACCCTGTATTTTAACAACAAATGGTACTTGGACCAAATCCTCCCGGATTGTTGCTCTTGCACACCGGATCTACCATATTGCCAAATCTGAGCAAAATCGGAGAAAAAAAAATTTTGAGCTGGTACACTTGGCGTGGATTGATTGATATATGTATTCTCCTTTAACCCCTGGGAGGAGCATAGCGCCAAGCTGGTGGCAGATACGACAAGCAAATTTTTGTATAGAAGCTGCTCTGTTATTCATAATACTTGGCATAATAAGACTGACAATGGAATAAACAATGAGAGGCGAAGAAAGAATTGAAAGTGGGACTAAAACTTTTTTGTAAGAAGGAAAGCTAGCTTTGCGATCGGACGCGTTATTTGGCCTCGCTGAGGTATATAAGATATCTTTTCACAATAGACCTTAAAAATGCGAGCACGAACTACTATAACCAAATTAACTCCAATTTTTAAAAATATTGAATAAATTAGCACATCAAAAGGTTGAAAATTTCTGAGAAAATTGAGAAATGCGGAGAAAGTCGATAAATGTTTAAATATTAAAAAATAATTATTTCAAAACAGCCTTAGTATTCAACATAGCAAGAAAAGCAGGAAAATCTCTATAAGCTCTGATTTTCAATTAATCCACTCAAACTAAGAATGTACTCATGTTAAAAAGAAAAATCTTTGCAGAATGTTTGATATTTTTAATACTTCAGCCTTGTTTTAATGATATTTTCAATACAATCTTTCCATAATCCATAGATGTTATTTTTCCCATTATAAATTTCGGAAAACAAATTTTTAAGTATAAAATCCTTCACTTTTTCTAATACCGCAATTTTTCAGCATAACGCAGTGTTTCACAGGTCATAGATTAATTAGTTAAATCATAAATAATAAAAGTAGGGATTTTAAAAAAACAATTTAAGTGGCCAAAAATAACAAGAAAACCGTAGGAAATAATCACCAGCACTAAGTCCTCATGTGATTAAATGTCGCTGTGATGATATTTACGATTACGTGCGAATGAGTGACAAATTAATAATAAGTTGTATCGTAAATTTGTCAAAAACATCAACGCACAAAATCCCTGACATGACATTTAATTTGCGCATACAAAATTTATATGCTGCCAATGAAAATATTTATTTAATTAATCCTTTTCGTAGGAGTTAACAAAAAAGAAAAAAAAAGTCAGCACTTTTCCATGGTTTCGACCATCTGTGAGTTTTCAATGTTACACTATGCTGATGATAGATACAATGTATGAGTATACTCTGTGTTTTACGCTGCAGACAAAGGAATTAAAAGTACTTAAATAATTTTTTAGGTGAAACACAAGCATCAATAAAGACGCCACTAAAATAATAAAATTTTATTATTTGCATTTATCAGTAAAGAAGCTTATCATTTTTTTTTTTTAAGTTTTATTCTACAGCATTAAGTTGATTGAGCGGACGAAAAATTTCCACTGAGTAAATATTAATTTTCTTTTTCCTTTAGGTTATTAAAAAAATATAATTTAAAATTTTACGATCGCCATCAAATGAAATGGAAAATTCATTTCAAAAGAGGTCGAAGATCAACGAATTTATGGTAAGCAATGTGGTTTCAGGAGGGAAAATTGCGTTATGGACGCTAAGGCAGCAATGATCATTACAATAAAAATTTGAATTTTATGTTGAAAATAAGCGAAGGAAAAGTAAGAATGATCGTACATTAAGTAATATTGCTAATGCACTGATATTAAAAATTGATAAGAAGTAAAGCATTGAAACAATGTCTTTTACTCATAATGAATTTAGCATGTTATTCTCAAAAACATAGTTTTGAAATTATATTTTTTCAATAATTCAACTTTGAGCTATGCAGTTCATTGTAACAAAATATAAATTTTTTATGTCAAAGTGCATTCGTAAACTTAAAACTAAAGTAACATAATTAAAGTTGCATGTTTTGACGTTATAAAATCTTAACTCGCTATAATTTTTTTTTGTGATTCAGGGAATTGAAAAAATTGTATTCCCAGGAGTGTAAAATTTTGTGCGCTAACACTTTTCTGTAGAATATTTAAGCAATATAAAATAATTTATGGCCAACTCGTGACACTAACATTTGAAATGAATGAATATGGTTTGATTGAAACTATAAAAAATTTTGAAATGACATTAGCATGCGAGAAATTTTTAATTTTTTTCTTTTATTTTGTACAATCCCATGTGAAAAACTTTAATTTGTTTTTTTTCGTCACACCTCATGGCGCCAGAATTATGTTTAATTCGAAGTAGCGGTGTACAAGAATTTCTCATGAGACCTGGGAACAGTTAAAGACTTCTTTGAAATGTACTAAAATCAATTCCAGAATACAATTTTTGTTGGTCGAATGTATTGTCAATAAATGTGTAATATTTCACTTAATTTCAACTTCCAATTCCGAACACAAAATGTGGTAGAGCAATCAATATGTATATATATATATATTGTTTGAAGAGTTGCGTGCAAGAAGGGCTTAGTGCGACTTGGGGCGTTATTGCATAAATCAGTTCACGGTAGGAAAAACTGTTTTTACTCAAAACCAAGGTGCCTAACGATCAAAGTGTGTAAGTATGTCAAAAAATGCTTAAAATTGTCTAAAAAATGAGTGTGAATTTTTTCAGAATTTTTTGGAAAATTTTATAATTTTTCAAAAATTGGTTAAAACAAAAAATCTAAAATAACACAGGCTTACAAAAAAAAAAATATGTCATGGCGTATTGACCAGACTAAGTGTTTCCGAAGGACTTTGACGTCTTAAATCCGAATCCCGGGTCCGATTTTTTCCAGAACGTCTGAGAAGAAAGATTTCAAGGTCATATGGAGGTCAAAATGTGGTTCATGTGTCGTTTAGTGATAAATTCGCTAAAACTCTGAAACTAATTTTTAATCATTGAACTCTTAGGTCTTAAAAAGAATATTTGAGCAGAAAGATTATCTCGGACCTAGTTTCGGAGATATAGCCATCGGAAGGTCAGAATATATATCCTCTATGGAAACCGCTATAAGTATGTTGGGAACCCATGAATGGATTTGGAAAATATTGGTGTCATATGAAAGGTATTTTGTTGTTGTTGTTAATGTTGTTGTTGTTCTTGTTGTTGGTGTTGTTGATTTATTTGTTGTTGTAATTGAAAAATTTCACAAAATTTCAAAAAAGCTCATATCTCGAAAACTATAAATACAATTGAAAATATGCATCAAACATTTTTATAGGCTGTTAAAATATCTTTCATATGACAACAATATTTTACAAATCCATCCAGGGGTTCCTAACTTATAGTGGTTTTCATAGAAGATATATCCGGATCTTCCGATGGCTATATCTCCGAAACTGGGTTCGAAATACCCTTTTTGATTACATATTCTTTTTAAAGACTAAGAGTTCAATGATATAAAATTAGTTTAAGAATTTTAGCGAATTGATCACATAACGACACATGACCTCCATTTGACCTTGAAATATTATTTCTCAGACGTTCTGGAAAAAACGGACCAGGGATTCGGATTTACGACGTCAAAGTCCCTAGGAAACACATAGTCTGGTCAAAACGCCATGACATTTTTTTTTTTTTTTTTTGTAATTTCAAAATCAGCATTCAAAAAACTGATTTTCTCGATCTTTCACACCCGATATCTCACGAAGGCACCACCTCTCACGGTTTGACTAAAAAAAAAGTTGGTACCCACTTTTAAAAGAACACCCATACAAAAATTCAGCCATGATACTAAGACGTAGGTATAGTTATATTAATTTGAAAATCAACATTCATATTACTGTGAACACTTGTATGCTAAATAACTTAAAATAGGGTATCTCCTAAACTGTGGGTCGTAAGAAAATAATTTGCACTATTTTTCGATATGAAATTTTCTGAGCTACAAAATTATGGAGAACCATTTTTTTGTAGAAATAAGCGGTAGCAAGATACTAATTTTCTCGACCTATGTGCCGGAATAACATTTTGAACGACAGTGAAATCGGTCTCGAATTTTTGTGCATACTTTGAAACTACAAAATAAACCGACTAAAAGAAAAAAATTAGGAATTGTATATGTTGGATCGGAAAGTCCAATTTCACTGGACCATATCTCCTAAACTATAGGTCGAACGAATACAATTCGCACCACTTTTTTCGATATAAAATTTGCTGAGCTACAAAATTGTGGAACTAAATTTTGTTGCAGATATAACGGTTAGCGAGATATTTGGAAAAAACAATTTTACTCGACCTTTTGCACCCGATATCTCACGAAGGCACCACCTCTTAAGATTTCACTAGAACAAAAGTTCATACCTACTATTGGAAGAACACCCATGAAAAAATTCAGCTTTGATATTATAAGGAGGGTCAGCCTATCGCTGGCTCTTAGTCTATTACATATAATTTAAAAAAAAATTTAATCACTTGGTTTGAGAGGGGGTCCGATCACCGTCATCGCCCCCCCTTGGATCCGCCACTGTTTTCGACTGGAGCTACCAAATAGTATTCCTAGGGTTATTTGGTGCGCTGAATTTGAATCTGCAATCGGTTTTTCTCTATCAGGTCAGGTTTTCGAAACACAATAACACTTTTTTTTTCACGTACTACATATTTTAAGCACTTTATGCCTTATACACTCTTTCCGCAAGATGGCTTGCTTCCCTTTTATACTGAAAAACTTTTGAGCCAATATCGATTACCCCAATATTTTTTCTGGGATATAGTTTCTAGATATGCGTGGAGTGCGAGAAGTTCCTTAGTTTTCTGTTTACATTTCAAATTACAAATGACAAAATTTTGGTCTAAAAAAAAAATGCCATTTTCTTCCTTAACAAAATTTTTCAAAAGTCTTTACTAGTTGATATAGAAAATCCTTTATTTTTGAAAACCTTTTTTACGTTTAAATTTTTAGGTTGCTCACTTGAGAAATTTTTGGCCTAGTGTGTTTCTTACCTTAGGCTTTTTTGGACAAATGAAAATAATAATCCAAAACATAATTTTTTTCAATCATATTTTTCATTACATTTTGCAAAAAAATATGTAATGCATGCAAGGCTTCTTTATAAAATCTGACAAGCAAAGAAATGATTAGTGTACTCAAAAATATATATTTTGTGAACAATTTATGATTTAAAAAAATTTAAAGAAGGTGTGAGTGATTAAATATTACTCATAAAAAAATAAAATTATTTTTAATGATAAATGATACCATAAATCTTTTGAATTAAACATAAAAAGAACAATGATTCAACGACATAATTCATTTGTCTTTTGTTTTATATCCTTAACACTTTCTGTACCAAAACTAAAAAAAAAAAAATATTTTATTCTATTAGAGTATGGCAGACTTAGGATGAATTATTACAGCATTATTATTATAATTATAATTTATGTTTGATAAATGGAATAAATCTTGTCAATTTTCAGTTTATCATGAATAGATATTTCAGAGAATTTTATTTCAGACTGCTATAGAGACTGCAAAAATGTTTATTTGCTAACACTGCAAAATCTTCTAAGCTATATTTCTGTACAAAGATAGCAAAACTAGCTATCGAACATTTTTTGTGGAAATGAGTTAAGTATGTAGTCCAGGATATTGTTCTTGGTGAGATCTACAAGCTGTCCACAAGAGATTTGCTCTAGAACTTGTACTTAGTTCAAAAGAAAAACCCGGTTATTTTGATTTTTTCTTGTCAACCAAAAATTTAAATTTGCTGTTCTGAAAAATTAATGAAATCATGCGGTACCTAGTTTTGCCATCTTTGCACAGATTTGTACGACACTATTTTGTTGAAATTTTCTTAACTGTTTTAAAGACCGTTGCGCGGAATTTGCTTAATTTTTAACTGGGAATTTTTCGGAAAAATAATGAAAACAAGAAACTGCAGTAATTACCTTTTAAGTAGAAATAGCAAGGAACTGATTTTATGATATTTACATTTATTTTTTCATAACGCGCCAAGTTTCCCAGATGAAAATTTTGAACCTTACCCAAAAGTTTTGCTTCCCAAAACGGACTAAGTTTTAAAATATCTAAAATAACTAAAAAAAAATATTGTAAAAATAATATATTTTTCATGAACTCGGTTTTTCCCCAAAACATATTTTCTTAAATTTTCCAAAAAAAAAAACAAAAAAATTAATTCAAAAGCAACTACTTAATTCCTATTAATTATAAACCGAAATGGTTGAACATTTTCATATTTTAAATATATGACTTTATCCACCGTAATTTCCTCAGTGCAAATCTTACAAGTTTCTCTCATAAATTATTTTTACCCCAAAAAATTGAATTTTTCCTAATATTGCGAAAAAAACTCTCAATCCCAATAACCCTCTTAACATCAAATTATATATTTTCTCATCGAGTATAAAACGAAAAACAGTAAATGAAAACAAGATAAACTAGCAAGGGTGTTACCTTTGGCCTGGCCAAACATAAAATACCCTACACAGCAGTATTATGAAAGTTTTGCTTATATAGGAGGTGACATGACCTCTTGTCCAAATTCACCCAGTTTTTTCTCAGAGTTTAAACTTATAGTTCTTAGAATTTCATTGAAATTTGGTTGGATTATTTCAAAAAATGATTTCAGTATAGCGTTTTGAAGTTTTTGCTTATATTGGAGGTGCCACGCCCTCTTGTCCAAACTCACCCAGTTTTCTCTCAGAGTTTAAACTTATAGTCCTTAGCATTTGAGTGAAATTTGGTTGGATTATCTCAAAAAATGTTTTCAGTATAGCGTTTTGAACCCTTTGCTTATATAGGAGGTGCCACGCCCTCATGTCCAAACTCACCCAGTTTTCTCTCAGAGTTTAAACTTATAGTTCTTAGAATTTCATTGAAATTTGGTTGGATTATTTCAAAAAATGATTTCAGTATAGCGTTTTGAAGTTTTTGCTTATATTGGAGGTGCCACGCCCTCTTGTCCAAACTCACCCAGTTTTCTCTCAGAGTTTAAACTTATAGTCCTTAGCATTTGAGTGAAATTTGGTTGGATTATCTCAAAAAATATTTTCAGTATAGCGTTTTGAAGTTTTTGCTTATATTGGAGGTGCCACGCCCTCTTGTCCAAATTCTCCTGGTTTTTGTTCAGAGCTTGCACTTACAATTCGTAGTATTTATATGTATTTTGGTTGCATTATCGTGAAAAAACTCAAAAAGTTGCATTTTGAATATATTTTTTGTATGGGCGGTAGGCGTGTCCGTTGACCGATTTCGTTCATTTTCAATCCCCCGAGCCAAAGACTGTGCACCAAATTTCATTGAATTATCTTGCTTAGTTTTCCCAAAAAGTATATTTCGACACACAGCCAGCCAGCCACCCAGCCAGCCAGACAGACAGACGGACATGGCTATATCGACTCAGGAGGTGACGCTGATCAAGAATATACATATATACTTTTCTATATCTGCCACGATTCCTTCTCTGCGTTACAAACGGAAGGACAAAGTGAATATACCCTGGGTGTAGGGTATAAAAAGCAACACATAACTCAAGAAACAACATAAGCATTATCGACAAAATTGCAAACAAAAATGTTTGTGCTTGTGTGAAAATTTTTTTTCTTCATCCAAAAAAAAAATAATAAAAAGAAACAACATGCTCAAATAAATGAAGAAATGATTTATTAGAAAATATTTAACAATCAATATACAAGTTAAGCTAAGTTTTTTCGTAAACTAAACTCAAAGGATGCCTTAAGTATTTAACGCAAAAATCACATGTTTCCACTACTCATCAAAAGCGAATATATGTACAGAGAGCTGAATGCAACAATAACCCCTACATATTCCGCTGACTAATAAGATATTTTCTCAGAAATTTCTGACTCGCGCTCTCATGCCTTCACTCTCTTTCCAAAAGTACGTCACCGCCAGAAAAGCGCGTTGATCTTTTTTGACAATTTGGCTTTTGGCCAATATAAATATGTCATATTTTGAAAGTCTGTTTCGGGAACGCTATATGTATAGACAATTTAGCACTACACATGTAGAAAATAAATGCACATACATACATACGAGTACTACACACAATTCTAGCTCTAACATTTAGAGCATGAAACTATTTTATGATAGATATGTACGTATGTACGTATATTAAAACGAATGAAAATTTGATGTATGATCGATTGATTGGATGCTATTCATTATATTTCATACCACAAAAATGTTTTTTTTTTCTGGCGCTTATCATAATATTTGCTAATTCATTAAAGTAATAAATGCCAGGCATTTTGGACAGACTATGAAAAATGAGCAGATGTACTGGGTGGTGATGATAGACAAGCTGGCAGACAAAAATTTTAAAAAAATATATATATAAATTAATGAATATGAATTTTTTCTGATCATAATGTTTAATTTACTTGTAATAAGTAAATTTTGTGACTTAAATAAGTTTTTAAAGCGTAAAATGAGCGATGTCCTGTGTAGGTCCCTAGTAATTAATAAATAGTTTTATTCTTTTGATAATTCCAAATGACAAAGTTTTTCGATAAAAAATTTATGGAACTCCAAAAAATTGTTAAATGTGTAAATTTTTGAACTTTATGAAAACTTTAGAAAAATAAAAAATAAAAAAAAGGCATTTAGAGATTTGTAAATTTTAAATGTTTATTGAGTCTGGAAATCTTTAGTCCCAGTTTTCACAAAATATGCTCCTTCTTTGGACATTATAAATGTCTAAATGTGCATACACATCTCTCACAACGGCTCTCAATCAAAGAAATGAAATAAACGTCAAAATATTAATGAGGGCGAAGAGACAAGCGATACTTCGCCACTTTGTTTTTTTCTCATTTTCAATGGAGTCAAATTTGAACAAAAAAAAAAACAAAATTCTTTGATGTTCTCATTTGCCCACATAAAATGTCATTCGAAATTTAAGTCAAGATCAGTTCTGGTGGAATTTTTACTACACCGCAACAGCAAAGTGTCCGTTAACTTGACAGATTTCATCAAATCGCAGCATTTCATTTGTAATTGAAACCTGTCAAATTAAAAGCACAAACCATTTTTTTCCAATTACTTAAAAAATTGTCACATGTTTTTGTTGTTGGCAGGTGTAATTGCTACCCTAATATTAATATACGAACATTTATCATTGGCACAAGGCATCAGCGTCATCAACATCGTTGCCAATCATTCGAAAACCACCAAAGCAACAACAAAGAAAACAAAAACTAGTCGATACGTCATAGTTCTCTGCTTAATTTTTGGTGAAATATTGTACCTATAAATTGTTTTTTTTTTTTTAAATCATTTAAAAAACAGTGTTGACAATTTTCTTAATTTTACGCCCCACTACACTCATGAAATGTTGCTCCCACTCAAAATGCGATCAGTCTTTTTTTTGTATTTTTTATTTTTTTTTTGTTTTTCTTCTTCTATTGTTTAAATTTAAGTGTGGAAAGTCACATTTACGTATATTTCGGATTACACAATGATTGCCTGTGAAACAATTCCTGAGAAATCACATATTGTATACAAATCTAGTGCTGCCCTCATAATAAAAATAGAGGAAACATTTATATTTCTTTCATTGGTCTTAGACAGACTTTTTTTGTACGTTTGTGTCTAAAAATAACATTTTTGTTAGAATTCCCCTATTTAATGACGCGTAGACAATCTTTAACAATAATTTAGTATTGTGATCTATATACTTTTGTATGTTTGTATATTAATTCTATTATAACCTTATTTATTTTATGAACTGATTAGTTAGCCACCTGATTTAAGTATTTTTTTGAAATAAATTTTATGCTCAATATGTAACGAATAAAGATTTTATTATTTTAGTCGCAACATAATGGAATGGAGTCTATTCAAAAGACTCATCTACGTATACAACACAGCTTCGACTCATATATATCTCCAAGCAAAACACTTGTTCAAATATGAAAAAATAACGATTCCGCTGGTTTTGGTTCCAGTTTTTGTTTTTTTTTTTTCTGCGGCCTTAGTTTTGTGAGTAAATCCAGATTTACTATTGTCGTCTTATACTTTAGGTATAATTTGTTTGCCTGAATAGATTCTAGATCTTCGGATATCGTTGTTTAAAAGTACAAAAATAGCTGTTTTGAGGCAAATTTGAAGTAGCGTCACACTTAAAGTAAACAGTGTAATTAATTTTTGTTAGTGACATCGATAAGCGATAACTTTCCTCATTAAACTTTATTTTTGAATTAAAAGTTTTCTGAATCCATACAAAAGATTAAATTATCTTTATATGGAGCTAAGGTACCATTGTTGGATGATAACTCGGAAAGTAAAGATCGTATTGGAAAAGTTAAAAGGTAAGGTTTGATAAGAATGGTTATTGCTTTTTAGTTCCATTAACTTGGAAAGCAAAGATCCTATTAAAAACGGTGAATGGAAAAAAACACCTTCCATTTTAAGGATAGAGGTTAACGCTTTAGAGTTGTGCGCTAAGGAATTTCTGCGTAGGAGTGCCGACGTATGCGTTTAAATATTCGGACAGTCAAGCGACTCTAAAATCTTTAATGGCTTTTTCAATACATTCAAAGCTATGCTGGCAGTGCTTTGAACTTATTCAATAATCTGGAAACCACGACACGAGGTGCATGGAGCATATTAAAGGACAGATTACTTAGCTAAGAGAGACAAACTTAATACATTCAAAGGCAAAGAATCCTTCTTCGCAATGTACAACAGCTTTAAAAATAATTTGACTGGGACCACTGGAGAGACTAAGAGAGCATGCGCATGGATTAATCAATCCAAAACGTGTTAGTGTAGAAGCTATTAAACCTAAGCAAAAAAGGTATGAAATCCTACAGTGAGGGAGCGTAAAGTTTTGTTGCGTGTGTGTGTAACATCTAGATGGTTATCTAGATGGGATGCGAGTGAAAAAGGAAGAACGATGTACGGCTTCATTGGGGATGTCTCGTTTGTTGAAGACCATCCAGACTTTGGTTTAAAACTTTGTCTGGAGTTTTAGCTAACGGGGCACGGTTCCCTTAATCGAAGGACCTTCAATGAGGTCAGGAGATGCGATTGTGGCAAAGTCCTTGAGGACTCATTGTGTTGTGTGATTGTCTATTTCACAAGGCCTTGGAGATTATGCATGTCATTGGAGTGTATGCTCTTAGAGGTGTGCATGCTTCTAGTGAGCAAATCTCTCGGATGAATGAGTGTGCTAGAGAGGTGTTTCGTAGACGGCGTGCCCAGGTGGTTGAGCAATTTGGTGTGTCAATTGTATATGGTATGTGTGTGTGGGTCAATTGCGTAATGTATGTAAGGTGGAGTGTGGGAATTTGGGGATAGGTTTTAGGTGTAGGTCGTTAGAATGGAGACTGTTGGCTAAGTAGTAGCGACTGGACTGTAGTTGGGCGAACAGGTATGTATGTATGTATTCTCCTTTAACTCCTAGGAGGAGCATAGGGCCAACAGGTAGGATGTGTATTTTATGTGTAGACTGTGTTTAGTTTGTGTTGTATAGTATGAATGAATCAGCGTGTGACGGTAACGGGTCCACGCTGAATGAAGACATATTGGTAGTAGCTTCGGCTACGAAATCTGATCGGAGTCTTTTCTGGTACTACGGGATTTACCCAGTCTGACTATTGAGAAAGGCCGTTTGGGGAGATTCATGGTGGTTGTGGCTTGTACCTAAGATTGCGGCGAGAGTGAAAGAAGCTCGATGTGGAGTTGCATTCAACCGGATGCCATGACCATAGGATGGCAGCGGCTTAAAATAGTCCTCACTTTCAGACGAGGTGGTAAGCTTATGCTCATCTGCATGACTTAGAAATAATAACCTTCAAGAGCACATTGCCATCTTGAGGGTGGCGCTGTTCGTCGTTTACTGGACCGAGAGAGAAGAATGCCGTGAGATTAAGCTATCATGCTAGGTACTCACGTTAAACACAACAAACTTCTTTCAGATCATTGTGGACTAAAGATTACCTAAGCAAAATGGGTCTGGAAGACAACGATTCCTGTAGACTCTATCAAGATAACATGTGTTATATACTTGCCGTTCTGCGGTGAGACACAGAATAAGGTATCTAGAGGCCCAGATTTTAAATGCTAATAATCAAGGTAATATAAATCCTAGTGCAGTGACAAAATTTATGGAAAGTCTGGAACTGATCTGATATGGAAAGAATTTGTAAAACAAAATCTTTTAATGTCGCAGTCCAATCCAAATTCTTCAAATAATAATTGAAAAACGGTGAAAGCGCGGATATTTAAGGGTAATTTTCACTATCCGAAACTATTGACAAATTAATTTTACTATTTGCAGTATTTGTTATAAAGCAGTAAGCCTCAAAACCCTTCTAACTACAGATTAGCTGAAGTGATGTCATACCTAGAAAAAAAGATTTTTTACACATACGGCATTACTGCACGAAAGATTTTTATTTTTATTTTCTTAGCTCAGAATAACCCAAATAACACTGTGCAAAGCAAAACAAAAATCTGAATTGGATCTCGATAACTTGATTATATCAGAGTGCTTCCAAAACTGGCAACTGTTTCTTTATCACGTCTGAGGTCCGAGTTTTTCATGATTTAGAATGCGGAAAACTCCATATTCAGACATAAATATGGCGTTCATCTAGTAAGTAGTGTAGTTTACTTTTGTCAGCGATATTTAATAGCCCATATATTTTTCCTGAAAGTATATTTTTTACTTTTCCAATTGGATATTTACTTTCTAAGATATCATCCATTGAAGTTGAGGTGTAGAAACTTAATATAGTCCTCTACAGTGCTTTGCGATACTTTCAATGGATAATATCTCGGAAAGTAATAGTCCAGTTGGAAAAATTACAAATATGTTTTAAAGAGGAAGATCAGGGCTAAACTAATTCCTGGATGTACGACATATATCTGAAAATGTTGTTTTCTACACTTCAAATCATGGATAACTGTGACCTAGTCGTGATACGAAAAAAAACGTTTGAAAGTTTCGGTTTCCCGTCAATTTATTGTACCGTGAAATCGAACTGAATTTGAATCATTCGAATCACAATTTTTGTACAGTGATTATGCAAAGTACTTATGTCACGACAAAATTCGTTGCTTAGTGCATTTTTATCACCAAAAATAGAATGCAAATAGTTAATGACAAACTAATTATTTTGCGTGTAGCTGTAAATACGGTTTTTTTTTTTTTGAAAATTATTTTCGCATCGTTATTTGACAGTTCTAAGCAAAGCCAAATTGATAATCACTATTGTCAAAATAATTATGCCTACTAGTGAAGTGTGACATACTTATTTTTAAGCTTACCGCAAAAAAGCAATTTTTCGCACGTTTAACCAGAGATATCTTGAGTCAACTCACAGAAATAAATCACGCAAGTTTCTTCCGGAATTAAATAATAAAACTAATAAGTAGTAGGAAAAATATTCAATTGCATACTATTGTTTTAATTTGGTATATGTCATATTCAATCATTGGGCGTGCATCAAAATTTTGATGTTATTGATTTTTTTTGACTAAGGAAACTAATGCTAAAAATGCTCGAAAAGAAAAAATATCGAATTTGTAAGACACAAAAGTATGCAACACTAAAAGGAATATTTCTAAATTTCTTAACTAAAAAATTTCATGTGTAAATTCTTAATTAGATAACAGTTTAGAACCCAATAAATTATCTATAAAAAAATAAAAATTGTAATATATCTTTCAAATACATATCTAGATACGCGGATGTTTATCCATATTAATAAAAATAAAAAACGAAAGCCATAAATTAGGGCACAATCATGTGCCCCTGCGCTTCATTATCTGTTCGACGCGTTACTTTGTACAGATGTCTTCACTGTTGTTCTACCGATTGTTCTCTCGTTTTTCTTAGAAAACGTCATTAATTTTTTACCAATTTGTTTAATAAACTAAAGGTGCGAATGGAAATTTTTTACTGTGAATTTTTCATTTATCATTTTCACTACCAACGAAATTTTATGGTTCATAGCGTAGGTGCCAAAGCTCATAATTGCCATAGAATAAAATAAACAGTTGTTGCTTTTATGCAAGTCAATTAAAATTCAAACAAGTTCGCTATTTTAATGAGCAACACATAAAAATTGAACATGAAAAATAAATTAAAAATTTTCAACTAAAAAAATATAAGTTTTTCATACAGCAAGTGAAAGAGGGAGAGAGAAATAGTGAGTGATTTTTCTTTCTTTTCCCCCCCCCCCCCCATCACATTAATTTAATTCCAGCACTGGCTATGAATGAATGAAAAATTTGGAAACATCTATATTAATCCCTGGATACTACACTTTATATGAGTGCACATCATACACACACACAGTCACTCATACAAATAGACATACATAGACTCTAACATGCGCAGACACAACACACATTAATAATAATCTGTTGCTTTAAATTATCGTAGTAGCGTTACTATTTATAAATCGATCTTTCGTCGATCTGGCATAAATCAAATTCCAATTAAGTTGTACAAAATAGAAAATAAATTAAATGATGATTTATTATGGAAAATATGTTTGCTTTTAACAAATATTTTGCCAAATTAAAGATCGAAGAATATTTTCCTTTTAGAAATTTTGTTTTACTTTGTATGGTTCACAACAATAGCATGAGTTTTTAAAAAAAAAAAAAAAAAATATTAAAAATTTTGGAAGGCAATTATGTTTGAAATTATAAATATTTTTAATTATATATTTGCAAAGGTCGATTCAATCTATTTTTCTAACACATAATTATGAAGTTCAATTAAAAATAATGTTCATAATATATGATCAATAAGTGTGAAACACTTAAAAAATTCATAAGTTTAATTTATTTGCTTTTAAGCTGTCAGAAAATATTGATATATAAGATTATTTTAAAAATGTAATTGAAGTTATGTAAATACGTGATAAGCAAAGTATTCAAGTTACTTAATATATTCACTATGAATGAGCAGATTTTGGTTGATTAGTTGAAAAGCCTAAAAAAATTTGGGAACTTTCGTGGTTAATCTCAAACAAATTTGGCTTGAAATATATTGTCATTTCCCACTACTTTAATTTACCAAGCCAAACCAAAGCTCAAACCTCAGTGATAGATTTTTTTTCAGTTCGTTTATTTTGGGTTGATTTTTAAACAAAATTTAACATTTCTTAGATGTTTTTCCATATTTCAACATATCTACCAACGCGCAGTGGATTAGAATAGACGGGGTAGTGTCGGTGAATACTTAAGTACTTGTTTTAAATTTACCGATTTCAAAGCTGTTGGGAAAAATGCTTTCTTGAAGATCATTCCATAATTTTACCGTGCGACTAAAGAACAAATTATCTCTGTAATGCGATATTCAGCATCGAGGTAATCTATATATTACTACGCAAGACAAAAATTTGTCCAACCTTTTTTACTATGTTAGAAATGAAGCGCGACTTTGAATTATACACCATTAGAAAGGTATTTGTATGTTAATATGCACAAAGTTAAAATTATTTCAATATTTTGCCATTATGACAGGTAAAATTAAATGCAAATTTTTCAATATTAACAACGACAAACTAAGTGGCCCAACAGAGTTGAAAAGAGGATACAGCACAAACAGAAAGACAAAAAGCTGACTGACACTGACTTCATACTTTTCTTTCTTTTTGTTTCAAATTTGTCATTGTACCAGGGATGATAAATAAGCTTTTCTATTCTGTACCATACAGCAAAAAAGTACTAAAACTATCCAAAAATTACACAAAATCATTTTATACATTTGTGGTCAAATTTTGACTATTGGGCGATTCTAGTACAAAATAAATGGGCTTGATGGGAGGGAAGCCTTAGTAAAATGAAAAACCTACCGAGTGAGGGCACCAGACCACGTATCCCTCTTGAGTAACACCCATGGTTGTAACGATAAAAAATTGTTGCACAACCAACATTTTATCGATGGGCTAGCGTATTAGTAAATGATTGTACAGATGCATCTCCTGTCAGTTTTATCACACGTTGTTGGATTCGGTTAAGCAGTTTCTAAGAGGATTTTTTAGCGCCAGACCATATGCGTGAATTGTATTTCATTTTGGGCTTAATATAGTTTAAATAGATAGAGCGGAGATCAACTGGTGTAAAGCATTTCTTGCACCGTTTTAGAAAGCCTAAGCACTTAGTCGCTTGATTTGACACATCGGTCCATCTCAGATTGAATCGATAACCTAAGAACTCCAAAAGCTCTTGGTTCCGCACTACTCGTTGAATTTGGTTCCATTCAAAAATATAAAAAAAGTATCCAACGAAAAATATCCAAAAAAACATCCAAATAAAAACGTCCAATAGAAAAAATATCCAATGAAAAAATGTCCAACATTAATTTTCCATCAAAATAATTTAATTCAATTTAATAAAATCAATGATTTTTTATTTGGATTTTTATTTTTGGACATGTTTTTAATGGATATTTTTTTTTATTGGATGTTTTTATTTTTGGATGATTTTGTTATTGGATGTTTTTTTTTTTTGATATTTTTCATTGGATGTTTTTTTTTTGAATATTTTTGATAATCATCGTTGAATCCATACTGATAGGTGAGAAGGGAAAATTTATATGTTTGTGAGGCAACTGACATCATTGGGTTTTTCTGGCATTAAAATTAGTTCTATTCGCATAACTACACTTGGATAATTTTTAAAGAAATATGAATGCCAAATGTTGCTGTGGTTTGTGGTTTGATTCCACTTTTCAGTGAGGAACGCCATCGGCGGAATAAGGTCTTTGGAAACCATATTGGCGATCTTTAAGCAATTTATTGCAATACAGATAGTTAGTACTTAAGATGGATGTATGCATAACACGCTTAAAATCTCTTAAAGTGATGAATTTTCGGACATACATTCTTAAACTTTGTATATTTTAGATAAGTCTTCATCTCCGAAGGTTATAACAAAATCACACAAGGAATAATTTCCTAAAAAATCTTTATCCATTATCCTGTATTATGGTTTTTTGATCCATTATCTCAAAAATTGGGTTTTAATGGGCTAACCCATTTTGAACATTTGTACGATTTTTCGTACATCATTTTTAAAAATTTATAACAAAATAATGGGAAATAAAAACTGAAATTTTTATTCATTAAAGTTAAACTTAGTTAATTATTTATTGAAAGAAATAACATTATTAAATTTTTCCTATTTTTTATTCTAAAATTTCACCATTTGAAAAATCTTCCTTTTTTAGGGGTTCATGATAATGAAAAAAATGATTATTGAAGTCACAATTTTTTTAAACTTTTAAGCTTTGGTTTTATTAACAAAAGAATAAGCTACCTTTTTACATAATTTTTTTCGAAAAAATAATTATCCGTGAAAAACTGTGCAGGCTGCAAGACTTGTGTAGGAAAAATCGAACGCTGGTCCATTTCTGCGGAAACATCACTTGAAAATCCACTGTTGGTTTCATATGAAGTAAATTGTTCGGGGTCAATTTTTAGTTTTGCTAATGAAAATTTCAAAAAATTTAATACAAAGAGTAAAAAGAAAAATTATTCGTTAAGTCGTCTTTATTTTAACGCAGCGGAATTGGACCAAATAATTGAAAATATGAGTGATGATAAAGTGGGCCAGCAACCCAAGTGGTGTACAGGTTTTGACGCTGATATAAGGGGTATTCTTTTAATGTCCGGTTATAGGAATGTCCTAGCTATCAATGATTTTAAGGGCAGGAAGCCTTAACAAGGCCAGCCTACTGTTTTAAAATGCAAATAAGAGGCAAGCCCAAAGGAATTCGATATGATTTCGACGGTGCCTTTGTTCATCTGAAGGTTATATGTACCAATTCTTTCCATATGGAGATGTTGGTGGCTAATATAAAAAAATTGGGTTACTGTCTATTTTTTAAAATCCTTGTAATTTCTTCACTACATGCACAGTTTGTGTCAAAAGTATACATGGTGACGAATTACGCACCGATAAAAAATAACCAAAAGGATCTACTGATTATGTTTCTGATAAGCGAAATAAAATTTCGCTAACACGTTGGTGTCACAACTAAGAAGTTACAGTCCTCACAAACTATCAAACTATAGAGACAATGGCACGTACAGTTCGATATGACAAGGAACAAAAAAGAAGGTCCCAGTAGAAATAGCACAGGCAATATCTCATTCCAACCATTACGTGGAAGGCGTGGATCTTCACGATAATGCGATATCAAATATTTAACAGGAAAGAAGCGGTGGTGGCCATCATTTATATCCAGACATTAAACCGCTTAGTTAACTCATAGAAATTGCACTGCTTTTTAAAAAAAATAACGACTTCATATGGTTTTGTCCTAATTAGACCTTAGAACGATGAGATGTGAAGAACTTCTTCTCATCCAAGAAGACGATGAAGAAATGCAGCCTACTGGAATACCAAAAATTTGCGGAAAGTCATCAGAGATGCAAATTCAAAATACGTGTATATGTGCAGAAAGTGTGATAAGCATACTATATCTGTCCGAAATGTTTTGACCAATACCCACCTCATGCACAGCATCTGCATATCTCAAGTGCGTGAGGTAGTGTGGGGAGCAATGGCGCCAATTCAGACCAAGCAGTATATGTTTTATGTACAAATTTCGAAATCAATACAAAATATATGAAATTTAAGTATATACCTAGTAGGGGCAGAGACCCCCTTGCCCTTACCAATTATAGCCACTGGTGGGGAGAGATCTTAAAATTTCGGATATAGGTTTTCGTACTCATCTTTTGAAAATTACTTGCCTATTTTTATAAATATATGAATTTTGGGAGGGGGTTTTAGCCCCCAAAATACCCCTGCCTACGACATTGATAAATATGTACCTATCTTTTTAAAATATAATAAAAAAAAACAAGCGGTTCTGGTACCTGTTCAAAATGGGTTAAAGTTATCTAAGAAAACATTCTGCGGAAAATTTCGCTATACGGAAAGAAAAGTTTTATAATTATTGATGCGAAAATCGTTCAAAAATTACTGAACTTTTAGCAATCTTCATTCATTTTACATAAGTTTTTATTTTATAAAAATTTCAAAGTTGCTTAAAAGTAAATATTTCAATATTAGCATAGTAAAAATTATCAATTTTTCTTTTTTTTTATGCAATTTGTATTGAAAAAAATGAGAGATGTTCCTTACTAAATTTATATTTTAATAACCCACCTGAAAGAATAGGCAAAAACACACCCATTGATAGTATTTGTAATGTTTCTTTTCATTTGCATCACCATCGGAATTACCAATACCTGGGTATGGTACTGAAACACCCTGCTTTTTATTGAAATGCGTTTTTAGCGTATAGGTAGAGTGTATCCAACAGTATGTGTTGAGAACATCTTCTGGAATATCTTTGGTGTGGACACAATCGATGGGATTGCCAACATATTGACGCGTAGTTATGATAAGTGAGAACGACATGAGTACCATCACAGTTATGGAGTAATGCAAACGGAATATTGGCGAATCGGTTTTAACGTGACTGACCTTTACAAGGTTTTTCAAACCACGAAATATATCTAACATTGTTCGTTACTACCCACCAAAACGAGCGGTAAGTAATGGAACTTTTCTTTTTTTTTTTTTTTTGATTTCGCGACACGATGTTGGTTGGTTGATTTTTTGATTTTCAAGAGATGGGATGAATATGAAAATTAAAATGGCACCTTGAAAAGGTTTTGTTATTTCTTTTTCTCATCCGTTAGATGAATTAATAGTTGTTCAGGGTTTTGTTTTTTTCTTTTGTTTCTAATTTGCACATTTGACGTCATCGCGATTTTTTGATGGCAGCTGTGATGATGGTGGAATAACACTTTCTTTTTCTTGGCAATCCCATAGTTTTGCTGTTGTTGATGATAATTATTGTTTCTTCATTCGAATGGAATAATATCGTTAGTTTTGATATTTTGTTGCATTTATTTGTTGTTGTTGCTGTTGTGCTATAATTTTTGGATTTTGGTGTATTGTTGTTGTGGTTGTTGTTTATTTTAGTTTTAATTACACTAAAACACCGTATTCGGGTTTTTTGCTTGTACGGTAACGTTTGGAATTTTTCTTTATTTTGTATAAAAACTTGCATTTTAGCATTTGTTGTTGTTGCTGCTTTTATTATTGCTTGTCAAAAATTACACTTACACTCTTGATGTTGTTCACATATTTACCAATTATTTATATTGTATCTTTTTATTGAGTAGATAAGGCACATTTGAATGTGAAACATATTTTCGTACAAATTATTTGCTGAAGATAAAAAAAAAATTTAACTGTCATCTCGAAAAATCGCTTTAAAACTGAAAAAATTTGTGAAACATATTGTGTTGATAATAAATTTGGCTGTCCGTATCCATTGACAAAAATTTTTTGTTGTTGTTTTTGTTATATAGCTTTAAGTAAACGTCAAAACAGTGATTTTTTCACTTTTGAGCAAGGATAACTTAGAATTCTAATGCCATAGAAAACTAGTAAGGGTGGTATCTTTGGCCTGGCCAAAAACTAAATACCCTACACTGCATTTCAAGTATATTATTAGGAGAGTATAAGAACAAATTGCTTATATGGGAAGTGCCACGCCCTCGCCTCCGAGCTTACCTTGATTTTGCGTAGAGCTTGCATTTACTGTTCTGAGTGTTTGAGTAAAATTCGGTTAGGTTTTCTTAAAAAAATCTTTCAGTATAGCATTTTGAAACTTTCGCTTGTATGGGAGGTGCCACGCCCTCTAATCCTACTTCGCCTACTTTAAACTCATAGTTTACAATTAATGTTCTTCGTGTTTGAGTGGAATTCGGTTGGATTATCTCAAAAAACACTTTCATTATATAATTTTGAAACTTTCGCTGATATGAGAGGTGCCACGCCCTCTTGCTCGAGCTTACCTAGATCTTGCGTATAGCTTTCGAGTGTTTGAGTGTAATTTGATTGGGTTATCTCAAAAAACGCTTTCCGTATAACTTTTTGAAACTTTTGTTTGCATGGAAGGTGCCACGCCCTCTAGTTCGAATTCGTCTAGTTTTTGCTCAGAGCTTATACTTACTTTCCCTAGTATTTATGTGTATTTTGCTTCTGTTATTGCAAATAATACTCTTAGTTTTGCATTTTGAATATATTTTTTGTATGAGCGGTAGGCGTGTCCGTTGACCGATTTCGCTCATTTTCAATCCCTCGAGCCAACTTTTACGACGAAGGCAGAATACTAAATTTCATTGAATTATGTTGCTCAGTTTTGCCAAAAAATATATTACCACAGACACCTAGCCAGCCAGCCAGCCAGACAGACGGACATGGCTATATCGACTCAGGAGATGACGCTGATCAAGAATATATATACTTTTCCATACCTGTCACTCCTCCTTCTCTGCGTTACAAACGGAAGGACAAAGTGAATATACCCTGGTTGCAGGGTATACAAATTAAGATCAGATTCGTAATAAAGAGATCCTAATCCTATAAAAACAGGGAACAGAAACCATACTTGACTTTAGGGAGGTAGAGGTTAAAAAAAATTAACCACCGGAGACATGATATTGTTGGAAAATTAATCTTGAAGTGTAAATTTGTCATTAAATGCAAAATATCTCTCATCAAAATGCTTCAAAACAATTAGTTTTCCGTACTGTGGATAAAATGTCTTCAATGTGGCAGGAAAATTTCATAATTTTGACCTCAAAACCGTAAATTCACACATGTAGTTCATATTCTTGAAAGGTGAGTTTTAAGAGTGTTTTTTCACAAGATAACATGAAGAAACTTGCAAAAATCCAAAAAAAATTATCTGCCAACTTTATGACTCGAAAAACAGAGTTATCTAAAAATCACCCATATATAAAAATTGCTGTGTGTGTGTCTGAAGCATTGTCACTAAGAAAGTTGTCGGTCAATTGGCAGTCTGTGTATCATCGATATGGGAAGGTTTTTATTCTATATTCAAAGGTTTCGAAACATTTTCGAACGTCACCCGAAGGCTCCAGTCAAAACAAAGAATATCTGGATACACTAGAGAGAAAACATCTATGGTGGATTATCAACAAGCCTTAGTTTATAGTTTTCTGCGATATCCAAAAGTCACGCGAAGGTTTCCAAATGTCACTCGAAGGTTTCCAAAGGTCCACCAAAGGTTCTGTAGTTAAAACGAAAAATATCTGGGTATGCTACATAGAATGAATGCTTCCTTGTACACTCGAAGATTTCGGAAGGTCAACCGAAGGATTAATAATATAAATGAGTAGTGTTTAGGAATACTAAAGGGAAAATATCTATGGCGAACTATCAAAAAGCTTTAATTGATAGTTTTCTGGAACATCCGAAGATATTTTGACACATGATTTTGCAAAATCAACCCAAATCGTTCCAAAACATTTCAATATTTTTCAATATATAGGAACGACGAGGAGATTTTATCGAGGGGCTAGAAAAACGAAGCAATCAAACATATACTTCGTGTTACGTATCCGTCGATAAACACTCCTTGTCGTTTTAATATATTTGCAGACTCCAAATATAGAAACGAGACGACGATAAAAACTATAACGCTTTAGAAACGAAATAGAAACGACAATTAGGAATAGGGGCGAATTTTTCTCCGGAAAAGTTGTAGCAAATGGAAAAGAAATTATGAGGTTACCACAATAAACTGGGTTAAACATTACTAGAAAAATATTTCGTGCAAAAAAGAGAATATATCGATACCTTAGAGCACTATAGTCCTATCTCCATTTTTCCAATTGTTGGGATATGGAAAAAGAAGATTTCAAACAGTGGTTATTTAGGATTGGCTGCTATTTTGATATTACGATATATACAATATTTTTACCTATAGTATATTTTAACGTAATTTAATGTTTTTAACCAATTTTATTAATTTCTAACAAATCCCAGCCAAATTATAGTATGTCATTACTTTTGCCCTTACATAGAATTCCACTACTATTGAAATAAACGATGTAAATATTCAGTACATTTTTTGAATTTTTTCCACTAAAATGTCGTAAAAAGTCATGAAACGCGTAGAAAACACGAAAAAAAACGATTTTTTTTTTTTTTTTTAATTTTTGGTTCCGACAAACAAGAGTAGATCCTTGGGTGAAACCAAATTTGTTCACTAAAATATCGCAAAAAGTCATGAAACGTGAAGAAAACGCGTAAAAACGAAGAATTTTTTTAAAAGTGTGACTTCCCAATGTGCACAAAAACGGATGAGGATCCGTTTCGAATCCATTACGAGTTCATAAAGGTATAAAAAACGTAATCCGCGGTAACGGATCCACTTCGAACCCGAAACGTACATCAAAAACGAATTCAAAACGCTTTGTTTAGATAAAAAAAAAAAAGCATTTTGAAGCGCTTATTAGCGAATAAAAAAAAATTAAATTCCGCAGTGCGGGCCCGTTTCGAATCCGAAACTTATGTAAAAACGAATTCAAAACGGATTTGCTTTTAAATATGTTAATGCTGTATATTTACAGAAAAAAACCGTTTTGATGCGCCTGTTAGCAATTAAAAAATAATAAAAAGAAAAAAAGGAAGAAAAATAATGGGTAAAAATCCACCTCTGGTAGGATTCGAACCTGGGCAAATCCGTTTCGATTCCGTAAATACTTCAAATACGAACTCAAAACGGATTTGCTTTATTTAATTTTTATGATAAAAAAAAATATTTTTGATTTTTTTTTTTTTTTTCTTTTTATTTTATTGCGTATGATTTTTTGTAAACTTTTCAAACTCTGTTTGAAAAAATGTTTTTGATTCCAAATTTGAGTATATAACATTTTTTATCAAAAGAAGGGAAGAAAAACAACACAGAATACTTATAAAAAAACAACAGAAATTTGTTTAATATACAAACTTTAAATCTCAACATCAAATAAGTCTACATCAGTTAAGTAAACATCATATCGGCCAATAGCCTAGTTGTCTAACGTCTCGTGTATGAAAGAGTAATACCCCGGGAGCCTGAGTTCGACTCCCGGCCGGGATAGTAATTTTTTTTTTTTTTTTTGTTATTTTGTTTTTTTTAATTAAAAATAAGCGCTTCACCCTGTTTTATTTTTTTTTTTACAAGCAGCATTAACATTATTAAAAGCGAATCCGTTTTGAATTCGTTTTTGATGTACGTTACAGGTTCGAAACGGATCCATAAAAGAAGAAAAAACGATTCGTTTTTTTTTTAGGAATCCTTCCCGCAAACGGATCAGTAACGGATACGTAACGGATTCCGTAACGGATAAAAAGAACGAAAATATGAACCCGTTACGGATCCGAAACGAGTCCGTTTGGCACACTGGGTTATTTGATTATTCAGTGGAGATAGGACAGTAGCGCTCTTGAAAAAATTACAGTTTGGAGATAGGATTTTTCTTAATTATCGAATATTTTGGTATTTTAGTGGTATTTTGACATCACACAGTTTTTCACACGGTAAAAAAGCTCACAATGATGTCATAACTGCAAAAATCTCAAAATCTCAAAAAGTGGAGATAGGACTATACCGCTCTAAGGTATCGATATGGAGCAATAAAAATATAAATATTTTTTTTTTTTTTTGTGATTTATTTGTTAGATTGTTTACTTTTGAGGGTACCCACAAAGAGCATAAATTCTAGAGTTTTAGGAAAAAAATTCCAATGTCAATTTAAACAAAAATATTCAAACATATCAAAATCTGTTTAATAAACTGTCTGCTTCTTCAAAGTTCACTGAACTGATTATGTTGGACTCATTTTCGTATTTTGATTTTTTTTCGACCTAAAATATATAAAATCATAATTTCGTTTATTGCTATTTTTCCATTCTATAAATTATTAAATTGAAATATGTTAGTTTTTTTTTTTTCAACCAAACGAGATACTAAACTCAACTCAATATATTTATTGCTGGCAAAATACTCCGCTTCCAATCCCCCTTCGCGCTGCTCACCAATTAGTCTAGCCAGGCGACTAAGCACGCACGCTTCCTAATAAACGTTATATGACGTATGCGCATTTTTAAATAAAAATCTAAATATTTACAGTATTTGTTGTTGCCGAGCTATAAAAGCGTATCACACGTGTTTATTTCCGATCGGCTATTTATTATTTCGCAGGCCAAAATGAAGAAGCATAAGAAAAGCGAAATGAAGAAATCTTTGCATAGACGTTTTTCCACCAACTCTTTCAGCATAGATATTGTTGGTTGGGCAACATTTCGGATTTTTCCTTTTAAATTTTTTTTTTTTCTTTTTTTCTTTTTTTGTTTCCATAGTTCCATGTCGAGCATATTCTCACGACGGGAGCATTTCTCTTGCTGTTTCTCAAAATGCAAGAAAAAAAAAGAAACACAAAATTTTCAAATATTTACTCTATAGAAATGATGCCCAATATATTGTAGCTAATGAATTTTTAATTAATTAATTCACCCAGAATAGAAATTTATAAGTAATTTATTATTATAAATTAACTTGAGTTTTCCACATTTTTTGCAATACTCATGTATAAATATTAAATACATACATATCGCTGTATGTATATAAATATGATTTAACATTAACTTTACGTCCATATGTACGATAAAACATATAAAGTTTATAAACAATTCGAAAATATGAGGCCGAAATTAACTGCAGGTGTTTGTGTTTTTTTCTTTTCAAAAACAGATTTTGAAAAATTCAAGAACTTTGTTTATAAATTGTGGTCTAAACTTAATGATAATTCTGGCCATGTTTACCTACATGTGTTTTTTCGTACGTATTTGCTACAAAACTCTAAATACAAATGATTTGAACTTGACATTAGCCTAAATTTTGTAAGACTTTCAAAACATTTGAGTTTTATAAAAATTTACATTTTCCAAAAAAACAAAAAAAAGTGTGAGATATTGCAACACCTTTAAAATTAATTTTATTTACTTGTTATTTATCAAGGCTTTTAAATTTTTAATAAAGTCTATTTTAGTAAAAGTTACTTTTTATGGCTGTGCACAGGATATGAGACATTTTCGGGGAACAAAATTTACTCTCGAAGGCAAGATATTCAACAAATAATAAATTACAATGAATTATGCGCACTCAGAATTTTTGTTGAAAAATTTTATTCAAATTATAAATTATATATATGTATATTTAATGTCTAATTAAACCTATTTTTGAATTTATTTGCTTTTGCTCAGGCATTTCTAATTGACAACAGCAACAATAATGATATCACAAATTTTGCAGTCATCTGGAAAATACGCTGAGAAGACCAACCACAGCATGCGAAATCTGTTGTGGCAACAAATATATAAGTTTTTTCTGAATTTTCAAAAGATTCGTAAGTTTCATTCAAAATCAACAAACCAAAATTTCATTTACTCGAAAATTATGACTAAGCGTGTTTTCCTAGGAAAATGCATGAAACTCTGAGCATGTGAAAGTAGAAATGAGATTTTCTTATGAGAGTTACGTGGAAATTTAGTCAATTCAAGAAATTTTGAGTTCATATCTGATTGTAAACAACCACATAAGGATTTTAAGTTGTGTTTTTGTGATATCTAGAGCATCGCAAAAGTGCACATAAGATTTCTTTTTCATTTCGAGTTATTCTGTGATGTATTGATACACAGAATGATAAAATCTAGTACCTAGCAGATATATTTTGTATTAGGGCTGCTCACTTAAGACATAATTCGCAACGCCTTTACATAAAAATTTTTCGAAGACATCGGAAATAGCGGATATATAAGTTGGGATCGTTTTGATGGATTTCAAAAATATTGGAGTAGTATGATAAGTACGAGATTTTGACAATGGCTATATTTTCGAAACTAGATCTGTTCGATATATGCAATTGTTGTTATAATTAAACCAACAACTATCTTTGACGAATTTTAAAAACTTGCTGGCAAAAGATCATTATTAATGTCGAAACACACTAATGAGACAGAAAAAAGTAAAATGAATAGAGATAAAAGACACAAGAACAGAAATATTAATGCAAAAAAGGGAAAATACATATTTGTAGACTTTTGAAAAAGCAAAACCAAAGCACGAGCCACCATTTTGAAACTTAAAACACTATTATATAATCACACATTTTTCCCGAACAAATAATGATTAAAGAAACTATAACAAAAGAAATCAAGACCTTCAAGTCCATGACGACTTTTGCAATGAAAAATGGTGCATGAATAGAATTACGGCACAATTACGGCACACCCAAATATGAGCGCCTCAGCGAATACAACAAGATGGCACCACAGTAAAGCAACATTTAAAATGTGTTTATACTCAGGACATAATAATTTGGACATACAGCGCATAAAATTCATTTGAATGATAAAATATCACAGTCTCTAATAGAGTGGCTTCTACTTTCATCCAAAACTATACATGGCGGTACGATTCAACTCCATAGTAGCAGAGCAGTTATTCAAGGATTTTCCTCAACAGAAATTCTCGAACCAAATACGCTTTATTTCAAATAAACTTCAACACTTGTCTCTATAGGCAAACATTATATACTCGTAATTATGCTAATGATCGAGATAAGTCATCAAATTGGCAAAAACAATGACAACAACAAGCCTATCGTTGATATATGCACGTTATTGACAAAATTTATACAGCTTATCAGTATAATTTGCATACTCTAGGCTAGTACCGAGAGAAAGAACTTGAAATTAACTGAAGTAAGACCATACATGTACCCTTCACCCGAAGGGAGAAACTAAATCTGGGAGCTTTAAGCTTTGGGCAAACGGTACTTACGGTTATTATGAAATATTGAGGATAACTCTTAGAGAAAAGCCTAACTTTAAATAATCAACTATCATACAAAACAAACATAGCCTTAAGGATTACATGTGCTTATCAAAGGTTGCTTGGTAAAACATGGGGACTTTACCCAAAAATGATGGTATGGTCTTACTAAACTGCCATTGTCCGAATGATTACTTTCACTTTATTAGCACGGTGGTCAAAGGATCTTCAAAATAGCCTGCTTGAGTGTCACTGTGGCATTAAGGACGTACCTGACAGTTGTTTTTTCCAGAGAATCCAAAGTGGTCATCAATAACCGCTCTAAATGAATGCGGAATGATAAAAACATAAGACAGGGCTCACAGTTATACATTGTTAACTGATGGGGCTACAATGTAACATGGCAGCGCAAGAGCTGGAGTCATTGGACCAAGATTCCAAAAAAGCAGTTTCCATTTTTCAGGCGGAAGTTTACGCTTTAGAGTTATGCTCCAGAGAATGTCAACGTAGGGCACTTTCGGCACTGACATACGTATTTATTCGGACTTCTAGCTAGTCTGGGAGTGCATTGAACTTCTTCAAGCTTTATCCAGTAGGAGTGATATGACTCTTATCTGGATATTAGGGCACGAGAGACATGAAGGCAATGAAAGGGTAGATTGCTTAGCCAAACGAGAAGTTTTCAACATTTTAATAGGCACAGAACTCATCAGCGCAGTGAACAATAGCTTCAAAAATAACTTAATCCGGGAATAGGAAGAAAATATAGCCTTATTGATCACTGGAGAGTCCAAAAAGTAATGCAGCAGACGAAAAGATTAATCAATTTAAAAGGGTTAAGGTAAAAGCTATCCTAAGCCTCAGCAAAAAACATGTTTGAACCTACAGAGAAATAATGTCAGGTCAGTGTGGACTTAATTATCATTTTAAGAAGATTGGTCTGTTAGACGAAGACTTACGGACTCTGCAGAGTTTGTTTGTATTACGAGTATGAAAGTACTTGTGCCGCCCCGATAGGAAGCAAAATAAAGTATCGGAATTTTAGATTCCGCTGACGTCGACGAGTAAATTATTTTATAGTCCACAATAGAAACTTCTACATTTTTAAAAATAATTTTAACAGATTTTGTCATAATTTCAATATTTCCATGGATTTTCTTCAGCACAAGCTTTATTTCTGTGACATCTTTATTTACGAACAAAGTAATTAGTTTTGCACTTCAGTAAGTTTTAATTTTTTTCTTATCGATTTACTGAATTTTCGATTGACAGAAAAAATGTTTGTATATAAGTAGTCGGATTTTTCTCCCTAGGTATTTTATTAAACCACATTGATTATTTTAAATTCAAAATATGTTTAAATATATGACATTACCGCCTAAAGGAATTAGTTAAATGCAAAAAAATCATATCTCCAAAACGTAAGCTTTTGAAAACATTTTTATTGTAATTCTTGTAGCCTTTTGTTGGAAAAAACGGGAACACACAATTTAAATGTACAACGTACAATATATTTCGAACGAATAATAAAATTATTTTTTCACAAAAACATTTATAACAAAAACATCTTGAATAAAATTAGAAAACAAATAATACAGTGTTTTCAGTAAAGTAGAAATTCAACATCCACCCTTAATGAAAACACCTTAACAAATTCCTATTTTTAGATATAAATACTTATGCTTTTGCTTTTGCAATATTTTTACAAAAATATCCGCTGCGTTCTCAGTTGATGGTACATATTTTAGATCGAGTTCGCCTTTCTTAAAAACTTCTCGAACATGATGAATTCGAATGTCGATGTGCTTGCTTCTTGAATGATAAACCGGGTTTCGCAAAAGTTGCTGCGCACTTATGTTATCACCAAACAGAGTTGTTGCATGCTTTACGAACTTTCCGAATCCGAGTTCCACCAACAAGTTTCGCAGGTATAAAATTTCCTTTGAAGCCGCGGATATCGCCATATATTCCGCCTCAGTGCTACTTAAGGCAACAGTAGGTTGCTTTTTTGTCTCATATGAAATTGCGCCGCCAGCCAACATAAATACAAAGCCGGTATACGATTTTCGGTCATCGCAACTACCTGCTCAATCAGCGTCTGCGTATCCTACCAGTGGCTTCCCTGTTGGCCTGTAATTAATTCCAAAATTTACGGTATTACTTAAGTACCTTAAAATATGTTTGGCTCCTGCCAAGTGCTCTGGATGTGGATCCTTGTTAAATTGCGATAATTTGTTAACGGCATGAATAATGTCAGGTCGCGTACATATTCCAATGTACAATTAAGATCCAATGAGCGATTGATATTTGCTTGCGTCAATCTTTTCGCAATTTTTACACTCCTTGCATTTTTTAAATTGCATGCTAGGATCTAATGGAGTGCTGCAACTCCTACATTCCGTCATTTTATTTGCTTCCAGCAACTCTTGTATCAGCTTCTTTTGTGATATTTTTAAAGGGCCTGTTGGTTCTTTCCTCTCAACTTCCATCCCCAGGAAATAATCGACAGGACCTTTGTCTACAATATCCAATTTGGAACCAAGTTCTTCCTTGATGCGATTCATTGTTTCCATCTTCGAGCAGGCCAACAAAATGTCATCGACGTAGACGATAATGATGATATATTTATCAGGCGTATTCATTGTATACGCACATTGGTCGACATTGCTTCGGGCAAATCCTATTTGTTTAACAATTTCGTCGAATTTTTCATTCCACTTACGTCCGGATTGTTTCAATCCATAAATCGCCTTTTGCAGCTTGCAAACACGTTCTGGATGACATCGATCTACGAATCCCTCAGGCTGTTCCATGTAGATATCGGTATCAATCTCTCCATTTAAATACGCTGTTGTTACATCCAGTTGATGGACCAGCAACTTCAATTCCACCGCCAACGCCAACATAATTCGCACCGTCGAATAGCGAGTTACTGGCGAAAATGTTTCGGTGTAGTTCACGCCATATTTTTGGCTACACCCGTTTGCTACTAAACGCGATTTGTACCGCTCTATCTTCCCTTCTTTGTTCTTTTTTACCGTGAAAATCCATTTGCATTTCACAACAGGAACGTTTGGCGGCTTCTCCACCAATATCCAGGTATTGTTAGTCACAAGAGAATTGTACTCCTTACTCATGGACTCCATCCATTCTTCTTTATCACTTCTTCCTTCTATTTCAGTGATTGTTGCAGGCTTAGTAACATCCATGAAACAATTAAACACTCGCCTACCAGATCTCAGTGTCTTAAAGTCCGGCACATCGTTTAGTGTTGGACAATTTTCAGTGTCACCATCACTTTCTCCTTGGACTACACCAGTTGAAAAATCTTCAAAACCATCGTGACTTTCTTCTTGGATAATACCAGTTGATGTAACGACTGCTCTCTCAGCTAGCCCACTAGTGTTCTTCACTACATCTGCAGCATCAAAATCTTGACTCTCTTTGTAGTCTCCTTGTTGATTTTTCTGCACAAATATGTCGTATCCGTTCTGAGATGGATGCTTCACGTCATCCTCCAGAAATGCAACATCACGACTTTTGTATAGCTTCTTTGTCTTCTTATTATATAATCGATATGCCTTCGATTCTGCACAATATCCTGTTAGCACGCATTCTATATCACGTGCCTGGAACTTCGACTTACCAGGTCGCTTGTCTAAAACAATGGCTTTACACCCAAATACACGCAAATGGGCAACCGTTGGCTTAATCCCGCTCCATTTTTCGATTGGCGTTTTGTCGTCCAATGACTTCGTTGGACATCGATTTCTCAAATATACGGCAGTACCCACAGCTTCTGCCCAAAGCGCCTCATCTAATCCTGATCCGATTAGCATACATCGCGCCATTTCTACGATTGTACGATTTGCTCGTTCAGCAACGCCGTTTTGTGTAGGCGTGTACTCCACTGATAATTGCCGTCTTACCCCCAGTTTGTCTAAGTTCATTGAAAATTCAGTACTTAAGTACTCTCGGCCATTATCGCTTCTTAGCATTTTAATCTGCTTTGACGTTTGTCTCTCAGCCATAGCAACGAAACTCTGATATGCGTTAAACACTTCCCCTTTATTCTTGAGGAAATAAATAAAAATCTTCCGCGAAAAATCGTCGATAAAAGTGACGAAATATCGAGCGCCTCCACAAGATGTAACTCGCATCGGCCCACACACGTCCGAATGCACCAGTTCGAGAACTTCTTTGCTTCGATAACTAGCTGCCTTTGGAAAAGGTTGTACACAAATCTTTGCCTTGAAGCATGTGTCACAAGAGAATGCTTCGGGAACACGATTGAATTTTATTCCACGTGCCATCCCCTTTTTAGCCATCTCCATCATACTGTTGGCATTTAAGTGCCCGAAGCGTTGATGCCAAAGTAAAAATGATTCGTCCTTGACAGCTAATGAACACAAATTCTCCGTGTCTTTACTGCAACATACGAAGAGTTGATTATTCTTTTCACCACATATTAAAATTTTTCCATTTTCGTCCATAACTTTGACTGCATTATTCTTGAAAATTATATCTTGCTTTAAATCGATAAATTTGCTGATTGAAATAAAATTAAATTTCAGCTGAGGTACGTTAAGAACTTCTTTCAGCATTACGTCATCTCCTGTCGTGGTGCTCAAATGAACATTTCCGATACCGCTGGCATAAATTGTGAAATCTCCTGCAAGCTCGATTCTCTCCTTGTACTTTCTCAGAGTAACAAACATTTTTTCGTCACAGCACATGTGACACGTTGATCCGCTGTCGAACACCCATGTATTTCGCCGCAAGCATTTCGTCTGCAAGCCGTGCAACATCGCGTTGGCACCCGTGCGTCCCTTCGTGCAGTCGCGAGCAAAATGTCCAATTTGCCCACATCTGAAGCACTTCACATCCCTCTGTCGTTTTATATCGCCTTGTTTGTCCTTCTTATAACTCACATTATTTCCACGCCTGTTTTGTGATTTTGACAGGAATGCTTGTTGATGATCAATACGCACTTCCAATTTGTTGCTACGCCGTTCAAACTCCTCCAATAGCTTGTTTTTCAATGCATCCGCTGTTGGTAAAGCATCGCGGGACTCCATTGCGACGACGAAGCTCTCAAAGTCCTCTGGCAAACTATTTAACAGAATGATAGCAAGCAATTCGTCCGGAATGTTGATATCGACTTCCGCAAGCTTCTCTACAATATCATCGAACTGGGATTGATGCTCTGACATTGTTTGACCAGCTGCCATTTTAATCGCCAAAAGTCTTCTGAATAATAGAACTTTTCTCGCAGGTCCCTTAGGTTGAAACTTCTTTTCAAGCAGCACCCAGGCGTCCTTTGATGTTTCACAGTTCTTTACCAAATTGAGCTGCGATCTTTTCATGCTCAGCAGAATGGTAGATAACGCCTTTTGATCTTTGTTGCTCCACTCCGCACAATCATCTTCATCAGTCGGCTTCCGTAAAGCACCGCTTACATAGCCCCATAAATCCGCATGTATTAGGACGCTGCGTATATGTATTTTCCATCCATCGTAGTTGGATTCTTCTAATTTCTCAATATTGTATAACGACGACATCTCCAGGATTATTTGAATGGTCCTGGGCCCATAACCTTTGTTGGAAAAAACGGGAACACACAATTTAAATGTACAACGTACAATATATTTCGAACGAATAATAAAATTATTTTTTCACAAAAACATTTATAACAAAAACATCTTGAATAAAATTAGAAAACAAATAATACAGTGTTTTCAGTAAAGTAGAAATTCAACACCTTTATTCGTACAAGCAGTTGATATGACGAAATCACTACTTTTCTGAAGATTTACTCGATGATGAACTTTTGTTAAAACTATTTACTTTTGTTTGTGGGGTTCTTTGCTCGAATATTAACAAGACATCCTATGCAGAAAATATATTTCAATCAATACTCTGTCTGATCAATGGCTAAACAATCAAATCGGGACGGAATATTTTTTTTTTTTTTCAATTTTGTTTAAAGTTGAATATTCTTAATTTTCAAACTCATTCAGAACATAAAAAATTCTATAGGAATCAGCTTGACCCTGCTTGATTATTATTGCACTCTTAAATATTTTATTTATTTTTACCAAAGCAACAAACAACATGAGTTCACTAATTTCACTTTTAAAAAAACACATTTTATGTTGAATTTTTTAATATTTTGTTATTTTACCAAAAACATTTTAAATAATTTTTCGTGCTTTTGCACTACAAACACATGACGCATATGCATTATTTGGTTACGCAGCACTGTTGTTGTAAACTTTGAGCGAAGGCAGTTTTGTGGAAAAAATGGCGCACACCCGCAGGCACGCACGATCGTATATTTTTTTTGTTTTTTTTACGCGCGAAGTCGACACAGAAGAAAAAGAAAAACGGCAAAAAAACCAAAAAAGAATATTTTTAGGAATTTTGTTTTTTAATTTTTCCGAAATGCAGATGAATCTTTTAATGCATAAACTGAAGGGTTGCAATGACCGCGATGCCAAAGAAAATTGCGGGCGTTGTTCCTAAAAACAACAACTCAAAATACAATATTTAAAAAAAGATATATTTCAACAGACGGCAACGACACGGCAACGGACTATTGATGTGAAATAACGACCGCGGACCGTTTTGACGCGCTACCACTCCGACATCAAAATAAACACTGAGCACAACATGGATCTACACAGCATCTTCAGCACTCGAGCAAGAGTAACAAAAGATTTTCAGCAGCATTGGGAAGATGAAAAAAAAAAAAAAAATTGTGAAAAACATTGGCCAACAGAACAGCCAACTTGGCCAATTTAACTAAAAAAAAAAACTTTGTTTGTGTAGTAGCAGAGAAAAATGTATTTTAGTATCAAATGAAATGAAAATACAAGAGCAGCAACGAACATTTTCGTGCTCAACTCTCTCGCACACATGTGAAAATACTTCGAAGCTCAAAGAGCGCAATTGTAACACGGCTGATTCTTGTACTACTAGAACTACTTATGCTCCTAAATGATCAAATTGTTATAGCTAAATATTCGTATTTGTACACTACAGCTTATAAAAACTTGGCAGCACTTTTCAATTTGTTTATTTAAAGAGTTCGCGTCTTTTTATTTGCGTTATAAACGCGCACTTCCGTTTTGTTTTGAGTTTATAGCGGAAATGTTTATTTTATCGCGTAGACAACACTTCCATGTTTTTTTTTTGCATCTCTGTCGCTTAACCAATACAACTATGGATACAACTACAATGTACTGTTATTTCTCTGCTCATTATTATTACTAGCGCATTCTTTTTCGGCTGCTGCTTAACATTTTCTCGGTGATTTTGCCTTTTCTTGTGTCCACTGCTTTTGTTTTTGTTTCATTTTTTTTTTTTTGCTTCGTATCATTAAAATTTTAAGTTGTGTTGGTTCACTGGTTGGTTGGTCGGCTCGGCCTATGCTACTTTACAATAGTAGTTGTATCCGTTGTTATTGCTATTGTCATTTGTTTGTGGTAGTAGAAACAATGTGTTGCATAGTTTAATGGACTGCTGTCTGTTGTGACAGTGGTGAGATTTTAAAAAAATATGGCTAAAATTAAGTTACGTGTCTTACGGATTTTCTCGATCAGGCCGAAATTTTTTTGGTCGGTCTTTGAAATTTCCTATACATGTGTTGAGTCGCCACACTAAATCTTACGATCCCCACATCTCAGGTGTATCATGTCTTCTGAAGACTTATGGAAGATATTAAGGGGAATATTTTTGTAGAAAACTTTAACCCTCTCAATCCCCTACAAATGGGTAATTTTTGACCATTTCTCAGAAAGGTACAAAAATTACCCCTTAAACGGGGGAATAATGGATCAATATGTGGCACAGAAATTTTTTCTACAATACAAAATTTCACTAATAGTTGCCCAACACCAAAAAGTCAAAATTTCTACAAGATATACCTCAGATGTAAGGATCGCGAAATTTAGTGAGATGATTCAACACATGAATAAAAAACTTCAAAGACCGATTAAAAAAAATTCGACCAGATCCAGAAAATCCGGAAGACACGTATAACTTAATTTTAGCCATATTTTCAGAATATATTCGTTTTTTTCAGTTGTGCAAATCATTTTGGACGGTGTTACATACCGTATGCAATGGCTTTCTCGAAGTTTCGTTAAATAAACCATTTTCTCGAACAAATCTGTTCATTCTTCGTATGTTCGTAATGACCTTTCACCATAATTCAGCTATTATGAAACCGATTGAGGCTAGTTGTCACCCCCACGAAAAATTATTTTCTAGTCATAGCCTTCGTTAGAACAACAGTTCCAGTTGAATATACTATAAAGCTGGTATTGAGGATCTTTATCCGATAATATACATCATCTATGATAACAGCGTTGCTCCCGTCGTTATTAATAGAAAATGGGCCAATAATCTTTTAAAGTAATACTCCAAATCAAACTGATGTAGTTTTAAGTGAGTCCCTGCGTTGCTTGAAGAGGTAATGCCACTTGAATACCATAATTTTACCCGGACAAGTCTCCTTAAATGAATGAAATCCTACCTAATTTATGACTACTTCTCAAAGAGGTACAAAAATTACGCCTTAAACGGGGGAATAATGGATCAGTATGTACCACAGAAATATTTGCTATAAAATTTTATTAAAAGTTGCCGAACACTCAAAAGTCGAAAATTCACCGGGAAGGCCAAAAAATCGTCAATATCAATAAAGATCTCACACATTTCATGCTAATTAAATTTTTTTACGTATAATTCTTAAGTTTTAAGCACTTCTTGACTTCGAGTTATATTTTAACCCATTATAACACCTTTTTTAAAGGGTCAAATAGACCCACAAAACGGGATATAATGGGTTAATGTGTTTTAAAAGCTGTTCCATATGTGATTTTTTTATAACCTTGGGAAAACAACTTTTATTCAAAACGTAGTTTTAAACTTTTACAGTGGGTTGAAATTTCGAAAATACGTTTCTTAGCAAAAATAAAAAAATATTTAAAAAATTTATTTCTAAGGTTAAGTATAAGATATTATTTTGTTTCTATACCTTGACTTCAGGTGAAAAATTTAAAATATTACACGCTTCATTCCGAGTATTTGTGAGATCTTAAAATAAAAACCGCATCAAGCTGAGGTTTTTCATTAGTTACGATCTCAGAAATACTTGGAGTGATCGTACGTCATCTTCAATTTTTCACCTTGAGTCAAGGTATAGAAAAAAATTATATTTGATAGACACATGTTTTTTTTTAGCTAAAATAGGCAAAAAAAACGAACCTTCGTCCATGTTTTGGAGGGAGTGGTCATGTCGGACGTTATATCTACTATTCTCCGTTAGCTCAAAGTTCATCAGGAAATAAAACAATAACTGTAAAGTAGATCCAAAAATATTATCGAATTCCCCTTTAACCCTCTCCTATGTAGCATTATCCGGAAAATAGGAAAACTTGTTTTGAACTTGGTGAACTTGATTTGTTGAGCCAGATGAACAAACGGGAACAGTTGATTAAAAATTTGGACACAGAAGTTTCGAGCTTATTTTAAGCAAAAAGTGATTTCCGAAGAAAAATTCTTGCCTTATACATATAACCATTTTGACTTTATAATTCTAGTAAAAATATTTATGTTTGGACAGACATTTGGTTGATATATGTACATATTTTATACCTCATCATCATATAGGTCAGTAGTGCAGAGGATATGTTTCTATCTATCACATGGACGGACCGCGGTTTGAATCCTAGTGCGGTCAGTTTTTTTTTTTTTTTTTTTTTTGTTTGAACTTTCCAGGTTGTTTCATAATTTCGTTGAACATTTTGCCATCATTACACCACTGTCATCATCAACAACATAAGCGACAATTCAGATATGCAACATACGTGAATTACATATTTATGACTCCTTTTTTTTCTGTCATACGCATATTTCTTACAAATTCGCAGTGAATATCAATAGATAACAACAACAACAACAACAATTACAAGAACAATAAGAGCAACGCAGCGAGAAAAACTACAATGTCTGTCCTTTAAATCATGCGTCTCTAGGTTCGACTATTGTTAGCATATTAAACCCAACAACAACAACAATAATAGTAAAAGAACAACATCAATAGCAACAACAAACAATAACAATAATTATTGCAGCAGCAAGTGTTGCTGTATAAAGCAATTTGTTCTTTGTTGCTGCTGCTGCTGCTTCTACTCCTCTTGTCATTGCTGTCAGTGGCAGGCAACACGACAGTTAGTGTTGTTATTTTTGTTGTAAATTTATTGTTGTTGTAAACTGATTGAGTTGCTGCTGTCTGGCTGGACGCAAAAATGAATATATTGTTGTTGTAAAAATGATGCCCTTCAATGATGATCATCATCATCACTGTGATAGTGTTGAAAATATTGAAAGCTGCTGTATGTAAGAGGCACGCGACAAGTCGTCACGCAACCACAGTAACATAAAATAAACAAACCCAACAACAAATCTGTCACATGTGTTTCTTGTCGTCTGTTCGTGGTAGTAATAACACATGTTTTTGTAAAGAAAAAAAGAAAAAACGCCCTAGACAAGACACACAAGGCAATAAGGAAACAGGATTCTAGTACAAGAATCAAAATTCAAAGTATCATACAAATATGTGATGAGTTTCGAATAAAATCCATTTTGAATTTTATTACTGCGAAATACTATTGCTCTTTGAAATGTAGCAAAAGTACAACATATGAGTGATTCGCCGAAAAATTTACAATTTAATGTCGCGGGGCTCAAAACCGTTTTTTTATTCGATATTTTAACTATTTAATACAGAGACTTACTTAACAAGAAATTCTATACAAATAGCTTAAAATAAAAAAATAGTTTTAGGATTCTGACGGCTGACATTCTCACGTCAAATTTATTTCGTGAGAATGCTTCCCTCACTGGATAATGTTGCTTGTTGGTTAATTCATTAGACTTCTTGCACTAATTTTCCTATTCATTATATTCATTTATAAGAAATTTAGTTTTAAAACTCTTAAATAAACTTTTTAAAATTCCAACATAAAGTTTAAGGGTTGCCACCTTGTAATTTTCGATATTTTTGCTTAACTCTTTCTTTTTTTTGACTTAATTGAAATTTTTAGTTTGAAAAACGCTCATACAAACTTTATCAAAATTTAGCAAAAACTTTCAGGGTTGCCACCTAGTTTTGTCTTGTAATAAAATACAGTTTTTGTTAATTTTTTATACTTAAAATAAAAGAAAAAAATATGGCAAAGGAAAATTAAGCAAAATCTGCAAAACAAAACCAGGTGACAACCCTGAAAGCTTATGTACATTTTCGTAAAGGTTTTGAACCGCATTAATTTCAATTTAATCAAAAAAAGTAGGACTTAAACAAAATTTTGGAAAATAGCAAGCTGGCAACACTAAAAATATATGTAAGATTTTTAAAAAGTTTATCAAATCGATTTAAGACTAAAATCTAATTTAAGGCCCTTATATTCTTTATCTTCAATTAATAAAAACTAGAATCGTCCAGTGGTCAAAATTCGACCAGAAATATATTAAATAATATTGTTACTTTTTAGACACTTTTAGTACTTTTTTTGTTTGCTATTTGGTACAAAATAGAAAAGCTCATTTATCATCTCTGGTATAATTCAAGCGAAATATAAGCAAAACATGAAATCAGTGCTAATATTTTTTGCCATTCTCTTTGTGATTTATCCTTTTATCAGCCCTGTTTTCTCGTGTATTTTGTTGTTGTTAATATTGAATAATTTGTATTTAATTTTACTTGGCTTTAAGTCAAAATATTAACATAATTTTAACTTCTTGAAGTAAAAAAAATCATCCCCAAACCGACTCAAAAGTTAGAAGGCCTCTTAAAAACATTATCTCCATTATTTTTTTTCATCCCGAGAAAAAGCAATGGAGCTCTTTTGATTCTACTAAAGGACTATTTTAGCTAAAAAAAAACATGTTATTTGGTCATAACTTTTTTTCATTACAAAACACACCTCTCCCCACGTGTTTTAAATAAAAAGTGCTTGCACCCAAAATGTTTTTTTGGTGAAATATGCGGAATGCCTCTAGGATCAAACATATATAGCTCTTTTTTCAAAGTGAACGGCAATTTTTCAAACCAGGGCCAAAAAACCCATTTTTTAACACTGTGCTCTATACTAAAACCAAAAAAAAAAGTTTACTAAAACGAATACATAAAAAGAGTATGCAGAAGTAACCTGCTTGTCCGTAGATTAAAAAACAGTAAACTGAAAAACCCTACAAAATATCGTTTGCGAGATATAGCGTTTTTACTTAATTTTTTGTGTTTCTATTAAAAAATTTAATTTTTGCGTACAAAAAAAATAATAATTAATATATAGAAACCAAAATAGCCACTTCGAATGTATTTTTTGATGCTAAATTTGAATCTGGTCTTAAAATTGCTCTATCACTTCTGGATTTTGAGATATCCTAACCTGAAATTTTGTCATTTACGATTTTTTCACCACTTTTGAAGTTATATAACAGGAGCAGGTAATTGTTTATCATAAAACTCGATAAAATTTTTAAAAGTTCTATTTTTTTCTTCAAAACTCACTTTGATTTATATCGATATCTTTATTTTCCTCCGAAATATCCTAGTCTAAAAAAAGTTCCAAAAATGCACAAAATACGAAACTACCAACATTGGTTGATTTATACAAAAAGTTGCTAAAAATGATTATGATAAATTACAAGTGACAATGATTAATATTTACCAAAATGTTCTCCATTCTTAAACATCATAATCCTTTTTAAGAACTTTCCATCTAAATCAACTAGTGTTGGCAATGGCGTATTTCGTGCATTTTTTGAACTTTTTTTAGGTAAGGATATTTCGGAGGAAAATAAAGATATTGGTATAAATTAAAATGAGTTTTAAAGAAAAATAATGAAGCTTTTAAAAACCTTATCAAGTTTTAAGACAAACAATTACCTGGTCTAATTATATAACCTCAAAAGTTGTGAAAAAATCGTACATGTCAAAACTTCAGGTTAGAATATCTCAAAATCCAGAAGTTATAGAGCAATTTTAAGATCAGATTCGGATTTAGCATCAAAAAATACATTCAAATTGACCATTTTGGTTTCTATATATTGATCATTATTTTTTTTTTTGTACGCAAAAATTAAATTTTTTAATAGAAACACAAAAAATTAAGTAAAAACGCTATATCTCATAAACGATATTTTGTAGGGTTTTTCAGCTTACTGTTTTTTTATCTACGGACAAGCAGGTTACTTTCTGCATACTCTTTTTTTGTATTCGTTTTAGTAAACTTTTTTTTTTGGTTTTAGTATAGAGCACAGTGTTAAAAAATGGGTTTTTTGGCCCTGGTTTGAAAAAGTGCCGTTCACTTTGAAAAAAGAGCTATATATGTTTGACCCTAGAGGCATTCCGCATATTTCCCCAAAAAAACATTTTGGGTGCAAGCACTTTTTATTTAAAACACGTGGGGAGAGGTGTGAAAATGGAGGATGCTTAAGAAATAAAGACTATGTTCTTTTTATAAGGATATAAATAATATTCGCGTCCCAAAATCTATCTTTTTACGTTTTTCAATTAAGCGGTCGAAAAAACGATTTTTTACTAAAAAGCGAGGCATCTAACGAAAAAAGTGCATATGGCAAAAAAATTTTGGAATCGTCCAAAAAATACGAGAAAATTTTTTCAGAATTTTTTAAGATATTTTATAGTTTTTTATAACTCATTAGTCAAATTCTTAAAAATACGGTAATGACAATATAAAGACCAAATATCATAAAATATTCTCTATTTATTATTTACTTGGCACCGTTCAGTAAATTATTTACGAAATCAACAATTAACGCGAATTCAATCTAAATCTTGGCATCAATTTGTACTTGATTCTAATGATGACTTTGAACTTGACAAAGAACATATCCTGTCTAGCCTGCTCAACATGATGTATGCACTATAAGTTGAAGACCACTACATGACATATATGTATGTTTGTTTGATGAGCCCAAGAACAATTACAATTACACTATAAATATATACAAATGTATTCTCAGCATAAAAACCATATGTGGCAAAAGTTCTTATTGTCCTAATATCTTATGAATAAAGTAGACATTACTTCATTTCTGCTTCATTATTTCAACACTTTCACCAAAGATAGACGGCTTGCAAAACATCTTGCATACAAATAATGATGCATTTGGATTTTTGCCATGCGGCCCAAAAGCACACTCTCCCTCCAAATTGGTAGAGAACAAATTGCAAACATCTTTAGCTGAAATCTAGGAACACAAGATGAAACTTTGAACAATAGAAATACGAAATGTTTCTTTTTTATCACTCTTGTAATGAATTGTTGCATTTCCGGTACAGACAACTAAATGTTGCATGCTGCTGCTATGTTGAAGCTGTGTTAAAAGTGTTGCTGCTGTTGCTAAAACTGCTCATTTTACCCCAACTCGATTTCTTTTCAAATTCTTGTAAATTTATTATGCTTTCTTGTATGCCCAATATTTTCTGCTGCATTTCCAACTGTTTATTTGTCGAATTATTTCAATTTAGATCATCTTTTTATAGCCAAGATAACAAAAAGTGAGAAAAAACCCATGTAAATAAATGCATGTAAATACAAACAAAGCTGGTATTGTAAAAAAAAAATTGATGTTAAAAAAAAAAAAACGTATTCGAGAAGGGAAAATTATGATATCGCTATGGAGAAAATTTTGTTTTATTTGTTGTGGTTTACATTTTCAGCGCTTTCATTTTAACACCTCTACTGCTGTTCCACCTTAATTGAAATGTCATTCTTCTATATTTAGCTGACATGAATAAGGTAGGCGATACAATTGAGAAAAGAACAACAGTAAAAGTAATAAATATTTAGGTAAATAGACTATTGCATTTAGATTGGCCCAAAACTGCTAAAGCTTTCTTCGTTTCCATTCAATTGATTAAGAGGTCGATATGATGAACATATGAAATCACAAATGAAAAGATCATCGAAAACTTGCAAAGACCAAACATTTTTATTAACATTACTCATTTTTTTTCTGTTAGTTTATTTAAATTCGTTTTTCCCGTTTAACTTTCCATTTCTTATCTCTCACATGTGGTACAATCATTTGGGAGAATAAAATGATGTTACTTGGAAAGTTTTGCGGGATTTTTGCAAATGAGTTATTTTATAGATTTCGTTGTGCTCTTTCAGAACTTCAACTTTGCTACCTCGAGGCGTGTTCGCTCTCGCCGCCATATTGGAAAAATGGCGTCCAAAATCAGTTTCTTACAAATTTCTCTTAAACGGTTACATTTAGAGAAAAAAATTGTGTTGCAATATTGTAGCCTATAAAATTTTCTATAAAAATTACCTTTAAACTATTTTCGTACGACTTATAATTCAGGAGATATCCTAATTCAATATTCGAAAAATAATTAGTAAATTGTGCATGCCGCTTATGAGTAGGCACAGTGATGTGTTCAGCTTATAATAATAATAACTCATGAACGGTGAGTCACACTTTCAAAATAAAAATATTTGTTTATAAGAAATTACTTGCACTACAAGCCGCATATTATTTTTTTTTCATATGACCTATAAATTAGGAGATATTTTTTCAACAAACTTAAAATTTAGAATAAAAAACCGTTTTTTCAAAATAGGTCCAAAACGGTTCGTCGTAGAAAAAAAAATGTTCATGCATTTTGTAGAACGTTCAATTCCCTATAAAGATCCCTTCAGACTGTTTTTTCGTCAGAATTGCCCTTCTTGAGATATCGTGATTTGAAAATCATTCAAAATTTAACATATTACAGCGCATAGTACAATGTTCAATTTTGAATGATTTTCAAGACGCGATATCTCATGAACGGTAAATCGGACGAAAAAACAGTTTGAAGAGACCTCTACAGGAAATTGAACGTTCTACAAAATGCGAGAAATTTTTTTTCTAGAACGAACCATTTTGGAGATTTTTTGAAAAAAACAGTTTTTTTCTTAATTTCAGGTTTGTTAAAAAAATATATCTCCTAAACTTTAGGTCATACGAAAAAAAAAACAACATGTAACTTATATAGAACTTTGTCCCCGACCCTCTTTAGGAGTTTTGATACCTTTTTTCAAAAAAAATTATTGCACTAGCTGATAGGGAGAGGTTGATGAAAACTTTTTGAAACTGTCTGGGGTGTTCCCGACACCATATAAGAGTTTTAGTCTCATAAAAAAAAAAAAAATTGTATTGCTCCAATCGAAAAAAAGGCCGAGAAAAATTTTGGAAATTGTCAGAGGTGTCATCAGAGTTTTGTTCCCATTCAAAAAAAAAAGATTCCTACAACAATCGATAGAGAGAGGTTGGAACCAAAACTCCTAACAACAGTCGGGGACACCCCTGACAGTTTCGAAAATTGATCTTCAACCTTTAACTATCGGCTGGTGCAAAAAACATTTTTTTAAAAATAGGACCGAAACTCCTAAAAGGTGATGGGAACAACCCTAATACTTTCCGAAATTTTTTTTCGACATTTCCCTAACGAATGGAACATGGAAAAGAATATCAAAACTTCACTATCGATTGGTGCTGTAAATTTTCTTAGAAAAATGGATTCAAAACCCCTGAGAGGAGTCGGGGATATTTTGGATAGTTCCAAAATTTTTCTTTAACATTCTCTATCGATTCGTGGAATAATTTTTTTTATACAGATTGACCTAAAGTGGTCAGGGACTAGCCTTATGGTTTTCAAAACTTATTTTCGATCTATTCCCATCTATTTTGTTCTAAACGTTTTGCGAGGCAAATTCTTGTTTTCGGCCTGTTTGTTGATTTTTACAATATGAAATAAAAATTCTTTGATAATTACACAGTGCAACATTTTTCAAGTCATTGACGATGAACTAAAATCCGTTATAAGGCGTCGAAAGTACTCGCCGATATCTCGGTAACGAGCCGAAAATATTGTTTTGATGACTTCTGCAATGTTGTAGCTATTGAATAGAAAAAAAAAATGCCGAAAAAACTTAAATGAAAAAAATTCATCTAGTGCCCTAAAATCGCAAAAATGACCATAAAATCCTTATAGGAGCCAACTTTGCAAAACGCTCTGGCAGAATTACTTGTTTCGGCGAGTACTTTCGACGCTTTGTAACGGATTTTAGTTCATTTTTCATGTGTCGCACTGTGGTATCCTATCTTTACTCAAAATTAAAGAGGATATTTTTCACTTAAATTTTTTAAAAAAACCAAAAATTTCATACAAAAACAATATACTTATGAGCTGTTTATTTTGAAAGTGACTTAAGTCCATTTCGGGGCAAAAGTAATGGCATTCACATTATGGGCCGTAATAATTGGTTTTTCCCCAATGCTATTTTTAAACATAACGCCATCAATTTCATACAATTTGGTAAACTTTCTGTTAAGACAGAATTCAATTTTATTCCCTTATCTGCAAAGCAGGCATTTTAGAATTAGATATAATAGTTTTATTTCATCACCTTTAAAAATTAATGCAGGTGTCCCCCAAGGAACCGTGGTGGGTCCTTTTCTGTACTTACTGTATATCTCTGATTTACCTATTATCGCTGGCACAACCATATCTACTTTCGCAGATGATACTGCAGTTTTAAGTTGTAGTCGTTGTCCTCTAGAAGCGACACGAAAACTTCAACTTCATTTAAACTCTATCGAAAAGTGGTTGCTACTATTGGGGCATAAAAGTAAATAAAAGTACTTTTACCCTTAGGCGAGGTAATTGTCCTGCTATCACATTAAATAACACTTCAATCCCTCAATCTGAAAACGTCACATATCTTGGTATTCATTTAGACAGATGGCTAACGAGGCGAAAGCATATTGAAGACAAAAAAACGTCTGCATTGGCTCATAAATAATCGGTCCCGTCTGAGACTTGAATATAAAATCCTTTATATAAATCAATCATTAGGCCAATTTGGTTATATGCTATACAGTTCTGGGGTAACGCCAGCTCCTCGAACATTGAACTATTATAACGGACGCAGTCCAAAATTTTAAGAACCATTACAGATGCTCTATGGTATATACGGAACGAACACATACATCGGGACCTATGCATCCCCTTGGTTAAAGAAGAAATCAACAAATACAAGCAAAATTATGCTGAAAGATTGATGTATCATCCCAATCCATTGGCACGGAGTTTAAAGAATTTAGAAAATTTCTCCAGACTAAAAAGGAAGGATCGCCCTGCTATAAATATTGTTAGCAATGTGTCATGTTAAGGTGGCTGGGTTCTAAAATTGTATATGCAGCCGGTATCTGGCGCACACTCTTCCTATGCAGCCGGCAACTGGAACATTCTATTCGGTGGGACTTGAAACTGGTATATTCAGCCACTGGAGCATACTCTCTATCTTGTGGTTGTTCCTGCTACATATGCTGCCGGAACTACTGGCGCAAATTTGTATGCTTTCTGAACTCATAGAATGTACAAGTCCCTATAAGCTCTGGAGACAAATTTAATATGAAATTATATATTCAACATAATAATGTATAATAATGTTATTTAGAATTAAGACTTTTAAACTTATTGTTAGTCTCCTAAGAAGAGAAGATTCAATAAATAAATGAAGTATTAAAAAAAATAAAAATTCGTTCTGAAAAAAATGCCAGCTAATTCATATTACGACATTACTTTTGCCACTTAGACTTAGGCCACTTTCAAAATAAACGGCTCAGATGCACCTATCTTCCAAAGATGTCTTAAGTTAATGGTATTTGGTCAGAAAAAGAAATTCTATCTTAAAAAGAACTCTTAATAGAATAATATTTATAAAATCATTTTGTTTGCTCTCCTGAAAAGTAGCCAAAATTAAATAGTATAGTTAACAATTGACACGACGATATATTTGATTATGTTGAATTTGTTGATTAACACGATTTTTTTAATTTAATGTCTTAATTTTCGCATTTTTTAGGTAACATTCGGTGCTGTGAAACTTTTCTTGATATTTTCCTATATCACATATAGGATCTGTGATAATTTCCGACTTTTCATCTAAACTGATTTTGAGTTTGTTTTAAGATAAATCTCTACTTTTACTTAGAAGTTTTTATTATTAATAAAATTTCCCATAGAAAACATAATTTTTGTGAGTTTTTTCTGCAACATTTCAGAAACAATTAAATGAATTCACCGTGGAGTGACATTTGATTGTGCATTTGAAACTTGTAACAATAAATCATTTTTTATGTTGCAAAGAACTATGTTAATAGTCTTAATATAAAAATATCAAAAGAGTCTTTGAAAATTTAAGTATTAAAAACAAATAACATAAAATAAAAATAAATTTTTCCGCTCCAAGAAATACATCACAGATCACACTTTACGACTTCAAGCAATTCATCTTCATTGGTTTGCACTAACGCACAGTTGTAGACTCACTACACGCAGATCTCACCTTTGAAAGATCGCCCAAAGTTGCACCTACACACGCAGATTTTTAGGAAATAAACAGAAAAAAAAAAATAAAATGTTGCACAGTCTTGCAGCAGAAAACGGAGTATAAAACCTCATTACTGCATTTAGCATAGAGAACTAAATCTATTTTTAAACAAATTTTCGGGCTGGAATACATTTCCTTATTACAGCAAAACGTCTGACTGCAGAGTTCTACTTAATGTTGTTGTTGTTGTTTTTTATAAGGTTGCTGCTCTTTTATTTGTTGCTGCCATGTCTAAATGTTGTTGTATTTGCTATTGGCTATTGGCTGCTGCCACTGCATTTATGCTAAACGTCAGATTTTAAAATGTTTTTAGATTTTTTCCTCCAGTTTTTGGTTTTTTTGTTTTTGTATTTCTTTTTTTACATATATTTTGAAATCTTCCCATCATCATCCCACCACACCCCTCTTAGCTATTTCTAATTTGTTTCAAATTGGCAACACGGTTTAGCATCTGATGAATATGTCAGTTAACTGTAAGTTATCTATGCCGCTGCTGTCTGTCACTGTGGCTGGTGTAGCATTTTTAACAATTTTATGGCCGATTATTTTATGGCTGAGTTGAACTCTTGCATACGTGCGCATTTCTTCGTTTCGTCGTATTTGTAAAACAGACTCTTTCCTCCTTGGGATTTCATGCGTTTCGACAAACATCCATAGGGTGGGTGTATGGCAGGGGGGTCGATCATTGATGTAAGAAGATATCGAAAGCAAAATTATTATTTATTGATAAATGTATTGTGTTTGTATGGATGTTCCTTGTCTATTTTGGAATGTCTTTTCCATTTCATTCTGATATTTGTGGCTTTGTTTATGCATTATGTGAAGTAAACTGACAGTTCTTTCAGTTTTTAGTTTTGTCTTTATTTCAGATGATTTTTTAAATTTCTGGGAATTCCAAAGTTCTTAGAATAAGTTTTTATTTCTATATCACTAATTTTATAATTTTGTTTACAAAATAGTACACGTAAGTTGAGGAATGTCTGTCTGTCTGTTTATGACTCTTTCTTTGCGTTATCGAACAAGACTCGACTTGACATCTCCGATTTTTATGAAAATTGGTGAAAAGTTAGTATTTGACACATATATTACTGTGGTAAAATGATTTTCTGAAATTCCGAAAATTTCCAAGATGGCGGTCATAGGAAGTTTAACCCAACCTTTGGATACTCCCATATTTGAAAATTTATAGCTCCTCGGCTTTCTTACCGATTTAATGAAATTTTCAGGGATTCTGTAAAAAATATGAGCTTTTGAAAAAAATAATTACACTGAAAAAAAAATTTAGTTTTGGTCGAAAAAAATCTTTTTTTCTTTTTCAAAGCCATTTTGGGGCTTGGAGCACCCTTTTTATTTTTTTTTAATATTTTTATTTAAGAGTAAATTTTATTACAATTATTTTCCAGCCCTCAAAATTGTGGTACGTTTTACAGTTATCAAGTTATGAATTTTTGAAGTTGAATACTTAATGTTGTGTTTATCATGAGTCGTTGGTGCGCGTGCGCTACCATACAGGGCTGCCACCTTCCGGATGGTATTTTTTTTTTTTCAGTGAACCTTAGTGAAATTATTCATAGAATTTTTTTGTGGAATATTTTAACCCATTATAACAAAGGTATTGGATAAAGGGGTCAAAAACCCATAAAAACGGGATATAATGGGTTAAGATGTTCTAGAAAATTGTTTCTTTCTTGATTTCATGTTAACCTTTTGGAACATACTTTTCTACAGAAAACGTGAAAATTTCATTAAAAGCCGAGGAGCTATAAATTTTCAAATATGGTAGTATCCAAAGGTTGGATCGAACTTCCTATGGACGCCATCATGAAAATTTTCGGAATTTTGTGTCATATACTAACTTTTCACCAATTTTCATAGAAATCGGAGATGTCAAGTCGAATCTTGGTCGATAACGCAAAGAAAGACTCTCATTGCAAGTTTCTATTGTATAGGCGGTTCTATGAAAATTTTCGGGAATCATCGAGAAAATTCCAATTATGTACGGGACATGACTAGTTAAAGGAGTTTTCTAAGAAATTGAAGTAAATTTTAATTCAGCTTTTATTAAATTTTTTACGCCTTTTTTTTTAGTTTGAACTTAGGCATTTCTTATCTGTTATGACACCTTAATGAAATTTATCGTAGAATTATTTTATGAATTCCCAAATTTTTGGGAAAAGGGATCAAAAAGACAACAAGATCTCTCCAAAATGAAGTTTTAGATTTCTAAAGAATGGTGAATATCGAAAATATAACATTTTAATCTTCGTTCATTTTATAAAATAAAACAAAAAAAAAAAAATAAAAAAAAAATAAATAACCGCAGGAGGATACGAACCTACGACCGCCCGTCTGATACAATTACAAACTCGTTAGACCCCTACATCATTAACCAATATGGTGAAGGGGTATAAAATTTGTATATTAAGCAAATGTTGTTCAAACAGAATTTGATGTTAGATTTATACAATTTTGGTATGAAATTTATACAATTTAAACGGTTTTGGCTTATTCAAAAAATTGGAATACATATGTAAGTTTATAAAAACAAATAATACAAATAAGTTTATACTTTATCTTTAAACTTTTTGCTGTGTACATATTTGTGGACTTTTGACAAAACAACATAACTCGAAATTGGCAACATTTCAGGAGAGCCTATAAACTGATTAACTACTTTTCAATAATGTGGCACAATTTCGTTGATGCAGCGTTGAATCTCCTTTTTCTATGTCAAATTATTTTTTTCTTTTGGTTCATAATACTTCGCCTGACGAATAGCGCTAAGTTAAAATCTTGCGCGAACTATGGGACACCCTTATATCTCTGGAACAAGAAATCCTAGAGACATGACGATTATACCAATAGAAGCGTATCTAAATTTTATAGTTACGACTAAAATTCTGGAGAATTGTCTTATCTCTTCTTATGTTGTTTTATCAAAAGTCCACAGATATTAATTAAAAACTGCCTAATAATTTAATAAAAATTTCAAAGTTGCTTAGAATACAATTTTTTTCTTGTGTTTTTATTTTTTAAACAATTTACATATGTACTAAAAAAAGAGAAACCATTAAAATTAAATAAAAAGTTATTATTTACTGGGTGTAGCATTGTGGAAGGATTGAACCGGGAGAACGTGTCGTATCATAGATGCGCGCATTAGCAATCAGCACCACTGTCATCGTTATAATAAAGTTGTTTTAAATGACCTTCTACGAAATCATTTTTATAGAAAAAATGTGGCTTATAATTGAAACACCTAAGAATATTAACAGTTGAGCACATCGTTGGCTGAGTTCTTTCTTGCCGTAAACTTCAAAACTCGCACTTTCAACTAAGGATGCAGTTTTATGAATGTCATACAAATTATTGAGACAGAATTTTTACACTGCTTTCTTAAAATATTTTATATGATTTCTTATAGAAAGTAAATAAAACATTTATTATAAAAATCGATATGCTGCTATCTAATGTTTCCTGACCTGACTCAGAAAAATACTAAGATCTGTCATTTGCATGCACCTTACAGCTCGTTTTTGTTAATTTTTATTAATATGTTTTCTTTACGTGTAGGGTATTTAATTTTGACCATGCCAAAGATGTTATTAGTTTTATGTTTTCTTGCAACGGCACACTTTTTGCTGGCCAATTGCACTCATATCTTTTAAACTGGCTGACTGTATGTCTGCCTGCCTAAAGCATATGCTTCTTTGACTATACATAGCTGCAAATATTAAGTTTGTACGGCAGATTTCAGTCTTATACAGAAACTGAAGTGGCACCCCAATCGATCGATCTATCGTTCGCGAACATGCGTTCGAACGGAACATATGGTAGCCGCTATTACCGACGCGTCGCCATTGTTGCAAAATAGTGTGTGTGCTGTTTCTTCTGGAATATTGACTTTTTTGCCTTCTTTTCATAAAAAAAAAAAAAAAAAAAATTTAATTGAAATTGCATTAAATTTTAAGTTGCTGAAGTGGCGTCAGTTCTCGCATGTGCAAGTCATGAAAATTTCCATAATTCACGGTAACAATGTGAATTGTTTGTTTTAATTTTTTGTTCATTTTTTTTTTTTTTTTGCTGCTACTCGGACAGTACTTTTAACGTTTTGTTTTATTTAAAAAATTTACGACACATTGAATTTTATGATTATTTTTTTATTTTTGTTTTCTATTTTGTTGCAATTTAATGATTTCGTTGACGGAATTTTTAAAGGCACGACATGACAGCAACAACATATCACACACAACACATGTTTAAAGGCCAATTTGTTAGTGTTAAAAAGCGAAAACACCATTAAATGTAAAAGTTTTTAAGGACTTTTTTGTTGTTCTTGTTGTTGTTGCTATGCTGTGTTAAGTAAACATTTGATTACAGTAATTAATTATGTTTATAGTTTAGCATCAGAAAAAGCAAATAAAATGCTAAGGAATTTCTCACAATATGCTATAGATTTTGAAAGTTTAAGGTGTAGTGTACGGTATAATGTACGCCACCAAAGTTGTGTAATAAAAATGTGAAAATTATTTGAAAAAAATGCGAATCATCATCAAAGGTTTGAAACAACTAACCAAGGGGAAAAGTTTCAAGCGCTTCTTAACCAAGCACTTTAAAGCACTTGTTGCTATAGAAATTTTGAATCACTTTCACAATGATTTTTTGTAAGACATTCAAAGCATTGAGAAGCTTTCAAATATCAAATTCTGTTTAGGAGACATGATTGTTTCAATATTTGAGTAGTATTTTAAAAAAGAGAGGAAAAGAAAGAGAGCAAAATATAAAATAAAATCAAAAATGTAATATGAAAATTTAGCACACACGTTATACAAGTTGCAACGAACCCGGGTTCAATCCCCAGCGAGGTAGATTTTTATATATTTTTTTTTTATTTTTTTTTTTTCTATCTTCCTTTCTCTCTTTATTTAAGTTTGTTTAATTGAATTGAAATTGAAATTGTTGTAGGAAGCCTGATCCTGTGAATTAAGTAGCAGGAAGTATTCGAATATCAAAATCTGTTTGGAGATATACAGTGAGTCACAGATGTATTTTGCATACAAAAAATTTTCAAAAATTTGAATTAATACTCAATTTTTAGCCGTTTCATTCTTAGAAAAGTAATGTTTTTTTTTATAAACTTCAAGTCAATGGAACATTAACTATGATACCACATCATAAAAAAATTAAAATGATGCGTTCTAATCACTTAAAAAGCAAAGAAATTATTTATTCATTTTTTTATAAAGTCACAAAAGTATTTTGCTTTTTAGTAAAATTTTACTTTGAGATTATTTATCAAGTAAAAGAAGCTTTTTTAATAATAACCATAATAGCCATTATTTGAGGAGACATCATCTAAACATCTTTGCGAGGATTCTATCCCTTTACGACATTTCCGGTCGGTGTTTTTTCCCATTTTTCTTGCAGTACTTGTTTGAGCACATTTTTTGGATAAAATATGGTATTTTTTGACCTTTCCTCTAGATAAGACCAAAAAAATTCTTTTGGACTCGAAAAAGAATATCGCGGTGGTGTTTTAATCTCTTTGGTGTTGAACAAAAGTGTCCCAGGATGTGTATTTAGAGTCATTGTCTTTTGAAAATAAAAAGTCATCTTGTGGTAAGCCCATTTTTTAAGTACTGGGTGCAAATTTTTTTTGGAAAATGGGACTGATGTTCATGTCTATCCATATTGCCACCGATAAGTTTAAGTTTCCCCATTCAATAATCCGAGAACAGCCCACGACACACCATCATGTAAATTTATTGCTTTTAAGTTATAAAAGTTAATGGTTTTATTTGCTTTATGCCAGACCATGCGGCGTTCATCGATCCGATGGAAAGCAAATATTATATTATTGGATCCAATAGAAAGCATATGTTTATGAAAGTACCGGACGCATTGAAAGTTATTTTTCTTCTTTATTAACAGGTATTTTTACCGCATTATTAAGTCAAAATCTACGATATAACAAAGACAATCAATGCTACGCAATTGTTTACACAAAGATCAATGTACCATGTTAAGTATGCAACATTTTTGCGATTAATAACAATGCTCAAGCACACATGCACATTTGTGCATAAAGTGCATATACATATGTATGTGGCACTTTTAATTCAGACACAGTATGTATGGTATGATGCATAATGCGACGAAATGATATATGATGGCGTTAATATCCCTAAGGAACATTTTGGCATATGTTGCATGCAATGTGTGCGATGAGAAAATTCCAAAAAAAAACAAAAGTTTGTAGTAAATACTTTGTTAAGAGTTAATGTAATGCAGAGTGTTAAAATTATATAATGTGGTTATTGTTTCGGTCATTGAACGTACATATGTTGCAAAAATGTAAACAAATACTTTGGAACAGCATTTTTGTGGCATGACAATGAACTTGCTGGTGCTGCAGACAAAAAATTTCGTCACCGTTGTTGAATTTTGACCACAATCGCAAAAGGGGGCACTGACCGAAAGAATGGCATAGATATTGATATATGTATATATGTATACGCTTACATTTATATAACACGTTTTGATGAAAAAAAAGATAGAGGCTTCTATTTGCTTTTAAACCCAAAAAATGTAGGTATCCTTTCGTTTTATCAAAAGAATATTAGTTACACTGTTCAACGAATTTCAGACTTTTGATAGGTTCAGCAAATCGAGACTCTACTGTTTATACCCTAATTCAAAGTTTTAATAACCCAAATTGTGCTTCTTTATACAGATTTCACTTGGTGGAAATTAAATGTGAATCGATTAATCGATTAAGTGGTCTTCGAGAAAATGAAATCTAAAAAAATATTTTTGTATGAGGGTCACCCCAAATAAAACTTATGCATCCAAAGTGCCCTTTAATTCAAAGATAACATAGTGTAAATTTCATGTGAATCGATCAAGTGGTCCTTCAGAAAATGCGATTTAAAAGAAATTTTCGTATGTGGGCCACACTTAATAATCACCCTAAATAAAATTTGTATAGCTTTTGAAGTGACCTTTAGTTTAAAAATGATGTGGTGGAAATTTCATGTGAATCAATTAAGCGGTCTTTGAGAAAATGCAATTTGAAGCAAATTTTTGTCTGAGGGCCATCCATAATACGAATCCTTACTAAAATTTTTTTATTTTTAAAATATCTCAGTATTAAGAAGAATACACCAAAAAAAAATAATTCAAATCAGTCGAGCCGTTTTCGAGTTTTTATGAACTTTTTATGAATCGAATTTCCTGCTGCTTCACGGGCAATCCATGGAATCAACACAAGAGAGAAATTCTAGAGAAATCCTTCCTTCCTTATTTAACCCTCTATTTCCCAAGAAGGCCTATAGGCAGCCTAATTTAAAAAAATTCCATAAATCGTATGTTATGATTTTTGTTGCTAATTTTTTTCATTTATAAGCAGAAATACTCATTTTTTTACATAAATGCAGTTGCGTAAAGCTGCAACACGTGCAAAAGCCGTTATTGTAAGTCCAATTTGAGATTTTTGGAAAAAGTGGAAAATTAATTATTTTGTATTTTGTGCTAGAAACAAAAATTTTTTAAAAATAGTTTTTGAGCTCCATAGAAATTAAAAAAATTATGAAATGTAGCTATCTATGTGTGCTTTAAGAAAAATAGTCAATTTGATAAATAATGTTTTATCTTTCCCCTCACTCACCCCAAACCGCACCGTGTCTGTAGGCCGTCTTGGGATACAAAGCATAAAAATGTTGCAACGGTCACTATATATTTTTTTCCTCCTATTTGAATTTTTTACCAATTTTTACTAAAATCTTGTGTGCCACGAAACTTAAGTCGTATATAATAACAAAGTACCTGGAGACCAATCCCTGATCGGTCAACAATCTAATTTTATTATTTTAGTCGATGTTTTTATTCATAGTTAATTTTTGTTGTATATTTTCACTTCTAACGGTCATGTTTTCAAAATGATAAATAAACCGATGAGAATAATAAGAAGAAAAAAAAAAACTCGGAAATCATCGAATGGTATAGAAAAATATCAAAAACTCAAATTTTTTTTTAGTGAAATACAATGCCCTAAAATAAATAAATAGGATATGCCACGCACCCAAAATATTTCGTCTTTTGTATGGCGGCTGAAATATCTTATCTTCAAAGGATCATAGCTCGGAAAAAAAGAATCCTATTGGAAAAATCCGAAAGGATATTTGGATCAGGAAGAGTGTAGCTCTTCGATGCTATTAATAAAAAAGAAATTCACATTTTCTTGTAGCTACGCTGTAAGACTGAACACAACTTTATATTCAAGTTCAAGCAGGGATATTTCAAAATCCTGCAGGTATAATGACAGTTCTGCTGATGAAGACGGATTCAGCGTCAAAAAGAACATAAGACTGCTTATATGAATTAAACAGTCCATTCCATTTTTTTGTGCCAAAATTTTTATTTTGATAAAAAAGCGGGCATGGCAATTATTAAACAAAGCCTTCTTTTTGTAATGCCTTAGATACTCCTGATCCAGATTTGCATACCAAATTTCATCAAAACATGTTGTATCACTTGCGAGAAATAGCATTTATTGTGTCTTACTTGTATGGGAGGTTCCACGCGCACTTTCGATATTTTGCCTACTTTCAGGTCGTAGGTGCCTAAAAGCAAGTAGACTCCCACCAGTTAAGTTGAAAAAGATTGCTTTAGTAGTTTTCTTTTTATAGCGCATTATATTTTTGTGGGCGGTGCCATGCCCTTCAACGAGTTTTCCCAATATAACGGCATATCACATATTAATACTTGTTTGCAGACGTAACAGCTCCTAAATTTTCATCAAAATTGTTGGAGTCGTTTTCAAGTAATATTGAATCAAAAGTTTCAAGGGTTAAAAAGTGGGCGTGGCACTTATTCGATCCCGCCCACTTTTCGTTTATTACAAGGTATTAATTATTAAGCAGTACCTACATACCAAATTGCATTAAAATACCTTGTAAAATTTGCGAGAAATAGCATTTAACGTATTTTGCTTGTATGGGAGGTTCCACGCGCAACGGCGATATTTTGCCCACTTTCAGATCAAAGATGCTTTATAGCAAGTAGGCTCCCCACATTTATGAATTTCAACACACTCTTATGGTTTGAGTCTAAAACATGAAACTACATGAATTATTCCAGTAGAAAGTAAACCGTTTTACATTGCTAGAAAACGACCACAAACATAGTCTGTATTGCAACCAAAGATGTTCAAAGGCTTACTGTACTTCTTAAACTGTAGCTACAGTGCCTGCTGAAGTGTCAATTTTGTTGTTGCATACACTTAAGTGCGACCTCTAGTGGAAGGTAAGTAAGTTTATTGTTACTGTATTAGATAGCCGCGATTAGTGCGAACACTAACCAATGGTAAATAGGTGTAGTGTAAAGATTATGTTAACACTTTTACCGACACATGACATGAGGTTTGAGTTCACACTTATCAATCCCTTAAAAAGTTACTCGTAAGATTTTCTATGGTTGTTTTATTCACTATAAATTTAAGTCGGTATTTAAGCCGTTTTTGCAGTGTCTTGATTACAGCGTTGCAATTGAATTGTATTCGTTCGTCAGCTTAATTATTTCCTTAGGATTCTTGAATTTCTTTTTAGGAAATTCTTGCAAATTTAATTTTTTAATAAGCTGATGGTAAAATTACTAAAGAATTTTCTTCATAGTTTTTATAAATTTTCTCTGGGACACTATAAATAGAACTTAAAATTTTCCAAATTCTTCCTTTCCCACCGTTCACAATATTTTTACTGTAGGTTGGCACAATTTAAACTGTTCAAATCGGTTAGATTGACCGATAATCTTAGAAAATTTTTACACCGAGATACTTAGCATTGTTATGTTTTCCTTCTTCAATTCAGATAAATTCTTATAATTAATTTTGCCTGCTAAGCATTTTATACATAAAACAAATTTATGTAACTCACCTGAAAAAATAGGGTAAACGCCACCCATTGATAATATTTTGTATGTTTTATTGTTAGAGGTCCACGTCCCTGTGAATTATGAATCCCAGGAAAAGGCACCTCGGAACCTTGCTTTTTCATGAAGGCATCCACCACTGTATATGTTGAATGTATCCAACAATATGTATTAAGAACATCTTCGGGAATGTCCCTGTAGGCGAAGAAAAAATAAAAAGTAAACAACAAATTTATTAGGTATAATTTATTAACATATATGTACATTAGGGTAGGTCAATTTGAAAAAGTGTTCTTTAGAGCATTTTAAGAATCTTTGCTTGAGGAACCAAACCTCCAAAAATGAATTTCGAGCCTCCCAATTTTTCAAGATAGGTTTTTTTTTCAAAAAGAGACTCAGATGTGCGAAAAAGCCAAATGTGTATCCGTGGGTTTTCGGGGTCGAGGAATCCATTTTTGGCCTTTATTTTTATTTTTGAGTGTCACCAGAGGGAGCTTTCGTACATTTTATGGATTTTGAGGAAAATACATTGAAAAATTAATTTAACAGGTATGGTTTCTTAGGCAAAAATGCTTAAAATAATCCGAGGAACACCGTGATGTGGTAAGCAACTCACCAAAAGGAATTGACGCGCCCTAATATACATTGAGTTTAGATGACAAAACTTTCTAAAATTTTTATTTTCAAATAAGTAGGATTTAGACTAAATGTGCCTTTAAAATACACTGAAATTCAGTGAATTTTCGTTATAAAAAATTTAGGATCTGATACTTAAATCAGTATGTCAGAATGGGATTTAAAAACAAAAATTTCAAGATAATTTTTTTTAGAACGTTTGTTTTCAAGCATAAGCTCATTTGACAGCTGAAAGCTTAGGGATAAGAAAGAAAATTGAAAGACTTTGGCAGTGGTCGGCGAATCGGCGATAGCTGGTTTTCTACGGTTCGTTCTGTAATGAAGAAAAGGTTACATCAGAACACATTTTGTGCTACTGTGATATTCTTGCAAGGCCCAAAATTGGTTACTTCTCAACTTGGTTACTTCTGAACTTTAAAGATGCGGGCTTTGCCTCCATAAGACCTACTGACTTTTCTAAATGATATTTACTTAAGCACGGGTTCGTAAACAGTAGGTCTTATAGGCCGCGGTGACTTAGTGACCAGTTCCCAAAACTCTGTCAATATAATAATAGCAGAGCAACTTGAAAAATATACTGTTTGGGGCAGTCTTAAGACAATCCGATGGAGATCATACTTATGTCTAAAATAATTTTTCAACAGTAACGAAAGAAAACCATTATCAATTCGGTTTAATTTTGGGTGTTTTTTTTTGGAAAATTGGTTAGATACTTAGATTATAAGTAGATGGAAAATTTGGCAATGTTTTGCAATTAAACTCCTCTCTTTAAAGCCTCCCGAAGAAATTTAACAGATCCTCTACAGTTTTGTGATGAGAAGCAATAAGCGGTAGCAGCCGAAGTAGTTCTTTAAACATATGGCATTAGCTGTTTTGTATAAGAAGAGCTTTGTCTTTAGATCAAAGACACTGCGTTTAACTTTTTCACCAGAAAACAATCGACTGATAATTTTTTTAAATATAAATCAAATTTAATTGAAACTCACCTGGTATGTACACAGTCTATGGGGTTTCCAACGTACTGTCGCGTCGTGACGGCTATCGAGAACGTTATTAATAATATAACTGTTGCGTTTGTGTGTAGGCGAAAGACAGGTGAATCGATTTTAACATGAGACACCTATACACGTATTAGTTTATAACACGCACACACACAGATATTTATAGCAGATGAAAACAGCAGAATCGCAGCAAGAGTTGTGGAGTCATCATTTGGATTGTGATATTATCACAGAAAGATAATTTCAAAATAAAAGAAAAAATATATTATTATCAAGTTCATTAAAATGCGTGGATTTAATTTTTAATAAATACATATGTAAAAAAAAAAGTTAAATACATAATTAAAATTATTTTTTCAAAAATAAAAAGTTAAAATCTCATGTGTATTAATTTCATAACTTAATAATATATTATTTATTGCATATAAAATATATAAAATAATTAAGTTTACAATATTTGTTTAAATTAGTGTGTATATTTGTTCAGTTATATTTATTTAATATGAAAAAAAATGCGTCTTTTTCTGTTTACACTTATAATAAATGTAAATAATTAAACAAATAAATATGTAAAAATTTCAATTATTATTAATATAAAATAGAAAATTAATTAATATGCTGATTGTTTATATTATTTGCTTTAATGAAAAAAAAAAAAATCTTTTGTTTTGTTACTCTTAATTACCAATTAGTAGTTGCTATTGAAATTGTTATTTTTTTTGTGAATTTTTAATCTTGGCAGTTTTCTAATTTATTTGTTTAATTAAATTATGATATATAGGTACATTTTGGTTTTGCAATAATTAAATCTAAAAATACAAAGTTAGAAAAGGGAGCAAAAATTAAAAATAAATTTAAATTGGACTTATTTATACAAAATATGCTTTTTTAATACAATACACTAACTCAGCATAATATGTATAAAGTTATAGATACCTGCTGTAATGAATTTAAACGACAATTCTTTTATAAAATTTATATAATTTAAAGTTAAAAATAAAGAAAAGAATAAAAATAAATACTTAATAAAATAATTGCAATATGAATGCATAGGAACGCAAATTTTTCTGACTATGTATTTCCATATTTTATGAGAACTTACTTTTTTAACTCTATATATTATGGCAAAACAATATGGAGCTGTATAATTTCGGAGTTGTCTTAAAATGCATATATAGAAAATAGAGAAATTAAATTGTTTAATTACAGAATGAATTTTTCCAAACTTTCCTGTAAGACCGACGGAGTCACTTGTCTCTAGTTTTTTTGTAAGTAGTCCATAATGGACTACATCTAAAACTAGAATAAAATCACTTAAATTATCAGTTGTATCAAAAATGGTCCAAATGTAATGCAAAGTCGGTCAATTGTACCAAAAATGGTCCAAATCTAATGCATTATCAGTCATTTGTACCAAAAGTGGTCCAATTGTGCATCGATTGTATCAGTGAAATTATAACGTTACTTACTGACTAGGGGAACTGATGCTATTGTGGTATAGCTAATGTTTAGGTGGAATTTGAAAGAGAACCGTTAGATCAATTTCAGCCAAATTTTGTTATGCTAATCATTGAAGTATTGGCTACAGAATATATTTCAATAAAATGTGTGCAATTTCATTAAAAAAAGTTATTGAGCATAATCTGAAAAAAGTCAAAAAAGCTGTTTTCAAAAAGTTGGAAGGTAATGTGGTATATATGAAGGCACAATGTGGTATATATACTGATCAGTACTTGTAAAGTGGGCTGGTAATGTGGTATATATAAGTAGGGTAATGTGGTTTACTTATCCATACAACCAAATATAAAGTTTGAAAGGTATGAAATAAGTTCATAATAACATTTACATTGGTTCTCAAACTCATAGTTTTTATAAAAAAATAAACAGCAATCAAATAATGCTAAGAATAATAAGATATATTCATATACCACATTAGCGAATCCCGACTATACCACATTGGCCAATTTTTAGAAATAACAAAATTCTAAAAATAAAATGGGAAACTTTGTGAATTTACAGAGTTAAACATTTATTTCGCAATACTTGGCACTAACCTTTATTGAACATAAATAAAACTTCACCAAAAAGCAACTTTTTTTAACAAAATTTTTTTGCAAAAAATCCGGAAAAAAAAATCAACCACACGCGACTTAAGTTTCGTATAACTGACACCGGAAAAATTTTGTTTGGTGCATGACAGCAACACATCCCTGGTTTTTCATGTTTTCTGATAGGATAAAAGCAGTGACGTTCGCAGGTTCTTTCCCAATTCGGAGATAGGCGACCATACCACATTGAAAAACTATACCACAATAGCATCAGTTCCCCTACGTACGAAGAGCAAACGATAGCGTATCGGTCTAGTGACTTGCGATACATAGAGATGCCCGGGTTCAAATCCTCCACTCGGTGATTTTCAATTCCAATTAATAAACTTATAGTAATTTGTACGCAATTTGTCTGAAGAGTCTTCGGACCAGAAAATAAAACATATCTCCAACACAGCCGAGGTATAAAATAATAAAAAATTAATAAAAAAATGTTCATCCACACTGAGATTCGAACCCGAAAAACATTGCTCAGAAATATATTACAAACTCTTTAGGACATTCGGCTATGAAACCTTTTGATATTTTTGTGTAAAATTTAAATTTCAAATAAAATTTGTTGAAATTTATAAATAAAATAAAAAAAAAAAATTGCCTTTTTATGGTCCGAATGCATAACTAGTAAGGGTGTAAATTTTGGCCTGGCCAAAAAATAAATACCCTACACTGCAGTATTTTGAAAATTTTGCTTATATGAGAGGTGCCACGCCCTCTTGTCCGAGTACACCCAGTTTTTGTTCAGAGCTTGCATTTATAGTTTTTAGTGTCAGAGTGAAATTTAGTTGGATTGTCTCAAAAAACTTTTTCAGTATTGCATTTTGAAACTTTTGCTTATATGGGAGGTGCCACGCCCCCTTGTACGATTTCAACCAATTTTTGCTGAGAGCTTTCATTTATAATTTTTAGTGTCTGAGTCGAAGTTGGTTCGAATATCTCAAAAAACGCTTTCAGTATAGCGTTTTGAAGCTTTTGCTTGTATGGGAGGTGCCACGCCCTCTTGTCCGAATTCGCTCAGTTTTTTATCAGAGCTTGCGCTTACAATTTGTAGTACTTTGTGTATTGTGGTTGCATTGTCGTGAAAAATACTCCTAAAATTGCATTTTGAATATAATTTTTGTATGGGCGGTAGGCGTGTCTGTTGACCGATTTTGCTCATTTTCAATCCCCCGAGCTAACTTTGACGACGAAGGCAGTGTACCAAATTTCATTGAATTATCTTGCTCAGTTTTCCCAAAAAGTGTATTTCAACACACAGCCAGCCACCCAGCCAGCCAGCCTGCCAGCCAGCCAGCCACCCAGCCAGCCAGACAGACGGACATGGCTATATCGACTCAGGAGGTGACGCTGATCAAGAATATATATACTTTTCTATATCTGCCACGCCTCCTTCTCTGCGTTACAAACGGAAGGACAAAGTGAATATACCCTGGGTGTAGGGTATAAAAAGACAATTGACCTTTTCCTGGTCCAATTATAATGCATAAGGATACAATTGGTTACGCCCAATGAAAAACAATGTAAAACATATACAGAACTTTACATGTTATGAAACCAGAATTTGAACTAGTCGGTTTCTCCCATGAAGTAGTTTGCAAACTAGTTTTAGAATAGTCCGTGGTTCTGCAGGGTTACTATTAATTAATGAAAAAAATATGACATCGACAAAATAAGCTTAATACCTTTTTTTCTCAAACGACTGTAATCAAACACACCCACTTACTTACCATTTGTGAGAAACATAGCAATATGGCCATAGAAGCCTTATTTAAATGTTTCAAAAATTGATTTACATAGAAAATGGTCCTTTCATGAGGACTTTTTTCAAATCAACGTAATATTATATATTTAATAACAAAAAATTCCAAGTGAAAATAAATACAAGTCGGTCAGGGCTAACGAATTTCTTAGAGCCACTTAAACATAATCAATTTATAAGTCCACCAATTAATTTTTTTAATATTTGTCAGCTAGAAGCGGCTGGAACTTTACCGTATCCTCAGTAATATTCTGAAAATCTTAAACAACTCACTACAATCATAGCCAAATGGTCTTTTTAACAAAGTTTTTTGATTTTAAAATATTCGACATAATCTATTAGTTTCAACTCAGTCAAAAAATCTGGGTCACTACCAAGAAAATTGATATATTGACGAATTATTGATACATTGACTAGAAATATTGCTATCTACCTCAAACTTGTAGATAAAAAACATCGTTCTGACTAAACTTAAAATATTTAACAACAAGTGTATTTTCTCCCAAAATCATATATCCGAAAAAATTGAGTGAGTTTTGTGAGGTTTTTATTACAATAAAAAAAATTTTTGCGTGATAAATTTCCACACTCAAATTAATATCATCTAATAGCTCAATAAATAGAGAATAAACTCTGAAAAACTCAAGCCATTTTTTTCGGTGTTAACGGCTTTATGGGCATGTTAATAGACCAGTTTCAAACATGTACTCATTTTGCACGCCACTGTGCTTGGTGATATACCGGTGGTGCTTTTGAGCGACATCATCCATAAGGATATTTTCATCGAGGAAAATGACACGAACATCTTATCATCGATGAATCATAATGAGAATGTCAGGAAGTTAGCACACTCTGTCGGACAATGTCATTCAAATGTCTCTAAACTTAATAACAACTAGATGACTGACTTTCCATTTGATTCTCTATAAAATTTACAAGGTGCTTACTCTAGTCTGTAGCTATCATCAGTGTCTGAACGAAACGGTCTTAATTGAAATTAAAATTTTACATTATGCTATGGAAATTGGTATTTTCCCATTTTTAAATATTGTATGTTTGAAAAACACTGAAATTATATCTTTCTATTCAATCGATGCCCATCAAACAATTTTATAACCTTTTCAACTAAACGCTTGGAAAAAGTTTATTTCCAAATGTTTTCATAACCAATTTTCAAACTTTTAGAAAATGTTGTTTTTTTATAATTTTTACAATAAATTTTCAAGGTTAAAGTCAACAACTAGAAAATTTTTACTACCAAAAGTTTAGTAATAGTTTTCCAAACTTTCAAAAAATTTTAAAATTTTTTCTATTAAATGACTTATCGAGCTAAGTAAACCAAGGCAAGGCATTTTAATCATAACTGGAACGTTTGGTCAGTTGATAAGATTGTCGACTCATAACTTGAGTCATAGGTTCGATTTTCAGTAAACATAAATTTTATTTATTTTTTTTTTTTAATTAAATATAAAAATGTTTGGAAAATGCAGTTAAACAAACTTAATAAACACTAACAAAATGTTAATTGAAAAATTTATAAAATAATTTAAAAATATTTTATAAAAACACTGTATAAAAATATTTATAATAAGCTTTTTCCAAATGATTTTTACAAGCTTATTATGAAGGGTTCATTTTTAAACCATTTAAATTCAAGAATTTCCAAACATTCATTTCCAAACGAAATGTTTCATTCAATAAGCGTACAATAAGTTATTTTTTAAAGGTTTTTTATGGTGGGTGACACCATTAAGTAAATTTTCAAAACTCTTTGTATAGAAATTAGTTTTTGTACCTTCATTATCTTCATTCATAGAATGAAATCAAAATATTTTCAACCTTTATTTATTAACTTACAATTGAAATCTTTTGTTTTTTAAGAATTTATGATATAAACATATTTCTATAAATTCATTTTAGTGAGCTAACAATCGGTGATTCAAAATAAACGATAAAAAATGCAGTTTTTACAAGTATGTATTGCCTAAAATAAAATCGGTATTAAGCAATACTACCCAAAACTGACTTTATAATCTAAAATATTTGGAGATGTAAGACGATTTTTGCAACGCCTTTTGCATTTCAGGTGACGATACGTGTAAAGTTTTTATGCCTAACTGGAAGAAATGAACCTACTTCCAAGAAGAGCGCAATAGAAGCATATCTCTGGTAGCATACACAATTTTTCAAATTCTATTTTTTTTTATTGTTAAAAGTAAAATCTACCTAAAATTACAATGTCATGCTGTGTTAAAAAATATAAGCAGTGAGAACAACACTGTAAGCAGTTTCTTGCTTCCTTAGAAGTGCAACTGATGTTTCAACGCGCCTTCGTTTCTCGTTGGGTGGATTCGTAAGCATAGACACAAACCATACGTATATTAATAGGGCAAAACTATTTATAACGATTATTCGGTTTTCATAACCGAGTATTATTATTTTAATAGCATAAATAATTTATTCTCCAAAATATGTCCATGTAAGTGCATTTAAGTATTTGTTTGCTATATACATAAATAAATTTGTAAATTAATTAAATTTTCCATTTCCATAAAACAATTGAAATTTTATATGGGAATGAAAAAAATAGACAACTCCACATTTTTTTTTTACCATAATTTATAGAAAAATTTTCAAAACTTAATCAAAATAATGCATTCAAAAGTGAATACACAAAAAACTAGAAAATGTTGATATAAATGTAGGTATTCAATGTGAATAATTCAAATCATTTATGCTTTGAAATGACATTAAATAATTTTTGTTTTGTAAAAAAAAAATGACACTGATTGACATTTCAATAACGATAACTATTTTCATGACCACTGAATCGATATTTTATAGGTGACAACTATGACGACAGTTTGTAAAGGAAAAACGGAAATCATAAAACGTTAAGAGATGTGACATGAAATTTCGATAATTCGATTAAATTTTGGATTTGGAATTTTTCAATAAGTTTTTTAATTTAAATATTATTTGCTGTCGATTATATTTTCTTATTTATTTGGTGCGAATTTGTGAAATGTAGCATTGTTTTCGCTTAAAAAAAAAAAAGAGTGAAATACGTTTATGTAAGTGAAGTGAGAGTGACAAACAATTTTTTTCTGGTGAGAAAGTGAAATTTGAATAAAACTAAGTTTGAATTTAGTGACAGTGGCACAGAATTAATGTCAAAGGTGGTTGGTTTTTATTTTTTATTTTCGCAAGCCAATTTGAAAGTGTTATTAGTAATGCGTGGTTGGTTATTACGCTGGTGAAATAATATAAAATTTGATTTCAATGCAATTTTAGTAAAAAATTTGTTAGCAATAGGAAAAATATTAGTGGTGAAATGGTGACTTGAGTATTTGAGTGATTTTTTATGTTAAACCAATTGGTGTTGGTTTGTGAATCTAACGATAGAAGTTTAGTTACAAAATAATACTTCAAATAGGTAAAGCTTGAGTTGGAATATGGCTTTAATTGAAATATCAGTGTCATAATTTGATTAAGTGAGGTACTGGTAAAGTGGTTGAGTGAATAAACGCAATTTTGATTTCTGTGACTATTTGATTGTCAATCAAGTAATTACAAATCCAATTTAGTGATGTCAGTGGCAAAAAGTGATGAACTAGGTGATATAATAGTGAAAGTTTTCTGTGTCAATAATCCATTTGTGAAATGGTCTATAATTTGACTTGTGAGTGAGAAAAAGTTTGTGATAAGTGGGTGACTTAGCGATAAGAAAGTTCGAGTTGATACTGAAGTGATCAAGTGATATTTTGGTGAAGTGATAAGTGAGAGCTTAGTAATGTAGTACGGTGGTGGTGAGATAAAAAAAACATATACCTAAGAATATTTAAAAAAAGTTAAGTCAACAAAAAAGTATACTTTCAATTGTAATAAAAGTTTTTTAGCGTGAAAATGTGTTGAGGTGAAAAATATGAAAAATTGAATACTTAATTTAGTTTTTCTTTAAGTCCTTGGCATTTAAAAATCGATTTAGTATAGATTTAATTAGCTAATTGGAAAGTTTATATGTTTATTTTAACAATTTTGAATAAATATGTAACATTTTAAAATTTGGAATAAATAAAATAAGAAGCTTATCTAGACCACACAAAGCCTAATTCTCGCTATAATTTAGGCATTAAAAACAAAAAAATGGAACTTCAATGGAACAACATTTGAGAACTATCAGCTATTTCCACCAGAATGAAATAATTATATACGTACTAAAAGTCTGGTTACCTCACGCCACCAGCGCCCACCTCGCGAAGTAAACAGTCAAAAGTTTGTGTAAAATCCATAATACAGTAGAGCACGTGTAGAAGGAATTTGTAAAGTCTTTATTCCTTACAATACAATCATCTTTAAGCTATTCTAGCGTTAGAATTTTTGTGATGAAAAAAACCGGTTCCATGACTTAATGATTAATAATTTGTCACTATTTAGGTCGAACAAAATCTTATTGGATACCAGTGATGCCAGGTTGTTCCAAAGAAAATCTTTCGTTTCTACTATGCTGAAGGTTTCAACATATAGCATAGTTTAATTAGCTGTGTTTTTGTGGGTACTTTATCTTGGCTTAAGTATGAACATTCTGATAAACGGATGGAAATCAACAGTTGGTTGGATTTTGTTTAAACCATACTTTTTAAATCTAACAATAAATATGTTATCAAAAAATTGTCACTCGGATCTAGTTTCAGGGATATAGCTTTCGGGAAATTCGGATGCTTCTTTTATGAAAACCGCTATTAGATGGGAACTCCTGGATAGAAATGAAAAATATTGGTGTCATATGAAAGGTGTTTAAAATTTTAATTGAAATTTATTCATCATTTAGCTTTCTTTATAAAATTTTTACAATTTTGAGACAAATCAAAAGTAATAAAATGTCAGCTGTAATTGAAAATTAAACTAAGTTTCGATACACTTTGTTAAAAGAGCTATTCACATCTTATCGTTTAAGTGGAAGAGAGTTAGCACGACGCTGCCCACAAAAACACAGAAATCAGGTAAATGGCATAAATATGTAAGCAAAAAGGGATTTGACCTGAGTTTAACAAAGGATCAGTAGTATCAAAATAAGTATCTTATGTCGAAACGATGAAAAGTAAGATAAGCTTCTTTAAATTTAGAAAGTTTTCTACAACTTAGCCGCTTAGTTAATTTATTAAGAGATAATTAAGTTTTGCAGTTGTACATTTATTGAAAAAGTTATACATAGATAATATGGCAAAATCGCTAATAACAACAAAATAAATAAATCAAAAAATAAAAATACTTAGAAGTTAACATACACACAAATAACAATATAAATACAATTACAGGTCTCTTGAACAAGAATATAGTAAGTTAATAAAACTTAAAGAAATATTAAGAGAACTCATTACATTTTAGTTTTTATTATTATTTTATTTAGTATTTTTTTTTTTTTGTTTAAAGTGTGGGTTTTTAATAAGAGGTGTTTTTAATTTTATTCTTAAATGCTTGTATTTACTGTGAGCTTTTTTTTTTTTTGGAGTGAGTGAGTACTTTTACGGGTACTAAGTATATCCTTGCTTGGTGGTGTGTTTCATTGAGCATATTTTTATTACTTTTTTCATATATTTTTAGAAAATTGGCGCATTTGCTTTTTTACTTTTTAATAAAGCAGTGAGTTATAACAAAAAGTTGTGTTAAATTATAAAAAAATCTGTGACATAGACCTTAGTCAATTTTAATTTTTACGAATACAATTTACGTGTTAGTTTGTAAGTGATCGTGTGAATTTTTTAAACTTTAACTACTGCGTGTTATAAATAAAATATATAATAGTTTTAGAAAAAAACTAGTTTTTCAATAGCTGTTTTGTATATACTTATGTAGTTAGGTGATGGAACAAAAGCAATGTGTAAAAATTTATTTATTTGTGATTTGTAATTGCAAAAATGGTTTTAGTGTTGTTTGTAGTTTTGTTATTTAAAAAAAAATAACATGTTTATAATTTATACTTTTTAATGTTTTCTTTTATTTTCATAAAAGCTGCAACCTAGATATCCTATCCCTTGATTTGTTGATTTGTGATAGTTGTGGTAAAAGACTTGCTTGTAATAAGGGGTAGTATGAGGCAAAAATTGTCGTAGTTTGTGTTTTAATTTTTGTTTTACGTTTTTGCTTTAAAATGTATTTAGTATAATAGTTTTGAAGGGAAATTTAGTTACGTATTTTTTTTTTTTTTTTAAATTCGTAAACATTTTATATCTGTTATTAAGTTTTTTATAATTTCATCAATATTTATGTTTATATAAGTGAGGAAATTTAGTTCTTATGTTAACGTTTTAATTATTGTTATGCTGTGATGTATGGTATCACTGATTTATTTCTTTTGTTTGATTTAGTGTAAGTTACATGTTGTATTTTTATATTTTGGGTATATTTTAAAAAATTGTTGAGGCTGGAAGATCTGATTTTTTGTTTGTTGTTAAGATACGCTTTATGTAATGATGTGAATCAATGATGTCTTTTGTAAATGTGCTATCAATAATACTTACATGTGATGTTTAATTAATTAGTTTTACCAATATGTAATGTAAATATATTTGAAAATTGTTGATAATGAATATGATTTTTTCCAATCATTACTCAAAAGTTGATGACTTCCCAAAAAATATCACATGTTCTTTTTAAAAAAACTAAATCGAACAGTTTCAAAAGTCTATTTACATTTTTTTCTAGCTGTTTACTGAAAATTGGAGAGGCTTTAATTGTTATATTAGCTATGTTTTAGACGACTGTTTTCAGTGTTTAATTAAGCACTTTCTGAGAACGTAAGGGAAAGCAACAACTATGTGGTCAATTTAACACAGATAAATTTCCGTGTTTAATTATTAAGCACAAAGTAGACAGTTGATGTTGCCATATTACACTAAATATTAGCTGTGTCTAATAGGATTTTAACATAGTGGCAGCACATTTTTACCGATTGTCTTGGCAAGCGGAGGGAAGTGGTGCGGAAACAAAAACAAAATAAAGTAAAACAAAATAAGAAGAAGGAGATAGCACACAAACTCGTTTTAGAAGAACAGTAACTACAACATGTTAACACGCTGCCATCTAAAACGCAGCTATTTTCGAAAGCGAAATTGTGTTCGCTGAAAATTTCTCAATCATGCAATTTCTAAAATTTTGAATAATTTCCAAAAAAGTCCGAATGGTAACATTGGCAGCAATTTTCACAGTTTGAAAGTAATGTGATTTGTGGTAAAGTTTACAAATCACAGGAACAGTGAAGTGTCTGGTTTATGTCTAGGTTATTAAAAAGAAGAACTTAAGTACCAACCAGAGTGCAAAAAACTACTTAAGTAGCGACCAGAGTGCAAACTGCAGAAATTGGTGGGAGAGAAGACGGCAATTACATGATCGCGTTGGTCCACTTACAGTCGCATATACCAACTATGCTTTTAGGACCTTTTTCGACCTCGGCTAAGGCACCAAGTCCTGAAGGGGTTTTCCCCAGTCTCCGCCCTCTCCCAAAAAAGAAAATAGAGATGTTGGCAAAGGTTGCTGAAAGACTACTTAGCCCCCCTCTATTACACCTGCAAATATAGCAGAGGCCCAACATAGGCAAATGAAGAGATGGCAGAGTAAAAAAATAATTTCAAAGGGGGGAGGTTTTGCCGATGGAGAGTCCTATACAAGTGTCATCGGTGACAATCGGACTTGAGATGCTTTGCACTCCTCATTTGAAAAAAAATTTCTTGGACAAGTGCTTAAACTTTGTTTTAAGAATGTATATTACAGCTGTCAAGTGGTGAATATTTTTCGAAACTTTCGCACTAATAATTCATTCTTTGAGTCAATAAGTTAAATTATTTTTTTAATCTTTTATATTAACAAATATACTTATAACAAATGTTTGGATTTATGTTTTTTCAGAAAGAACAAGTCATAGTTAGAGAGAAATTTTATATTTAAAATTTTTTTTTTTTTTTAAAGAGTTCAATAAAAGCATTTTATTTACAAGATCAATATCACTAGGTAATTACTCTTTTTTATAAAATTTGTATATGAAGAATTTTGAGTATTTTGTTTCCTTTTTCTAAAAACTTATATAATGAAAAAGACATATTTAAGGATGAATTACTTAACTTAAAACTAAGAAAATTAATTGTAAGGTGAAGGGTGAAAATGGTAAATCTGAATCTGAATCTAGTTTACAAATATGCTAATCAATTAAAAATGTTGAGTTAATACAGAAATTTCTAATAATTTTTTATATTGGTTTTTTTTTAGTTTTCTCAGAAGATTTAAATTCAGTAATGGCAGTGATTATGTTTATAACGGGTGGAAAGCAGCATTTATTCGAAATCAAGTGATTTCCTTCATAACAAAGTGATTTCGGTGAAAAAGCCTTAAAATTTTTCTGATAAATTTCAGTGAAAATAGGGTGATTTTGTGTTATTTAATTGAATATGGTGTTTAAGGTGAGATTAAGTGAATTTACTTACATATCACACAATTGGTGATTTTAGTTCAATCAATTTTAGTTATGCTGAAATTTGGTGATGCTTTCAGGTGAGAATAAAGGGTGAAATTGATAGTGATTGAGTGATATAATTAAAAAAGTATACAGAAAAAATGATATATAATTAAATGATATACATTAAATAAAAACTAAAAACAAAGATAAAAAAACTCTAAATGAATTTATTTCTATAATTTTGCTGACTAATGTACGTTAATATATTCATCAGATTGTGCTGAAATTCAGAAAAGATTTCCAAAATATGCCGCGTTCTTTTTCTTAAACAGTCATTAAAGTTTTCAAATTTACGTGTTAAATTTCGAGAAGGTAAAACAAAAAAAAAAAACTTTATACGCAACATCGCAAACCCGAAATATCTTAATAATCGTGTACTATACAAATAAAAAGGGTAAGACAACTTGCGCGAACGACACACTTTTTAGTTTGGGATTCTTTCTACTTCAGTTTCTTTCGCAATCGTATCTCATTTCGTTTTAAATAAACTTTTGTAAATTATTTACATGAAAAACAACAACAGCAAGAAAAACAAATCACGCAACATGCCGCAGCAATGACTACCATGTAGTATCTATATTACTGGTGTTCACAGTGAAACAAATCTGCATGAGTTGAGAACTGAACAAAATTACTGATTAGGAACTAAAAATCGTGCCCTCAATAAATAATTCAAGAAATTCCAGAGTTATCTACTCAAATGAATAGTTCACCCATTAAAACTGTGACAAGTATTGAATGGTGCTTATTTCTGAGAAACTTTAAAATAAAACTTACAGAAATTTATACTTCTAACAAACCCGAGTTCATCTTATGGCTTGTTTGTACGAACACATTTTAGAAAATTTTAATCTTTTCTTTTGATTACGAAAATATCTTAAACAAAATTGCCCTAATAATTTACAAAGAAAAATCACTTTTCTCCAAAGAGAACCTGGGGAAAATGGCACCCCCAGATGATATGGCACCTATTTTAATTTCAGTACTTGCAGCTTTCGTTGCATTCAAATCTTCAAATTCGGAAAGTAAACTTTAGGCGAGAGGCAGCAGAAAGTATTTGATATAGTTATATAGTGCATAAATCAAAATAAACGGAATCGAATGTGAACATGTTTATTCGATATTTTTATTTTGAATACACCAACAATGAGAAATGGCACCCAATTACTGAGGGTGTTGTGGTTCGGGTGCCATTTCTTTCTTTGCTTCTTATAGGATATTTGAGAGTACAGAATTGAAGAATTTGGATCAGATAGGACTTTCAATGATTCCTTTATCATTTTTACTGATTAATTTGAGATTTTTGCTAATAATTTAGAAAACTCTACGGAAGCCCTGAATACAAGGGTTCAAAAGAGGCTTTGAGTAAAATTTCGCCTGTAACAACAGCATTAGGAAATAACGCAAAAAAAAAAAACGAAATAACGCCCAAAACAAAAGCAAATTATTTTCATATAAATAAAATATGTGACATGTCAATATTTTGAAACCAAAAACATAAAAGCCACTTATGGTGCCAAACTACACCTGATGTGGGGTGCCATATCACCCATAGTTTCCGGTGATTTGACACCTTAGAGCATTTGTTTAAATTAAAAGAAAACAAATACTTTCAATAATTTTTGTTTAAGTTGTAGTTTCTTTAAAAATCTTTTTTAATTTAGGCCTTGTAGCAGTTCAACAATTAGGTGCCATATCTCCCAGGATAAGGTACTTTAGACTGTTACATCGGTCATATCAACTGATTTTTTTTTCTGTAGGTACAGGAAATGATCCGAAGTTTTTGACCATCAATAAAATCGGTGCTGGACCCAAAAAATTATAATTTTAGCACATTATCGCTAATGTTCGCGTGTATAAATATTTGCATCATAAAACTTATACTCGCATTAGCGAGGTGTTCACTTGGCCAAATTTTAATGACTTTACCCCATTGTTAAGCTATTGCGCCCGTCATGGCAAACTTGAAGGGAATTTACCCTTTTTATTTTTTTTTTCGCAAACAAACTGCAATTCTTGAGTTGAGTTGATTTGAGTTTCTTCGACATTCGTGTGCCTTAAAAAATTTGTTTCTTGAAAATGGGCGTGTAGGGCACGTTGTTGAGGTTGTGATTTATAGGGTGGCAGCGCGGTAGGAGGCACTTTTGTTATTATTATTATTTGTTGTTGTTGTTGTAGCTGCTGATGCTTTTTTTCACCGCTGTGATTTTGCTGCCATGTTACATGGCAATAAGCATAAATGTTTTACTCGTAAGCGTAAACGAACTACATATTCGCACAACTTTTGGCTTGATATAATTTTGATGTTGTTGCTGTTGTTATTGTTATTGTACTTTTTTTTTGTTGGCAATAAAAATAATAAAATAAACATCAACAACAACAACTACTACTACAATTTGTCTTTAATTTTTTGTTGCCTTATTTTTGTTATTGTTGTTGTTGTATTTATTTTCGTGTACTTTCATTTAGTTGCGCTTCTTTTTGTTGTATTTTAGCTGAATTTTTATTTTCTCTGTTCGGGGTGAATTATTGTAGGCGTTCGGGGTTACGTCTTCAATTGTTGAAACGCGTGCTGCAATTATGCCAGCACAAATATATGACGGAATAAATTTTATTTTTGTAAAAGTCAAGTCATTGATTTAGTGTTGCAATGGGGGGCTTACATTCTCCCCCAATTGCTGAGGGATATAACAATTTATTTGTTGTTGTTGTGGCGTTACGTTGTCATTATACCGTTGAGTTGTATAAAAGATAGTATCATAAAAAAAGCCCGATGTACTCTAGACCGATCGGATTTTGTATGAAGCAAAATAAAATCATCCCAAAACCGACTCAGAAGTTAGAAGGACTCTTAAAAACGATATCCGCATCATTTTTGTTTTCATTCCGCGAAAAACCAATGAAGCACTTTTGATTCTACTAAAGGCCTATTTTGGCAAAGAAACAAAGAAACATATTTTTGGGTCATAACTTTTTTTTCATGTCAAAATGGATACCAAAAAAAAAAAAAAAGTAAGGATTTTATTCTCAAAAAAATTTTGGCGTTTCAAAATTATAATTTTTTTTTTTTGTGGATATAGATAATATTAACATCCTACAATCGATTTTTTTACGATTTTTAATGACGCGTTCATAAAAACGATTTTTTACTCAAACGCAAGGCATTTAACAAAAAAATGCTTAGAATTGTCCAAAGAATGTGCCCAAATTTTTCAAAATTTTTGGAATCTTGAGTATCGATTTTTAATGAAAAAAAAGTTTTGACCAAAAGATATGTTTTTTTTTTCAGCCAAAATGAGCCTGCAGCAGAATTAAAATGGCACCATTGGTTTTTGTCGGAACGAAAAAAAAAAAAAAATTATGCAGATATTGTTTTTAAGAGTCCTTCTAACTTCTGAGTCGATTTCGGGATGAATCTAAATTTCGACCCTATCTAATGTACACCATTAGACCATTTTAAAAGGTTATCTGAAATGATTTTTAACGAAAAAAATTGTTTTTTCCAACCTCTAATAAAATTTCTAAATATTTTTTTCCTATGACTCCACTATTACCACCCTAATATACCAAAAACACTGTATTAATAATAAAACCCATTAAAAATCATAAAATTTATCTCTATGAAGTTTTCTCAAATTGTTGGAATTGAACAAGCTACAGCGAATCCAAAACTTCAGTGCAAAACGGAAATTGAACCTAAGACCTTAAACTATGCAATATTTTTTTTTTTTAAATTAAATTCTTTCAAAATCAATGAGCATTTATATTCGTTTGAAAAACTTTAATTTACTGAATACTTTTAATTAGATAAAATTACATTACATATATAATTAAATAAATTTGAATTGTTCAATATGGAATAATTCAATTACAAAAAAAAAAAAATGATTGCATAGTTTTAGGTCTTAAGTTAAATTTCCGTTTTCCGTTTTTTGCATTGATATTTTAGATTCACTGTAGCTTAATGACCTTCAGAAGTTGGAGTAAATTTTGCAGAGATGAATTTTATGACTTTTCACGGGCTTTAATTTTATGACGTGTTCTTGGTATCTTAGGGTGGTAGAAACCAAGATAAGACTAGTAAGGGTGTAATTTTTGACCTGGCCAAAAAATAAATATTCTACACTACAGTATTTTGAAAATTTTGCTTATATGATAGGTGCCACGTCCTCTTGTCCGAGTTCACCCAGTTTTTGCTCAGAGCTTTAATTTATAGTTCTTAGTATCTAAGTCAAATTCGGTTTGATTATCTCAAAAAACGATTTCAGTATAGCGTTTTGAATCTTTTGCTTATATGGGAGGTGCCACGCCCTCTTGTTCGAAATTGCTCAATTTTTTGTCAGAGCTTGCCCTTATAATTCGCAGTATTTATGTGTATTTTGGTTGCATTGTCGAGAAAAATACTCCTAAAGGCATGTCCGTGGGAAATTCATTGAATTATCTTGACCAGTTTTCCCAAAAAATATATTTCCACACACAGCCAGCCACCCAACCACCGATCCAGCCAGACAGACGAACATGGCTTTATCGACTCAGAAGGTGACGCTGATCAAGAATATATGTACTGTTATATATCTGTCACGCCTCCTCCTCTGTGTTACAAACTGAAGGACAAAATGAACATATCCTGGGTGTAAGGTATAAAAAAAAATCCCAGATAAATGCCATCTATAAATGAAATAAGGCGTTTACAACAAAATACTATACATGATGACCAGTCATCATGAGCTATAGGAACAAATTCATTTAGGAACTTATTTAGAGGTCGAACAAAATTTTCTTTTTTTTACTTAAAATCATTTCAAGTAAGCTTTCAAAATGGTCGGTCTAAGCCGAATTTTTGCTTTTAATGGAGATCGATACCATCTATTGTATAACTTTAAAAGTGACTTAATCCTCCACCCATGGAGTAATAGGAAAAAGTTGTTTTTCATAATATACATTCGTTAGCCAAGGCTTAGTAGTCCCCTAAAAGCGTAATTTAAAGAACTCAAAGAATGGTTTTTAAGTACTGTTACGTTGTCAATATTGAGGAAAATATATATCTAAAAATTATCATATTTCTTCACAGTAAAATAGCAAGTTATCCTTATGGCAGACAAGTTAATTGCCTTTTTCTTATATTTTTTGCTTTGGGGGGAATATTCTGGATGTTTTTGATAAAATGTCAAAAATTTATTTTAGTTGCTCGTTTTAATTAATTTTTTTTTTAACATTAAAATTTAATATAGCATTCAAAATTATGTTTGCTAAAAACATTATTTGTTGTTAAAAAAAAATAAAATACAAAAACAAAATAGAATACAAAATAACAACAAAATTGCATAACTGAAAATACTTTTCAAAAAACTCTGTCAATTAAGCAATATATGCTGCTGAAAACAGAATTAAAGACATTTAAGCTATTACAATATATAAAGCGATAGCATGATAGAGCGATAGTAATAGATTGAGTGAAAGCAGTAGACACAGAAAGTTGTTACAAAGATACAGCTGGGGAAAAGACAATTTAGGAAAAAACAATAGCAGTACAGTAAGCAAGTATAGCATATGTATAAATAAAAGAAAACAAAAACAAAGTCATTAAATAAAAAACAAACAAAAAAATATACGAAAAAGTTAATAAAAAACATAAAAACAATAGAACGTGGCTGGTAACATATCATTAAGTTTTACTTTTGGTAGCAGAAATCATTACATTTATTACTACATCATCTCAAAGCTATATTTTTAAATAACGTATAACTATTTTATAAATTAATAAATATATATTTTAAATATGGTAACTGTTATCGATAAATTTTTTTATTTATAAATTTTAATTGGCAATAATATTTAGTTTAAGTATTCTAATTGTTTACACATCATGAAAACATAAGAATTAATTTAAAAACAATTTTACTTTTACTGCATTTTGACGTTGGCAATAATATAGCGCTACAATCCAAGTTATTTAGCAAAGCAGTGCAATATACTGTTTTTATAAACAACACCCTCATAAAGTTATACTATATTCTGCAAATTTTCAAAAAAATCAAAGTTTTTCTGGTACTAACATATTTTCCGCATTTAGATAACTTAAGCTTGATTCTGAAGAAAGATATTACGTTGACCATTCATTTTGCCAAAAAGTTAGCTCAGGAAACCTTAAGCTTGAGCACGTGATTGGAAGACATGGACGAGAAATGAAAATGGATTTACGCTGTTCCCACACAAATCATGTCATAAAGCTATTTTGGAATCTCCAGACAATATCATTGAAAACCAAATCGACCGCTTTCGCTCTAGCAGAAAATGATGAGGGAATCTTCTGGACATACGTGTATAGAAGGCCACTGACAACGGCTCTGATCATCATATTCTCGTTGCTGTTATTTGATCAAAACTTGCCACCATTAAATGTCCCACAGCAAGCAGTCTGTGGCAAAAAAGTTCGACTAAAAAACAACGAGGTCTGCACGTTTTTCGTAGAAGAACTTAAAAAAACACCGATTGAGTGTGACGGGAGCATTAAAGCATCATGCAGTGTCGCTAGGACGGCTTTTTTTTTAAATTCCAGTGAAAGAAATATTGAATGAGTAAGGAAACGTGGTGTCGTCTTGTTGAAGAAAGATAAACCATGAAAAACTGAGAGACGATGACAAAACAAGGCGACAAAAAAACGACGCCGAAAATGTCTTAAATTCTCTCAATTAAGAAGTTAGGAGTTTGTGTATACACGGCAAAATAATAACGTATAGAGCAAGCGATGCGAAACGCCCTCAAAATGCTCAAAGCCTCAGGCAACTCTACGATATCACCCTTATACTATCGGGTAGAAAACTCCAAAAAATTGTCATATCAAAGAGAAAAAAGGAAATCTCTTAACATGCGCAGATGATCAACTAAAGCGATGGAAAGAGTGTTTTTCTCAAATAATAAAACCCATGCGCAACACTTTCTCTCAACCAGAATCAAGAAGATTGGCTACAAGTTGCCGAAAAGAGGTCGACTTTACTGAGTGCCAAAATTATAGAGTAATAACTTTGCTCTCAGTACCATAAAAATTGCTTTTAAATGGAGTAAGCGAAAAACTTAGTTCGACCATCCGAGAGCAACAAACCGATCATGGGTGTATCAAATTAGCACCCTAAGGGTATAATAAAACAATAAAATAAGTGAAAGACTGCGCTTCAACTTGTCTTCGTACTGCCTTTGACAGTGTCTACCGAGAAAACATTTGGGTTTCACTACATACAACGAAGAGGTATTGCTACAAAAGCCATAAAATTTGTTCGAGCATAGTAAACAATGGATGGCAGAGGTGCTTGCTATCAACATCTCTCTTTCTTTACGTTTTTGATGATATTCTAGATAAAACTCTAAATAAGGCCAAAAGCGTTATCCAATGTAACTTTTCCGAACACCTAGAAGATTTCGAATACGATGGTGATATCTGCTTTCTATCGTCCAAGCACTCAGATGTGCACAGGAAGGTTTTAGACCTTGTCTTGAAATGAAAAAGGCTGAACTAAAAATCAATGCATCAAAGGCTAAAAATATGAAGCTGAACCCATCCTGAAACGACATCACTTTTAAAGCCAGAAATCTACAAATTGGGAAAGTCGTGGCAAGAGATAAAAAAAAAAATAGAATTGGTTCCAGTTCTACACATTTATACATAAACTCAACGTGCCACTTTTCAACGATGATGTCCTAGGAAGTGGAAACTGACCCCCTTTGATACAACTTTGCATCCTTTTTGAATCGAATTTTTTACATTCTTAAATGATACAGATTACACTGTACTAGTTGAAAATATGGTCTGACGGGAAATATGTCATTCTTACCTAATTCGGGCATGGTGAATTCAGTGATGTTAAAAAACCGTTTTGCTGGATTGGTTCATAGCCCCATACGAAAAGTTCTTATCAAAATCTTGTCTAGAAAGTGGTTTTTGTCATAAGGAATCTCTTATTAAATTGTGATTAATCAATGATTTTTCATCAAAAGTATGTTTCCCTGTTCAGGATCTATCAATTGGCAATGGAGTTGCTAATTTTTTTATCAACTTATCGGATACTTCTTAACTATATCCTTAATTTTTACCAAATTTTCTTATAGGGTGTGCGCTAGACGGACTTGAGTATGGAAAATATGAGTACCGAAAACTGAGCAATGATTCTCATAAGTCTAACTACAAGTATCAAGAAAGTAGATGCTGTCTGGATCTGCGGTGATTCATGTTTTTAAGCCCCTTTTCCGGTCCAGCCTAAACGTGGATTTCCGTTTTCAGTTCTTATAGCGATTTATGATGGATCAGGACCTACTTATAAGAAATGTTATCTTGTTTTTTTTTCTATCACGTCAGGATCCTGAACTATCCTTGCATAAAGTGAAAAAATCACTGTTTTGAGGTCTAGTAAAAACTATATAACAAAGGCAGCAAATAGTAAAATTAATTTTCGTTAATGACTACTGATAGTAAAAATTACCCTTAACAAGCTGTATATTAACTATTTTTCCATTGGATTAATACATCCCAAGCTATAAGCCTTTAAAAAAAGGACATCTCGCAATAATATACAAAGGCTATTTCCGGACCGAAAAACTATAAACTTAAAATTTTATTATTCTTACCAATAACAATATTTTATTGTAAAAATTTCTAGCCTTTGCAGAACAAGATCATATGACAAATGACAGTTTTATTCTAGATTTAGTGAATAAACCCACAAGTGACTGGGCAAAAAATAAAATTTTATGAAAATTCGGAAGAAATTAACTTTAAAGTACAAAAGTATCCAATAAATTGATTAAAAAGTTAGCAATTCGAATGCACATTAATTCGTCATGAACTGGAAAATATACTTTTGATGAAAAATCATTGTTTTATCAGGAGCTACTAAGAGGTTCTTTATGAAAAACACATATTTCTAGACGAAATTTTTGGATTTGAACATTTTGTATGGGGTGATGAACCAATCCAGCAAAACGGTTAGCACCACTGAATTCCTCGTACCCGAATTAGGTAAGAATGATCTATCTCCCGCAAGACCAAAAAACAAAGTCCCAAAAACTAGTACAGTGTTATTATTGAAATTATTCAAACTATTTCTATTATTTAAAATCAAATCAGTTGCTCAATACAAAAATTCAAACTGTTCAGGTTACCCGAATTATTGGAAATATTCTTATTAAAGGAACTATCTGACTTATCCAATCAAAACGAATTACTTAGATTAATCAATATATTTGAACTATTCAACTCTTCGAATTAGTGATATATATATGTAGAGTAAAACGGGGTAATGTCGTGCAGGGAGTAATGTCGTGCACTGGCTGTTTTAGCACAAAGAATTGAATGATTTACCAACTGTTCGTAAGGTAGGGACCTGCTGACCTACTGAGCTTATACATATAATACTAGCAATTTTCACCAGTTCGCCTCTACAGAGTAACCTTTTTTTCAAAACGCACGCTTTCAGGACGACAAAAGTGTTTTTATATCGGGTCAGAAAAATAATTTTCCTAGCGGGAAAATATACCAGGTAAGTGTTTTCTGAAACGATATATCCTGCCAAAGAAAAGAAGTATTTGGTTTTTGAAAAAAATTTTGAGCTTCACCGAGTTATCGAAGTTGACCTTTAAAACGACCATTGGGGTAATGTCGTGCACATTCACTTACACAAACACAATTTTTCGCTACACAAATGTTGTTACACATGGATGTAACCAATGAAATTATCTTTCGATCGGATGCTTACTCGTTGCATTCGCTTGAGATGTACGGCTTTACGAGCATGTCAAAGTTGAGTGCACGACATTGCCCCGTTCTACTCTACACAACATATTATGTACTTCACACTTGTATAATAATGAATAAATACATAATAATGCTAAATCTCCTCTAATAGAACCACTAACTATCATTTCTCACAAATTTTGGTACCTTTACTATACTCGGAAAACAATGCACGACATTACCCCACAAATTTTGAGGGGGGTAATGTCGTGCACATTTTTTTTTTCTTCACTTACACAAACACAATTTCTCGCTACACAAATGTTGTTACACATGGATGTAACCAACGAAATTATCTTTCGATCAGATGCTTACTCGTCGCATTCGCTTGAGATGTACGGCTTTACGAGCATGTCGAAGTTGAGTGCACGACATTGCCCCGTTCTACTCTACTATTTAAACTGCATGAATAATTTTATTAATACGAATTACAGAACTGTATGAATTAGAAAATACGACTCAGCTAATCTGAATTATTCGTTGATATCAACTTTTTTTGAAATATAACATTTTTTTCTGCAACCTTATCATTTTGTTCAAACTACCTGATAAGTTCGAATAATTGAAGAAGTCAAACTTGTCGAACTATCTGTACGACTTTAAACCTTAAAAATTTTTCAAAAAATTTATGTTTACAATATAGTACTTGAACTAGTTAAATTATTCGTACTATTCAAATTCTTCAAACTTCTCGAATTATTCCTTTTAAAAGATAATTTCGAATTATTTGAACAGTTTGAAATGTACAAACTATTCGATGGACCCGATTTATTCGAATAATAATAACAATTCAAATTATTTTTTGAACTTTTGGATTATATGAAATATTGAAGTAATGTCTTACATACTTCGAAGTATTCAAACTACTACAGGGTGGCTGATTCGAACTGTTACCAACTTCAGATAGACTTATCTGACAGATGGAACATGACAGCTGTCTTAAAATTCGACCGTCTACGAGCCATAGTTAAGGCCAAAGGTGGCCATATCAAAAATCTCAAGTAGATTTTTAAAATTTGAACATTTCCCAACAATTATAGCGTTTGATCAATAAAATCTGTGATTGGAAACTAAAAATATAGTCTTTTGAATTGGTAACACTTCGAATCAGCCACCCTGTAATATAATTCTAACTGTTCTAATCGTTTGAACTATTTGAGATCACAAAAATGTACAAAGATATAAATGATAATGATAAGATTATTGAATTATCAAAAAGATATTCACAGCTTGAAATAGTGTTTATCATCTTGGTGACTATTTCTGGGAAAACTTTGTATAAGAAGCTGGTTTTTTACTTCAAGTTGTTACTTAAGCAGAAGTTATTTTAGTTATATTGTGTTTTGTTCATTTATTTGTTCATGTATTTTAGTTTTAAGAAGTTTTAGGGCTGCTATAAATTTAACTATCTTTAAAGCAAAATAAGTAGTACCTGATATTACTTTTTTGGGTGTACCTACTGGTGTAAAACTGGCATACAGAATTAATTATTAACAAAAATAATTTGTTTGCTTTAGTATTCTCAATAAAACTAAAAAAACCTTACTTAAAGACTTAAAGAATTTTGTAGTCTTGTGCTAAGTGTAAGTAAAGTGTATTGCAAGTACAAAAGTTCATATAGTTAGAGACTGTTAACAGTGAGTTGCATATTTATTGTTTTAGCAATGTTAAAATAACAGTGTTTAGGAAGAAACAATAAAGTTCTGTAAAAGCCAAATCCAAAAAACAAACAGGACAATTTTTATTTTTACAAAGTAGAGTGCATTCACTGTCTAAAAGTTGCAAAAATTAAACATAAAATCAAATAAATTTATGTACGAGTATAATAATATATTGAGTATAAATACGAGTATTGTATAATATTGGTTAGTATTCAAATTACGCACACACATATATAGATATTTTGAAATGTTTATATAGAATTTGTTAGTAAATATTTTTAGTAAAAGTGTAGGCAAAACTAAACAACTGAAGTTTAAATAAAAACAAAAAGTTTTCTCTTTTCTTTTTTTGCTTTTAACTGAAAAACGTGGTTATATTGTTAAGAAGTACGAGTATATTAGATAAATATATATAGTAGTAGTATTTTAAAATATTTGTTTGCATTGAATTAAAAGTGTTTTTTTTTTAAGGTAAGGTTAATTATGTTTTGGCTAACGGGTTTTAAAATTATCGAAATTTCAAAAGTAATTGCATTTTTTTGTTTTTGGAGAGTTTTTAAAGGGTTTATTTTAAAAAAGAAAAATCAAGAAAAGGCAAGTTTTAAATTTAAGAAAAAGTAAAAAACTAAAGAAATTAATAAACCCCTTATGTTTTTTTTTAGAATTGCTCGATTGCCAACATATATGCTGTCCATTTTTATTTTGAAAACTTTATTTTTTTACTTTTTTACACAACATTAAGGTTATTTGTTTTATGGTATAAATTTAAATAAAATGATCGATTTGTGTAAATCCATTAAGTAGACAACATTTATTGGTTCCATTATTTGTTAGGGGGGAATATGATATGTTATTTGAAAAGGATTGGGATATAAGTTACACATTCAAAGTAGACGATTTTATGTAGTTTATTTTTTTTTTATAAATACGAAATTCATTTTTTATGCAAAAACTAAAATTATTTTTTTTTTTCATTTAATTTTGTTTTGAAAATAACAAAAAATTATGTTCACACATTTATCAACAACATCAACAACGACAACTACATAAATTGTTTATATTTTAATTTATAATTTATTTTTGCTTTTATGCTTATGTAGTACGAGTACATATACGAATATATATAAAGACGCTGACCAATACTATAATTGCACGAGAAAAAAAAAAAAAATTATTTGCTACAATACAAGTACATAACAATTATTTTTACCTATCTACTATGTGAAAGTGTAGTGGTATGTTATAAAAAAAAAAACAATTAATAAAATAATTTAAAATTAAAATATTTTATGATAATGTGTCGCCGTGTTTACCATATGAATATTATTTCTAGTTCATGTAGACAACAAGTCGCTTATAATTTTGTTACAAGTTTTTTGATTTAAAGCTAAGCTATAGTTGGGAGAAATTTTCGACATAAAAGTTGAAAAAATGTTGATTTTTATATATTGAAATTCTGCTTGGTCCTTCAACAAAATTGAAAATTTTCGATATTGCATGAACTTAATACTTGGGCCTATAAAATGATGTGCAAAAAGTCATTCCTTGCGAATCAATTACACTGTTCGACACAAAAAAAAAAAAAAAAACACATGAGAAAATCCAAAAAATTCTTAAAGTAGACGTTTTTAAAAATACCCATGTCTCGTGGTTTTTCTCCAGCACGTCACATTTTTTTTTAATCGATTTTTTAAGTTTTTTATCAACTGTTCAAGAAAAAAACAAAAATACCGCATTCTTGTGTTAGATCGATGAATTTAACTATATGATTCTTACATTTGAGGTGTATCATGTGTTCAGCAAACTTATGCAAGATATTGCGGTGAATATTTCTGTAGAAATTTTTAACCCTGTATAACCTCCACATGTGGGTAATTTTTGGCTTTTTCTTAAAAAGATACAAAAATGACACCTTAAACAGGGGTTACAATTTCACTACTAGTTGCTGAACACTAAAAAAGCAAAATTTCATCTCGAAAGCAAAAGAATCGTTAAAATCAGTAAGCACTTCTAAAAATCTTTTTTTTTTTTTCAAATTTCGCCGCACTGTACAACTCTAAAACTACATTTTGGATAAAACTCGTGCTCACAAGATCATAACGAAATCATACAAGGATCATTTTCATAGAACACATAAACCCATTATATCCTGTTTTTGTGGGTCTTTTTGACCCCTTTTTTTTTAAAATGAGACACAATGGGTTACAAAATTTATCAAAAATTTTACTAAGAGTTACCAAAACCGAAAAATTCTTAAAACTTAAGGTAACCGCTGCAGGGATGTAATAAATGTGCAATGTGAAAAGTCCTAATTGGTTTAAACGTTTTTTGGATTCCGGGACAGAATTTCGACTTTTAAGTGTTCTGCAGCTAGTGGTGAAATTTTATAGCAAATATTTTTGTAGTACAAACTGACTCAATATTTCCCTGTTTTAGGTGTCATTTTCGTATCTTTTTAAGAAAAGGGCAAAAATGACCCACATGTGGGGGTTAAACAGGGTTAAAATTTTATACAAAAATATTCTCCGTAATATTTTGAATAAGTTTACTGAACACATGATACACCTCAGATGTAAGGATCATATAGTTAAATTCATCGATTTAACACAAGAATATGATATTTTTGATTTTTTCATGTACAGTAGACAAAAAAACTTCAAAAATCGATTAAAAAAAATGTGACGTGCTGGAGAAAAACCACGAGATGTGGATATTTTTTTTTTAACGTTTACTTTAAGAGTTTTTTGGATTTTCTCATGTGTTTTACAAAAAGTTCGAAATTGTCGAACAGTGTTATCAGAATAGCATGTACTACATTTACATAGCTAACTCCAATTTTCTAGTTTTGAGAAAAATCAGTTTTAAGATTTTTGAAAATTTGAATTTGCAACTGATTTTAGACTTTAATAGTTTTGATTTGTTGTTATTGCTTCGAAATAGTTGCACAGATGAACATAGAAATGATAATTTATGAGCTGTATTGAGGTGACGACATGAAGCTTCAAAATGTATATAAAAGATATCAGGGAAAACTTAAGGAAACAAGTACCTGCGTTATCTATTTTATGATCTGATTCACTGACAGACTTTAAAAAAAATATTGTTGTCCTCTCTTAAACTTTATTCAACTTGGATTGGTTTGAAACTTGGACTTTTTAAAATTTTTCCGATGCTGTTGCCCTTATGCTAACAAACCATTTAAGTAACTGTCATTTAGAATTTCGATAAAAAAAATCTCTCATAAAGGTAGATTTTTGTCTTATTAAAAAAAAAAAAAAAAATTAAGTTTTATTTAGTAAGATGGCCTGTCCAGTAAGAAAAGATTTACGGACAAACTCAAATTACTCAGATTGATTGTCGCAAAAGTATCTCTCTAACCGCGTAAGCATACTCCTACAGAGAGCAGGGTAGTTATATATTCATAATCTTCTACTCTTGCAATTTTCCGGGAAATTCAAGGAATTTGCGAAAAATGCTTTGCGCTTTAAATCAGCTTGAAACTACCTCGAAATCTAGTCATCAACTTTTCCCGTGGGTTCGTCTGGCTGAAAAAATAAAGTAAGCCACATAAAAGTTTTTTGGAATTTTCCGGAAAAGTAAAAATGCTTTTTATTGGAGATCAGCTCAAAACTAGCTCAAAATTCCTGTGTTAAAAAATTTCATCGTTTACTTTTTCTGTGGATTCATCTGGCTGAAGAAATAAAATCATCCAAAAAAAGATTTATTGTCTTGGCTTATCGGAAAACACCTTTCGCTCAGAATCAGCTCAAAGCTAGCTCGAAATTCGTATGTCAAAGATTTCATAACAACCCTTGTCCGTGAATTCATTAGCCTGAAAAAATTAAAGTTTTTTCAGATTTTCCGGGTAAGTTTAAGGTTTGCCGAGAAATTCACTTAGAATCAGCTCGAAATAATCTTAAAATTCCTGTGTTAAAAGATTTCATCGCTTGCTTTTCACGTGGATTCATTTGACTAAAATTAAGTTAGCCATTAAAAAGTTTCTTGAGTTTTTCCGGGAAAACTGCGAGTTTTTCGGAAAACACTCTTCGCTCAAAATTAGCAATACAAAATAATTCTTCCAACATTTTGGGAGATGGAAAGTTTCCCAGACAGTTCGAAACTCCCAACCCAAAAACTACCAAATTTGTTACATTGCTATGACTCCCCTTATGGACCTAAAAAAAATTTGATAATTGGCCCCAAATCAGATGTAAAATGTTCAGAAGATGTCTAAGCACTGAATTCCACCCTAAACTGAAAACCGGTAATATCTCTTATTTTTTTAAGCTGTCTTGCTAAATTTTGTGAGTGAAGATAAGGTACATTTTCGACAGTTTTGGGTCGTGCTTTTGTTAAAATTTTCTGCATTGGAAAGACCCCACTCGGAGATTGTTTTGAGGTCATTAGAGAGTGTGTTATTTATATAGCTACTTTTAATTTCAACTACCGCAGAGCTGGGGTGCATTTCAAAGCAATATGACTCACAAACTTTGTTGTTGGCGAAAGGACAGAACCCTGAAAACTTCAAAATGGTCATTATTTTTGATGTAGATTCTAGGGTCATAGAAAGTTGCAATGATATGTTTGGCGGCATAGTGATAGTTTTTAAACTATTCAAAATATGAAAATTACTGAAATTGCTTCACAAAATTCACAAAAATGGTCCATAACTTTAACATTTCTTAAGCACTTTTTATGTTTTGACCTACTCTTGACAGATAGTGAATCAGGTTATTAACACAAAGTAAGTTTTTTGCTAAATAACAAAAAGCATGGTAGGAAGTATCACTTTTATAGACGGTAGAGCCGCATATTTGACAAAATAAAAGAAACAACATTATTAATACAATTTTCGAAGATACTACATAGATTCGATAAACAAATTTTCCCTAATAATTTAATTGAAAACTTCAGTTAAGATGCGAGAACTTAGAAATAAAAAAACATTTTTTTTTTTTTGGAATAAAGTTTTCTGGGTAGTGTCATTAATATTCTGGTAAAACTGAGAAGTTAATGCAATTTTTTGAAAACTCTAAATCTTTCCAATTGGCATGACATTTTAATATAAATATTTTTTAAAATGAAAAACAAAAGAGTATGTAATGACATGCGCAATTTTTACTCGAAGGTAAATATATATGCGATTAAATACGTATTTTTAGATAATACTATCATATATATTATTCATATTGTATGTAGGCATATATGTATGTATAGATAAAATATATCTTATTCAAAGCTACAGCACAAATTAAAAAATTATATGAAATTAAAATATTATAACGATTACTTTCAAATATTACTGCAATTACGTGCAATTAACTAACATATTTGTTAAGTACATATGTATGTATTTATATTTGTAACATAGTATTGGTATATGCAAATATACGTTTATATATATATTGTATATTACTAGAGCACAACATTCAATTATTCGCATTTATTATTGTTTACTGTAGGGTGCAAAATAATGCTGTGTTTTTTTTTGTCTTTTTTTTAGTTTTTAGTTTTTATCAATAAAAATTTTGTTAAAAAAAATTTTTTATTTCATTTTCTTTTCATTTGTTTCTGTGTAAAACATACAAATTTTAACAGACAGATATACGCGGCAATAGAGCTATATTCCATATTTTTTGTTGAAATATTTTCTGTTTTTTCTTTAAAACCTTTGATTTATTTGTTTTCCATAGTTTTGTAGTTTAAATTTAAAGTAAAAATATAGTCATCGTTATTGATAGATGCAGAAAAATAAAGAAAATTTTAATAAAATTAAAAAAAAAACTCCGTAAAAAATGTTAAAAATACAGTATTCTAACAATGCTGTGAGTGAGAATGCCTAAAAATATGCAATGACAAATTGTTCAAACAAAACTTAAGATTTTATTAAACTCAAATACCAATGTGAACATAATATGTAGCATATTTTTAGGCGTATAAATTATTGATATCACTGTGACAGTTTGCTAGTACACTCATACACAAAGGAAAGTAGGGGAGAGTTAGTAATTTGATTGTCATTTAAATTCAATAGAAACATTTGTTTAAACAATTAGAGTTGAAAAATGGTTAACATTCATAATTTATTTAAAAATAAGTTTTATTTGGGCAGTGGGTATGCCAGTGGTGTTTTTTTGTTGTTCACTTAACAAATTTTTTTTTTCACGATTTTAACAATCATTTTACTGTTGTTGTGTTTTACAAATTTATCTGGTTTAGTTGGCATTACAATATCTATTTTTTTTTGTTATTTTTCTCTGATTGTATCTTTTTGCTATTTGGCTGTTAATTTTGTGAGTTGGTAGCATATGTTGCAGCAACCGAGCAAACAGTTTTTTGAAATTATTGTATTTGTTTTTTTATGAGTTTTAAGAGGTTGAAAAAAACAGTTTCAAATATTTTTTTTTTTTTTTTTTTTTGGGGCGAAACGAACGAAATATATATTGTTTTTTTTTTTTTTTTGGTTTATTTTAATAAAATATCGATTTATTTCATCAAAACAGCAAACTGCATATTGTTATCATCATGCTGTTATTTAAGTATTGTATATATGTAAGTAACACTATATGATTTGATTACAGAATTTGCATTCCCACGTTGGTGCGCATGTAGACCTTATTTGTATATGTATTTTGCTGGTTATATTATATAGATATATAATTTACACTGTTAAAAAATAATATCGTATCTTTGGATTTAAGATATGTGGTACAGTTTAAGAAAAGTGAAAAATATCCGGAGATTAATTGATAAAAGAATACAACACTACATATTTGTATGAAGGTTGCTTGAAACTAGACGTATAAAATTACTCGGAAGATAGTCAGGACAAAATTTCGTAAAAACTATTATAATAGATGTGAAATGACTCCCAAGTAATTAGTATATGTGTAACGTGTATATTTTGTACATTGTCAAGCCAATAATTAATTGCATTATCTGGAATTTACGAAATTTTCAGTTTTTCAACGGAGAAGTAATGCAAATACAAGACACTGCTTGCAGAAAGAATATCAAGTCTCTGTTTTCTAAATATCTAACTCCAACTTTAAGCCAAAACTCTAATCAATCAGTGTTAAAGACTTTAATCAAGTGATCTGCATGGTAGAAGACAGAATAGAGTTTGTATGAAAATACGGATAGACGTTTTTAAGTCCTCGAAATGGGAGGTAAAGAGTGGAAATATAAACGTATATTCATTTTTTGCTTTCTATAAACATATAGTTTTCTGCTACCATAACAAATTTTTCATTTAATTTTTTGGATCGTTAGTCTATGAACTATCATAGACCAATACCGCGCTGTTATTAATAATCTTTGCCAAGCAAAGAAACTCAGCACAAACTATATTGGAAGGGATTTCATTCATTTAAAAAGACTTGTCCGGATAAAATTATGGTATTCAAGTGGCATTACATCTTCACGCAATGCAGGGACTCACTTGAAACGACTCACGGAAAGGATGGCTAATCGAGGTGACCTCTCCGGAAATAATTCAAAAAGTCGAAAAACTTCTGACTATAACCCTGGCATGCCTAATGTCAGCGCAAGATGGGTGCCGAAAATGCTCACGAAGCCTAAAAAGAAACAACGCGTGAAGTAAATATATTCGCAAGTTTTAGGATCTTTGTGATGGAGCTCTGCGTTAGCTCGAACTGTTACTGGGGACAAAACTTAAGTGCATTATTAGGAAGCTAAATCCAAATGAAAATCAATGCAGTAGCACAAGGTGTCACAGTCGGCTGGAAAAATTATAGCGACAATCTTTGAGATCGATTACAAAGATAAAGGTATTTTCATAGCCGGAGAATACTATGCTTCAGGCATAGAGCGATTTAAAAAATTCCTCAAAAAAAAAAAAAAAAAAAGAAGAAGAGTGACTGGCTATAAAAAAGTCTGCCTTAACTTTTGAGGAGGTACCCCCTCGAATATGGAAATTTTCTTAGTGTGTCAATTTCGAATTTTTGACCTTTTAATAAATCAAGAATGAAAATCAAACTGAAATAATTGAGTTTTATTTTGACTTCAAACAAGGTGGTGGGCATTTTTACCCAGGAACCTGAGAAGTACTCTACAACAAATGCTGACGCAAAGTTCTGTTCCCATATTAAGTCCAGCTTCTGCTGGAACTAAAACCAATAAGCAAGGGATGGACTATGCCATACCCTGATTTCATTTTTGCAGAGCATGAGGTGCAGACCCTCTAAGAACCATTCGGCAGCGCCAATTGCATCTCGTAAAGTGTAGTGTTTGATTTTGAGTATTGCTTTAAAAGATTATTGTCCCATTTTCCTTTAATAACGATGGGAGCAATGCTGTTATCATCGAAGATGCATAATATCGGGTAAAGATCCACAATACCAGCATTATAGTATATTCAACTAGAACTGTTGTTCTAGCGAAGGCTATGACAAGAAAATAATTTTACGTGGGGGTGACAACTAGCCTCAATCGGTTTAATAATAGCTGAATTATGGTGAAAGGTCATTACGAACATACGAAGAATGAACAGATTTGTGCGAGAAAATGATTTATTTTACGAAACTTCGCGAAAGCCAGTGCATACGGTATGTTACACCGTCCGAAATGATTTTGCACAACTGAAAAAAAAAAAAACCAATATACACGTATTCTGAAAATATGGCTAAAAATAAGTTATACGTGTCATCCGGATTTTCTGGATCTGGTCGAATTTTGTTTTAATCGGTCTTTGAATTTTTTATTCATGTGTTGAATCGTCTCACTAAATTTCACGATCCTTACATCTTGTAGAAATTTCGACTTTTTAGTGTTGTTAGTGAAATTTTATAGTAAATATTTCTGTGCCACATATTGATCCATTCATTATTCTCCCGTTTAAGGAGTAATTGTTGTACCTTTTTGAGAAATGGTCAAAAATGACCCATTTGTGGGGGATGGAGGGGGTTAAAGTTTTCTACAAAAATATTTCCCTTAACATCCTCCATATGTCAGGATCGTAAAATTTAGTGTATCGACTCAACACAGGTATTGAAAAGTTTACTGACCGATTAAACAAATTTTGACCTGATCTAAAAAATCCAGAAAACACGTATAAGTTATTTTTATCCATATTTTCAGAATAAATTGTTTTTTTTTCAGTTGTGCAACCAAAAGTTGAATTTTGTCGGAAGCTACACTAGTTTTTTTAATTAATTATATATAAATTTTAATCGGACCGTACGAGATATAGTGAATTTTTTTTATCAATATTTACCAAATACGCTCTAAGCAAAACTGTGTAAAACTTGACACCAGCTGTGTGAAAAATGAGTCAGTAAATTTTTACTCATACACATCGATAAATCTCTCATTTTTAAACAAAATTATACTTAATTTTTGTGTAAAATTTAAGCATAGTGCTGAGTTTCTCTCTCTTTACACAGTTTGCGCCAAATTTTACACAATCTATTTGGAGTGTAGCCAGTGTCGGTATTATTCACCATTTTAAACTGACCAAATTAACTAACTACAATACATAAAAAGGGTTATTTCAAATGCTTGCGAAGTCTTGCAGTCATAGTAATTAAGTAAAATTAAAATGCAAGTATTTTCTTTAACTTATAAAATGAAACAAAGAAAACAAAATGAAAGCAAAATACAAAACTCTCTACCTAATTTGTCTTAAGAAATAAATAAATAAAATCAGACCAAAGAAGAAAAATCAAAAGAAAATAAAAGGAAAATTTTAAGTGAATTTTCTTAAGAAAAAGAACAAATTAATTTACCATTTTCTTTCACGACGAGACGTGAACGAGTTAACAGCTTTGTGTGCTCTCTTCCCGCCGTCGTCGTCTGAAAGAGCCTGAGTAGGAGAGAGAGAGTGCAGAGATAGTGCTCACACATAAACGCGCGCGCATACACACACACACACCCGTTATTTTCTGTATATCTGTGTGTGTGTATGTTCGTGAGAGAGAGAGAGATTGAGTGAAAGAGATATTGTGCAGTGTTTTCAAATTAGAGAAAACCACATACACCTTGTAGTTAGCTATATATTACTGTAGTATGTAGAATACGTAGTTGTAGTTGTAGAGTTTATAGTGTTGACGCGCTATTTTCACGTTTTCCGTTTCCGGTTTTCGATTGCTATTATACATTTGATTCTGTAGTATTGGTATGCATCAAATAATTTGTACTTATTTTATTGTTTTTCTTTTTGATTTCATATTTCAACTTTGATTTTTATCATTTTGAACAATTGCTCTATTTTGATTTTCATTAATTAACACTAAATTGTTTGTTGTTATTGTACTTTTTGTTGTTGTAATTACTAAATTATTTTTTGTTGTTGCGTATTTTGATTTTTTTACTAGTTTTTGATTTAGTTTATTGTTTTTGTTATTTTCGATTTCAGCATTTTCAATATGATCAATTTGATCTTTAAACGCTGCTTTCGCATTTGCACTACCAAGTTGGGTTTGGGGTATTGAAGTTGTTGCTGTTGTTGCAACAGTTGTGGTTGTGGTTGTGGCATTCGTATCGGAATGATTTGGGGTACTAGTCGAAGATTTTGTTGTACTTGATATTGTATTTGTGTTATTTAAAAACGTCGCTGTTGTAGTGTTTGCTGCTGTTGCATTACTATAGGCTGGAGTCGCATAGCCATCAACCTTAAAATTTTGGGAGTGAAGTTTTTTGGATAGTTTTATATTATTCGTTCGTTGTATAAGAATTATGTTAAATATGTTATGAAAATTATAAAACACATTTTTTTGGGCTTGTATCGGAAAATGTTAGCAGAGTGTCGTAGAAAAGAAAAAATTGCTTATATTGTAGATCTCGAAAAATGTTTAAGAATGTTACATACATCTAACCACACTAAAAACTGTTTCAAATTTAAATAATTAGTACTTTAGTAAAATTTCCCCAAAAACTAAATTTATTTTGTTAAATCATTAACAACTCACGAAATTCAGTTTGTCTTTTATTTTAAAAATAAAAAAAAAAAAAAAAATTGTGTGAATTTTATATCATTTTCCTCCATTTTATATTTGGGTAAATTTTGTTTACACAGCCAGCCTAACTCAATGTATATAAATTTGTATATTAAAATGTAAAAAGAAGAAAAAAAATTATTTTTTTATTTTACTCTGCACAAATTTGTGTTGGCGCCACAACGTCATTACATAAAATATTCATATTTTAATTTGCACCGTATAGTAATATTTTTTTCTTTCATATTTTTTATATTTTCAGTTAGCAAATTCAACATTTGTTTGGAAAATGGAAAATAAAATTTTTCACCAACACATTTTATACAGCAATTTTGTACTTGTAGAGATGTTGTTAAGTTCATTGTTGTGAGTTTAATTAAATTTTGACAAAAAAAAATTTTTTTTTTTTAATTCAAAAATAGACTTGAAACATCAAGCAATAAACTCAGTCTTGCTGGTCACCCTTCCAATATATTTCTTAAATATAATTAATCTAGTAACAGACAAAATCCTATTCCATCCACAAATCTAGACATATAGTGATGTATCGGGAGTTAGTCCCAATTTCCAATTCAATCGAATTTAGGAGCAAAAGAAAAAAGTAAAAAGTGTTATATAATATAAAGGCCAAATTTTCAAACTTGAATATATCGAAAAGCAAACCTATGCCATGAAAATGTTTAGAAGCACTGAAATCAGTATACTTGAACTGTGTAAGCTACCAAAAACCATCAATGTCGGTGATTCCTTCTAGTATAGTAGAATCAACAAAGTGTCTGCTCAACGTCAAGAAAAAAAGACCACTTTATGATTGACCAAAGCCTAAAAAGTCTTTTATAGATCATTAAATCATATAGAGGAGTGAGCTGCTACTCTGAACACTATCTTGTCGTGGCAAAACTCAGGCAAAGAATATTTTTGATAAATAAAAACAGCAACACACCGATAAGCTTATCGAAAACAATGATATACACTACCTATGAATGTTATCAACACTGTAGAATCCGAATTCTGGAAACATATAAAGAAAGCTGTTACGAATGCTGCAAAAGAAGTGTTAGAAGTATAGCAGAGAGATCGAAATGTATGGTAAGACAATGAACTCAGCTAAAGAAATGAAAAATGTAGCCTGAAAGAAATGTTTGGAAAAACGCACTTGACAATTTATACAGGAGCATTCAGATGCTTGGTAAAGAGGTGAAAAAATAATTTAGAACAACAAAAAAAAAAAAAAGAAAAGAGTTATATGAAGCAAAAAATTTAACAAATCGAAACTAACTTCACTAACTAGAAGAAAATGTATCAATTTATAAAACAACTGATTAAAACATTGTACTCAAAGTTCAACAATTGCAAAAATAAAGATGGAATAGTCAAATTGCTAAACGATGAAAAGAGCATATCAGCGAGACGCTTAATGTCTAAGGTGAAATACAGGAACTCTCCATGGCCGAAATATGCAATAAAAAACAGAACTTGATGAAAGTATGATTGCTCTAAGCAAGCTTACACCCCAAAAGAGTAGTGGAGAAGATGGTTTTCCAGCGGAGTTGCTGAAATATGACGGAAAAGAGATCCTAAAGCTAGTATAAGAATTTGTAGTCCAAATTTGGCAATCTAATAGCTTGCACAACCAATGGTTGGAAATTTTAATTATACCCATATACAAAAAGGAAGACGGTTTTGAATTTCGGATAGAAAGTATTTACTAATATATTGTACAGTAGGCTCAACATTTACGACAGTGGCAAAAACAAAACCGAATTATGGAATGCATTTAGGAAGATAGCACAGACAAAACAAATGCCGAGACTAAGGATCAATTCTAAAAAAAATTAATAAATATGGTGACGGTAACAGATAGCAACCCACTCAGAAGTGCAAAATAAACAATTGAAATCGTACAAAAATTTTAAATACATGGGTCTTATAATATCGGCCAGCAAGCTACAAAAGAGCCTACTATGCCAGCCTACACCAGTTTCGAACAAAAATACTGTCAAGAGACTAAAAGTTGTAAATGTCTAAGAAACTAGTACAACCCACATTCACAGTTGTGAGGATCGAACATTAAAATGGGCAACATTAACAAAGTTATGTACTTTTAAAGAAAGTTATTGTGGAAAATATTTGGCCTAGTTAGACTACGCGATGGTGAGTGCCGCATCGAATGCAACGAGAATTAAGAACGGCACATTCAAAAGAAAAATATTTTAATATACATAAAAACAAAGAAGCTCATTAGCTGGAGCAAAAAATTAGAATGCTCAGATAGCTTGGTGGGTAGGTTTTTAAGCTATAACCTTTTGGAGAGCGAAAAAAAAGACAACCGAGAAAATGATGTACTACAAAAAGACCTTAAAAAAATGAGAGTGAGATATTGGAGAAACCTAGTCGTGGCAGAGGTGCTAGATTGTTGTGGAAGCAATGACCCATCATGGACTGTGACGCTCAGAAGAAAAAGACTCCGTGCGACCATACTCCAATCTATACTAAAATTATGCAAGTAAAGCCCTTGGGGCTACAAACAAAAACAACGGTGGAAAAGACAGAAGTATAGTTAGACCACTGAACAAAGCAAGTAAACTCATATAATATAAAACATAAAGACTGGGATAGAAATTGCTATAGATCTTTTGTTCAGATACAATCTTCAAAAAGATTATAACTTTATTTTGTATCTTTAAGAATATTATTATTTGTAATCTTAAAAAAACTAGTGTTGTTTAAAGGGCTTTGTTTAAAATGTCATTTCCGTTCAAAGACATTTAGTATAGCTGAAAATTTTTAAAAAAAATTTAAATGTACCAATTAACAAAAATATAATAAAAACACAATAAATTTTACATTATGGTGTAATCGAAATTTTTAAACACAACAACAACAAAAAACATTTAAACATTGACCAATTCAAGCTACATAAATACGTTAAATTTTGGTTGGTATACAAAATTATTTACACAAAAAGAAAAAGTAGGAAATAAAGAAAAAATGTTAATTTTAATTTGACAATTAAAATACACACCAACATAAATTTAAGAGAAAAAAAAACAGAAAAATACACTCACAGATACGCACATAAAGACACTGATTAGTAACAGACAGAGATGAAATGAACATAAAACAAAAGAAGGAATTTAAAATATATATAAAACAATATATAGAGTAAATTGAGCGTATCTTTGATAAATTGAAAACTAAAGTTTTCTTTTTGGAAGTACATTTCTTGGAATATTGACTAATAATTAAATAACCTATTTTGCGCAAGACTTAAAAAACCAAAATTTTGCTTCGAAAGTATATTAATTGATTGTTACTCATACGCCGTGTTAGTTAAAATTATAAAATTATTCTGTTGCCGTTTTGTCAGCTTCGATATGATTTAGTACTCTTACTATATTTCAATTCTTTTAGTAGTTTTGTGCCCATATTTTCTATAAAATTTGGTTATTGGCTGCATAGTAATAGACGGAAATTTTCCGCACAAAAATTTAATAGCAAAACATTAAAAAAATACCGCATTTTCTTTAAACCAAAATTAATGTCCATTACACTATAGAACAACACTGGCTGTATAGTTAAGTGCATAATGAAGAATAACGAAAACAGTGTTGTCCACTATACAAAAGAAAAGAGGTGAAACTTAAGTTGAAAATATAAAAATAATTTAAGAAAAAAAAAAAAAAAACGAAGACGCCAGCATGGGCGAAAATGTCGACGCTTTTGCTGGAGGCGATTTTTGGTAGTGAAACATTGAAGAAAAATTAACAAAAGAATAATAAAGTAACTTAAGAAAATATGAAATGCATTTGATAAAATAAAAGAAAAAACATAATTTTTTTTCGTAATGTTTTATAATGAAAGAGAGGGGTGGTAGGTGGAGTTTGCGTAAGTTGATGCAAATTATAACAACATGACAACGCATTTGTTGTTGCTGTTGTTGTCTTCTTGTTAATGAGTAAATATAAATGAGTTTCGTTGGTTTTTCTGAGATTTTCTTTTGCTTTGGTATGGTATATCTTTTATGATGTTTTTTCTTCTGGTTTTTTTTTAATTTTTTGTTATTTCCTGTTTAATTTCTCATTTTGCATGATTTATGTTTGCATATAAATTTTCATTATAAATTTTTTTTTAAAGATTTTTTCATATTGTTATTTTTTTATTTTTATTTTACAGCTGATTATGTGTTGTATAAAATAAAATGATATTTTGTTTTTTTTTTAAATTATTATTATGAGTTTTGTTTATTAATTTTGATTTTTTGTGTTGTAGTTTAATTTTTTCGTTCGCTCGCTCACTAGCTCGGTTTTTGCATTAGTAGAGAGAGAGAGGCAGAGTTTTCTTTAGCTGCTTTTTGATTTAGTGATGCATTAAAAAATGAATAAATTAATTGTATAGAAAATATAACTTGGCAACAGTAGTGTTTTTTTTAGATGTTTAGAGTAATTGCAGTGTAAGAAATTGTTGTAAAATAAAATTCACTGAAATGTACTCATACCTCTAGTTGAGTACGCACCAAAGAAAATTTTCATTTCAGTTGAAATACTTAGGCTACGATGCTAGTTGCTCAGAAAAGTACAAAATATAGCCAAAATTTGAAGTACAATCTCACTTAAAAACAGAACTGGCTTAACTTGATCCAACTGATCGATCAATTAGTCTATCATCCTTTGTTCTCAAGACACTAGAAAGAATTTTTGGATAATAATATTATGTAGTGAGCCACTACTTAGCCTATCTTATTTTACAGCATAGCATGTATATCTCAAGAATAAATCTACCAAAACCAGACCTTGAAATAAATTTTTCACTTAAAAGTTTTTTTGAAAAGTTTTTATAAGTTTTTATCACTAAAAGGTTTTTCATAAAATCTTGCCACTTAAGAGACTTTTTTCTTTTTAAACAATTTTTTTTTTCAAAAATGGGCCCAGAACGGTCACTTAGAGTGGTCCGGGACTCCTCCGGTTATGCCCAAAATCTATTTTCGACTTTTCTCCATCGATTGGTGCAATTATTTTTTTTTTTGAAAATTTGTCCAAATCGGCCACTTAGAGAGGTCGGAGACACCCCTGGTCATGTCCAAAACCTACTTTCGACCAATCCCCACCGATTGGCGCAATAAATTTGTTTTTTCAAAAATGGGCCGAAAACGGTCACTTAGAGGGGTCGGGGACTCCTCGGGTCACGTCCAAAATCTATTTCTGGCCATCCCCATCGATTGTGACAGTACATTCATTTTTTTCAAAATGGGCCCAAAACGTTCACTTAGAGGAGTCGGGTCATGTCTTAACTCTATTTTTAACCATTCCCCATCGTTTGGTGAAATAATTCTTTTTTTCAAAAATGGGCCCAAATTGGTCACTTAAAGAGGTCGGGGACTCCTCTGGTCATACCCAAAAGTCTATTTTCGACCTTTCCCCATCGATTGGTACAATAACATTTTTTTACAAAAATGGGACCAAAACGATCACCATAGGAATCGGGGACATCCCTGGTCATGTTCAAAATCTATTTTTTACCATTCCCCATCGTTTGGTGAAATAATTATTTTTTCAAAAATGGGCGTAAATCGGTCACTTAAAGGGGTCGGAGACTCTTCTGGTCATGCCCAAAGTCTATTTTCGACCTTTCCTCATCGATTGGTGCAATACAATTTTTTTTACAAAGATGACACCAAAACGGTCACCATAGGAATCGGGGACACCTCTGGTCATGTTCAAAATCTATTTTCGACCTATCCCCATCGATTGGTGCAATAAAAATGCAAAAAAAGTTTTCAAAAGCTTTCATTTGTAAAACTTTTTGAATAAAATTATAAAAGTTTCAAGGTCTGACCAGAACTGCTCTTTACGAGGTAACACGTACGATTGAGAGATCTCTTCTCTTTCTAGATATTGATGTTCGCACTAGGGCTATTGGAAACTAAGGGCAGAGGATTTCTTTATCACCTGGATAGCATCCATGAATCTTGAATCATTAGCACATCAGTTAGGTCGGATCGGTCAGGTCGGTGTTTTATACGTATCAACTCTACGCTGGTTTATAGTTATCAACACGGTGCTTCACCAACTTGATACAAATTATTTGAGGGACGTTGCGTATGCGGATGATGCGGTGCTGGTAGTTTTAGGTCAATTCCTAGATATGATCAGTAATATAATGGAAAGAACTTTGGCTACAAAAACCAATATACCCAATTTTGAAAGAATAACTTCTTCCACTTTCCAAATTTGCCAAATACCTTAGAGTCTTTGCAGATCTTAATTGGAAATTTAGCATAGGACAAAGAAGAAAAAAATCTTTCATGCAAAAATACCTTCAGGGAAAAATGGGAACTTCAACTAAGAATGATGCTGTAGATGTATAAGCCATTGTATATCCAGTTCTCATCTTAGTTTGTTTAATTTGATGGCCAGCCACTAGAAAGGGGTATAATCAAATAAAACTGGATGGAAGATCTATGCAGTGCAATCTGGCTCTGTTTGATTATATAAATCAGCCTTTTAGATAGAAGTTTATGCCATTTTCAAAGCATGTAGGATAGTAGGGACTACTATTTTCAACTAGAGACAAGTGCCGATCTTTTCCCATAGTCATGATTTTATCCAAACTCAGAAACAGTAAAATCCAAACTAGTTGAGTTGCTCAGTGAGAAAATACTATGCCAAAAACTGGGTATCCGCTTTTATTCTTTCTGATAGAGTTGCACGGATGCTAACGAAAAGGAATGTCTCGAATACTTTCTTTGCAACTGCCTTGCTGTATCTAGAACCAGACTTATGGCTCTAAGAAACCCTTTTTCAATGACCTAAACGTTTTCTGCTAAGTATAACTAATGCTAAATACTTAGCTAAGCCACAGCATCAACCTAACCTAACCTGGTTCACTTGATCTTAATTTCATGACAATTTATCACCGATGTGATAATTGATACATAAATACTTGTCTGAAATAAATTTTTTCTTTTTATTACCCAAAAAACTTATGAAAATAAGTATTTTTAACAAAAAATATTACTATCAAATGTCACTCATACGTCGCAAGCAACAAGTCAACACTTTGAACTTTGATTGCATTGCTTCGATATGACATAGAGCAGTTTTTATCACTGAGCTTTGTAGACTCAACCATATTTACAAACAATTTCAAAATTGGCTATGGGCTGCTCAAGGATATAGAAATAAATACAGTTCCAAATATGTACTCTTAAACACTGTTACCGAAGTTATATTTTCTTAAAATGAAATAAATGGACAATTTTTAAAAATGTACTGAAATATGCGCCTTACGGTATACTTCTGTATAAATTTTAATTATTATTTTAATTGTAAGCCAATTTGAAAAACAGAAAAAGTTAATAAATCGCTGTTGTTTTGTAAGTAATTAAAAGCCTAAAGCATAGTTGATATGCATGTATTAGCCTTTTTTGCATGGTTGCATAGAAAACAAAAATTTGGAGTTGCTAAATTTTTTGCAAGCTCGTGTTACATTTTAAGAATTTTTTATATTTGTTTTAGAGTTGAGTTTTTGGTATTTAGTAGTAGATAGTAGTAGTAATAGTAGTATAAAGTTTACTTTTGTTTTGTTTTACTCAGTTTAGTTTTTTTTTTTTTTTTTTGCAATTTATTGTTTAGTTTTGTTTAAGTAAGATTATTTTGTTTTTTGTTTCACAATTTGTATAAGTAAACGTAAACGTAGTACATTCGTTACGTTAGAAATATGTATATAGAGAGCAAATCATACGCAATTCGTAACACAATAACAATATTTTGTATATAAAAAAAAAGAAAAAGAAGATTTTTATGGATTAGTACGTTTGAATTAGTGGAATAGCGACACTCACCGATGATCTACTCACTTGCATAAACGCATAGACACCGCGTAGAAACTCCATGTTAGGTTGTTGCTCCGCTGTACCCTTTGTAACGCGTTGGGCCCGACTGATGTATTGCTTAACAGTATCGGCAACGAGATGTGGCTTGAGCTTACGTGATAATGCGCTGTAAGTAGAGATAAATAAAGTGAAATTGTTTTTAGTAAGGGAGCATACAAAAAAATATTAAAAAAGTATAAATGTTACTCATACGTCATGTTGAAAATATTTCTATTAATGAGCATTATTTTAGCTTCGATATGCTTAAATGCTGCTTTTGCCAAAGCGTTTTGTAGTTCACTTAGTACACTTAAGTAAAATGCATATGCCATTCTTGGCCTCCCAACAAAATGTACTAAAAAGTACTTACTAAGTAACAAAAGTTGAGGATTTTTTTTTAAATAATGCCAAATTGAACTTAAAAAACAAATATCAAAAGAGAATGTTGAAGTTTTTCTCAGTTGCATGCTCAAGTGTTCAATTACTTAATTGAGTTGTTCAATGTAAGGCTGAAAAAAGTACCGTCACTCTTTTGTTTAACCTGCAGACAGTCAACGCTTTATTATTTCTACTTTATTCTTTCTTCTTCAGTTTTTGCTTTAAGAAAATTGTGTGTGCATAGTATACGGATATATAAGAAAATTTTTTTCCCTCACGTTGTCTGCACTGCATTGGTTTTCTTTTTTTTACTTTTTTTGTTTCTACTATTGTACACTTATCCCTAGTTTAGCCACTTCTAAGGCTCTTCATAAGCTGAGTTCCTTTTGGGCTTAACTTTTTTTTGTTGTGTTAATTTTTACTTCTTTTTCGTTTTGTGCACTTCATTTGCTCTTGAGCATAGCTTAACTATGTAATAAAAAAACTGTAAAGATGAAAAGTTTTTATCAAAACATGGTATTTTGTGAATATACTGGGGCTTTTACATGTAAAACGTATTAACTTATAGCTTAATTAGTTCAACCGTTGGAATCTTAAAAATTCTTAAAAGCTTAGATGATTTTTGATTCAAAATTTTAAATTAACTCACAAGCAGCATCAAATGTTACACATACGTCATGCTGAGCCATAATTAATTGTTTTTTCAATTTGCTTTAATTTGAAATCGATGTAATTACTTATGATCTTTATTCGTGTATTTTAAAGTAAAATAAACAGACAATAATAAATTCAAATAAGAATGCTGGCTGTTTAAAACCAAGATGTTTTTAGAAATTACATAATCAAATAAGCAGATTTTTGAAAAATTTTTAAATAATATAATTTAGTTTTGTTTTTTTTATTTATTTTTTAATTGGCATTTGGGTATAAAATAATGCAGGGGTTAAACAGTTGCACACGCGTCACAACTTTTACTTCAGACTACTTAAATATATGTACATAGTTTTGTTATCAATAATGATCAAATCCTCTTGTTTTATTTTTCGAGTAGGATAAACACAGGAGAAATGGCACCCTTTCTGTTGAACTGTTTTAAGTCCAGTAGTAAAAAATATTTTTAAGGGAATTAAAAGCAATTGTATCCTTTATTTAATTCAAAGCAAATAATTGTAGTTTAGCTTAAGCAAAAATTAATTTAAATATGTTTTCTTTTCAATATAAAAACATAGTATAAGGTGCCAAATCAACCAAAACTAAAGGAGATATGACACCCCAAATAGCTTTTAAGTTTTTGATGCCAGAGTTGTTGCATGTTTTTGCATAAAATATAAGTACATTGTGAGCACATGCGGTACAGTACGCATTGGAGCCAAGTATCTGGCTCAGTGGTTTGTTCAGAGTCTTCTCTACATTCATATCACTCTTCAGATTTATCTTAGAATTATATATTTTCTTCACCTAAATCTGAAAAATCATTACAAGTAGCCACTTCACACCTATCGTGGTGTGATATCACTTACATTCAAGGTTTTCGTAGAATTCTCTATGCCATTTGGGAAAAACTCAAATTAATCTGGTAAAAAAGGAAAAAGTAATCATTGAAGGTCCGGACTAAAATTTTATAATTCTGGAGTGACTATAAGTTCAAAAGCTTTAGATTTGTTCCCTCCAATATCTTATAAAATGCAAGGGGAGAAAATGGCACCCTCAGTCATTGGGTGCCATTTCTCTTTTTTGGTGTACACCGAATGAAAATGCCACGAAAGTTATAAACATATACATGTATCAAACACTATTGTTTCCTTGTATGCGTTGCTACACCTTCTCTAGCACAGAGGTTGGGGCAACTTCAATTAAATCAAACCAATGCATGTGTTATAAACTCCGGTTACCTGCGGTTCTATAGCTGGGATGTGCTGAGTATCCAGTATTCAAGGTTCGCTTCAAGAAAAATATGAGAGTGACGTTTTTGATTATTCGTTCTTTTTGTTCTCTTATAATAATTCAGTCTTATTTCTAGTGACACTGTTTGCAATAGTTATTATCAACTTAATGTGATGCGTCTGTCGCTAAAGGTTATAAACTGAGCTAAGGTATTATACGGCCACGAATGGTACGACCTGTAATGAAAGGCAGGTATAGAAATGGAGAATTAGTTGACCTCGAATAGAACGACCACTAATAGAAAGTAGATGTGGAATATTAGTTAGCCTCGAATGAAATGACCACTAGTAGAAAACAGATGTAGAGATAGGGCACTAGTGAGCCTCGAATAGAACGACCACTAATAGAAAGTAGGTGCAGAAATAGAGTATTAGTTACACTTGAATAGAACGGCCACTTATAGAAAGTAGATGTAGAACTAGAGTATTAGTTGGCCTCGAATAGAACGACCAATAATAAAAAGTAGGTGCAGAAATAGAGTATTAGTTAGCCTCGAATGGAACGACCACTAATAGAAAGTACGCGAAAGAAAGCAAAGGTATTAGGCGGCCACGAATGAAACAACCCCTAATGAAAGTAGCTCTTGCTGCGATGAGTGCTCAGACTCGACTGCTCTTACTATGACATAACCTCCGCCTTTTATACAAAGTTTGTCTGCTATGCATAACAACAATTTTGCATGTCTTCTTTGTGATGCTGCTGCTGACCTTCATTCTGTGCACGTGGCTTCTGTATGCTGTTCCTGTTATTGTATGCTGCCGTAGTGTTGTTGTTGCCGCCTGTGTGAATATCTATTGATGCACGTTTCACTTGATTGTTGCTAAGGGAAAAATCTTGTAACGGTTAATACTCTCTTTCCTTGTTTTTTCCTTTATTATTTTAATTCAGATCTTTTTTTATTCAATTTCTTATAAATTAATTAATGACTTATGCAATAAAAATACTTAGTAATAATAATAAGTCATGAATTTATTGAAGTAAGTAAAATATGTTGAACCAAATATGTGGCCAAATATTTGGGTCCTGACACATGTAAATTGTCCCGATGGACATTTTTTTCGTCTAAAATATCGTAAAAGGTCATAAAACCCTTAAAAAACACAAAAAAAAAGAAAAATCTTTTTTTTATAATTTTTGGCTCCGACATCGTGACCCTTGGGTGAATAAAAAATTTCACGGTCCAGCCATTTGGGAGTCTATAAGGAACATACAGATATACAAACAAATATTCGCTTTTATACGTATAAATAGATTCACCGCTCTTTGGCTCTTGAAATATATGCAAAAACCAGGCAGTTGCTTACATTCCGGGGTTTTGTTTTTTCTAAAAAATCCCACGTGCTAGTAATTATTTACCACAAAGTGTTTCCCGCTACTAAATTAAATTTTGTGTATATTTGAATGCTACGAAAGCTGCAAGTACTGGAATTGAAAGTGGTGCCATATCACCTCGGGGTGCCACATCTCCCGGGCTTACCCTAGCATTAGAAAGCTTCAATCATTTTAAATATGCACTTTGGCAGCTCAAAAATTGAATATTAAAAAATTATTTTAAGAAAATAAGTTCAGAAACTTAATGCAAAAATAAACAGAATCTTTTAGGTGAAAAGTATACCCTTATAAGTATGCAACAATAATTGCATGATTTCATTTCTTTTAGTGAAAAAAAAACTACAAAATGCTACACCCTGTTTATAACTTATGAACGCATAAAAATCTGTATGCACAATACCGTGTACTTTAATATAATGAAATGAAATCACTGCACATACTTACAAACATACATACGTACATAAAAACACCGACACATTCGTTGCACATTTGCATGCATGTATGCAGAAACGTGTAATGTAAACGTTACACATAACACTCGGCTACTCGGAAGTGTAAAACGTAAACGTTACGTATTTGTGTTAATTTTTTCTCGTGTTTTTTGTTTTTACACAATTTCGCTCTTTTTCATTTTTTCATTTCTTTTCTCTTTTTTTTTTTTGCGCGCAACAAAAGTGGTCGTCGGAACTTAACAAACACTTTTGAGACAACATACGCACGCACATGCATGAAATACCGAAACAAACATACATACATGTTTGTATGTGTACACATTCATTTATTTATTTACATACATTATTGCAAGCAACACCAGCTCGGCTGCTTCTTTTTATACTCTCACAGTCTCCCCTTAAGTTATTCAATGCATTGCATTTGTATGCAACTTAAGCGTTGCCAGCTGTTTTGTTTCATTTTGGTGAATTAATTTTTTTCATTGTTTCTTACCAATTTAATGTGGTTTTTTTTGTTGTTTTTTTTTCGGAAATTTTCTCATGCATGTACTCGTATGTGTGTGTGACAGCTGCTGCAATGTTTGTATTTTCCATTGTTTATTTAAATGTTTTCATTTAATTAGAAGCATAATAATTATTTAAAAAATCGCTGAAAAGCATGCCATGGAAATTGTTAAGTTTTTATCATACAATTTATATTTCCTGCGTGTTTGCATTAAATAATTATTTTTATTTGTGATTTAAATTTAAATTGCGAAAAATTTACTGAAGCATTAAAATAATTTCTAATGTAAATATTTTCTACTTATGCATATTGTATATAAAATTTTTTAAAATTTGCATACTTTTATCGGAATACCTGAAGAGTGTTGGCTTAATTATGAATAAAATAACGCATAAAAATTGGTAAAATATACAACAAAACAAATTAGCCCCATAGCATGATTTACTTTTTGCCAAAAATATTAATGAAAAATGTTTATAAATTTTTCATAAAAAACTCAACACGCTTTTTGTTAATCTTTCTTTTGGCAAATTATTTCAGAAAGTGGTGCTCATATTCAATGGAAAGGAATATAAATAAGCATTGCCTCTAGTAATCCAACAGAGTGTTGAGAAAATTTTAAGCTTTACACAACCATTGATAGGGCAAAAAGCATCTTAAGAAAAAAGTGTACAAGGCACAAAACTCGTAGAGTCATCCAAAAAATGCGTATACAATTTTTGAGATTTTTTTTTGAAAGTTTAAAAAATATTGTTTTTTTGAATAGATTTTTGAAAAATTTTTGGACGATTCGTTTCCGGAAGAGGATAAAAATGTTCACCAGCCCCTCTAACTTTACCTCCCCAATACTTTTTTCAAACGTACCACTTCTTTTTTCCACCCCTTAGGAGGGCTCCCATACAAAATTTTGATAAAAATATCAAAAAATATTCTTTTTGTCGGGTGAGAGCAAAACTGTTCACCGGCCCTCATTACTTTTTTTTTATCGACTCCTTAAGGGGGCTCCCATACAAAATTTTGATAAAAATATTAAAAAAAAAATCCTCATTGCCGGGAGAAGGAAACATTTTCACTGACCTTCTTTAACTTTTCTTCTCCAATAATTTTCTCAAATATAATATTATTCCTTTTTTTCCAACTAATTAAGGGGTTCCCATACAAAATTTTGATAAAAATATCAAAAACAATTCCTCATTGCCGGGAGAGGGAAAAAATGTTGACCGGCCCCCATTAATTTTTCCTCTCCAATATTTCTGTCAAACATATAACGCTATTTTTTCCACTCCTAAAGGGGGCTCCCATATAAAGTTTTTTTATAAAAACATCAAAAAAATTCCACATAGGCGGGAGGCGAAAAAAATTTTCACCGACCCCCATTAACTTTTCCTAATCAACGTTTTTCTTGAAAATACTTTTTTTTTTTGTCCACCGCTTAAGGGGCCTCCCATGCATTTAGATAGAAATAAACACCTGTGTATGGGCCTTCCTTAAGGGGTGGATAAAAGGGGCTAGTATGTTAAAAAAGAATGTTGGAGAAAAAAAAAAATTAATGGGGGTCTGCATCATATTATCTGGGTCTGGCGTCTTGTAATTTGTGGTTGTATCCAAAAACTAGAAAAAAATTGGCAGGTTGGCAATGCGGAGGTAGGCAGGAATTGAGAAGTTTTACAAATTTTGCGGACAGTTTTAATTAGTGGATCTGAAGGCTAAACAATTTATGGAAATGAATGGCGACAGTGAAGGAAAGATAAAATGAGATGAAGATTAAATATAAAGAAACAAAAATAGTTTTCCCTCTTTCCCTCAACGAACTTTTTTAAGGTCCTCCGTATATTCATATACCAAGTTATGGGATTTCTCTGTGTGATGTGCAATGTAATTGTTTCTTAAAACATAGTTCTTAGTACTGTGAGCTATTTTGCTTAATATGAAGATGATAAGTTTAAATCGAATCCTCTTCATTTCTGAATTAAATTATTTGAATCTGTTTTACTTAAGGTATATCTTGAATTTTTGTATTGTACTTATAACTCATGATCAGTATTCAGAATTGGGAAGATTAAAATAACTATAAAATTTATGAATTAAAGAAAGCATGCTCAGCCAATATTTTCAGTCAGCAGTGAATTGCAGCACACGTTTAGTTAACTAAAACATAAAACGAGCTATAAAAAATAAATTAAATTAAAAAATAAACATTAAAATATTACCAATTTCAGAAAAATTCTCTGTAAAAGCACACAAGCTTCAATCGCACAGGCAATAACTCTCACCCCAAATTTAGTTTTTAAAGTGTTTTTATATAAATTTTACCTACCAATCTATGAGTATGTGCATTTCTATGCATTTGCACACTTACACAAAGACAAACGACCTGAGCGCGACATAAACTGTTATTTTATAGCACCTACGAACATCGAAGCAGAATACGCACACATACAGACAACTATAAGACACATGACAACCGATTGTGACAGGAAGTCAACTGGTATATGGTTGTGTGCTATCACAGATTCATTTATATGTTTTGTGTCTGTGTGAAAAATATATTTTATGACTCAATAATTTATAGTGGCGATTGTAAATGTATGAGTGTGTATACTATGCATATATGTGAGCATGTATTTTAATATTTTTTCGTTATGTCTGTCTATTTCCGTTTAATTTATCGCAAAGTACTTTATTTAAAATTTATAAAATAAAAATTCACAGAATATTGCATACTTTTGTGCGTTGCTGGAAAAAATCAATAACTGGCGACTTTCTTCAATGAGCATTGGTAGCGTAAGAGGAAAATGTTAAGAAACATTAAAATGTACATCTGGTACGTAATAAATTCTGAGCTGATTGTAGAGAGAGCGCGCTTATAAATTGCAGGTTATTGACTTATGCTGCTACTGCTGCTGCTGTAAAGAATACTATGATATTTTTGCACAAGAAATTTAATAAGAAAATTTCATCGTACATCCTTTGCAATATTTTAACCCCTTACTTTCCACGAAAATATAAATGTCAAGTTTACTCACTAACATTTTAAAATGCTGCCAAATTATTGGTAGTCAAATTACAAAACGCTAAATATTAAATATTACGCGAATGCTTGTGACAGCAATATAAATCATAAGATTTGGCATCAACTAAATTCATTCACAATGCAGCAGTAGAAGAAGTAGCGTTGCCATTGAGTTCGAAAAATTAAGCACAAAATTTGCAAATGTCAGAGAGTAATTTTGGTGGAAAAATTCAATTGTTTGAAAATCAAGAAAAAGCAAAAATAGAAACGTAGAAAATTTCATTGAGAGCACAATTTCGTTACTCAATTCGGCTGTATTGTTTTGCGCATTGAACTTGACTTTAAAATGGTAATCCTTGAATTTAAAACAAACCTTGTTGACATCAAAGGAATTAATTAAAATAGCAGTTCAGTTATTAAGCCAACAGTTAGATAACAATTTTTGGGGTTGGGAAAGTTTCATGATATCACAAAATCCATTGCCGAAAATTATATGAGAAAATTTACACTTTAATTTTGTTTGGAGTTTTTTGTTGAGCGCTATAGGTTCTTGAAATTAAAGACAAAAAAAAAATTCTCATTAACTGTCCGATCTTCCCGTGGTCGCTTAAAAATTCCTTTATTGTTTTTTTCTCAATAATATTAGAATTATCTCTGTAGTCTTCAACATTCACCCATAATTTGATCACAGACCTTGAATTCCAGTTTTTCAATCTTTGAATGTTGTGGTTAATATGCAGATAACGATTGTTTCAGACAAAATTTACACTTCTGTTTCTTAAAATTTTGATATATCTAATCAAAATTGAATATCTCGACGGAGAACCTCAATGCCTTTTGAAAGGGTGAAATTTTTACTGAAAGATGTTGTACATGATTCTGAATAACCTTAAAAATAGACAAAACCCAAGTTTTTTACACTTTTAGGTTAGAATAACTTCAAGACCTGACTTGCTAGAGCAGTTCTGAGCTCGGATTTGGTTTTAGCGGGAAAAAATACTACAGAAACAACTATTTATTATCCAAGTGTAAAATTTTACATATAATGTTAAGTATTTTCAAAAAGTTTCCCCAAAAATGCAAAAATTTTTTCGGGAATTTGAAAAAAAAATTGATTTTTAGGATCCCATATTATGATTGTGGCAGCATTTTTACATAAAGATCAAAGTGTGATCCATCTATTTTAATCCCTGATTCAGTCTTCAATACAATTTTCACATGTTCCAGCGATCGTTTCCATTGCATTATGTGATGGTAACCCTTTCTTCTACCATGAAAAAACAGATCGTTGTTTGTTGTTTGGGCATCCGTATTATATAGAGTGTCACAAAAGAAAGTTTATGTTTGTTTACCTTCCTATGTGAACGCAACAAATCAAGGGGTGCAGAGGTATGTCAATCAGTATCCCGGCTTTTTGCAATTTAGTTGCTATGGAGCGTTTCACCGGAGCAGGTTTGTGTGAGCGAAAGTTTTAATCTCTGATTCCGGCAACTCCCATTTTTTTTGCCGTTCTTGATAGTCTAGGATGACCCGTTTTTCGTTTGTCCAATGTTGTATCGGCTTCTTCAAAACTATTTCATTCGTTTTCGAGAGAGGGGTAGAAAATATCCACTGGGCGACCAAGATCATAAAAAACGGCAGAAACATTGGAATCACCGAAATCAAAGTTTTTTAAAACTCTTGCACGCACAGCGCGAAGTCCGATCCCCAGAAACGCGATATAGCGACGAAATTATGAAGATCCAGGCTACCAGGATTGACATATATATACTCTCTTTTCGGACACCCAAGCCATTATGCGTTTTCATTCAGAGATTTACATAAGTTACATAAGTTCAACAGCATGGCATTGCATTGAACTCTCTTTTTAGTATTAATGAAACTGACTATGAGGCCAAATGGAAAAAAAATAGTAAGGGTGTTGCCAGGCCAAAGGCCAAACATTAAATACCCTACACAGCAGTATTTTGAAAGTTTTGCTTGTATGGGAGGTGCCACGCCCTCTTGTCCAAATTCATCCAGTTTTTTCTCAGAGTTTGAATTTATAGTTCTTAGCATTTGAGTGAAATTTGGTTGGATTATCTCAAAAAATATTTTCAGTATAGCGTTTTGCACCTTTTGCTTATAAAGGAGGTGCCACGCCCTCTTGTCTGAATTTTCCTGGTTTTGGATCAGAGCTTGCGCTCACAATTCGTAGTATTTATGTGTATTTTTGTTGCATTATCGTGAATATATTTTTTGTATGAGCGGTAGGCGTGTCCGTTTACCGATTCCACTCATTTTCAATCCCCCAAGTTAACTTTAACGACGAAGGCTGTGCACCAAATTTCATTGAATTATCTTGCTTAGTTTTCCCAAAAAGTGTATTTCCACACACAGCCAGCCAGCCAGACAGACGGACATGGCTACATCGACTCAGGAGGTGACGCTGATCAAGAATATATATACTTTTCTATATCTGCCACGCCTCCTTCTCTGCGTTACAAACGGAAGGACAAAGTGAATATACCCTGGGTGTAGGGTATATAAATGGAAAAAAGTGAATTTCGAGCTCTGTGCACAGTGGGTGCTGCGTGAGCTCACAGTTGACCAAAAACAACAACAACGAATTGATGCTTCAGAGTAGTGTTTGGCGCTGCTAAACTGGAATAAAATCGAACTCTGTCGTCGATATGTGACAATGGATGAAACATGGCTTCACTATTACACGCCAGAATCCGAAAGGCAGTCAGCTGAGGCTTATTTTGACGAAAAAGAGAAATTGTACTATAAAAGTGGAATCGAAATGTTGGAAAATCGCTATACTTGTTGTATCGCCCTCGAACACAACTATGTTGAATAATTAAATCGAGTTTGGTCAAAATTTTGTTTTTCTCCCACTTATCCTACGAACTTATTGAATGACCTGTTATATTGATAGAATGAGAAAATCAGTCTTGTTTTCAAGCCAAATAGCAGTTGATGCAAATTTAATTTAAAAACTCTTGCTGAAATAGTCTCCGTCCAATCCTTGAATTTTTCTGAATGAATACAGTACTGAGCTAAAAACTTAATCGAATACTTTTTCGCAGTCATATTTTTTTCTGTGTACACTAAGCTTTCATCATTTGCCCTTGAGTGGCCATGGCTTATTCAATTCAAATTCTCATTAGTTAAGCAAATGTAAGTCTGTATAACTTTCGGCTGGAAGAAAGTATTAATTATTTACTCAACAATAATAACAACAACAACAACAACAACAAAGACACTACCAACAAATTTTGTCTTCTGAGAAACTTTTATTTTACTTCATCTACTTAATGCCATGACTTTATCTGGTTGAACTTCATGAGCCAAAAAACACTCTCTGTGTTGGTATTTTGTTGTTGGTTGTCGGTGTACATGTTCTTGTGTATGTTTCCTTTTAATAAGTTGTATGTCTGTGTGAGTGTTCTTTGACGTCTGTCTTTAATCTCAGTACAAATCCTTTTGCTTATTAAAATTTTGCATACTTTTAGGCGCTTTAGCTTATTTTTTGGTTTTTTATCCAAGCAAAGTCCTCGCTCGTATTTCTTCTTTGAGCGCACAGCGTATACAGTAGCACGTAGAAATTTGTTGTAGCTTTGACAACCAGTTTTTTTTTTTTTTTTTTGGCATTAGAAATTTTGCATGGCTTTTTTATTAAAATTTTTATTTTTTAATTTTGTTTTTTTTACATTTGACTTTGCATGTTGTGTTACGAAAAAACCTTCATTTATGTTGTTTTCTTATTTTTTTCTGTTCTATTTAAATTTCTCTGTTTAATTTTCATTTCTATTTCGTTTTTTTCTTAGCGATTCCACTAAGCAAAAGTGTGGCAGCAGCAGCATCAACCTGAATTTAAATGAGCAGACCGTCATTTTTGAAGTAGGATTTAAATTGTGTGTCACAGAGTGCTATGTGTGTGTGTGTGTTTGTGTGAGTGTCGTTGTGTGTTTGCGCTTGATGGGTGGCAATGTGTTTGTCCGTTTGTTTTTGTTGTCGCCTTGATACTCTTGCTGTCAACACAATTTAGATAAATGTCTTTGGGAATAAAATGTTGCGTGTTGTTTTTGTTCGTGTCATTTTCTGCTTTTTCCTCTTTTCTTTTTTACGCCTTTTTAATTCTGCTATATATTTGACATTCGTAATTTTGAAAATGAGCACGAAGTATACATGGAATAAAGTATAAAATCATTTAAAAGACTGAATTTCTTTCTTTTTCACTGAAAGGACTATAAATTTTATAAATAAAGAAAAAACTCGTGCAAAATAAAATCAAATCAGAAATATAATTCGAAACAGAAATTAGACAAAAGAGTTTTAAAAATAAAGTTTTATTTCAAAGAACATCCAGAAACAAGAAGGTCTAGAAGTGAGATCGGACTTTCAGCGCTCGTAATTGATTTGCCATGCAATTATTTGGGCGTATGTCATAATTTAGTCAAAAAAGTAAAAAAAGGACAGAATCAAAATTACTGAAAATAAGTTAGGTATTAGGAAACATAGAAATAATTTTGAGTATCACAAAAATTTAAAAAACTTTAAAAAGTATCGAACGAAAAGTATTTTATGTGTCGAAAACTTAAAATTATGACAAAGAGTCGAAAATTCGAAGAAGCTGATAGAAGCATGTATGTATGTATCGATTTCTTGTAAATTTACAAATAAGCAAAGAAAACTGAACGAGTACTTAACGTGGTTTAGTTCTATGGCATGTACAATGCTCACTAATGATGTATCGATCACCTTTTGTTCAGAGAAACCTCATTGTAAGTAGATAGCTAATATAAAATTTTAAAGTTTTGTGGGCGGTGCCACGTCTTCATAGAACTGTGACCACTATCGTGTTTTATACTGACGCTTGCGTATAAGCGCAATATCTCTCATGCTTTTGTCAAAATCGTTGCTACGGTTTTCGATCAATATTGAATCAAATTATTCAGTTGCAAGAAACTGGGCGTGACAATATTTGAATACCATCCGCGTTTCTTCCAATACCTCATAACTGTGTATAGATTTCTCCCACCAAATTTCATCAAAGTACCTTGTACGGTACTAAAATCCGCAAAGGTTAATTTGTTAGTTCTTTTACTTATTGTAACGTTTTAAAGTTTTGTAGGCGACGCCATACCATTTGTAAAGTTTGTATAATATATTGAGACACCTCGTGTTGATGATTAGGCGAACTGATGCTATTGTGGCATAGTTTTTCAATGTGGTAAAGTCACATATCTCCGATCTGGGTAAAAAGCTGCAAACGTAACTGCATTTACCCTGTCATTTTATTTTTAGAATTTTATAGTTTCTGAAAATTGGCCAGTGTGGTATGGTCGGTATTCGCTAAAGTGGTATATGAATATTTCTTGTTGTTCTTAACATTATTTGATTGCTGTTTATTTTTTTATAAAAACTATGAGTTTGAGAACCAATGAAAATTTTATTATGAACTTATTTTATACCTTTCATATTTTATATTTGGTTATATGGTATAAGTATACCACATTACCCACCCACTTCACAAGTACTGATCAGAATATATACAACATTGCCCTCACATAACACATTACCTGCCAACTTTCTGATAACAGCTTGACTTTTTTCAGATTTTGCTCAATAACTTTTTTTAATGAAACTGCACACATTTTATTGAAAAGTATTCTATAGCCAATACTTCACTGATCAGCATCAACAAATTTGGCTGAATTTGATCTAAAGGTTCTCTTGCAAATTTAAAAAAAAGAGGATCCCGACCACTTTCCGGAATCTAATCTCCGGAAGGTCTATTTTACGGAATGTCCAAAAACCCGAAAACTTTTTTCCGGAATCCATTTTCCGGAATGCCTTTTTCCTTAAGGACTTCTTTCCGGAAAAAAAGTGATTGTCTTTTACAGTGTAACAAATTATGCAAACCAATTAAAATGTACGCGAAACTTATTATTTCAAGCACAGAATAGCGAAATTGTACAATGTCTCAGGGCAATGTTGTGGGCACACGATCGTACAAAAAATCACCAAACTTTACTTGAAACATCGAATACCAAAATTTTACACTGCCAGGGGGCTATATTGTGTCTATTGGCTTTGTAGTCGACATAATCTGTTACAATGGATCTCATCCTTCGTTTATATTCAATCCACTTCACAAATGATGACAACTTGAAATAAACAAAACAAAAAACCAAAAACGTTCCGGAAAATGTCCGTTCTTGAAATATGTTCCGGAAAGAGAAATTCCGGAAAATGGATTCTGGAAAAAAGTTTTCGGATTTTTGGTCATTCCGGAAAATAGACTTTCCGGAAACTTAATTCCGGAAAGTGTACGGTAATCAAAAAAAGATTACCTGTTCCACAATAGCATCAGTTCCCATATATGTATATAGAAATAACATTTCCCAAGTTTTTGTCAAAATCGTTAAAAAAGCAATATTCGATCAAGTTTTGCAGTACGCCCATTTTTCGTAGTTTTATAGGCGTTGCCATACCTTTCTAAGAGTTTTCCCAAAATAACGACATACCACATATTAGTCCTTTTTTCCAGGTAACATAAACTTTCATCTCAATTTTTGCAGTCGTTTTCAAGTAATATTGATCCAAATTTTCCAATTGCCAAAAAGTAGGCATGACACTTCCCCGGTGCTACCTTATTAGTTTTTTATAAAAAGTAGGCGGCATCTCGTACTGAATTTTATCAAAATATCTTGTATAGTTTGAGAGATATGATCCGATTAAATTTTAAATTTAGGGCTTTGCTACGCCTCGTCGTGAGAATATATATAAAGTCGAAACCTATCCTATTCTTCAATCCAATAAGCATCATCATATAAAGTTTCACCTTGTCTTGCATTGGGGTATGGAAACACTGTTTCAAAATCCTAAAAAGCTGGCCAAAAGTCGAAAAAAAAAGTTTTTTTTAAATTATTTTTTATGGACCGTATTGTCTAACAGATATTCATAGATCTCAAAAAGTTTATAAGAAAGATTCAGGTATTCCTAAAATGCTCTTGGGATCTCTCCAAAAGTATGTTTCTCAGACGAAAAATTCTGTGAGTTAAAAGTATACATTTAATGTTCACTGTAAAAATTGTGTAGTTACTGTAGAACTGAACCGATTTTAATATTAGAATATGAAATCTCTTTGTAAAAGAAAATACTATCGAACCTCTAAATTGAAAACTTGCAATATTTTATACTTTTGCGTTAATTGTGATTAACTTAAAATCAAATTATTTCACAAAATCAGCTTGCAACGGTTATGAAAAAGGCCCAGAACTAATTTATATCACGTCATATCACCAAGATTTTTTTGAATTTAAGAAGATTGAAACCTTTTCTAACACATATAAAAAAATTGAGGTGCCTTTTTTTGCCCTTTTTGTTTGACGCGGTTTTCTCTGAAGCAACCAGAGGAAAATTTAACTCGTATTGCTGGCCAAGTTTCAATATGTGATGCTCGCCCGAAATGATAAAATTTTTATACTATTATACAGCTTATACTCCATGATAAAGGAATCTTAAACCCATTCTTATGTAGATCAATTTAATGTTGCACACAACTCTATCAAAGTTAAAGTTTTGAAATAAATTTTTTAATTTGATATAAAAATTGTGCAAGTGTTGTTTTTTGCCATTTCGAATCCGCCATTTTGTTTTTTAAAAATCTAATATCAGATTCGAAATCAGTGACCCCAAAAACCCCCGAGTAAATTTTTTTGTTAGATTTGGCTGAATATTTATGCAAATCTTGCGCCATTTTGAATCCGCCATTTTTTTTTTCAAAAATCAAACATCAAATTCGTAATCAGCGACCACAAACACCCCCATGTAAAAAATTTAGACTCGAAACTTTAATGATTTCGACTTTTGGCCAGCTTTAAGGGATTTTGAACCAGTGTGCGTTGTTCTTTACACATCTACCAAATTTCAACTATCTGAGTCAAGTATTTTCTGAGATATGATTAACTAATTATTAGGGAGGTGTGGCGCCGCCCACTTTTTTAGTTAGCTTTTTTAATGCTATGACACTGTGTAAATTTCAATCAAATGGTCAGTTAGTTTCCGAGTCTATAAGTAACAAATTTACAAACAAATTAAATATCATATTCATGTTGAATGTAGATGTAAAGGGTGTTTTTTTTAGAGGTTTGTTTTTTGAATAGAGATAAAACTGGCATTTTGTGGTCAAATCTGGCAACTCTAATGTCATTTATGTTCAGCTTGGTTCGCCATTTCATCATGAACAGGTTGACAAAAGAACAACGCTTGCAAATTGTGCAAATTTATTTCGAAAATAATGGTTCAGTTCGCGAAGTTTACCGCAAGCTCCGTCCATTTTATGGTCGACATAATCGTCCATCAGAGCAATTAATTCGGTTAACCATGGATCGTTTTCGCACTACGTTTACTTTATGTGATAATACGCATCCGTAGAGACGTCGAACAGTGCGCACCGAAGAAACAATTGCCGCTGTGGAGCAAAATGTTGAAGAGGACCCGAATGAATCGATTCGCCACCGTGCACAGCAATTGGAGCTTTGTCCATCAACTTTATGGAAGATTTTGCGCAAAGATCTTGGCTTGCGACCTTACAAGATCCAGCTTGTGCAAGAATTAAAGCCGTGAGACCATGCAATGCGTCGTGACTTTGGTGTATGGGCCGAAAATGAGATTGATCTCGATGCTGATTTTCATCGCAAAATTTTGTTCAGTGATGAGGCTCATTTTTGGTTGAATGGCTACGTTAACAAGCAAAATTGCCGCATTTGGAGTGAAGAGAATCCACATGAGACCCTTGAGACGCCATTACATCCACAAAAACTGACTGTTTGGTGTGCTCTATGGGCTGGAGGAGTCAGTGGGCCATACTTCTTTCGAAATAATGCTGGAGAGTCAGTTACCGTTAATGGAGACCGGTATAGAGCCATGATAGCCGACTATTTTGTTCCTGAATTGGATGGCATGAATGTGGATGAGTTGTGGTTCCAACAAGACGGCGCTACATGCCACACAGCGCACGTCACAATCGATTTATTGAAGGAAACATTCGATGAGCGCATAATTTCGCGGAATGGACCTGTCAATTGGCCACCAAGATCGTGTGATTTGAAACCATTGGATTATTTTCTTTGGGGATATGTGAAGTTGCTCGTCTACGCCAACAAACCAGAAACGTTAGGGGGCTTGGAAGCCAACATTCGTGGCGTTATTGCCGACATACGGCCCCATATGCTCGAAAAAGTGGTTGAAAATTGGACCTGTAGAATTGGCTTTATTTGAGCTAGCCGCGGCAACCACATGCCCGAAGTCATATTTAAACATTAATGGCATAAAATTATCCTTCCAATAAAGCCAAATTGATGGACATTAAAACGATTTTCTTGTGTTTTATTTCAATTCGAAGTTCTATACCTCTAAAAAAAACACCCCCATAAAAGTACAATTTAAGCTCGTACAAGAAGAGAAAATAAAGTTCGATAAAAGAAATATTACCAACTAGAAAAGCAAACAAAACTTGGCAATTCTTTGAAGTTATTTGACATAACTCGAAAAAATTTGTTACGTACGAAAAAAAAGCAAAACTCATTCTGTTAAGAATAATTTTTTTAAAAGAGTAAAGTAAAATGGTCCTTGAAAAACTAATATATTTAAAAAATAACAAAATCATAAATCATTTCAGGATAATTCAAATTCTAATAAAAATCACTGACTGTCATTAATGTTAACGCACTTGAAAGTCTCAGTGACACTTATTCCGTTGAGCAACGACATTGTGTGCTAATGAAAAGCAAAGTAAACTCTCATTAAAGCTCTCTGTGATAAAATATAAGATTGTGCGATAATCTGCCAGATTCACAGTAAACAACACAATGACAAAATTAAATTTATCTCTCAATATTTGTCGCTGTCTGCTGCGCTGCGTCTGTGTCGTCTGTTTGTTATTGCGAATGTCTACGCAAAATGCCATCACCATCAAACGCACGCAAGTGCGACGACGACGTTCAACGACGAGACGCGTCAACAAATAAATAGAAAACATAGAGCAAAGAAAAAAGACAGAGAGGAGTGAGAAAGAGAGGAAGTTATAGAAAAGGGGAAAAAGGAAAAAAGAGAGAAGCCAAAGCAAGCGTAACGCTTGAAACCCCACTGTAGAAGTCAACAAGCGGCACAACGCGGTGGCACTTAACGGTTAAGTAGTTAGTTAAGCAAGCATTAGTATGTGTTAGCTTACATACAAGCATATAAGTATTATATGTGTATGAGTTTGTTAATGCGTCTATGTGTGTGAGTTTGTATGATGATGTGTGTATACGCGCTTATAACAGATTTAAACAGCTTAAAAAAGCTTAGCTAATAAAATTTAAATTACGCGATTACACATACATAAGCAGGAATAGGAAAAGAGCGAATACATGTGTGTGACATTGTATGATGGTAGTGATGTTAAGAATGTCTCAAACGCAACATTATTTCCGGTTATCTATTTTGAATTGCTAAAAACTACCCAGTGTGCCAGACGGTTCAAATCTTCGCTTTTTTACCCGTTACGGATCCGTTACTGATCCGTTGGCGGGAGAGATTCCCAAAAAAAAAGCGAATCGTTTTTTTTTTTGGAATTCCTCCCGCAAACGGATCAGTAACGGATCCGTAACGGGTAAGAAAGCGAAGATTTGAACCGTCTGGCACACTGGGTAACTATAGATTTTTTTTTTTAATTTTCAGGAAATTGATCTCAAAATCAAAAATCCGAGACTCCATTGTCATTTAAGTCTCCGACATCAATTGATTGCAGAAAAATCTCAATCTGAAATCTATCGAAAAGTACCTAGTATTTAAAAAGTTTTAAAATCAATATATTTTTTGCATAATGGCTAATACAGAGTGTTCAGTATATTAAGACACATTAACATTTTGGTGTGGCCTTTAGGCGGGTAAAATCATCGGTCCATATTTATTTAAAAAAAAAAACGAAGGCCTAAATGTAATCGTGAATGACGCCTGTTATCGCGGCATGATGACAAGAGTTTAACCAACAACATTTTGCTTTCAGTCATAAGTTAACCATAAGTTAAGCCTCCAAATTTCATTGGTAACCCATTACTCAGCCAACAGTTGATGCTGGTGAAATAGATGCCACTAAAGTTTTGCAAAAGCATTCTGAGCCTGATAGGGAAAGCTGTACAGTTATTGACGGAATTCGGTATTTTCAGGCTGATCACCTGCAACAAGTATTTCGAAATTGCCCGCATTTGTCTCAAACTACGACCTTCTTTTCTTAAAAGTTTAAGTTAATCAAAGCACTGTGAATGTGAAACATTAATTAGTTAACTAATTAGTGAACTTATCACTGTGGATCTGAGCCTAACCCATTGCTGCCTGAAAAGTACTATTGCAGTTGGTTCTACCGACTTTTCGCTATGAATTTGCATTTCATTATCACTCATTTAAGTTTAAAAATGACTTTGCCATTCCATGTCTTCACCGTGGACATGAAAACGTTTGCATTGGATATGTATGACGAATAACCATTTGTAAAAATATCAAATTTAAACAGTCGGTTACTTTAAATTAAAGGGTATGTACATAAGTAAATGTTTAAAAAAACACCGTATTGAGTGCCATTTATATACTATGCCCTTGTAAATGTATACTGCTATGCTATACTTTTCGTATATAATTCTACAACGCATTTATAATTTAATTTTAAATGCAAAATAAATGAATAGAGATAAATATTTGAATTTGAAATGCAGATGAGTGTCGTTTTTTTCCGCAATCTTTATGATTGCACATTTCATATTAAAAATTAAAGAACTTTTTCATAATTTCAAATAATTGCTAGCAAAAATGTAACATTTATGTTTCATACTTGTAGCCTGAGTTGTTAAGTACTCAAATATTAGAATGAGAACCTCTCTATTGAGCTCAAAAGCTTTTTGCATAGTGGATTATGTGAATGATAGTGAAATGTTGTCATATTTGTATGTGTGCAAAGTTTATTTGATTACACAATATATGCAAATGTGTGCACATATACACATACAATTAAGCAATAGAGTTAATGAATTAATTGCAACAGCTCTTCGTTTCAATTCAATAAAATGAATAATAGACTTAATACATAATTAGAGATTAATTTGATTGATAACTAAAATTTGTGCGCATCCAAGCATTCAATATTATTGTAGTTATGAACGCTTAACAAGGTGTTTTTTATAGGTAAAGAATTTTCTTTTTGAAATAGAATACAGAAAATATAAGCCGGTATTTTGATTTTAATAGCTTGCCAATGAAGAAAACCATCCTGTCGGTCCAATTTTGCACCAATTTTTCCAGCATATCCGACCTTATATCGCCAATAACGTTCCAAATTTTACTTCTAGTCATAGCTAGTTTATCAATGACTTGATATAGCCCCACAAAAGGTAGTCCATCGAAGTCAAATCACATGACCTAGCTGGCCAATTAATAGGCACATTTATTTTTTGTGATTTGGTGAAACAATTTAGGAGAAAGACGATAAGCACGCACCATTGATGGTAACGTTGACTCCATCTTCAGTTTTGAAAAAGTTCGGACCATTTATACATGACGTGACATGCAATTCACACCAGACAGTAAGTTTTTCTGAATGAAATGGAGCCTCAAGAGTATATTCAGGGTTGCTTTCACTTGAAATATGGCAAAAAAGCTTATTTATGCACTAGTTAAAATCATCTCTACCACCGTTCTGAAAATTTAAACCCAAAAAAATTTTAGAGGGGAAGTTATAAAATCTCCGCAGCTTATGTACACGATTTTTATGATTTTTTTTTCAATGGTAGATAAGTTGTTCAGTGAGTTTTTGTAAGATTTATGTTTTTTAAAATTTAATTGGTTTCGACTGCTAAATTAAAAATCCAAATAATTTGGGAACCATTAACCCAATTTGAGTGATTTTATTATGGGTAGATAAGGGTTTTTTGAAATTTCCACAATAACGCCCAAAAGAAAGAGGATCTCAAAAAATGTTCTTAGATTTTTAAAAGTTTTTTCAGGTTCATTTAAAAGTGGCAAAATATCGATTTATGCAAAATCACGACATGATGCGGTTTTTGTTTAATGACGATCTCAAAAATTCTCGGAATAAATCGTTCGATTTATATGATTTTGCATCTTACATAAATAAAAATTGGAATCTAAAATCAATGACATCTTGATTTTTTTAGCTAAAATATAATGTTGTGTTTATCATGAGTCGTTGGTGCGCGTGCCATTACTACTTATATAGGGTTTGCTACCGTCCGTTTGAATTTGTTCTTCAGTGAACCCTAGTGAAATTTTTTGTAAAATTTTTTTGTAGAACATTTTAACCAATTATACCCAAATTTTGAATAATTGTGTCATAAAACGGGATACAATGGGTTAAGATGTTCTAGAAAATTGATCCTTGCTTGACTTCATGTTAACTTTCGTGTTTCTTATTGACCACTTATCCAAAAACTTGGTTATAATTGGTTAAAATATTCCACAAAAAAAATCTATGTAAAACTTCACTGAAAAAAAAAAAAAATACCGTACGTACGGTGGCAGCCCTGTATGGTAGCATACGCGCACCAGCGACTGATGATAAACACAACATTATACAACTTCAAAAACTCATAACTCGATAACCGTAAAACATACCACAATTTTGAGGGCCGGAAAATAATTTCTATAAAATTTACTTTTAAATAAAAACATTTAAGAAAAATAAAAAGTGTGCACCAAGCCCTAAAATGGCTTTGTAAAAGAAAAGGTTTTTATCCACCAAAAATAAATTTTTTTTCAGTTTTTTTTTTCAAAAGCTTATACTTTTCCACAAAAACCCTGAAAATTTCATTAAAATTTTGGAAAATCATTTTACCACAGTTATGTGTGTGCCAAAAACTAACTTTCCAACAATTTCCATAAAAATTGGAGATGTCGAGTCGAATCTTGGTCGGTTACGCAAAGAAAGACTCGCCATCAAAAACGTTTTGTCCAAATTTTCACCTATTGTAAAACTATAAGTTGAAGTTGAAGGGTGGAAGTGCTCCGCAGAAATGCTCTACGAAAAATTTCACTACGGGTCACCAAAGCCAAGAAATGCTTTAAGCTTAAGAATAATGCGTTAAAAATGTAATACAATGCAGTAAATGAGTAGCAAACAAAAATTTCTTCATTTTAATTGCATTTAAGTATATCACCTTTTAACTTATTATTCTGAAGACTTAAGCATTTCTGGTCCTTAGTGACCCCTAGTGAATTTTTTCGTAGAATATTTGAACATGGTTTTTGTAAATAGCAGTGTTTGGATATAATGGGTTAAGACGTTTCAGAAAGTTGTTTGCTGTTGATCACAAACGTGATGACTTCCGATGGTTATCACTTTTTCTAATATAATTTGATTTTGTTTTTTTAATGAATTTGTTTTTGAAATACTTGAATAATTTTGAAAACATTGGAAATTTTTTCTGAAAACTTTTACAAGCAAGAACTTTTATGACTTAGCTCATCGTAAAGAAACCATTCATGCCAAAAAAGAATATAAAAAATTTATTTCTGATTCAAGCACAGTATAATTATAGTAATTATTTTAATAAAAATTTATTTAGTTTACCTTTTCGCCGCAATTTTGCTAATGATGCTATAACAACAATTAAGAAAAAACTTTTTTTATAAATTTTCACTAAACGTTACTAACAAAACGCTTCTGAAATACAAGACTTTAAAATTCCGCACATTTGAACTCCAACGTTAATGCTACAAAACTGTTAACCAAAATATTTATTTGGTAAAAATTTGGCTGTACTTAGACCTAATGAAAAAAAAAATAAAAAAATAGAAAAAAAATCAGTTATGGAAAAAATCACGGCATAAAAGAAACAACATTCGAACTCCTAGAAATCTCATACGCATTGCACATGACATCAATTTACTCATACACACACCCACACATCCATACTTAAATGAATATTGCAACATTTGCACATGTATTTTTTTTTATAATTTGTGCATTTGTTATTGAATGTTATGTCTTTTTTTTTTGATTTATTAATTTTTTTTTGTTTTGTTTTTAAACTTGCATGTTTTTTACTTATTTCGCGTTTCGTCGATGTAGTTGTCACATATTTGCGGTTTTCTAGGCCAGTAAATGTCACTCAAAATTATAGTAGTGCACACCCACATTAGAATGCACACAAATACAAAAACAATCATTTTGTTTAAACACACACTCACATATACACATATGCCTGACAAATTCAATGACAGACAGAAAAAATGTAACAACGCCTATGTAACAAAACCACGCAAATGAAGAAGAAATACAAAAACAAATAAATACATATATAACACAACATAAAAACCTAAACACATACTACTTTAAATACAGCACAATGTCATTGCATGTATTTTGCATATAATTAAAAGTTAAATTTTGATATGCGAATGTGTAATTTACATATTTTTTTCTTTTATCAATGTGTTGGAGAAATTTCATGTTTTGAGGCTTTATTTGATACATAAGGAGTTATTTTCCAGAGGGCTTATGACCAAACGAGGCAAAAGTTATGTCATAATATTAGTTGTCTGATACTTTGCTATAAAGTAATCAAATTGGATTCTGTTTTAACAAAAAGTTTACCCAGTAGAGTGAAATTAATAACATTTGGTTAAAAAAATCATATCTATCAAATAAGCGATTATTATGCAAATAATGGGTATGACATTACTTTTGCTTCGTTTTGGTATAAGCCCTTTTGAAAAATCACTCCTCACATTGTTTATAGCGTTGCAGAAGTAGGGCTTAAGTTTGCGCTGCGAGGGAGCATTTTGAAGTTCACGTAGTGTGAAAGATTACACAAAAACTAGCATTCCCTGCTCATTTATATAGAAATATGCTTGTTGGTTTCTAGTTTTTCATTTGGCACAACCTTTCCAAAGAAACATTATATTTTGAACTTCTGAAGTGATTACAATATTTTGTGTCAAAACATCTTTGGGTATTCAAGGAAATTTGCAATTAAGACTTTTTGCTACTTCCCCATAAATATTTTCCTCTAGTATATCTAGATACAAGAGTTGCCTTTAAGTTCTCGAAGTTTTCGATGCAAATCTTTATGACAGTTGAAAAGTTTTAAAATTTTATGAGTATAATCCTTCATATTCTTCATTTTTTATATAAAGCCATCGCGTGATCTCCGGGAGTAGGCGCTCCTATTTTTCCTTTTGTATATGTCAATATTTTTCATTTTGACTATGAAGCCATCGGGTGATCTTCAGACGTATCCCAAAAAACGAATCAAATGTTTTAGTTAGAGCTTGTTAATAGTCATAGGGAAAATAACTAATTGGAAAGTTGTGTAATCATACTAAAATCAAAGTATATGGCTCAAAGCAGAGAATGACGTCATTAGACAAAGATTGATTGATTTCCCATAAAAACTTTCACCCCCCTTTACAACCCTTTAGGGATGATTTCAGAGGAAAAACTATGCTATGTCTATGTCAAACTGTTTACATACCAAATTTTATCTAAATCAGTTCACCGGCTTAGCCTTGAAAAGATAACAGATAGAACTACTTCGCATTTATAATATTAGAATGGAAGTATGAATGTATATTCGTTTGTCGAGGGCGATATGGCCACTGTATGTCGCTAACAGAACACGCATAATTATTTCATTAGATAGGCAAAGCCTCAGAACTTTAATTGGTGTTATTAGAGAGCACTATTTTATTGGCAGACACGCTTCTAGATTGGGCCTCACTGACGTAGGACATCTTTGTAGAAGTTGTAAGGATCCTGACGTCAAAGAGTCCATTTTCATTTCCATTGTGAATGCTCAGCGTTGGCTAGCCGACGTTATAAGGTGTTCAAAAGTCACTTCTTCGACTATCTTAAAGATATAGCTCAAAAGAGTCCCAAATCCATTTTGGAGCTTATAAAAATTTCAAAATGGTTCATATAGGTTGACAGCGAAGTTATATTTTGGGTATACAACGGGCCTAATCGCATCCCAAGTTATAATGGCAACTGCCATCTCCCGCGCTAACGTAACCTAACCTATGCTTAGTTGTTTTGGCGTGATAAGACGCCAAGCAAGGGGTTCAAACTCCTCGTGTTTCACACTCCCTATTTTTTTTTATATACCTATCGAAGTATCTTAAAAACAAATGCGAATATGATTTTGATGCATCCAGCGGCTTATGCGATAGTTGAGATATTTTTTCTGAACGGAATGCAATTACGAACAAAAGTTTCTAATGCGTTCTAATGCACTTCACCCACTTAAGACACAATGCAAAGTTCCCAACATAAAATATTCAAAATCATACGCCACTTATTCGATATACTCGTATTCAGCAGTTAAAAATGATTACAAGCCATTTAGAAATGACCTTAAAATGTGGAAAATCACGATTAAATATTTTATAAAGACCAATATAGTTACAAAATAAAAAAACGAAAACCAAAAGGAAACCAATACAAACCAAAGCCGCAAGCAATAATTGACCAAGTCAACAAAAAGCGAACAAAAAGCTTAAAACAAATAATACATAGAAAAATAAAAGAGTTGAACCACTATAGTTGTTGAATCCTTTAAAACCAAAGAGTGTAGGGTAAAAGTAACAATTACACCACGGTATGAGTAACAGCGAAAAGTGGAGCAATTGGGTGAAGTCGTTGTTCAACCAAACGGTGTAATGACAACAAATCGCGATAGTGAAGCGGAACAAAAATAGAAAAAAACTGAACTAAAACTTGCACAAGGACAAACCAAAACAGGATTCACATCCAAGAGCATTGTGCTATCAAGTAGGACAAGGTATATATACGTATACGCTATTAGTTGCTGTCGCCCACCCACACAATGGTATGGTCAATATGAGCTGAGGAGGCACGCTAACTTGCATTCGAAGCATGTCCGACCGTCCATGTCGTGATTGACATAAGTTAATAATTTGTACCGTAAAGCAAAAAGAATCAGAAAAAAAAGAGGCGGACGGGTTAGACATTAATAGTGGGAGTGAAAAAAGCGGTTATTGTAGTAATTGCAAATAATAGCTGGGGTCTTTATCTCTATCTGCACTCGTACAAAAAATGGGTCTTGGTCAGCGTGCAAATAATTTTCATTTTTATAAGCAATTTCTTCTTTTATTTGCAATTACTTTTAGTCATTTTTGCTTTGTTTTTTTATTTCGTTTTTTCTTGCTTTCTAGCTTTTTGCGCTATGCTACTCGGAAATATCAAGTCAACAATGAAATGTCATGAAATTTCATGTTGACCGAGCTTAATATTTTTTGACATTTGCGCTTTGATAATGATTTTGACTTTGAGCTAAAATTCAATTGCATATGATAAACAGAAGAGAAAAAGTAGTAGTGGTAGTAGTAGTAGGGGGCTTGAACGGAAAATTAAAAAAAAAAAATATTTCAAGATTTCAGACCTTTCAGTAAATTTTCACTACAAAAGTATCAAGCATTCGCGGAATACTCATAGTTGAGTAGTAGTAGTAGTAGTAATAGTGGTAGTCGATTGTTTTGCCGAATGGCTGTCCAAAGTAATTGGAACGGAAAAATATTGACGTGAGGCAGCGTGAATATTACCAAACAATGCAAAATAGCAGAAATGTTGGAGAGAGAGGGGGAAAAATAAAAAAAAATTGCAGAATTTTTAGTACGAGATGAAACAACAGAGCACAGGGATTTTAACAGTAGAACTTGAAATCTTTTAAATGGGGCATGCAAATTTAATGTTATTAGTTTGTGCAGAGCAATGGAAATTTATTTGAGTTTCTCTAGCAAAATGCACAGCAACAAAGCTAAATTGATATTATTTTAAAATTTTATATTTTTTGTATTAAATTTTAATGAAAATTTAAATTGAAGTGTACGTAATATTTTATAGAATTCGAAGATATAGATAATGAAGGACAGATATACCTAGTGAAATCTTTAAGTGTTATTTTTAAAGAGCACTATTTCATATGATGAGCGGGGATTTTTGTAAATATAAAATTTTTTACTTTTTTGATAATTTTTCCACTAATACATGTAATAATAGATTGTTGAAAATTTGCTCTACTAAATTCAGTGATAGTGCTAACTTTTTCATTATCAAAAAATTCGTTTAATGATAATGAAAAATTTTTCACTAACAAGCAATTCATTTCACTATCATTAAATTGATTTAATGGTACTGAAAAGCTTACCATTATCAATGTATTTATTGATGGGTAAAATTTACCATTATCGATATATTTATTGATGGGGGAAATTTATTTTAATAAATTTAATGTAACTTATGAATATTTTCAATAGAAGTTTCAATAAAATCAATGAAACAAAGTTTTACTTCCATTGATTTTAATGAAACTTTTATGGCAGTTTTCATTAAGTTTCATTAAATTTAATGGAATAAATTTTCAGTTTCATTGAACTTAATGAAACTTTTAATGAAACTTATAAAGAAAATTTTCAAAAAAGTTTAATTTAATTTAATGAATGTGAAAGTTTATTGCATCAAATTTAAAGAAAATTTCCATTAAAGTTTCACTTAAGATTTTTAAATTCAATGAAATTTATTTTCCCTTTCGATGGATTTAGTGATAATGGTAAATTAATCATTACTATCAAATTCGCTTTTTGGAGTGAAAGAAATTTCACAAATGAACAAATACATACTATTCTTTCAAAAGAACTAGCAATTTTTTGCTAAGTTGTTGGCTAGTGATCACAAAATATTCGAAAAAGTTGCCAAAAACCTATCAATTTCGTGCCAAAATATGAAAAAAATCTAATGTCGAAATTTTTTGATTTTCTCGAGATATGCTTTTATGTACTTATGTGTATAGAGCAAAAGAGTATTCAGCCGACGATATGTACATATGTAGGTGTATGTTTAACTGTCTTTTGGATATGTATTTTTTTGAAAACCTGTCAAATTTTAGTTAATAATCATTTTGTTTGGCCAAAAAGTGATAACTACCAGTTACGATTCTTTCGTTAGAGATAGATTGTCACTCATCACAAGGATATGTATGCATTAGGGTGGGCCGAATTGAAAACTGATCTCGGCTACCCCCCTATGTGAAAGTTCATTCAATTCTATGATTATTTGCCCAAGGAACTATACTTCTGCGTTCAACTTTAGTTCGGCGCATTTTTGATCGAAAATTGTACCTTTCATCAATATTTTTTTTATTTTCATACTAAATTATTAAAATTTTTATAAAGACTAAAGTAATGTCATTATATGATTTGGCTGGTATTCTGTCAGTAATCAATTAAATTGAGTTTTGTTTACATAAAAAGTTTACTTGGTAAAATGAAATTGATGCTTTATATTTAAAAAAATTATATGGGTCAAATAGCCGATTATTATGACCGACTTTCAAAATAAACGATTCATATTTTTGGATGAATTTTGAAGTCGGTCATAATAATCGGCTATTTGACCCATATAATTTTTTTAAATATTAAGCATCAATTTCACTCTATCAAGTAAATCTTTTATGTAAACAAGACCCAATTTAATTGATTACTGACAGAATACCAGCCAAATCATATAATGACATTACTTTTGTCTTTATAAAAATTTTAAAAATTTAGTATGAAAATAAAAAAAAAATTTTATAAAAGGTACAATTTTCGATCAAAAATGCGCCGAACTAAAGTTGAACGCAGAGATATAGTTCTTTGGGCAAATATTCATAGAATTGAATGAACTTTCACATAGGGGGGTAGCCGAGGTCGATAAAATTTCCTCCATACAATTTGGCCCACCCTAGTATGCATATATGTTTATACAAATACTAACTTTGTATTAATTGACTCACTCACACTAATACCACTTAATATACTAAGAGCTGTAATCCTTTTCATAAACTCTTGTTCATTTTCATTTGTTTGGGGCAGCAGCAGCAGAAACAACGTAATGAGGCTCATTATTTTTATACAACGACCATTACATGCGCACACTTATTCTACACACGCACACACACACATTTACGAATACACAAATGTACAAGTACGTGCTAGTGCATGTATGGGTTGCATATGTTTGTATGTATTAAATAAAAAAATAAAGCAACATAAAAAATTGTCCAGTTTTTTCGTTATGTGTTTTTGCATGTGAGGGTAACATAACAATCACTGTCGCAAAGCCCCTGTTAGAAGTCAAAAAGTGGTGTCTGCCAAGCATAATACCGGGTATTGCGATATTAAAAATTTATATCTTTAATTTTCTTTTAAAGATATTTTTCACTATCTCGCTTTTTTGTAGTATGAAATTTTTGTACCATGAGCTTTTCCTATCATAAGATTTTTGTGCCATGCGATTTTTGTATCATTAGATTTTTGTATCGTGAGATTTTTGTAACATGCATTTTTTGTATCTTGCAATTTTTATATCATGTTATTTTTGTGTCATGGGTTTCTTACATCATGATATTTTTGTATCATGAGATTTACTTATCATAAGATGTATGCATTATGAGATTTTTGAATCATGAGATTTTTTGTATAACGTGATTTTTGTATAATGATATTCTTATATCATGATATTTTTGCATCATGAGATTTTTTTGTCATGAGATGTATGCATTATGAGATTTTTGTATCATGAAATTTTTTGTGTAATGAGATTTTTAGTGTCAAGAGATTTTTTTATCATGATATATTTGTATGAAAATTTTTGTACTACTGAACTTAAACATATGAGACGAAAATTTTTTTTGATACAAAAAAATGCATTTTTGTATTATGAGATTTTTGTATGATGATATTTTTATATCATGATATTTTTGCACTATGAGATTAATTTATCATGAGATGGATGCATTACGTTTTTGTATCATGTGATTTTTTGTGTTATGAGATTTTTTGTGTCAAGAGATTTTTGCATCATGAGATATTTGTGTGAATTTTTTTGTACCACTGAACTTTAACATACTATATGACGAAAAGTTTTGTACTATTACATATGGGTGATTCTAAGATAACTGTGTTTTTTCGAGTTGTAAAATTGGCAGAAAATTTTTTTGGATTTTTGCAAGTTTCTTCATGCTATCTTATGTAAACACACTCTTAAAACTCACCTTTTAAGTAGATCAATTACAAGTGTGAATTTACGGCTTTGAGGTCGAAATTAAGAAATTTTGCTGCCACGTTTGTGACCAAATTGCCACGTTTGTGACATTTTAGCCACAGTATGGAAAAATTATGGTTTTGAAGCGTTTTGATGAGAGATATATTGCATATAATGACAAATTTACACTTCAAGACTAATTTTGCACCAGTGTCATGTCTCCAGTGGTCCATTTTTTTTAAACCCTATCGCCCTAAAGGTCAACAATGGTTTCCTGTTCTCTGCTTTTATATCCGTTTATGGTGGATTAGGATCTCCTAATTACGAATCTGATCTTGATTTTTTTCTATTACATCAGTATCCTTAGTTATCCTTGCTCAAAAGTGAAAAAATCACTGTTTTGACATCTACTTAACAAAAACAGCAACAAGTAAAATTAATTTTTGTCAATGTATTCAGACAGCCGAATTTATTAACAACAAGACATAATTTACCGTTTTTCAATTGGATTCCTAGTTTCCGAGTTATAAGCCTTTAAAAAAAGGATACCTCTCAATAACACACAAAGGATTTTCTGGACCGAAAAATTAACAAAAATGGTAAGTTTTATTATTTTTATCAAAAATATAATTAATCACAAAAATTTTAAGCCCTTGCAGATTAAAATCGAACGAAAAAATAAGGCTCTATTGTAGATTTAGTGAATAAACAGATGAAATTTTGATTCTATTAATTTGCAAAGCAGTATTTTAGTACGGTCATTCACTAAATCTCGCAAAGAACTGTCATTTTTCATGCGATTATGGTCTGCAACGTCACAAAATTTTTGTAATTAAATATGTTTTTGATAAAAATAATAAAACTTGATTTTTTAAAACTTTTGGGTCTCGAAAAATCTTTTGTATGTTATCGAAAGATGTCCTTATTTTAAACGCTTATAACTCAAAAGCTGGGAATGCAATTGAAAAACGGTAAATTATGTCTTGTTGACAATAAATTGGGCTGTCTGAATCCATTTACAAAAATTAATTTTACTTGTTGTTGTTTTTGTTCTATAGCTTTAAGTAGATGTCCAAACAGTGATTTTTTCACTTTTGAGCAAGGATAACTCAGGATTCTGATGGTGTAGAAAAATTTTTGTGTTAAAAATATAATTAATAGCCTTCAACTAAACATCTCTATACTGAAACTTTATATTGAAATATGTTTTTAGCAGACTGATAAAAAGTGCCACGTTTGTGACATTTTTGATGCGCCACGTTTGTGACATTTTTGTAGTTTATCGCTCATTGTAAAGCATGCTTTTGAGTTCAAGATTTTTCCGAAAGAATTTGGGGTCATCTGTGCAAATCCTACAAAAAAATTGTTTCATGCATAAAATAAAATGTACTACCTGGGAGTGCCGAGTGCCACGTTTGTGACCATAATTTTTTAAAAAAACTGATTTTGTTTATAAACTGCCCTATAAAACGCAAACAGATTTCTTTTTGGACTCGTCTTGACATGATGACCTTTGGGTGATGGATAGTGATCAGAACTAATGCATATGTATTGCAATCTATTGACTGAAACAGTAGTACCATGCAGTAGTAGCATAATGCTTTCCAGAAATTTTTTTTTTCCAAAACTAGGGGACAGTTTTCAATTCGAAATTGTACCCTCTAAAAATTGTTTGAAACTGCAAATGAGCTCAGAATATTGTAGCCTTAAGTATTTACTTAATATGTGTAGTAACTTTTTTTCTGTTCTATTTCCGTTTTTTGGTCGTTTTTCATCGTTTTGTGTATAAAAAGTAGGGGTAGGACATGCCACGTTTGTGACATTTGGGGTATATTTGCAAACTTTCAAAGTAGACCAATAAATATTTGGTGGTAAAATTGATACGTTCTATTAGAAAAGCATAGTTTCTAACTTATAGCGTAATTTTTTGTGAAAAAAAAGCCTACTGTATAGGTGAAATCGCCAGAGGACACAAAAAGTACAGTTATCTGAGAATCACCCATATATTTTTATCATTAGGTTTTGGTTTCAATCGGTTTTTTTGACCAAGTGAGTCCTTGATTCTATTACATTAACTTTTCATTCTCCTTTGATACGGAGAATATATGGTCATTTGGTATCAGAAAAGTATGTATTTTTGTGTTGTAATTTTTAGGGTTTAGTTCATTTAAAAAATCCATTAGTAATTAATTTTCAACAGGGTCAGTGACAAACCCATACGCATACATGGTGTACGTGGAGTACACTCAGTCATTCAGCAACAACAGTTGTAACGTTTAACAAACAAATTGCAGTAAAATTGTTTCTGTTGCTATTTTACTCATTGCTTTAGATGTTGTTGTTGTTGTTAAGTTGGTGTTTTAGTAGTTGTGCTTTTTATTAATATTATTGTTGTTGTTGGTGTTGGTTTTTTCTCTCTTGTATTTCAGTAGCACTGATTGCTGTTTTCTTGTAAGCACGCATTTCATTTCACTAAATTACACTTTGAGTTTATTTTTATTCATACGTGTGTTTGTCCTGTATCTTTTACTGTATGTGTGTGCGAGAATTTGTGTGTGTATTTTGTGTGTCTATGTGACTTACTTGTGGTTTAACTTAATGTATGTGTATGTGTATGGGAAAATAGTGATTTGTTTGTAGGCGTATGAGTCGATTTTTTCATGTTTGCCGTATACTGAAAGCATCAAGTTGACTTTTGTCATTACTTTTCTGATGGACATCATTATTCTTATGCTTTCTGCTTACTTTTATGACTATGTAGTGATTTTCTTTTAATTCCTCATACACATATGCATACATCAAAACGTATTTAATTTGGTATTTCGCTTAGTGTGTTCGTAATTTTAGAAAATATGTTAGAAATTTTTAGATAATACCTAGCAATTTTTGAATAAATTGATTTTGTTTCAATTTCATGTTATCTTGAAAATCTCTTGAGTCAGCAAACTAAATTTTCCATATTCCATAGCTGAATGTAATTAAAAAATTAGTATTTCAGGAAATTCGCAGATGGTAAGGGTTGAAAAATCAAATTTTTAGTTGACATGATATGGTTTTCTCAATATTGAAAATAATCGTGTGATTTAAGAAAAATCAAAAAAAAAAAAAAAAAAACGCTTTAAATAGTCCACAAATTTAAAAGAAGTCAAAAGATTCGTATGACTTTTTTTTCAGATGAACTACAATTTGGGAGATATTTTTTAAACAAGCCTCAAATTTCGAAAAAAACCGTTTTTTCAAAACGGTTAGTTCTAGAAAAAAAAATGTTCCTGCATTTTATAGAACGTTCAATTGCCTATAAGGGTCTTTCCAAACTGTTTTTTCGTCCGACTTACCGTTCATGTGATATCACGTCTTGAAAATCATTCAAAATTGAACATTATACTATGCTTAGTACTAAGTTTATAATAAGCCTAAAACGAATGGAAACCAACAAAAAAAAAAAAAGCTTAAAATATTTATTAAACAAGCTGTAGAGAACAAAAGTCATAATTTGAGTTATTTTCAAAATCTTCCCCCATTCAGCCACTTTTTTCCGAACAAAACAATTGTTCAATTTCATATTCCAATAAAATAATTGTGAGCTATGGCTGACCAAGAATGAATACAAAATGACAGTTCCATTAAATTTTTAGTGAATAACCTGAGTTTGGCTCTTCATGAAATCTTTCAGTAATGCCTTTTACTTGTTTATTTCGTTAAAATTTTTGTGTTTTTTAACTTTAAAGTTAAAGTCAATGTTTTTTTTTTTTTGGATAATATTTTCGCACTTTCACATTTTTCGCCCCAAAGCATGCTAACTTCTGCAATTCCCAACACGCAAGTTTGTATTTCAAAACGCTTTCTAATTACTATTTAAAAAAGAAAAAACCAAACGAAAATTATATGTTAACACTTTTGCAAATTACGTATGATTTTTTCCCTCAACTTTATCCATAGAGACTTAACACACATTCATACGAGTAAGTATAGAGTTTCACCTAGTGACTCTCACTTATTTCCTTTCTAGCATTTGCTCCTGCATACACCAGGTATTTTTTTTTTGTGTAACACATTTGTTAGTTATAAATTCCTTTGGTACCCACAAATTTAATTGCGCTTCCTGTACACTAGGCCGAGGAGAATTTAATTTCTGCTGCTTTTCTCCATACTATTTATATTCCCTTATTTACACACATTCATCGTCCCGTTTTACATGCATGCTAACCATAACTTCCTTTGCTCTGTCTTCTACGTTTCCCCCCATGTGACGTTTCAATTAATTAAACCCAGTACCCAGTACTACAACCTCAATATGTTGCATGCACGGAGCGATTGCTGCCACCACCTGCCAACTGTCGCCGCCACCTGCTGTGACTCATTATGACAAAACTGCAAAAGTCACAATTACACACACACGCACACAAACATATGTGTAACACAAACACAGAAATAATTTTCTATTATTTTTTTTTTTTTTTGTTCATTTCTTATTTAAAGTTAGCGCACAGTGCATAACGATGACAATGGCAACGACGATGACGACAAATGTTTTGCAGATATCACTTTGAATTTATGCCAACCATGTGTAACATATGTATGTGTGTGTGTGTATGCGTAAAGGTGTACTCGTGTGTGTGTGTGCTTATGTTATTTACAGAGCCTATTTTACTGCTATGCTAAGCCTAAAATGCACTTCAAATAAACTGTGGGAAAATACAACCCGTACGGACTCTTTCTTTGGTATATGGGTTAAAGCTTAAAGCGTAAACATACAAATTCACATATGTATCTATGTATGTATATATTTGAATAGAAGAAATTCCATGATGAACTGGCAGAAACACTGGCACATATCGGCGATGACATTTTTCAGTATTTTTTGCAACTCACAGGAATAATATTAGGCACAGTGTTCTTGAGGTACAAGATTATTAGAAAAAAATTTCGACAAAAACTGAAAATGGGGGGTGATTCAAGAGGCTTTTAATATCATTTTTGCATAGGAAATCCGAACAGTTGCCTTATTCAAGAAACCCTCTTTTCTAGTTGCAAAATTTTATCCATATAGAAGAAATAAAATTTTAAACTACAATAAACAAATATCAAAATCAAATTTTGAACGTGTTTAGCAACGCTGATTTCGAATTTGTCCTCAGAGCCGCTGTATCGCATATAGTTTTTGAGATATCCTAATCTAAAGAACAAAAACAAAACCATTTTTTTGGCATTGCTTGAAACTATATAAATAGATAGCATATACTCCACCCGTAAAGTCCGATTAAGTACTTGAAAGCTCTTATCTTTTTCTGAAAACCCAAATTTGCTTTTTTTATTTATGTGTATTTTTGCCTTGTTTTTTGTGTTTTTATTGTTGTTTTACTCAAAAACACTGAACAGTAAGCTCCAACCATCAATGTATTTTCATTGTTGATAGCTAATAATGTTAATCATCATCTGTTCCAAAAAACAAAAAAAAAAAAAAAAAAAAATTAAAAAAAAAAAAAAAAGTAGGTTATGTTAATTTTTTCATTTTTCTAGGAGATATCATAGACCGAAATATTGAGAAAATGTGTCTTTTATACTTTATCTATTTACTTACGGACATCTCCGACACAAAAACAAGATATCAACATAATCTTTTAATATTCTCAATATTTCTGTAGTCCATTGTGCATAAGAATATAAAAGTAAAGGATTTCCGTAAAGGATTTATTCGTTTAACTATAAAATATTCTTAGTTTCCTTCTTTTTTTCTTGGGTTTTGTGCATGGAATTCCCGATAAGACTCGTACATACAGACAAAATTACTGTATCGATTGTACGAGTACATATGTATATGTATGTGTGTGTAGTAATTAAACTCGAGATCTATCTATCTATGACTTTACTATCATCATAATGATGTTGACACTGATAACGATGTTGCTGATATATGATGCACTAATAATGATGTCGCTTTTGCTTCATTGCGCTTCAGTGGCTTCTCAGAAATTATTATGCTTTGCCTTTGTAATGCACCTATATCTTACCTGGCTTAATGCAAAAGAACGCATATTATATTATGAAAAACTGACAAAGACTACACAAACAATGTTTTTATGTTTCTAGTAAGTGTCCTAAGATTTTATTTCTTTATAGAAAAAGAGTATGTTTCTTAAGTTTAGTCTCTTCAAGTTCAATCTAATTTATCAGAGACGAACAGTTGGTTTGATCATTCAATGAAAATCTGAATGCTTTTAATTTGAATTTATTTATATTAAAATAAAAGCCAAAAAAGTGATAAAGCCATATAATTTTTAGAACCATCAGAATTTTGGACTTTTCATTTTTTGACCATTTATTGAATAATTATAAAATGTCGCAAAAATTTGTATGCCTATGATGATACAAAGCATTTTGACTTATTCGATCGACTTTTTTGGAAGATGAGTTGCTTTTAATAAAAGTTTTTTAACTTTTTTTCATAAGCTCATACTTTTCTGCTATAACCCTGAAAAGTTTGTTTAAGTCGGATAAAATGTCAAGGAACTATGTATTTTCAAATACTTATGTGATTACTTTGAAGTTGAATTTAACTTCCTATGGCCGCCATCTTGGAATTTTCAGAATTTCAGAAAATCATTTTACCACAGTTATATGATGTTGATTATGCTTAACGCTGAAAGTTGTTCCAGACAACATTAAAATTGTCCGCAAAATAGTTTCAAAATACTTTAAAGTAGGCTGACTGATTATTTTCATGATGGTTCAATCTGAGATATTTGTCGTCTATGGTCCATAATATATCTTCTCTATACAAGTGAAAAACACTAAGTCATTTTTTACTAGTTTTGAGTTACTTGGTATTTTTGTACTAAAAATTTTTAGTTTTTAGACTCAAATGACCCACTGAGCCATATTTTTGCTAAAACTGGTTATCTTTATCATCAAAAAATAAGTAAACCAACGATTTCCTTACAAAAAACAAAAACTGATTTTTTTAAAATTTTAATATCTTAAAACCAAAAAAACTGACTTGTATGGGGGCGATATGGTCTATGATTTCTCCGTTTTGGTCTATGGTTCATAGTATATAGTCCACGATCTGTCCCTTTTGGTCTATGGTTCATCATTAATGGTCTATGATCTGTCCTTTATGGTCAATAATCTTTGGCCTTTGTTCTGTTTTTTATGGACAATAGTTCGAAATTGATGGTCTATTATCTATCATTTATGTTCTATGATTTGCTCTCTATTGTCTGTGGTCCATACTCTATGAACTGTGGTCCATAATTTATAGTCTATAATTTGTCCTTTATGGTCTATTGTCCATCATATATGGTCTATGGTTTGTTCTGAATGGTCTACGGAAAGGGTGTCAGCTTAGAACAAAAGTGAGCCAATTTTGGCTCGACCAACAACATCAATATTTCTGTACAACAATCACAGAAATAATTTTTGTTGTTTTTTTTTCACGCTCGTCAAAATTTCGCGTTTTTGTTGCTTTTTTTCCATACACACAAAATCGAACTCGAACCAACATAAAACAACAACAATGACTACGTCGCATCAAAAACAAAAACAACAAACAATATGGGTAATAATGCGTTGATGCGCAGTTGCAAAAATGCAAGTCTTTTACGCACTAACGCCTGAAAGTTCAATGTGAATATTTCCATTTTGAGAAATTGCAGAAGTAGTTTCGGCAATGTGTTTGTTGTTTAACAAATGTCAAATTTTCGCAAACCGCACTTCCACAACGACGCAAGAGCATTGCGCATCAACGCGTGAATACCCCTACTTTTGTGTGTGTCCTAGTCCTTAGAAATTTTGAAAATTGTTGAAATATTTTTGTTGTTGTAAACGATGCATGAAAAAACAACAAAAATTGTTTTTGTGATTGTTGTAATTCGAATTTGAAGTTGTTGTAAAAGCGAAAACTTTGATCTGACTGCGCTGCATGCGTTTGGCTCAGTGATTTGAAAACGCTGACACCCTTGGTCTACGGTGCATAATCTATGCTCTATGGTCTGTCGCTTATGGTCTTTGGCCTATAATATATAAGTAGTTCATAATTTTAATCTTCATTCATTTCTTACAAAAGTACAGGCGTTTTTTATTGTATAAAAAGCTATTTTCTTTTGAAGTAATTTTAATATCTCACCAATAACATACACATATATAGTTATTTTTCCACTTTAACTATACTACAAGCTTTTTAAAGTTTGTATTTTGCATCGGAAAAGAGTCAGAATTCTTATATATATTGCAAAGATTTGAAAATTTGAGAACAGTATGTACTTCCTGGACGTTTGTGAATCCCGGACACGAGTGAGAGTACAGGACTATCCTATAAAATCCGTGACGATTGATCAACCTAACTTCAATTGAAATTGTGATACATAGCTGATATCTAAAAGTTATAAATGAAAAATTAAGCATGCGAAAGATACTTTCAAAGTCGGTGGCACAATTGCTGTTTTTTGAAGTCACAAGTCGATGAAAACGATGATTAAAATGAATGATCTACGACTTGCATTGTTTCCCTACCTTACGTACTCTCCAGTTCTGGCCTCCAGTAACTACTGCATTTTTGCGGACCTTGAAAAAATGCTCCAGAGAAAGATATATGGCTCCAATAAATGTGTAAGAAGTGATATGGTCCAGAAAAGTTCCTAAAGAAAATTTTTGAAATACGTCTTATTGCTTAGGAGATTTAGTTCCTAGCCTTGGAGTCTAATTTAAATGGAATATTATCTCGATATCTAATTATAATATTGAATGATTTTATCAAAAATTATCTGAAATATTATTCGAGTTGTCTGCCTCTTCTCTTACTTGCGTTCTTTCCAACAACACAGTGTTTTGTATTTAGTGTAGGATGTTCACTGTGCGTTGATTTAAAGTTAAAAAATTGCTTAAAAAAAACCAATTTCCTATGAAATTTTCATAAGAATTTTAGAGTAAAACTTTAAAGTAAATATTATTTTACATTGTCTTTCTAGTTCTTTCAAGCAGCTGCTACAAAGTCAATATAAATAAACCCAGACTGTACCTATTTATTCTAGATTATTATTTTTATTTTTATTTTCTTTTAATTTTTACTTTGCGAACTGCAGTGTCATTTTCACTTTGTACTTTAAAGAGGAGTATTTTTTTTGGGGAGGAGGGATAAAGATTTCTCTACTAATGATGATGATGACGACAATGACGCCAAAGACTTCGTGTACGTGCCTCTAAATTACAACTGAAGTGTATTTGAAAATTGTCTATTTGCTTGAGTAGTTCAGTACTTTGCTGTTGCTCCTTTTTCCTGTCATTTGCACAAATACATAGGTACGCAGACAAATACACGCACAGAAATTCAGACCTACTCTTATATGTCGTAGTTGTGCTCTTCTGTGATATGTGAATGATGCTTAGCTTTGTCATTTTTCTTTTTTTATTGTTTAAATGCGGGTATGACGAAATGAGCAGCAGCAGCAACAACAGCAACTAACAAGAAAAGCAGGCCAACGCTCTCCTCGCACTCAATTCCATATGAGTGGAGTGATCCTTTTTTAACCTGCTTCATCTTTTGCATTTTGTCTCTATGTGTGTGTGTGCTCTTTTGACTATAATACGTAAGGAACTTCTAGGATGTCGTCGTTCATTCAGCAACGTTAAACACAACACATGAAAATTATTACCAATGCTTCTATGATTTTTCTATTGTTGTTGATGCTGCAACCTATTCTTTAGCTTTATCTTTCAACTTTTTTTTTTAGTTTTGTTTGAAGTACATAGAATGACTAACAGATACTTGAATTTCTGCTCCTGTTATTATGATAATGATGTCTTCGTCATCGTCTTTATGAAAACGAATACAACAATGGGAGAATGCTTAGGGAATGTAAAAAATTTAGAAATTTTAATATTTAAAAGAAAAAAGGTTAAATTTTAAAATGCAAATTGATATTTGCTTAGTAGTAGTAATTGATTTTTTTAAGTCTTATCTTAGATTTAAAAAAATTGGAATTGCAAAAAAAAAAAATATTTTAATTCTGCACAAAACTAATATTGATCTGTTCTTAAGTAAATGAAGTCCTATACTAAAATGATAAGCGTTCATTAACCTAACATTTAACATATTAAAAAATCTTCCAAACTTGATATTCGTGACTTTTGTACTATTACTTGATAAATATTTCTTAACATTTACTAAAACAGATTATAGGTTTTTTACTAGAAAAAATCTTTTAATAATTTCGTTTATCATTTTTTAAAAATTCTATAACACGATCCGATATATTGTAGTTTCGCACACATGAGAAATTCCAAAAATTATTTAAAATAGACGTTAAAAAGATAATATCCATTTCTCGACGTTTCGCTCCAGGACGTCAGATTTTTTTTTAATCAGTTTTTGAAGCTTGAAGCATTGTACAAAAAAAAAAAATTCAAAAATAACGCATTCTTAAATTAAATTGACATATTTAACTCTACGATTTTTAAATCTGAGGTCTACCAGGTGTTCAGCGAAGTTTTTCAGATACGAAGAACGTTTTTATAGAAAACTTTACTCCTCTATATCCCCCACATATGGGTCATCTTTATCTATTTCTTTAAAAGGAATATAAGTAACACCTGGGTATATTGAACTGAATATTAAGACAGTATATCTTATAGAAATATCTGCTACAAAATTTCACTGTTTGTTTCTGAGCACTAAAATGTCAAAATTTTATCTCTTATGCCAAAAGATTGTTAAAATCAATGAGTACTTTTCACATTGCACATACTTATGTTACATTTTGACCCATTTTTCTTAAGTTTCAAGCATTTTGTTTTAGCAATTTGACCCATTGTCGCTCAGTTTTTGAAGAATGGATCTTAAAAGACCTGTAAGAACAAAGTTTTGTAGTAAGGTGAAATTTCGAAAATAAGTAATTTTTGAGGATTTTAGTTAAAAGTAATATATTGTTGATGATAAGTTTTGAGATGTTTATAAAGTATATTTCTCATATTTTTTTGAAGATGGGCTAAGATTTTTTAGAAAGTTGTTTACTGCACTTCATATTAATCTTGGAAGAACAAGTTTTATCCAAAATGGATCTTTAGACCTTCAAAGTGGGATGAAATTTGGAAAATACGTTTTTTGTGGGCATTTTAGCTAAAAAACTATATATGGTTGAATTTAGGTTCCAGTTATTACTATTTTCTTTTGACATACATTGATTCAAGACAAAAAAAAATGTATATATTGTACAACTAATTCCGACCTTTTTTGGGATCGTAATAAAATAAAAGCAGCATCAACCCAAAATTTTGCAAAGATCGAAAGAATTTAAAAATTTTAGATTTTTGGGCGAACTCGTGCTAAATGCAAGAATGATCTACAAAAAGACCCAAAGCTGCTCAGGTCTCGCTCTTAGGGAAACAAAATACTACACTGAGACTAACATCCATTATTTTTTGCACCCTAATGAAATTTTGTTCCCCACTTCCAGGGCTTCCTGAGTGCCCTAGAAGACCAATCATTTTTTCCCCTCAAAATTTTTCTCGAAGATACTTATTCCCAATCTCCAAACCTGAGGGGCGCTCCTCTGAAAAATTTTGTTTTTGTAAATTAGACTCCGCCTACTTCCTTAAGTGGGGAAGAATATGAAGGTTAATGTCGCCTAAGAAGCTTTTATCACTGCAAATCATGTAGTGATGTCTGACGATAACTTGGCCAATCAGCGCTTTTCGACTTCGTTGTCTTTTGAGTGGTCGATGTAACATAAATGTGTAAGCTCCAGTGAAATTCTAATGAATAATCATGTAACGTTGATTTTTCCAACTATGACAGACCTCGTAGACGATATCGTTAGAGCAGCTCTGGCAAAATAGAGGTCACAATAGCAGTTCCACAATCGATACTGTATAAATCCTTAAAAATCACAGATGTAATGAAACGTGAATCGTGTTTCCACGAACCGCCACTGTTGAACTTTTCGACCAGTTATTTTTGCGAGTCTCCTTATGTTTCCATGCTTTCTTGTAGCACGAAATCAAAAATAAACTTACTGTTATGATAACTCCGAACTTTATCTACAGCAAAAATGTCTTTGGAAAAGAGTTATTTGTATTTATGTCATTTAACTTATCAAAAATAAGTCTACTAAAAAATATTTTTTAGCCACCAAGAAGTGAAAAGGAGTTTGGACAAAAATCCTATTTGTCTGAAAGCCAATTTAATTTCAATATAATATGGTATATCACCCTTAAACAAGAGAAAAGCACTAAGTCAGTTAGTTTTTTCTAGTTTTGAGTTATTTAAGTATTATTACTGCTCCGGACGACATACGTATGAAAATTGTGTGAGAATAACTATATTTGCTGTTTGAACACTCAAACAGCGGCAGTGAAATGGGTTAAACTTCAGGTTTTTCATCTTTTCGTCATCAGTTATAGGCTTTTTTCGGATATATTTCATCTTTTTAGCTTAAAGTTGCTTTATCTTTTAGAATTTCCCATTATTTAAAGTTCTATTTTTTTTCCATTGCACCAACACTAACACCCATTTTAATGAAATTTATTCAAAGTTCAGTGCAGCCAAGTGAGAAGCAAAAATCAGCACAAAACATTGAAACAAAGTGTGGCAACCAACATACAAAGCTCAACTTCGAGTAGAAAAACAAGGCAAAGTGTACAACATAGAAATAAGCCAAGTTGATAAAAATGGTTTTGGGTTTTAGTGGAGCAGCAGCAACAGCAGAAAATAAAGAGAACAATTACAAAAAAGTAATAAATTATTTTTTTTTCTTTGTTTGCTTTTATAAATACAAAAACAAACACACACCCACACACACACAAAATAGTGAACCACGCTAGAAGGCAGAGACAAACATAAATGTATTGTGTACTATTTCATCAACATGTCAACTGGCAATAAAAAGCCAAGTTAAGAAAAAATAGAAAAAAAAACTGTGAAAAATGGAAAAATAAAAGTAGTTCTATATACATTACAGCAAAAGGAAAAAAGTGAAAAAATGTTCCATTTACTATTTAGAGCAAATTTGCATAAAGTAGGCAGATAACACAGGAAACCTTAGAAAATTATTCGGATTTATTTTATACGAAAGAAAATATAAATTTCCACGTACAGAAGGCGGTCAGTCAATTAAATAAGTGTTCAAGTTATAAATATAAGTAAGTATTAATCAACGTTATTTGTACGTTTTTTAAAAATCAAAAATTAAAAATCAAAAACTTCAAAACTGGTTCCCTCAGTTTGCATTTTCTCTTGAAAATAGTTGGCGTTAAACCATAATTTTTGCATCAAAACAGTTTTAAACAGAACAACACATTATCGCGACAATTTGTTCTTCGGCAGTATGATCAGGATGTGGAACACTCTCCGTGCAAATGTTTTCTCTGTTAGCTATGACATCGGTAAACTCAAGAAAAACCTACACCGACACTAATCCATCTATCCCCTCCCTCTAATATTTCTCTTTCGTACAAATGACGACTGCGGTTGAATTTATAGGGGTCATACCCTGAGCGTTGGCTTAAGCTAAAAAAAAAAAATAAAACGTAAGCCAAGAACCAATTTAAACGTCTTGGTTTTAAGTTCATATTATTTCTTATACTCGTAGATTATAATGCGCTAAAAATAAATTTTTATAGTTTTCATTTTGTTGTGTAGATTTTGGATAAGAAGGCTTGACTCTCCCCATGCCAAAACAAACTTTTACAGTGATATATTTTTGCACTTTTTACAGCAATCCTCGTGAAACTTGATAGTTAGATGTACTTACATAGTGCTTTTTAAACATATTGTGAAAGTTGCGGGGATTATGCAGGTATTAAGTTTATTTTAAGAAGCAAAACACGTTACCAATCTCCTTTCAAGTAGCGAAATTTTTGGCAAGCACAACTTCCATCTAAATGTTAAGTTTCACAACGATAAGTAATTAGTGATTAGCAAAATTAGTCTTAGTCCTGAGCCATAGACTCAGTCTTGGTTTTTTTCGAAAGCAAGACCAAGACGATGATATAATTTCAAGACAAAGACTGCTATTGACTGCTTTGTTTTGATGATCATCGTTGCCAAGACTAAGACTATTTTCCAGTCTTTGTAATCTACATACACGTATTAGTACGCAATACAAAAACTTGTCTTCCTTATTTTACTATGTTAGATACAGAGTACAACTTTGTATTATACACCATTAGAAAGGTATTTTTGTGAAGATGTGCACAAAGTTAGAATTATTTTAATATGTTGCCCTTAAGTCTGCCAAAATAAAATACATATATTTTAATGTTAATAACAACAAAATATGCGGTCACACAGAGCTGAAAAGAGGATAAAGCACAAAGAGAAAAACCTAAAGCATAGAATTGTTGGTGTTTTTTGTTTTCTTTATATTTCACATTTGTCATTGCACCAGCGATGATAAATGTACTTTTCTTTTTTGTACCAAAAAGCAAAAAAAGTACTAAATGCCCAGGAAGTACCAAAACTATTTTATTCATTTGTGGTCGAGTTTTGACTATTGGCCGATACTTGTTTGTAGTTAGTAGGTGTGTCAAGCATAAATCATCTCTAAATTCGAAATTTAGCATTCTAAAAACCCAAGTGCTTTGGAAGAAGAATGGCTTGGAAATTTTGAACACTCAACAAACATTAGTCATTTTTTAAGACCAAAACCAAGAAAGAGAATATTATCTAAGACCAAGACTGCTATGTTTGTAGTCTATACAAGAAAACTTTGACATAAGGTGGTGTCAGGAGGTCGTTTTACGTGAAAATTTCGGGAAAATCGAGATTTTCGATAATATGCGGGAGAGCACATATTTCAGAAGTAGTAGATAAGTATGCTACGGAGCATCTTTCTTGTATTGTCAAGCAAAGTTCAGGAAAATCGTATATGAGCCACGGTGAGAAAATGGGTTAAAAAGTCTGAATCGCTCATAACGGCCATATTAAAGGCCCTAAAATTCTGAAAAAATTCAAGCAGGTTTCTAAATGAAAAATTAATGGACTTTGTTTATGATGTTTTTTTTTTGTCTAAGCAATCCCATAAAAAAAGAAAAACGATAAATTTTTTGGTAAAAAACATGATTTTTGGCGTCATGCGATCGAACACACCCTAGTAACACATATGGGAAGACAGCGGGATATCTAAGAAATATTCTGGAGTAAAATTCAGAAAAATCGTATGTGGAACATGGCGACAGAATGGGTTAAAATGTCTAAATCGCTCATTACTGCCACATAAGGGGTCATAAAATTCTGAAAAAATTCAAGCAAATTTCTTGATGAAAAATAGATCGCCATTTTTTTTTAATTAAAACTCCAAGTAAAAAAAAGGTCAGTGTACTTAGTGCTAAAATGATATTAGCGCATAGTCAAGATTTGAATCTAGAAAGTTTTGGATCAAATACTTCAGTTCAGTGTTAAATGTGAAAGTCAATTTAAAAATTAATTATATTTAAGATGTCTTACGCAGGTTTTTTGTCAAAAGTTCCACAACGGTTGCTGCATAAGTTGCATTTTGAAAATTGGTTTTATAATGTCTGCAAGCCACTTGCTTCTTCTTAGAAGTTTAGTTTAAAACTTATAATTACATGCCAATTAAAAACACTGGAACTCTTACTATCCAATATTTTGTTTAGCTCCTTAAGCGCTAACAGCGGTAACTTTTTTGTCCAACTCAAACCAGGTAGGGTGAAAAAATTAACCAACAAATGCAACTAACACCGATAACAAACGGCAAGAAAAGAAGAAGTTGGAAAAAAACAGAATAAAAACAGAATACTGTGGCCCCAAAAAGTAAATGACACAGAAATGAAATACAAGCGCTGCAACACCAACAACAACAAAAACAAAAGAATTACACCAATGCTGTTTTACAATATAAAATTTAAAAACCGCCTTTGTACAACTGTCTCTTCATTTGCGTTCTTTTTGTTTTTGGTTTTTTTTTCCCACTTTAAGCCCCAAGCTACAGCTCCCCTTAGCACTAACACTCTAATATCATTTTGGTGGTGTAAGTGTTGTGCTATTTTTAGGGCAAAACAAAACAAAACAGCAGGACACAAAAAAAAGAGGGAGCACAAAAAACAAAGTACAAATGTTCGACAAAAAAACAAAAACAAAAAAAGCCACAACAACAATAACCGTTACAGCAGTGTAGAAAATACGCCGCTTGGCCTCGAGCTTAATGCGCGCGACCGAGTGACCAAGCAGCAGCATATCAACGACATTTTCTCTGACCACTAGGAGGACACACAAGCGGCAAGCAACATCTTTTGGAGTTACAACATAAAATTTGTAGCGTTTTGTTGAATTATGAAAATGTCATGCGATTCATGGTGATTTAAGGAGTCGTCGCGGTGAAGCAGAGCGGAAGTTGTAGTGTAAAATAAAGAAAAAAAAACAACAAAGCGAAGGAAACTTGAATAAACGAATAAGAAATACTGAATGCTGAATGAAAAAAAAAAAAGTGAAATATCATAATCCTTAAAATCGCAACAGGATATTTTATTTTGAGATTTTCTTAAGAAATAAAGTGCCAGATTGATGTTGCACTTGGGGAGAGGCCTTAATTTGATTTAAACATAAAGGTCGTTGAAAATACAAAAAATCATTTTAAGTTATATATTAAAGTTAGCAATGCATTAAAGTTTTATTATTCTCATACATAGATGTTAGTGTGCTAGAAATATGAAAAATGTAATGTATAACTTATTCTGAGCTAAATTTCACTAATATGACAACTGAGAAGTGTGCCTACAAGACCTATCGTAAAAACATAAAATGCGAAATACATTTTTCCTAGTGGTTACAAATGTGCTATTGATGTTAGTATCCGATCGGAAAATATTTGACCCTGTCTTCAGGCTGTTGATGGTCGGAAAAACTATATTTGCACGAAAATACTGGGTGGGTTTAGTCAAAACAATCAATCATATCTTTGAAACTTTTTAACATAGGTGAACGGGATTTGGTACAGATATGAAAAATACTTTAGTAAATAGTATCTAATTAAAAAATGTCCTGTGTTACGCTCTCACCCCAAATTCTTCCAATTCCTGCAAGTGAAGTTTACGGCAACAGCGTTTTGAATACCGACGGCGCACAATGGCTCATTTCACGAAAAGATGTTGGGTCTCTTATACAAATTTGAAACTGGAATTGGATGGAAAAATGCTAAGATCTAAGGAGTATTATTGGCTTCGTCTTATTAAACTGAGTAACAAAAACAAAATGTTCAATAGTTTTTATTTTTCACTCATTTTTTGAAGACTTGAGTTGGGTTTAAGAAAAACAAATTTTTTTTATAAAACTGGGCTCACTACACAACTAATTTCTGTTTATCTCTAAGCTTGATAATATTTGAAATTGTTCAGGAATTATGATTTTTACAACGAGAAAAGCACAAAAGAGCCAATGTGCGGCGTCAAGGCCTCAGAATTCTAAAAAACTAATAGACTTTTTTTGCGTTGTCGACCAAGTTTCGACTTGACATCTCCGCTTTCTATGAAAATTGGTGAAAAGTTAGTATTTGACACACATATTACTGTGGTAAAATAATTTTTCGAAATTCCGAAAACTTTCAAGATGGCGGCCATAGGAAGTTCGATTCAACCTTTGGATACTCCCATATTTGAAAATTTATAGCTACTCGGCTTTTAAACCGATTTTAATGAAACTTTCAGAGTTTCTGTAGAAATGTATGAGTTTTTGAAAAAAATAGGTACACTAAAAAAAAAAATTTTTTTTTGGTTGAATAAACCTTTTTCCTTTTTCAAAGCCATTTTGGGGCTTGGAGCACCATTTTTGTTTTTCTTAAATATTTTTATTTAAAAGTAAATTTTATTAAAATTATTTTTCACTCCTCAAAATTGTGGTATGTTTTACGGTTATCAAGTTATGAATTTTTGAAGTTGTATAATGTTGTGTTTATCATGAGCCGTTGGAGCGCGTGCGTTACCATACAGGGCTGCCACCTTCCGGACGGTATTTTTTTTCAGTGAGCCACAATTTTGAGAACTGAAAAATAATTGTTATAAAATTTGCTTTTAAATAAAAATATTTTTAAAAAATTATAAGGGTGCTCCAAACTCCAAAATGGCTTTGAAAAAGGAAAAAGGTTTTTTCGACCAAAAATAAATCATTTTTCCAGTGTAACTATTTTTTTTTTCAAAAGCTCATACTTTTCTGCAAAAACCCTGAAAATTTCATTAAAATCGCTTAAGAAGCCGAGGAGGTATAAATTTTCAAATATGGGAGTATATATAGGTTGGATCGAACTTCCTATGGCCGCCACCTTGAAAATTTTAGGAATTTCGGAAAATTGTTTTACCACTGTAATACGTGTATCAAATATTAACTTTTCACCAATTTTCATAGAAATCGGAGATGTCAAGTCGAATCTTGGGCGAGAACGCAAAGAAAGTCTAAATAGCAATTCCCAAAGTTAAAAAATAATATGGTAAAGCAATAGCCCAAAAAATTTAGTTGTATTTAGAAAACATTACATGGCAATCGTATTTTTTGAATAAAATAAATAGTGTCGCTAGCGGGCATGGGTAGGGTACGGCTACTCTGACAAAAGTTAAGCGCGTGTTATGACAGCACGAAGTTTTTGTGTATTTACCAGAGCAAACAGACGCATTTGCTTTGTGCTAAAAAGAAAACAATTTTTGAATAGGTGAAAGTCAACACAAAAGTTTTTTTCAAAAATTTTCTAAGTGCAATAAATTGAAGTGAATCAATCGAAAAACTGAATGCATTCTATATTTATGCAGTAAATTTATTATATTTTGTGATTCACAACCGAATCCAACTAAGATGTTCACACAACAGAATTTGCTTATTGCTTTTCAAAGTGGCTGTCAAAATCGGTTGTGGGCACCCAATAAGGTCGGTTGTGGGCACCCTTTTTTTTCTATTTAGTGTGTGTTATTTACTGAAATATTGTCGTGGATGTAAACATAACAAATTTAAATGGTGTTCTTATCCCTTTTTACGCTTTTTTTAGTGCAAAGGAAAGAACCAATAGTCCTTTTAAAGATATCGCAGAAAAAAGTTGTTTTCATTAAGTGTGGGCGGTAAGATGGCATACCATTTTGTAAAAGATCTCGGTATTGAGTTTCCAGACAAGTGGACCGAGGGGCAGGATGGCGGGCATGGATTGGTACAAAAAAATCATGCTTGGCATAAGAGCAATCTCAACAAGGTTTAGAAATTACGTTACCTAGCCGAAAGAAATTACAGACTAAGCCTGCAAGAAATTGATTTGTCATTGAAGCCGAAGACAATTAAGTCTGGTTTGAGGGCAAAAAGCATGATGCCATTCGATCCAGACGTTTTCAGTGAAGCTGATTTTGGTGAAGCCATCGAGCAGAATTTGTCTGGGGCAATGTTTCCAAAATTAATTTTTCTTTCTTCTCCATTTTTAGCCGATTTTCTAAGGATGCCCACAGCTGACCAAAAAAATTTTTTTTTTGTCAAAAATTATCATTTCACTATTTTTTTGATATAATTTTTCCAACTTATGAAGTCAATTTATTTTTTACACCAGTAGTCAGTTAATTTCTTTAGTTTTCCATTTATACTTAAGTATATGTCTGCATAATATATGTACATTTGGTCAAAAGATATGAGTCGAAAACAAAATGGTGCCCACACCCGACACTATTCTCTTACTTATTAGCAAAGAGAACGAAAATATTTCGAGGAGCATTAGCTAAAGAAGAAGGGGAGGTTTCGACACATGGGAGGCTTCGTCAATGCCAAGTTTTGCAATTTCTATTCACACTTACTCCGGAGTGTGATACTCGATTAATATTATATAAAATTTCCGTTTTTTCTTTAACGAGATATTTAAAGATATTATTACGGTTAATATTTCATTTAAGGCTTGCAAAATGAACAAAAGATAGCTGAGAAATTTTGGAAATTTGGAAACAAGTATATAAAGGAGGATTCGTCAAGTGTAAATAGGAGGAATCGACAACTGAAATCCATATGATTCAATTATTTTTTATGAATCTGATTTTTAACAAGGTATGGAGTTCAGTGCTAATGCCGATGTACAAATGTATATGGAATCAGCCTGAATAAAATCCTGAACTTGTTCAAGGCTCTGACCTTTTTGATCCGAATGATTTGCTTGATATGGTCCCAATTGAAGACGACATCCCTGATTTTCATTCTCCCCTTCTATCACCGGAAGGAATTCGTCTTTTAACATCCAGATTCAAAAGGTCAAAAGGTTTAAAAAATAAAGGGAGTCAAGAATTTATATGATTGACGAAGCCTCTCCAAAAGTAGGAGATTTCATCATTTATTTTAACTATGGTTTTTTGATCACAGTTCCGGAAATAGCGAACGTGTCGTATTTTTGGTAATTTACAAAAGAAGCACACATATTGATGCATAGTCTATGTGTATTCAAAATAACATGCACAAGTGCATTTGGAAGATATAAGGACTTTTTTGTTAGGGTGTCGAAACCTGCCCCGTCTCCCCTACGTGAATTTTATCTTTAACAAACGATATTGAACTCTTTTCGTTGTTTTAAATAATGAGTTGTTAAAAAACATTTAGGAAAAGAGATTTTAAGAAATTAAGCAGTTGAAAAAGTAAGTCTTGAAGTAATGCTTTTCCTAAATTTTCCACTATCTAGAGATTTATTTTACGCACTTTCATATATATTCTCATTCATTAATATTCTTAACGTCTTTTCGCCTTCTTTTATTTTAGTTCTACATATTTGGTGGTTTTTTTGCATTCACTTCCCATTTTCGGCTACTAAGTTATGGAAGAAATGAAAAACGTGTTAAATAAATTGAATTTCGTATGATACTGAAAATGTGTTGAAAACGCAGACATGACTCGCGGCTCGTAAATTTTGTTGCCAGCACTTTTCCATTATTTTCCTTCTCTTCTTCTTCTTAAGTTTAATGTGCCATTTTGCTTTGCTGGTTTCTTTACTCTGTTTGTATAGTAGTTTTTTCCGGCATTTTTATGTTTTCCTTTGGTCACACGTTTTGAAAAATTACTTAAATTTGCAATGTATCAAAAGTTTAATTGCAATGAAAATTAATGTTTTATTGCAATGTAAAAACAAATTTTTCATTTGAGTTATATGGCGTAGAAAAAAGAGAAAACTAAAACAATTTTGCGTTTTTTGAAATATATTGCATAAATCATCGTTTTGAATTTATTGCAAAAACATGTTTCAGTATTCTGAGGACAGTCAAAAAGAATTGGTTGATATTTTTGTTTTATAGTTATTTCGCATAACTAAAGTAAAAACTAACTATCTCTTATATAGCGTTGTGAAATTGAAAAGTTATTTTAATTTCGTAACATAATTTCACGGCGTTTTTTCGCTTCGTCTATGCTTTGGGTTTTTCTTTAATTCGGTGTACAAAATAAATCTACTAGAATCCTGTACTCTAAGGATATAATTAAAAATTAAATTATGAGTGCTTTTCCGGGAACGTTTGCTTTTGACGAATATGGGCGACCTTTGATTATTCTTCGCGACCAAGAGAACCAAAAGCGAATCACAGGAACAGATGCTATAAAGTCGCATATTTTAGCCGCGCGTCAGATTGCCTCTACCTTGAAAACCTCCTTGGGTCAAAAGGTTTGGATAAGATTATGGTTAGCCCTGATGGTGATGTTCACGAATGATGGTGCTACAATAATGAAGCTCATGGAAGTCGATCATGAAATTGGCAAACTGATGGTACAACTATCTCAGTTGCAGAACGGCGAAATTGGCGACGGTACAACTGGTGTCGTTGTTCTAACCGGTGAATTGCTGGAAGAAGCAGAAGGCTTAATAGACCGAAGCATTCATCCAATTCGTATTGCTGATGGTTTTGAGTTGGCTGCACAATGTGCTGTTAAGAAATTGGAATCAGATTGCCATGACAACACTGGGTAGTAAGATTGTCAATAAATGTCATCGTCAAATGGCCGAGATGGCTGTCGATGCTGTATTGAATGTGGCCGATATTGAGAAGAAGGATGTTAATTTCGAGCTGATCAATATTGAAACAAAAGTAGGTGGACGCATGGAGGATTCATTGCTGGTAAAAGGCGTGGTGGTTGATAAAACAATGAATCACGCGCAGATGCCAAAAACGTTAAGAGATGTCAAATTGGCCACATTAACCTGCCCATTCGAACCACAAAAGCCAAAGACCAAACATAAGTTGGATGTCACTTCGGCCGAGGACTACAAGGCACTACGTGAATATGAACAAGAAAAATTCACTTCAATGGTAAAGCAGGTGAAGGACGCTGGTGCTACATTGGCTATTTGCCAGTGGGGCTTCGATGACGGAGCAAACCATTTGTTGTTGCGGCATGAACTTCCAGCTGTGCTTTGGGTTGGCGGTCCTGAAATCGAATTGATTGCAATTGTCACAGGTGGAAGAATCGTGCCACGTTTTGAGGAACTCACTCCAGATAAACTGGGCAAAGCTGGTCTGGTTAGAGAAATGTCTTTCGGCACTTCAAAGGACAAAATGTTGGTAATCGGAGAGTGCAAAAACTCTAGAGCTGTAACCATTTTCTTGCGTGGTGATAACGCTATGATTATTGCAGAAGCCAAACGTTCCATACATGATGCTATTTGCGTCGTGTGTTCCTTAATTAAATACTCCCGCATTGTTTATGGTGGTGGTGTTTAATCGCCGTGTCTAAAGAAGCTGATCAACTCTCAACCTTGGAACCGTATGCTTTCCGTGCTTCTAGCATAGCTTTGGAAAATATTCCACTCGCCTTGGCTGAAAACAGTGGATTACATCCAATTGGAACTCTATCCGAGCTCAAGTCGCGACAAGTTGCAGAAAAGTTGCCTAGCCTTGGAGTGGACTGCATGGTGACTGGTGATTCTGATATGAAAAATCACAATGTAGTTGAATCATTAAATTCCAAGAAGCAACAAATTTTATTGGCCACTCAACTCGTTAAAATGATACTTAAGATCGATGATGTGCGTTCCAAGAACAATGGCCAGTAAAACATTTTTTTGAAAATCCATATTTTTATCAGACAGACATTAAAACATATAATCATCACTCGCCTAAAACTATATCTTCTCTTACACTTACGTTTAATGAATATTCGTTTTGTAACTGTTGTATTAAATGCAGTTCTAACTTCTTACTACAAACAGAAAAACATTCTTACAAATTGCCTTTCGTTTCCAAAATAAATTTCAAATGCATTTAAGGAAGTGTCATAAGGAATGTTTCATAAAGCGATCATAAATAAAATTGGTTTACGCTTATATGTATACAATATCTAACAAAATTATAGTAAGAAATTGCTAAAGCAATGTTTTGAAATCCGGATAACTGCAATTCATATTCCAGAAATTGCTTTAAAATTTATTAAATTTGTTATCCGAAAAAATTTCAATCAAAAGAAAAATTTTTAAAATGCTAATTTTGAGCAAACAGGAGTATTTCTGTGAAAAGATGGCAAAACTTGGTATCGCATGTTTTCATAATTTTTCAGGAGAGCAAATTGAAATCGTATGTTGTTATGAAAAAATCACAACATCCGGCTTGGACTAAATAACTCATTTTCACAAAAAAAGCTCGATGCCTAAATTTGCCATCTTTGCACATATGTGACCTGGTTTATGAAAAGGGTGCTTACGGTAAAAAAAAAAAAAAAATGCCAATTTTTGCCGACTCGCATAAATTGACCCTTAAAAATAGTTTTCCAGCTGTTTTAACGAATTTTTTTTTTCGCACGTAAGCCCCCTTTTCATAGACCAGGTCACATATATGTTCTCATTAGATACAATATACTTTGAAAATAGCTCAAATAAAAGCTCAAAAATTTAAATTTTTCACATCAAAGTCAGAAACATAAAAGGCACAAATGTTCTGTAATCGTATTTAAGGCATGCACAAGACTTTATTTTATTATTTTAAGACATTTCATTTCAAGATACGTTATGTCTTGTAACTGTTTTTTATTTCTCAAATACTTACTTCAGTTCAGTGTCGCAAGCAATTTATGGGTAAATCTCCGAAAAATTTACCGAAACATGCTTTTCTTTGTCCCCACCTATTTTTTTATTTTTTTTTTGTATTTTATTGTTATGACTTTAACTTCACGAAGATTTTTAGAAATTGAACATAAATTTTCAGGATTGCCACATGTTTTTTTTTAAGTTTCGCTTAAATAACATATTCAAAAAATTATATTAAAATTTTAGTCTCAAAATGCTTAAATAAACTTTTGAAAAATCCGACATAAATTTTTAGGTTTTTTTTTTTAAATTTATTTTAAATCTTATCTTAACAAATTAATACCAAAAAAAAAAAATAAAATTTTTCCTAGCCCTTTCTGAACCCGAGGACTTCGATTTAGTCGAAAAAAGTCAGAAATTTTAAAAAAGTTTATCTGAGCGTTTTTGAAACCAAAAATTTCGATTTAGTCAATAAAAAAAGTAAGAAATATATAAGATTTTCGAAAATAACCGTGTGGCAACCTTTATGTTGAATTATTAAAAAGTTAATTTCAGTGCTTTAAGACTAAACGTTAACACTTATGTTTTGAATAAATAGTTTAAGCAAAACTAACAAAAAAAAAAAAAAAAAAAACAGGTGGAGAGTTACTAAACGGAGAGTGATGAAATGTTGCAAAAAACGACGGAGAATGATGAATCGGAGAATGTCGTAAAATTGCAAAAAACAGTTATATCACAAAGAAAATAGAATTTGTTTTTAAAAAAAAAAAACGGAAATTGGTGGATAGCTCCTGTAATTGTTTATTGATTTAGGGCCAATTTCACAATGTTCAGTTAAGCCTTAACTAGAACTTTAACTGGAACTTTGACATTAAATTTCATACAAAATTTTTATTTATCTGGAAGTTAAATTTTAACTGAACATTGTGAAAATGGCCCTTAATTATATAAAGATAAAATAATATGTTTAGTAACATAAAAAACTTACGCGGGGAATGATGCACACTTCTGTACCAAATTTTAAAAAAAAAACAAAAAAACACACACCCACTATCCAAAAACCAAAACTGACTGAGCTGAAAAAAACTGAATGTCCTCTTTCTTTTCACTTTCAGTTCTCACTTAATTTACGGTTAGAATAAGAAAAATTGAGCGGAAAAAGTCTAAAATGAGAGACCAACTTCTACGTATGTCAATTCTATACGTGTGCTGCTATATATATTTCTGGCCTAACACTAAGTGTTGCCGGGTGCAATCTGATATTTTTATTAGAAAGTTTGACATTTTTTAGCATAAACGTACTCAGAACGTTTTGACGTACGACCATCATTTGTGTTGTTTACAGTGACTTGAAAAAATCAATTTGGCATAAAAATGGAATTAACTCGTGAACATTTTCGTGCGATCATTTTTCACAACTTTCGACGTGGATTATTACGACAAGAGTGCATCGATGAACTTAAATCTTTATATGGCGATGAAGCACTATTTTATAGCACTGTGAAAAACTGGTTTAATGAATATAATCGTGGCCGACGCTCGCTCAAAAACGAATTCCGTGAAGGTCGTCCAAAATCAGTTGTTGTGCCACAAAACATCGATACAGTGCATGAACTGATAATGCAAGATCGTCATGTGGCATACTGTGAGATTGAAGCATTCTTGCACATTAGTTCCACTCCAATACATTCGATTTTGCATGAGCATTTAGTTGTAAAAAACGTTTGTTCTCGTTGGAAACTCCATAATTTATCAATCGCTTAAACTGTCAATGGAAAAATTCATTATCTTAACTCACTGTAAACAAAACAAATAGCACTTGTATATCAAAACGGTGTAAGTACGTTTATGCCAAAAAATGTCAAACTTTCCAATGGAAATGTCAAATTGCACAGATCTATCTTGTTTAGTTTGCCTTAGTTCAGTTTAGTACATACACTGTAGTTAAAGTGTACACAGAAGTAGTTTTTTGCTCTCTCTTGTGTCTCTTTTTTTCTTAACGCTCTCGCGAAATGTATGCACGCCACTACAAACCTGGCTTATCAAGTTTTGTTGTAACTTACAAGTGTTCAAGTATTTCCTTATCATACGTTTTAATTCAGATATGTTACTCGTGCGTTTTACTCTAAAATGAAGTTTTAGTTCGTATAAGAACACTTCAATGCAGTAATTGTTAGATTTAAATCCGTGTATTTCATTATCATAAAGAAATCAGTGCACATTGAAGATCTGAATCTTGAATTTTTTATATCAAATACTTCAGTTCAGTGTAAAATGTGAGATTAAAAAAAAAGTACATTTTGTCTCACATGTATTGTGCAGGCCCCTAGTATGCATACCTAGTTCTAAAATGATTCAACTGTTACCAGTTCACGTCAGATTCAACTTATTTGAGTAGGTGTTGCCATATCTTAAAACATATCATACGCAAAAAAACAAAAATATATGGGCTAATCCTGCGTTACGAACGTTACATTCGTACGCATATTTTTTAATCCTGAAGGCGCTCTGAATGTTTAATTTTCAATTTACCTGCAGTGGTATGTTACCATTTGAGAGTACCTTCAAAAGGCATTTAAAAACATTTCCTGGCTTTTATCAGTAACAATATAATCGTGCATAAAGTGCTGTTTGCACGTTACAAAAAACAGAAGTCGTTGTGGAGATCAATGTACATTTTCAAAATTTTTAACGAATTTTCCTCCAAAGAAAGAATAATGTTTAAGCTTATGGAAACTGCTTTTGAGGGAATCAAAGAGTCCTTCGTTCGTACAAAAATGTAACTTTTGTGTGTTGCGCACGTTACGTTGCGAACGTTACAATTTTTATTTTATATATATGCATAGACTAACGAAAATTGATGCAGCCTCTTTTCAACTAACTTAAACACATTATATTCGATTGATTTATTTGTGGAAAAGGTTGTAAAGGAGTGCAGTGCACACAAAAGTAAAATTTTTTCTTGGCACCGCATCTCACGGTTAAAATACGCTATTGCAGGTCAACCACTGGATCGATTTTTATGAAATTTGGAATGCAACGTGATTAAAGACTTTTTGTTATGTAGCTGCCGGTGCGACGCCCCTAAAGACAAAATACGTTTCCGCGGCTAAATCGGTGCACCCATTTTTAGGAAACTCGGAATGGGGAATGCACCCTAAGAGAGCATTTTAAAAACCTTTAGTTATTTAGTGGGCAATACCACTCACCTAATGGCAAAATGAGCTATTACGGCAACTTTAAAATTTTTCTCTTGGTTGACCTTTTTTCGGATTTGCCCATATATTAAAAATTATTGTTTTTTAATATATTTTTGGCAGCTGTTGTGTACAATATTTTAAGTAGGTATTTATTTGAATTATCTATTGCAACCTTTAATATTGACTTATAAATTCTTTATGCATTAAAACTTATTATTAGCAGCATAAGCATTAATAATGATAACTGAATATCACTTGGGTTGATATTTGCAATTTAAAAGCCCAGTTAGTACGACAATTGTAATATGCTTCAAGCATTACCAACTATGCCAATCATTCTTCTTCACTTGTCAATTAATATCCGTTGCAGCTGCCAATAGAACTTTCAGCCCGTACGAAATACGAAACAAATACATTCGCAATAAACGTAACATATTGTGACATTGTCTAAGTTGTAATATCCTGAATGAATTGCATATTGCATTGATTTGTATGTATTTACTGCATGCATATGCATGTATATGCAGCTCATTGTCTGCTACTTACTTCATTACTAATGCATACAGATGCAGCATCAAAGAGTTTACTTTGATTTCAAATTACCAACCAATAATTGAAATAATTGAAATGTTTCACTTCCGCTTACTGTCACATGATATAGTGAATTTTACCTACCGTTAGAGTGCAATGCAATTTCATGTGAAAGATTATATGTTATTACATGTCTGGATAAAATGGAATTTTTCGGTCTTTTGAGATATACTTTTTTAAAATAACGAAAAATGTTAAGCTCCAAAAAAACAAAAAAAAAAAAAAATTGTCTGATGTCAAAAAATCCTCACCGTTTTGCATATTCAAATTCCAATTAAGCTTCGAAATTCTATTTTCTGCACAAATATGTCACGTTTGATGGCCAACAAAGAGCTTGTGTGGTGTACTTTAATAAAACTGTCTAAGTTTCAACGCTAAGCTAAAATAGCTTAGAAATGATAAAATTTTGTAGTAACAATGTGGTTGAAAAAGTTTTTTTTAACCCATATTTAACAGGTCAAGTGATTTAATTTGCATACATTTTTAAATTCTTTTCAGAACTTAATACTAATTATAGTTAACTCATTGATTTAAACAATCAACATTCAAAAACATGATTTTTGGATTTTTGCAAAATTCCCTTAGCAGCTGTACTCTAATTAGCAATACCTGTATATTTCTTTAAAGTGGTAAAAAATTCTTTTTTCTTCATTCCGAGAAAAACCAATGGAGCACTTTTGATTCTATTGAAGACCCATTTTGGCTAAAAAACATGTGTTTTGGTCAAAGCTTTATTTTCAATACAAAATGGATACCTAAGGTTGATTTAGAATTAAAAACTATATATTTTCAAAAATTTTGGCGTTTAAAAATTTTTTTTTCTTTGGGGGTATAAATAATATCTGGTTCCGAAAATCGATATTTTTACGTTTTTCAAAACTTGGTCAAAAAAATAGAACAAAAAAAAATAATATCAAAAATTCTGAAAAAATCACAATTATCCTTTGGACAGTTCCAATCATTTATTTCTAAAGAACCCTTTGTTATGCATTTTGCAATGAAAAAAAATTTATGACCCAAAAACATGTTATTTAGCCAAAATAGGCCTTCAGTAGAATTAAAAGTTCTCCATTGGTTTTCTCAGAATGAAAAAAAAAAAAAAAAAAGAAAATGATGCAGATATCGTTTTTAAGAGCCCCTCTTACTTTTGAGTTGGTTTCGGGATGATTTTATTTTAACACTTCTAATTCTACTGAAGGCCCATTTTACCTCAAAAAACACGTTTTTTGGTCATAGTTTTTTTTTTTCATTACAAAATGGATACACAAGGATGCTTTAGAAATAAAGACCTTGTTCTTACAAAAATTTTGGAGCTTAAATTTTTGCTGGTGGTATGGATATAATTCACCTCCCAACCTCAATTTTTTTACATTTTTCAATAACGCGGTCCAAAAAATGATTTTTTTACTCAAAAGCAAGACATCTTACGAAAAACGTACACATAGCAAAAAATATTTGGAACTATTTAAAGAATACGTGTGCATTTTTTCAGAATTTTTTGAGATATCTATATATTAATACGCAAGACAAAAATTTGTCCTCCTTTTATACTATATTAGAAATAGATAACGACTTTGAGTTGTACACCATTACGAAGGTATTTGTGTGTAGATATGCATAAAGTTCAAATTATTTCAATATGCTGCCCCTAAGCCTGCCAAAATTAAATACAATATTTTCAACATTAACAGAAACAAAATACGTGGCCCAAAGCTGAAAAGAGGAAAAAGCACAAAGAGAAAAACAAAGAGCATAGCACTGTTCGTGTTCTTTGTTTTGTTTACGTTTAACATTTGTCATTGTACCAGGGATGATAAATGATTTTTTCTAATTGATACCAAATAGCAAAAAAAGTACTAAGAGTTCAAAAAGTATGAAAATTATTTCATATATTTGTGGTCGAATTTTGACAATTGGGCGATTCTAGTTTTTATAATTTTTCAAAAATTGATAAAAAAAATTTCCAAAAACTCGGCAAAAATTTACACGGATTCTTTGAAAGATTTTAAGCACTTAACATCCTTTGAAATCTTTTTGTAGATAACTTGGTTTCTGTCATCTACAATTACCACTAAGTCAGGCACTCTGCAGGGCTGTTTATTACCACCATCTCTCTTCCTTATCATTCTTCACGACGTCAAAAAGAGGTATTCGATGAAACTTTGCCAAAGATCTAAAAGATTTCGACTACGCTGATGACATCTGCCCACAATCATCGAAGCACTCAAATATGCAAAGTACTATTGAAGACCTTGTCTTTAAATTGCAAACAACTGGCTAGAAAATCATTGCTTCCTGGACTGAAAGCATGATGCTGAACTCAAACAGAAGCAACATCATTCTTAAAGCTGGGTGTGATGACATTACATATGTCGACAGCTTAAGGTATCTAAGCAGCATTATTTTAATGAATGGTGAAACAAATAGAGGATTTCAACTCAAGATTATTACAAACGAATGACACGTATGCTCAACTGAACAGAAAATGGTCATCTTTCGTTATCACCGTAAAATATATTGTTGAACAAAGAAGCGAAATGATTAGAAAAGTCGTTAAAGAGATAACAATCATCGCAAAAGATCGTGACAAGTTGAAACATTTCATTTTGGCCCTTTGTTCTTCTAAGGAGTTTCACCAAAATACATACGTGATTACATGATTTTTACAAGAAAAAATATTAAATTTAAAATATAACAAAACTTTCCTCGCTGGATGTACGTTAACTTACAAGTAAAAACAAAATTTTCAGTAATGGAAATTAAAAAAAAAAGAAAAAAATGGAACAGAATAAATTGCATTAGGAATTTTAAGAAAAATTGAGAGAAAAATTGAAAGAAAAACTTAAAAAAAGCAGATGAAAGCAACAGCAAAAAAAAAAAAAAACAAACTATCTTTTACCCAATTCCAATTGTTTTTGCAATTTTACTTCTTGGTGTTATGTACACAAAAAAAAAAAAAAAAAAAAATAAAAAAAAATAATGGGAATATACTCAACCCAATTAAGGCTGCAACTGTAAACTGCAAACTGCAGCATGTTGCAATAAAATATTTTCTGCCACTTGTAGTCTCTTGTGGTTTACTACATACATCTTTTGTTTTACAGCAACAACAAGACGAAGCCAAAACTAAACTTTCGCAAAAGAGTGAGAGAAAGAAAAACACACAAAAAACAAAGTAGACACACTCGATATTAACGAGTTAAAACAACTACAATAACTAGCAACAACGAGGTAATGTCATAATGTTATTAGGTTAATAGCGAGTTGTTTGTATGTATGTATTATAGTGTATACGCTATACAATACTCTATGTATGTGTGCTGGTTTGTTTATAGACTTGCTGCATAATGGCATGAATATTGTACATGGGCTTAACTCACACATATACACAAATATGTGAGATAAACAGTTTTATATACAAATATGCATTTTATGCAGCATTGTAAAAGTTTGAATCTTCATTCTCACAGCTCCCAATGAAATGTGATCTATTGCAATGACACTGATTTTCTTTCAGGACTTTCCAGTAATGAATAAATGAATAAATGAATAAATGAATAAATGAATAAATGAATAAATGAATAAATGAATAAATGAATAAATGAATAAATGAATAAATGAATAAATGAATAAATGAATAAATGAATAAATGAATAAATGAATAAATGAATAAATGAATAAATGAATAAATGAATAAATGAATAAATGAATAAATGAATAAATGAATAAATGAATAAATGAATAAATGAATAAATGAATAAATGAATAAATGAATAAATGAATAAATGAATAAATGAATAAATGAATAAATGAATAAATTAATAAATGAATAAATGAATAAATTAATAAATGAATAAATGAATAAATGAATAAATGAATAAATGAATAAATGAATAAATGAATAAATGAATAAATGAATAAATGAATAAATGAATAAATGAATAAATGAATAAATGAATAAATGAATAAATGAATAAATGAATAAATGAATAAATGAATAAATGAATAAATGAATAAATGAATAAATGAATAAATGAATAAATGAATAAATGAATAAATGAATAAATGAATAAATGAATAAATGAATAAATGAATAAATGAATAAATGAATAAATGAATAAATGAATAAATGAATAAATGAATAAATGAATAAATGAATAAATGAATAAATGAATAAATGAATAAATGAATAAATGAATAAATGAATAAATGAATAAATGAATAAATGAATAAATGAATAAATGAATAAATGAATAAATGAATAAATGAATAAATGAATAAATGAATAAATGAATAAATGAATAAATGAATAAATGAATAAATGAATAAATGAATAAATGAATAAATGAATAAATGAATAAATGAATAAATGAATAAATGAATAAATGAATAAATGAATAAATGAATAAATGAATAAATGAATAAATGAATAAATGAATAAATGAATAAATGAATAAATGAATAAATGAATAAATGAATAAATGAATAAATGAATAAATGAATAAATGAATAAATGAATAAATGAATAAATGAATAAATGAATAAATGAATAAATGAATAAATGAATAAATGAATAAATGAATAAATGAATAAATGAATAAATGAATAAATGAATAAATGAATAAATGAATAAATGAATAAATGAATAAATGAATAAATGAATAAATGAATAAATGAATAAATGAATAAATGAATAAATGAATAAATGAATAAATGAATAAATGAATAAATGAATAAATGAATAAATGAATAAATGAATAAATGAATAAATGAATAAATGAATAAATGAATAAATGAATAAATGAATAAATGAATAAATGAATAAATGAATAAATGAATAAATGAATAAATGAATAAATGAATAAATGAATAAATGAATAAATGAATAAATGAATAAATGAATAAATGAATAAATGAATAAATGAATAAATGAATAAATGAATAAATGAATAAATGAATAAATGAATAAATGAATAAATGAATAAATGAATAAATGAATAAATGAATAAATGAATAAATGAATAAATGAATAAATGAATAAATGAATAAATGAATAAATGAATAAATGAATAAATGAATAAATGAATAAATGAATAAATGAATAAATGAATAAATGAATAAATGAATAAATGAATAAATGAATAAATGAATAAATGAATAAATGAATAAATGAATAAATGAATAAATGAATAAATGAATAAATGAATAAATGAATAAATGAATAAATGAATAAATGAATAAATGAATAAATGAATAAATGAATAAATGAATAAATGAATAAATGAATAAATGAATAAATGAATAAATGAATAAATGAATAAATGAATAAATGAATAAATGAATAAATGAATAAATGAATAAATGAATAAATGAATAAATGAATAAATGAATAAATGAATAAATGAATAAATGAATAAATGAATAAATGAATAAATGAATAAATGAATAAATGAATAAATGAATAAATGAATAAATGAATAAATGAATAAATGAATAAATGAATAAATGAATAAATGAATAAATGAATAAATGAATAAATGAATAAATGAATAAATGAATAAATGAATAAATGAATAAATGAATAAATGAATAAATGAATAAATGAATAAATGAATAAATGAATAAATGAATTAATTAATAATTGAATAAATTAATAAACATACAATTTAACAAATAAATCAATAAATAGATAAATATATAAATAAGTAAACGAACAAATGAAATTTATTCTTAGTGCAATATTTTTCCAGGCATGAAAACTCTTACAACTCTGCTTTTCTTTTGGAAATTGCAAGAAAACAAAAGTTTACACTTTTGTATGCAATTTGCAGTGAATCATTGCATATGTATGTGCATTTTTCTTGCTGACTTGCATTCATACATATTTATGCTTGGTATTGTTGGTGTGTTTGTGTATAGCTCGCTATTTGTGTTTACTCATATTGTGTGTATGCATGCACTTGTACACATATTGCAATGCGCTTGTGTATTTAACGAATTAAGGCACTCTGCAGTGCAGAAATGCAAATATTATTAATTTTTCTTATTCTTCTTTAAAACTTTCTTCGTCTTCAGCTCTTTTGCTTTATTGCATTTTTCTGCAGCAACATTTTTAGGTTATTCTACCACATTGGTTGGTTGATTTATGCTGTGCTTTAAGTACGCTTCTGGAATAAATTTAAATAAATTCTTATATAAATTTAAGTAAAATTTTTAAAGAAAGAAATCGAATTAGAAATGGGGAAAAGTTTTCTAATTCTTTGGAAAAATATGTATTTCTACCAAAAATCGATAACTCAGAATCGTGCCGTGTGCATCTTTTTGGCTGTTAGGACTGGATAAAATGCGAATTTCTTTTCAATATAAAATTGTCAATCATACGTCATGTATAACTTTAGAAATGATTTTGTTTTGCAAATTCAGAAAAGAAAAAAGTTTTATGTAAGAACTAAAGACAGCAGAATGTAAAAGGAAAATCCCAAAATGTTTGTTAACATTCCTCTGGAAAAGTCGATTACTGACTCTAAAGAAAAGGCTAAGGTACACTTTTGCCGAAAATGACTCTTCTAAACTTTTGGCAAAAATTTGTTAGCGTGCTATGAACAAAAAATCCGGTACAAAAATAAACGGCGAAAGCTAAAGTTTTTAATACTTTCGTGTTGATTTTTGTCTGTTTCAGTATTGCGTGCTTGCTTATATTAAATTAATTGCTTGTCTATTTAAAAGTATACTTTTAGGCAGTGCAACTGACTGACAGTCGCTTTAGTAAATGGGTCATGAATTTCTTAAAACAAAAAGAAGCTATTTGTTGGATAAACAATACACTTGTCATTGTGATATTTAGAGAAACCTTTAGGAATTGAATGATATTTTGCATTATTTAAGTTTATTTTATTTTTAGTAAGGATTTATATTATTTAGTAAGAAAAATATAAGACCGCGTATTAGTTAAATTTCCCTTTGCACCGCTTTAATTTTGCCTATATATAAACGAACAGCAAAATGTCTTTGTAACTCTAAGGCAAATTAAGTGTTGGAAAAAAATCTTTTTTTTTTTGGTTTGGCCATTAGATATTCCTGAAAAAAATAAACTTCATAAAATTGATATAAAAATTTAATATAAAATACGACTTTTTCGCATTTTTAGATTTTTTGATTCATAAAACGTCAAAAATTTATGTAAAATCTCAATTACCTAGAAGCTTGTGAAATTCCGTGCAAGCAAATTCCCAAACCGAACCTTAAGGGAACATCGTAATTTGTCATATTAAAGTGGACCACAATTTGCAACGTGCACGAAATCACAAAATTATATAAAATCCCAAAACACACTCGAACCGGAAAACAAATGAAAAAGTCACACACCGCAGTCATGCCAATGTGTTGGAGTATAGAATTGTATGTGCAGGTGTGCGTGGCTTATATCACAGGTGACTTTACCTAATTTTAGCACAGGTTTTAGTCTCCCGTTGTATTTACTGGCTGATGATGATAATTTTCCCACAGTTATTCCCAAAGTCCCAATGGCAACCCTGTGATGTTTGTTAGCTGATGGCAAAGCAAAATTTTTCAAAGAAAAATAAAATAAAATTTTGCAGCGGAATCACACATATATCATACTTCTTTTACAACAGTACAACATATACACCCGAAGCAAATGACTGATATAATTTAGAAAGCACAAATGGAAGCTTTACTTTTTTTTGTTGATATTGTTTATAGTTTTTCAATTTTAAGAAACATTGTTTGTACAACTAAGAAACTGTATATTTTGATTGTATTCTCCTGAAGATCCTTGAGCCATAATAGAGCCAAAATGAAACTTCTCCTTTTTACGTTCCTTCTGCAACGATTTTTTCTATCTTGCTCTACCTCGTCTAGTATCTACTCAAGTGTTTGGTGGCAGACTTTGCTGTGTGGTTTTCGATGAATGTGATCCATCCATCCTCGATCTGGCTTGCTATTGGAATCTGTTTCTATTTCAGGTGTATTTAGGCATTTGAGATAGTACAAGGCTACAAACCTTTAGTATGCGAATGCTTACAGCTTGTCAATTAGTTGTTTGATAACAAGCCACGTTAGACACCCATATGTCAAAGCTGATTCTACATTCAAATCACAAATACGCACTTTCAGTTTGGTTGAGATATCGAAACCATATTTTGTTCAGTTGAGCAAACTGATATTTGATATTCTTGAGTTGATATCCTTAGTAAGTATTTTGTTTCACTATTCATGGAGATAATTCTGTTAAATTGTCGACGTTTTCAATGTCATAATACTTAGTCTGCTTTAGTAATTGATATCGTTTCTGGTTGTGTTCAGCTTTACGCTTTTACTCTTAGATGCATTATTTTTCGGGCAGCTTTCTGTGCTTATATGACAAGGATACAATCTTGTCTTGCATATCTGAGAGCTTGGACGACATAAAGCAGCTATCGTTGGCGTAGTCGTAATCTTTTAGCTACTCGGTAAAATTCCATCGGATTTTGCCTCAACTAGAATGTAGTAAGGAGCAATAAGCAAGAGAGATGGTGATAGCAAGGAGCTCTTTCAGAGTTCTGAATTAGTAGTGCAAGTTGGTGGCAATAACCTGTTGAGTAACACACTGGATTTAAAACGTTCATACAGTGCACATACTTAATTGATGACCTCTGTGGCAAAACCTCCTTGCAGGAGTGGAATTTATATGTTTTCTCGGGACACACTGTCGAATGCTGTCTACGGAGACAAGTTGCTTCGAGAGTGTTAATTTGATCCACGGATATTCGCTTTCGCCGAAATCCCACTTGTTGCTTTTGGATGGCCGACACAAATTTCTTAATTTTTTTTGGCAACTTGACTTTGACACATTGTAGCCAATCTTCTGGCAAACTCTCTTCGCTCCCAATTAAGGAGAGCAGATGGTGCAAAGTTTTAGCTGATGTAATTGTGCTGTAATTAAATTGATACCAACGGCTTGGGATATCTTTCGCTATTTCATCGACTGTATGCGGCTGTGATTGAATTCGGCAACTAAAGCAAGTCATTGCGGCAGTTGTAGTCGGTATCCTAAGTACTTGGGGGTGTGTTGTAGACGTGGAATAAAGTATTTCACAAAAATATTCCTTCCATCGCTTTAGTTGATCATTCGCGGATGTTATAAAATTTCTGTATTGGTTTCTGATATGGCGATTTTATTGGAGTTTTCTGCTAGACCTATTTGGTGGGATTCTTTTGGTTTCCAGATTAACTGTCGTGTCTCAGGTATTTTGTTCATCTTCTTTTTTAACCACACACCACGCTTTTTCCCTTATCCAGTACTACTTGTTTGATTGTCGGACCACAAGTATTTTTTCACTGGTTTTTAAGAGAGCAGTCTTAGCAGGGTTTCAATATGCTTCAATGCTCTCATCACAATCAATTGTGGCTGTTTTAAATTCTTCTACGAAAGAAATGCGGACTTCGCCGTTCTTTTGTTTTAACACGTTGAATGTTTATTTCCACTGACAGTTCGCTAAAATGTTTAACAGTGGAAAATTTAAGTAGATTAACCACGACGAGTTGATGACGATCGGAGCCGATGCCAGCGACCCTCTAGTAGACTCCCTCTCCATTTTCTGCTAATACAGAAGTGGTCGTTAACAAAGTTTATATTTAGTTTAAAACTTTTAGTAATGTTAAATGTTACTCATACGTCATGTGTGCTTAGTTTGGTTTTGAGTTCTTTATATGGTAAAATTTATGTGAAATAATGTGCGGCCATAAATAAAACAGAAGTTTCTCACAAAGCATTCAATTCTCAAGTTTATATTATAGAATATATTTTTCTTGGACCCATCGAATAAAAGAGATTTGTGTTTTTGCTGCTTTATAAAAACGTTTATCTTGAAAAATTCTCGTAGTTTTTCTTATTTTTTTTTTTTTGCATTGCTTTTTTTGTGTCTTGTAAATTCAAAATGGCTTTGAAACAAAAAGTTTTGTATAAAAATATAATCAAATAAAATATTTTCCGTACTTCTGTATAGTTGCTTACTCAAATATCAAGTATTTATGTGAGATGCACGCATTCCACAAACAAAAATTTGTTTCATACAAAGTAAAGTTTTTTTCCATGTGTTGAAAAAATGAAATTCCGTTTTTTGCATTCATATCAATTCAAAATTTAAAAACGAAACAGCAAACAATTTAAAATTTAATTTGAATGCCGAATTGGAATATTCATTTAAATGCATTGGATGGCAACATTTTCACAAAACCAAAATATACAGCGGATAGCACTCATACAAAACAAAAATTGCTGCATCACCAACACTATTACAGCCACTACATATACAAATAAACAAGCAACTCACACACACACACATACATAGACTAAATGAAAAAAGCCGCTCAAAGTTCGTTGTACTCTTGCATATTGGTTGAGTTCATTCGTTCGTTCGTTCGTACATTCGTTTGCTCGTTTGGTCGGTCGATTTGTTTGGTTATCGTTGTTGTTGTCTCAAAAAAATATATATATTTCACACACAGGGTGTATGCCACAGCCAAAAGCAGAGATTGCAACAAAATTTTCATTTTATTTGAATGTTTTTTGTTTTTATTTGCAACATTTAGTTGAAGCTTGATGGCAACAAAAAACTAAAAAAAAATGAATGAAATTTGTAAGAACTGAAATAAAAATCAAAAAAGGCGTGGCAGTCTAAGTGCAGCGCAATATTGCTGTTGTTGTTATGGTTTTATATTGTATTTATTTTATTTCATTGGATTTTTATTTTAATTTCTGTTTTTTTAAAACTTTCTTTTCTTTTTGATTTTGCGTTACATGTTTTTGTAACTTCATACTTGTGAATATACGTATGCTTGTGTATTTGTATGTATATCATCTTCTGCTAGTATACGTTAGAATGTTCAGAGCAATGCAATAAATTTTGGCTGCTACTGCAAAAAAATAAAAAAATTAAGAGAAGAAAAAAAAAAAAACAAAAAACTCAATAGAAAGTATTTGTGTCATGCGGCGCTTTCAATGCCTACCAGTTCAAAGCCTCTTTTGTAGTCAATATGTGCATGCAGCCCTTTTTCATTCAGCAAAACGTTTTCCGCACATTTCCTTCCTTTGGTTGCACCACCACCCCAACATGGAAAAAAATGGATATTTTCGTTTTATTCGCGTATTGATTACTTAAAACTTTGTTATTCAGGACATTCGGTAATAGCAGCAGCGACAGCAAGCGCGCTCGTTTTAGTTTTGCATGCCAGAGTTCAAACGCATACACCCACAAACAAATCAATACGCATATGTATACATATATAAGTAGATAAATTCGTATTAGGGCATCTCAAAAAAAAGAAAAATTTTACACAAAATTTAAAGCGATATATTGGCACCAAATAACAAAAAGATTGTGAGAAATATTTAACAGATTATATGGCATTTGGATGCATCGAACAAAAGACATTACAGTTCATACTCTTAATTTTAATTATTCTAAAATCAATAATTGTTACTCATACGTCATGTGCAAGTATTATTATGTTCTGCCAAAAAGTTTACCACAAGCCACATGGCCACTTTTTAAACTGAAAAGCCTTTGCTGAGCATAAAATAATTTATGATATAGAATAGACTAAGCAACTGTGATTCTCATCGTTCTGGTTTTATCCCAGAAAGCCCTAAATTTGGTTCTGTTTTTGAAAAGTTACCAAATTTTCTTGTATATCTCTTGTATAAGAGGTTGATTGATTTTGAATATGCAAATTTTAGAGTTTTATTCATCGGTGATAGCACAAATGGAAGAACGGCAGTTGAATATGCATGCAAAATCCATATAAATTTTATTCATGATTCTCTCATCAGTATCCATATATTTAAGGAAGTTTGCCAATAATTATAATAAAAAGAAAACTGTTGACATTGCTAACACTTGAAATGCAGAAAATTTAAGCTCAACTTCAAGCCTTTTGCTTTTTAATTTTCGGGTATAGGTTTTTTGGTTGGTATAGTAACAGAAAACGTACTTTTCTCTCTATGTCTTCTACAATTCTTCTTTGATCTAAAGGAAAGCATCTTACGAGAAAAGTTTACAAGGCAAATAATGCTAAGAATTGTTTAAGCAATACGTGAGATTTTTTTGGACTTTTTTTGGAAACTTTTTTTTTTTTGAATAATTTTTTAAATTTTTTTTTTTAATTTTTTTCAAAAATTATTCAAAAAAAAAAAGTTTAAAAAAATTTCAAATAAATCTCACGTATTACTTGAACGATTCTAAGCATTTTATGCATGGTTCACTTTTTTCGTAAGATGCTTTCCTCTTGAGTAAAAAAAGATTTTTGTCTTCCGCGGGCGTTCAAAAGCCAAAAACTCCCATTTAGCTTCCATACTTCAGTATGACAAAACAAATATCCCACTTTAAGAATTTTTATATTTCGATGAAAATTGCGATTTCTGGGTGGTTTTGAACCTGAAGTCCCCAGTGTGTAACGTGAGGAAATCTAGGACAACACAAAATAAAAACTGTAGGTATATATTTAAAAAAAAAAAAAATCTGAGCACTGAGCAACGCATGGCGCAGAATGGACAAAAATTGTAGCACTTTTCTGAGAGTTTCAATCCGAATTCAACAAATCTAAATGTCTCAAGCAGCAAAAAAAATAAAATAAAATATAAAATGGAAAAGAAAGCTTCTTAAGTTTGAATTAAATATTATGGTAATTGGTACATGACAAGCAATGTGCTTCCAATGCACTTCCAAAAACAATCAAATAGAAAACTATTGAAAAAGATGTTAGAATTTTTACGGTCAGAGTCCGATCAGAGCTGATATCTGCAGTTCCGGTAAGAAAAACTAATCTACCGCATTAAAAAAAAAAAACAAAAATTTTTGTCTGCGTTTTGATGTCTCGATTTTGGATAAGGTAAAAAGTATAAAGAAGAGAATTGAAACGGAAAAGGGTCAAATAGTTTTATAGTTTTGTCTTGTTTTTTGTCAAAAAATAACTTTTATGAGCCCCGCGTTGGGCGCCATTTATTGTGTAACGTTTGGTCAGTCAAACTAAGATAATAGTTTTTGTATTATCTTGGTCATAATGGAAAATAGGCAAGGCCTCTCGACTGTAGTCGTCTGTACAATCGCTACATCACCGAAACGTTACATAAAAAAGAATATATCAAAATGCCAACCAAAGTCCGGAATACTTCTTGAAGGATATCAAGGCTATTTGGGTTATTCAAGTTTCTTCAAAATAGACTGCAGCAGTAAGGCTTAGCAATACTTAAACATAAAATCATTCCTATCGCTGCACACTGGTTCAAAATCCTAAAAAGCTGGCCAAAAGTCGAAAAAATAAGTTGTTTTAAATTCATTTTTATGAACCGTATTGTCTAACAGATATTCATTCCTATAATTCTCTTGGGATCTCTCCAAAAGTATGCTTCTCAGAAAAAAATTCTGTGAATTAAAAGTAAAAATTTAATGTTCACTGTAAAAATTGTGTGGTTTCTGTAAAACTGAACCAATTTTAATGTTCGAATGTGGAATGTCTTCGTAAAAGAAAGTACTATCGATCCTCTTTACTCAAAACTTGCAATAATTTAAATTTTTGCGGTAAATGTCATTAACTTAAAATCAAATTATTTCACAAAATCAGTTTGCATTGGCTATGAAAAAAGCCCAGAACTAATTTATACCACGTCATACCACCTAGATTTTTTGGATTTAAGAAGATTGAAGCCTTTTCTAACAAATATAAAAAAATTGAGGTGCCCTTTTTTGCACCTTTTGTTTGACGCGATTTTTTCTGAAGCAACCAGAGGAAAATTTTACTCATACTGCTTGCCAAGTGTCAATATGTGATGCTCGCCCGAAATGATAAAATTTTTATATTATTATACAGCTTATACTATATGATAAAGGAATCTAAAACCCATTCTTATGTAGATCAATTTAATGTTGCACACAACTCTATCAAAGTTAAAGTTTTGAAATAAATTTTTAAATTTGATATAAAAATTGTGCAAGTGTTGTTTTTTGCCATTTCGAATCCGCCATTTTGTTTTAAAAAAATCTAATATCAGATTCGTCATCAGTGACCCCAAAAACCGCCGAGTAAATTTTTTTGTTGGATTTGGTTGAATATTTATGCAAATCGTCCGCCATTTTGAATCCGCCATTTTCTTTTTTAAAAGTCTAACATCAAATTCGTAATCAGCGACCTCAAACACCCCCAGGTAAAAAATTTTGTCTCGAAACTTTAATGATTTCGACTTTTGGCCAGCTTTTAGGGATTTTGAACCAGTGCGCGCTGTTATTTTTCGCAACACCTTTTGGCCCACTTCTGCCAAAACGATCCATATATACAAGTGCACTTGTGCTTTTTTTGAACTATGCTGCTTTTTATGCATGTTACTTTTTTGTGGAGCGCGCTGTTTTTTTAAATACTCTCCTTCGCTTTTTCCCCCTTTCTGTTTTGTTGTTTGTGTGTTGCATGCCTCAAATTTCTACTGTTTTATGCAACTTCTAATGTATTTGCGCGCTGCGGCAAATGACAAAATCATTTGTTGGCGTGGTTATGTGCATGTGTGGGTGTTTAATATTTTTTTGTTTTTTTTTTTTTTGAATTCATAATGTTTTCTAGGTAAGTGAGTGTGAGTTTTGGAGCGCTCTCACTTTTTATGTGAGTCGTCTATGCAATAACGACGACGACGACAGAAACGCGTGGTTTGTTTTTTGTGCACCAAAGCAACTTTGTATTCGATTTTTTTTTCTTTTTTTATATCATTTTTACTTTAGTATTTTCTTGTGTTTTTTTGTTCCTTCTCTTTTTGCGCTCCAACTGTTTATTTTTATTGATATATGTCACAAACACATGTGCACGCATCAACGATTCATGTGGTGTTCAATTTGTGTCAGTGTTGCTTTTGTCGTATGCGCGCGAAAGTGTGCTTCATTTTAAGCATTTTTATTACAAACGTTGGATTTGTGTTGAATTATTAAGTAAGCTTCACTTGACCTTGTTGTATTTAGCGGATAATATTGATTTTTATTGGCATATTTTAGATACTTATAAGTAGGAGTTGTATGGAATTTGTAGAATGCTTGATTTTTCTTTTAAATATAATTTTTGCATAAGCTTGAGCAAAATATGAAGCAGTTAGCATGCCAAAAATCAATATTATTTTCGAGTTTTTAAAGTAATCAGCTTGGCGGCCAGCAATCAAAGTTGACAATTTTGCGGAACATATTATGCTAAAGATAAAAATGTAATCTAAGTTGCCCTAGTCAACATCGCATATTAAATAATGACTATTTTTCTTATAAACAAATGACACTCATACGACATGGCCAGTAGAAATTTGATTTTTTTCAATTGTTTTTATCTTGAAAGAATGTTAAAGCTTTGTTGTCGTAAAACAGATTTTAATCATCTTAGATTCTTACTGCCATGAATCAATATGACACACATACATAAGTACTTTTCTCTTTGTTAAATAAACAATATGGTAATCACATTCTGCTGCATTTTATTTCTTTATCTATCACACAATAAATATTTACAAATCTCTATCAATATCAATTAAATTTCTTATCCTTAATAATTAATATGATAATGGACTCACACGCATAAATAAATATTGCTCTAAACTTAAAATTCTCGAAGCTTCTTGCCGTAGGCAATGTTTTGTCAAGTTATTGCACCTGTGCTATTTAACTAATATTTTATTTAAATATTTGCTATTTCTATTGTAAGCAAATACATTTTCTTGCCATGATAATAATTACATATGCAAAAATATTGTCTGTGACTTAAAGTTTATAACTTGAAGCATTGAACTTCAATTTGTTATTCTACATCCCAAAAGTGAAGCACAGGACCGAAATTGTAACAATTAAATATAATAAAAACTTTTGAGTGGCTTTTAGAGATTAGGTTTTTCAAAAATTCATGCTTTTTCTTAAAATTTAAGGAAACATTTTTTTTTTCAATGAAGGAGTATGATCTTAAATAAACAAGGCAACTTTTAATATTTGCTTCAAGTTACATTGGATATAGCTGCTGTTGAACATGCAAAAACTGATTTTTTTGCAAGGTTCAAGCATTACTCATGCAATGTACAGTGCTCTGGAGTGTAATTTTAGCCGGTCATAAGTCTTTTTTGGATATTTTAAATAGAAAAAATGCCAGCAAATTGGCGAATGCGAAATAGGGTTTAATTTTCTTAAAAAATTATTATAAATATAACAACATAATTGTAGCAAGAAGGTTAATTGAGGCCGCTGATTTCGAGTACAGGATCAACTTTTTTTAAAACAAAAGGTTTGATTCAAAATTGACACAATTTTTCAAAGAATGATAGTAATGCTATGATTAACCGATTGAAGAAAAAGCGTAAGTCTGGCGTCAATAATTTTACGCCCGAAAGACGTATTTTTGACAGAAACGTAAATAAATAAGAAGATGGTTCCCCCAATTACACAGTAGACTTAAAAAAGACAATTTAGACAATGTCAAGCAAAATACCGATTGACAAAATTTTTGAAAATGGTAAACCGTTAACCTTAAAATCGAATGGTTACAAAAACAATCAATATATGGAGCAGAAAACAATGTATTGCAGGAATTCCGAGCTATTGAGAATCAAAAAATATTTGTATAGAAACTTTCTGCGAATGGATGAAAATTCTTTTAATGAATCATCGCACCCTTAATTCAAAAGCAGGACACAAATAAACTGAAGTCGATCCCACCTTCGTGCATTTGGTCACAACCTTGAGTTTAGTAGGGCCCTCGTCTCATTACAAACTGTTTCAACATCCTTTAAAACTGGCCAAACGTCGAAATCATTATATTTTGTAGACAAAATTTTTTAACTGGAGATTTTTGGGATCGCTGATTACGAATCTGACATTAGATTTTTAAAAAACAAAATAGCGGGCTAGAAATGGCAAAAACAACACTTCTTATTGAAAAATTTATTTCAAAACTTTAACTTGACAAAACTCTGTGCAATGTTAAATTGATCGACATCTACTATGGCGTATAAGCTGTATAATACACGTAATATAAAAATTTCATCATTTTAGGCGAACAACACATACAGACATTTGGCAACTGATTTGAAATAAATTTTTTTATGGGCAGCTCAGAAAAGTTCGTGTCAAACAAAAAAGGCAAAAGAAGGCAACTTTATTTTTTTATATGTGTTAGAAAAGATTTTAATCTTCTTAAACCATAAAATATATTGACGGTACCTTGCGGTATTAATCAGTTATGGGCTTTTTTCATAACCATTGTTAACTGATTTTATGAAATAATTTGATTTTAAGTTGATTACAATTATCAAAAAATTATAATCTTTTGCAAGTTTTGAGCTTAAAGATTCGATAGTATATCAGTTAGACAATGCAATCCGTAAAAAGTTAATTTAAAACAACTTTTCGTTTCGACATTTGCCCAGCTTTTAAGGATTTTGCATCAGCATGTGGCATTACAAAACACTGAAATATTAAAAAATACCTATGAGACTTTCTTTGTGTTATCGACCAAGATTCGACTTGACATCTCCGATTTCTATGAAAATTGGTGAAAAGTTAGTATTTGACACACGAATTACTGTAGTAAATTGTTTTTTCGAAACTCAGAAAATTTTCAAGATGGCGGCCATCGGAACTTCGATCCAACCTTTGGATACTCCCATATTTGAAAATTTATAGCTCCTCGGCTTTTTAACCGATTTTAATTAAATGTTCAGAGCTTCTGTACAAAGTGTAAGTTTTTTAAAAAAATAGCTACACTGAAAAAAAAAAGTTTAGTTTTGGTCGAAAAAAACCTCTTTCCTTTTTCAAAGCTATTTTGAGGCTTGGAGCACCCTTTCTATTTTTTAAAAATATTTTTGTTTAAAGGAAAATTTTATCACAATTAGTTTTCAGTCCTCAAATTTGTGCTATGTTTTATGGTTATCAAGCTATGAATTTTTTGAAGTTATATAATGATGTGTTTATCATGAGTCGTTGGTGCACGTGCTCTACCATATGGAGTTTCCCCCGTCTGGACGGTATTTTTTTTTCGGGAACCTTAAAGAAATTTTTCATAAAATTTTTTTGTGGAAAATGTTTGCCCATTTAAACCAAGTTTTTGGATAAAGGGGTCAAAAAGACCCATAGAAATGCGATACAATGGGTTAATATGTTTGAGAAGGTTAACATAAAACCAAGCAGGGAACAATTTTCTAGAACATCTTAATCCATTATATCCCGTTGTTGTGGGTCTTTTTGACCACTTTATCCAAAAACTTGATTATAATGGGTTAAAATATTCTACAAGAATTATAAATAATATTTTTTTTAAGTTTATTATGGAGCATATTTTTGCGTATGGTCCATTTTGAAAAACGAAAAAAAATCGCTTCACCCTGGTATACATATCGCTCATTTACTTCAAGAACGGCGCAACTCAAAAAAAGCGAATTTTGTGTTAATGATGCAGAATCATTTGCTATATTACGCTTCGTATTGTGTAAAAATTTCACATTAATACCTTTAGCGGTCATCGTTTGAGAACAAAATAACTTTTTCAATTGAAAGCTTTAAACGTATTTTCTGCAAAGTCGAGTTTTTTGACTTGTGCCGTTCTTGAAGTAAATGAGCGATATATAAAAGTTATAAGGTTAAAATGTCATATTTGCTACAGCATAAAAATTGTGATTCCTTGGCTTAAAATGTTACTTTTTTGAAGAGACGAACTCTTTAAGACCTCTCTCTTAATTTCCAACGAAATCTGTATCATGAAAAATTGAAGTAAGGTCCATAATATTATTTTTTAAGTTATTTACTACCAAGATTAAAGGTTACTGCTGATATACATTGATAAAAGAATTGAACAGAAAATCTCCGATGCTATTTTTAGGCTTCTTCTCTTCAATATGAAAAGTTTTATTCATATTAGAGATGTGAATGATAGCCAGTTAGCGAAAACGTTCCGAGATTGTAAATTTAAAATAAACATAAATATTTTGAACCAACTTTAACAATTCCATGCAAACGCCCAACCTTTAACCGCAATCATTATGCTTTCTATCTTGGTTTTACAATTTCTTTGACTTTTTACCGCTATCTACCTACACACCAACATATCAACGTAGAGAGCCGCCCATAAAACAAATGAGATCATGTGCGAAAACATTTGTCAAATCGGATTTCCGAGTGTCACTTCTTTCACTACCGGCGTTGTATCATTTGCACTCAAAGCGAATGTAAATGTGTGTGTGTGTGTGTGTAGGTGACATAAGCGGAAAATAAAGAAAAAGCAAGATAGAGAAAGGGAGACAGAGAGACAAATACATAGCGTATGTAAGGCAAAACAACAGCAAAAGCAAATAAGTGATAGGAAGTGCCACAGTGGGTAAGTAACAAAAAGCAAACAACGCAGAACGAAAACAATTTTCCAGGCCGGCAGTAACGGCTGGGTTCTCAGCATCATATTTTTTCCATAGAATAAATTTCCTTTTTTTTAATTCCTGATTTTTTTTATCATTCTCTTTTTTTTTACTTATTTTCTTTGATTTACTCATTAAACCAAGACACTTTTTTTAGCGGTTACACGCGTTTTCTTTCTTTTTCTTTTTTTTTGTTCTCCTTCAAGCTGCTCGTGTCATTTACCGCGCCCGCCATACATATACCTACACACTCACAGACAGCTGGTGTCTTTGGCCTTTTGTTTGTGTGCATATTTGCGTGGCTATGTGTGTGTTTGTCCGTCTGTCTGTGTATGCTCGCTTGTCTGATAACGCAAACGTTTTATGGTCTGTTTGTGTCTTCCATTTTCTGCGCCTCTCGTTTGCGTTGCCTTGCGTTTTAATTAAAATGTTGCCAACAATTAAGGATTTTCCTTTTTTTTTTCGGTTGCCTCCTTTTTTCTCACCATCATCTTTTTTTTTTCATTCTCTATAAACTTTTCTTCTATCTTTGACTTAGTCTTTAAATTACAAGATTGTTTTGCTTCACGGCTTAATTTTCTACAGTCAAGTTTATTGTTAGCATTAGTGTTATTGTAATTGTTGTTTTTGTTCTAGAATGAATTACAGTAGTTGATTCTTGAAGTGTTTAGTTCAGTTGCTTTATAAAAATTGGACACTTATTTAAAAATAAATATTATACCTATTAGGTAAATTTTATGAGGAAAAAAAGCTTCAAATGACATAAAACAAACTTTATTTGTTTTATGTAGGTACGTAAATAACAAGATACAACAAATTTTTTTTTTAGAAACCCCAAGAGATTTGAAAAATCTTTTAATGTATTTTGAAGTCCTAAATATAAACATGTTATCCATTTTGTTGCGTCAAATAAGGTTTTCAATAAATTCGGCTTAGAGTCTATGGAAACCTGTTGAAATTTTTTGTAGAACATTTTTATGAAAAAAGAGTCAAAAAGACCCATACAGACAGGATGTAATGGGTTACATTTTCTTTGTATAATTGTATTGTGATCTTTGGATATTAAGTTTTTTTCAAAATGTAGTTTCATAGTTTTACAGTATGCAAAATCTAGGCTTAATACGGTTTTTATTCCTTCACGATCTCCAAAATGCTCAGAATGAAACGCTGTTTTGAAAATACATCCTTCTTTAAAACTACATTTTGTATAAAACTTGTTGTGCCGAGGTCATAACAATATAACAAAAAGAACATTTTTCCATAACATTTTGGCTCATTATATCCTGTTTTGAGTCTTTTTGGCAACTTTTTCCCAAAACTGGAATATAATGGATCAAAGTATTCCACAAAAAATATTCTACGGAAAACTTCACTAGGGGTCACCAAAGACAAGAAATGCTTAAAGCTTAAGAATAATGCGTAGAAAATGTATGGCAAGTCGGTAAGAAGATGGCACCCGCCACGTGATATGGCACCCTTTTCAATTTTAATACTTGCAGTTTCATTAAATAGTTTAGTTATTGAAACCTGTTGAAATTTTTTGAAGAATATTTTTGTGAAAAAATGGTCAAATAGACGCACTAAGGCAGGATATGATGGGTTAAGATGTCCTCAAAAATTTTCTTGTGTAATTTTATTAAGGTTTTTGGATAATAAGTTTCCAAAATGTAGTTTTAGAATTTTAGTGTATGCAAAATCTAGGCTTGGTACGGTTTTAATTTCATCATGGTCTCCAGAAATTGAAATAACACCCAACTCTTAAACTAAATTTTGAATAGAATTTGTTGTCCCAAGGGATATTTTTCCATAGTATTTTGGCCTATTAAATTCTGTTTTCATCAGGTTTTTTTTTTTTTTTAAAAACTGGGATATAATGGGTTAAAGTATTCTAAAAAAATATTTTACAAAAAATATCATATGGAGTCACCAGAGACAAGAAATGCTTAATTAGAACTTAAGAATAATGTAAAGAAAATTTAAGATAATCCGGAAAGATGTAGCACCCCAAGATGATATGGCACCCCGTGTAATATGGCACCCTTAATTGATGTGGCACCCCTTTCAAATTCAATACTTGCGGTTTTCCGAACATTTTAATAATACTAAATTTAATTCAGGTGCCATTTCTTTCTTTACACGTTATAGTATAAGAGTAGGAGTATTAATATTAAACGCTTGAACTTACAGTCACTCCAGAATCGCAGAATTTAAGTCAAGTCATTTTTAATTTTTACCTGATTAATTTGAGTTTTTCGCTAACTTTAGGTGGAACACAAAAAAATACACGACAAAATTTCTTACGTCTAACGTGAAAAAATTATGTACATCCAAGATAAATCTGATGGTTGCCATGAATATAGAAAAGGCTTTGCACAAGCCACTAAGTTAGATGATTGGATTCAATGCGTAATATATTGCCTGTACTCACGCACAACATGCAAGAATTCTGAAAAATACTTAAAAGGCACTTAGGGTGCCAAACACCCATGATATGGTGCCATGTCACCCATATTGTCAGATGATTTGGTACTTTATAGTTATTTTTCATCTTGAACAAAAAAAACATTTTCAACAGTTGTCAAAATCAATAAGAACTTTGCCTGTTTAATGAGACTAGAGTTCACTTTGTGGCCGCAATTCGACCATTTCTATCTGACTATAGAGTCTTGGCCGATAAAACACAAAAGCTTTTAATATTCTTCCGAAGGGTTCTGGTTATCTGCATTAATAAAAATCGTTGCAGCAGCTTAGTTGCAATAGCGTGCTTGCCATTTAGAGCCATGTTATTCATACAAAAGAGCAAAAAGTTTTTGATATCTTTCCGTCCTGCCCATTCTTTCGCTGCAGTGGCTTAGCCTTGAGAGCGTTTTTTTTCATTTAGGCACGAAGCACCGCCCACTGAAAAACATAATGCTTATGTTATCGTTCCTTAGAGCCTACCATATCCCCATACCAAATTTCGTGAAAATCGCTGCAGTGGCTTAGCCGTGAGAGCGTTTTTTCCATTTAGGGGCGTGGCACCGCCCACTGAAAAACAATGCTTATGTTATCGTTTCTTAGAGCCTACCATATCTCCATACCAAATTTCGTGAAAATCGATGCAGTGGTTTAGTCGCGAGAGCGTTTTTTCTATTTAGGGGCGTGGCACCGCCAACTTTAAAAAAAGATATAGTCCTATGCACTGGCCTTTCTTACAACCTTTCCAACAAAAAAAAAAAAAAAAATTAATCTAATCGGTTGAGATTTAGGTATAGAAACAGGGACTGAATCGATTTCGTTTGCCTATTTATATATAGATTAGGAGGTTTTCACGGTTTTTAGGAATACCCTAAATAATTCTTCTTAAAGTTTAAGTACAAGAAAGTGAATGATAAATTCGCTTTTAGTTCAGTTTAAAATCTTTTTAAATTATTTTTTCATAGCAGTTACACAAAAAGGGCACCAAATATCTCGGGTTTACTTATGAAAACATAATGTTTTGCAAAAGATTTGTATAAATCAGATATAATGTCAGTGGTCTTCAAAAATTTTGCAAAATTCTGATCTCACTTTTTCGACATCATCTTTCAGTTTTTAGAGACAGTTGTGGAATTTTCAAAAATTGGGGTTTTTTTTTCAATCATTCTTATTGTCGTACAATCATAACTCATGTTAATCATACGTCATGTTTAACCACAAGAAAATTAAAAGTAAAAATTTCGGCTCTAGCTACTTTCGGATACAACTTAACACTTGGTTTTTATTTCAAATTTACTTACAATACAATTTGCAACAGTAAACGTCATTTAATTAAATGGCCGCTTAAGAATTTTGACGCCAGCCGCGTACAAAATTTGTTTAAATGTTTTGATTTCAAATAGATTTTGCGTTTTATATACAAGCCTTTTTTCTTGTCTTCTTCAAAGTCTTGTTTTTATTTTTATGTTAGAAAAGTTTCAAAGTTTCCATTGTCTGTCTTCAGTAGTTGATAAATCATTTTCGTTTTGATGGACATTTGTTAAAATGCGTGTCTTGGCGCCATAACTTAGCAGTTCGTTTTTCATAGATTTCAATTTGTTTTCTTCTTAGTTTCCAAACAACAGTTGCAGAAAATTTTCATATTTGTTCCCCGCTGATTTTGGCACAGCTCTCTATGTGGCAGCCATATATTTTTACTTTTGTTAATGATAAAGCTTATTAACTTTTCCACATTTAACGTGTTATTGCTAATATGTTTCTACTCTATCATTTTGCTGTAGTACGTCATCTGATTGTAAATGTTAGTATTTTTGTCCATGCTTATGTACGTGTGTGTGTGTGTGCGCAAGCATGCCTCAACATATACACAAGTGTTTATTAATGTTATTAATCAAACATTAGCGTTTACTTGTCTTGCGTGTTGTGTACCATGCATGCGTGTATTTGTCTTTTGTGTTTGTATTTATTTTATTTTTGCTGATTTAATCTTTTAATCTAACTTGCGTGCAAATTAGCCCAATTAAATTTTGCAAAGTTTTGTTGATATTTTCATAAAAAAAATTAGATAATTTTAAATTTGCGCTTTATTTGCACATACTACTTAATATAACTATTAAGTATCATAAAATTAGTAAAGAATGATTTTCTTACAACACCGTCTGGCACCAAAATCGTGATTCCCGTGATTCTGCCCTACCTCATACATATTTGTGTAAGCTTTCCACAACTTTGCGCATAACACAGCTGTTGTGAAGTATCCTTCAAATGTAATTTACCGTAACTGAACTACCGCCAATGCTGCCAAATTCACTTGACTCTGTATGTGTATGTGTACCAAGCTAGAACGAATGAGAAGAAGCGCATTAGGCAGCACGAAAAAACCACAATATTTAAGCCAGAGTTTTTTCGCCACAGCTTCTACTCATTTTGAAATTTTTACACGTTGCGCTCGCATACTTTTACACTCACGCCACTCTTGTTATATATTTCACTACATTTTTTTTTTGTTTTGTACCTCTGAAATAGGAGTAGAATTTTTCTGAAAAAAAAAATTTTCTATGTGAGAAGCTTAAAACAGCTACGCTTCATGTAATTTTTGTAAACACTTCCGGTTGGGTGTGCTTATGCGTAGATAGCCACTAGGAAAAAGAAGTGATCATGCATCTACTAAATAGATTGCGTTATAAAAATGTTGAAGCCAAGTTGTTAAGCTAAGTAAGTTTGAAGTTTGCGCTGGCTGAAGATATTAAAGCTTAAAGTTAATATCAGCATAAGACTATTCAAATGTTATGATAACCAGCAGAAATATAGAGGATTGTTATTTTTACATAGAGCTTTGAACTGCAATCTGTCATATTGTGCCTTAATTTTTAGTAGCCATAACTCAAACCAAATGTTGCGGTGTACTTATCTAAAGATTGTTCATGTTATTTGCATCAAAACTATACCAATAAATCCAAATTTATACCCCACCTTACATCACATCTAAAAAATATGTATCTCAGGTCCAGCAACGTTGCTAAAAATTTAATGGTAAATAGGGAAGATATGACACCTTTAGTTCAAATGGCACATTAATTTATTTCAATACTTGTTAGATTTGAAAAAAATGGAACCTCAGTTCATATGGCACCCCTTTTAATATAGCACCCCTATTAATATGGCACCCCTATTAATATGGCACCCCTACTAATATGTTACCTCTATCAATTTGGCACCCCTATTAATTTGGCACCCCTATCAATATGGCACCCCAGAACATAATGGTAAATGTGGTAGATATTGCACCCCTTTGGTAATATGGCACCCCTAGGTGATATGGCACCCTAGGTGATATGACACCTTTGGGTGATATGGCACCTCTAGGTGATATAGCACTCTTGAGTGATGCTTCACCGTAGTTAATATGGCAACCCAATCAATTTCAATATTGTAATCATCTCTCATAGTAATCAGTCATATTGTGAATTATCAAAAGAAACAAAATTGAATATGATTTCGTCTTTGGATGCGAGTGAATATGTTTGTTAGTTTCGTGGCATTTTTATTCGGTGGACATCAATTACTGGGGGTGATATGGTTCTGCTGCCATTTCTCCCTATGCCTGTTATTGGATATTTGGGAGTACAAATATGAAGCGCTTGAACGTGCAGTCGCTCCAGAATTGCAGAACTTTTATCAAGTTGGACCTTCAATGATTCTTTAGTCACTTTTACTTGATTAATTTGTGGTTTCTCTTATATTTTAAAAAACCATATGGATACTTTGAAAAGATGTGACATTACGCCAGAGTGGGTGTTAGGTGAAATCTCGCCTTCACCAGGAAATTCGAAAAATTCTAAGCCAAAAACATGAAAATAGTACGGCAAGACGCACTATAACAAAATTAGTACTTTCTTCAGAAACACGCCTTAAGGCTTATGACTAAAAAAAGTCGAATTGTAAGAAATTTACCTCTCTTCAGAAAGTTGAATATTTTGCCTTTAAGACATCTATTTTACTTCATAGTACTGAAACTATTTTTTCGAAGGTCTGGCTATTTAATATTTACTAGATGCATCCAAAAGAAACGCGCTTTTTATAGAGAATAATTGTGGTAAAACAAATTTAAATCAACTTAGGGTGCCAAATCACTCATGGTGCTATATCGCTTTTAGCTATGGGTAATTTGACACTTGATAGAATTTTTTTTTAAGTAAAATTAAAACATATTTGAAATAATTTGCCATTCAAGTTTGAGCTCAAAACAAGCACTAGTCTAGCCATGGCGCATAAGTTGGCTTATTTTTTTGAAAAAAGGCCCATGTTTGATAAATTTTTTTGAGGTTATGCCAAAATAATTTTCTAATTTTCATATTTTTCCTTAGAAAGCTGATAAATAAGCATTACAAAGCCGTTTACTAAAAGTCCATATCGTACTTTTTTTAAAAGTTCTAAGGTTTATTCACAAATTTTAATTTTTAATTAACATTTTTTCACTAGCTCTTGTAGCCACTGACTAAAACTAAAGAATTTTTTAAATTTTTTCTCCCAATTTTTGTAGCAAATTTGTCACCAAGGCCTTACTTTCTCAACAAACTTAATTTTGTAGTTTAAACTAACCCTAGTTGAACCTGATTTTGCATCGTTCTAGTATGCGGTTTTCAATTAATCAACATATACTATCCGGTATATGGGCCCAAAATTTGGTGTTGCTATTGAATGTGACCCTTGGCAAAGAGCTCGAAAACTAATTTGATCAAGCAGCCTAAAATTGAACTTGCAATTTATGTATTAACAATAACTGGATAGTTATAATAATAGAGGTCAGAAATTTAAGATCACTCATACGTCGTGGTGTGTGAAAGCGGTCAAAATCTGCAACTGCTTTAATTTGCTGTAATTTTTTAGTATAAGTCTGCATGGCCACATGTTAAACATGCGTTTTTCAGTAGAACACTAGAAAAACTGAAAGCTAATCCATACCTTGCTACACAAACTTACATCGAACTTTTGCTAGCGAAGCTTTGAGCTCATTACCTTTAGAAATGTTTAAAAAATTAAGTAAAGAAAAAATTGCTCATCCTTTTTGGTTCTTCTAATAATGGACATCTGTCATTAAAGTTTCTTTTCCATTGTGTAATTTGTGCACCATTTGTCATTTTTCCTATCGGGTTCCTCTTGAGCAAACAAATAGCAGCACCTAAGCAAAATTGAATTATTTTTTTCTTGTGGCAGCGGAAATGTTTCTTTTTTTTCTTTACCGCGGCATTTTCGCGTTTTCCCTCTCAAATTCAACACTTTTTAATTCAAAATCAGTAAAGGCAGCAGTAGCAGTCTAACCACGTGCATCACGTGACTACACAAAGTAGTAGTGGTAGTCGGATAATAATGTATAGGTTAGTTAAACCATAGCAGAAGTTGATGGAAAAAAAAAAAGAAGAGAAAAGCGTCAGAAGGAATAAATATGCGATTGTGGGAGTGAAAAAAAAAAAGAGAAAAGAAATCATGATGAAGTGTTTAGGTTGAATACCTTCCCTGCACCCTCCTTTCTACCTGGCTGATCCTGCCGCCTTGTCATTATTGAACGTTGTGTCATTGTAAAGGTGTTAGCAGCAGCAGCAGTAAAGGTGTGTTGCTGCTTTTATTGTAGTTGTTGCTGCTGTTGTTATATTTTATGCTTTGTGGCTTATTCATGATTTTTCTTTTTACTATTGTTGTTGTCGTTGTTCTTTGCTGTTGTCGTCACCCTGTTTATTTGGTTCATTTGTTGTTGGTAGTGATGTCGTTTTAAGTAAATCATTGTAATCAGGCTTAAGGCATTTCGCTGCTTCAACTGATGTTGTTGTTGTTGTTTTTATTATTTATATCAGCATAAAATTTAATTCATAACAACAATGGGCAATCTAATCAGCATGCTGATTCTTATAATGCTGTTGTGTGTGTGTATGTGTTGACAAAAAGCTTTGCGCTTAAGTTAAATATAATCGACTTAATTTCTTTACCTTTAAGCGTGTTCAAATTATCTTCAAGGATTTGTCTGCCTGAGGAATTTATGCTTTTGTTGAAATGATTATCTTTTTTGTTTGTCTATTGTAAGTATTTTGCACTTTATGTTCGCAAATTAAGCAGCATTTTAGATAGGCATCATTTTTGAGATTGATTGATGAAATAGCAACACTGTCACTGTAGATCAGCTTTTGATGAATTTTGGTTCCTTAATCTAAATATTTTATGTAACAGTAGAAACAAAATTTGGGAACTATTTGCAACTTAGATTTATGACAAACATAATCATAGCAGAAGTTATGTATATTGCTAATTCAGTTTCATCATGATTTGAAGAAATTGTATGCCAAATGCTTAAATGACATACCGCAATGTATGAAAATGTCAATAAGCTTAAATTAGTGAAGTTTTATCAAATAGTGATAAAGACAGCAACTCGGAAAATATTGACATACAAGAGAAAATTCGAAAAGAATTACACATAGCGCTCATTTACTATAGGAAGGGCACAAATCAAAAAAAATCTCGATTTTGCAGAAAACACTTTAAAAGTTTTCGATTGGAAAAGTTATATCGTTCTCAAACGGTGACTTAAAAGATATTATTATGATATTTTCATACAATATGAAGCATGATATATCAAAAAATTCTGCATCATTGACTCAAAGCTCGCGTTTTTTTTGCGTTGTGCCGTTCTTGTAGTAAATGAGTGATATGTTGATGATGAAAAGTTGATAAATATTGATAAGCTTCAAAAAAAATTTGTTAATAATATATTCAAAATTCATAGAAAAAACCAAATAATATTGCAATAGTTTCAAATTTGATTAATTAAGTTGAAAATCAGTCAATAAAGCTAAAGAGTGAACAAAATTCAAAAGAGTCGAAAAAGTAAAATAAACAAAAAATGTTGAGAACAGAAATGCTGATAGTAATATTTTAATATTTTAAGACGTGCATAAAATATTAAAACCAAGAAGAAGTCGAAATATGGAGGGAATAGTCGAAAAAGTTGTCAAAGTCTGAAATAATGCGTACTAAAAAATGTTTACTTTTCTGTCCTTTGATTCCCTTTAGTATTGATATTTAACTTTTTTGGTATTAAATCCTGATTTTTTTCCAAAAAAGTAAAAATTTTATTCCAGAAAAGTATGAAATTTATTCCCAAATAGTATAAAATTAAAATTTTCATTGTGTTTCATGTGAATACTTTTTTCGTTTTAAAACTAAACTTTTACATTGTGTCTAAATCACGGTATTAAATCTCGATTTTTTTCCAAAAAACTATAAGTTTTATTCCAGAAAAGTATGAAATTTATTCCAAAATAGTATAAAGTCAATACTTTCTTTGGCATTGTTTTATATAAATACTTTTTGGTTTTGAAATTAGGCTAAAATTTTAACAGTGCATCTAAATCGAAAAAGACCGGGTCAATTTTTTATGAAGCAAAAAACATTCATCCCAAAACTGACACAAAAATTAGATGGAATCTTTTCTCTTCCAAGAAAAACCAATGGAGCAGTTTTGGCTTTACTGAAGGTCTATTTTGTCTAAAAAAATATGTTTTTTTGTCACAACTTTTTTCATGACAAAATTGATACATTTCAAAATCGATTTTTTTTAAGTATTTCAATGAGTTTTTACTCAAATGCAAGGTATCTAACGAAAAAAAAAATTTTTTATATCAAAAAATGCTAAAAATTGTGCAGCAAATCGGTGTGAATTTTTTCAGAATTTTTGGAATTTCTTTTTTATATTTTAAAAAAATTTATCAAATTGAATTTTTAGCTGTTGAGCTCACGTTTGCCAGCAAAATGCTAGGTTTACTTAAAACCAGGGCATCTACAAAAATATTTCGTAAAACGTAAAATGCTTAGGATCCTTCAAAAAATTGGTGTGAACTTCTTTATAATTTTTTGAATTTTTTTTTTATTTTTTTGATAAAGTTTTGAAAATTTATAAAATATCTCAAAAAATTCAGAAAAAATTCAAACTTATTTTTTGGATAATTCTTAACATTTTGTGCCACATACATCTTGCTTCTGAGTAAAAAATAGTTTGTGCCGAACTCGGTATTGAAAAACGTAAAAGATCGATTTTTGGAACCACATATTATCTCTATAAAAAACATGTTTTTTTAGCCAAGATAGGCCTTCAGTAGAATCCAAATTTCAACTCGTTCTAATGTAGGTGTTATTTAGAAAACTTTCAAATATCTATAAAATTTTGGATTTAGCCAAGAAATGTTGATACTCTAGAAAAAATTTAGATCAATCTTAACAATGTTAAGACATTAAAAACATCTTAGTAAAGTCGAAAGTTATATTCATAAGGTACGGAAATGCTATAAGATTTGGAATAAAATTGACAATTCGGTAAATTTGATATATTTAAATTTTTTTTTTATATTTTTATATTGATAATTCCACATACCGCTTTGGTTGTAGTGCACGTTTTTGTTCAACGTGTCTTATCGACTGATGTCGTCCAAGGAGACCACCCGGAGCCGCACCTGTACCACTTTGTTGTGCACCACTTGCTGCTGTAACAGCAACACTATGCCACGAAGTGCCCAAATCACGATGGCGTGTATGTGTGGCTAGCGCCGATTGAGCATGAAATTGATACTCAAGACCAGGTAACTCCAAAGATGCAATCGGATGAAGGCGTGTCAATGATAGAGTGCTCTCTAGGACAGTACTAAGTAAAGGTGCACTGCGTAGTGATCTTAAACTACCGCGTCTAGTAAGGGGAGGGTCCGAGGGCTTATACATTTATATGACTTAATTTTTTGTTTTAACTTTGATAGCAACAGTTTTCGAAAGGGATTTTCAATATTTAAAAAAAAGTACTTATCAGAAAAATTATTTTTTTACACAATAAATTGCTTAAAAGTTTTTTACACTGTTGTTGTTGAGTAATTTAATAAGCAAAATGCATCACGTGAGCTTGCGTGATTTGTAGTATTCATTCATTTTACTCTCACAATTTCATAAAACAAATTTCACTTACAAATTTATATAATTTTGCCAAAAAACGGAAAAACTTAACGCTCAATTAATTGTTGTTGTTATAGCCATGGTATGAGTTTTCACTCTTTTTTCACTTTATCTTAAATCATATGTTGGTTGTAACGTTTTGTTATTTGAGCGCCGTAACCATTAAAGCCAATTACAGTGATGGCTATCGTCCATTTTCACAGTTAAAATAAGTTGTCACGCGATAATAACACATACTTTGATGTCAAAGGTCCTTAAGGTCCCCTTTTATGTGTTATGTTATGTTGTTGCTACTAATTTGACACGCACATATTTAACACCAATGTGAAAGTCTGCTTTTTTTGTGCATGTATTTGACCATATATGGTATATTCACGCATGAGTGTTTTTTGTTTGTAATTTAATCATATGACCCTTTGATTATATATTATCTTGCAGATTAAAGTATTGGTTATTTTCTGAAATAATATATAATTTAACTAAGGTATGATCTCAAGTTGACTTCCTAATTAAAGCTCTAAAGCATAGTAACTAATCTAAAGATATTAAAAACTTTGAAAAATATTATATCATAATGTAGGATGAAGATTATTCATTTGAGAACACTACACGTTACTATATGTAGCTATAAGTCTATGTCTAGTAATTGATTTGTATTCTTTATAAATAACACTGGGCGACAAATGGAATACTATTTTTTGGTGGCTTTAGTTTTTTGAGTTAATCTTTATTTACCAAAGTTATCAAGTAAATCGGGTACGATTTGTTTATTCGTATTGACTTAAGTTCTAAGACATTTTTGCTTAAATGAGGAACAATTTCTGTTTTGAAGCATATCTGAAGTTGTATCATACTTTCACTAAGCAACATGATTCATTCTGTCTAATGGCATCGGAGTCACAATTTTTTTTCTAAACTTTGCCTTCAAACTTCTCCAATTAGATTCTTTTTTTCGAGTTATCATCTATTAAAGAAAATATATTTAACTCTATTTAGTTAAAATATTACTATATTACTTTGATGGATGAAAATTTATAAAGTATGATCTAATTGGAAGGTTAAAGGATAAAGTTTAAAGATGAAGTTTATGGGTGTCGGTTGCCATTCAAAGAAATAAACTACCTGAGTGCAATTTAACTCTGAAAATGCCTTTAGATGATGATTTTCGCACATTTAGGCAAGGATATCTTGAGAAATAGAGTGAGTTCCGGCACATATGGCGCTATTTTTGTATTGAATAGACCATGCTAACTTCAAATCATTTCAGAAATCCTTCGCCACAAAGTTAATAATTAAATAAAAAATTAAATAAAAAATAAAAAAATCTTTTCAAACTTTTCGAATAATTAGTGTAAGTACACATTATTCTATTGCGAAATATGAACGATTTATGAATTTTTGTCTATTCAAATATCATGCAGCCGTATGCTCTTACGTTTTATTTTCTGCAAAATAAATGAGCTCTGCATCTTTCAGAAGCAACTGTTATGACTTTTTTGTTTTCAAAATCTTTTAATCGTCTAAGCATAATCCATCTTTCAGACGATTCTGGACTACACAGATAATTTTAATTAGATATCTGGCCCTATGCTCCTCCTAGGAGTTAAAGGAGAATACATACATACACAAGACACTTTGGAATATAGTGAACTGTTGTTTACTTGCGTATTTTTCACTGAACTGAAGTATTTGATACAAAAAATTCATGACTAAAATCTTCAATGTACACTGATCTCAATTTGTCACTGAAGTACAGTGTCTTGTTTTAACATTGTCAAAAGAACCTGAAACTAACAACCACTTCATGTCAGTTTAAAATGTGCAAGTGAAAAATCTTCAGTGAAGTTTATGATATGGCAAGAGTTGCAAGTGGCAACGTATTGGTAATCTAGAATTGTAGTAGCTTTCATACGTTTTCGAGAGAGAGAATTTAGAAGAACTCTTATCTTGAAAGTGCCATTTTGTAGTTAACACCATAACTACAGTATATGCCCTGAACTGAACTGAAACAAATCAAACAGATCTGTGCAGTATATACTTTTTCTCCTCTCATATTCAAGTACTGTCAAGATATTTGCACGTGACACTGAACTAAAGTATTTATAATTAAGAAAACGTTAAAGACATAGGGGAGATGTGTGTACCTTGGTCCGCTTTTCAGTTTCTTCAATGTCCCTGATTTTTCAAAAAAGTTTCTTTAGTTTTTTAATCAATTTATATTTCTACAATGCTTGCAGCATCAAATGACGTGACGTCTTACCATTGAGTAGAAATATTACTTTTTCCGTTGCAATCTCAAACGGTCCAAGGTACACCATGCAAGTGTACCTTGGACTATTAAAAATAAAAGAGAATACATTGTATTTAGGTTATAAATTATGAAACAACCATTTATTATGTAATCAAAAGTAAAATTTTTTTCAATAAAAAATAAAAAAAAAAAATGTTCATAAACAAAAATTGTAACACAAAAAAGTGCATTTAGTAACAAACAATTAATTAAACAAAAATGATTGCAGATAAATACATTAATCCCGTAAATAATAATAATACTATTATATTGAGAGGCGATTATGGCTTATTGGTTGCCCGTCGAAAAAGGCTTCCTGGTCAATAAGCATAGGTTCAAGGTACACACAGACATCATGTTTTAAAAACTGTCAACATCCATAACATATATTAATGAAAATACATCTAAAACACACTAAAAGCTTAAAACAATAACTAAACTTCCTTGTTAATGTTGAAAAACTGAAATATTTCAAGTAAGTTTCTCAAAAAACGTTTCGTAGTTTACTGCAAAAACAAATTTTTATACACAAAAAAAAACACTTTTCATTAAAATTGGGATTTGTCAAAAACGGCACCACATACGATTTTATAGAAATTGGAGTTTGGTACCTGAAGGTTTCCAGATACCAATTCGGAAGAAAATGTTTAAAACTAAAATCGGTTTGACCTATGCTATGGGTTTTGAAATATACAGTGTTGGTACAAAGAATGATTGAAAGTTGAACTCTGTATAAAATATTCCAATTTTGAAAGCTGTCCGAAAGTTTGTTCTCCTTATCGGTTTTAAAAATGTCTTTAATACCGATATTTTGTATGTTTCTCCATACTTTTGGGCTTTAACCAATATTTTATAAGTTTTCGATACTTTAGGAGCTTTTCCGGTGTTTTGGATACTTTCGATACTTTTGGACTTTAGCCGATATTTTATATGTTTTTCAATATTTTCGGATTTTTACCGCTATCTTAGATGTTTTTCGATTGTTTTGAACTTTTATTGGTTTTTTAGATGTTTTGCGAAAGGATACTTTTGCACTTTTCCAAATATTTCTTATGCTTTTCGATACTTTTGTACCTAAGCCGATATTTTGGATGTTTTTTTTTTTACTTTTAGAATTTTACCAATATTTCATATGTTTTTCGATGCTTTTGAATCTCTCCCAATCTTTTAGATGTTTATCGAAATTTTTTGAATATTACCCATAATTTGGATGTTTTTCAATACTATTGGACTTTTATCCATATTTTGGATGTTTCTTGATACTTTTGCACTTTAACCAATATTTTATATATATTTTGGTTCTTTTGGACTTTTACCGGTATTTTAGATGTTTTTTGGTATATTTGGACTTTAACATTTTTTTTTTTTTGATTTATTTCAATGTTTTTTGATACTTCTGGGCTGCAATTCTGCATTGATGTTGTCAAAAAGGAATCTTTTTTTATAGTGTGCAGTGCTTCATTACCAAAAAAAAAAAAAAAAAAATAGTAAATGTAAGTCAGTTTGGAGTTACACTAAGAGTTTTGCATCTCAAAAAATGTACTGCGAGTATTTAACTCTTTCAATACTCAATGCTCTGGCTTTCTTATATACAAAACCACGCGAAGTTTGAAGATATAAATATTTCATAGAATGGATCTAGATTTGCATTTATGTAAGTAAATAGCTTATATATATAAAAATCTAAAATCATGCACTAAATAATACTAAATTTATATACAAAAAAGAGTTTATGCATACACAGTCTAATGAAATTCTGCTGGCAGTTTCTATTTGCTTGTCTTCTTCTGGCTAATTGCTTCTTGGCTTAGTCTTCCACTTTATGCTTTTCAATAACTTGCTGATTGATTCCTTTTGCTGATTTTTATTTTGCTTTCCTGCAACGGCTGCTGCTGCAACTGTTGCTGCTGTATTGCTGCTGTAGCTTTCTATTCAGTCTTCAAACGTGTATGCAATGCAAAACTGTTGCTGGCAACAATTTGCACAGATGTTGCGTTGCTGATACGATGATGCGAATGCGCGTATCAGAACAAAACGCTCACTCAACGTATTCTCAATATCATGTTGATGCTGCTGATTGATATTGTTGTTGCAGTGGTTGTTGTTGTTGCTACTATTTTCGTGTGTTTTTTTGTTCAATGAGTTTTTGTTTAATTACAGTTTGGCGATTCTATTGACGATTTGGTTTTTTTTTTTTTATTGATATAAATGTGTTTGTGTGTGTATATATAATTAGCTATGTTTGTGTGCGTTTTATTTAAAAAATTTTTTAACGCTAACGATTTTTGGTTTTAACGTTTACGTGCTTTTCGTTGTTGATCGTTGTGTATGTGTATATGTGTGTGTATACTGATGTTTACATACATTCACAGATGTCATTTACATATGCTGCTGCTCGGATGCGTGTGTATTTGTGTGTGATTGTATGATTTTAATTAATTTGATATTTAACTATTCTCATTCTTTTTTTAAATAATGTTTCGTATAAAAAGGACTCTAGAGTTTTGAGTTTTTTTCTTTTGCGTTCTCTTTTGTTAACGTTCTTTGTTTATTATTTGCATTTTTTTTTTTGTTTATTTATTTGCTGACTACATTAACGTTTTTCTTTTTTATTGTTTTTTTTTTTTAATGAGCTTTATGTGCGTAGTATGCGTGTGTAGATGCTTTTGTGTATGATACTGCTTTTTATTGAAATTTATATTATAATTTCTATTGTAATTTTTTTTATAAACTTTACGCGTTTTTTAAAAATTTATTATTGCTGTGATTGATTTGATGTATTCTGTGAGAAAAATAACAACTACTTAGCAAATCATATGGGCAGCCACATTATGCTCCCAGGATTGCATTTGATATGCCACAGAAATGTATTCTGCCACCGAGTCCAATCCATGTTTGCATATGGTCACCTGTGGCTATGTTTAGCTTAAAATTTGCACTTATTGTTGTATTGTATGTAGTTGTTGTTGTTGTTGTGATTATTTATAATGATATTTCGTTGTTTCAGCTGCTCATCATAGTGGAGGAGAACTGCAAGGTAAAAAAAAAAAAAATACGAATAATGTTAGTATGTATAAAAATTGTGTGTAGTCGAAAAGGTTTTTATTTGTTGTTTTTTAAATTTCAATAATATACACAGGATATTTAACTTCAAGAACTAAAAAACCAAAAAAAAAACATGGGAAATTAAACTAATATTTGAAAAGTAGGCGTGTCATTGATCCGATTACTCTGACTTTTCGAGAAAGTACTTACTTACCAACTTTCATCAACATAGTTTCTATAACTTGCGAGACATTATGTATTAGAATTTTAATTGGATAAAAGGTGGGTGAAGTACTCATTTCTTTACGCCCGTTTTCAGATAAGTGCAAGGCACCTACGATACTATCAGATGAAGCTTGTTTATAGTCTGCCATAGATGTATGCGCTTTATTATACCTATCTTTTTTTTTGAAAATTTTGACAATCAACCCTTCAAGTGACTTTCAGTTATTTAAAAGCCTTCAATTGAGTCTTGTTGATACTCCGTCATATATATTTTCCCTTTAGTATATCTAGACATTTTTCGCATTGATCATGAAAACTTAGGGTGACTTTCGGGTGTCCCAGAAAACTATCACATAAGGTTCGTTGATAGTCCGCCATAAATGTTTTCCCTCTGGTATGTCTAAATATTCTTCGTTTTCATTATGAAGCCTTCAGGTGACCTTCAAGTCAATTGAGTCTTGTTGATACTCCGTCGTATATATTTTCCCACTTATATATCTAGACATCCTTCGTATTGACCATGAATTTTTTGGTTGACTTTCGGATGTCCCAGAAATCTACCAATTAAAGATTGTAAATATTCTTTATTTTGATAATGAAGCCTTCGGGTGACCTTCGAGTGTCCCAGCAATAGATGTTTCCCCACTAGACTAATTAGATTTTCCTCATTTTGAAGACTTCAGCATTGGCCAAACCTTCGGGAACATTTAGATGTGCTACGAAACTACCGATTAAAGCTTGCTGATAGTCTACCATACATAGATGTTCCCCTTCAGCATAGTACACCTAGATATTAGACTGATGCAAAAAAAAAAAAAAAAAAAGAATATTTTTGGAAATTCACTATTACGCCCGAAAATCTGAAAGAGGGCTTAAAAAAAAAGTGAACTGAATTTTTAAAATTTTTTTTTGGAAGGTAACTTAGAGGTCGTTGATTTATGCAAGGCCTCGGCTTGGTGCGGTTTTTATTTTATAATGATCTCGGAATGAGTTGTATGATGTTTCAGATTTTTTGTCTAGAATTAAAAATATATAAAATAGATAATAATTCGAACCTTAAATCAACCACATGTTATTATTTTAGCTAAAACGCCCATAAATAATGTTTTTTCGAAATTGGATCTTTCTGTAAAATTCGAAATTGTCGTTTTACATAAAACGCATTGTTCCAAGATTATAACGAAATCACAGAAAGAACAATTTTCCATCTTTACATATTACATTATGTTTTTATGGGTCTTTTTAAGCCTCTTGTACGAAAAATCGAACGCTGTTCAATTTTTGTGAAAACGTCACTTGACAATCCACTGTTGGTTTTCATGTGAAATAAATTGTTCGTGCTACATTTTTTAGTTTGGTTGATAAAAATTTTCAAAACTTTAATAAAAAGTGTGAAATAAAAAGTGAAATGTCAAGTTGTCGATATTTGAATGCAGCAAAACTGGAGCAAATAAATGAAAATTTGAGTGATGATTAAGTGGGACCATTAAACATCTGAAAAGGTTGATAGTCTTACTGATGAGCAACACTTTGATGAAAATATAATTGCGGAATATGAACCCAGGATATGTAGAAATCGAGTGTAATCCTAAGGAAGATGACTTCGCAGCTCTTGGGAATACGTAAATATACCACCAGTCAAAAGTTAACAATCATTTGAGCAAACCAAGTCGCGTACAAGTTTTGAAGCTGCGTTTTCTCGGTATTCTTTTTATGTTCAGTTATAGTAATGTTCTAGCTATCAATAATTATAAAAGCAGTAAGCCTCTACAAGGCCATCCTAGTTCCATTCGGCTTAAAATGATTGTTTAAATAAAGATGAAAAATTTTGCAAAATTAACCTTTATTTAATATAAATTTTAGTATGTTCGACATTTTTGCATCTGAAAGATATACGCACCAATTTTTTTCATATGGACATGTTGGTGGGACATTGGCACATGAAGCTACTTTTCTCAATAAATTTTTTCAATGCGTTAACTAAAGCGCTATCAAGTCCGGACGAAAATAATGGCCACCACCACTTTTTTTATCTTATAGCTGAATTATAGTTTGATACCGCAATATCGTGAAGATTCACGCCACCCATGTAAATGGTTGTAATTATCATATATATTGCCTGTGCTATTTCTACTGGGACCTTTTTCTTATTCCTTATCATATCCAGCTGTATGTGCCATTGGCTCTATAGTTTGATAGTTTGTAAGGCCTGTAAGTTTTTTGTTCTCACTCCACTTCAAAAACTATCGATGTATACATTGAGTTGACAAGGATTTTCAACAATAAACAATAATCGCAAAACAATATCAGCACCCAGTCTAATTTATTTATATGGACCAGTGTACGATTTTTCGTACAAGGCGTAACTTTTAAAGGGGCGGACAATTTTTTTTTTTATTTTACTTTTGCAGTGAAGAAGCTTTAACTACTAGTTACCTTCTTCAAAAATCTACAAAAACTCCAAGCGGTTCTGGTTCCTGTTCAAAATGGATTAATAAAAAAATTTCTTAATTTTTTCACTAATGACCCGAAAAACGAAATGAAAAATGTAAAAGTGTAGCATTTTACGGATTTAAGAACTTCCTTTCGTACATTTATTATTCGCCCTATGAGTTTCCTGTTAACAAATTGGAGAAAAAATTCGTAAAACATATGCACAGAGCCAAAATGACAACACAATATAGAAAACAAATATGAAGATATCTCTTAGTTTTCACCCAAAAAGAAAGGAACATCAAAACCTTAAAGAAAATTTTAAAATTTTTTTTAATATTTATATACAAACCTCATAATAAGAAGAAGAAATCTTAACGTTTTCGAGACGATTTCCTCTTGAAACAGTTTTCACTTTGTTGAAAATTATGTGAAAATAAGTTTTACTTTATGAAAAATCACAGTTGCGAGAAAATGAATTGAGAGTAAATGTTTCTCAAAAACTACTCTTACTATAAACGCTTAAAGCATAGAAATGCTGACTTGAGTTAGAGTTTTTTCAACCTCTAAGCTTTCCTCATCGTTTGCTCTGTGAAATTTACAAATTTATGTTTATTGGCAAAAATCTCAACTCAGTTTGAACTACATTACTTGAGGCAGTACGTAGGTAAGGTATTTATTAAATAAAATTTATTTAAAGTTGAAAATAAGTTTGCAACCAACATTAACAACAGCAACACAAACTAAATGCAACAGTAATTGTGTCATGAACTTTTGTAAACTTATACGCACACACATGCAAATTGCATACACGTTTACACAAATGCTTACAGATACAAATACAAGTACGTGTATTATCTTGAATCTGAAGCTATTGCATAAAAACTCTAACTAACATGCGCTTACTTGCTGTTGTTTGTCTTTGTAGTAGTTGTGTGAAGCTACTGCAAGCAAGTATATGTACATATGTATGTGTATAAGTTTATAATAGAAAATATAATAATTTAAATACCTAAACGATAATTTTGTGTATGTATGTACGAATTTTGCCAGCGGCTAAGAAAGTTTTACTTAAAATTTTACTTAAATTTTGTTGAAAAGCTTGCAACTTTGGTATGCCATGGTGTATAACGAAGTTGAAAAGGTAACAACCACAGAAACTTGGTTTCTTATCAGCATCAGTCAGGCTTAAAACTATGCAGAAAAAGTGAGCAAAATTACATTCTCAAATTTTGAACTTTTTTTTGCTTTTCTGACTTTACACAAACAATTTGGGTCGGCAATTTTTTTCAATGCTCTTTAGTACAGTTTTTCTGGACAATTTTGCTGCTTTAAAATATGTCCTTTTTTTTTGTGCTTCACCAAGTTGCTGTCAACAACAAGACGCCTACAAACATACGCTCGGCCTTTTTGTGTAAAAAAAGAAGAAAAATTCAATATGAAATATTGTGGATGAAAAAAAATAGTTTACGTTTAAAATGAAGCAAAATTCCTTGAAAGTTAAAAAAAAATTTTGTTTTGTTACCAATGTTGGTCAAAAACTTTAGCTTTTACTTTGCCAACGCAAAAATTGTAATCATAACTGTTAATGCCAGTGACAGACAAACATAAGTAAACAAAAAGTGGCGGAGAAGGAATTGGAACCCCAAGGGAATGTAACGATATAACGTCGGAAAAGTTGCTCCCTATCCCATACCAGCTGACAGTGTGGTGGAGAAAAAAAGGATGAAATATGATATCAAGTATTTATTGCTTGTATTGCTTTCTTGGCTCACTAGCTGGCTGGCTGGCTGACTGCCTGATGCTTCAGCTACTACTCCTACTGCTGGTATATAAGCACATTCTTATGCGCATCAATCAATCATCGTTACCGAAAAACTTCAAGCTTGAAAATTTAGCCGCAAAAAAATGATGTAGGAAAATAATGAAAAAATACCAAAATACTTAGCGGGAGACAAAAGCAAAAAAAAAAAAGCGAAATCCTGCCACTCGATTATGATGAAATTCAAGCTGTTTTGCCGTCTTTATTTCTTGAAGTTATATGAGTGCATGATTTAGTTTTATATAATTCCCGCCAAAGTAAAATCAAGGGGGTTTTACAGTTGTGACTCTCATATTTTAATATTTCTGCGTTTGATGCCATATTGCGTCCTCGTTCTGAATGTTTCAGTGATATTTGTGTTAAGCCTAATATTTTTCTTTTAGTTCCATGCATCATTTCGATGCTTTTTGGAAGCAGTGTCATATTAAACCCTTTTCCTACTGTAACGATGTTTTTTGCCGGGGTGGGCGCCAGTTGGTCGCCTGCGCCTATTGATTGGTTCACTGCAAAAATTCAAATAATCTGCAATTTCTTGAATTTCACTTCGTCTATGTCAGTTTTTCAAGTTTCGAGATATTTGGAGTTCAAAATAATTAATTTTTTTTTTGTGCGGATCGTTGTTTTGCTTTTACTTTTATGATTAAAATAACTTTTTTCGATAGAATTATGTCAAAATGGGTCTTATCAAACAAAAGACCGTAATATTTTGGACCAGAAATATCAAAAAACTAAAGACTAGAAAATTCTGACTTAGTGCTTTTCACTTGTGTCGGGACGATATTGTCTATATATTCCAGCAAAGGAACAAGTAGAGCTCAAGGTGATTATTCAAATATATTAAATATGGAAATGAGCAAATTGAATACTGAATATCGTGTGCCTATGACTTTGATTCGTTGCCGTTCGGTAATTTTTGGTAGTCGGTTGCCGCGTCCGATGTTACGCCGTATTTTTTAAATCTGTAGGAAAACGTTGAGTTGCCGAGGAAGGCGATGACTCGTCTACCAATCACGGAAACTTCAACGAAGTGTGTTACTGCTCAAGATTCTTTGTGAAAAATTGCGAGCTGGATCTGCCAAGAGACGAACAGTGGGAAAAATGGGGTATCTAGCGGAATTTAATAAATAACTTCCAAACGGAGAAAGTTATCAAGATGAAATTTAGTACATGAATAAACTCAAGCATTCTACACAAACTGAGAAAGTTAAGTCCTTCTAGCGTTTTTTGGTTGTTGTTGTGCCGACTTATCTATACAAAGAAGAACAAATGCAATGTCATAATATGAATTCACAGCTATATTGCTAAAAAATGGAAACATTTGTACTTTCATTTCACAAAAGATTTATTCAAGAATGCTGAATTGACAGCATTTGGTTGAAACAATTATATTTGTTAAATGACCAACTCTTGAGCATGACATTTTGAGCTATTCGTCGCAAAAAATCTGAATAATTGGCTTATCATCAGCTAACTCTTTGACTGTTTGCAATATAAATGTTAAAGCACAATGACATTTGATGCTACTTTCAAAAGTTTTAATAGATTTTTATAATGGTACTAGCCTCCCCTGCCCGCTTCGCTAGGCATGAGGCAATGAAATGCCAATCTAGATTATGTTCACAATGTTCGCCTTGGAACTAAATGAATTATCAGTATTATTTAAGATCATACCCATTCCTTGCGACAAAAAAGCCACTCTTGATTATGTTCGCAAATTCACTAAGAATGCAAAAACTGGGCATTTGGAAAATTATGAAACCAATATTGATACCACTTACTATAAAACGCATGGGAAAGGGGCGTGTCCCGCTCATTTTGTTATTGAATAGTAACTGCCCCAGTACCTTCTATATTCATACTAGTCTTTAATTTACACCACTGCCACGCCACCAATAAAAATTAAGGTATCACGGGAAAGTTAATTTCGTTTCAAACCATCTTAAAAATTCCCAATAGCTTAGCTAAGGAGTCCTAGGAAACCACCAATTAAGGCTTGTTCATAGTTCTCCATAGATGTTTTCCCTCAAGTACATCTAGATATTTTTCGTTTTGGGGAACCTTCGAGTATTCCAAAAAACTATCATTTTAGGCTTGTTGATAGTTTGCCATTGATGTTTTTCCTTTACGTGTGATATGCCTAGATATTCTTCGTTTTGACTTCGAGTGACCTTCGGTAACTTTTTAGTGTGCCAGAAAACTATCAATGAAGACATGCTGATAGTTCGCCATAGACGTTTTTTCTCTAAAATAAATAGATATCCTTCGATTTAACTATGAAGCCTTTGTGAAACTTCGAGTGTCACGGAAAACTATCAAATATAGTTTTTTGATATTGCGCCACAGATTTTTTCCCTCTCGTTTTCTGTGAAACCTTCGGGTGTGAGAGGAAACGGTCTGCTGTGGATTGCTGATAGTATACCATAGATGTTTTCTTTCTAGTATATACAGATATCCTTCTTTTTGACTATGAAGCCTTCGGGTGACCTTCGGGAACATTCAGTTGTACGTAAGTACTATCAATTAAAACCTTAGGAAAATCTGCCATAGATATTTTCCCTCAAGTGTGCCTAGATATTCTTCGTTTTGACTACGAAGCCTTCGGGTGATCTTCCGAAACCTTCGAGTATGGCCTTAGCTATGCCTTTTAATTTAAAGATAATTTGGTGTAAATTTCATGTGAATCGATTTAGCAGTCTTCGAAAAAAGGCAATTTAAAACAAATGTTTGTGTGAGGGCCACCCTTAATATCCTCCCTACCAAAATTTTCTTAAAAACCTCTGTGGGTATGCCTTCGACTAATTCCCAAAGTTTCATAGCAATCGGCTTAGGCAGGCATAAGATACAGACAGACAAACATTCATTTTTATATATCTAGATAGATTTCTTTTGTCCACCTTCCACAATGAAATATTCCATTCCTACCGAAACAAAATTTAGCTTCACCATCTCAGATTCCGTTGAAATTTAGTACATGGTTCCTCTAAGGCTACAAATAAGATTTTTCCCAATTACTTGAGAGTTTTGAGGGGGTAAGAAATATGAAAAAATCCGCAAATAACGATAAATATGATTTCACAAAAATATTTCATAACTACCATGTTTCTTAACCAATTTTTATGTCCAGACCTACATATTTTTTCAAAAAATTGAATAAGACTATAAATGTAAAGTAAGTTTTGTTTAGTGGCATAGTTTTTGATCTTTCAAACTATTTTTCTTAAAAAGTTAACCAAATTACCTTTCATACGAACCCAAAGTCAAAGCGGTATCTCTTACGGTTTTGGAAACATGATTTTTTCAGCATAACAGAACAATAAGCCGACCGATGTGGCTTCACAAAAATGTCAATAACTTTGACATTTCTGAACTGATTTCCATGTTTGGACCTACTTTAGAAAGTTTATTGGTCATGCTAATACTTAGCATGGTAGTTGGTAAAAAGTATTATTTTTATTGCATTTTTAGTACTCAGATTAATAAAAACTATCTATATTTTGATAACTTCAACACGCTATAAAGGGTGGCGGAAACTGGTTCATCATTTTAAGCATATCAGAGTCACAAGGAATTATATTAATAAGGAAAATCAATATCAGCCCGAATACGATCGAACAGGATAAGTTGCTCTCCGCAGAAAACTATTATAGGCTACTGGAAATAAATTCACACAGTGCATAATTTTCGCCATAATATCTTAATAATAAACACGTAGCTTTACTTTAGGCTATTAATGATATATAATAATATAATAATATATAAGTTTGAAGGCTTATAACTTTTCATAGAAAACTCATTTACCAAAAAAAAAAATTTCAAATTAGCTCACTGGGGTACTAGAAAACGGTACGTAAATAAATTTTTTTGCAATTCCAAATTCCAAGAATTGAAATAAGCACCGCTATATTAGCCTTATCTCCCACTGTGAGACGCGATGACTCGTCTACCTAGCAATGCAAGCTAGCGAACGTTTTATATGTTTCCGAAAACTGTTGTTGAAGTTGTCGAGGGATTCAGTGTCTCATCTACTAGCACGACAAAGTCAACTAAGTGTACGATTGTCTGGGATCCTTCATGAAGAAGCGCGAGCTAGAATTGTAAAGAGCTACTGTATATGTTGACGGTTGAACCTAGGAGTCTACACTAGACCTTTTTTGAAGGATACATTATGTCGTGTACCCGTTTTTATTTAAAAATTTACTGAAATCTAACTGGGGTACTTCCATTACCAATATCTCTTCAAAAAAAATTACATAATTTGGTATGTCAGTAGTCGTTTCATTCATTCACCCATGTTTAAACATTTCCTTAAGCAATGGCATCACAAAAATATGTGTGTCTTTGGGTTATAAGGAGGAAATGTTTGCATGTTTTTCTTGTGGTTTTAGTTTCTTTTTTTTTTTCGACTGTTGTTGTTTATCTTCATCCATAGTTATTTTTTGCTGTGTATTGTGTTATATTTCGCTCGTTGTGCTATGGATTGTGTTTATATTTGATCTTTTTCAATATTTTCCGCTTTGTTGTTATGTTTGTTTTTCAACAACATAATTGATGTCCTTTGTTGTTTGCGTTTTTATTTTGTTGTATTAGTGTGGAATTCAAAATGAAGCATTTTCTTTATTTTAAAATAGTTTCGTTAAGTGAAATTTTAAAGAAAAGTTTGCTTTAAAAATAAAGAAAATTAGCAAAAAGTTTTATTGGTCAGCAGCACTTAAAGGATGAATTGATTTTCTTCTAAAGGATTTTTACCATTTATTTGAATAAATAAAATATTACAAATGTAATTTGCAAATATATTCATTCGGCAGTTTGCTTGACGTAGCTGTCTATCTGCCAATAGTTTTTTACTTTTTTATTCTCTTTATCTATTCAATTCTCTCTGCACTTTCGTTTGTCTATCAAGATGACTGATGGTGATGGTGATGTTGGTGGTGCTTAAGGTTCACTTTTCATTTAGCTGCCTTTACCATATGAATAATTTATGCGTTGACATACCAAGTCAGTGAAAATTGCTACAGTCAACACATGAAATACAAATACAAAATTTCTGTTGAAACAAAATGCAAAAAATGCGCAAAATTTTAAGCACACAATGACAGTTTGCAGAATTCTGTTGTGAGGAGTAAGTAAGAATTTCGTAGAAATTAAAAAAAAAGTAAAAATATTTAAACAAAAAAATGTTAAGTATAAAAACGAGATTTTTTACTGTTGAGTGTTGTAAAATTGAGTGATTTACCTGAATAATACTTAAATATACTTTAAGGATAGCAGTGAATTAATTCGTTGAAACGTTTGCCACAGCTATTGTTACTTTTTTATATGGTTATTGAAATATTATGATTACCGGTTGCAGCTCCAAACTGTTTTTGTTTATTTAAAAGTTTTTTATTGAGCAGCCTTTATTTAAATTTATGTCATGTCATAAAGCACCTAAAGTTTATCTTAATTCTTTTTAAATAGCTGTCCAAATTTATATCGAAGCTTAGCTACAGTAAGTAGAATATATGCTTTAATTACTAAATGTACAACATGACGTATGAATAACGGTTTCTTGATTGATTGAAGTGGTTAATTGACAAATTCAAGACTGTGCCTCATCTACTGACTAACTAACTAGAGCCATCCCGCCAAGTTTAAGAATTTTAAAATGTGCTTTAATGTGCAATCAGCAAAACTGACGAGGAAATGTTTTCCAGGAATCAGTTTTATCTGTTTGCAAAGGTAAAGTGTTCAATAAGTACTGTTCAGAGCGATAAAGCCTGATTGGTTATTCACTAAATAAATTATAGCAAATTATACAATGAGTTTAAAGAAAATACACAGTCTCTAATGGAATTCTAATACATAAGTACTCAGGGCCTGTGCAAGATATCTTGAACTTTAGCATTCTTTTCTTTACTCCTTCATTTTGCACTGAACTGAAGAATTCGATCCAAAAAAATCAAAGTATCATTTTTTTTTTTTTTTTGTACAGTGTTCTAAAACTGCAGTATATGCACTGAACTGAGTTGAAGCAAATTAGAAATTAGACTGGTCTACTCAGTATTTGCTCTCTATACCCTACATCCAGGGTATATTCACTTTGTGTTTTCATTTGCAACACCGAGAAAGAGGCTTCGCAGGTATGAACAGTATATATATTCTTGATCAGTGTCACCTCTTGAGTCAATATTGCTATGTCCTTACTGTCTGGCTGGCTGTATGTCTGTGGCAATATTTTTTATGGGAAAACTAAGCTAGATAATTTGTTGAAATTTGATACAGTAGCTTTGCTATAAAAGTTAGCTCGATGGATTAAAAATGAGCGAAATCCCATAACGGACACAACTACCGCCAAAATGCATCTTTAGGACTATTTTTTACGAAAATGCAATGCAAAATACACACGAATACTACAAATTGTAGGCGCAAGCTCTGAGCAAAAACTGAACGAATTCGAACAAGAGGGCGTGGCACCTCTCATATAAGCAAAAGTTTCAAAACGATAAACAGAAAGCGTTTTTCAAGATAAGCCAACTAAAAATACAATAGGGTTTGCTCCTCCCATGTAAGCAAAAGCTTTAAAGTGCTATTCTAAAAACATTTTTTGAGACACTCCAATTAAGTTTCACTCAGGCAGTAAGAACAGTAAAGGCAAGCACTGAGCAAAAACAAGGCGACCTTGGAGAAGAGGGCGTGGCTCCTCTTATGTAAGTAAAAGCTTAAAACAGTTAAAAAGGAAACGTTATCTGAGGTAATTCAAACCAATTTCACTCTGACAATGAGAACAGTAAGTGCAAGATCTGAGCAAAAGCTATGTGAATTCTGACAAGAAGTTGGAGTACCTCCCTTACAAGCAAAGGCTAAAGGTTTCATCCTTACAAGTTTTTCTTTCATGATCTGTTACAGTTAAGACATTAACAAACAATCACTAGACTGAAGTACTTGAAAACTAAAAAGTGGGTACAAGACATAACTACCTATCTTAAAACTAGTCAATACCCCGTAAAAATTGCCGTGACCCTAGCAGTATTTGTTGTTTATAAATTTCCCAGAACTGAATTTATTATATGAGTGCTAAATCGTGCGGAAAGGCATGCAAGGAATTGATAACTCTTCACTCGATCAACTAGTTGAAGAAAAGGCCTGTCTTTTTTGGCTTTCTTTAGAGGGACTTGAGAATATTGCTCTAGCTTCAATGCGAGCAAATTTGTACAATTTCCTCTTTTTTTGGAATATTCTTATGGCCAAAAAATCAGATTTCAGTAATATGAAACCCACCGTTTTAGATTTCCAAAAATCGTGAGTTTATGATTTGTTTTTGTTAGATAATATTGGCATGTTCCATATTGCTATATTAAGTTGATCTTTTATTACAACACTTAACAATTATATAGGTAGCGCCACATCCATTAATAATTTTATATGATTTATTGACATATTTATGATAATGTTTTGAGGTAGTGTCTTTCAGTTTTTTATTCAAATCATTTAAACTTACAACAAACACATAACCCAAATCTTTTAATCACAACTCATTACAAAAATAGGCATCTACGCTTTATCCTACATATCCCAAAACTAAACCAATTCAAATCTCCTTTTTTCATATATTTAATAACGACTCATGCTTAGCATTGCTGTTTTGCTTGTGCCACATGCAAGATCCATTTAAAAACTGTTGACAAAAGCATTAAGTGCCTTAAGCTGGAAATTTGTAACCCTTTAAAAAGGACTTAAAAACGCCTTAAAAATCGTTAAACGCAAATAACCAATACAAAATGAGTCAAGCGTAAGTGGGAGAGAGGAAGGAAGAAAATAAGAGAACAAAAAAATAAAACATAGAAAAATCGAAATTCACAAAGTCAGAACAACAGGCAAAACAGTATTTAAAAAAAAAAAAAAAAAAAATGCAGACCAAAACCCACAATCAACAACCCAATGTGCGTGGCTTAAGTCTGAAATTCCAGTCGCAAAAATCTTGACAAAATGACTTTTGATGCTGGTGCTGTTGCTGCTACTGCTCCTGATGCTTTTTACGGTTATTATAGAAAAAGGATTTCCAACTGTTGTTGTTGCTTTTGTTTTGGTTTTTCTTTTAAAAAAAGTTTTTCATTTAACAAAATATTTATTGTGCTCGGTTTTACTGTTGAAAAAATAACCGGCTTTAAGTTCAACGAAGGTTCATTTTCACATTTTAAAGGGTCCACCGCTGTTATTTGTGGCTTGAACAAAGTGTTTTTGTGGATTTTTTTCCTTTTTTTTTCCTCCACGTTTGCTGCAAAAAGTATTTAAGGACCTATTAAGCCTGTTAGAAATTGAAAAGGCACAAATAAAAGAGAAATACCCTTCTGCGTAACGAATTCCTTTTTCAGAAAAAAACGATTAAATTTCGATTATCAAATTCTTGATATGCATGAAAAGGATGTGGAAAATCGATAGTATGGTAAGTATGCGCACATGAGCGCACAAACATACGCAAATGTTTTCCCCAATTGGAAATAAGTCAATTAAACTAAAAGAAAATGTATGAAAAATGAACACGTAGTGTCGAAAAAAAATTATATTAAAAACTCGAAAAATATTTAGGGAAGTGAAAAGTTTAGAAAATACTGAACAGACTTTTGAAAAGGATAATGTGTATAAATTTTTGGCTTAACAAAAATTTCCAAAAAATTTGAGAAAGTCATAAAAAATCGAAAATTATCGAAGAAATCCAAAAATTTAGAGAAAGTCAACCCAAATCTTGAAATATATTTTGAAGAAACAATGTTTAAGTCAGAGCAGAGGCTTTTGAGTACAATGAGACAGAGTGGTTGTTGAAATTTTGCCTGCACAAATATATAGACAAGATTACTACTATTCTTCCTCTGAATCAGAGACGTCATTGAAGTGATTTTGTAAAAAAATTTGCTTACTCTGAAGAACACTGGGGACAACAAAGGATCAGGCCTAGATGGTATCTGTAACGCATCCAAGCAAATCCCAGAATATTAGCTAGGATGCTTGCCGCGTGCCTCAACGAACCCTTTTTTCCGCCTTCTCGAAACGGCAGAGGCTAGTCCTTCTACTAAAGCTTGGTAAACAGCCTGAACAGCCATCTTTGTATCAGTCAATATGAATGCTTGACTCATTGGGGAAAGTGTTACAAAGGATCATCGTCAACCGACTACTGGAGATCTCTGAAAGTCCAGAGATCTTATGTAATGCCCAGTTCAGTTTTTGACGTAAAAAATCGCACGAGAAGCAACGAGCAGAAAAAGTTGGAAAGGCAGAGACAAAAAGTATTGTGCAGAACTTGACGTAAGGAATGCTTTTAACTCAACAAACTGTTCTCTACGAAAAATAATGTTAAGTGCTCTCACCTATCATAACTCAGTTTTTGAAAAAAAAGGGTCAAAAAAAAACCAATAAAAAGATGCTATAATGGCTTAAAATTTTCTAGAAAATTGTTCCTTACGTGATTTCATGGTTGACTTGGGACAACAATTTAGGCTCAAAATGTGGTTTTTGGAGTTTTTCAGTAGGTTGAAATTTCGAAAATGGATTTTTTGTGGGTTGTAGACACAAAACGGTATCAAGGCACATTTGACCAAAAGTTTGATTTTTATATCAAGTGCGAACACTGGCCGCTATTCAACATGTTTTTTTCTCAGTATACTTTGAAATTTTGTTCATCTTTTTCTTCATATTTTAATGTTCTTTTCAATTTCCGCTGTGCAAAGAAATTGGAGACTCCTCAAATTGTTTGCGGAGTTCTTGGGTCGATATCCAACAGTGCAGGGCTACAGTAATTAAGGGCTGTCCATAAACCTCGTGACTCTAATATTCGGCAATTGACACCCATCCCCTGTTTGACGGTAGCGTAGAGTAAAAACTTAAAAAGTAAACAAATCGTGACTCTTGTGTGGACCCCTTTCCTCCTCCTAAGAGCTTCACGAGGAATACGGACATATCTTTATCAGGTCCTCTTACACTAACTGCGTACAAGCCCTCAATACAAAGTGGAATAGAATATGCCGATGAGTGGATGATCGTCGCTATGCAAGCTCGCGGTACTCCATGTGGATGGACCTCTTCTCGCTTGCCTGCAAAGGCATTATGAGACCCATGCCGAGAACTGGACAGGTTGGGGTTCAAGATAAATATAATTTTATCGCGTACAGAACTAACCAGAGAGCTGGCGAGCTCCGGTACTTGATTGCCTTATCTTAATATTTGGGACTACTTCAAATGTGGTTCTTTCATATCTGTATTTGATTGATTTATTAAATGGTGGCACTATCGAAACCTCTAAAATTCTGAGAAAGAATGTGGCTGTGGGCAAACAAATCGTTCCAGCACAAAAATTGTGTCCAAACTTATGTTAAAATTCTGATACAAAACACCAAACAGATGAGCTGCAATCAAAGTAATATTTAACTAGTAAGGGTGTAAATTTTGGCCTGGTCAAAAAATAAATACCCTACACTGCAGTATTTTGAAAAGTTTGCTTATATGGGAGGTGCCACGCCCTTTTGTCCGAGTACACCCAGTTTTTGTTCAGAGCTTGCATTTATAGTTTTTAGTGTCAGAGTGAAATTTAGTTGGATTATCTCAAAAAACTCTTTCAGTATAGCATTTTGAATCTTTTGCTTATATGGGAGGTGCCACGCCCCCTTGTCTGATTTCACCCAATTTTTGCTGAGAGCTTTCATTTATAATTCTTAGTGTCTGAGTCAAATTTGGTTCGAATATCTCAAAAAACGCTTTCAGTATAGCGTTTTGAAGCTTTTGCTTATATGGGAGGTGCCACGCCCTCTTGTCCGAATTCGCTCAAATTTTTATCAGAGCTTGCGCTTACAATTCGTAGTACTTATATGTATTGTGGTTGCATTGTCATGAAAAATACTCCTAAAATTGCATTTTGAATATAATTTTTGTATGGGCGGTAGGCGTGTCCGTTGACCGATTTTGCTCATTTTCAATCCCCCGAGCTAACTTTGACGACGGAGGCAGCGTTCTAAATTTCATTGAATTATCTTGCTCAGTTTTCCCAAAAAGTGTATTTCAACACACAGCCAGCCACCCAGCCAGCCACCCAGCCAGCCAGCCAGCCAGCCAGCCAGCCAGCCAGCCAGCCACCCAGCCAGCCAGACAGACGGACATGGCTACATCGACTCAGGAGGTGACGCTGATCAAGAATATATATACTTTTCTATACCTGCCACGCCTCCTTCTCTGCGTTACAAACGGAAGGACAAAGTGAATATACCCTGGGTGTAGGGTATAAAAAAAAAAGTTCTTTTGGAAATGGCTTACCATGTAGTCCCTTTGTGTGATATATTGTACTTCCCCCAAAATCGAGGGGAATATGATTATATTTCAAGAAATTGTTTTTTTACATGTATTAACGAGTAGGTATAGTAAGTACTATAGTATTTCTTAAAGAATTTATTCGGCCTCTAAATTCACCTCGGGACTTGAAGTTTTTTGGTACAAAAGTTTTTTTTGTTTTTTAAATTGGTAACACTAATATACAATTATTTCAATTATATATTCCGATTTATGATCCATTGGTTTTTATTTGACCTTAAATTTGTGAAAAAAGACATGCATTTTTTCATTTCTTTATTTAAAAAAAAATATGTTGAATAGCGGTCAATGTTGCACTTGCGAACAGCACCTATTAGAGCCTACAGACTAGTTAGCTCAAATCTGGCAACGGATTTGGATTTTTTGACCCCAAATTACCCTAGGTAACATAGTCTACATAATATAAAAAGAAGCAGTTTGAATTTTCTTGGCCGAAAATGGGTTAATTTTTAAAAAATTCTAACGGCTTTGTCTGAGAAATCTTAATAGCTCGAGAACCATTATTTCGATTTAACTGTTTTTCTAGTGCCCGGTTAGGTTATGGAAAAATTTATTTTTTCAAAATTCTCTCGACTTTGTCCGGGATATTAAAAAATCTTAGATCAGTTTGCTGAACACACTCTTCGTTAAATCTATAACTTTATTGACGGTAGGAGAAAACAAAATCCCCAACGGTTTACAAGATATAGCTGTGGGAAAAGTGCATTTTTTTTTTTGAAAAAAAAAAAAACCCAAATATGCATAGTACTATAATATCCGACCTGGAACCAAATTAGCAAAACCATAATTGGGCATCATCATATAGGTACTTTCGAAGCAGTTTTCAAAAAGTTGTTTAGATTAGGTGACCTCAAAAATGCTGCATGGTATAATTAAACAGAAGTAAAAGAAAACTTATATAAAATTTTTTCATTAGAAATCAAAAGTTTACAGGCCTGTTCCGAAATCCATGTGATTTCAATTACTTTTCATTTAGGCAGCTTCTTGATGAAAACGGTGAATTGCACGAATAAAAGTATCGAAGTTTATTTTATAGAGAATAACAGGTTCTACAATTAATATTGAATTGCATTATCCAAAAGTAGCCTTTTGGGAATTATTTCTAAAAAACCACAAAAAGTCGAAAAATTTGATTTTATCGATTATATCCTAAACGGTTACTTTTTCGTAACTACAAAACATATTATTTGTAAAAACTGTAATTCTTCTCAAAAGAGATTATAATACTTTTTATCATGGGACTCACCATTTTCATCAAAATGCTTTCGAAATGAAAAGTCGTTGAAACCACATGGAATACAGAAAAGGCCTGTTAGTGTTTTTTTTTCTTTTTTTTTTTTTCAAAGTGAGCTGCTTTCAAGTGGGGACCAACTTCGTTTTTGAGCACCATTACAGTCTCATGCCAAAATATTACCCCTTTCAATGCCATGTCATAAAATTCAAATTAGTTCTAGGCCATAATCGACAGCAGAGCTTTTTACTTCATTTGTTTTCAACTCCAAAGATTTTCTTGAATTGCAAAAAGGAAATCTTTAGTGATGAAGACGCAAAGAAGGATGGTTACTTAAAGAAAAAAAAAAACGTATACAAGCTCAAAGCCATAAAACGGGCTATAAACACTAATCCACTTAGGATGCAAACAAATGATTGTTATCCAAGTAACGTCCAAACTCACCGAGCAGAAGAGACCTACCGCTCGGTCAAATCAAATCAAATCAGAATCAGCAACTGAATCTGAATTCGTAACCGAATCAAAATCAGAATCAAGCAATTTACCATGATTTTCAACGATTGACCACAAACGCAATTAAATTAGGCAAAAAAAAAAAACCCAGTAAGCAGCAAAGTTGCAAAAGTACAAGGATGAGAAAAGGAAATCCAAAACAATAAAACAATGCTGTGGCAACAAATAAAGAAAATGCGTAAATGAAGCAAAGGATTTGCACAACAATAACAACAACAACAAACAAAACGCAACATAAAAAAATAAATAAAAATAAAAAACATTTTAACAGCTCGTTTATGTTTAGTCGTCTGTCTATGGCAATGCCTATGCTAAAGCATTTTTTCTCATCACTACCCACACTTGAGGTCCTTTTGGACCTTCCTCACACTCCAAGAACACTCACAACTGTGATGACAACAATATGTGGGCGTCAATGCTTAGGCAACAGCGCTTATTGTCGTCGTCGTCGTCGCTTACAATGAGAGGCGTCACAGCCGGAAATCCCAATTTTATTTGTTGTTATCCTTTTTATATTCATTTACACTATAAACAAAAATGGCGGCGGCGTTGGCTGCAGCAGCACTTGTCAGCAGGGCATTGGAATTTGTGGCGGTTTTTGTTTTTTTATTTTTTTTGTTCAGTTTAGTGTTTATTGGTTTTAAGGATTTCAAGACCATTTCTTGGTATTTGGTGTGAATGTTTAATAAAATTTTTGGTGGTAAAATTTTTTTTGCCGAATTGTTGATGTATTGATTGTTTGTATTGGCGAGTGTTTTGGGATATGAAAGTAACTTAATAGAAACTAGGTTGCGTAGACTTTTTAGGCATTTTTGCTTGCTTTTATGAAAGGCAAAGAATTTTTGAAATTATCCAAAGAATACGTGTGATTTTTTTCAGAATTTTTTGAAAGAAAGAATAAAAAATTCATTCCAAAAATTCTGAAAAAATTCACACGTATTTTTTGAAGGATTCTAAGCATTTTACGTCTTTGTACAATTTTTTCGTAGATGCCCTAGTTTTAAGTAAACCTAAAATTTTGCTGACAAACGTGAGCTCAACAGCTGGAGACTCTCAACATGATAAATTTTCTTGAAAAAATGAAAAAGAAAGTCCAAAAAATATAAAAAAAGTCTAATAAAATTCACACGTATTTCTTGGACAATTCTAAACATATACCATTTTTTGTAAGTTCTCTCGCTTTTGAGTTAAAAATCTTTGTTCGGACCTCGTTATTGAAAAACGTAAAAAAATCAATTTTTGGGACCGAATATTATCTATAGGTACCCAAAAAAAAAAAAATATTTTTAAACGCCAAAATATCTGTAAGAACATTATCTATTTTTGAAACATTCTTGCGTATCCATTTTCTGATGAATAAAAAATTTATGAAAAAAAAAACATGTTTCTTTAGCCAAAATAGATCTTCGGTAGAATCACATTTGCTTCATTGGTTTTTCTCAGAATGAAAACAAAATAATGCAGATATCGTTTTTAAAAGTCCCTCTAACTTTGAGTCGGTTTCGGGATGAATCTAAATTTCAACCCGGTCTACTGTACAGCCTTTTAAAATTCTGTTTTTTCTATTTAGAGGCATGTTACCTTCCACTTAAAAATATAATGGTCACTTTAACGTTCCTTAGTGTTTACCCTACCTACAAATCAAATTTCGTATAAATACAATACATAGATGCAGTTGCTTAGCGATGAGAGCGTTTTTTTCATTTAGGGCGTGGCACGGCCTATCTTCAAATATATAGAGCATGTAATCGTTCCTTAGTGTTATCCCAATCTTCCTACCAAATTCCATAAAAATCGATGCATTACATTTCCAACAAATAGAAAAAATCAAGCGAATATGATGAAATTTAGGCATAGAAACAAGGACTGAACCGACTTTTTTTGCGTATTTTCATATAGATTTATACTAAATTTTAAACGTAAATTACCTTGTTTGACTTTATAATTATAGTAAAAATATTTATATTGTGACAGACTTAGTATACAAATTTTATACCTCTTCATCATATAGGTCAGTGGTGTAGAGATATAACAAGATTGTACATAATTGCAAGTATCTATCGCACTAACGCACCCCGGTTCAAATCCTAGTGCTTTCCGTTAATTATTTTCATTTGTTTGTTTTTTTTTTTTTCGTTTGAACTTTACAGTAAAGTACACTCACGGTCAAAAAAAAAAAAAAATGCCGATTTGTATTTTGTAAGATATTTTAAAATTGTTGTGTAGATCAATATTTACCCTCATTTAACTGCCCTAACTTTAATATATTAAGATTAACATTATGAAGTTTAATATTATTAATAATTGAGGATTGAGGTTGGGGTTTTTGCCCGGCCATTTGCTTGACTTAATTGCCAAAAGGTCATTATATTTATTTGCCAATGCGAAAATAAATAACACGTTATTGTAAATTTATCGAAAAAATAAAGCAAAACATAATGTTGAGTGGGACGTAAGGCGATTCCCAACGATGACAAGGTGCAGAATCATCTTGAAATCTGACTTATGCCAAGTGCTCGCTTAGTCGGTCGATTTTAGGTAAAACGCCAATTTTAGTGATGTCAATATAAATTGCGGAAATTATGTAACCTTCAAGAAGTGGAATCTGTCCAAGCTACAGGCTTGTTTCATGGCCCCTAGACCACCACATATGGAGTGCTTTTACACGTTGAAATGAAAATTTTTGATTTTTTCTGTGGCGTACCGTACATCCCAAATCGGAACTGATGAGATTTGTTTTGCTCTTATCAGAGAATATGGCTTCAGCCCAATTGTTGTACACCCAATTTTTTTTTCATTACACCAGATAAATGAGAAAGACCGCATTTTGTGTGTGAGAATCGGTTTTTTCGAAGGTCTGCAGGCAGAAAAGTTATTTTCTCTCAAGCGACGCTTTACAGTTGAGGTGCTTATTCCATATTTTGGTTACCATATACCTCCACAGCATGATTGATACCAGTTTTAAACCAGTCGCGCAGAGCTATTTTAACTACGCCTATGTCTTCCCTCTCAGTCGTTTTTCTTGAACAACCACTTCCAGTGTGACGTAATAAACTCTCTGTTTTCAAAAAATTTACCAAAATACGGAAGTCCCATCATATCAAATTTTACGCGATATATACGCAATTCTTAAATTTTGCTGCTTATATGCAATTTTTAAATATCGTTGTTTTAACGCCAACAGTTATGAAGTAAATGCATTATTTGACAAAAATGTTTACTTCTTAGGCATACTACGTATCAATAACACAGAACCTCAAAAAAAAAAAAAAAAGTCTTGTAGCAGAAAGTTGACGTACCATACGGTATGGTTTTTAATGTGCTAAAGATGAATGCTTGGTCAGAATTCAGCCATCACCCTCAGATTTTGAGATATCCTTGTTAAAAGTTGCAGTATGCGCTGTTTTCAGCCATATGGTGCAGTTCTAGGAAATGCGGTAGCTCCATTTTTTCAATGACATCGAATAGCTGAAATCTTTTTTATTAAACTATGCTTTCAAACTTTTCCGATTGGACTCTTACTTTCAGAGTTATCTACCTTTGAAGTAAATGGTAGCATTTTGAAACATTTGCTCATATGGGAGGTGCCACGCCCCCTGGTTCGATTTCACCCAATTTTTGTTGAAAGCTTTCGTTTATGATTTTTAGTGTCTGAGTCAAATTTGGTTTGAATATCTCATAAAACGCTTTAAGTATAGCGTTTTGAAGCTTTTGCTTCTATGGGAGCTGCCACGTCCTCTAGTCCGAATTTTCTCAGTTTTTTTTCAGAGCTTGCGCTAACATTTTGTAGTGTTTATGTGTAAGTCGGTTGCATTGTCGTGAAAAATACTCCTAAAATTGCATTTTGAATATATTTTTTTGTATGGGCGGTAGGCGTGTACGTAGACCGATTTCGCTCATTTTCAATTCCCTGAGCTATCTTTGACGACGCAGGCAGTGTACAAAATTTCATTGAAATATTTTGCTCAGTTTTCCCAAAAAGTGTATTTCAACACACAGCCAGCCAGACAGACGGACATGGCTATATCGACTCAGGAGGTGACGCTGATCAAGAATATATATACTTTTCTATATCTGCCACGGCTCCTTCTCTGCGTTACAAACGGAAGGACAAAGTGAATATACTCTGGGTGTAGGGTATAACAAAAAAGGCGGAGAAACAACTATTTAGCTAAAAATCCTTATCGGCTTTTTTTCTTTGACCGTGAGTGTATATATCATAAAAATTTAAACTCTTTTTACCTTATTATTCTAGCTTATTACACAAATTTTATACCCGTTCATGATATACATAGGTCAGTAGAGTAGAGGTCTAACAATTTTTAAGTGATTTTAAGTAAAAATAATATTTTTTTCTATTTATCACACGGACGGACCTTGGTTCGAATCTTAGTGCGGTCAGCTCTTTTTTTTTTTGTGTTTGTTTGAAAGATAAATATAACTTTAATTTTTAAAAAAAAAAAATTACTGTAGGTTACTCGAAAATTCTGAATTTACTAAAACAATAATGTGAAATTTATTTTATTGGGGGGCTTTCACAATATTGTCTTGAAATTCAAGTAAAATTTTCTAGAAATAAATTACTATTTTTTTCCCCGAGTAGCTATTCTCTCGAATTTGAGCTGAATAAAACTTGTCTGAGAATTGAGTATACAATATGGTTGTCAAGCAGTCGATTAAGTCGTATTGAACCATATTATTGAAAAAACTACCTTGAAAATATATTGTACCTTATCTTAATTTCGTTGACTTGCAAAAGTGGACGCGGCACTTTATACATCTGAACTATTACAAAGTCCATATTTCTACCTTCAAAAAATTTAACATCAGATTTATTTCTAATCTTCAATATGAAGTTAAACTCATAACTTTATTTCATAAAAGTTTAAGAATTATATTTTGGCAAAAAACTGGTGGCCAGGCTTAAAGAAATGGGAGCATGCACAAAGCAAAAAAAAAAACAAAAAAGAAAACAAAGAAAATGCCAAAGAATAAAGAAAAGCCTTAAAAACTGCGCTTTCGCACGTACAGAGAAAGTTGAAAATAACTGCAACTCAAGTGAAACTTTGACTACGTGTAGAATATTGCTTGAGAGTGTGTGTGTGTGTGTTAAACACTATGTATGAGCTTGTGTGTTTTTATATGTGTGAAGAACATAAAAACCACAAGAAATATAGCGTAAAGTTTTAACTAACTATTTGCGCGCAGATAACTTGAAATTTTCGTGAGAGTTGTTGTCGTTGCTGCTGCAGCAGCAGCAGCATGCAACAAAAGTGTACATATATTCAATATGTTGCTGATAAAGCGTATAAGCTATATATAATATGAGGCCAAAATACTATAACCATAACAGTTGGTAAGAAATAGCAGGCAACAAAAATATTGGGTTTAAGAAAAGTTATATGAGCTGAGATGTAATTAAGAACTTGTGAATTCTTAAAATTATTTTCAAATTCTAAAGGTGTAAAAAAATTTTAGGGGACTTCAAAAGATATCTTCAAATAAAATGTACTTTTCCATACTCGCACATTTTACACTGAACTAATGTATTTGATCCAAAAATTAGAGATCCAAATCTTCACTGTACACTGATTTCATTTGGCACTGTTTTATATGCACTGAAATGAACTGAAGTAAATAGAACAAGATATGTCAATGCAGTATTTGTTTTTTCTTCCTTCATACTCAAGTACTTTCAAGACATTTGCACGCGACACTGAACTGAAGTATTTGATAAAAAAGTAGCGGCTGTGTTACATAATTTATCTTGAAACAATATACACAAAAAGACGTTTTGTGCAGAACTCTCATAGAAATTTTCCTTAACTTTCTAGTTTTAGCTAAGAGTTAAAATCAAAAGTTCAAAAAAAATATTTTTGTAAGTCAAAGTACCATAAATATTGCCTTGATGTGCATTGATACTTTATCATCTTCGAGAATATAAAATACCAAATTTCTGAAGGCACTACTATTCGAATTTTTCTAGTGTTAAAATGCACTGAGATTAAAATTTTTTTAAATTTTCTCTGAAACTCTTTAACAACCAGTTGTTTAAGTTTTGCAATAATGTTGTACCACTGTACTCTTAAAAAAACATATATGTGAAGTGCATATACGTATGTGTTTTTTTATGCACATGCTGCCAAAAAATTCACACTTACATGCTTACTATTACATATACATACTTATAGAGAAAAACATTTAAGATTAAGAATTTTTGCTAGCACACACACCACGCAGCTTAGATATAAAATAAAATGAAATCTCTAAGAGAAATCTTTAAATTTTACTTAGAAAGTTTTCTGGCACACAAAAATTTATTGTCATACTAGAAAATTTTAAGCTTCATTCAAACACATACACACACACATATATAATTGTGCAATTTTACTGACTATGTGTTAGTTTCATATGTAACTACAACTTAAGTCACGGTGTGGCATGTTGCTGTTAGCAAGTAAAAGTATTTCTTAAGAAATTTTCTAAAGCAAAATTATTTGAGTAATTTTTTTGCCAAAAAAATTTCTACAACAACATTTCAAGTTTTCTCAATTATTTTTCTATTTTGTAATTATTTTTTTTTTTTACTTGTTTTCTAGTAAAAAATTATTATTTGGCTAGAAATTTACTAAGTAATTGTAATTTATTATTTGCTTGAAAAGATTTTGCAGAAAAAGGATTACAGAGCAACAGCACATGTGTGTCTCTTAGTTAGTTTCGGAATTCCTTTTGCCAAACGAAATGAAAATGTTGCTGGAAAGAAAGTGTTTATTTGAAAAAGGCTGTTAGCTTTGGCTTAAAGTTTCCAAGAAGGAAAGAAATTAATAAAATTCTAAAATACTACATTTAAGCTCAAAGAAATACATATTGACTTATATGTGAAATTGTTGGCCTAATAAATTAAATAAGTTAGTAGAACCTGAATACTACCCTTTTCGAACCAAGTGTAATAGACGAAAGTGGTTTAACTTAAATTTAAGACATTTGTAAATGACAAAAATTTAAACTTGCTGTTTATCTCAGTGAAGTACTTAAGAAAAATTGGAAATAAAAGTAAGTTTCAGTGATAGACCAACGTTAACTACCTATATGTATTATCGGCATTTGGTGGTGAAAAATAAAATTTGGATATGCAAATCAGCACTGCCCTTAATGATATATTTTTGTACTGATGTATGAATGCAAGTTCCAAAAAATTTTTCAAATTTGATTTTTTGTAGCAAAAAAGTAAAATTTTCTGAGACGTAGTTTCTAGACTTGTGAAGAGAGCCAACATATTTTTTATAACCTTCTCAGAAGCAAAGAAGTTCCATAAATTTAAATTTTTAATTTGAAAAAGATTGGTAAATTTGCAATGAGTATTCGCTTCAGAAGATTCAACAGGACAAAAGGAACCAGTAAAGATGTAACTTTTGGCCTGGCCAAAAAATAAATACCCCACACTAGAGCAAGGGTGTCAGCGTTTTCAAATCACTGAGCCAAACGTATGCAGCGCAGTCAGCGTTGCTTTTACAACAACTTTAAATTCGAGTAACAACAAACAAAAAAACAATTTTTTGTTGTTTTTTCATGCCTCGTTTACAACAACAATAATACTTCAACAATTTTCAAAATTTCTAAGAACTAGGACAAACACAAAAATTAGGGGAACTCACGCGTTGATGCGTAATGCCCTTGCGTCGTTGCGAAAGTGCAATTTGCTAAAGTTTGAAATTAGTAAAATAACAAAAATATTGCCGAAAATTTCGCACTCCTTTTGCAATTTCTCAAGATGGAAATATTCACATTGATCGTTCAGGCGTTAGTGCGTAAAAGACTTGCATTTTCGCTACTGCGCGTCAACGCATTAATACCCATATTGTTTGTTGTTTTTGTTTTTGATGCGACGTAGTCTTTGTTGTTGTTTTATGCTCGTTCGAGTTCGATTTTGTGTGTACGCAAAAAAAGCAACAAAAACGCGAAATTTTGACGAGCGTGAAAAAAAAACAACAAAAATTATTTCTGTGAATGTTGTACAGAAATATTGATGTTGTTGGGATTGTTGTACAGAAATATTGATGTTGTTGGGTCGAGCCAACGCTGACACCCTTGCACTAGAGAATTTTGGAAATTTTTCTTATATAGAAGGTGTCACGCCCTCTTGTTCGAGTTCACCCAGTTTTTCTTTAGAGCTTGCATTTATAGTTTTAAGTGTCTGAATGAAATTTGGTTGGATTATCTCAAAAAACGTTTTCATCACAGCTTTTTGAAGCTTTTTCTTATATAGGAGGTGCCACGCCCTATTGTCCGAGTTCGTCTTGTTTTAGTTTAGAGCATGAACTTATGGTCTTTAGTATTTGATTGAAATTTTATTGGACAATCTAAAAAAACTCTTTCAGTATAGCATTTTGAAACTTTTGCTTATATGGGAAGTGTCACACCCCATTGTCTGAATTCACCCAATTTTTGTTGTGAGCTTTTATTTAAAATTTTTAGTATCTGAGTAAATTTGGTTCGAATATACGAATAAACGTTTTCAGTATAGCGTTTTGAAGCTTTTGCTTATATGGGAGGTGCCACGCCCCCTTTAACGATTTCACCAAATTTTTGTCGAGAGCCTGCATTTATAATTCCTACTGTCTGAGTTAAATTTGGTTCGATTATCTCAAAAAACTCTTTCAGTATAGCATTTTCAAACTTTTGCTTATATGGTAGGTGCCACGCCCTCTTGTCCAAATATGCCCAGTTTTTTTTTTAGAACTTTCGCTTACAATTCGTAGTAATCATGTGTGTTTTGGTTGCATTGTCGTGAAAAATACTCCTAAAATTGCATTTTGAATATGATTTTTGTATAGGTGGTAGGCGTGTCCGTTGACCGATTTCGCCTCATTTTCAATCTTCCTAGTTAACTTTGACGACGAAGGCTGTGCACTAAATTTCATTGAATTATCTTGCTTAGTTTTCCCAAAAAGTGTAATTTCACACACTGCCAGCCAGCCAGCCAGCCAGCCAGCCAGACAGACAGACATGACTCTGTCGACTCAGGAGGTGACGGTGATCAAGAATATATATACTTTTCTATATCTGCCACGCCTTCTTCTCTGCGTTGCAAACGGAAGGACAAAGTGAATATAGGTACCCTGGGTGTAGGGTATAAAAATGCTCAAAAATAACTTTTTGAAATCACTTGATCATCCGCGAACCCTGTCATGAGTTTCAGGTACGTTGCTTAAAAGATTTTTTTGCAAGAATCGATAGAAAGGTTAGAAAATTTTTGGAAATTATAAGAAGTGTATCCGACTCAGTTTATGAGTTTTATGTCGACTTTTCAAAAACATTTTACTGCACTATTCGATAGAATAGTGAAAGAATTTGTAAGCTATCAAAGGCTTTCTCTGCCACTCTTAACAGCCTTGTGCTGACTTTGTTCAGGAGCTTAAGTTTCAATTTCAGAAAATACTAACCACTTCAATAGACAACGGAAAAAGCTAAATTTTTGGAAAATGTGTCCAAAACTCTTAATGAAGGTCTGAAGCATCCTTGAAGATTTTCAAAATTTCTCTATCGACTAAAGCAATAGAATTTTTTTTTAAAAATTTTATCGAAATTCCTGAGAAGAGTTGGGAACAACGCTGCCATTTGAATAAATTTTTTTAAAATCGGCCAGTAAAAACCCAAAGTTGATATTTTTTTTTTTTGGAATAATGATTTTTAGATACCTTTGCCATAAGCAAATAATACTGCAAAAAATTTTTTAAAAACCGAAATTTTTGCACTTTTAGGTTAGGATATCACGAAAACCATATGTTGTAGAGCAGCTCTATCCAAAAAAATATAAAAATATTTCCATTGAATGGAGCAATACAATTTTTTTTTAGAAAAATGGAATAAAACTCCCAAGAGGCGACAGTCCTGACAATTTCCAAAACTTTTTCTTTGGCCTTTTTCTATCGAAGGGTGCAATAATTGTAAGTTTGGAGGCCAGCCTATATAGTTTCAAAATTTTTTCTTTGACTTCCTTTGAAACTCTCTTCGATCTTTCTCTTTCGACAGCTGCAGTAAAATTTTTTTCAAAAAATGATTCCAAAAGTCCTAAGGAATGTCAAGAATAACTTTCTGTATGAGTCCCAACTTTCTTAACGTGGTTGGAAACACTCTTTTTAATTTTCAAAAGTCTTTTTAGTCTTTATAAAATGCGTCCAAAAGACCTGCGAGGCGTCGTAAATGCCCATGATAATTCCCAAATTTTCCTTCGACTCTTTTCTGTCATAGTATCTTTTGCTCATAGCTTCTGTATGGTAACTATTGCTTTCAGTCAGCCGCAAGCTATTAAACCTAAAGACCCAAAAATTAGTTGTAGGTAAGTCAATCTCAAAATCGGATAGTTTGCAATAAATTGTTTAATATTTTTTGTAAATTTGATCTTTCCGGTAAAGCTAGGACAATTTAGCTTTCTCACAAGATTACAATAAAACAAGTAAAAAAATGCAATTTTTGAGATTGGAAAAATAAAAATTGATACAATGATATGATTATGGTGGCATTTAAAATTATAATAATTTGAAGGCATATTTTTTAATAAATATTTAATTTGAAATAAAAAAAATCTTTATTAAAATCCTCGAGCGATTACTTAATTATATTCAATTTCCAAATTTGAAAAGCGGAAAATACTCTAGCCAAAGTAATATGGTGCTTTAAAGAAATCGTAATATAAATGAGGAATACAATAGATGTAACAAAATGTAATGAATGATTCTTTTAAGCTTTATTTTAATAAAAATATCATTACTTTTTATTCAAATTTTTATTAAAGTAAAACGAAAGCGCAAAATAAATAGTTTCCAACTGACTGCCTCAACTCAAACAGCAAATGCGCATACAAAAATTTTGGCTCAAAGGAATCTGCTGACAATACATGCATACATATGTACAACAACAAAAACAATGAAACCCAAAGCAAATTCAAAAATCCCTATCAAATAGCAAACAAAATGGGAAACATGACTGTTATAGTGTCATGGTTAACTAAATAGCAATGAATATCCTGACAACAATGCCACTATTGAGAAGAAGAAAAAAAAAAGTAAAAGTTAACAAACACAAATGCAAAAAAAAAAAGAAAAAACTCCATAGAAAAATACGAACAAAAAAATCCATTCTATGCGTTTGACTCGAAATGTGCGACAGTTTATTTCGTAGTCATTGTTCCAATTTATAAATTGAACTGCGTGCATGTGTGTGTGTGTGCGAACACAAGAGTGGCACATATCAAAGTTATTGGTTTTATAGTGCATTCGAAATAGAATTTCATTTGAAACTTTACATTTTTCTAGCAGATTAAAATTGGGTATGAACTAAGTATTTTGGCGCAATATGAAGTTGAAGTTTGCAATTTTAAAGAAATCATATCATATCATAATCATATTATTTTCAGTTTATGTTTATTTTGCTAAAATTTTATGTTTACAAATTAAACTTTAAATACTTTTTCAAATTTTAAAATTATGTTTTAAACGTACACTCTTATCAATATGATAGCAAGCGTTTGTGTGTAACAGTGTGGCAAAAAACCCCTGAGGTAATTTGAAGCAAAATACTACAGATATGAATTTATTTGTAATATGATGGTATGAGTTACTAGCATATTTTGTATTGCTTAGTGTGTAAATATACGCGTGTGCATAAATGCGTATAACAGAGTTGTGTATGTGGTTTTTTCGTGTGTTTGAGAGAGTCAAAGAAACGACTTGTATATCGGAAAGCCAGCGCTTGGCATTCAAAAGAGAACGCAAACTGGATTCTTCGACATCAGAAACTTTTCTGATTCTACAAAGATTTTCTGCGTCGGTATGCTCCTTGTAGTCTCGTTCACGGGTTTCATTAAAAAAATCTGACAATTGGTCATTAGATGTGAAAAAACTACGAAGTAGGGGAACTGATGCTATTGTGGTATAGGTAATCTTTTTTTGAAATTTGCAAGAGAACTGTTTGATCAAATTCAGCCAAATTTTTCTTATACTAATCAGTGAAGTATTGGCTACAGAATATTTTTCAATAAAATATGTGCAGTTTCATTAAAAAAAGTTATTGAGCAAAACCTAAAAAAAGTCAAAAAAGCCGTTTTCAAAAAGTTGGCAGGATATGTAGCCTGTATGGTAGGACAATGTGGTATATGTACTGATTAGTACTTGTAAAGTGGGCGGGTAATGTGGTACATATAAGTAGTGTAATGTGGTATACTTATACCAAATATCCAAATATAAAGTTTGAGAGGTATGAAATAAGTTTATAATAACATTTACATTGGTTCTCAAACACATAGTTTTTATAAAAAAAATAAACGGCAATCAAATAATGTTAAGAATAACATGTAATATTCATACACCACATTAGCGAATCCCGATTATACTACACTGGCCATTTTTTAGAAATTACAAAATTCTAAAAACAAAATAGGAAACTTTGTAAATTTACACAACTGTATACTTATTTCGCAATGCTTAGCACTTACCTTTATTGAATACAAATAAATCTTCACCAAAAAGCAACTTTTTCTTAATAAAATTTTTTTGCAAGAAATCCGGAAAAAAAAATCAAACCCATGCGACCTACATTTCGTTCAACTGACATCGGCAAAATTATTTTTTGTGCATGACAGTAACACATCTCTGGTTTTTCATGTTTTCTGACAGGATAAAAGCAGTGACGTACGAAGTTTCTTATCCAAATCGGAGATATGCGACTATACCACATTGAAAAACTATATCACAATAGCAGTAGTTCCCCTATATTAAATTAGTGGGTGCAGGTCGGGGGAAGGGGAGGAAATGCACTTCTATATTTTTTTAAGAAAATTTTTTGTAGAGAAATTAACATTCCATCAAAATACTTTATTCAAAAAACTAAAAAAAAAATTTCTTCTATAAAAAATGTTGAAACAAAAGAGAAAAAAAAAAGAAAAAAAACGAATTTTTGAGTTTTTTACTCTTTCGCCTATAACTTTTTAAGGGTCAAAGACAAATAAAAAACCAAGTAAATAAATTTTTCTTTAAAATGATTTATTAAAAAATTTCTTAGGTTAAAAACTGACCGAAATATGTCCAATAGAACATGGAAGAAAAATAATTTTTGGGACTATTTTTATTTTTTTAACAGTTTTGAAAAATTATAAAATGTCCCCAAAAATTAAGTCAAAAATTACATGTAATTTCTGGACAATTCTAAGCATTTCTTGCTATTAACACTCTTTTCGTAAAATGCCTTGGTTTTGAATAAAAACCGTTTTTCCGACCGCATAAAAAAAATTTCTATGTTTAAGTAGACATATTTCAGTCAATTTTTGACAAAAAAATTTTTTTAAATAAACCATTTTAAAGGAAATTTTATTTAATTTTTTTATTCTGCACAATATCCCTATCTCTGATCCTAAAAAAGTTATAGGCAAAATAGTAAAAAACACAAGAACTCGTTTTTATACCCTACATCCAGGGTATATTCACTTTGTCCTTCCGTTTGTAATGCAGAGAAGGAGGCATGGCAGATATAGAAAAGTGTATATATTCTTAATCAGCATCACCTCCTGAGTCGATATAGCTATGGCCGTCTGTTTGGATGTGTGTAGAACTACATTTTATGGAAAAACTGAGCAAGATAGTTCAATCAAATTACATTGCCTCCGTCGTCAAAGTAAGTTCGTGGGATTGAAATGGAACGAAATTGGTCAACGGACACTTCTAGCGCCCATACAAAAAATATATTTAAAATGCAAATTTAGGAGCATTTTTCACGATAATGCAACCAAAATACACACAAATACTACAAATTGTAAGCGCAAGCGAACTCGGACAAGAGGGCGTGGCACCTCACATATGAGCAAAAGCTGAAAACGGTTGTTGAGATATTCAAACCAAACTTAATCTGAATCATTATAATATATTATATTATTATGCATATATTATATGCAAGCTCTGAGCAATAACTGGGTGAAATGGGACAAAAAAGCGTTGCACCTTCCATATAAGCAACATTTTAAAAGTGCCGCAGTGTAGGGTAATTATTTTTTAGCTAGGCCAACAACCTTACTAGTTTCTAACTTTCGTTATATAATTCAATTCTCATTAGCTTTAGGTTTTGTGTATACTTTTGGATTCCCGCAATTGGTCAAACGCTTTTTTTGACTCAAAAACAAGACATCTTACGAAACTTGAAATTTTTTTGTAAGCTCTAAAATGAATTTGGAAAACTTTTGAGCAATATTTCAAGAAAGTCAAAGAAGTGACATCAGCACATAGAGGTTTTATCAGCCCCTTAACTACAAATTTGATGTCATATTAATAAGTTTCAAAATGACGGATCCAATATGGCACCCTAAAAAACTATATATGAATTTTTTTCCCCGCCATTTTGTATTCGCCATTTTTTATGAAAAGTTTGCACAAAAAATCTGGCCAGACCGATTTTTAGGAAATATATTAGCGAAGATATAGCGAGGTTATGCAAAAAATTCGCCGCTATACAAATTCTTGCAAAACACTCAAACTCATAAGGTTTTGACCTCCACAAGACATATTCCTTCAACCTGATAGATCTAACTTTTCCATGATTTCAAGATGTATTTTGAAAAATTTGTAAGCCTTGTGACTAAGACTACGGAATCAACTTTGAGAAATTCATGGTTCTTGAATCGGAGCAAACTTAAAGCAAGATTGCCTTAGAGGCTTGGGGGCTTAATTGAAATAACCTTATAGATAGAACTGCATCAGAACTTCAAGGCATACGTATAAGATGCTTAAAATCTTTTTTGGAATTTTTTCACCCGTTTTTAAATTTTTTTCTTCGACCATTTTTTGAATACATAAAATTTGTCTTTTTCAAAACTTTCCATTTTACTGCTGAGGTACTGTCGAAAGTTTCGCACAACACTGCTGGGTTCACGTATGTGCTTGTGTGCATGTATGTGTAAAATATGTCTTCAATTGCGATAATTTTTTCTTCTTCTTCTTCACTGTATTGTAATTTAGTTCTTTTTCGGTCTTGTATTTTATTTTTATTAAGTTCATTTCTTTCGCACTACATCTGCTCTTCTTTTTGTTGTTTTTGTTTTTGGTCGTATTACTGATATTGTTGCAGTTGCTGTCATTGTTGTTGGTGTTGGTGTTATTATTTTTTTTTGTCAATTGACAATGAAAACTAACGGTGCGGAAAAATAAATGCACTGTGAATAACGTTACTCTTTTACTTCTTTGTATGTGAGACTACATACCTAAGTAGGAAAATTCCTAGCACTTCTTAGGAAAGCATTAGTTCCCATAGAATTTTATAAGCAATGATTTTTTGTAAGGTTCTGATTGAAATGTTCGAATATCAAGTTTTGTTTGGATAGGCACTTTGGTTTTGAAATTGTAGAAATTCTCTGTGAAAGGAAAATAACCAAATGAAAAGAAAAATTATCTTCCAAATAATGAAAAGAAAAATAGTTTAAAATACAAATTTTGCACGATTACGAAGGAAATCTCAGTAACCTGATATAGTAAGAAGTTTGTAATTAATTTATCACTAAGCCATGAACCCAAAGTTTGAATCCTAATACGACTAATTTGTTTTTATTTAAATTAAGAGAACGTTTTAGGCGCATTGTAAATAAGCGATTGAAAGCATTCTAGTTAGTTACAAAATGCTTACATGTTAGGAAATGCAATGTTCAAAGAAAATAAATATTCTTACTGAGCATGAGCGCTTCTTGCTAAAAAAGAAGCACTTCAGAAAGTCTTTTGATGTGATTTTTTTCCGCATGGGAGTATGCATATGAATGTGCGTTTCTATGCGTCTAGATTTTTACGGCTGCTTTGGGATTTTCTACTACTTTTGTTTATTTAGCTACCGCGATATTGTGATGGTTAAGCTTTTTGTCTTGCAAGCGCAATTGTTATTACGACAATTGTGTCTTTTAGCCAAAATGCGAGCAGAGAAGGCATTTAAAGCAACGCTGCTGCTATTGCTACTGTTATTTTATTCATTGAACACTAATATTATACAATTATTTTAGTCAATTTTAATGATTTATAGATTTTTTTTTGGCTATTATTGAAAGATTTAAGTTATTAGAAGATTTTAAGGCTTTGTAAATATTTATTATAACGTTAAAAATTTTATGAAACTATTATTAAAGAAAAGATAAAGTAGTAACTTTATCTGATATTAACGTCTTTAACTAAATTGAATATACATATTAAATAGGATGTTTTTATACCCTACACCCAGGGTATATTCACTTTGTCCTTCCGTTTGTAACGCAGAGAAGGAGGCGTGGCAGATATAGAAAAGTATATATATTCTTGATCAGCGTCACCTCCTGAGTCGATATAGCCATGTCCGTCTGTCTGGCTGGATGGCTGGCTGTGTGTGGAAATACATTTTTTGGGCAAACTAAGCAAGATACTGCAATGAAATTTGGTGCACAGCCTCCGCCGTCAACGTTAGCTCGGGGGATTGAAAATGAGCGAAATCGTTTAACGGACACGCCTACCGCCCATACAAAAAATATATTCAAAATGCTACTTTTGGAGTATTTTTCTCGATAATGCAACCAAAATACCCATAAATACTACGAATTGTAAGCGCAAGCTCTGGAAAAAATTGAGCGAATTTGGGAAAGAGGGCGTGGTACCTCTCATATTAGCAAAAGCTTCAAAACGCTATACTGAAACCGTTTTTTGAGATAATCGAACTAAATTTTACTTAAACGCTAAGAATTATAAATGCAAGCTTTAAGCAAAAACTGGATAAAATCCCATATAGGCAAAAGGTTCAAAACGCTGTACTGAAAGCATTTTTTGAGATAATCCAACCAAATTTCACTCAAATACTAAGAATTATAAATCCCAACTCTGAGAAAAAACTTGGTGAATTCGGACTAGAGGGCGTGGCACCTCCCATATAAGCAAAATTTTCAAAATACTGCTGTGTAGGGTATTTAATGTTTAGCCTGGCCAAAGGTAACGCCCTTACTAGTTTCAACTTATATGTGTATGTATAATTTTTGAAAATTCGTCCGAACATTAACGATCGCTCGGTCTTTTTATCTCTCTGTCTTTTAAGTATTTTTTAGACTACTGAGCCATTAGAGATTGTTATATTTTATCGACAAATGACGGTTTTTAAAAAATTTCTCCAAAAACCTCATTAAATTAGTCAGTTTATAGTAAGTTTTACGCTTATGGTATCGTCCATTGAAATTAGAAATTCAAAGGTCAACATTCTGCCATCGTATATGACTTCAATTTTATTTTGAATTGATGGCCATCAATTGCTGAAGTGGATAATGTGATGTGATGTTAACGAGTTTTATAGGAATATTTTTATTTTTCAGAGCGTTCCAAATTGACTCTACATATGCATAAATTCTGAAAAATTCAGATCTTTATGGTTGTTTTCACACAATTATTTTTAGTGTTGCACTTGAGCGGATTTATATGACAAAGTTCAGGCGTTTTTTCGCTGGACTTAAGCAATGTGTATTTCGTTTCTTTTAATGCCGAAGTGCGCCAACAGTGCTATTGTCATAGCAGATGAAATTTTTAAAGTCCACCCATATGTCTTTTTATACCAGGCTGATGATCGCAACATTATTCAGATGATTTGTAAAAAATGAGAAAGCTCAATATCTAGTTTTCAATATTTAGTTTGTGTTTGTTTTCTTAACATGCCACAAAAAAATTTGTCTGTTTGGGACTATAAGTCATCTGTTGCAGGATTTCTCACACTTAGCTTGTGCTTCAGTAACTAATGCTCGATATTTATCACTTTGAATCTATAAGATAGAGAACACTTCTCCATGTAACAATTCAAATCAGTTTTAGGTTTCAGAGATCATAAAAGCTTTCAGAATCGTATTTGGACTGATAGCGATAACCAGCTTGCAAGCTCAAGCAATAGTGCAATAGAAGCTTGCTCCATAGCCAAAAATTCTACTGCGTCTTAGAAAAATGGAAGAAATATAACATTTTTAGTAGCTACCAATGTTGGGAAACCCAGTGCAATGCGGTTGTTTAGATAAATAATTTTCTCCAACTATTTTTTTTCTGACTCTTTTAGCAAAACAATTCATTACTTGAATCCTGGATGGCAACCTCGTCTAATAGAAATGTACAATGTTAAAATGTGGGCGCAATTAGGGTAGTTATGCTGATATTAATAAACTAAATTCTTCAAAAGGCGTTGAGTGAACCATTTTTGAAGCTAAAATTCAAGTTTGGTGCAATGAAGATGGCTAAGTGGGCAGGGGGCTTTACGCTCCAATGACTGAAACCTTTTCATTGCCAAAATCGTTATTGCCTTTTGGGTAGGATATGATTACACTGGTCTACACGATTTTCGACTGGAGCAACCAAATAGTGTTCCTAGGGCTATATGGTGCGCTAAATTCAAATCTGCAATCGGTTTTTCTCTATCAGGTCAGGTTTTCGAAACACAATAACACATTTTTTTTTTTCGAGAAAAACCATTAATTTATTTGAAAATTTTTAACAATTCAAAAGTGAATAGCAGTGTTTGGACATCGTTTGTATGTTTTTGGGTCCATTTCACGTTTAAGAGACCAGCAATAGTCTCCCAGCATGCTTTTGTCCCTAAAAATACGTAATGAATTTTTTGTATATTTTGTTTTTTTATTTATTAACGAGTGGTATAACGAACATAAATAACCTTATATAAAGACCAGATGGCGCATTTCTGGCATCAGATTTGAATTTAGTGCACATCATCGTCTTCTCCAGTCGAAATTTTTTTTGAAATTTGTAGACAAGTGTTATCATTAGCTTTTGTTCTAATTCCTTTAAACATAAAAGTCTAGGTTTCCCATTTTTATAAAATGACCATACTTCAGTGATAAACTTAAGTTAGATAGAATTCCAAAATTTTCATAAAATTTCAATAAAATCAACCCAGTTTAATAAGAAACAGAAAACTGTAAATGACATTTTTAAAAATTTACAAAAACTTTTGAACGAAAAAAAAATTTGATTTCAATTTGACTTTTATTGATTGTTTTCATATTTATTCCACCTACGCTGTCAAATAACTGGCTGACTGCTTTTTTTTGTCTGCTCTTTGCTGCTACCAAAAAGAGGAAATGCTCTCAACTCAACGATATTCTTCACTGCACTCACATTTATTAGTTTTTATTGCGCTCGTAATATTGTCATATAAACACAGACATATACCTTATAAGGACAAGCATTCATACACTTATAACCAGAAACATACCTATACATACTTATTTGCATTTACATTTGGAGTGGTTCCTATATACAAGTACGTTAAATTGATGAAAAGTGCTTTTGAGTGGGCGGAAAAACAACTTGTGTGCAAATAAATGTAAATGCAAATAAAAAAAAAAACTTGAAGAAAGACACAAAAATGACTTGAAAAAGTGTATGACAACTTTTCTCTGTATGTGTGTGTGTGTGTGTGTGTAATCATAAGACAAGATAACTGTAAAATTGCAGCGCGCAATTTTCATTTGAATATTTGATAAGCGATGTCAATGTATTTGAGTGCTCTCGAAAATATGCTACAGCGAATATATGGTACACATTCATATGAAGCAGGAAAATTGCAACTATTTCATATAATGGCATGTGAAAATAGTATTTTTTCTAATGGAAGCAACAAATTTTTTTAAATATTTAAAAAAAAGTCATCAACAGATGTTAAGTGGCTAGCTTTTTCACAGTTTACTTTGAGTACATCAAAAATGCATTACTTTGGCTTCTGAACTCATGAAGATATGTGCTATAATTTGAATAAATTATAAGCAGTAATAATTGAAAGAGTTAATATACAGGGTGTATTGCATTAGGATACGAAGCTTCTGGGAGATGATAGAGGATGCCTAGACTTACAAAAGATTAGACCTGCTGGTGTTTAGAATGTACCACTTTATAGTGCTAAGACTGATTTTCTGACTTGTTTTAGAAAAAATGTTTTCTTAGGTCACCCTAACGTTTAAGAAAAAACTTTTTTCTAAGAAATTTTTGATCAATTGTTTGATCTTTTTAAAAATGTATTCGATTTTTATGGTTTAAAAATATTTCGCATAGTTTTGAGCCTCTTAATTTAAAATTTTGATTCTTTTTTTTTGTCTTTGGCGAACATATCTTTGAACTCGATACGCCAACCCTTACCCTCACCCCACCCCCAAAATTCGTTTTACAAGCTCACTTTTTTTTTCAACCTCACAAAATTGAGGGGTTTCAAGTATCAAAATGTTGTTACTAAGGATCTCCATACATTCTTAAAACACCTCTAATACACACGTAAGTGTCTAAAATGTACCCCTGAGGATTTATAGGGTTTAAACTAAAAACTAATACAAAAAAAAAAAAAAATAAAAAATTTTTGGATCAACCTAACGCTTTAGAGAAAACATTTTTGTGGCAAAGTTTTGGCTAATTGTATAAGCTTTTAGATAATGTATATGGTTTATAAGTTTTAAAAAGATTTTGCAAAGTTCTGGTCCTTTAAATTTGATACTTAAATTTTTTTTCCTATTTTTTTGACTTTGGCGGCCGTTTTAGTATGCAAAAGGTCCTATTAATAAATCTTTTTATATTTTTTTTAAATTCTTGTTTAATTTTCTTTAATTCGATGGTACATTTGAGGAGTGATTTTTCAAAAGGGCGTAAAACCACTTCCAACCTCGAACAAACCTAAGGATGCCATCGCCATTACCATGCTAAAATGCATCCTCTAGTCCAAAATTCATCACAAAAAATGCATTTTTCTATGACAAAATCGTGATTAAAAGTTGCATTTCAGAACAAAAGGGCTTCTTTTCATATAATTTCATAAAAATTTTTAGAGTTTGATACAAAAAGACATATTTTGAATAGTGGCCAAAAAAACTTTTAATATTTTTTATATACCCTAGGCAATATAGGTGCTTACATACCATGAAATTTTGTTTAACATGGTTTTACGCCCTCATTTATTATGCCAATTTTTTAATTTGGGCTTGGAAAAAATAATTTTCTATATAACTCACAGAATACTCGCATGCTTTGCGCTGCATATGATGCGCGCTGCATTCGCTGCCCTTTGTTTACTGGAGCCTTCAAACGGATTGTTCTTGATAAGTATTTTTTTCTGACCTCAAATAAACCAAATTGATACGACAAGTGTGCCACCAAATTGAAGAAAATTGATTGAGAATTTAAAAAAAAATTATAAAAAGACATCTTAAGAAGACATTTTTCATACGAAAATGGCCGCCAAAGTAAAAAAATTGGAGAAAAAATTAAAACGTCAAGTTTAAAGGTCCAGAGCTTTGCAAAATTCTTTTAAATTCTATAAGCCACATACTTTTTCTAAAAGCCTATACAATTAACTAAAATTCTGTTTTAGAAATGATTTCTCTAAAACGTTAGGGTGATCCATAAATTTTTTTTTTTTGAAACAACTCAAAAATTCGGTTTTAACCGTATAACTCCTCAAGGGTACATTTGAGACCCTCCAGTGGCAATGTTTTGTTAGACTACTCCTCCTCTTTCACCTCCCAGAAGTTTTGCAACCTTATGCAATACACCCTATGTAGAGATAACTGCGACAAAATTTAAAATTTTACATACTGCACTGCCTTCAAAATCATTCTACGTCAATGTTGAGTGCCATTTGCACATCCTTTAACAAGCTGCATATCATTAGCATGAATTTTCAATATCAATATTCAAGTGCATGCCATGATATTCACCTTCAATATTTCTGTTTATTAAGCTATTACCTTAGCTAAGTAAACGTTACTTATAATTTTACTTTGATTAGCAGTTTTCTTAACTTGATATCCGATACCCTTTTTGTGCCACGACATTTTTTAGCAGTAGATTATTTACAAATTAACGTTGCAGCTTCAATTCATTAAAGGTAAAACAGAAATACCTTCAATGCATTGACGTTCATTGTTGATTGAGGCTGCATTTTAAGCACTAAATCACAATGGCTTTTATGTTGGCAATATTAATTTCTATCTTATGCCTTGGCTTTCTTACCTTCGTTCTTCTCTAATCAAGGTAAGGTCAGCTATACTTCTTCAGTTTTTCATCTGTTACTGATGCTTTGGTTCAAGCATTGTTCTATGCTTTTTTAATTAAGCTAAGCAATTTTAGTGCCTTTGTGCATTTTGTATTTGAAATTAGCTTAATTAACATAACGGCGGAAAGAAAAAGAGAGTTTTTAATTGAAATATGCAAATTATCAAGAAAGCCTAAGCTGGAAATGTGAGAGAATATGAATTATTGAAGTGGCTATTTCTTTTTGTTAAATTTAGTGATTTAACTTGTACTACATTTATTTGTTTAATTTCTTTAAGTGCATTTTTAATGTAATTTTCAATTTTCTCTCAATAATTTCGAATTTGCTTAAGGGTAAACAGGTCGTGTGATTAACGTTTTTAATGTCATCACCTAGTGGAATTGTTGTGTTCTTTGCACGGCCATTACTTAAATCGGATGCAGCCTGGTTGTTTCATTTGGCAGTTATTTGACTTGCTAAGTTCCTTTAATGTCTCAGTAACAATTTGAGCAGTGGCCACTCAATAAATGCTTTCAAAACTTAAGTTAAAATTTGTTTCTTTTGAGTATAAAATTTACAAGTGGTGAGGCAGTTACAAAAAAAAAATATTTAACTCTCAAAGCATTTGATAAAACCAATAACTTTTAAATTTGTTTTGCGATTGCAATGAGAAAGTGTACCCCAAATAAAATTTGAAAATGAAATGTTGATTTTTGTCATTGCAATGCAATTTGAAAATTTCTGCTTACTTACATACAAAGCAGCAACAACAAGAGCAGCAACAGCAGCAGCAATATACCAAATTTCGTTACATTAAATTGAAATTCATTGACCCGATAAGAGATTTCGATACTGCTATAAATAGATGTGTGTGTGGATAATATTGTGAATATTGCATGTGCTATATGCTGCAATAAAAAGCACACAAACATAGCATAGTTGTATGTACTTATATGTAACACATGCACTCGGAAAGTTATTTTCTCCAATTAGTTTTGAAAAAACTGTTTACATTTTTAGCAAAGAATTATTTGAAAATTATATTTTCTATAGAACTTAGAGAAGTAATTTGTATGAAGCTTTTCATATCATAGATTTTTATTTGGTGGTTAAATCTGTGTTCAGATGGCAAAACCAGGTATTACATATTTTCATAAGTTTCAGGAGAGCAAATTTAAATTTAAGTTTGATATAAAAAAATCACAATATTAAATTTTTACATCCTATATGCACGGAGAAAAAAATATTCCTTACTACTTTATTTGTAGAAAAATTTTACTAGAATTTTAAAATAATATATGGACAACTCCCCAACCAAATGAAATTCACGTTATTGTTTAGTAAATTAATAATTTTCGAATGATACTTTTAAAAGAAGTGATATTAAGTGATATTAAAAAAGAACTGATCGCACTAGGATTCGAACCGGGGTCCGTCCGTATGATAAATAGAAATATATTATAACTACTTGCAATTTAAAACTTGTTAGACCTCTACAACACTGGCCTACGTAGGAAGCAAAACTGTCAATATTTTTGCTAATTTTGACTTAGTACTGCTATAGCGTCCATTATGAATCAGAATCCCTGTACCTTGTCAGAATTTGCAAAAAACGACGTTTTTGCCGTTTTTAAAATTAAGTTCAAGGTCGCAAGGATTTTTTCTGCTCTATTCCGTAAAATAAACTTGAACGTCTTGTTTTTTCCCTTTCCAAAAAAGTGATGAGTAGTCATCTATAATTTTCTTTGCAAAGTTATGGCTAATCTAAGATGACATCATGAAATCTTACAAAACGGATATAGCGGCAGGGTTTGGATTTGTGTCATCTTAATATGGTTCAATTGGTATACATGGTTTAAAAACATATCCTTCTGGAACAATATAGCCAAAAAATACCCAAGTTACTCTTAGTATGAATTTTGGGTATTTCATGATGTCATCTTTGCGAAGAAAAATCGTAGAAGACCACTCACCAATTTTTTGAAGCGGAAAAAAACAAGATGTTTAAGTTTATTTTACGGAATAGAGCAGAAAAAATCCTTGCGACCTTGAACTTAATTTGAAAAACGGCAAAAACGTCGTTTTTTGCACCTTAAGCTTAGCATACCTCGAAATTCTGACAAGGTATAGGGATTCTGTGGCCAGTTTTGGAATCAGCACAACAAAATCTATTGGAATCGTTTTTTTAGACTAGGAAAAATTCACGTTCCAGGTTTGTACGCACATCACTTAAAGTGGTGCAAAACTGTCAACATGTTTTCAAAATGTTCACATATTTGAATAGAGGAAAGGTTAAGCTTCCGTTTGGTTTAAATATCTTGTTGATCATGTAATCATAATGGACGCTATAGCAGTACTAAGTCAAAATTAGCAAAAATGTTGACAGTTTTGCTTCCTACTGTACATGATGAAAAGGTATGAATTTTGTTGCCAGATTAGAAATTATCGACCTAAAATAATTCAAAAGAAAGTTATCACTCAGATAATATTCCCCACAATTTGGTGCACTATGTTATTTGTAATATTTTGTTTTAAACCTTAAATGCAATTATTTGGTAATCGATACAATATTTGATAAACAGAAAGCTTTTATTTCGTAAACATCTTACGGTGTAACAAAATTTTTAACTTAAGTATGTGGCCGCACAAAAATAAAAAAAATATAAACTTATATTTATCCAAGCAACATGACGTATGAGTGACACTTACTCATAATAAAAATTTTTAACATTAATAATACCAATTAATTTTATGCAATTCTTATGCACTTTATGAACAAGACAAACCAGAAAAATGCTCGCCAGTGTTATTATCAAACTATGCAAAAATACAAAGTAAGTTTTTTTGCTTCTGGTTGACATTTTCCAGAATTTGCTCATATCTCAATGGCGATACAATTTACGACTAAACAAAAATAGTAATTATTTAAAAGAGCAATTAAAGTATAAGAATCTTAAATTTGATCAATGCCCGCTCAATTTATAGCATTTCCAGTTGGCAAATTTTTGCTGTGTATAAAAAAAAGCAATAAAATTAAGAAACAAAAAAACAAAACCCAATAGCAGCTGTACATAAAAATTCATCAATATTCTGTGCGTATGTATGCGAGTGCTAACGAAAAGGAAAATCAAATCAAATGAAATGAATTATTTAATGAAATAACTACGCGATTATGTGAGTTACGCATGTGCATGTATTATGAATGTTTATGTGAGCGTAAAATCTATTACGTCCATTTTAATCGCTGTGTGAGTGTGTGTATTGCATACGCATTGGTGTTGGCATTGGTTGGCTTTGTTTGAAGCACTGATGTTTCGTCGCGCTTGCCATTGATGCTGTGAAAGTGTGGACCATGTGCCTTTGCATGTCATGCATATAAATGATAAAAATTCAATTGTTAATCTGTGTGTGCGAGTGTCCAAGTGTATATCTTTTTATGTTAGTGTGTTAGTAAGCTAACTGATGAAATTTATGTAGTGGTCGTGTTGTTGACATTTTTTTCTTTTTGCTGCAGTGCTTTCACCCATAAAATTTCATCAAGTGCAGCTTAAATTTCAATTAATGCCGATTCGATTTTTATTACAAATTTTTATGTTTGTTGTTTTTGCACTTTTTACACGCAGTAAAATTAGGATTTTTACAGTTGTTTTGTTGTATAATAAATAGTGCGTGATCTAAATATTTTTGGAAAATTTTATTGGAAAAAAGTGTGTTTGCTTTATTAAAGAGGAAAATGATTCGTAATTTATGGAACTTGAATTATTCCTCAACAGATTGTTGGATTTTTTTATAAATTGCATACTTCTTGGGCCCTGATTTACAGTCACTTGTTAACCATTAGTTAGACCTTTAAATGCCATTGGTTAACCATTAGTTAACAACAGTTTATGCTGAAAAAATAAAATCCACTTATCCAAACTTATGTTTATTGAAAATTCTAAAAATGTTTTCGAACAACAAATTCTTAGAAAAAGCCCGGATTTTTTTTTCAAGATTACAACGTTTGGTGGAATAGGTATGATAGCGTGGCACCGACTACTTTTTCAGTGCACATTATTTGTCTTGGTTCTTTTTACATAAATACTTAATCTCTTCCATGTACACCAGATAGTTTTAGAGATATAATGATTTCAATTTTTGGCTTAAGGTGGACCGTTTTGTGGAAATGCCGTTATAGAATTTGATGTAATGATGATGAGAGCATCAAGGGTAGTCATTTTATCAGTGATGCCAACCAACTCAATATTTTCAATATTTTTTGACATTTTTGGACTTTTATTAATGTTTTTCAATACTTTTTGACTTTTTCCGATATATTGGATGCTATAAATACTTATTTGGACTTTTCCGATTTTTTCGAAGATTTCCTATACTTTAGACTTTTACCGATATTAAGGGTGTTTTCCGATATTTCAGATGATTTTCAGTATTTTTCGACATTTTGGATGTTTTTCGATACACCTGAACTTTGACCGATTTCTTTGATGCATTTCAATATTTTTCGAAATTTTTAGACATTTTTCAATAAATTGGATGTTTTTCGAAATATTTGGACTTTTACCGATTTTTTCGATGTATGTATTTTAATATTTTTTGAAACTTTTGGTTTCTTATTCGATAAACATTTTGAATGTGTTTCGGTATATTTGGACTTTTACCAATTTCTTCGATATTTTTCTTTACTTTTGGACCTTTACCTATATTTGGGGTGTTTAACATTTTGGGACTTTTACCGGCATTTTAGATGTTTTTCAATATTTTCGATACTTATGGAATTTTACCGATATTTTTCGATGTTTTCGCACTTTAAGACTTTTACTGGAGAACTTAGTGTATTTTAATATTTTTTGATACATATGGACTTCAACCGATTTTTTAGATGTGATAATTTTATGGATATATATAAAGTAAATATATTGGAATATCTGTTTGTGCCACATTATTTAAAAAAAACAGTTTTCGTTCTTAGCATTTTTGGTGCTTTCTTGCTTATTATCAAAACCCGAGCAACACCAGGTAAAACAACTAGTATCAAAATATACTAGAAGAATTATCTTTGGCGGAGTATCAACTACCTTTAATTGACAGTTTTCAAACACAAGACCTTTCAAAAAGCAAAATGTGGTATATAAAACTTAAAAGTTTTCTCTAAATGTGACAGGCTTACATAATATCTAAACAAATTTATAGACACTAGCATTGACTTTAGCAGCACTCTCAATGGAAACTATAAATATTCGTATGTATATAAGACATCCGTGTGTCTATTCGTTAGTCTCACCTAAAGCTAATGTTAATCGCGAGTATGAGCTTTAAGTCATTTGCATGCTAAAATGTTTCAGCAATTTGAAACGTAGCGTGGCAACATGAAAACAACAAAATTGCTCCTTTACCAAAATACACTTCCTGGAGCAACACACAACGACGTCAGCAATTTTATATGATATATATTGCATACGTTTGAAAATTGAATTTTTAATTTATTTTGTTGTTCGTGTAACAAACTACAAGCGCCTATAAGTATGCTTACGAAAATTTTATCACTTTAACAAAATCATAAATTCACAAAACCCTTTTTTTTGTAAGTAAGTAGGTACGTAGTAGCTGGCTGCTGCTTTTGCTGTTGTTGCAAAAAAAGGTATTTTAAAAGCGCTGAAGCTAATAAAGCAGCATATGCTGCTTGCTGTTGCTGCTGCTACTGCGTTTTCCCTTAAGCCTAATAAAGTATAATTTAATGAAGCACTCTCACACACACACACACACACACACACACACAAGCACACTCATTTACACACACAAATGTGCAAAAAGACTTCCGCTTAAGATAAACAAACAACAACAGCAGCAACAGCAACACAAGCTTCTATATGATGAGCATAACAATAGTTTATTATAAAATAACATAAGAGCAACAGCAACAAATTACCTTGCTAAAGGATTGCTACCACCAGTAGAAGAAGAAGAAGACAAACAATATGAAAAAGGTCAAAAGAACACTCGAAATATAAGGGTTAAAAAGTGCCAAGCTTACATGTCACACAAAATACAAATAATATATGGCTTGGCTCAAGTTGTAAGGAGTTAAAGAGTACGATGCTGCTGCTGCTGTTTAAATCGAAATTGTTAGGGGTTTGGGTGCGTATGCGCGTTGCTTTTAAAGAGGACCCTTAAGAGTTTGTTTGCTTTTTGAAAACGATTAAAAATATATTGCATGCATCTACCTATAAAATTCAAAATGTGTTGAAATTACAAGAAATGGCAATGTAAACAAAAGCAACACAGCAATGACAGCGGCAGCGTTAGGGAGCAGCAGCTGTTTAGACGACACAGTGAAATTTAAGTTGTTTATTTAGTTAAAAATATTGTTTAATATACAAAAATTTAATGAAAATTGAATAAATTTGGGTTCTTTATGTGTAAGGCATGCTAAATAGTTAATAAATCAATGATAAAATTGGGTTTATTTGAGTTGTATAGACAAGTTAATAAATTTGATTTAACATGACGTATGAGCAACATTTAATTAGTTAGCATTTTATGCAAAATTTTGTATTTTTTTGTACGTAAGCGGTGTTCGATAGAATCTAGAAGTGATATGCCTTATTCAACTTCTGTAGTTGTGTGTGTAGTATAAAATTTATTAATTTGTTTTTCGGCCGCTAAGGCTTTCAATAAAAATGTTCAGTTTTAAACTAATGCCACAGATATTAAAAAGCAGTATTTTGTGGAATGAGAAATTTATTCATTATAAATAATGACAATCATTTCCCCGTGCGTCTTGCCCAATGCTTCCCTAGGAGTCATAGGAGAGGACATACATTTCCCGATGTGCGTTGCTACATTATTTGTCCCAATCCTTGTGAAACATATGCCAAACCTTATCCACGTTCGTTTAATATTTTCGAAGATATAATAAATCAGCTTTTATGGAAACACAAAATAAAGGAATAAAGAATTTTTTAAAAATATTTGATTTTGACATCCCAGCGCAAAAAATATTTTTCCACTAAAATTTCGCAACAAGTCATGAAACGCGTAGAAAACGCAAAAAAACGACAAAAAAAATTTGCTAAATTTTTTATTCCGACATCCAAGTGGGGACCCTATGGTGAAAAAAATTGTTTTCCGCTAAAATGTCTTAAAAAGTTATGAAACGCGTAGAAAACGCAAAAAAATGAGAAAAAAAATTTTCTAAATTTTTGGTTTCGACATCCAAGAAGGGAACCTAGGGTGAAAAAAATTGTTTTCTCCTAAAATGTCTTAAAAAATCATGAAACGCGTAGAAAACGCAAAAAAATAAGAAAAAAAAAAATTTCTAAATTTTTGGTTCCGACATCCAAGAAGAGACCCTAGGGTGAAAAAAATTGTTTTCTCCTAAAATGTCTTAAAAAAATCATGAAACGCGTAGAAAACGCAAAAAAATAAGAAAAAAAAAATTTTCAAAATTTTTGGTTCCGACATCCAAGAAGAGACCCTAGGGTGAAAAAAATTGTTTTCCGCTAAAATGTCTAAAAAAGTCATGAAACGCGTAGAAAACCGAAAAAAACGGCAAAAAAATTTTCTAAATTTTTGGTTTCGAATGAAACGCCTATAAAACGCAAAAAAAACGACAAAAAAAAAAAATTCTAAATTTTTGGATCCGATATGCATATATCCGATACACTGTTTGGGAAAAAATTGCTTTCCGCTAACATGTCTTAAAAGTCATGAAACGCGTAGAAAACGGAAAAAACGACAAAAAAAATGTTCTACATTTTTGGTTCCGACATCCAAGAGTGACGCCCTTGCCGTGCAAAACATTGTACGTATATATAGTGATTAGACATTTTGGTCGATCGACGAATAGCTCATCAAAGCAACTCTCTTAGCCTTTCATTAAAGTTCAGACATTTTCGTTGAACGCCCAATTCTCCTATCCTCCCAGTTCACCTATGTCTCTATTAAAAATTAGAACTTTCGTCGATTGTCTCAAACTTATTGCTCTGTCCCAACCCACCTGTCCTCTTGTTAACAACCAGACCATTCGTAGGTCGCTTAAATTTTCATCGTCCTACTCTCTTCTTATCCCAAATAACTCTGTCTTCTATTAAAAAACAGAGCCTTATTTTGATTAGCCTCCATCTCAATTGTCCTGGCCTCTCGTTAAGCACCACACCATTCGTCGATTGCTTAGCTTTTCCCCTTTCTGGTTTTCTTTTCTCCCAAATTGCCCTGACCTCTATTCAAAATCAGAGTTTTCATCAATTGTCTAATATTCCTCTATCCAAGCCCATCTGTTCTCTCGTTATGCAACAGACCATTTGTCGTTCGCTCATATTATATTCCTCCAGGACGGCCTTGCCTCTATTAGTAAGCAGACCATTTGTCGATTTTAATTTTTCGATATTCTAGTTCCCCCTGTACAAGAACGTCCTCACCATCATAAGAAACCAGACCTTTTTATCGATTATCATATATTCCTCTACCCAACGCGCCTGCGTTCTCTTTGAGTTTTAGACCATTCGCTAAACTTTTCCACATTCTATTTTTCTCTTATTCCAGATCGCCTTTTTCTATTAAAAATCAGACTTTTTCGTCGATTTTCTTATACTAAAAATAATGTTAATTCTTTTATAAAGACCTCAGTTGTCCTGGAAAAGCTTTAGACAATTCTTGAAAGACTGTGGATGGTTCTTAGATGTAGGTTAGCTTGAAAACCTACATATTGTTTTAGAAGAGTATTAATTTATTCTGAAAATTTAGTTTTGATGACTATAACTTGGTAGAGATAGGACACATTTGACATTTTCCTTGAAGGGTTATACTTATACAACTAAGGAATGACGAAAAACTTTAAGAATTTTGAAGATATTCTCCACTCGCTAGCAATTTTCTTAAATTCAACTCAAAATGCAAGGACTGACTTTTTCGCAGTGTTACATCAATAAAGCAACACTACAAGGAAGAATTTTGTGCCATATTTTCATTCAATAACTATATCTTTTGTTGATATCTTAGTGCTAAATTGAATCCTGCTTTAAGATGTTGCTCACAACCAACACAGACATACACACACACAAATATCTACTAGTACATAGGTAAAGAACGCAATCTTCATTGCCTTACCTTCATCATCGAAGTTCTGTTGCGGCCTTTTGTTTGGTTTTTCAATAAAATGCTTTGTTGAGCCAATCAAGACAACATCAATAGCAACAACAACAACAATAACAACATCACCAACATATCCCCGACAAAGTTTAAAAACCCAAGATAAAACTGAACAATTTTATCCTCAACATTGTGAGGGGCAATACACATTTCATCGATACGATCCAAATGAAGGTGAGTTGAGTTGCTGCTGCCGCTGCTGTGTGTATTTTTATTTATCTTTTAAGTCCTTTTTCTCTTCTTCTTTCTTAATTTTGCACTTCTTTTCTTATTCTTATTCTTATTCTTGTTAGTTCTACACTAAGCCGTTACTTACAGCTGTTGCTGCTTTGGCGCTACTTTCAAGCTGCTTAAAAGGTTGACACAGGTCTTAGCGTACCACCTACTCGCATCAAACAATCAGGCGACTGCTTTTTTGTTGCCATTCAAGGATAAATGCGGCGATATATAAGTAATTTTAATTGTTTACTTGTATTGCTCTGCAGCGTCGCCTTTTTTTGTTGATTTGTCCTTTGTGGTTTTTTTTTTACTGTCAGTTTTTTTGTTATCGTGTCAAAGGGTTTGCCAAACACTAGGAAATTAATTTTGTTTTCGTATCGCATTATCAATTAGAAAATTTTTATTTGTGCTCGGTATGTCCTTTCTCAATTTACTTGGGATTTGTGTCAGCAAATTGGTGTAGTTGGTATTGGTGTTTTGTTGATTTTGGTGTTGTTAGAGCGGCATAGACTTGTGGTGACTTTGTTCTGATATAAGGGATTGTGAATTGAAAAAATGGCCAAAAGCTGCGAAACTGGTTTTCAGGTGTTTTTTAACCACAGGTCCCCAAAATTACGTTAATTTGGGTCGGCAAAAGTAAACTTTCTTAGCAAGTGAAAAATTTTGTTTGATAGGTAAGACCTTTTACAAAATATTTCGATTCTGATGAAAGCATTTCTCGGGATCGATTTTTATTTTTGGGGGGCAAAAAATAAAATTTTTGTTTGGAAAACAGTGAGATAAGCCCGAGTCACATGGCACCCCCAGGTGATATGCATATATTTCGTACATATCAAAATAATCAGAACGAAATTAGTGATTTTGCTTTCGGATGAAACCGACCGCTAGTGAACAAGTTTATTCCTATCGTGGCACTTTAGAGAAATGGTTCCCAATGGCACCCCTTCAATTTCAAAACTTGCAGTCTTTATAGCATTCAGATATGAATACAATTTAATTCAGTTGTGCGAGAGACTCCGTGGTGAATAGCTACTTGTATGTAGAAATTAAGAAGAACACTTCGAGTTTATATGGCTGACTTCTGATTTGCATATATTTTTATAGGAATCAGAGCGGTTAGTATTTGATAAGTTTACGTGATACATATATCAAAAGAAATAAAAAAGGAGAAATGGCACCCAACTATAAAAGGTGATATGGTTTGGGTGCCACTTGTCCCTTTTTATGCTATAAAATATGTGGAAGTATAGTCACCCCAGGACTGCAGAATTTTAGTCAGGTAGGATCTTCAGTTTTTCCTGTACCTTTGAAAAGCTTTGAGCCAAACGGATGAGTCTGATGGGTGCGGTGGATGCTGAGAAGCCTATTCACAAACCACCAATTAGATGATTGGATCCAATGCGTAATGTGATCACATGAAACATAAACATCTTATACGAAAACATACAAAAATTCTGGCATTAAAAACTTAAGAGTCACTTAGGTTGATGGCATTTTTTGAAATGACAAAAACACACACTTGCAATGAGTATTGCTTAGATGAAGTACCTTTTTATTCCATATTAATTTAGGAATAGATTCTTGTTTTATTCCTTAATAAATATCATTTAATTTTGGTTTTATAGAAGTTCAACAAAAAGGGTGCCATATCTCCGGGACATACCCTACATTCAAAATGTTTAAATTCTTCATCAGTGGATTTTGGAAAGTTAATCGCAGGTTCAAGACTTCATTTTCTAAACTTAACGCTATGTTTGTTTTGTATTAAGTTTCAAAAACAAAAAATCATACTTTCTGAAGTAAGGATAAAAGGGTGTCGTATTTGAAATTTGATAATAATTACTGTTCCTAATGTCAATACCCAGAGCCAGAGAGTTATAATCCGAAATAATTTGATACAGAACTTTAACATTTTTAACGTACTATTTTTAGCTATTAACCTCAAAAAACTTCTAGCTCAAGTAAAATTTTCTTCAAAGTCTAAATAATTTATGAAAGGTTTTATAACATGCTATGGAACACATTTCAATTGTTAACTGAAAACACTTTTCCTTTCTTTTTTGCACTTTAATGAAAGTCCATCCATTTTTAATTATTTCATTTAAATATTTTAACATTTTTTCGTGCATTTAATGTATTTTCAATTTCATTTTAAAAAAATTTCTTTAGAAATAAAATGGATACGACTTCAATATCCCTTCGAAATTTATTTTTTTTTCTTTTTGATTTTTACCAAAAATTCACTTGTGGCAATTATTTCTATTTAATTCCCAATTTTCCTTTTTCTGTTTGAATGAAGGATAAAACCATGAAATGTAATCAAACATTATTATTGGCAAATCAAGGACTTTTTATATTGCAATTTCATTACAATGATTTTATTGCATTTTCATTTGATTGCCAGTGTAAATACAAAATGGCAAAAATTTATTTTCATTAAATGTAATTCAACAACAACAACAACAACAACAACAACAACAACAACAACAATAACAACAACAGCAGCAACAAAGCAAAAAGCAACAGCATAAAAATAAAAATAAAAAAAACCCAAGGATATTTAATCAAATGGTACTGCTGCTGATTTTAAACGCACGCACTGACGTCCACATTGACAATGAGTTAATAAAACTTGGCTAATAAATGTGTGCGCGTGTGCGTATTCACGGATGCATTATAATTCATTAAAATGATGGTTATTATACATAAAAATGACTGATGTATTTATTGCTAACAAAGAGATAGAGATAAATAGGGAGAGAGAGAGAAAGTGAGAAAAAAATTTAAACTGCGGTTGACATTTTGGCAGTTGCAACGTTGTGGTGGCATTTTGGCCAAATGCATCAATTTACAGCTTCAAATTTTATTTTCTGCAAAATGCAATTTATTTTAATGGTGCAAATTTAAGGATGTCATTATTTTTGGCTCAATTATAAAATTTATTTTTCAATAAAAATTAATGGAAATATTCAAACCGTATAATATGTGACGAACCCTTTAACTTGTTAATTTAATACCTTCGTTTTTTGTCGTGTATACTCCCAAAGGCCTCTATTATTGTAAATAAGTGTTGTTATCATTTTTGCGCATCCTGGTTTGCTATTAAAATAGTCTTAGGGAAGTCTTGTGTTAAATCGTTGAATTTAACTATACGATCCTTACATTTGAGGTGTATCATGAGGTCAGCAAGCTTATGCAGGTTATTGCGGGGAATATTTTTGTAGAAAATTTTAACCCTGTACAACCCCTACGTGTGGGTTATTTTTGTCCTTTTCTTAAAAAGGTACAAAAATGACACCCAAAACAGAAGAATATTGAGTCAGTATGTACTACACAAATATTTGCTATACAATTTTATTACTAGTTGCTGAACACTAAAAAAGCAAAATTTTATACCGAAAGCAAAAAAATCGATAAAATCAGTGAGCAGTTCTAACAATAAATATTTTAAAAATTTCACCCCACTGTAAAACTCTAAAACAACATTTTGGAAAAAACTCGTTCTCACGAGATCATAACGAAATCACACGAGGATCATTTTCCTGGAATACGTTTACCTATTGTATCCTGTTTTTATGGGTTCTTTTGACCACATATTCTAAAACTGAGCCACAATGGGTTAAGCATTTTTGCAAAAATATCCTACAAAAAATTTCACTTAGAGTTACCAAAGACGAATATTTCTTTAAACTTAAGGTAAGCGCGTCAGGGATGTAATTATTATGCAATGTGAAAAGTCCTAATTGATTTTAACGATTTTTTTGATTTCGGGCTCAAATTTCGACCTTTACTAGTAGTGAAATTTTATAGCAAATATTTCTGTAATACAAACTGACCCAGTATTTCCTTGTTTTGGGTGTCATTTTTGCGCATTTTTAAGAAAAGGGCAAAAAAGACCAACATATTGGGGTTAAACAAGGTCAAAATTTATATTAAAATATTTCCCGCAATATCCTGCATAAGTTTGATGAACACATGATACACCTCAGATGTAAGAAACATATGGTTAAATTCATCGATTTAATTCAACAATGCGGTATTTTTGGTTTTTTCATGTACAGTGGATAAAAAAACTTCAAAAATCGATTAAAAATACTGTGACACGCTTGAGAAAAACCATGAGAAACGGGGTTTTTTTTTTTAACGACTACTTTAAGAATTTGTATTACAGTGTTATCTGCCAGACACAGATTCTCTACTGCTTTACCAAGAACCCTCAGCATTTGCTTTTCATTTTAACATAAGAGATGGTGTTGTTTTTAGACTTTGTCGAATTTTATCGACATGTTCTTTTTCTTTATTTTCAGATCATCTAAATTGTAACGATTACACTAGTTTACAAATGATTAAAATTTTTTTTCCCAGCGAATGCCGTTACTCATTTTATATGGAAAATGGGCTGCTGATTCCGAAAATCGCATTTTTTTTTTTTTTTATTTCGTGTCGTTTTCGAGATATCGGTCATTTTCGGTTTTTGGACCGAAAAAAAAAGATAGTTCCACTTAAATACAAATATCTCAAGAACCAATGTTTATATTCAAACAAATAATATGCCATATTAAAGGTAATTAAATTACCTACAAATGATATCCACATCACTTTTTGGTTGGTTCGTTAGTTTCGATGAAATAAATTGATTTCTGAAAAAAAGAGTATATTTTTCCGAAAAAATTACAAAAATGTCTAAATCAACTGCATATTTTTACAAGAAAAAAAAATTTTAAAAATCATTTTGTATTTTTATATCATAGTCTATAAATTTGTTAGGCAAATAAAATACTATTTAAGAAAATCGATGGAAAAATGCAAAAGTTGTATACAATTCATTGATAAGTTACCAAAATGCGTTTTTCCCTATTTTTCCGTTTTTTTGTAATAAACCGTTCGAAAATTTGAAACTTTTTGTAAAAGAAATTAGAAAATCCAAAAAATTCTTAAAGAAGGCATTAAAAGGAAATACCCGTGCCTCGCCATTTTTCTCTAGCACGTCAGATTTTTTTTTAATCGATTTTTGAAGTTTTTTAATCCACTGTACATGAAAAAACAGAAATAACGCATTCTTGTGTTAAATCGATGAATTTAACTATATGATCCTTACATCTGAGGTGTATCATGTCTTCAGCAAACTTATGCAGGATACTACGCGGAATATTTTTGTAGACAATTTTAACCCTCTCAAACCCCCACATGTAGGTCAAAATGACCTTCATGTGGGGGTCAAAATGACCCACATGTGAGGGTCTTAGAGGGTTAAAATTTTCCGCAAAAATATTCCTCGCAGTATCCTGCATAAGTTTACTGAAGACATGATACACCTCAGATGTAAGGATCATATAGTTAAATTCATCGATTTAACACAAGAATGCGTTATTTCTGTTTTTTCATGTACAGTGGATTAAAAAACTTCAAAAATCGATTAAAAAAAAATCTGAAATCAATTTATTTCACCGAAACTAACGAACCAACCAAAAAGTGAAGTGGATATCATTTGTAGGTAATTTAATTGCCTTTAATATGACATATTATTTGTTTAAATACAAACATTGGTTCTTGAGATATTTGTATTTTAATGGAACTATCTTTTTTTTTTGGTCCAAAAACCTAAAATGACCGATATCTCGAAAACGACACGAAATAAAAAAAAAAAATGCGATTTTCGGAATCAGCAGCCCATTTTCCATATAAAATGAGTAACGGCATTCGCTGGGAATTTTGGCTGTAAACTAGTGTTATTTTTGTCTCGATCTGAGATAAACTTCATCTTTGAAAGCTTTTTTAGACGGGAAACCCTACTTTTAGAGTATTTTTATGAAGTATTCGAAGCTGAACTAGACAGCGTATTTCTTCTGATTTAGAAGTTTATCAAATCACTTACATTTCAGCTTTCGACTTAGTAGCGAAAAGGCGTATTAAAATGACGTGCCGAAATCTCTCAGTTTATCTCTTAGGCTCAACCCATGCAAGTGAGAAAGAAAAACAATACTGATTTTGTGATCAATGGCGGGCACCATCCCGCACGCAAAACTTCGTTTCAATTTAGCGGTAAAACATTCACACACATAGCTGCTGAAGTAGAACTGTATCGTTGTTGTGCGTCATCAATTGTATTTTTTTTTTTATTTATTGTATTTGTTTATTATAGAACAAGATCCTTAAGCTACACGACACATCAGCATCTTAAATTGTATAAGCCTAAGTCACATTAATTAGAAGTTCATATTACACAATTAAAATAAAACTACTGTTAATAATCATTGTGAAGTTGTGTAAATTTTAAAGTTACTTATGTTAAAATAGTAAAATTAAATTATCCTAAGCCAGTTGTCAAGGGAGACGTAGGGAAAGGGACGATAAAAGCCTGTTGGGTGAACAAGCAAAAAAAAATAGTAATATGAATACATAAATGCTCTTCCGTTACTTCTCGTTAGAACTTGCGCCCTCTTACGGTCCTGACCCAGTGTGGCAGACGGTTCAAATCTTCGCTTTTTTATCCGTTACGAATCCGTTACTGATCCGTTTGCGGGAGAAATTCCAAAAAAAAAAAACGATTCGCTTTTTTTTTGGGAATCTCTCCCGCCAACGGATCAGTAACGGATCCGTAACGGGTAAAAAAGCGAAGATATGAACCGTCTGGCACACTGGGGATCTAGTGTAACAGGTCTTCTAGCGACATTTTTTCTAAATGACTTCAAATTTCTTGGTTGTCTTAAATTTGATAATCGAATAAATCAGCAGATAGCATTAGAATATAAATGAAATCGCATTTTTTCTTATTAGTTTTTTTGCAAATTTTTCTTAAGTACTAAGCATTTCTTGTCGTTAATGACTCTTAGTAAAATTTTCAGTAGAATATTTTTGTGATATATTTTAAACTATTATAATCCAGTTTTTGAAAAAATAGGTCAAAAAGACCCATAAATGCAGGAGATAATAGAAATGAAAATTTCATTAATTTCACAGGCCTGCAATTTCGACACTTTTTTTCCTCTCTTGATTTTGAAAGCCAATCATAGTGGCTTGGGACCTCTTAATCACGAATCTGAACTTAGATTATTTCCATCACGTCAGGATTTTGAGATATTCTAATTTTCATAACCTCAAAAATAATGAAAAATCGTGTGTTTTTCACTGTTATTTTAAATTTTCTCAAAATTCTGACGTGATAGTAAAATTTTGTAAACGGATTCAAGTTCAACATAAAAAAAATATATTGAAAGTCACTCTTGTAATTTTAAGAGGGGTACCCTTGTTCGTCTGCGCAGCATTTGAAAACTTATTAATTCAGTCGTTTATGTTTATGTACTCTTCAATATCATGCCCAAAATACTCAATATATTTAAAGCATTCTTGCACCATATATTTTTTTGGTGCTCCCCGTATGATCAAGATAAATGCTATGCATAATATTCATCCAGATATCAAGTTTCATAATGCAGGTAAAATAAGTAGAAATGCGTTTTTTTTTTTTCAGTTTTTGTTATGTTTTCTTTGTATACCGAGCGCACCGTACTTTCATTCAATTGCCCCAAATATCAAGGAAAATCTGTAAGAATATTAGGCGGATATATAGTGTTAATATGGTTTCAATATACCTACTGGTATAGGCGTAGGAGTGACTCAAATAAAATTTTCAATTATTTAGGGTTTTTTTTTTGTATCAGGGGTACAACAGCCTCTTATCCAATCGATCCCATATTCCTTATAAATGCGTTAAAGCACCAAAAAAACATCTGGTGTAAATATGGTTTTGATACGTTAAGTAGTATAGGCGTGGCAGTATTGTATATACAAAAAAGGCACTTAAGTAAAACTTAAATTACTGACAATTGTGACGTGCTGGAATTTTTTCACTATACTTCTCGTAAATAGCACACTTAAATCTATAGCAATGGCTGTTTAAAATTAAGAGAGGAAAACTCATGCAGGACTGTGTTTTCAATAATCAATTTTTTTAATCATTACAAGGTATATCTCAAAAATATTTAGCTAAATGTAAAAAAAAATTTACTCGGGGGTTTTTGGGGTCACTGATTAAGAATCTGATATTAGATTCTTTAACATCAAAATCGTGGATTTGAAATGGCAAAAGACGACACTTCCAAATGAGTTCAATTTCCTATTAAAGTCTTTGCTTTGAGTTTTCCATGCAGTTGCAAATATTCGTGTGTCTTTAATTCAAAATATTCAGCAAATTTCATATATAACTTCAATATGGATTTTTTTTCTTTCCGACACGTGCAAACATATTTTGCATGATTGTGCAAAGACAACCAAAAATATTAAACACTTACAATGAAATTGCAGGAAAAAACTATATTTGTTGCTGTTGTTGTAGTTGTTGTTGTTGTTGTTGTTGTTAGTCGCAGTGTCCTTTAAAAAGTTGAATGCGGTAAAATAAGAAATTGATATACGGTTCTGCAGGCTGTTTATATATCTAGCTAAAGCTATTGCAGAAATATGTACCCATGCGGAAATGTTGTTTGTGATCTTCATAAAATAGAAGTTTTGAGCTGTTTTCATATTTTTATGACTAATGCCAAGTTTACCAAAGTTTCGTTCAAAGCAAAGAAATTCAGTTCAATTCGCAATGTTTGCAATGTAAGAAAATGTATACGGAAATATTGTGTTGCATATCTTTAGGGTAAATGAGTTTCAGTTTATTTTCTATGTGAGGTAGGAGTGTCCGTTGACGTATCGCGACCATTTTTGGAATTTTTCTTAAATTGTTATAACTAATTAGAAACGAAAAATTCCTTTGTCATCGGAGCACTATTTTTTTTTTTCATCAAAAGAACAATCAATAATGCCAAACAAAAGATGCCGCAGATGGGAATCTGGTCGATGTCAAAGCAAAATATTACGCTTACTGATATATAGCTTTAACGATAAACCTAAACAATCACAAAAATCATTTGCATTGACTCGCCTGCATAAGATAAATTTCCGTGTTTTGAATCACCCTTTGGTTCAGACCTTGTTGTAGCTGATTATAACTAACAATTGAATTATCAATGACGATTTTGCTTTATCAGTTTATACACTGTATCGATGTTTTGTGGCACAACAACTGATTTTGGACGACTTTCACGGAATTCGTCTTTGAGCGAGCGTCGGCCACGATTGAATTCATTAAACCAGTTTTTCACAGTGCCATGGGATTGTGCTTCATTGCCATATAAAAATTTAAGTTTATCGATGCACTCTTGTTGTGATAACTCACGTCGAAAGTTGTGAAAAATTATCGCACGAAAATGTTCACGAGTTCATTCCATTTTTTTGTCAAATTGATTTTTTCAAGTCACTGTAAACAACACAAATGATGGTCTTATGTCAAAACGTTCTGAGTACGTTTATGCTAAAAAATGTCAAGCTTTCCAATGAAAATATCAGATTGCACCTGGCAAGACTAAGTGTTGCCTAGGCCAGAAATATATATAGCAGCCCACGTAGAACCCTTTAAAATACAATAGAAAAGTTATATGTTCTTTTGGCAGCATTACGCAAGTTTCCCCTAAACTTGATGAAGACAATACATTCATGAGATTTTCTCTGCTGGGTATACAAATACATTTGCAACAGTATGTGTATGCATGTGTGCAACTTTGTTGATTACTTGCATGTCGTTCCAATTTTGATATTTTCGTTTTGGTTTTTTTTTTTTTGTTTTAACAGTTTTTTGTTGTTGTTGTTGCTGTTTGCTGTTATATGTAAATTTACAAAAATTGAGGTCAAGGGCGTCAATAAAAAGGACACAAGTAACACAGATGCCCACAGAAGACACAAATGTCCCCAGCATATATAGCTACACACAGAGAGAGAAAGAGAAAGGATATAGCAAGACCAACAGCAACAACAACAATGGCAGCAACAACAGCAATAAAGTGACATAACATTATTGCTTGTGTCCCATAATTGTCTACTGTCCATTTTATTGCTATCGCTTTGAATGTTGTTGTTGTTGCTGCTGCTATTGTTGTTGTTGTTATTACTGTTGTAGTAGTTCATTTTTGCTGTCGTTAGTTTTACATCTTCTTTTACTTTTTTGGTTTTTTCATCATTTGCCAATTCTTTTTCCAATGTCAGCCTCTAGTTCTACTAACCTACCTACTCTTACCGATAAGGACAATAACTACAATAAAAACCATATTTATTTAGAATTTAAATTTGATGTTTTTCTATGTATTCTGAGTTTAAGAGCTTCCTTTTGTTAAGGTTTTTGGGTTGTTGAGTTGTAGATACATACAAGTAAGTCCAGCCCAGTTAACCAAATTGTGCCTACAGCAGTAGTTTGTACAATAAATAAGAACACAAATGTTGTAGGCATAATTTTATTAACATTTAGCATATGACGCTAGTACTCGTACAAGATGAGGCAATTTAAGTGGCATAGTGTACATAAATGTTTCACAATTTTTTCAAATGCCTAAACATTTATAGCTTAAGCGGAAATAAGGAATTTTACAAAAAAAAAATGCAACTAAAATGACGCAGAGTGGTATGGCTTCATAAATGTTTTGAAAAATATGAAAGGGATATTCCAATAACAACGAAATTGAGAATGCTTAGTAAGTCAATGCTAGTTAAGAAATACTATATTTCAAAAATGGACATGATACGTCAACGGACACGCCTACCCCCCATAGAAAATAATTTCAAACTCTTAAAAAATAGTCAATCTCGATGTATTTGTCAATGCTGAATTTAAGTCCGGAGTCAGAATTGCTCTAACCGTATAGTTTTTCAGATATTCTACCCTGAAAGTTTATAAATACGATTTTTGAGGTTATGTAGAAGACACTTGATATGTTTTGGTCTTATATTTTTCGATACTTTTGGACTTTTATCAATGCTTTGGATGTTTTCGAAACTTTTGTAATTTTACCGGCACTTAGGCTGTTTTTCGATACTACTGGACTTTTACCATTATTTTGGATGTAATTCAATTCTATTGAACTTCTAACGGTATTTTAGATGTTTTTTGAAACTTTTTTTTGATGTCTTATAACCTTTTTGTTTCTAAATGAGATTGCATTTTTGAGCGTCTCTTGATACTTTTATACTTTTATCCTTTTGTCGATATTTTGGATGTTTTTCATCCATTTCCCACTTTCACCCATTTTTTCGATTTATTTCAATATTTTTCGAGACTTTTACCAATATTTTGGATGTTTTTAAATTTTATTTTTTTTGATATATTGTGACCTTTTTGTTTCTAAATGAGATTGTATTTTTAAGCGTCTTTTGATACTTTTAGACTTTTACCGATATTTTGTATGTTTTTTGATACTTTTGGAATTTTTCCGATCTTTTGGATGATTTTCGATACTTTGCACTTTCACCCAATTCTTCGATTTATTTCAATATTTTTAGATTTTTTTGACTTTTACCAATATTTTGGATGTTTTTCAATTCTATTGGACTTTTAGTGGTATCATAGATGTTTTTTGAAACTTTATTTTTGATATCTTATGACCTTTACGCTTTTAAATGTGATTGTATTTTTGAGCGTCTCTTGAAACCTTAAGCTTTTTACCGATATAATCGATTTTTTTCAATACTTTAAAATTTTTCCCAATATTTTGAATATTTTTCGACACTTTCGGACTTTTACCGATATTTTGGAAGTTTTTCGTTACTTTCGGAATTTTACTAATCTTTTGAATGATTTTCGATTCTCTTGCATTTTCACCCACTTCTTTCAATTAAGTGCCTGTCCCTATTAATATGTAATACTTTTTGGGTTTTTTAATAGCTGCTTCATAGCCATTTTTGCAGTGGGATCTGTTTTAAACCAAAATTTTGAAAAAACTCTGTTGGGGCTTAACTGTGACATCGGTTCTTATGAAATTCTTATGAAGTAATACCACATGTCAGTAAATCGATATTCATGAAATTCGGAATGAAAATATACTGAACTTTGAGAAGAACAATTTCTTATTAGTGGACTACCCAAAAATAAAATAATAAATTTCAATCACTTTGAAAATGCACCAAGCCTTTTCCAACCAAAAACAGTATTTGCTATTATGGAATTCTGTCAGTACTATATTTACAAAACGGCACGGAAAAAGTGCATATATCTGTAGATGATTGGCCAATATTTTAGTGATGAGCAAAATTAGCCTTGGCCTTGAGTCTTGTTTGTGGAATTGGTAATTTTACGAGACCAAGACGTTGATGTAATTTCAAGACCAATATAAAGAATACTATGGTGTTGGTCTTGGTCACGATGATCATCAAGACCAAGACTGGTTTTGAGTCTTGTTAATTTTTAGTCAATAGGTACCTATGTTACGCCTCTCCCTGGCATATACTTATGTAATTTTCTTTCAATTCAAAATTTGGCCCCTTAAAAACCCAACTGTTTTGTAAATTTTGGTTTGGAAATTTTGAAAATTTAACCATCTTTAGAAATTTTTTCAAGAGTCTAAGATGAAGACTTAGACTCACTATCGAAACTGGTTTGCTCATCACTACAATATTTAGACACAGGCGATACAAGTTTATATAAATACACCATTGAGTGGCGCGAAAAAGTGTATCCGTTTTACACGTACCACCTTTCAGTGACTTTGACTAATGATTTTTGAAGTAAAAACATGACTTTTTGAAAAAATATTAATAGTTCCGTGTTAGTGAAATATTTCTATAAAAAACTATTCCTTCCGATTCTTGAAAATGTAATTTTTTTTGCCAACAAAATATCATTGTGCGCAGTAAAAGAAGAATAAATATGCATCAACTCAATAACAGATATGGAATAAAGGACTATTTTTTATAATTTCATATAAAATGATATAACTCTGCCTCACCTTGTTTAGTATTAGATATATAGTACATAAATTTGTTAAAATGGCCTGAAATATTTAAATGAATTTTTAAATTTTGAGCCACATAAAATACATTTTTTTAAAAACTCACCAGAAGAATTTGTTGTGCGCTTCTCTTTTATCTTTGTTACAATATTTTATATATTTATTTTTTTTCAAATTTAAAATTTTGAGCTTGAAACTTATGTTGCTGTTCCAAATTTCATGCAACGCCAATTTTTATTTTATTCGATTTTAATTAAAATCAAATATCAAACTCTATCGAGGGAGCTAAACGAATAAAAAACCAGAAAAAAAATATGCCAACAATCAGCAATTAATGGGATTCAAATTAATTTGCCCTATTTAGCATTTGTCCTTGCCATTGCCGCCTACGCATCATTAAAGTGTCTCAAGAGCATCATCATCAGCAACACAACGACATCAACAACAGCAGCACCATCACTGTCAGTAATTTCACTCAGCCAAAGCCAATTGCGAACAGCAAATTGAGCAAAAACAGAAACTTTAAATAAATCTTAGCAACAGCACATCGATTTTATATTTTGTGGTAACAGCGCAACAACATTGTGCCACAAAGACAAGTGGCCAATATTTGACGCCAAATGATTTTCGTTCGATCAATTAAGCAACAATAATAATGATTGCAATTGGCTTTTGAATTCAAATCATAAGCGAAAAAAGCCGTACTTTACTAATTTCAAGTGATATTAAATAGCATCACGGTAGTGTCCCACGTTGGGTGCTATTTGTATCTCTCCACCCAACGTGTACATAAATACTAACGTTATGCTCACAAATACAAAGAATCAGAAAATAACAACAATGTGCGCACACTTCACTGGCACAACACAACAACAATTTTGGCCAATTTTGGGTACTTGAGGGCGCTTTGTTTGCTTTTTGATTTCCGCATGGTAAACTCAAAACACTTGGCGTTCGATTTGTATTCAGCTGCTCAGTATTCAGCCATAAATGACGTATTTACACACTTGAATGAAGCTTTTGAATTTAACATCGCATCGCATAAATTGATTTGGCGCTGATGGGCGCGCAAAGTGGCAAAATTGTACGCCACACACACTCACAAGGAGCCAATTTGTTGCCATTGGCGCGCGGTGGCAGATGACAATGCGAATTAAGTGAAGTGTTTTGTCTGATTAAGTTTTGTGTGTATGTAAGTGGCGGTTTGCTAAGGGCAGCCACTAATTATTATGCGAAATTTTTAAGGTCGAAGTGTTAAATAACTAAACATATTAAAGCGGCTTAAAGTTACTAATTTCATGTTAAAAAGTACCTAGGTTTTGCTTAAAAGAACTTTGTGTAAGTTTTTGGACTTCATACATTTAATCATCTCAAAAATGAATACCGTAAAGTGTAGGTAGAATGTTTCTGAACTTCATTTCTCAAATTTTAATTTTTCGTTTCACCGTCACCCTATGTTTCTTTCTTCTGAAAAACTTCTATAGGAGCAAATCCTAATAAAATTTAGCATAGTTATTTCCATCCTTATGGTATTGCCTTCGTTTTAGATTTCACTTTGAATTCCATCACATTTTCTCCACAAAACTACTTAACTTTAATTCACACAACATTTTCGCTAAAATGCTTGACTTTAAAAAAATTGCTGCCACAAACTCAAAAGTCTGGCGACCTCTGCGCTGCACTGACATCACAAAGTACCATGGCTGATGATGAAAAGATGTTGGATATATTAAAAGAAGCGTAAAAAAAAGAAAATTATGACTTTAATCAAACACGCAAGAGACACATTCACGCCGCCGCACACACCCGCTGTATTGCAGCGAAGAAAAATTGTCATGACACAGAATGTGTTACTTGAGTGTTGCACTGCTATCCTGCTGCAAGTGGAAGTTTATCATATGCAAAGTGTTGTACGTTGTTTTTTCCTTAAATGAAGAGCATAAAATTGAAATGATGGAAAAGAAAACAAAGTCAGAGTTTAAAACCAATGCATCACGAGAAAGTCATTGGGTTAGTGGCCTTATGCCTGGTGGATGGTACCAGGAACAAAAGTTGTGTGTGTAGATAAAAACAATGAAATGCCCGAGAGGGTTTTCGTAGCCTACATGGCATGATAATGTAAATTTGCAGAATTAAAAGCAGCGTTAGCTACAATAAAAAAAAAAAAAAACGCTGGAGAGCTACTACTTCCATATGTCAAAATAATGAAGACGAAAGTTATGTATGCAAAATACAGAAGAAAATAGTTTGGATACTACTGTCAACTCAACGCAATTTCAATTTCAATTTAACTTTTAATTTCAATTTCAATTTCATTTTCAATTTCAATTTAAATTTCAAATTAAATTAAATTAATTAATTCAATTTCAATCTCAATTTCAATTTCAATTTCAATTTCAATTTCAATTTCAATTTCAATTTCAATTTCAATTTCAATTTCAATTTCAATTTCAATTTCAATTTCAATTTCAATTTCGATTTCGATTTCGATTTCAATTTCAATTTCAATTTCAAATTCAATTTCAATATAATTTTCAATTTCAAATTTTATTTTCAATTTCATTTGCATTTTCAATTTCAATTTGGTTTTCAATTTCAATTTCATTTTCAATTTCATTTTCAATTTCAATCTCTTCAACTTCAATTTCAATTTCAATTTCAGTTTCAATTTCAATTTCAATTTCAATTTCAATTTCAATTTCAATTTCAATTTCAATTTCAATTTTAATTTTAATTTCAATTTCAATTCAAATTTAATAAAAATTTAAATTTCCATTCAAATTCAATTTCAATTTCAGTAAATTTATTTCAATTTAACTCAGCTGAATTTACTTACATCATCTTAGATAATAGCCGATAATGTGTGTATTTACCCTAAACCGTTGAAATAAAATAAAATTTGAAAAGGCAGCTTCAATTTATGCAACATTTGCAGCATTTCCTACGCTACAGCTGCATACATACTGCGCTGCATTTTGACGCTGCAGCAGGTTTTCTTAACGTTTTGCGTAAGATACAAATGTGGCTTTGTTGTTGTTGTTACACCGTACGTACGTTGTCCTTTTAGCTGCAGAGAATTTAAGAAGCTTTGCTCCTGCTATTTCTGTTCCCTTTCTTGCAGTTGCTGTATTACTTAAGTGCGCTATGCTGCTTATACATGCACATGTATGTGTGAAGGTGGCTGTTTATGGATGAGTCTGTGTTTGTATGACTTTAGGTAAATGCGAACATCATGGTACATTGCACATATTCGAATTTACATAAATAAATGTACACTGCTGCCGCTGTCACAGTGATGTTTTATAGTGCGCTTTTAAGCTAGCTTAAACACAGAGCCAATGGCAGTAATTTCCAAGAACATGGCCAACAACTTTAAGAATAATTTTTAAAGAAATCTGAAAACTGAATCTTCTCTAACGCATTCTCGACGATTAATCAAATTTTTTAAGTCCTCTAGCACATTAACCAGATTTTATATTGCAAAAGTATTTTATATCTGGATCAAGGACATATGAATCGGTAAATGTTAAAAGGGCGGAAGTCAGTGTTAGCAACTAATAAATTTTATCTTTGTTTTCACAAAAAGTTTACTTGATGTTGTTGTATTGATAGCATTGAATTAAAAAGTAATATCGGTCAAATAACCCATTGTTATGTCACATAATGTTTATGATATTACTTTTGTCCTTTATTGGCTTCCGCCTTTTAACATTTACCGATTCATATAGCTTTATGTTGCATATATCAAAACCATCAAAATTAAATGTGATTTCGCGCGAGTGAACATGTTCATTCGTTTCGTTGAATTTTTAGTCGATATATACCAAAAGAGAAAAATGGCACCCCATACCTGCGGGTGATATGGTTCTGGTGGCATGTCTCCCTGTGTATTTTATAAAATATTTTGGAGTACAAATATAAAGCGCTTGAACATACAGTCACTCCATAATCGCAGAATTTTAGTTAGGTAGGACCTTCAGTTCATTTCACTCATTTTGGCACTTTGGCACACATATTGGCACACATAATTGCAATAATTTTTAATGTAGTTGTAGTAATATTTTTTTGCTTCAAATTAATCAAAAAATAAATTTAGGTTCAGTTTCTTTATCAAAGCCTTCTAATTTTAGTTTTATAGCAGTTCAACGAAAAAGGTGCCATATCTCCCGGGCTAACCTCATGTATATTATAATCACGCTTCACGTGGAATATCCCAGTTTACATGGACCGATTTTGATATGTTGTTCAGGGGAAAATTCTTTATCGATTGGTGTAAGTTTTATGAACTTTTAAATAAGTGTAAGCATCACATATATAGCCAATATCCAATTTGTATGTGTGATTTTTGGTGAAAACTGCGTTTGAATATTCTTCACGCAATTTATTTTCCTGACATGCTCATTGAGTCAAAAATGAGTCTAATCACTGGTCACATTACCATTCCTGAAAAAATTTGTGACTTATGATAAAATGCCAAACAAAACTGACCACAAATAAATGAAAGCGTTGCGAGATCTGACTACTTTATAAATCCTTATCAAAAAATCGAACCTCTAAATAAACAGCTGTATTTCAAAAGAAGTTCTGAAGATAACATTGGAAAAGATGAAGACTAGAATGGAAAAGAAGTGAATGGGGTTCATCATGAATAAATATTTTTGAAGTTTTTTCTAAAAAATTGTTTTAAAAATTTTCGAGATTTTTGGACAACGGATTCGAGCTTTTTGAGTCATAATTAGCTCAGAAAGACTACTTTTTTCTATAATGAATTCTTTATTTGGCATGGCAGAAAATGGGTTGATGGGCCTTTTCATGAATTAACATTCTTGACATGCATACAGGAAAATAATCTACTGAAGCTAAGGGAAGCTGGAATTATGCATGGAATAAAATAACAAACTGAAATACCTCTCTTAAATGTTCCAGAAACTTTCTATATGTACACACATCATCTGAAACAAATTAACGCAGGTATTAATTTTAACTTTAAGTTAATTTTACAGATTTCATAGTGAAGGCTTTACCTTCGATTGCTTAAACTCAAAGCCAAAATTTTCCAACATAGTAAATATAAATCCAATTATTGATTAAAGTAAAATCATTCCCTACAAACGGCATGCATGTTAATGTAAATATTTATTATTCATTAAAGCGGTACCTTGCTTTTACTTTTTCTTTAAAAGCTAAAGTAAACGAAAAAAAAAAAAAAATCTCTACATTTACTGCCCTTTACATTGAACTATTTATACAAAAACTACATAACGCAGGAATATTGCAAATGCTTTCTGCACCGAACTTTTACTCTTTATATTTTTTTTTATTTTACATTTTTTCTCTCTCTTGTATGCCATTAACAAATTATAAATTTATCCCTTTTTAATCCGTTTTTAAAAACCAATTAATCCATTTAAACTGGAGCGCAAGCACTTTACTCTAAGTTGACTCAAGGCATTCATTAGCGAATGGGGTTTGTATTTTTAATTCATTTCGTTAGACAAACGAATGATGTATTGAAGTTTGCAGGAAACACATACATATGCATTCATCCACACATACCATGAAAGTGTACACAAACTAACAAACCAGAGAGCAGCGATACAATGCAATGCAATTTGCATACAACTGGCAACACTACATATTGAAAGGGTGAAAAGAAAAAGTAAACGAAGTTTCGCAAATAAACGTATAGACGAATATCTGGATGGTTGAAAGAAGATGAATAGAAAGGAATTACACTGAAACAGCATAGTGGGTGTGTGTGTGAAAAAGCTGACTCACTAACTAACTGACTTAAAAAATGGCAGACAAAAAGACAGACAATGCAGGGCTGCAGCTGCAGTCAGTCACACAGTTTCTTGTGTTTCAACAGCACATGCCTTACCGCGCGCGTTGACCTCATTTTAATGCGCTGCAAAATCAGTTTTCTTCTCCATATGAGGCAGTAATGCTCAATTGCCGCTGTTTTGTAGCAAATTTGAACTCTCTGATATGCAATATTTGCGCCGTACTGCCAAACAATGGAAAAAATTGAGATTCTATGAAAGATATTTTAAATGAATATTGCAAATGCAGACAGTGAAGACAATAAAGAAGAGATAATGAACACTGCTAAGACAGCAAATACAATATTTAGTTAATTACTGTACCAAATGCTTTAAGTTTAAACTTTTTTATTTAAATACTTGCAACAAACTCTGTTGTTTTGTCTAATGTTTAAAAAAAATCCAAGAACTGAAGCTGTTATCTTCGTAATTGGTGCCCAACGTGGGGCCAAGTTAGAGTCCAAATTAAATGAGTAAATGTTTTTAATTTTACCTTTTTTACTTAAATCCTTGCAAAAAGCTCTGTTTGTATGTTTAAGGCTTTAAGGTTTCGAAAATGGCACCCAACGTAGGGCTAAGTTAGAGTCCAATTTAAATAAGCAAATGTTTTCTTCTAATTTTTTTATTTAAGTACTTGTAACAAGCTCTATTGTTTTGACTTTAATTTAAAAAATTCAACAAATGAGACTTTTAGTTTCGTAATTGGCGCCCAACGTGGAGTCAAGTTAGATTTCAAATTAAATGAGTAAATGACTTTAATTTAACCTTTTTTATATAAGTAGTTAAAACAAGCTCTGTTTGTTTGTTTAAAAAAATTCAAAAGCTGCAGCACTAAACTTCGCAATTGGCGCCCAACGTGGGGTCAAGTTAAAAGACCAAATTAAATGAGCAAATTATTATATTTAAACTTTTTTATTTCAGTACTAGCACCACGCTCTGTTGTTTTGCCTTAAGCTTAAAAAAATCAACAGCTGAAGTCTTTAGCTTAGCAACTGGCACCCAACGTAGGGAGTAAAAATTATGTGAGCAAATTTTTCTTATATAAGTACATATTTGCAATAAGTACTGTTGCTTTGTCCAATGTGTAGAAAAGTAAATCAACTGAAACCTATAGTTTGACAATTGGCGCCCAACGTGGGGACAAGTTAGAGTCCACAGCTATGTTCAAATTCCAAAATTCAATGAAAAGTATGATCAGTATGAAATTTTTCAAGTAAATTAATGAAGATGGTAAGGTCAAGGAGCATATTTCATACATCCAAATCTGCAATTAGTATTTCTGACGACTGATATTAAAAAATAAAAAAATTTGAACATTTATCTATTTCCACTGTGCAATCTGTGAAGTAGTGTCAATGCATACAACGTTTTAGTATTGAAATGCGGCATATTAGGTTATTGGCAACACTGATTTAATGCACACTTCTATCAACAACAGCAATAATAATGCTATAACCACCGGCAACAACAGCATAAACAATACCAACTAGGGTTGTTTGCCTCATGGCTTTAATGCTATTGTTGCTGTCGCTGCTGCTGCAACTACTTTTGGTCGACTCCCTTGTTTTTGATGTTGTTGCTGCCTTCCATTGTTGCTTGCTTGCTGTTCGTATACCGGTTTTATTCGTCACTACTTAACTGGGTTTTGAGGTCGATTGCGCCATTGCAAAATCGTATTTGGCCCAAACAATTGTGTGGGAAAATGAATTTTGCAAAAGTATTGAAATTAGGGTTTGTTGCACCTACAACAACAACAACGACAACAGTAACAGCGAAAACAACAACAAAAGCAATATTGGGTATTATACAAGCACTGCAAAATTGCATTGCGGAAAAAAAGATGCAATAAAAGTGGGAAAAAAGTAAAAATGAATACTGAAACGTAACTCTCGAAAGTGGAAAGTTGTTAAGGGAGATCAAAAAGTGTTGTAGTTCTTGATATTGTTGATGTTGTTGTTGTTGTTGCTATTCCTGTGTTAAGACATTGCGCTGAGCTCCATTGGGGAAATGAGCGCAGCAGAAAAGTATGCAAATAATTGGGTTACTATGAAATATTGAATTTGTATGCAGTTTTAGAAATTATACGTAGCTTTAGTCAATAAAGTAGGAAATATTCTGTTTTTTTTGGGTCAATATTTTCACTTTTGATTGTGGGATTTCATTAGTGTGGTGAAAATGTAAAATTGCAGATGTTTATGGGGGTTTTTTCTTAAGTTAGAGATAGGGTTTTAAGTTGTCAACAAAATTTTGTTGCCTACATTTTGCTGTTTGATAAAATTTATCATGATAATAATTGATTCGCCTTTTTCATAGGGCCAGCTGCTGTAAAACTTTAAAGTTTGATCATTGGCCGCAAATGCAATTGCATGAAATTTGACATTTTTCAAATAACTTCAATGTGACGTATGAGTAACATAGACATAACTTTTAAAAGGCATTAGTTAAGATATTATTGTAGCTTTTGAAGCACTTCCAACAGCAACAAGACTCCAAAAGCCTTTCACAAAAGTATACTCAAATAGCCTTTTAACATTTAAAATGGCAAAATGGAATTTTTCAGAAAACCAAGAGGACAGCTATTACTGAACACACACTTCCCAGGCTACGTAAGTTGTAAAGAGTCTTTTCAGCCAATCAGAGGTGCTAAATTTCTGATGGCAACCAAACAAAGCCTCTCTTTGGTCCGTAGATTTTTTACCTGATACAAAGTTAAATTGGCAGTCTTCACTTTTATCTCCTTTGAATCTTCTGAGGCAGACAATATGCAAACTTGTCTATTTATTGCAGAAAGGTATACGTTTATTGGCACCCCATCTAACTGATTTCTTCAGACTAAGTCTTAAACTAGGAGTAGTGCCTGTAGACTGAAGTCAGGACCCAGTTGCTTTCATTCCCAATGTGAAAAAGAAGGGCGACCACACGACCAAAAGCATATTGACCTGCAAGTCCTACATCGTTGCTACTTAAAACAATGAGGAAAGTTTCTGATCAGCATCTTAGAGAGGAGTATTTTACGGCTTCACCTTTTCATTCACCACAACATTGTTACCATATAGGTAAATAGACTGAAATTGCTATAGACAGCTAAACTGAGAAGGTGTAAGGTGTATGGAAGTAGCTCTTTGTTCATGTATTGAGGTACAGAGAGCCTTCCACGAAACTTCATTGTAGCCAGTTGACGAAAGGGAATACCCAAAATGATTATTGATTGGGTACTTAATATGCTTGCAAATGGAACAGTCATCTACGAAGCAGGTACAAAAAAGCTAACTGTGAGGACAATTAAAGGATGTCCTAAAAGTGGCGTATTGTCACTTCTCCTTTGAATACTTGTAATCGACGAATTACTAAAAATTTTCGATGATCACAAATTCGAGGTCCAAGGATTTGTTGACGATTAGGTAATTATGGTTAGAAGCGGGTTTGACTAAGCCATAGCTGAACAAATGCAACTAGCTCTCAACTAGGCTGGTAGCAAAATAAAGTACTCGAAATAAACTCTAGTAAAACTACATTGATATTTACCCTTTACCTTAAAGACGAAGCTTATCCTGATAACTTGAAACTAGGGGTAAACGGAGCTTGGAATAATCTATCATGCATAACAAAAAAAGATTATATATGTTTGCCAAATGTTGTATGGTAAAAGCTGGAAGCTACGCTAAAAAACGATGGCATGGTCTTACAAAACTGTCAAAGTGCCACCGGTCACTAAGGCTTAATTAGCGTAGTGGCAAAAAGTAGACCAAGTAAGGGATCAGATGAAACTTAGCAAGATCTTCGGCATAGTCTGCTTTGGTGTCACAGGAGCACTTAAGACGTGTCCAACAGTTGCTCTACGCATTCTTACACGACTCACTACTCTTCACTTTATGGTTAAGAATGAAGCAGCCTGTATAGCCCCCAGACTTTATTACTTGTACCAACTGAAAGAAGGCAATCTACTTAGAAATTTACAATAAGATGGGTTAAGAGATTGTTTTCTCTAGAAAATTTATAAACAATCGAGCAAACTTGAAAAAAAAATAATATTGACATGTTGACTGGGCTCAAAGTTATGGTTTACTTATTGGTTCAAAATTTGAGGACATCGCAAGAGCTTTCATTTTTCAGACAGAGGTATACATGGTGCACACCAACATATGCATTTATCTGGACTGTGAAGCAACTACTTATTAAGTATTTTATGGATTTTTTAATATACTGAAAGCCAGCCTGGGAGTAGTTTGAACTTCTTCAAGCTTCTTCATTGTGTGATTTTAATCATCATACTAGAACAAGATAGACACGTATGCAATGAAAGAGTAAAAAAGGAGCACTCGATACTTTCTTAGGTCTAAAAACTTTCTGCGGAGTAAAGAACATCTTCACAAATAACTTAACCTTACCGATTATTTAAGAGCCTTAAGTCCTAGCAGAAAAGATATCAAAAAAGAAGATGGATCTGACAGACAACGATTCCTGTAGATTTTGTCGAGAGAACTTTGAAACAGCAGAGCATGTGTAATGTTCTTTCTCCGCTGCGGCAAGATGCAGAATTAAGTGCTTAGATATCGAGATTTTAGGCCCTAATAACCTGGAACTATTACGATTAAGAAAGAAGCTTAACAATAGATCTTGTGCTTTAGAACCGAAATGTTTTATTTTGCAATTTACTTAAAAAATTCAAAAAAAATTTAAATTCTTCTAAAATTATACTAATTTTACGAACTTTAGTCATTATTTGCAAGAATCTAAAATTCTATGCATTTTTCAACTTAGGAAATCATGACAATTAGGATTAGAGAAAAAAAAAAAACTACTAAGCATGGCTATGGTGACATATGTTTCGGTTACCGCCTAACTGACTAAAGTTCGTAAAATTAGTATAATTTTCATATAGTCAACATAAACCATTTTAATTCTTCTAAAATTTGTAAAGTCTATATTCCAGTTTTCGATATTATTTATTTCATTGGTGTTTTGTAATAGTTTTCCTCAAAGAAGTAGTCTTTAAAATGTTAAGTTTGGTCATTGGCCGCAAAACTAATGACTAAAAATTTCATATATATACAGTTTGCTCTACATGACGTATGAGTAACATAAAATTGTTATATGAAAGAAGACATTTATTTTTATGGGATGAAATATAATCTTTTACATTAAAGCGCAGAAAAACATTTCAATTCCTTTAAGTTGTATACATTGTATATGTGTAAACATTAAAAACTATGAAATTGTGCATATGTTAGTGCGAACACCAACACGCATAAACTTACTCACTCATACACTAAATGTAAAGTTATAACATATTAAATAACATTTCCGTGAACACATAAATTAACATCATTTATTCCATTTGAGACAAAGCAGACTTGGTAGTAAGGCAGACAGACAAGCAGACTGACAGACAGACAAAAGTGAAAAAGTTGAATGAACTTCATTGCTTCAATTGCTCTGCGACTTTAGTAGTCGTCGTAGTATTCACCATCTTGAGCGTCGTTGCCTTTATGTCGTCACATCACTGCAGCTAACAACATTTTAAGCACATCTCCGATTGCAACCAACAACTACGTTATGAAATTGCGCCAGGGGACAGACAAAATGTTACAAATGCCACGCCTCTTCAGTGGTGGCAAGTTGCAAGTGTTTGTTTGTGAAAAGAAAATCTAATGAAAGTGAGAGAAAAAAAAATCGTTAGGTACTGAGATTTTAAGCACCTTCAGGGTGCAACTTGGCGTCAAAGCAAACATGCTACATGGAACTTCATGATGATCAGCCAAATGCTGCTGCAAGCATAACATTAGCAAAAGTCATTTAGTCTATGTATTCAAGTGCATTACTGGCTGGCTGGTTGGTTGGTTGGTTACTGATAGTTTTAGCTATTGTTTACATGCATATTAATGATGTACGTTTTGCAGGGTGGTGCAAAAAATTTTTATTAAAATTTATTTAAAATTCATAAAAATTATTTTAAATGGAACAAATTGGGACAGCACAAGTAAAAAGGAAGCAAAACAAAATAAAGTTTCCCATAAACTTTCACAAAAAAAAAACCGAAAATAATTTTTCGCAACAGCTCCAAAATGAGCAACCAAATACAGCGTGCAAGTTGTGTACAACGACAGCGACTTTAGTGCTAAAATTTATAGAGCGCTCTATCCAATTGATAACAAAGGACGAAAAGTACAGAAAATCCCACATCACACTCGCTGTTGTAGAAAAATGCTAATGATGTTGATGACTAAAGTTAATGCTTTTGATGATAATGATATTGCCATTTTGTGGTTGTAATGATGTTGCCGGTCGTCGTCGTCGTCGTCATCAACATTGTGGTGCTGATGCTGCTTATGGCAGCACCGACAACAATAACAGTGGTAAAAATTTCAAATTTAAAATGCTACTTCAACCCCAATGCTACTCTCTCTCACTCCCTCTTCCTCTCTCTCACTCCTTTACACTCCTGCTAAAGAGTTGTAAGTAGTTTCCTGTTTCTTTATTTCTCTTCCATTGCTTTCGCAATGCTGCATGACAGAACTTTATTAGCCTCGTAATTCATTCATTCGTCTAAAGCTTCTTGAGGATGCTTATTTTCTTGCTTACTTCCTTCCTCTGTCACAGTGTTTCACACTTCGTATTTATTTTTATTTTTTGGTTTTTGTGTTTTTGCTTTTGTTACATTTTCACACGCTCTACTTGAAACGCTTAAGCTGAAGCCATTTTGAAATCGCATGTGATTCATGAGCTTCAATGGCGAGTTGTGTATTGTGCTACTGCTGCCGCCTTGGAGATTTTAGTAGTCTGTGGCCCTGTAGTCCAAGGGGTAAGAAGCGCAGGCATTACAAGGTGCAATGGCACGCAAATGCTTAAGAGTTTAATCTGTATACGCGAGTACGGGCATAGCATTTCATTAGTTGTTATTTTTAATGAAGAAATATTCTATTGCGTCAACCTTTTATTCATTTTTTTTAAAGATCTCAGATATGTCTTGTTTTAAAATAAATTTTATTTAAAAGATTTTTTTTTTGTTTTCATAGCACTTATGTTTTTAATATTGTACTTATGTACATTTATTAATTTAGTTGTATTTAATATCTTTTTTTTACAATCTTCCGCAATGAGACCAATGAAATGACTACTGCCATCTTATGCCTAGCGTAACAACATTTGGCTTTGTCCTTTTAGATTTCAGTGAAATTTAGTACATGGCCTCATTTCAGGCCGAAACCAATAAATCTGATAAAAATTAAGTATTAAAGATAGTGCTTTCTAACAAAAATTTAGTACTAAAAATTATTCATATTGACAAAAATTTTTAACCAAAAAGTACTAAAAATAGTATATTTTGTCAATTACAAAAAAATCACATGTTCTATGGCACTACTTTTCCTCAAATAGGTCAGAATATGAAAATCAACAATTCTGTGAAGTCTGTGATCGATTTAAAATTTTGATATGTTTTTTTAAAAAAAAACATTGTTCTAAAATCGTTAGAGAAAAATAGTTTGGAAGATGAAAAAGCAGGCCTTAGATGGTATTTTTGTGATTTTAGTACTAATTTGGTACTAAATTTTTTACACATTTTAGCAAAAATTTAGTACTAAAAAAGTACGTTTTGGCAAAAATTTAGTACTAAAATGAACTTTTTGCAAAATACTAAAAAAATAATTTGCGCTCTTAACCTGAGTTTAAATGTTCTAAAAATAGTACCTATTTACACAAAATCTAGTACTATGAAGCACTAAAAATTGTTCATATTGACAAAAATTTATGGCCAAAAAGTGCTAAAAATAGTATCTTTTGCCATTTACAAAAATCCCACTTTTGCTATGGCAAAAGTCATAGGTCAGAACATGAAAATCAACATTTTGTGAAGTCGTATTGAACGATTTTATGTTTCGAAAAATCGCAGTTCCAATGTCGTTAGCGATACTATCTTGATTCATGATTCATATAAAGGGTAATTTAACTTTCTTTGCAAAAAAAAAAAAAAAAATATTTTGCAAGATGAAAGAGTAGACCATGGATAATTTTTTGTAGTTTTAGTACTAAATTAATACTAAAAATATTAAAAAAATGAGTACTAAATTAATACCAAAAATATTAAAAAATTTAGTACTAAAATAGTACCTCTTTGCAAAAATTTAGTGCTTAAAAGTACAAAAAATAGTACTTTTTGCCAATTACAAAAAAAATTAACTTGGGGCCTCAAGCCTAATTTAAACCCTACAAAAAAATATGTCAGAAAATGAACAGCGGCTAATTATTGTCTGTGCTATGGTCAATTTTGTGATGCCTCATCGATCAATTTCATAGTTTGAAATGTTGGAAAAACCAAAACTCCAGAACCTTGATTATAGATTCATATGAAATGTTGTTTGGATTTTTTTTTTTTTTCACCAAAAAAGTTTTCGAAACATCAAAAAAGAATGCCATGAATCGTTATTTGCAATTTCAGTTCTAAATTAGTACTAAAAATAGTTTTTTTACTTACAAAAAGCCATGTGCTTACCTTTCCAAAATTTGTATGAAGACGAAAATTGGTAAAGAAATATGTACCACATAGCTTTGATAGCTTTGTGAAACAGTAGGTATTTGCCTAAAACAAAACCAACGTATTTTTTACTTATGGGCGTGACGCCGACCTTAGTGCTAAGCTTATCTCCATACCAAATTTCATAAAAATCAATGTAGCGGCTTAGCTGTGAGAAAATATTTTCTAATTAGAGGCGTGGCACCGCCCATTTTTTAAAAAAAAGGAAAATTTTATACACTGCACCTTTTCACAAAAATCAAACGAATAAGTCATATAAACAGTGACTGAACCGATTTCATTTGCTTATTCATATATTGATAAGTGACTAGCTCTGCATAAGGTGCCATATCGAAAGTTAACATACTTAATAAAAGCTACTCAAATCTCCATAGAATATTGTACCATTCAGATATGGTTTTCGCGCTTGCCATTATGTGTAATGCACAGCAGTATGAATGCTGGTAGTCAACGGAAAATGGTGATTAAAGAAGGAAGTCCATGACCCCAGATTAGAGCTAATGCAGAGAATTGATTTCGATGAACACTAGGTAGGAATGATAGGATAGAGTATAAAAGTAACTTTACGGACAATAGCATCCGAGGTACCAATAGACCAGACATGTTTTGTCATATTGGAGCAGAAAAGTAAAATTTTTTGCTAACGTATATAGTTGGATCAAAAAATAAATTTTTATCTTAAGTATGATTTCTCAAAAGAAAATTGCCTCTAAATTTGTAGTTAATGCAAAAGTGATCAATTTTATTTTTAATTATCTTTTTCTGAAGATATCCGTTTATGTGTAAATTAAAAAAAAAATGTAATTTATGAAAATTGCTTTTCCAAATAAAGTTCGTATAGTCGTTTAATCGATTTAATAAAAAAAAAGTTATTTTGATGTTATCATTTAAGTTTTATTGCCATTTTTAGCATATCGAAAAAAACTTAATGGCCGCAGAGAATTGAAGTATTGAATTCAAAATAATTAATAAAATTTTTTTTTGTTTTTGTATTCAACAACTTTTTCTATGAATTTTTTTTTTGTAATTCGTTCAGCGGTTTTTTCTTTGAATTATATAAAAAATTTAAATTAAACTTTATTATATTTTTTAAAATGTAATTATCGAAAATATGCTTTCGGCGACCTATTTTATTTTTTCATTTGATTTTTTTATAAATTTTTATTTTCATATGATACGTTATTGGACAGCCTTAACATAATTGTTATCTATTATGTGCAATGATTGGATTTGATAAAAATGTATTCATATATTTTGACAGCACATAAAATATACATTCACTTACATATACAAAAAAGTTGCTTGTAGGAATTAGCGCAGAATACTCGCATCATTACAAAATTACTATATAAATATTATAACTTCTTTCTAAGTTCTAAATCCTCAGCTCTAATTGACCCATTGTCGGCCACGCTGCGTAAACTATTTTATTTATTGATATAAAGTATATGAGTAATTGGCACCCCCTGAATCCAAATCTGTCATCAAAAAATTTTTATCTCTACTTTTTTTATTGTTATGTCGAAAAATCAAAAGTTCGATTAAACAAACGTTGGCTACTAGCGTATAATACAAGATCCCATACAAATACGACCAAATAATGTTGGAGAACATCTTATTATCTGCCAGCTGAAAGACAAATATCGTAGATGTCAGTTGAATCGATGCTGTCCTTAAGCCTCATGACGCTAAAATGCGAAAAAAAATTTACCCACTGTTCCTCCCCCGCCCCTATGTGACGGAACTTTTTACTCCCCGTTACCGTCACAAAGCACACAGCGGAGGCCTGAAGGTAAATTTTTGCGAATTTTAGCATCACGAGGACAGCCCTTTTTCAATTGGCATAGATGATATTTACCTACTTTGATTTAAGATTGCAAATGATAATTTAAACCTTTGGCAAATAGTTTTTGTTATTAATATTTTTATTTGTCATTACTTTATATAGGCACGGCCACCGTTAGTAACAATACGTTCGCACGCACATTTTTGCTTATATCTCTTCGAAAAATAATCAAACATAATGGTTTCTGAAGTGCACCTAATAAGGCTCCCTAAGGCTAATATTTCATAGCAATAAAGTTTTTGTCTATCTACGTTATTTTTTTTTTACAAGCAATTTTCGAGATCAGTGCACATTTTCTGAAAAGTCTACAAATCTAGTAATGTATTTTGCCGAACAACTGCTATAACTTGCAGATAGAGGAGCAAATTTACGATTGAATTTAAAATTGCGCTGAAAAAAATGTTTTTTTGGTGGATTTATAGACTTTAAAGCAACGTTGGTAACGTTATGCATACGAATTTCCATAAATAAATTGAGGGAAATACAGCCATACAGTCCAAAAATCGATAGAGATGAAAAAGATGTGAAAACTTCATTTCTTGGAAGGTTCCCGTTTACACAACATTGTAAATGTTCACGCCTACCTCCTATATTGGCTTGTTGAAACATTGTATGAGAAGTATGCGTGAAGATTAACCGATCACGTCCAATTTTAGTCTCATGCAGCTTAGTGATATTGACGTTATCAGTACCAAATTCAATGCATCTAGCTGAATCCGTGTGGCTGCCAATGTGGGTTAAAAATAAAAATTTGATATCGAAAATAAATTTTTCCTGGTTTTTTCAGATTTTTGTGTTGAGCCCTGACTGGCGGCTGAACGGATTAAGCTAGATGCTTGAAATTTGGTACATGTAAAAACAATATTACAGTTCTGCCTGGAATGCTTCAAGAAGCCTGTAAGGATCGAAATATTTGTGATATCCTTAGGACTTGGATAGATATCAAAATGGCAATTAGCGTGATTTATGTCCGTTACCTCCTCTTCAATCCCCTTGTTCTTACTGGTCGATTTAAATTATTATAAGGAATTTTTACCCCTTTCAACACAGCTCATCGCGTAAACACAAAAGAATTTATAGTAGAAAACTTTCTTATGATTTTTGATTAAAAAATGTTGGTAACGTTATACATATTTAGTGAATATTTTCACCATGGTAGATGCTTTAGTTAGATAATTTAAAAATGCATTCAGAAACCAGACTGAAAATACTGGAAAAAAGTAAATGCATTATAATACTTTACCCACTAACTTCCGCAACAAGAAACTTCATAATAAGTATATTTCGTTGGTAACGTTATGTTTTTTTTTTTGCGGTACAATTCATTGCCAAAAAATTTGCATAAGAAACTGGTTTTCTTTCAAAATATCAATGTAAGTCCTTAATTTCAAATATTTTCTCTCTAAGAGAATCAAAAATGCATTGATACAATAGAAATAAAGCAAATTTTTACCTATATTCGGGATTTGCTTTTTTCGCAATTTTTTTTTTCTTTTCATAAGCAAGAGTAAATTTTTATGAAAAAAGCACCCCTGAAATCATTTTATGTACTTGAAAATGGTATTTTTTGACAGCATTAAATGTAATCTTATGAACTATGGGCAAATGAGTGGGAGATTTAAAGAAAAAAAAAAAATTTGCATAGCTTCGGCTTACGTGGCCATGCCCATATTTTAAATAATTTTTTGAAAAAATTTCTACTGACCAGGTATTTTTCAACCAACCCCCTCAAACTACTAGAAGAGGGTGGGGAAGTTGAATATAATATTTTCGAACAGCCAAATGATTAAAGTAGTATAAAACATAGACAATTTTTTCTGATATTATTTACTTTCATAGTTTAAAAAACTATTGAAAATTAACAATATTACTGTTCGATTAATCAAACATAGACCGAAAATGGGTTAAAATATCCATGACAGAAACAACCAGATTTTCGGCTGCTTCGAAATACTTGATGGTCTCGAACCGTCTCTGGTATCGATTTGCTAAATAAATGATGACACGAATTGACTTTTATTTATCAAATGGAGTAAAATTTACTCTTTGTTAGTCACTGTTAGCATTATTTCCGCAGGGTTTCTATGGTTTATATAGTTTTCACAGAGTAAGTCCCAATCCATCGTTTTTTTTTGTTCTTTTTCATTGGTTCATTTTGATGTTACATTTAGTTTTTGGTCAAATTTATGAGATTTTCATCTCTTTTTTTTTTTCCTCAGTTAACAATTTTGATACACAATACAACTATATGTATCCTTCATATCCCTATTTTTTTTTCGATAACAATAGTATAGGCGACAACTCATATACCGTTACAAGGTTTTTCCTTTTTTTCACTCTTGTCATTTTGTTATTATTATTGTTGTTGTTGTTGCTACAATTTTCATTGTATTGCATTCATTGCCAACCATAAAACGGAAACGCGCCTAACCGGAAATCACGAAATTTCATAAATTGTGTACAAAACTGTATGAGTTGGTTGGGTTGTTTTTTTTCTATTCTTTTCGGGGAAAAATTTATTTTATTATATTGCTGCCGTTGTTGTTCCGCTTTTATTTTGCATGAATTATTTTGATTTTACAAAATTCGTTTTTTGTTGTATTGGTAAAATGTAAAAAATTCAATAGACGTATAGACAGTTTTTTTGTTATGGTATGTGATAGAGATCTTAATATTGATATTTATGACCTGGGGCATAGTTGAATACCGTAGTGAATAAAGAGTGTGCACGAGCATTAAAGAAAATCAATAAAATTCTACTACGAATTTTTTTTAATTAAAATTATTTAAATTGTGTGCCAAATTGTATGTATGTACTTTGTGTGGCTTAATTTGAAAATAAATTAAATGATTTGATTAAAAGTTTCGTTATCGACAGTTTTAAAGAGCATTTTTAATATCGCATTTTGCCTGTGGTATTTCTTTTAATCTTTTCTAATTTCGAAAATTTTTGTAATTTCTCTCTACTTTCAAATTGTTAGCTGATGCTGCTGCTGCTGCTTATGGCTTCATGTTCTAGTCAAAATTCGCTAAAATGTAGCAAAAATAAATTGCATAGTCATTGTTATTGTTGTTGCTGTTGTTGTTATTATTGCAGTGGCATGCTGATGCGCATGTTGCAGCAACAATAGCTGCATTGCGTAACAACAGCTTCTAATTTCCCAGAAGCGAAATCCATCAAAAATTTCATTTTCACATTTGTATGTCATGTGCAGATAAATGCAGCGAACGCGCAAAGTTGTCAGTTGATGGCAAAAAATTATTTTTTGAAAAAAAGTACCTAACAATACCAAGGATTTTATAGCAAAATTGGCAAATATTTTTTCAAGGCAATGTCATACAAATTTTTTTGCGTTTATTTTATTTAAAATTCTTTAATTTATTATAATAAATTAATCATGTATTATTTTTGCCAGAACAACATATCAAAGTAGGTTCTCGTAATTTTTCCGGAAAATTATGGAAGTTGGGGTTCTCTGCGTGAAGCATCAGATAAGAAGTTTTAATATTTCCGATTTTAGTGGTTTTTGATTTTGTTTTACCTATGTGTATATTTTTGGATTAAAACTACAACAAGACATCTAAATTTTTGATATTTTTCCATATTTGTGTTAGGTTTAGATTTTACCAGTGTCAAAATACATTGTTATGTTATAAATGGGTAACAATTCATCAAGAAACATATTTCGGTTCTTATTAGAAAATTTTTTATAACCGATTATTCTGAAATTCGGTACTGAAAAAGGCTTAGCACTATGGACGTATAGCAAGAATTTCTTATTTTAAAGCGGGCAAAGACACGCCCCTCATTGAACAATGAGTTTGGTAGTACTATAGGCGCAACTCTAAGGTGGGCTTATGAGATGTAAATGTTTTTTAGTAGGGGGTGCTACGCCCGTAAATAGAAAACACGCCATCACGGCTAGGCTGCTTTGATTTTTATGAAATTTTGGAAACAAAAAAGTTCTGAGTCTTGTTTCATACCCATAGAGGTTTCTATTTGGACTTCTAGCCACTCTTTGCTTTAGTGACAATTTGTCGCAATGAAAAGCAACATCATGCATGGCCAAAAAAGACTTACCCAGGCCTTTCATCACCCAAAACGAGTATCAAAGTTGATGACTGAGTGATTGCAATGGGGATAAACACTGAAAATGGTAGTTGACATTATTGACAACCAGTTAATGCAGGAAACCACGTGACTTTTCAAGAGAACGGGAGCTTGTTTCTTATAATCTCTTATTGTTGCATTACGCACATAATAGAGTGACTAAAGCCATCCAGGTAATGGGTAATGCATTGCCACGATCCATAAGAAGTTTTGCTTGCCAAACAAACTTTGATTGTGCAAGCTCTTCCAAGAATGTGAGAGCTTTCTTGAAAAGACTAGAACCAAGTAACGTGTTCTCACAACCTATGATAATGCGACATGGAAAACCAGGGGATCAGTCCATAGTTCGATTCGAAAATCAGTTTTATTCGAATACCAAATCTAGTTCATACTACCTAGTTTGTTCGGATTAGATTTTGTAAATATATCTGAAAAGCATCAATATTATTCTTCATCTGACAAAAAACAAGGCAGAACTGGCTAAAATTATACACGAAAAACGAATTTAAGAGCAACAAATATTCGAATCCGAACAGATTTATTTACGAATCGAACTACTCCTGTTCTAAACCGGTTAGAATTATACTGGCAGTAGCTATGGTGCCACAAAATATAAGTGGAGATTCTTCTATTGCCACTGAAGTATGTAGTCCTTTAGAGAATCCAGTTTGCTGAGTTATCCAACTGACTATTGGGTCGGCCCTTCAAGGAGATCTTAAGGTGGCTATGGCTTGGACCTAATTCGCAGCAAGAGTGAAAAACGTGCAGTTGCATTGCAACTGGTTGCTGTAATCCAAAGGATGAAAGAGGTTTAGCTAGGCATCAACTCCAAACCGTAGAGGAAAGCTCATGCCTCACCGCATGATTCTAAAAATAGTAACCATTATTGGCTTATTGCCGAATTCAAGATTGCGCCATCCGTCGTTTTACTGGACCTGTACAATGAATACTATGAAATTAAGCCTTACGGGCAGGTAATTATGTTCATGAAAGACGTTCACACCGCTAAGGAAGGATATCAAAGCTTTTGTTTTTATAATGAGCAGTGCCATGACCTTAAAAATAAAACTTGATAACATAGTTGTTGAAAAGAGTTTGATTGCTTAAGCTTACGGTTGCGTAGACTCTTTAAAGTCAAATTAAAGTGGTCGAAAGTGGGCCAAAAGTAGAGCTTTTGAATCTCTAATTATTTGCTGTATCTCTTTTGGAAGTGCATATAACTCTGATTTTAATTAAAATTAATTAATCTGTAAAACGAATAATTGAAAAAGAAAACAGTATTTTCCATACCAACGAACTTCAATTACAGACATCAAATCGATAATTTTTGTACGTACCTGCAATGAAAAAGAGGATATTCTCATTAAAATGTATTATATTTTTTTTTTCATTGTAAATAATTAAAATTACATGAACCATATGAAACTGAAATTATTTATTAAATAATATAGGGTAAAAACTTAAGCTGCGGTCAACCGCAATATTAAACATTTTAAGTACATATACCACACGCACTCACACACACACAATTTTTAATTATTTCAGCACGTCAATACCAAAGCCAAAATGCAAGTCAATTCAATGTGAACACCCAGTGGAAAACATTATCACTTTAATGATTATTTTAAGTTCTGCAGTATCAAGTTAACGTAATAGTTTTTTTCAAAGCTTTCAGCAATTGGTTTCTATTTCTCAATGGGTTGCTATTAAAACTTTAAACTTTTTGTTGCAAACTTTACTTTGTTGCAGTTGTGGTAGGTGTTTTTTTTTAAATCATCTATATGCAACTCACAACCGCAACACTTAAAATTAAATTGTAGAAGGTGTTACTTAAGGCATATGGGCACTTATGTGTTTTTTGTAAATGCTTGGGAAGGTATTTTCGTCTTTATGGTGTGATAGTTGAAATAGAGAAAAAGCTACAAAAAAGTTTTTGTAAAATGAGACTTTTACAAAGCCTTGTAAAATTTAATTTGTTGAAGAAAAAGTTAGAAATATATGAAAACCTTCCAAAAAAAATAAATTTTCGCGCTTTATGTCATGAGAGAAATCAAAGATTAACACGAAATAAAATCTCTTTATAGCAACAAAAAACTGGTTGCGATATATTCGAGAATTTGTAAGCTACAATGAAGTAGACTTTCTCAAGTTTAGCTGTTTAAGTGGGCTTAGCCACTGATCCGCTCATTATTAATTTTCATTAAACTTTGTGTGATATATATATATATTTTCCCTTAAAGTCGGCAATTGTATTCTCCTTTAACTCCTAGGAGGAGCATAGGGTCGGCAATTAGTAAATTTAAAAATTTTCACTTAAATTTTTGCTTAAATTCTACGGCAAAAGATACAAGGTATCAACCCTTTAAGCATTTTTGTTACAGTGCACTTTTTTGTGTCTGTTGTTGCATACTTTTCCGCGTAGCCACAAGAAACAAGCCAAGTTCTCCGCGTTCTCTCGCATAAACAACAAAACAAATGCAAAAGAGTAAAACAAAACGCTTATTGTTGTTCACTCTATGAAGATTTCCTGCTTCGGCTGCAGACGCAGCAACATTGCATACACACATTCACACAAACACACAGATGCACACATGAATGCACCAAAATATGTCAACAACAACGACAAAAACAAATAAAAGCAACAACTCTTGCATTAGTCCACTGTTGAAATAACAAACATGTCAGACTTTTCCTTCTTCCGTTTTTGCAAAACAACCTTTATGCAGTAGAAAAAGTAAAAAACATAAACACTACAAATGTTTTTGTAAAACACTACAAATGTTTTTTTTTTGTTTTGTTTTTTCTTCTTTAAAATTAATTTAAACAATTGCAGCTGCAACAAACTGGGTGCATTTCGCTCTTTATGGGCAGCAGCTCCTTTAAAGATTTGCACTGCAATAATATCAGCATTTGCGCTTTGCAGCATAGCCGTTTTTTGTTTTGGTTTTTTCAATTGTCAGTTTTGTTTCGCTTTCTGTTTTATTGTTTTATTTATTTTTTCAAGTCCTTTGCCTAATTTTTTCTACTCTACGGCTTATTCGTATTCCACAACGGTTAACCACAAAGTAAGTGTTTTATCTTACAGTCTTTTGTTAAATTTTTGTATGTGAATTGTAGAATGCGGAAGTCTAAGCTGCATATAAGCAAAAACTTCAATGTTGTATGTTTTTAACACAGTACCAGAAAATGGCCAGTGCAATACATTCATGCCAAAGAAAAACTTGAAAAAAAAAAATTTTACAAAAAAATTTACAGAGATCTAATTTTTTGAAATGACCTAATATATATCACATCTTGAAAGTGTTCTTCAGTTTTATAACTTTTAACTAAACATTAAGCTTAAAAGGCTTTCTAAAGTAATTTATTGAAATTATTTTTTAGTTGATTGGCCGATTGATCAGAAAATGTGGTCAGACCCTATTTTTTGAAGTATTTCATGTGCACAGAACTTTATGCACTTAATTGGTGTAAGGTGCAAAAAAACCTGTTTTTATCTTGACATATTGTTAAGAAAAATAATCCATTATGTTAATGCTATTCAAATTAACACCTTTATGTGGCTTAAAACTGTAGACAAGGGAACTTTAATAAATAAACAATTTAAGGATGTCAATTTAGTTATACTATTTATCGTTGATCTTTGCGGCAAAAAATAGGACATTAAAATAAAAAAAGATTCTCCGATGTTTCGTAACTAAAAAAGGACGTTCCAGATATTATATCGAAAAGTTGGATAACATATGACTCATTATGAATTTGGTCAGTCTGAAACAACCACTTTTCTTAAAAAATTTTTAAACATCCTACCTTTTCTTAAAATATATAGAACATACTACTTTTCATCTTAGGCAACGAGAATCATACAACTTTTCGACAACTTCTATTTTGTTTTAGAGTCCGAATCATTCTACTGATTCTCAGATATTCAAAGAATACAGGAAGATCTTATCTGATGCAGATGATTGTAAAACATAATGCTATGTTGAATTTATGTTTTTTCCAAAATGAAAAAATTGGAGTCTTTGGTCAACTAACAAAGCCTAGCGGGACCCATCTGTTTGGGCTAGCTGTCAGTGGCTGGGGAGGTCCTTGACTCTATTAGCTACCTGATGCCATTATGCCATTTTATTTATACTGAGTCCCTGTTATCATTACAAAAATAAAAAAATAAAAATTCAAACTTCGAAAAAGAACCGAAACTTAAGACCTGTATACTAATACAAAAGAACAAAAAAAATGGAACTCTTGAAGTTCTCTTCCAACAAGTATAGGCTGCATATCTTGCGATGTAGTACAGATATGCTCGCTCTTAACCCAACCCTGCCATTGATCTTTCGAGGCGAAAATAAATGAAAGATCCCTAAACAAACATTATGCTACCATCTTTAGGACACAATGACACAGGAAACGAACACAGAACTCCTTAGCCGATCATAATTAGAAAAAAATTCACGTTTTTAAATTTCTTCAAAAAATGGTAAAGTTATTCATTTTATTAAACCATTAGGTTTTTACACTTATAACAGCTAACACTAATAAAGTTTTTTGCATTAAATTTAATCAAAAAGATTTTATGGATAAATTCATATTTAACTATATATACATATGACCTTAAATATACATGTCCCTTAACTTAAAATATTTTAATAATTCTAAATCATACAAAATTTTAACTTGGTGCAAAATTATTTTAAATGAAAAGAGCAAAAAAAAACAATCAAACGATATGAAATTTTTTAATGGAAATAATACGCAATATGAAAATATTCTATTATTGATTGGATATTATATATCCATGAGAATAATTAAAAAGACCAAACCGAAAATCAAAACCAAAAAATCCAAAGGAAAATCAATTTATCATTTTTAGCATTAGCGTATGTTAATAAAGATCATCAAAAAAAAACTTTAACCGCAATCAACGCGTGTAAAAATTACAAAATTATATAGAATTTAAGAATCAAAACAAACTATCAAAATTGTGTATATAATAAAATGGCATTTTTCAAACAAGAGAAAGGCTTAGTCTTGCACTCAGTTAAGCTGAATTAAAACACTAATTCAGTGAGACCACTAAGCGTATCTCTTGAAGAATGCGTAATGATGAAAAACAATGATAAAAAACTCACATACAATTCTGCCAGCAGCTCGTTGAAAGGCCTTCCATCGATGTTGCTATGAAGATGCTGTAGGTGATGAAAATGATAAAAAATGTGATCAACAACTATTATATGGCTGATCGAATTCAGCTTATGATGGTTGTTGTTGTAATGCACCGTATACTTAGAGCATACACTTCTTTTTGCATGACATTTATCAGGGGTATGTTAAAGAAGAATAAAATCGCATGCGATTTTTCTTTAATAATGATCTATCAATTTATATGTTCTTTTTTTTTTTATTAACTTTTCCTGTGCTTTTTTTTTCATTTGATACTAAATGGATTTCTTTTTATTTTGCACTTTTGAATTGGTTTATGAATATTTTACTTTTCACTAAATTTTTTTCTATCCTTTCTTTAGGTAACGAATAAAAAAAATATAACTTAATAACTTTTTACCAAAATTTAGGTTTTGATCTGAGTTTTTAGAACTTAATTACTTCAAATTTGCTTTTCACTTGATTTTTTTTTTACGATTTTTTTATGGATAATAGGATTTTTGGTATGGTTTTTTTTTTCTTTCTTTTTTTTTTTGATTTTTTATATATAAGATTTGACAATTTTCTTGGGCGTAACTTGCAATTATTTTCTTTTTTATGGACAAAAACTGAATATGTTAATGTAGAATTTCACCGATTTCTAGGAAAACTTTAGAAAATTGCTTCTAACTCTCCTCGCGCAATGAAATCTTGGCCGTAGTTTTTTTGTAACGCGGTTGAATGTTTTATCGCCGATCGATGACTGAAGAACTAAAATAATGATGATGAGCACATGAGCTGAATTGATTATGGTTTTCCTGCATAAGAATTTAAAGAGAAACAAATGAAGATTTTGCATGTATGTTTTTTTTTCTGGGTCATATTACCTATTTCGGTTGCCAATAGTTTTTTAAGCAAGAAATGCTTGAAAAACTGAAAATCGGGAAACTCGTGATTTCTTGCGAAATAACTTTGAACTGTTGAAAAAAACACGTATTTTTTTATAACAAAAAAGAAATTATTAGGGCTTTTAATCAAAACTGTTACCTTTCCTTTAGTGGATTATTCTTATTGTCATAAAAATTAGACAAAATTTTAAACACTTTAGATGGCAAATAAAACTTTAGATTTTTTTTCAAACTAAATTTACGATGATGTGCTTTGTACCAAGATCCACAAGAAAAGGAAGAATCAATTTCTTATGATGGGTATATGGACTGATTAGTACTAAATGTTTTTGTTTTGATGTTGGCACCAAACTTCCTTCTCAGTTGCATTTGTCTAAATGAAACTTGGCATGAAGTTTTAATCCGGGCATAGTTGATGAAAAGCATACATTTTAAAGAAATATAATTTTTTTGCTGATAAAAAAAAAAATTAGTAAGAACTTATCACTTTAAAGTAAAAAAAAATAAAAACAAAAGTCTAAACGTTTTTTTTTTTTTTCTTTTAACTTATAGGATTTTGTGAATTAGGCTTACGCTGAAAATTTATACGAAAAATAAACTAGAAATTTCTATCAAAAATTTTACCCCATCGATAGGTTGTGTAGATGGTTTGTTACAAAACCAGATAGTCGGGCTGCTTTTAGCTGAAAGAGTAGCTGGAATTGGTCAAACATTATTGCCTGATATCTTTTGCATGAAAGGTACCTATATGTCGTCCTTGCATATCTTCAAGGGAATAGTAATTATTTCCTAATTTTTCTTTCACTCTAGCTTTCAGAAATTTGGGACTTAGTTTTGCGTTATAATTTTTAGAAAAATCACTTTGAGTAAAGTTTCGACGGAATACTTCCTGTCCTATTTGAAAAGATACGACCCTAGAGCGCAGATTATATTGGCCAACATTTCTGTCATAAGCTTTTTTCATGTTCTTTTGAACGTCGGATCGAAGCAGTGCGGTTCTGTCAGCTTGACTTATTGAAATATTTGGTTCTTCTAACATGTTGAGGTCCCTCAATATGCGATATTGGGAAGCATGTGTAACCATCGTAAAACCATATAGTATCTCGTAAGGTGAACGTTTCGTAGTTTGGTGAACTGAAGATCTGAGGGCACAAGATATGCTTGTCAAATGTTCGTCCCACTGTTTATGATCATTTTTTAGGTAGGCACGAATTGCGGCTAATAACGAACGATTCACTCTCTCTGACGCATTACTTTGCGGGGAGTGCAAAGCTGTATAAACGTGGTTTATTCCATACTCTGTGAGAAAAGCATTAAATTCATTTGCTTTAAATTGTACCCCATTATCACTTATTAGAGTCTCGGGCACTCCAAAAGAATGAAATATCTCTTTAAGTAAAAATTCTTGTATTGCTGCCGACGTAAATTTGCGTAAAGGGCAAAGCCAATGGTATTTGCTGAAATGGTCTACAACAATTAGCAAGCCTATAAAACCTTTCTGACTTCGAGGATAAGGGCCAAGTATGTCCACATATAAGCGCTGAAAAGGTCGTTGAGACATAGCTTGATTTCCCATTGGTGGCCTAAGGATAATGTTTGGTGCTTTTGTTTCCTTGCAAACACTACAATTTTGAATGTAATCTCTAACTTGTCTAACTAACCCAGGCCAAAAGAGAAATCTACGAATTCTTTCTACGGTTTTTCCTATGCCACCGTGAGCAGAAATGACACAATCATGGGCACGGCGAATTACTTCCTCACGCAGCTTTTCTGGAACCCATAATTTCCATGTCTGCTCCTCTTGAGCAAGGTCACCTGAGTAGTGCTCTTTACGAAAATACACATACTTGTCAACCAAACGAAAATCAGGAAGTTTGTCTTGTTCTGCAATTATTTTTGCTTTAAGTTTCTCATAATCAGGATCAAAAAATGAGGTTGACTCTAAATCGATTTCTGGTCCAACTATCTCGAGCGAAGTTACCTCATCATTAGCTGTGATTCTGGATAATGCGTCAGGTACTACGTTATCCTTGCCTTTGCGGTGTGAAATGGTAAATTTATAGCCTTGAAGCTTCAAAGCCCAACGAGCTAGACGACCGCTAAGGTTTGGCTGACGCATTAGCCAAACCAAGCTGGAATGATCAGTGATAACTTCAAACTCTTGAAGTTCTAAGTAGCATCTAAATTTTTCGATCGCTGTTATAACAGCCAAACACTCTCGCTCTGTGACGCTGTAGTTTCTTTGTGCTGAATTCAACTTTTTCGACATAAAGGCGATAGGTTTTTCCACCTCCTCGTCTGAAAGTTGAATCAGCACAGCACCTATCCCATAATCACTTGCGTCACAGTGCAAGAAAAACTTTTTAGAAAAATCCGGGTTTTGTAAGATTGGCGCGGTTGTCAATAAAATTTTCAGTTTTTCAAAGGCGGACTGAGCTTCTGAGGTCCATGAAAACTTCTTTTTCGTGGACAATACTTCCGTTATTGGAAAGGTGATTTCAGCGAAGTTGCTGATGAATCTTCGGTACCAACCACAAATACCTAAGAAACCTCGCACTTGCTTTAAGTTGCGTGGCACAGGCCAAGAAAGAATAGCGTCTATTTTTGAAGGGTCAGTTGAAATGCCCCCACTTCCAATAACATATCCTAGATAGCATACTTTTTTGACACAAAACTGACTTTTGGCAATGTTAAGGGTAAGGTTTGCTTTTTTAAATTGTTCAGCGATTCGGATTAAAACAGACAAATGAGATTCAAAACTATCAGAAACGATGCACAAATCGTCCAAGTAACCAAAAACACAATGGCGAAGCTCTGGAGGAATAAGCTCATCCATAAGCCTGCACATCGTGGAGGGAGCGTTGCACAGCCCGAATGGCATGACCACAAATTGGTACAAAGGTCTACCTGGGACTGTGAACGCTGTAAGGGCCTTTGAACTTGGCTCAAGTTCAACTTGCCAATATGCATCCTTTAAGTCCAGTTTCGTTATCAAATTCGCTTTAGGCAATCGGGCAAAAATTCCATCCAGACTTGGTAAAGGATACGCATCCTTCTTAGTGAATTCATTTATTTTCCTCGCATCAAGGCAAAGGCGCACTTTTCCAGGTTTAATAACGAGACGCATAGGTGAACTCCAAGAGCTGCTAGATGGTTCAATAACTCCAAGATCAAGCATGCGGTCAATTTCTTGATACATTAGTTTTTCAACATTTGGACTAACCGGATAATATCTTTGCTTGATTGGCTTAGAGTTACCAACATCAATGCCATGTCTAATGAGTGGAGTACGACCTAAGCCTTGAGCTTCAAAACTTGGAAACATTGCCTTCACCAAATCTAGCTGTTGCTTTTGCAATTCATTAAGAGGATATGTGTTGTCAAAATTATCAGAAATGGAATCACATGTATTAAGAGAAAAAGAACTGATCAACCCTGGCGCAAGATTAAAGGTTTTCCAAAAATCTACACCCAAAATTAACCGATTCGTTAATGATGGAATAACGAATAATTTTATTAGTTTTTTTATGCCTCGGTACTCCATCTCAACTTTAAGATAACCCAAAACAGAGTGGGGTTTACCATCGGCGGTTTTAACATAAGATTTAATGGCATGAAATTCAGGAAATTGTGAAAAATCTGTGGTGGCTAGTGATGAGCCTACGCAGCTTACATTAGCACCAGTGTCTAAGAGACCTTGCTCGAAAAAATTTAGAAATTTAACATCTGCATACAAGCGATTGTCTGTGAAATTAGTGAACACTGCCGCAAGCAACAGCTTACGCATTGGCTTAATTTCTTTAAAGTAATTTTTAATACGTAAAGTATTTCTCTTTGTTAACAATTTTGGTTCCTCAGAAAAAATTCGATTTCGGACTTCATTGTAGTTTTGTAACCTTTCGTGATACGGACGTAAATGTAATGGAAATGCACTAGTAATATTATTGGAAAGTTTTTTAAAACTTGTAAATTCATTTAATTCAGATTCATTAGAAAATTCATTTTTTGAAGACTTATAAAAACAAGAATTGGCTTTAGCATCTGCTGAGCTAGCCGGTAAATCGTTTTTTAAAATAGAAAATTTTTTTATGGTTTTGGGTGCACTCTTGAAGTTTTGAATGCACCCTTCGCTTGGTTTTCCACGCGAGTTTGAGTACACTTTTGACATTGAGGTTTGTATGTTCCAGGCTCACCACAACCGTAACAAAACACGTTTCGAAATGAAAGGCAGTCTTGCCAATGGTGTCCCTCGACTCCGCAATTCCAGCATTTCGAGTTAATGGTCTGCACCGCAGCAACCTCAAAATCATCATTAATAACAGCATTGTCATTTTCAGTTTGAAAAGAAGGTTCTTCAATCGCTGAGACATTGCGACGAACGTTCATATTTTGAAAACCACGAGGAAAGGATCGTCGAAAATTTTCATCAGCCAGCAAATTTTCTCTCATTTGGCATAATTTTCTCAAATGTGCTAAAGAATGCACTGGCACATACAAAATTTCATGACGTATCTCAGTTCGTAAGTTGCGTGTCAAAATTTCTATTAATTCTGTTTCGTCCATTGGACTTGACAATCTATCGCACATCACAGAGATATCATCATAAAAGGTCTCAAAGCTTTCCCCAGGTTTCTGCTTTCTACTTCGAATTTGTTCCTTAATATCAGAGTTTGATCTAAAGTCTTTAAATTGGTATTTAAGAGCAGCACAAAATTCGTGCCATTCAACCCTTCTTACTTGACGATGGTACCTCCAGTACCAGTCTTGCGCTTTTCCTTTCAAAAGAATATGTACATGCTGACAAAGCAAATTGAAATTATTGTTCAAGTATACAGAGGTCAATGAAGAAATTCTGTAAATAAATTCTTCGACAGTCAAACCTGTAGTAGATCCATCATATTTTACATTCCAGTTTTGTAAAATTTTAATTACTTTATCCGAATTTAATTCTGTATTATTAACTTCATTTAAAAGATTATCATGAGATCTATGTCTATGAGGCCTATCAATGATTGGTGAAGGATTATTTTGGCTGATGTTCAAACCTGCCAATAATCTGGTAACGGTTTGTTCAACCACTCTAGAAATACGATCAGAATCAATACTACTGGCGTTGTTATTTGAGCGTGCATTCAAAGGGGTACGGGGCGTATGAGCAACGTGATTAACATTAGCAGCATTCGAAGCGTTTAAATCCAGCAAGGGTAACGATGAATTAGCTTCTGCTACTTGCGCACCATTATTATTTAAATGATTATCATTTTGCAAATTATGCAAAGAGCGAGCACTTGCAATACCTAGTCGGGATTGATGGCGTGTAACCATACGGCGAGAAGCACCGCGACCACGATCTCTGGACTGATTTTGAAAATTATTATTTCTACTAATAGTGATGGTAATCGGAACACAGTTTCTCATATGAGTGAGTCTACGACATGAAGGGCATTCATTATTATCTGTGAGCCATCTGGAAATGCATGTCTTATGGTAACAATGATTACATGGCGTAATTAAACACTCATCTGTATTTGTCATATCTTGTTGACATATAACGCAACGACACTCAGGTGTCACAGCTGATAATGCTGCCGGAATATTTTCCGTACTTCGTTGAACAGCCATAGTGAAATTAAATCAAAAAATACAAAGGCAAAATAAATCGAAAGATTTTAAATCCCCAAAGGATATCGCAAATTTATGTAAATTAAAAAAAAAGTTTTAATTTCGAAATTAATCGTAAACTTTCAAATGAAAAATTAACAAAAATAAATGAAAATCAAGGTATCAACTATTTTGACGAAAATAGCTTTTAGTAAAATTTGTTATAATGAAATTTTATTCAAAATTCGTTTCCTCAATGTGTCGTTTTCAGGTGTCTAAATCTGGTAACAAAAAAAAATAATTGTTTTTAAGTCTACATCATGTTGGAAGAGATAGAGACAATCAAGACCGGGCTATTTCCTAAATGAACTTCAGAGATATATGTATGTAGAAAACTGCAAAGGGATGATAATATTAAAATAACAATCTATTGGAAAGAAATTCTAAGAAAATTTTATCCAGCGGTAATATAACCAGAATCAGTGCTAGTTATAAAAAGTCCAGCCAGAAAATTGAATAATCTAATTCTTTTTTTTTTTTTTAGGATAAAAAAATTAAGGCCACAAAAAAAAAAATTGATTTGACTGTTAACTTGCGGTCGAGATAATGGAATTCTAGTCCACTATACGAAAAATCCTGCGAGCAACATATCATGTCTATTTCAGTGTTATTAATTTGAAAATTAACGTTTTTTTTTTTTTTCTGAAGTTAAGTTGGTTTAAAATTTATTCAATCTGATAAAAAAAGATCAATCAATACTATAGCGGTCAAAACAATTGGAATCTGTGCCAAATGTAAGAATATCCAGCAATAATAAAAGAACGAGTATCCCATCAGATTGGGAAAATTTTAATTGTTTTTTTGCTATGGATGAAATCTAAAATACGGTAAATTTTGAGGCTTAACAAGATAGATTTTTGATAAAAAAAAAAAAATTAAAAGTTTTACAACTGAAAAAGTTGCTGCTGACTTATCTTGCTTGCCCCACGTTGGGCGCCAAAAATGTAAAACATAATGCTATGTTGAATTTATGTTTTTTCCAAAATGAAAAAATTGGAGTCTTTGGTCAACTAACAAAGCCTAGCGGGACCCATCTGTTTGGGCTAGCTGTCAGTGGCTGGGGAGGTCCTTGACTCTATTAGCTACCTGATGCCATTATGCCATTTTATTTATACTGAGTCCCTGTTATCATTACAAAAATAAAAAAATAAAAATTCAAACTTCGAAAAAGAACCGAAACTTAAGACCTGTATACTAATACAAAAGAACAAAAAAAATGGAACTCTTGAAGTTCTCTTCCAACAAGTATAGGCTGCATATCTTGCGATGTAGTACAGATATGCTCGCTCTTAACCCAACCCTGCCATTGATCTTTCGAGGCGAAAATAAATGAAAGATCCCTAAACAAACATTATGCTACCATCTTTAGGACACAATGACACAGGAAACGAACACAGAACTCCTTAGCCGATCATAATTAGAAAAAAATTCACGTTTTTAAATTTCTTCAAAAAATGGTAAAGTTATTCATTTTATTAAACCATTAGGTTTTTACACTTATAACAGCTAACACTAATAAAGTTTTTTGCATTAAATTTAATCAAAAAGATTTTATGGATAAATTCATATTTAACTATATATACATATGACCTTAAATATACATGTCCCTTAACTTAAAATATTTTAATAATTCTAAATCATACAAAATTTTAACTTGGTGCAAAATTATTTTAAATGAAAAGAGCAAAAAAAAACAATCAAACGATATGAAATTTTTTAATGGAAATAATACGCAATATGAAAATATTCTATTATTGATTGGATATTATATATCCATGAGAATAATTAAAAAGACCAAACCGAAAATCAAAACCAAAAAATCCAAAGGAAAATCAATTTATCATTTTTAGCATTAGCGTATGTTAATAAAGATCATCAAAAAAAAACTTTAACCGCAATCAACGCGTGTAAAAATTACAAAATTATATAGAATTTAAGAATCAAAACAAACTATCAAAATTGTGTATATAATAAAATGGCATTTTTCAAACAAGAGAAAGGCTTAGTCTTGCACTCAGTTAAGCTGAATTAAAACACTAATTCAGTGAGACCACTAAGCGTATCTCTTGAAGAATGCGTAATGATGAAAAACAATGATAAAAAACTCACATACAATTCTGCCAGCAGCTCGTTGAAAGGCCTTCCATCGATGTTGCTATGAAGATGCTGTAGGTGATGAAAATGATAAAAAATGTGATCAACAACTATTATATGGCTGATCGAATTCAGCTTATGATGGTTGTTGTTGTAATGCACCGTATACTTAGAGCATACACTTCTTTTTGCATGACATTTATCAGGGGTATGTTAAAGAAGAATAAAATCGCATGCGATTTTTCTTTAATAATGATCTATCAATTTATATGTTCTTTTTTTTTTTATTAACTTTTCCTGTGCTTTTTTTTTCATTTGATACTAAATGGATTTCTTTTTATTTTGCACTTTTGAATTGGTTTATGAATATTTTACTTTTCACTAAATTTTTTTCTATCCTTTCTTTAGGTAACGAATAAAAAAAATATAACTTAATAACTTTTTACCAAAATTTAGGTTTTGATCTGAGTTTTTAGAACTTAATTACTTCAAATTTGCTTTTCACTTGATTTTTTTTTTACGATTTTTTTATGGATAATAGGATTTTTGGTATGGTTTTTTTTTTCTTTCTTTTTTTTTTTGATTTTTTATATATAAGATTTGACAATTTTCTTGGGCGTAACTTGCAATTATTTTCTTTTTTATGGACAAAAACTGAATATGTTAATGTAGAATTTCACCGATTTCTAGGAAAACTTTAGAAAATTGCTTCTAACTCTCCTCGCGCAATGAAATCTTGGCCGTAGTTTTTTTGTAACGCGGTTGAATGTTTTATCGCCGATCGATGACTGAAGAACTAAAATAATGATGATGAGCACATGAGCTGAATTGATTATGGTTTTCCTGCATAAGAATTTAAAGAGAAACAAATGAAGATTTTGCATGTATGTTTTTTTTTCTGGGTCATATTACCTATTTCGGTTGCCAATAGTTTTTTAAGCAAGAAATGCTTGAAAAACTGAAAATCGGGAAACTCGTGATTTCTTGCGAAATAACTTTGAACTGTTGAAAAAAACACGTATTTTTTTATAACAAAAAAGAAATTATTAGGGCTTTTAATCAAAACTGTTACCTTTCCTTTAGTGGATTATTCTTATTGTCATAAAAATTAGACAAAATTTTAAACACTTTAGATGGCAAATAAAACTTTAGATTTTTTTTCAAACTAAATTTACGATGATGTGCTTTGTACCAAGATCCACAAGAAAAGGAAGAATCAATTTCTTATGATGGGTATATGGACTGATTAGTACTAAATGTTTTTGTTTTGATGTTGGCACCAAACTTCCTTCTCAGTTGCATTTGTCTAAATGAAACTTGGCATGAAGTTTTAATCCGGGCATAGTTGATGAAAAGCATACATTTTAAAGAAATATAATTTTTTTGCTGATAAAAAAAAAAATTAGTAAGAACTTATCACTTTAAAGTAAAAAAAAATAAAAACAAAAGTCTAAACGTTTTTTTTTTTTTCTTTTAACTTATAGGATTTTGTGAATTAGGCTTACGCTGAAAATTTATACGAAAAATAAACTAGAAATTTCTATCAAAAATTTTACCCCATCGATAGGTTGTGTAGATGGTTTGTTACATGATATTAAAAAACTTTACGGTAAGTTGGAGCAAAACAACCTATTTGATCATCTCCACCAAAACTTTTCTCAGACATACAGTGGCTCACAGCTTATTCCAACCAGAAACTTTATAAAATTTGATATGACTATAACTTTTAAACAAAATGAAATATCAAAAAAATTCAAATGCAGGTTTGTACACAAGAAAGCCGTCATAAAACTTGCAAAAGAAAAACAACGAAAATACTCCTCCCCGTCCCACAGCACTAAAAAATTGAACTGATCTGCAAAAATTTATGTCACACCTTATTCCAACCAAAAAGTTCTTAGTACTTATATTGAAGATCGTCCATGGTACCGAATGATGGTATTTTCAGTTTCTATGCTTTTATCTTTATTTTTGCAATATGCCTAAGCCGTTTTTTGATCGAGATCATCAATGGACTTGAGCACGAGAGTATTTTTGAAAGTGAGTGTTTTTTTTTTTTAAATTTTTAAAATTTTGTAAAAAACACAAGTGTGCATCATTCTCCGCGTGAGTTTTTTTATATTATTGAACATATTATTTAATCTTTATATAAGTAAAACAATCAAAAATTACAAGGGTTAGCTATCTGTTTCAACTTTTTTTGCAACATTTTGTCATTCTCCGTTTTATCATTCTCCATCGTTATTGTTTTCCAAAATTTCACCCTTCTTCGTTCAATAACACTCCACACGTTTTTTGTTTTTTTTTTTTGTTAGTTTTGCTTGAACCATTTGTTTGAAAAATAAAAATTTAGTCTTAAGACACTATAAACTTTTTAAAACTCCAACATTAATTTTCAGGGTTCCCACCTGGTTATTTTCGAAAGTATTATATACAATAATTCTTACTTTTTTTCACCATATAGCAATTTTTGGTTTCAGAACCACTCAACTAAACTTTTTTGAAACTGTAAAAAAATGTTCAGGGTTGCCACCCGGGTTTTTGTTAGTTTTGTTTAAACCAAATTTCGGTTCTATGAGTTTTTACCGATTTAAGCGTTGATCATTTTTTAACGACTTAAACTTATTTTTTTAATTGTGAAATTATAACGCAGAACGTAAAAAAAAGGAAGATATAAAATAAATTTTCGAAAGTGACCATTTGGCAACCCTTAAAATTTATATATAATTTTTCTAAAGTTTATTTAAGCATTTTGAAAGTAAAATTTTATTTTAATTTTTTAAATAAGTAGATATATTGTTTAAGCAAAAATTAAAAAAGAATATATGGCAACCCTTAAAGCTTATGTTAATTTTTTTTAAATATTCCAGACGTTCAGCTTATCATATTCTACCACCTCCAAGTTATAAAAAAAAATAAAAAAAGGTGGGGACAACGGAAAGCATGCTTCGGTATATTTTTCGGAGATTAAAATTACAAATTTTATGCCTCTCCATTATATAGTTCTGTGGTGTAGAGGTCTAAAAAAATTGTAATTGTAAGTAAAAATAATATGTTACTATCTGTCACAGTGACAGACCCCGGCTCGAATCCTAGTGATCAAATCGTTTTTTTCTTTCTTGAAATTTACAGTAAGGTTATTCAGAAATTCTGAATTTACTTACTTCAACACAAAAGTAAAATTTATTTTATTGGGGAGCACACTGGTTCAAAATCCTAAAAAGCTGGCCAAAAGTCGAAAAAAAAAGTTTTTTTAAACTAACTTTTTATGGACCGTACCTATTGTCTAACAGATATTCATAGACCTCAACAAATTTATAAGAAAGATTCAGGTATTCCTAAAATACTCTTGGGATCCCTCCAAAAGTACGATTCTCATACGAGAAATTCTGTGAGTTAAAAGTAAAAATTTAATGTTTACTGTAAAAATTGTGTGGTTACTGTAAAACTGAACCGATTTTAATGTTAGAAAGTGGAATTTCTTTGTAAAAAAAGCACTATCGAAGCTCTATATTGAAAAATTGCAATATTTTTTACTTTTGCGTTAATTCTGATTAACTTGAAATCAAATTATTTAACAAAATCAGCTTGCAATGGTTACGAAAAAATCCCAGAACTAATTTATACCACGTCATACCACCAAGATTTTGCGGATTTAAGAAGATTAAAACCTTTTTTAAGACATATAAAAAAATTGAGTTGCCTTTTTTTGCTCTTTTTGTTTGACGTGGTTTTTTCTGAAGCAACCAGAGGAAAATTGATCTCATATTGCTGGCCAAGTGTCAATATGTGATGCTCGCCTGAAATGATAAAATTTTTATATTATTATACAACTTATACTCCATGCAAAAGGAATCTAAAACCCATTCTTATGCTCACAACTCTATCAAAGTTAAAGTTTTGAAATAAATTTTTGAGTTAGATTCAAAAGTGGTGCAAGTGTTGTTTTTTGCCATCTGGAATCCGCCATTTTGTTTTTTTAAAAATCTAATATCAGTTTCGGAATCAGTGACCCCAAAAACCCCCGAGTAAATTTTTTTGTTAGATCTGGTTGAATATTTATGCAAATCGTCAGACATTATGAATCCGTCATTTTTTTTTTTTAAATCTTACATCAAATTCGTAATCAGCAAACTCAAAAACCCTCAGGTAAAAAATTTCGTCTCGAAACTTTAATGATTTCGACTTTTGGCCAGCTTTTTGGGGATTTTGAACCAGTGTGGGGAGCAAAATTGACTAGAAATAAAGCACTACAAAAAATATTTTTTCTCCGTGTATAAATCGAGTATTTATCACTTAGATCACGTAAGAAACTATGAGCTGAAAATTTTTAATCAGTTAAGACAGTTTTTGATAGAGCCAAGTAAGGTGCAAAATCTTATAATTGTATCACTCCTAGTTTTGTAATAAAAACTAAAAGTGCCATTTAGTTCAAGACAAAATCTCAGCTATAACAAAAAGAATATTTTCATTACTTTACATAGAAAAAAAGTAAAGAACAACAGCATCCACAGTTGTAAAACACAAACCAAAAAAAAAAGTTTTTCTCGTGAAATAAATTCAACTCGCCATCACTGTAAGCGGCGGCATGTGCAAATTGCAGTGAAGCTGCTGATACTGCTGCGGTTGCTTGAAGTCGTCGTCTCTCTGAAAATGTTTGAGGGCAAAAACTTGGCAGACATATGACTAGACCACAGCAGTACCACAACACCAACAAATGCCAACAACAGTAACGACCGACGACGACGAATTGTAGCAGCGACCAACACCAACGCAGTTGATTTTATGTTGCAATGACCAGACTTTGTAGAGTTAAGAAACGCAACAACAGCAACAACAACAACAAAATAGTAGCGACGCGTCATTCCGTTTTTGTTGCTGCTGCTGTAGTGTCAGTTCATTGCTGGCAAACCGCAAAACACGTTGACCAACATTTTAGCATTAAATAATGCATTTGCAGTGTTGGCGTTAGCGTTGGCTGCTCTTTTTTTGTTGCTATTGCTGCTTTTATTACTCTGTTGCAATTGCGGCGCCTTTTTTTTGCCATGGTGCTACTTATTAGTTTTGCAACAAAGTAGCAAAATTAAGTAGCAAAAAGTTAAATGAAAAGTGCATGAGTAGTGAGCAGTAAGAAGTGGAGCGAAGAAAATATTAAAAGTTTTCTAATGTAGTTTTTTATATGGGTTAATGGGGGAGTGCTACTTGAACTAAGAACATAACATTTTGTGCTTAGTTAAGACAAGCTGTTTGAAGGACAATAGTAAAATTGCATAATCCAGTGTTCAAGAAACATCAATTTCAAAATAAGGATCTTCAAGTCGCTAGTATTTCGCATTTGACCAATAGAAATTTACAAACTGAATTTCTTGCGCTCGAAAAACTTGTGCAGTTTTCTCCTCTAAAATTATTATTCCAAAAACTTCAAGCCATTTAAATCTTTATCAAAAATTATATATAAACGACAAACAAGAAAACCCACAAATTTCCCTGCCATTGCGGAAACTCTGCAATCTTTGGTTTTTGCATTGAAACCGGCAAGTTAAATCAAAACTTGCTATCAACACTAAGGTCAATTTTAACCGCAATCAACTACTTCAATAGTTGACCCCAAAAGACAAACAGCCGCTTTCAACACACAACTCCCCTGACTCTTTAAGATGACCAGCAACATTATCATTATCAACATTATTATCGTCATCATTGTCATCATAATCATCGCTGCTTTTATCAATATTAACGTCATGATGAAGCATTTGTGATAAAACTTAAGTACTTTTTCATGTGTCTAACAGATAACAAGGCAAACATTTTGTGGTCAACTGGAGGCACAAGCACAAGGCAACCTACTAGCCAGGCAACAATCGCCGCTCCGACCAACCAAAGTTAAAGTGTCCTTAGCAGCGTAGAATTGAATCGCAACGCTAGCAGTTGAAGTAGAAACTATGCTGCAATGGGGTTTGGATGATGACACCAGTTATGTTATGGTTATGTGTTGACTCTCCAACTCCAAGTCCCATTGCCTGCTGGTCACAATTTAACTTATTGGTATTATCATCATCATCATATTGGCTGGCTGCTGTGTGAGTAAGTGTGCATATATGTATATCTGTGTGTGTCTGTGTCCCATTATCCTTTTTATATATTTTATTGCTTGCTCGTTAACGAGGTATCGTTTATATAACGTATTGACTCTATTATATATGCACATAACAAAGTTCATACGTATATTTGTATATAATGAAAATAAATATATACTAATATTTAGTACATATGTATGTTTGTAATGTTATTCTTTTATTTTAGTTTCTAGTATTTGTCTGTTTGACGCAATGACTTTCTTTTGGTCCTCGTTGTGGTGTATAAAAATGCGGGAATAACTTTGTCATATGACTTAAAAAAAGGTAATAAAAGGAGAATAATGGCAAAGTTTATTTTCAAGATGAATGAAGTGAGTACGAGCAGAAGTCAAAAATTAGAGAAAACACAACTTCATTTTGACATTCTAAACTAAAAAAATGTATCCAACGTAAGACACTAAATGCATAAAATTATGTAATATATTACCAGTAATTTTATTTTTAGTTTAAAATGGATATAGCTTTTGCGTATGGCACTATCTTTAAATTTTTGATTTCTTAGTCGAAATTCATGTGTTCAAAGATCAATACCTTTTCGTACCCTTCTTTTATTTCAGAATAATTCTTCTAAGGTAAAATAACTTTATTAGACTGATACAGATTTGTATGAGAAAACATAAAATTGCTTGGAATTGCGCTTCAAAAGTAACAAAAGTTTCTCTTTGATGTAAGTGAACACCAAGTATAATTTGGTCCCTTTCAGAAATCCTTTTAGGCATCCCAAGCAATTTTAAAAACTGAAAATTGGTCCTAAATATAGATCAAACTTTTGTTTTAAGACTTAAACTGTTCGCATTTTATATGGATTTTGAACCATTAAATACGAATCTGCAATTTATTTCTCCATAAGTTCTTTAAATTTAGTGATATCCCAGTGTGCCAGGCGGTTCATATCTCCGCTTTTTTACCCGTTACGGATCCGTTACTGATCCGTTTGCGGGAGAAATTCCAAAAAAAAAAACGATTCGCTTTTTTTTTGGGAATCTCTCCCGCCAACGGATCAGTAACGGATCCGTAACGGATAAAAGAGCGAAGATTTGAACCGTCTGGCACACTGGGATTGGCCATTCCATTTCGTGTCTTAAATTTTCACCTTTAGTGGTCAGTGTCTTCAAAACTACAGAACTTACAGAGGAATAAATAGAAAAATCAAATTAAGCAGCTAAAAATTCATACATAAAAAAACTAGAGCAGCTTAAATTTTAAGCCAATTCTTTTTTTTTTTCTTTTTTGAAAAAAAATTCCGGTTTTAAAATGGTTTATGATGCATCAAATGTTCTCTGAAACTGACAAAATTTTACATGTTGTTTACTTAAATCAAAGAAAAACATCTGGTGGTGTTGAAACACAATTTCGAGCAGCCTAGAATTTGTAAGCCACACTAATCCTTATCTTTCAAAAAACAAAATCTAGTTTATTGGGTTTTTTAAAAACCCAAGTGCCTAGATGTCGAATTTTAAAGTTCTTTTCATTGAAGGGTGACTTTTTCAACATTGTGAATATTAGGTACCAGCATTTTTCAAAAAGCATATAACACTTGGTGACAGCACTTCAAACGAAAAAGATGTCTGGAAATCAATAAAAGCTTCGAAAACTGATTTCGTTCTGTAAAAATAACAATTGAAATAGTTATAAAAAAAAATCCAGGTACATCAAAAAGCATTATCCAAGGAGTTATTTTGAATTACAAAAAGTGTCTATTTATAGCATGAAAAATTATATCAAAAAATAAACCTGGCTTTGAAGCACAGTTGGTGAAAAAAGTGAAGCAACTCTTCAAACAGAATTCAGACACTTCAGCAAAAGATATTCCTCTAAGGGCAGGCACCTTGGAATCCACTATAAAAGACAAAAAGAGAGGTAAGCTGAAAGCCTAAAGAGTTCAAAAAGCACCAGATCGTTAAATCATATTTTAAGCCGTTACCAGGGCATGAATTTTATAACTTTGTGGTGTAGAGGCAGGTGCAGAGCAAAATGAGAAAAAAGGAAAATCACAAAGTTCTTCAAGCAGTATATGGTTTGACAGGCCATATGCGCCTGCATTCTTCTTGTAACACCGGGCCCAATGATTACGAAAATTTTTATTGATGAGTGTCTTGGAAACCTTTTTTTTTGCCATTTATTCGTGGACACAAAGGTACTGTAATATTCTGACTTTTCATTACTCTTAAGCTAAAAAAAAGCGGTATAAGAGCATTTTGTTAGAAGAATGGCGATTCCAATAAACTGCTCAGAGATTCGACCTTTTGAGATTTATTGGGCTCTTATGAGATGGAACCTTTGAAAGAGTAATATCGCTGCAAAATAAATTACAAGATTTCAGATATAAGTGGAGAACGTCGTACGGTACCCGCGACGAAGCAACTCAACAAATCTTAATAAAGGGCCTTAAGAAAAAAGTAAAATATTTTGCAGAAAAAATATTTGCTAATAGATATCTACTTCAAAAATTATATACGAAGGGCCTTACAAAAGCTCGCTTAGTAGAATTGAAAAAACTGGATAAAAAATTTTTTAAATTTATAACTTTATTCCTCATCTATTTGCATTTTGTCAACGTAATCGCCATTTATTTTGATACATTTTTGAAGTCGATAAATCCATCTTGAAAAACAGTCTTCAAAATCGGCTTTTTGCAGTTTTACAATTTCATAATCACCCGCATTTATTATCTCCTCATTGCTGTTGAAGGCTCTCCCTATCAAATTTTTTTTTATTTTTGGAAACAACCAGAAGTCACAAGGCGCTAGATTTGGGGAATAAAGGTTCTGGATGAATTTCTTCGATGCCTGAAAGCGCAATAAAATCGGTCGTTTTTTCAGCAGTGTACGCTGGCGCATTATCGTGATGTAGGAAGTAGTGGCGTAGCTCCTTTTTTTGGCGTTTTCCCAATAAATTTTGGAAAACTTTTGGAAAACAGTTTTCAATATATCACTCAGCAGTAATCGTCTGACCTTTTTTCAAAGAAATAGCAGCTGCAACTTTCTCTCTGGCGAAGTGAACTGACATCATTAGTTTTGTTAGTTTTGCTGTTGTTATTGGTGGACTTGCACTTTCTGGGCTCTATACCATGGATTGTTGTTAAGTTTCAGGGTCGGTCTTGTAAAACCATGCTTCATCACCTGTTACAATTTTCTTGAAGGTGTTAGACTCTCCGTTTTTGAATTTTTCAAGAAAATACTTAGCAAAATGCACACGTGCCTCTTTTTAAGCATCAATGAAAAATTCTAGGAACCCATCGTGCAGATTTCTTCGTGTATTAAAAATAATTTTTTAATATTTGCAGTACAGCCATGGCATTCAAGCCCAGTTCCTCAGCAATGATTTCCTGGGTCAATCTTGGATCGTCGTCAATTTTAGACTTCACCAGCGCTACACTTGCATAATCAGCCGAAAATTTTGGGCGGTCTTCTCGAAGTTCGTCCTCCACCAAAAAATGACCTGTCTGGAATCTTCGAAACCACTTTGAAATAGTCACAAGGGATGGCGCATTAACCTCAAATGCTATATGGCATTCACTAAATATTTCCACAGGCTTAAGCTTTCGACGAAATCCACAAAAAATTGCAAACCGAATCTCTTGCTGTGTTGGCACTGAAATATCTGCTGACATTGTTTGACGAACTTTACGTTTTCTTCTCTTCATTTGGATCAATCTTTCTGAAAATTAAATTGATATATTGTAAGACTATAACAAATAGTACGCAATTCTTTCATTCACTAAAAATTTATAAAATGACACCTACTAAGCGAACTTTTGTTCGGCCCTCCGAATATTCATTATACTACTTATTATAAAACAATTACTTTAAAAAATTAAAAAAAAAAAGAATTATTAAAAAAAAGAAACTCATCGGGTATTTTTTTGTTGATGAAAAACAAAGTATCAAATTTTTCTGGAACATTCCTTGTTATGAAATATGAAATTTATTTTAAGATGAACTTTTAGTTTTGTTTTAAATTTGCAAAGATCACATAAGTAAATCTTTCAATTCTTCTTTAAAATACAAATATAAGAATTTTTAGACATTTTTCAATATTTAGAGACGTTGTTGAAGTTTATTCAGACGTACCGTGCGAAACATGGCTTGTTACGGAACAACTAACGAATAAGCTGCAAGTATTCGTCAACAAATGCTTAAGGCGTATACTAAAGGTTTGGTGGCCTCGCACTATATCAAATGCCGAGCTACATCAAAAATGCAATCAGAGGGCTATAGCGATCGAGAACAAGCTGCGCAAATGGAGATGGATTGGTCACACTCTCCAGAAACCACACAGCGAAGTTTGTCGCCAGGCTCTTGAGTGGAATTCACAAGGCAGTAGAGCATGTTGTAGACCCAAAACCAACTGGAAAAGGTCGCTGGAAAAGGAAATCCAAGAATCGCAAAAGTCCTGGCAAGAGATCGAAGTCATTGCAATGAATTGCATTAAATGGAGATGTTTTATATTGGCCCTATGCTTCTCCTAGGAGTAAAAGGAGAATACATAAATGCAGACAAAGTGCATGTGTACTATGTACATGTTTCATACTTCTTACTGAACGCTAAAATTTACTAAAAAGTTTTTATATATTGAAGTCGCATACTGATACTGATGTCAGATTATTCATGGTGGGTCGTCTTCAATCCATTACATTAAAGTTTCTAGTGTCGAAATCGCGTAGGTGTGAATCTTCCTGTAATAACCGAGTGACTCGTAAGCGCATGTATTGGATCCTCCACAAAATTCTTCCTTAAAGAATGAAATAATAAGATACAAAAGAAAATTATGAAATATGAAAAGCGTATTCCTACTAGGTCTTTAGAATCAATCCCTAACTCTCCTGACTGTAAGCAATATACACTGCTAAATTATCGCAAGTTATATTAATAAAAAAATAAAAAAAAAAATATAAAAATTTTACACTAGCGGAGCTAACCACACAAGAGATAAAAAACAAGAAAATGAAAAAGAAAACAAACACATAGTGAAATTTCCAGTGTTATAAATAAAGACAATAAATATTATTACAATTAAGTGCGGCACACATACGCGGCAATTTGGCCTTATTAACCCACTAAATGACAGAGATATTAATTTTTATATAGAAACGCACGAAAAGAAAAATAAACAAAGAAACACACCAAATGCGTAAGTCGCTGAATTTCAGCAGAGTAAAGCCGAAAAATATGTGAAAAGGAAAAAAGAAAAGAACAAAAAAAAAAAAAAACAAAAACTATAAAAAAGGAAAAACCGAAAAAAAGTGTCAACATAGCGATATAAATTGACAGCGAAGTGCTAAAGAGACAAAATACAAAAACAAATACCAACAAAAGAATAGCCAATATCTTCGCATACACTCGCATACACTAAGAAGACAACTTGCAGATAATACGGAAATATTGCTTACAGACTCGTATGTGTGTATGTTACGCATGTGTAATAAAAGCTGTAATGTATTAGAGTGGCCTTTAAATGCAAGGTTTTGAAGTAAAAATGTAAAAAGAATTACTTCCAAAATTTGCAGATTCTTATGTTGCGCCGGGACTGTCGTTTTTGTTCGTCTGTATGTTGAAATTACGATTACGACCAAACAGATAAATCTAGATGCATGTAACTTGGCATACAAAATATTTCAAGCCAATTTAAGTTCCACGAACCCAAGGATTATCGGTGTCGAAATCCATTCATCTAGCTTGATGACAGTTGTATTAATGAAAAAAAAAGCTAATTAAGGCATAACGTAAAAAATTTGAAAACATCAAGGATACATTTTGTAACATTTCATGCCGATTTATTTATCACAACTCATAATTAGAATTAAAAAAAAGTCGTTTAATGACCACCCTAATTTATATATTGTGTAAATACAATAAAATATGTTGCCATAAAATTGGAAATCGTAAAAATTTAAATAAAAAACAACTACATTTGTGAAAATATATAGTGAGTAATACGCAAAAGTACATTTATTTAATACTTAAAGTAATAATTTTTGTATGTATAAGAGAAAACCTTGGGTGAATATTGTCAGTTAAAATATATGGCAGTTTAAATGAAATAAAGGACCACATTTATAAACAGAAAATATTTGATAATTTCGACGTATCGAAAATTGGGCCAAAATATGTATTTAAAAATTTTTCATGGTTTTAATCAAGAGCATTACCCTGATTGCTCCCTTCATAAATGTGAACGGAAACAATCAGTGCTCAAAAGGCCATGTAAGGCTAGACATAAGAATCTGAAAAAAAAAAAATGTTTAAGGTTTGAAATCGTTTGCTACTATCCTTCATTCGAGAAGGAGCTACTTATTTAACGCACGGAGGAAAAAAAAATTTAATACTACTTTGTTCCCAATAAATTTTACTAGAATTTCAAGTCAATATAGCGACAACACCCAAATAAAATAAATCTTATTTTACTGTGAAAAAAAGTCTTGAAACTGACCATAGCGCTAGGATTCGAACCCGAAACTTTTTGGTATTTCAAAAAAGTCAATGTACCACAGATTAATATATGCACCAATTTTCGTATAAATCGAAAATGTCAAATCAAATCTTGATCGATTACACAAAGATTGACTTATTGTACATACAAGTATGCAAATCTTCAGTAAACAGACCAAATACAATAAAATATACTTTAAGGCTTAAGAGTACACGGAAAGAAATTTTTAATAATGTTTGTACCGAAAATCGATCAAAAATTAATGAACGAAAGTAATAATTACTAAACAGGAATTCAGTTATTATCTTTTTAATAATTTATGTGCAAATCTACGAAAAATTTACCAAAACATGCCCTATTTTGTCTCCACCTATTTTTTTTATTTTTTTAAAACTCGAAGTTATGGAGTATGATAACTTAAGCCCCTGAAATGTTTCTAAAAAATTAACATAAACATTCAGGGTTGCCATATGTTTTTTTTTATGTTTCGCTTAAGCAATGCATCTCAAAAATTTAAAATAATTTTAGTCTCAAAACGCTTAAACAAACTTTAGAAAAATCCAACATAAATTTTTAGGGTTGCCAGATGTTTGCTTTCAAAAATTTATTTTAAATCTTACTTTTTTTTACGTTCGCCATTATAATTACATACTTACTAAGGAATAATAGTTTAGTGGCAATCCTGAAATTTTTTTTACAATTTCAGAAAAGTTTATCTAAGCGATTCTGAAATCCAAAATTTCAATTTACTCAAAAGAAGTAAGAATTATATAAGATTTTCGAAAATAAGCAGGTGGAAACTCTTAAAAATTTAAGCTGGATTTTTGAAAAGTTTATTTAAGCGTCTTTAGGCTAAATTTTTATTTTCATTTTTTAAATCAATAGTTCAAACAAAACTAAACAATAAAAAAACCCGGTGGAGAGTAACTAGGAGAAGTATGAACAGAGAATGACGAAATGTTGCAAAAACAGTAATGTCAAAATGAAAATAGCAATTTTATTAAAAAAGTTGAAACTATTTCTTTTCACTTTTAGTTCTCTATTTATTCAAAACTTAAAAAATTTACAGTTAGAGTAAGAAAAACTGAGACAGTCTAAATTGAGAGACCAACTTTGATGGTTGTCAATTCTATAGGCATAAAAAAAATTTTCAAGGAGTTAACACAGAAAAACAAGCAATGTCATATAAGTTTCCTTTAGAAATGGCTTAATATATGTATGCGAAAGAGGCAATTTAAGAGCACTTAGAAGCGGTTAGGGACATGATGGAGATTGAGTTTTTAACACTTAATGTTATAATTTCAAAGTAAAATATTAAATATTATCTACATAAGGTATTCGTATAGAAGCTTTGATTAAGTATCTCTATGAAGTAGTTTAAACATAAAATTTTAAATCTAAATAGGGTTTTGAGGCCCGGGACATTGAATGGTGAATTTTTTGGAGAATCACCCAAATGTTTGAAAGATATTTTGCTTTAAATCTATGCAATTAAATAAAGAGCTAAATTTTTGTTTAAAATTCATAAAAATCATTCTAAACTGAACAAAAAATCAAGTTTTATTTTAACATTTTTAATAAACGTAAATTTTTCAGTAGGTGTTTAAAACTGTCTCCAAGTAAGACTTTTTTATCAACAAGAAAAACACACTGTCAAAACTTTGTAGAAAAAAACATTCACTTTTTGTGTTGGACTAACAAAATTTCAAACTCTGCCACAATATTGTGAATTGAGCAATACTTTTTTGTATGAACTAAGTAACTACATTAGTAATTTTATCGCTTAATTTTTTGGTATTGTTACAGCCAGAGCCAACCAGGCAGCGAACAACCCCATAAGCCGATATTCATTCAACAGCAGCGGCAAAAAGTTGTTGCTGCTGCAAAATGACTGTGGACGCATAAGAAGTTTAAGGGTTTGGCGGTTAAAATGCTGTGAATAAAAGTTCATTAATCTAGTTACAAGTTTTAGCCGACATTTCGCATAATCAATCAATGCGCTGCTGGCTCGCTGTATTATGCCAAAGTAACAACAACGACTACGACGACAGCAGTAGCAGCATCAGCAGCAGCGTTAGCGTCGTCAGCATGTTGGAAAGTTTTTCTTTGCAGTTTTTACTGTTTGCTGCCCGATTTTTTTCCGTTTTGTTGTACTTTTTCTATTGGAAATTTTGCTTAGTTTATGCATTGTTTTTTCTTTGGTTTTGCCAAGTCGCCATTTTTGTATATTTCATTCATTTGTTGGTGTTCTTTACTTGTCCTTTCCTCACCCGTTTTTTGTTCGCTTGTTCTACTTTAAGCATTATTGTTGCTGTTGCTGTTGCTGCAGCTGCAGCTTGTCACTATTTCTTGTGGCCATTCAGTACGGTAGAGTCAGTACACAAAAAGTTTTAGGGTTTTGTATATTTCTTTGCAGCTGATGTCGGTGATGATATTGTTGTTGCTTGAAAACCCCCAATGGAGTAAATATTTTATAGCTGGTAAGCTGATTTAATTTATGGTAATTACAATTTTTCATATTTCTCCTGTCACGTGACGTGACGTATTTTATGCCAATCGCATTATGCAAGTAAGTCAGAAAACTTTAACGCCAACACGTTGTAGTGGGAGTAATTTTCTGCAGTGAATGAATGCTTTTGATGTGTGAACATCTTTGCTTAGCTGCTATGAAAATTTAACAACATTTTTCGTAAACTTCAATTCATAAAAAAATATTTTTTCGATTTTCCAGAAAGAAATATTCCAGTTTCTCAACATTCACAATCATTATTTGAATTTGAATTTTTGAAATTTTTTTAAAAATTTCAACATTTTGCAAAGAAAATTGCTTCGGGTGCAAAATTTGAGTAATATTGAACAAAAAACTTATACTTAAAGAGATTGCCCTAAATGTTATTTTCGCCAAAAAAGCTAAAGGGGTTTATTTTGGGACTATTTTTACCTTATTTAATAGTCAGAAACAATCTCCCAGTGAGCTTATAGATAAAAACATCACCTAGAACAATCATCTAGAAAACAAATGCCGGAAAGCAGGAGCAGCGTTGTGGACCAGTAGGTCCCTTCTAAGAAAAATCTGTAAGCTACAAGGAATGTCTAGCATTTCAGTTATAAGAGCTATGCAAACTGCACCAACAGCTACCTTGGACTGATATACCAACTTATCTTCTGAAGATAAAGAATTAAATTTGTATTAAAACTTACATAACTGGACAAAAGTAGGACTGGCACAGTCATAACGAATAAGAAAACTGGAGCTGGTATATACGGGTTTAGGCAGCTTAAAAATATATTAACATGCATAAGCCAAGAAAACTCAGTGTTTCAGGTAGAAGTACATGCAATTGGGCTATGTTTTAGGGCACTTTTAGCCTTAAATCGCATCAAAATTTCATCGTCGTTAGTTTGGCAGTGCCTTTAGCTACTAATTGGACGCGTCTCATGAAATAAATTCAACTTTATTTGGGTACCTGAACATAGTGGAATTGAAAGCAATGAAACTGCACATCTCGTCGGACTTACTCCATTCTGCGACTTGCCTTAGAGCTTTATTAACCTTAAACTAAGCAATTGGCTGCACGGAAAAGTTTGAAAACTTCGAAAAACAGACAATCTAAGCCATGCATTCTAAGAGTTTCCAAACAAACAACAAAGCAGCTTGTTATGCTGAACAGGAAATTTATGCGAGTTGTTGAGGTCCAGTCAGTTAGAAAGCATATCTCCAACATGAGATTAGTCCAGGATGAAATCTGTGGATTCTTTAATAAAGAAGAGGAAATAGCAGAAAATGTTCTACGTCACAGTGACAATCTAGCAAGACATAGACTTCCTAACTTTTCTGTTGCGTACCCATAATATTCTAGGATAGGCGCCTTACCCCCAAAGGCATACTGGCATTCATTAATGCCGTTGTTTGTGAACTTAGTTCTAACTAAGCTAGCTCAATAGTCTTTTGGGCCACGTATACAATTGGCGACTGGATTCTAATCATTTTCTAATTCTGCCGTGCGATGCATGCGTTTCGTCCTTTGTGTGCGTTCTCTTCGGCATATTTTCTGCATAAATTTGACTTTGACAAAATTTGCTTCTTTCATTAAAAAATTTCTTTCTGGAGCCAAATTTCATTTGTTGCCCAACCCAGTGTTGCATTTCTTTTCATAATAAATTATGTTTTAGTCTTTTTTTTTTTGCAATGCTTTATTCTACACTTTCTTTGTTTCCATTTAAAATTTTTCTCTGGAGCCAATTTTTTATTTTGATGCCCACCCCGGTGCTGCAATCTTTCTCATAGTAAATTCTGTTCAAGTTCTTGTTTTTTTGCTCTTGTGTTTTTATTGTTCTTTTCATTGACAGCACCATAACGAAGTTGGTCATTGGGTCGCATATTTGCTATAAAAGCGTTCAGCTTATGTTTAGTGTCGAAAGATTAAAATGGAAAAGAAGTCAGCCACTATGTGCAGCAGTTGCAGTGAAAATACTTAACTGCATGCGGAAGTGGAACAGAAAAGTTGGAAAATGTTTGATGATGTGCATAGGGGTGTTGGAGAGTGTATGTATGTATGTATGTATGAGCATTGGTGTCAAAACTATTGAGTGCTGCCTTATGGTGTTATAAATTTTGTTTCATTTCGTTTTTTATATTTTTTTGATTTTTTTTTTCCAGCTAGATCATATATGAAATCTTTCAAATATCAATTTATGATTTTAATTGAAAAGTGACAAAACCTAACAGAGACGGATTGAAAAGAAACATACCAAACTAACAAAGTTGAAATTGCATATACTGTAGCTGGAATGTAAAGCACTTGAAAGATACAAATAAATTCATGACTTTTTTAGATATATATATTATAATTAAGCAAACTGTCTCATGCATACCTCAAATGAGTGTCTGGAACAAAGAAACAATAGAAAAAAGAGCAACTATATAATTTCAACAGAAATTTCATAAAAAACTTAGCTCGAATGATATTTTTTCTACTGCCAAAAAAGTTCAATACAGTAACCTGTGTTAATATCATTCATACGACATGTTGCGCCTTAGCATATTTTCAAGCTACAACATCAGCAGCGCTTAGCGGCCAGCTATTAAAACTGATTTGATTTAAGAAAACACTTTTACAAAGAAAACTTAATGTGCACTATGAACCTCGGACACATCGGAGCTTAATTATTTTTAAAAGTTCAACACTTAAGTTTTAACTTAAAATTTTTAAGCTTTATTTCACTTCATTCGTTTCAATTTGTTTGCTGCAACTTTAATTGTATTCAATTGCGCAGGTTTACTTTCTTTGTGCAACTCACGATTGACACAATAAAATACTAAAATACACTCAAAACCGGCACAATACAAAAAAAGTATAAAGAAAGGCACCATCATCATCATCAGTAGCAGCAAAAACAACAAAAGAGTCACATCAACAACATCACCCGAGTCATCGTCAACATACATAAAAATATGAGTACACAATAACAAAACCCAGAGCGCGTCACAAAACAATTGCAGCACTTAATTTGCTGAATGACGCTATCATTGTGTGAGTGTCTTCAAGTGCATAATGGGATAAAGTTAAAGCTGGAATTGGAGTAAGTGTGCTGGAACTGTACAGGAGAATAGCAGAGTCATCATGCTACTTAAAAGCAGAGGTAGAAGGAAAAAAATACAAATTTGTACAATGCATGATGCTATGTCATGCCAAAATCAGCAATAACAAAAGGTTAAAAAAAAATCAACTGTATCGGAATTTCATTTGTTAATTTTTTTTTCCTATAATGACTAGAATTTTGTTCTTTAATTTGAGATAAAATAAGGGCAGATTTTTTGTGCAAAATACAATATCAATAGCATTTCTTGTTTGCTACACGACGTATGAGTAACCTTTAATTTTTATAACCTAAGTAAAAAGTTAACGTTGAAAATGTATATCACTATATAACAGCAAATTAATGTTGGACAACGTAGGCAGCCATTGTTTAAATTTGGAACTTTTTCAAGCCACTTCAGCACTAATCAAAATATTGAGAAACCATTTAAAAAAATTATATCGAAAAAAAGTTACTATCGAATTTAGTGTTAAGCTTTTTGTACTTTTTGTAAGAAATTTTTTCTAATAAATCAGTCTAATTGTTGACTTCACCCTGTTATCTTGAATTTATTTGTTATTTTTTGATTCATTTTTACTTTTTCCTGCATTCTAATAAAGCAATTTCTTCAAACGTTTGATGTTAGTTTTAAAGGCTGTTATTTCACGCACGTGACAGCAGCATTTTCCCTTTTTCCTTTTTTTTTTTCTTGTACAGCATATGTTTTGCTACTGCTGCTGCTGCTACATTTTAAACGTGCTCCAACAAAATACAATACATAAGCAAATTACTTTAAAAATTTCCGTATTATTATTTTGCATTTTCCGACAAGGCAACGCAGCATAACCAGCACAACACAGCACAGCATCGTCGTCGTCAACGTCCTCGCTATTGCGCCGCGCGCCATTGAAGGAAAAACGTGCAATGTACCGTTAACTAGCTTAAACATGCCTCTCACACAAACTAACACACATGCACATACCCAAATACGGCCTTTTGTAATGTCAAACACCTTTGCAAGAGTTGACATAGGCCACCTACGGCATGGAAAAAAAAAAGGAAAAAATCCGTAACAACAAGAAAATACAAGAAGTCAGTCGCCGTCGTCTAGCAACGCCTAAAGTTATGCAACGAAAGTAACGACAAAATAAATAACAAAGAAAAAGGGAAAAGAAAAAACACCTCTCTTTTACCTCAGCAGTTTTACATTTTACACAGTAACCCAGTACAAGGACATTTATGAATGCAGACATATACACACACACATACATACATGCAGCGCACGCTTAAACACAAACAAGCGAACACATGTACGTACGACTAGGGCAGCAGGTGAGTTTGTTGGCGTCTAGTATGCTGCAACGAAGGGTTTCTTTTTTTCTCTGTATAGCGACAGCATCTTGGTAGATAACAGCAGCAAAGGATTTTCTGTTTTTTGTTTTTGTTTTTTATATAATTTTGTGCTTCTAGCGGTAAGCATTTTATTTTTACATTTACTTTCTTTGTTTGTGTTTGCACACATACAAAGTATTGCCAGCTGTTGAAAATTTTTATAAAAGTCAAAACTTTTAAGATTTACATAGTCATTTGCTGTAAAATATTGCGCTTTTAAAAGAGAAGAATCATGAGAAATTTTTTTTGTTCGAAAAATTGCAAGCCGTGATTTGGAATAGTTTTCAGCGGCCATTTATTAAACTTTTTTATTCAAAATTAGTTGCTCTATTACAAAAATATCTGTATGAGAAATTCAATCCCAAGTCAACATCAAAGGCATATAGTTTTACTATGCTACTACCAAAAATTTAGCTGTGCTGAGGTTTATAAATCTCATTGTTAAGTTATACTGGCCGAAGGAGTTTTATTTTTGACAATTAAGTAAATGAAAATGAAAGTAGTTCTTCTTTATCTTCTTAATATCTACATAACTTACATTTACTTTTTTTTAAAAAGCTTTTAATGCCTTAGCGAAATCTTACGGGTGCCACTTGGCCGAAACTGGTAACCCATATCATTTGCAGATTTGAAATAAATCTCATCAGAAGCATGCTTTTTTTTTGTTTGGAAACACTACGTTTTCATCAGAAGTTTAGGGCTGCTGAGATTTATAAATCTCGTCGTTAAATTATACCCATTTTTACAGAGAGAAAGAGATTTACTTTTGACAGTATATGTCATAAGCGGGATTGTTTTTGCTTTTTTTCTTAATATTTATCTACCATTTGCTTTTTTTCATTGACATTAAATGCCAATGCTCAAGGTTAAGGGGTGCACTTGGTCGAAAATAGCCAAAATCAGTAGCTTTGTTAAGATTTGTAAGCAGATTTAAAATAAGTTCCAGTAGTAGCTTTATCTTTATATGGTAATACTAACTTTCCATCCGAGATTAAGCTCTGATGGGATATCTTAATCCCGTCGTTAAAACATACCTGCTTACACCGTTCAAAAAAATATATTTTTGACTGTAAATGTCATAAGCGGGAACATAAAAGTTGTTTTTTTCTTCTTTTTCTTAATATTTATTTAAGGGGTGCCACTTCAAAGTAAGGGCCAATGTTCAAAGTAAAGGGGTGCCACTTGGTCGAAAATTGCCAGAATTGGCGGCTCTGTTGAAATTTATACGCAGATTCAAAATAAATCCCAGTAGTAGCTTTATCTTTGTATAGTAATAATAAGATTTCACACGATATAAAGCTGAGATGAGATATCTAAGTCCTAACCGCCTACACCAGCTGAATGAAATGCACTTTCGACAGTACATATCATAAGCGGGAAAATTAAACAAATTATCAAAGTTATGGGGTACCACTTGGTCACAAATAACCAAAATCCATAGCGCTGTTGAGATTTATACGAAGATTTCAAATAAATCTATTCAGAAGTAGATTTATTTTTATATGGTTATATTATACTTTCACTAAAGATTTAGCTGTAACGAAATTTATAAATCTCGTCGTTGAATCCTGACCATTTCTACTGGCCGAGAGAGATTTGTTTTAGACAATTAATGCCATATACTGGAAAATTTGGTCTTGCTTTTTTTTTTCAATGACATTAAATGGCAATTATCAAAAATAAGGGGTGCCACTTTGTCGAAAATTGCCAAAATAAGTAGCCGTGTAGAGATTTATGCGAAGATTTTGAATAAATATCGACAGAAGTAGATTTATTATACAAAATTTTTTTTTTTTGTTTTTTTTTTTTGTGTTTCTACTCGTTTAATGACATTTCACGACATTTTAGTGTAAAAAATTTTTTTTCACCCAAAGGTCCACACTTGGATGGCGGAACCAAAATTTTATTTTTTTTTTTTCATTTTTTTTTGGTGTTTTCTACACGTTTTATGACTTTCTACGACATTTTAGTGAAAAAAATTTTTTTCACCCAAAGGTCCACACTTGGATGTCGGAACCAAAATTTAAATTTTTTTTTTTTTTTTTTTTCGTTTTTTTGTAGTTTTCTACGCGTTTCATGACTTTTTACGACATTTTAGTGGATGTCGGAGACAAAAATTTTGAAAATAATATTTTTCTGTTTTTTCATGTATTTATTAAGAGTACGAGACATATAGGGCCTTATCGTAAATCTGAAGGGAGTTCCATTCTCTCCCTTCCGGGGAAGGAACAGTGGAAGTAGTGAATATTTCATTAATGGAAACTCCCCTTCCTGCAGGGATACTTTTTTTATTTTAATATCGTTGACATTTTCAGAAATAACCAGTTTGCAACGCTGTGTTTTTCCAAGAGCGTTGACATTTTACACAAAAACAACATCTGGCAACGCTAAATCTTTCCCATATCTTTGACATTTTGCGCAAAAAACCAATCTAAACGCAGATTTTTTCCAATTTCGTAGACATTTTGCACAAAAAAAAACATGTGGCAACGCTTTTTTCCATAAATCGTTGACATTTTTTTCCATTTTCCACTGGATATTGACAGCTGTTTTATAAAAAAAAAGATAAACAAGAAACAGCAATTGCAAAAGAAGAAAAAGAAGTAATTGCAGCAGTGAAATATAAATTAATGCTTTCCTTTTTAAAGTAAAAAATGTTTTTTAAATCATTTTTGTGGATTTCAAAAATCAAAAGATTGCACCAAAAAGTTGCAAAAAAAAAAAAAAATTTCAATGAAAAGTAGTTTTAGCAGAACCAGTATAAATTGGAAACGCTTGGATGAATATTAAAAACTTTAGTGTCCTATGAAAGCTATTTCAATAAGGTTTAAAATTGTTGTACAAAAATTTTTAATTTGTCAAACGTTATTTATAATTATTCGTTTATACTTTAGTACTCCCTAGCAAAAAGTTGAGGAGCAAATTTAACAAATAAAAGCGAAAAAACTCGCTCCCAACTTATTGCCGATTGCATAATTTTTCAAGTGAATTTTCCCTTTCCACGAAATTTTTTTTGCGACTGCAAACCAGGGAGTTAGCGAATAAATTCTCGAGAATATTTATTTACGATAAGGCCCATAGTGTCCAATGAAAAAATGGTCAGTGCCAGGCTCTTCAAAAAATTTAATATTTCTGAAACTAATTTAACGCACATAGATGAGATTTGGTACGTATTTATATAAACTGCATGGGGAGGATTAACATTCTTTGGTTTAATTTATTTGAAAATGTCCCGCCCTCTGTACAAGGCAAGGTGCTGCAAGGTGCTGCAAGGCACACCGGCAAATGCTTGTTAAATATAACGAATACGACATGTTAAGCAAATTAGTGATAGTTCGATTCTTAAGAAGAATATTATGTATTTGAAGTCCCAACGAAATTTTTAGAAATTCAATTTGAGATTAATATCACTCATACGACACGTTAATTGCAAAAAAAATACTTGGACTTTAAACACCAAAGAATTACACTTCGATGCAACTTATAACGCAGAACTTACAACAAAGATATAAAATATTAATCTAAAATTAAATTATATAAACTGGAGTTTTGGCCGGCTATTGCCTAAGCCCTAAAATGTATTCCTAAGTCTTCCATTATAGTCTCTTTACTAAAAAAACAAAGGCTTTTTTTTGCAACATAAGTTTTATGAGTTTTTCAACCAAAGTTTTAGGCATTTTATATAAAATTCATCTGGCAACACTTATCTCTTATGCAGCTGTTTCATTTATTTTCATAAAATTAAGCAAAATCTGTACATAGTCTGTATACGTTTTTTGGTACCTAGGGTAGAAATTTCATGTTGTTACATAAACGTGTATGTGTATTGCAGCGTAAGAATAGGATGAATATCAGCAATTGTGCAAATGCATGAGTTGCTTATGTGTGCAATTGCTCACTGCAGCGCAACTTTTTTTCTTCTGCAAAACAGCTGAGCTGAGTTGAGTGCCTTGTGAATTTTCTGAATTGCCAGTGATGCTGCTTGGTTGAATTTTACTATGTTGCATTTTTTGTTTTTGGTTCAGTTTTTTTTTTTTTTTTTTTGTTTGTTTTTAATATTTTATTTTATCACTTATTTTATATTCTCTACCTATGCTGTGCATACTCATTAAGTTAATATGAGCATGATCATGCATGTATTTTGTTAGTTGCCTCATGTGCCACACATTGTCTACTGTCTACTAATATTTTTATTTTTTTGCGCTGCTGTTGTTATGCTAACAAAATTTTTATGCAAATTTTGAGATAAGTTTTGTCTGCCGGTGCAAATTAAGGATCTAGCGAGAAGTTTTAATGTTTGAAAGTTTAGACTGGAGTGACTTAAGCTACGGCTTACTTTTACTGTAAGCAAATATTGCTAAAGCTGAAAAATTTTTGGTAAAGTTTCCTAAATTGATACGTCTACAGAGTGAGCTAGCTTTGGCAGCCATTCATTAAACACTAGATTTTAGATGGGTTGAAAATTTTTGGCAAAATGTCTATTCAAGTTGTACCTTAGATAGCATCGATTCTGTGTTACGACTTTTTGAATATTTTCTCGGATTTTATGACCAATTATGGAAGTACGAGAAATCGCTGTGTTCAAGCATATAACGCGCTTCTTTTAAATTTTTCAATTGGATTTTTACTTTTCAAGATATTCATTGAATTAAAGGCATCTCAACTTCATGAAAATATGATATATTTCTTTGTAGGAGGTTTAGTTACCTTTACTTTAAGAGATGATAGTCTTGGAAAGTAATAATGTAATAAAGAAGTTTAGTTAAGTTTTAGTGAATAAGAATTTGAGAATCCGATGGTGTGATACTTTAAGGATTTAGCAATATCTTTAAATAAGTACTTACGAAATAGCAAAAAACCAAGCACAAATTCATGAACAACTGGTTCAAACCTTCATGGTCGGCTGTTAAAATCAAAAATATAAAACCTCTTATGACTTTGCGATTTATAATATTGCTAGTGGGGTACTACTTGGCAGCCACTGACTAAACATGAAATAATAATAATATGTTTAAATGCAATGATGCTACCTAAAAAGTTTAGACGCTGAATTGTATCGATATGATGAAATTTTTAAATATTTTTATAGCTGAGTGGAAATTTTCGAAAATTTTATTTTATAGTTTTCGGAAAATGAGGCTTTTTGTGGATCTGCAGCACGAGAAGGTTTACATGCATATTTTTACACACAAAAACACAATTGTCGAACAAAAGCCAAGCACTTTGAGAACGAAATGAATTAGAAGCGAGTATTGCTTTATGTACTGTGCACAAACAGCTTTTTGTATTCACATATCCAACTAAAATTATTTCTAAACAATTTCTTCATGTAGGCAGAAAATAAAAACAATTCTTAGATACTAAATAAGCAGATTGTAGCACTTTTAAAAGATTTCTACTGATGTTATCACTTTATTATTCTGACAAATACTTATGTACTTACAGATAATAGAAATTTTCGCATACCTTGCGATTTTTACAATTTTCCTCTACTTATATACAATGTAAATTCTATTATTTTTTATCACTAAGATTGTGTATTTATCAATTTCCTTTATTACTACACTTTTATTTGTTTGTAAAAATTTGCTTACTTTCTTCTTACTTCCATTTTCGGTTATCATTGCTTTGGACATCATGTCCATATCATTCACATTTCAATTTTACTTCAAGGAAATTCCCAATAGAAAATGCTTATTAAACGTTTCTGTATTGCAAGACTTAGGGTTCGAAGAAAATTTTGTTTGAGAGAAGGACCTTGCGCCCAAAAATATGTTACCACAATATGAATTTTAACATAACCCAAATATGTGTGTATGCGTGTGGTAAAAGGAATGATGCGTAAACATGATTTCCGTTACGTTAGGCTTCCTATTTTTTTTTAGGATGTCTATTGTTTGTTTTTGCTTTTTTGGGTACCACTACTTTCTTTAGTCTCCATTTGAAAGCAACGACTAACTATATTTGCTACAATTTGCTGTTCTTTTTGAAAGGAATCACAAAGTAGTTGTCAGTACTTAGTTGCTTTATTTTGTTTTGCCAGATTTCCCTCATTTCGGCACTCTATGTTAAATCATTTGCTATGTTTCAAAGCTTATTTTTAGGTCTCTTCGTTTCCATTTCTTTATGTTTTCGAAATTTTCTTGACAAGAAACAGGGGTCTTTTAGAATGAATAATACAATTAGGCAATTATAAATTTCTTGGATAAGTTAGATTTTGTTTCATTTGTTCATATTATTATTTTGTATAAAGCAATTTCCAGCCTCAAAATCAACAGAGATAGGGTTTTTCCTTTTTTTCACCTTAAAGCTTAAGTTGAAAATTTGACTTTTGCATAAAGGAACTTTTGTTAAAAAAACTTGGACGGAGGGGTTTCTTTTCGTGCTAAGCATCAAGAAAAAAATTAACATCTAATATTTCTCTGCTTCAGCCTCAAAGTTAGTACAGACAAACACTTACTTATGTATGTGTATACAAAGCACTGTGAACTTTCGCAATGTTGCCACTTTTACTAATATTTGAGCGTTTTTCTGCTTCTTTCTCCCAAAGGAAAATGTTAGTTTCCTTACAAATATTCTCGCACTGATTTCAATTCCTTTCATGTATTGTTATTTTTGCTGTATTGTTTCCATTTGGGACTTAAGTAGGGGTCTGCTACTTTTACTTAGCATTTTCTTATGTTCCTTCACTTTGCCCATTGTATTGCGTTATGTTAACGTTTGCTTTCCGTGCACATCATTGCGTTTTGGCATTATAACGTAACGTTAGTTTCTTGTATCTTGTGTTGTGTTGTGTTGGGTTACTTTGCATGCGTAACATTAAATTCGTGGTAATGAATTTTTGATTTCATTTCAATGGCGCATAAGTTATTGCAGTGCTGATGTATTTTTGTTGTTGTTGTTGTTGCTGTCGCTCGTATATATTAACAAATAAACAAACAACATCGTCAGCCTTACTTACGTTTCATTACATTGTGTTGTGTTGCGTTACGTTATGTTTTTATTTATTATTATGTACCAAATATAAAAATATTCTATTATACGTATACTACATACGTAGTATGTATATGGCGCAAGGGACTGAAAAAAAAAATAAACAAAATAGAAACATATTTATAGTGTTCTTCCTTTTTTTGGGGTGTATTGTACCGTATCAGTGATATAAATCCTTTTATTTTATGGTTGCAACTACAACAAAATATTTAGTAACCTAGTCAGCCATATTGAAGAATAAAAGAGAGATACATTACATTCCGGTTTTTGCATATACATTAGACTGATTCAAAAAAATCGAAGGTTTTCAAAACCTCGATTTTACAATCTAAATGTCTTCATTAAGCCGAAAAATGAAGCCCCAAAAAATTTCAGCTCGATCTAAGCATTTTAACTGGTCGCTCAACGAGCATTTTGATTTTACATTTGAATAAAATTGAAAAATTCATTGATTTTACCTATTAACTAGTGTAGGTCACTGCAGAGAGATCTAAATGTTATGAGACTACGTGTAAAATTTTATTACCTTTCAGAATCCGGCGTCAAAATTAAGATTGGTGGTTTATTTCGGGAGCTATGAGCAAATTAGTGTCGAAAAACGTGGTTTTTGCGTAAATCGTAAATCATATTTACATGCAATCAAAATGCTCGTTGAGCGACCAGTTAAAATGCTTAGATCGAGCTGAAATTTTTTGGGGCTTCATTTTTCGGCTTAATGAAGACATTTCGATTGTAAAATCGAGGTTTTGAAAACCTTCGATTTTTTTGAATCAGTCTAATATACATACATACATTAGGGCGCAGCGCTTTTTTAAAATTTGAAAACCAAATGTTGCAGCAAAGATCGTCTTAGAAGCAGACCTTAGGACAATGACTGTATACTTTGTTTGGATTAAGAGTCCGGAAAATATAAACCGCTCATGGCTTGACTGAAGATCTAAGTGACAAAAATCAGTAACATATTTTTGAAATTATCTCAAAATACACAAAATTATTGGAAGTCATTTATTACAATTTTTTGAAAAGAGTTGATTCTCTAGATTCCTTTGGCCGCGTTAAGTGTAAAAGTATAAAGACGCGATACTTTTTTTCGAACCTTTTTTGATGACACATTTGGTAACATCCCATTATATAACACAAGCTTCGCAAGCTATTGTATTTCGATGAATTAAGTAGGAAGGAGTACAAAGAAATTGTATACAATATATTAGTCTACATGTGGGCGTGATCAAAATAGTGCCACTTTCACTTTTTAAAGATTAAACATCTACATCTGGATATTAATGCGCGAGTTAAAAATTTGTCGTACCTTTTTTTCTATGTCAGAAATGGAGCACGACTTGGAGCTATACACCATTAGAAAGGTATTTGTGTATAAATGTGCACAAAGTTAAAATTATTTTAATATTTTGCCATAAAGCCAAATAAAATTATATGCAAATTTTTTCAATATTAACAACGACAAAATATGCGGTCGAGGATACAGTACAAAGAGAAAAACAAAAAAGCTGACTGATACTGACTTTATGTTTTTTGCTGTCTTTTCGTTTCAAATTTGTACAATGTACCACCGATGAAAAATGCACTTTTCTATTTTGTACCAAATAGCAAAAAAGTACAAAGAATATCTAAAAAGTACCAAAATTATTTAATACATTTATGGTCAAATTTTGACCATTGAACGATTCTAGTATATAAATGGGCAAACGAAATCAGTTCAGACGCTGCTTCTGTGTCTAAATCTCATCATATTCGCTAGATTTTGTTATTGGAAAGCAGTTCACGGCTAAGCCACTGCCTCGATATTTATGAAATTCTGTATGAAAATAGAAACGAAATATGGTTGTATATCAGCCGTAGGGCAAACTCTAGTATATAAAAATTGGTGTGTGCGTGTCGAAGCATTATCACTCAGAAACTATTCAGACTGATTCAAAACTTTGAGCTGAATATTTTGCAGTAAGTGTATTTCAGATATAGAATGCTTTTAGTGATACACATGAAGAATTCCGAAGATTTCATAGACAAAACAAAGACTATCTAGGTATACAAAAAAGAAAACTTCTGTGGCGGACTATCAACTAGCACTAACCGTTAAATTTCGGTGATAACAGAATGTTCTCGAAGCTCACTCAACGGCTTGGTAGCTAAAACGAAGAACATCTTAGTATACAGCGGGAAACATGTATGGCGGAATATCAGCAAGCTTTAACTGATAGTTTTCTGGGACACCTTAATGTCCTTCGAAGGTTTCACAGTCAAAACAAAAAATTCTTGAATATATTTAAGGGAAAACATTAATGGTGGAACATCAACAACCCTTAACTTAACTTTTTTTGGACACCTAGCTGTTTTTAAGTCAAAGAAAAGAATATCTCAGTATACTAGAAGAAAAAAATCTAGTGAACTATTAACAAGCCTTGATAGTTTTCTCGGATACATGAAGATTCTCAAAGCTTTCCAAAAGAAGACGACTATCAACATGCCTTAATTGATAGTTTTCTAGTAGTTCACTAAAAAGCTTCATAGTCAAAACAATAAACACCTAAGTAATCCAGAGAGAAAACAGCTACGGTGAACTATTAAGCCTTAACTGATTGGTTTCTGTTGCACCTGAAGATATTTTGAAACACGATTTTTTAAATAACTGGGATTTTTAAAAAATAGCGTTTCACGGTTTATCTCACATGCTATACAAATAACATTGATGAAATTTTGTAGGTAGTGCTCGATTATAAGTATCATGCTCTGAACGAAACGCGTGCGTAAATATTAAATGCCACGAATACGTTTAATCGAAATTTAAAAACATTATATCTGACAAGTTACACAAGCTGTTTTGATGAAATTTGGTAGGTTGGTGCTGAACATAATTACCATACAATGTCCGAAAACTGAGCGTAATAAGGTAAGCTCCAGACTCACTTTTTCAATGTATGTTTCATTGCCTTCACAAGTACTGAGTTGCATGTATATTTCTTTGTTTTTATTGGTCTACAGTAAAAAGTTTTCAGCTTCCTTAAATTCATTTGATAGACTAGATATATCTAGACTAGATATATCTGCAACATTTAACCTTTCCTTTTGTTGGAAATTTAAATAACAAAATATGACGAAAAATTTTACTCATATCGTCATTGACTGCACTCATCTAGGTATGTACCTTTCTCATAATGAATTCCGAAATAAAAACCTTAACATTTTTTTCTTTTATATCCCATTTAACTGTGATTGCTGGCTGGCATTTGAGAGTCGGCTTAAATGACTCCAAAAGAAAAAAGCGAAGATGATGGAGCTAAGCACTCAGCCATAACTACTAAAATCACTGCTATTTTTATCATCAGCTACTCCCATGCTATTTGATCTTTTGTGTGTTGTATCTTTGGCGCGCGAGTTTTTATATTTTTTTTTTATTTCCAAAATGCTAAACATTAATGTCGCCGCTGCTGCTGCTGGTGCTGCAACCAATGCTGCCAAATATGCGATTTACGTCAATTGGGTCTTAGCCAGTTTTACTTAATCGTATTCTTTAGTGTTTGTACTTTAAATTGTATTTTTCGTATTTTTTTTTTTTTTTTGTTTTTCTCATGTGCAAAATGAGAAAAATCACTAACATTTTTATTTCATATTCAATGTAAAGTGCATTTTTGCTGGTGATTCTTTTTTTTTGCCATTCATTTGTTTTGTTGGTATATAGGCGGCAATGTCGGCGGCGGTGTTCCATCTTTTTCAGCTGCATTTTGCTTATATCATATTACAGTAAACACAACAATTTTTATTCATTTTTTTTGTACATAGAATATGATGTTTGAGGGTGGATCAAAATATTAAAATAGAGAAAATATTGAATTATTTATGTGAAGAACTTTTTTAAAATAAGACATTTTTCCATGACTTCAACGATTATATACCAATTTCTGAAATTTATATGTCTCTATGCTCTTCGAATTTTATCAAAATTATTCCATATTTTTCGAAAAGTTTTGACCAGAAAACAGACTGTACAAACTTAATATCATGCGATAGATTTTTGCAGAATAAGTTAGGAGTAACTCGTCAAAGCAGAATAAATGAAAACAATAAATGATGAATCAGAAATGATGGGGAAGAAGTTCTGGATCCTAAAAGCGCAACTCTTTTTCGCCGGTAATGACAATGACTAATACAATTGAAACCCAAAAACTATATACAGCATGCTGGCTACACATACCGCTTGAGGTTAGCGAACTTTTTGCACTTTTTTGGCATTCAAAAGCAGTTGAATATTTGCGCAGATCTTCTATAGCGCCATATAGCGTTGTTGTTGTTTTTGTTTTTATATTTAGTCGCCGTTTTATCTGTGAACAGCGTAGGATGGAGTGGGGTATATAGTTGAAGAAAAATGCAAAAAATTCTGAAAAAAATGCAACGAATTCAAGAATGAAAAATTATTTTAATAGCAGTTTGAATAGTTTTTGGCTGGCTTACGTTGGCGCTTCGCTTTTTTTCTCTCTGTTTCTCTTTCTTTTTAAGCAACATTTTTTTTTTTTTTTTTTATTTCGTTTAGTTCAGTTTGGTTGCATTTCATGCAACACTAAATGGCAAGGCTTGTAGTTATGCCTGCAAGCCTGTGATAAATCGTTGTATTGTATTTTTATGTTGCAACATTTTAAAAAAAGAAAAGAATAGAATGGGAGCATACATACAAAGAAAGTATATGTACAAAAGTAGTTGAAGATGTGGAAATATCATATTTGCATAAATAATTTAATTGAAAAATGCCTCGATTGCTGCGGCAAAAAGAAAAGCCATAGTAAGTAGTTACTTTAAGTTGAATAAATTTGCTCTGATTTCACTAGAGTTAAGTTTTTGTTGCTAGATAAGATGCATAGTGGGGCAAAGGCTATAAAAACTGTACTCAATTTTAATTTTCGACTTACAGTTTGCAATTATCAATTTTAATTTTAATTTCAATTTCAATTTCAATTTCAATTTCAATTTCAATTTCAATTTCAATTTCAATTTCAATTTTAATTTCAATTTCAATTTCAATTTCAATTTCAATTTCAATTTCAATTTCAATTTCAGTTTCAATTTCAATTTCAATTTCAATTTCAATTTCGATTTTCGATTTTCAATTTTCACTTTTCAATTTTCAATCTTCAATCTTTAGTTTTCAATTTTCAATTTCTATCTCAATTTCAATTTTCAATTTCAATCTTGATTTTTAATTTTCAATTTTCAATTTCTATTTCAATTTCAATTTCAGTTTCAATTTCAATTTTCAATTTCAATTTTAATTTTCAATTGCAATTTTGGACTCAGTTGTTAATTTAATTTTCAATTTCAAATATCGACTTCAGTTTCCAATTTTCAAATTTTCAATTTTCAATTTTCAATTTCCAATTTTTAATTTTTAATTTTCAATTTTCAATTTTCAATTTTCAATTTTCAATTTTCAATTTTCAATTTTCAATTTTCAATTTTTAGTTTTCAATTTTTAGTTTTCAATTTTGAATTTTCAATTTTCAATTTTCAATTTTCAATTTTCAATTTTCAATTTTCCATTTTCAATTTTCAATTTCCAATTTCCAATTTTCAGTTTCCAATTTTCAATTTTCAATTTCCAATTTTCAGTTTCCAATTTTCAATTTTCAATTTCTAATTATCAATTTTCAATTTTCAATTTTCAATTTTCAGTTTTCAATTTTCAATTTTCAATTTTCAATTTACAATTTACAATTTTCAGTTTCCAATTTTCAGATTTCAATTTCCAATTTCCAATTTTCAATTTCCAATTTTTAATTTTCAGTTTCCAATTTTCAATTTTGAATTTTGAATTTTCAATTTTTAATTTTTAATTATCAATTTTCACTTTTCAATTTTCAATTTTCAGTTTTCGATTTTCAATTTTCCATTTTTCATTTTCCATTTCCCATTTTCTATTTTCAATTTTCAATATTTAATTGCAATGTTCAATTTATTGAATTTACGCTTTAGTGCAGTGATATCCAAACTCCATACTAGCGTATTTTGTCAATGTATAAAAGCTCATTAAAAGCTTTTATATTTTGCTTAAACTGCAAGAGATCTGCACAACTACTGATACAGTTGAATTTTTATCTATGAATGAATGCGTATACGGAAAGCTTTTAAGCACAAAAGCTCAAATGCCTGTGGGCAATGGCGTTGGATTTCACTACTTTAGTGCTATAGACGTAGACTGATTCACATCTCTAAAACTATTTACGGGAGATGAATGATATTTGTTTCATTTACAGAAGACATCCGAAAAAAATTTTGAAGAACTTTGTCTAAAGCAAACTGTTGACAAAAGTATAAAAACAGTTCTTTGTTGCATCTTTTTCAGTAATTTTTAAGTTGACAGTACCTAATCATACTTTATGTTTGCATAAGCAACTCTACAAACTTCAAAATAATGCTCTACAGAACTTAGGGAGTAAACTTCAAAATATTTATTCTCAGAAGTAAATTAACCAAATCATCCGAAACATACACAAAACAACCAAAAAACTAACAGTTAACAATACGCTTAATTTTGTAACAAGATGCGCTTAATAAACAAGAAAACATACCCGCACTAAATCAACGAAGACACACAGGAACACACACACACACAGAGTACCAGGCTCATTCTGCATTTGAATTATCCCTTGTTTAAATGATAAATTCTTTTCTTTGTTTCATTTTAGTACCCTCATACATATGTTAACAAACATGTCTAACAAGGAAAAATTTCCGCTACGCCAATTTCAACTTCAGGGTTCTCATATTTACACAATGCGCAAACATATAAACTCAGACTCAACTCACATATGTACATTGTACGCATTTTGACCCCAGCATACATATGTCCTTGTATGCTTAATAATACATCTCCTCAATACGCATTTCTTAGCCCAGCGAATTTATTCTTCAACCATGCATACTCTTTATTGCTTCTTTTCACTACATTTAAAGTTGCTGCTGTCGCCGTACGCCCAACTTCGTCATTTCCTCTGTAAGCCTCAGCACCCCCACCAATTTACAAATTTGTGATTGTGGATGGAATAAAATGAAGTAAAACAAATAACTTAAATAGCATCATGTCCAACTGAGTTAGTAGATATTATTCGGATGTACTAAGAACTGAATACGAAGAAGAAAAATCGAAATCCACTCATAAGAATACAAAATACATATGTATGTATGTATTTACAAAATCAATGTCTATACACTCCCACAATTACGATAAACGACTTCGATCGATGCTCCTGCTGCTGCTACAATGACGACAAAGACAACGAGCAAGAACGTGCACAATATTGGTTTGTGTTCGCCTAAGTGTAGGCAATATATTCTTGCTATACGTATACGTGTATCTGTCTGCCGGTCCGTGAGTGTGTTACATATGATTGCGGCATATATATTACTCTGTGCTGTCGTTTTGTCCTTGTTTTGTTTGCAAACATAACATTCACATGAATCGTTTACTTGTTTGTTTACTCTTACAGATTCTTTAAGTAATCACAATAAATAAGCGAAGTCTTTGCTAAATTCTTTTTATAATTTTTTTAAAACAAAATTATAATATAAATAAAAAAAAAATAGAGGTTTATTTAATTTCAATTTCAATTAACAATTTCCGTATAAATAATTAAGTAGTGCCTTAGTCTTTTATAGCGCAACGAGGAGCCTGATATCAAACTCTCATATGAAATAATTTATAGAAGAAAAAAAATTAAATTTGATTTATGCGTTGGTTAGGAATGCTTTCATAAATAGTACCTGCTTTTTAACAAAATAAATATAAACAATCATTAAGAACCTGAGAAATTTTGATAGAAGTTGATAAAGTGTTGTTAGTGGACAAAAAATTTGATAAAACCGAAAAATATTGAGAAAGTCAAAAATGTTGATTAGATCAAAAAATATTAATTAAGTCGAAAATTATTGATAAAATCGCAATATGTTGAATAATTCTAAAAATTTTGATAAAGTCGAAAAATTTTGATAGAGTTAAAAAATTTTTAAAAAATTGGAAAAATTTTGATAAGGTAAACTTGCGGATGTTAAGAAAGTTGAAAAATGTCGACTTACTCGAAAATTTTGATAAAGTCCAAAACTTTTGATAGTCTAAAATTGTTAACAATGTGGAAAAATATTGATGAAATCGCAAAATTTTGATAAAGTAGAAATATATTTATAACATCGAAAAATGCTGATTAAGTTAAAAAGTATTGATAAAGTAGAAAAATGTTGATAAAGTAGAAATATGTTGTTAAAGTCGCAAAATATTGATTATTTCGAAAAATATTGATAAAGTGGATATTTGTTGATAATATCGCAAAATGCTGATAAAGTCGAAAAATATTGATAAAGTCAAAAAATGTTGAGCGAGTCGAAAAATGTCGATGAATTCGAAAAACTTTGATTAAGTTTAATAGTTTTGATAAAGTAGAAAAATGTTGATAAAGTAGAAATATGTTGATAAAATCGAAAAATATTGATTAAATCAATATATATTGATTAAGTCGAAAAATATTGACAAATTAAATATATGTTGATAAGTCCGAAAAATATTAATAAAGTCAATTGCTATAGATATAGTTGAAAAATATTGACAAAGTCAAAAAATGTTGACAGAATCGAAAGTAGAAAGTAGAAATATGTTTTTAAAGTAGCAAAATGTTGATAAAGTTGGTATACGTTGGCAAACTTAAATGCTGTAGATAAAGTTGAAAACTGTTGATAAAGTCGAAAATGTTGAGAAAGTGCAAAAATGTTGATGAATTCGAAAGATGTTGATTAAATTAAAAAATATTGATAATGTAGAAAAATGCTGATGAAGTAGAAATATGTTATCCAAGTCGTAAAATGTTGATAACGTCGAAATATATTGAAAAAGTCAAAAACTGCAGATACAGTTGAAAAATATTGTTTATGTCGAAAAATGTTGATAAAGTAGAAATTTGCTGATAAAGTCGCAATATGTTGATAAAGTTGAAAATTATTGATAAAGTCAAATGCTATTGATAAAGTTGAAAAATGTTGATAAAGTCGAAAAATTTTAATGAAGTTGAAAAATTTTGATATATCGAGATATGCTGAGAAAGTCTAAAAATGTTGATGAATTCGAAAAATGTTGATTAAATTAAAAAAATATTGATAAAGTAGAAAAATGTTGATGAAGTAAAAATATGTTTTTAAAGTCATAAAATGTTAATAAGGTCGAAATATATCGATAAAGTCAAAAACTGTAGTTAAAGTTGAAAAATGTTGTTTAAGTTGAGAAATTTTGACTAAGTCGAAAAATGCCGATAGAATCAAAATTTGTTGATAAAGTCGAAAAATATTGATAAATTTGGAAAATATGAATTAACTCGAAATATTTACATAAAATCGAAAAGTTTTGTATAAAGGTAATAAATTTTCATAAAATCAAAAAAAGTTTGACAAAAACGCTGATGAAGTCTTAAATAGCTTAAAATATTGAAAAAAGTTGATAAAGTCAGTTACATGAAATTGGTCAATGCCCTACTATAAATTCCACGCTTTCATCTAAGCTCTCAATCGCATTATCTTTCAACCGAGGTCTTCTGCATCACTCAGCCACTTTGCACAAGATTTCATTACACTCCATAAAAAAAGTCCCTAAACTTTATTCTGCTTGTTAGCAAGGCTCTTGATTTGACATACAAATCTTTTACTTTCTGCTAGTGCATGTGAACACGATCAAATGTTCCAGCACTTTTGCTTAGTCAACGGACCAAGCACATGAATTATAAATACAAACAAAAAAATGCAATCTAATACACTTTTCAAGAAAATTGTGTTGTAGAATTTTCAAAAGAAAAAAACCAAAGACAACTTGAAAACTCCCAACAGAGTTGCAGATTTGGTAAAGAGGAATAGTAAAAAAAAAAATAACAGAAATAAAGAAAACAAATAAAATAAAGAAATAAAATCACACAATACCAGAGAAAAGTAAAAAAAAAGTAAATAAATAAAAAGTAGCAAAATAAAGTTGAAAAAGTAGTAAAAACCAAATGAAGAAAAAAAGTGCGATACAAAGGCGCTATAACTTAATGCACAAATAGCAGTGGCGGAATGTTGGCATGATGTTTTAAGTACTGAACTGTCGGAAAAAGAGCGTTTCTTAAGGAGAAAATACCTTTCACTTAAACTAAATTTATGTAAAAGTAGGGTTTAAGTTTTTGCACGTGATCTGCTAGTCTTCAGCTTACTCGAAAAACACTAAGCACAGCTTTTGAAAATACAAAAATTTCATAATCAAAATAGTAGGTACATATCTTAAATATAAGACTTCAGATGGTATTTTATTCAAATTTTTGTAAAGCAAGCAGAAATCTAGTTTCGCACTTTATGCTTTAAGGTCATAAAGTTTCAAAAACATCGCCATTCCAGGCAAAGTTCCATTGATTGAGCTTGGGATTTTCCTGTAACTGAGCATAAGTTTGTGCTTAGAACATGAGTTTGGTCGTGATCTTAGTATTTGTTTTGAGCTTTAGCTGAAGCTGTAGCTTGAAATTAAGCTCAATAAATATGGAGCTTGATCTTCAAGTTATGTTTGAGCATGGTCTAGGTTTTTGTTTTGGTCTTGATCTAATGCTGAAGTTTGATGCTCTGCTGAAGTTCGAGCTTGAAATTGAGCTTTATTTTGAAATTGAATTAGAGTTTGACTTTTAGTTTAAGTTTCATTTTGAATCTGAGCTTGAGTATGAGCTTCAACTTAAGCTTTATAATATGCTGGACCTGAGCTTGAGCTTGAGTTTGAACTAGTGTCTGAGCTTTTACTACATAGAACTTGAGCATGAGTTTGGTCGTGGTCTTGGTATTGTTTTTGATTTTAAGCTGAATCCGGAGCTTAAAAAGGAGCTAAGTTTAAACTTGAGCTTGAGATATAGTTGGAGGTTGAATTTAATTTCAAAATTAAGCTTAGTCTTGTTTCTTAGTCTTTATCTTGAGATTGGTCTGAAGACGAAAATTGGTGTTTTGCAGAAGTTGAAGGTGGAAGCTGAGATTGAGCTTGTTGTTAAGTCTGAGCGTGAGTAGTATCACAATGAAATTTAACTTAGATGCATACTTAAAGTTAAAAAGAAGAAAAATTAAAGTTTTGTGGGAAAAACGACTAATGTTTGGTGTAGTTTATTGCGAACAATAGCGGAACAAGCAAAAATTGCACAACGATCCCCTATGGTGATGCAAGCAAAAGTTTTACCCAACAATCAACGATGCAGAAAATACATAGTAGCAAGCATGGTAGCAGTTGTGGTAAGAGCAATACTATTTATTATATATCTATATAAGAATGCAGCTGTATGTGTGCTCTTGGAAAGAAAATACTAGTTTGTACCTATGATAAGACATGAATGTGCCTTTCTTATCTCTTTCAGTGTTATGTGAGTAAGTTTGCTTTTTTTCTTTGTATTGCAGCGCTTCCTCAGAGTAAATGAAGTTCGCTTTGGTGTTGTCTTCATTTCATTTTTATACATGGGCTCTTGGGAAAAACTTCGACTATGCTGTGCAATAATTTCCTGTATGCTCAAGTGCAATTATAGAAAAAGCTGCAAAGTCATACAAAACATACGAAAAGTAAAAGAAAAGCTCAAAAGAGCAATAGATATATGGGGGTTTGTGTAAATAAAAAATAATCCCAAAGAAAAACTTGAATTGTAAACGTTGAGAAAAATCAATGCCTCTATAAAAAATTCCACTAGCAGAAGTTTTTTTCTTATTTTTTTTGCAAAACTAACGAATGAATATTTTTCATAACTTTGACATGTAAAAATGCTAAGAGAGTTGTATTTTTTACTGTGCTGTTATATAAAAAAAACCTTAAAAAATTTAAGAAAATGATATTTTGATAAAAAACACCTAGATATTGGCAAGATATTGCAGACAAAATATATATAAATTTCATAATCTTGAAATTTTACACAATTTAATAAATTTAAATTTGCATGGCATTAAATTTACACAAAGTCATTAGATATTTAATTATAATACTTTATTTTAACATCATTTTGCTTTCAATAATAAAAGCAAAAGTAGCATTTTAGTAAGATTCGATTCATTCATTTTAAGGATAATAATGCATAATCTCGTCCTTACAGTTCAATGCACAATAAGTAGTTGTAAGTTGTAACAGAAAAACAGTTTTAAGAAGAAACCACAAAAAGCAGCAAACCTCAATTTAACCACTCGCATTTACTAAGTGGTGAAAACCCTTACCTAACTCACCTTTTGCAAGCCACAAAGGTTCAAGCAACTTAAAATTAACCCCCCAAAGACAGTGCAATTCAACTTGAATATAAGAGCAAATAATATCTCTATCTTATTACTTATTGGATTTAGAGACTCAAGTGAAATTTGTGCATTTCATGGAATGGCAAGTCAAGAAATTTTACTGTACTAGTAAGTATTATTATTAGAAACGTTATATCCCTAAGTATGTATCCTTGTAACGATAATTTTGTGAAATGAAAATTCCATGTTGTATTGCTTTTCAAAAAACCTGAAAGCTTTTAACTATCAGCAAAGCAGCGCAGCAGTAACAAAAGAAAAGAAACTTTTGTTTTACTTTCATCGTTATCTCAATTGTTTTATCTGACTTTTGTGCACTTTATCAATAAAATAGTAGCAGTTCGAGTTAGGATGTTGTTAGTAGTAATAATAGTAGTAGTAGTAGTGTTAGAAGTTTGTATATAGAAGTGCAGAAAAAGTACAACAAAAACTTGTAACATTTTTGAAAGATGCTCCTTTTAAAGTTCAAAATCTTCACCAAAACAAAAGAAAACTTTTGCCAAGTCTTAGCTTTAGACAGAAGGAGATATTAATTTAAGATAAGTACATTGAAGTGCACCAATGGTCTTTGTCTTAAATCAAAATTAAAATTTGTGTCAAAATTATTTCACATTCAAAATTGAATGTGAAATTCAATAAAAAAATATTTAAGCCATCTTCAATTAAATTAAACCGAAGAATGTAAAGTGTCCCAATGCAATTTATGTAGAGTAGAACGGGTAATGTCGTGCAGCGGGTAATTTCGTGCACTGGCTGTTTTAGCCCAAAGAATTGAATGATTTACCAACTGTTCGTAAGGTAAGGACCTGCTGACCTACTGAGCTTATGCATATAATACTAGCAATTTTCACCAGTTCGTTTCTACAGAGTAAACTTTTTTTCAAAACGCACGCTTTTGGGACGATAAAAGTGTTTTTTTATCGGGTCAGAAAAATAATTTTCCTTCCCGGAAAATGTACCAGGTAAGTGTTTTCTGAAACAAAATATCCTGCCAAAGAAAAGAAGTATTTGGTTTTCGAAAAAAATTTTGGGCTTCACCGAGTTATCAAAGTTGACCTTTAAAACGACCATTGGGCTAATGTCGTGCACATTCACTTACACAAACACAATTTCTCGCTACACAAATGTTGTTACAGATGGATGTAACCATTGTGAATTTATCTTTCGATCGGATGCTTACTCGTTGCATTCGCTTGAGATGTACGGCTTTACGAGCATGTCAAAGTTGAGTGCACGACATTACCCCGTTCTACTCTACACAACATATTATGTACTTCATACTTGTTTAATAATGAATAAATACATGATAATGCTAAATCTCCACTAATAGAATCACTACCTATCATTTCTCACACATTTTGGTACCTTTACTATACTCGGAAAACAATGCACGACATTACCCCACAAATTTTGAGGGGGGTAATGTCATGCACATTTTTTTTTTCCTTCACTTACACAAACACAATTTCTCGCTACACAAATGTTGTTACAGATGGATGTAACCAACGAAATTATCTTTCGATCGGATGCTTACTCGTCGCATTCGCTTGAGATGTACAGCTTTACGAGCATGTCAAAGTTGAGTGCACGACATTGCCCCGTTCTACTCTAGTACGTACCAAGTCTCATTTTTGTGCGTTGTTTCAGAGACTTGAAATTTTTTAATGGAGTGGCTCCGTCCATTTTTCCCTTGGACATTATTTGTCTCAATACTTGATGTTAAATATTTTCAGAGAGATGATTTATTAATTTTTTTGGAAACACAAAAACACGGGACCCTTGGGTGAAAAAAATTGCTTTCCACTAAATTGTTATGAAACCACGAAAAAAAAGAAAAAAACAAAAATTTGTTTAAAATTTTTAATTCTGTCATATAAAGTACCATTGGGTGAAAAAAATTTGTTTACACTACAATGTCGTAAAAGTTCAAGAAACGCGTAGAAAACACAAAAAAAAGAACAAAAATTTCTTAAAAATTTTCGGTACCGACATCGCAGGTGGGGGAACACTTGGGTGAAACATTTTTTTCCCACTGAAATGTCATAAAAAAATAAGAAACTCGTAGAAAACATGAAAAAAAAGAAACGAAAATTCTTATTTTCGGTTCCGACATCGAAGGCGGAACCTTTGGGTGAAAAAACTATTTTCCAGTAAAATGTCGTAAAAAGTTAAAAAACGCGTAGAAAACATGAAAAAAAACGAAAAAAAAAAAAATTCTTAAAAATTTTAGGTTCCAATATCGAATGCGGGACCTTTGGGTGAAAAAATCGTTTTCCACTAAAAGGTTGTAAAAAGTTAAGAAACGCGTGGAAAACATGAAAAAAACGCACAAAAAATTTCTTGAAAATTTTCGGTTTCGACATCGAAGGCGGGACTCTTGGGTGAAAAAAAATGTTTCTACTGAAATATCCAAAGCAGTTATGAAGAACGTAGAAAATGACCCTGAATTTTGACAACAAATGGTACTAGGACCAAATCCTCCTGAAAACCATATAGCCAAATTTGAGCGAAATCTTGGCATGGCATGTTTTGCTTCATATAAAAGCTAATGTTTGACTGTATGTTCCTTACAGACTCCCACACGGCTGAACCGATTACCGTGAAAATTTATATTTATAGATTTTCGGGTACGGCGAGTGTTTCTGCGTCATTAGTTCTATCGGTTTTTTTTTTTTTTTTTCACCCAAAAGTCCCCTCTTGATATTCGGAACCAAAAATTAAAAATTTTTTTTTTGTTTTTTTATGTTTTCTACGCGTTTTATGACTTTTTAAGACATTTTAATGGAAACATTTTTTTTTTTCACCTGAGGGTGGCCCCTTAGATGTCGGTCGGAACCTAAAATTTTTAAAAATTTTTTTTTTTCGTGTTACCAAAAAAATTTTTTTTATATCTTTCATATTTAACGGACATGGATAAGGTTTAGTATACATACACAACCGATAAAAAGTGGAATTGGCACTTAACTGATTACGCCCACTTCCGGCCCAGTATCCAAAAAATTGCAGTATTAACAGAGTTTCTTGAAGTATTGCTCATCAAATTGGGAAGGGTACAAATAATTTTTCCAATATTTTATCGAAATTGAAATCAAAATTGTTAAATATTATATATGTATATAAACACAATATATAGGTATAGGTTTATATAAAAAACTATTAACCTTTCGGTTCAGACATTAATTTTCACGTTGATCGGTCCAGCCGTGTCAAATAAGGCTTTTTGATGAAAAAAGCAAAACCAGCATTTCTTTAGTTTGAGTAAAATTATAGTGTTTTCTCGGAGGACTGGGGCTTGAAGTTATATATTGATAAGAAAGATTATGGCTATCCGTTCAATTAAAAAAAGTTTCAAAACAGCGCTTTTGCAAATTTCAGCCAACGATTTCACAAATCCCAATTCAAACCTCGAATTCAGCGTCAATAAGTTCGTATATATGTCCAGTCCCATAAGACTGAAGCCTAGCTCTTGTAGATATCGAAAAATGAACTACGGATTAACTTTTCTTGTGTTTAATTTAAGAAAAAAATAGGTCCGAAAAAGCCCCTTATAGCCGGAAATGGTAGAGTAATATTACACTTTTGCAACACGGAAATTCCAAACAATTTTCGAATACGGTTCCTGAAAGCATATAAAGTTAATGCAAAAGCCTATCTGTGTTTCACTGAATTGGCTCCAAATCAAACAATATAGTACCATATAAACTGAGTTCAAAGCTGCTAAGATTTAGGACCGCAAAAGTTCAATTGATTCTTTTATTTTATGTGCCTCTGCATATTCAACTTGAATTTTCATTACCTGTCCAAAATTTTTTCCGGCAATCATACCTTTAAGTCCTGTGATTCTCAAAAGTAGTTTTGGTATATTTACTATCCTTGCATGGAGGGATTCAAAAAGAAAACAAAATTAAGCATGCGTGGCAAAAGCTTACATGCTTTCTATTCCTGCAAACCCAATTTCAGTCGTGTTTGGGGCTTAGAACATAAAGCAATGCGCTAGATATGCTGCTTTAATGTTAAATAGAACCATTTTCGGAACAAAATAACTCTACTTGTCGACTTGCAATCTTCATGACAGCACTTCGACTCCAAAAAGGTGAAGTTTTAGTTTTTATAAAAATATATAATGCACACAAGAAGATAAAGAAGTCAATTCCAGGCACTAAACGCGAATTAAGAGGGGTCGTCGGAATGCAACATATATAAAAAACGCCAGTTTTCATATGTTTTATCACTGAAATCTTTCTATTTTTTGAAAAATTAGCCAAAAATTTATTGACTTAAACTTCTTACATCATAAATGCTGCTGTATAAAATTACAGCAAATGGTGGTAGCATTTCTTAAACGCCAATTTATATAGAAGTGAGGAAATTTCCATTTTGCCAAATTCTTTTTTTCGTTTTCTTCTGTGAAAATCTTCTAAGCGCTCAAAAAAATGCAACAAGATAACATCAGTACATTCGCATATGGGCACACATACACAAATATCCAAAACTACACTGTAAAGGAACCATCTTTGCATTTTCATTCAGTGATTCAGACAATTCTTCAACATGCTCTGCATGTAGCTGACTCCTCTACTTGGGAGCATGGAATGCTCATCGCCGTTCAGATATGAAAATGTGACTTTGCACATTTGTGTGATGCTGCTGCCACTGATGCTGACGTTGCTGCATTGCTGGATGTCTGCTTGATATGGTTCTGCTAGATGCCGCTAGTAGCATATCGTACAATTTCTCGTGCATTAATCAAAATGTTAAATAAGCAAATGCAATTGATTTGCGAGCGAAATGGTGAGATATTTTTCAATTTTTGTGTTGAAGCAGAAAAAAAAATTGAGTTTTCTTTTTTTTTAAAAAAAGGGAAAAAGAGGAAAGCAACATTAAATAAAAATCTTGCAAGTCCATGTGTTCGGTTTGTTGCTTAAATGTGTTTGAATGTCTGTATGCTAATGTGTAACTGTAGTGGGAATTGCAATAATTTATGATATACAACCGGCAGTCAAGTGCGCCATTGTTATGTATAGGTATGTGTATGTTGAAAAAGTGAATATATAATTTTCACCATACCTACTACATTGACATTTTTTGTTAAAGCTCCACTTCTCGTATGGAATTAACATTGCATATTTTAAGGGGAGCTTTAATTTATTAACGTGGCTTAAAGTGAGTGTTATACGCCAAAACGCGTTGTATCTTTAGAAACAATTACAGTTGATTGTATTTCGAGTAGAGAGAACAAATTATTTTAATTAATACGATACTCGTATTTAAAATTTACTCCTCAAAAATGCTCAGAAAATTGTTCTTTTAAATAAAAAATTGAAATTTTGTTTGTTAACTTATTTTGTGCAATATTTCCACCACTTCATCAGATCATTCTAGAGAGAACTAACCACTTTGAGTTAAAGATGTGCTTTGTTTTAAATTTTCAAGGCCACATTTTTCCAAAATATCTACAAAAACCTAACAAAACTTTAAATTTCTTTAAATCCAATTTCAGTGCATCAAATGAAATTGCAAACTCATAAGATTTATCATTCGTTTAGTGATTTGCTATGAATAAATTTACATGCCATAATATGAAAATCAAAAGTTTCTTGAAATTTTACTACAAAAATATACTATTTCTTCTTTAATATCTACCATTGCAGTTTCTTTCCCTATTTATTTCGCCAATCATCATCACTTCGTTTTATTGTACGCCGTAAAATTAACAAATGAATCTTCTTCTCTCGCAATTCTCTGCTTTTACTTTATTTTTTATCCATCCACTTCATTTTCTTTCGCTGCAATTTGATAGCGCGCACACGAAGAGATTTCAATTAAAAATGGCCTTCCTTAAGCTATAATAATAACGTAGAGCTTGCATTGCGTTGACTATGCGTTACGATACTCCGGACGCCATTGCTTGCAAGCAACCGCGAGTATAAAATATCCTTACGTTAACAGTAGCAGCGGTGAAGCCTTCGTCAGCTACTTAAAGTGTGCGCAGGAAAACGACAATAAAATGCAATGCAGTTTCCGTTATTGCGGTGACATTTACAAAAAATAAAAAAATAAATTTAACAGAGTTACCAACTTTTGGTAATGCATATGAATAACTATTTTAAAATTTTTTTAGGTTTGTTTAAAGTTTCGTTGTAGTGAGCATTTCTTTATAAGTCAAATGCGAATTTTGTCTGATGGGATTTTGTTATTTGTATCACATTTTTATATTTTCTACTGCTTGCAATTTTACTCATTATGATTTCTATATCATGTGATTTTTATCGCATGTGAATTTTATAGAATTGTTTTTTTCATAGGTACAAATTTCATCTCATGAATTTTTTATCGCATTGTCATTGGTTTCCATATTAAGCAATTTTTATCGCGTTACGAAATGGTATTAATTCAAACGTAACATTTCTTTATGAATATTCAATTATATTAAAGTTTTGTCACTGTGATTTTTAAATGAAGCGATTTTCGTCGCATGCGACTTTTTCTTAAATTTTATTTCATGAGTTTTCTATTTCATGAAATAATTATCTCTAAGGCTTCGATTTTTTTATCGCATGCGTTTTTTATGAAATTGCTTTTTTTTCGCTCTCAAATTTTTTTTCGTAAAATTTCTATCGCATAATTTTCTTGTCACTGTTGTCCAATTCATGCGAATTTTTTGCGTACGTTTTTTATGAAATTTTATTATTTCACATGCACATTTCTTTCATGAATTTTCTGTCGCATTGAATTCTTGTCACTTTGGTTTTCATATCGAACGAGTCTTATAGCATGCGACTTTTTTGAATATGAAATTTTTTTGCATGCAAATTATATTACATGAAATTTTTTTCAATATAGTTTTTATATCCCTCAGCATTTATCGCATGTAATTTTTATAAAATTTAATTATATCGCATGCGAATTTTATTTAATAAAATCTCTATCGCATAAAGTTTTTGTAACTATGGTTTATTTATCGCATGTATTTTTTCAGATATATCGCAGAATATTCTTCTCACTATGGTTCATTAAATTTCATAGCAGCGACTTTTATGAATATGATTCTTTTTGGATGCAAATTTTATTTCATGAATTTTCTGTCGCATAAAATTTTTATCACTGTGATTTTCATATCGTACGAGTCTTATAGCATGCAACTTTTATGAATATAAATTTTCATCAATATGATTTTTAATCGCTCAGCTTTTATTGCATACGACTTTTATGAAATTGTATTGTTTCGCATGCAAATTTTATTTCATGAATTTTTTATTGCGTGAAATTTTTGTCACTCTAGTTTTCACATCGCTCATTTTTATCGCATGCAATTTCTATAAATATGGTTTCCTTAATGTGAGATGTATATCGCATGTTACTTTTCATAAATATCGCATTATATTCTTGTCACTATGGTTTTCATATCATTAAATTGCATAGCATGCGACTTTTATGAATATGATTTTTTTTGGCATGCAAATTTTATTTCATGAGTTTTCTGTAGCATAAAATATTTTTCACTGTGATTTTCATATTATAGCATGCGACGTTTATGAATTTTAACTTTTTTTTGCATGCATATTTTATTTCTTGAATTTTGTATCACATGAAATTTTCATCAATATAATTTTTATATCGCTCAGCTTTTATTGCATGTGACTTTTATGAAATTGTATTGTTTTGCATGCAAATATTATCTCATGGATTTTTAATCGCTTGAAATTTTTGTCACCCTGGTTTTCTTATCGCTCATTTTTTCCGCATAAAGTTGTTGTAACTGTGGTTTTCTAAATGGAAGATGTATATCGCATGTGATTTTTAAGAAATCGTATTTTTTCTTTTTGACTAGCTTCCATATCGTGCGATTTTTATATGATGCGATTTTTGTCGCATGCGACTTTTTTAAAAATTTTATTTCAAGAATTTTCTATTGCATGAAATTTTTGTCACTGTGGTTTTCATACCACGCGGTTTTTTGGTCGCATGTGACTTTTTTTTATTTCATGCATCGCTTGAAATATTTTTGCCTGGTTTCCATATCTCGCAATTTTTATCGCATCCAAATTTTATTTCATAAATTTTTCATCACATGAAACCTATTTTACTGTGGCTTCTATAGCGTGCGATTTTTATCTCATGCGACTATTTTAAAATTGTTTATTTCGCAGATTTTATTTTATCAATTTTCTTTTGCATGACATTTTTTCAATGTGTTTTCCACATCGTGCAATTTTTATCGCAGTTGATTTTCTTATTCAATAGTAGGGTAAAGTAACAAAACTTTCATTTTATTTGATAACATATTTATTCCACGTGATATTTATCTCTTGTGTTATTTGTTCAAAATACATGGCATTTCAAAAGCTTTTTATTGCAACTAATTTTCGCAAAGCAAAATTTCAATGTCATGCTATCTTTATACCAGCAAATTTTGTGAAGTTCTCATGGTACAAGATAAGTAAAGAACACAAAATGAATTTTTTATCAATTTCCTAATACACATTTAATTTTGTACATTCTACTTACTTGTACCCAACATCAGAAAAACATTTTAATCGCATACAAGTTTTCAGAAACATATGACATTTTTGAATTGGAGCTATTAGAGACTTCCAACAGTGTACTCAACAGTGTGTAGTCCTCAAACTTATATTTTGCGTTACTTTTCTGTGTTTGTTTTTTCTCCTGAGACATTTTTGCATTATGTATATATTCGAAGTTGCGGAATCTATTTTTGACTTCCAAACTTAAACAGCGTTAAATAACGATACGTCTATCTACATATCTCTTGTAAGAAAATATATTCAAAACATTTTAATACAAATCGCATGCAATTTTTATGTCATGACACTTTTAACTTATGCGATTTTAATCTCATGCAATTCTGTTGCATGGGAAATTTTTATGTCATGACACTTTTATCTCATGCGATTTTGTTGCATGGAAAATTTCTGTGCCTCATTTTCAATTTACTTTATAAAAAATAATAAAAAACAAACGATAAAAACCATGAAAAAAAGAGGTAGTGGTCAGTCAATTCAATGTCAAGTTCTGGCCGACAGTGCTGTTTTACCTTGAATACTATAGTATATTATTCGAAAACAAGTCACCACGTATCTCGTGCTTTGAGAAGCCCCGTTTGATGGCAATCCTAAGTATCTACTTTCGTTGTGAAATTGACAATTTTAAAAGAATGCTGCAAAAAAAAAAGGAATATTAAAAAGAAATGCTTTTTTTTCAATTTTCCATTTTCTAGCTGCACGAAATAAAAAATAATTAGCGCAATTAATGACCAAGTAATTAGCGCTCTAATCTAAACACAATAGCGACGACAACGACGAATGATGACGATAATACAAAATATTGCAGCAGCAAAACGTTACCACATTTTTTGTGTGCTCAAAGTAAACGTTTGTGTTTTTGCAGGAGCTTTATTTTTTGCAGTTGTGTTACCTAATTTACGATAGCAATCATTAAAAAAAGGAATAGCAAAAAAAAAACAGCCACAATAAAATGAAAGTGAAATAATGACTTTCTGATTGTGCCAATTATATCCCATTAAAAAATGCACGTTACGAATACCGTGCGGCACTGATTTTATTTTAACATTTTGCTTTTGAAGTGATTTATGAGTTAAAAATTTAATTTCAGGTTTTTTGATTAAAGCAGGTATATAGAGGAAAATATTTCTTTGAATTTGAAACTTAAAGTTTCACTTAAAATTTTAGTGCAGTTTTAGTCATCAAGTTTAATATCTCAATGCATATAAATTCCTGTCACCAAAAAATAAACCTTAATTTAATATAAAAAACAAGCATACCGAAGTTTTAAGTTACTACAAATGTTCAATGTACTTTTGAAAAATTGTAATGTAAGTTTGAGCGTAAAATAAACATAATTGTACATTAAACACCCTCGCACTGATAGTCACGTTCATTGCATTACGGAAATATTACCGCTTCGGATTGAATCGACGGAAGCGGATATGAAAAATTTGTTATTGCAATAGCAGCATGCTTACAAAGATGCTGCACTTCTGCTACAATCTGTGTGCAAATAAATAAATTCTTTAGTCTTTAAGATCTAGATGATGATTTATGTAAAACTTTTATTCATTAGAAATTTATGTTCCTTAATTTTAGTGGTAACTAAGAGAACTACATTTCATAATATGTCAAACAAGTGTTATTTGCTTAGAAGTAATAATATAAAATCCATTGATCAAAACCTACCTTAATTATATCTCTTAAACTGCAATAGTCGCATAATATGCATGATTCGTCTTCAGAATTATACCCAAGCTACTTACTTTACCATTTTCGAGAAAGTAATAGGCCCTTAAATAAGCCTTCGGCTCATAAATTAACTTTGTATAATGTGACACGTGAGTGACATAGAATTATTTCGTATATAGCTCTTCCCAAGCTTTTTTGGCATTTGAACACTTTAAAACTACTAAATGAACAAATTCAGATTTAATAGTTGTTCTTCAATGAAAATTATGCATATAAAACTTTAATGAAAATAATGAAATTGGTTTTTAATTTTGACCACACAGCAAATAGTTTGAAATGAATACAAATCCGCACGAAATTTGGTATAGAATCTATGTTACAACTTCGTTAAGAAACCGTTTATAACTGTTCGTATAAAATTTATGCAAATAAAGTTTTGACACAATTTACACTATTTTGGTTTAAAATTAATAGTATCACAAAAATCTTTTATACTATTTTTGTATAAATTTTATACAAAAGTTCATATGAAACACAATATACGTTTTTGGCTTAGAATAACTTTAAAGAATAAAATTTTATAGATTACATAAAAAAAATGGGAAAACATAAGTTTCTAAAAACAAATAGTGTAAACATGTTTAAGCTTTATCCCTAAACTTTTTGCTGTGCACTATTTAATGTCGGGCTTGATAGAAAAGTGTTCAAGACGCATATTGGGTTCAGCAGCGAGTCTATTTCAGTATTTTGTCTTTGAAGCTGCATATACTGAGGACCGTATCTCTCTTAATTATGCTGTTGGAAAAAGTAGAATTTCAATATTTGAAAAAGTTCATTTATTTTGGAATTTCATCAATTTGTGACTTTTCTAAATTTATTGAAATAATCAATAGTTTGCCACTTCTTCAAAATTTTTCGACTTTTTGAATATTTTCGGAATTCAAGATATTACTTTTCTCATGTTTTTAAAAATCAATTTTCAACTTTTAATTATATAAAATTTTCATAAATATTTGATTCTATAACATATGATGACATTTTTTCATTTTTTGTAAAAATTTTTCGACTCAAATGAAATTACTCGAGTTTTCAAGTAATATCAGAAATTACCAACTTTCGACTTTACTTTATAATTTGTGACATTTTGAATAGTTTCTAAGTTCCTCAACATTTTTTTAGCTCTTTTAGCGACTTTTCAATAATATCAAATTTTCATCGCTTTTGAGCTCTACCAAATTTTTTCGGCATAGTTTGACATTATTATTCCTCTTCGACTTTGTCAAAATATTGATCTTTTCAATAGTTACAAAATTTCATAAATTTTCAAAACTTCTAATAGTTAGTTGCATTAAGTATTAATTTTTTTTAATATCTTACAATTTTTTTTTTTACTTTTTTTTTTGACTTTTTTCATATTCCCGGGATTTCACAAAAAAGTTTGCTTAATATCGACTCTTTCAGGTTTTTTCCCATTAATCGAATTCTTCAATATTTTTTGAAGTTTTTGATTAACTGAATAGCCTTAAAATTTCATCAATTTTTGAATCTTTCAATTCTTTTTGCCTCTTTCAAAATTTCTGCTTTTTCCATATTTTTGGAATTTTCAATATTTTCTACATTATTCAACATTTTCAAACATTTCAACTCAAAATTCACAATTTCTTGACTGTCTCCATAATTTCATAATTTTAGAAATTTTCGAGTCGTTCAACATTTTCTGATTTTGTCTAATACCTCTATTTGTCTAAGTGAAAACAATTGCAAATGTCGCTGCGAGATTTATCCCATCTAGAGGGTCAAATTGACTTATTGCTGCGCAAATCATAATAAAATATAAATTTTGTAATTAATATTAGGTACTAGAATCTGCCAGTGATCAAAGTTCGACCACAAATGTGTTAAATAATTTTGGTACTTTTTGGACTCTTTTAGTACTTTTTTTTTTCGATTTTGGGTACGAAATAGATAAGCTTATATATCATAGCTGGTACACTTCAAGCGAAAAATAAACAAAACAAAAAACATGAAGTCAGTGCAATGCTTTTTGTCTTTTCTTTATCCTTTTTGCAGCTATGTGTGTTTATTGTTTTTTTAATATTAAAAAAATCGTATATAATTTTACCTAGAATTTTACCTTTTACCTTGGTTTTATTTTCAAATAATGATGTTTTGATTTATATTACAAATTGAACTAAAGAAATGAAAATCTTTAACATTCCCCACGTTGGGCGCCAATATTATGGTAACAGATAAATACAAGCCGTAGTAGTTGAAGATCATCTGAAAACGTTATGGTTATACTATTTGAGACAAATATAAGACAGAACAATTTTCAATTAAGATTCATCTTTCCCTTTAGTACAGGTGCTCAATCGTTTCCCATGTGAAATCTTACAAAAGTCAACAATGGTAAGCAATGCCATTTTATAACTTACCGATCAAAATATATACAATACATAGAGATTCTAACATACATACACTCCCTTTGCACTGGTCACGTGTGCTGCTATCTACTGCTACTTATGTTATTGTTGTTGAAAGTTCAACAAAAACATAACATATATTTTGGCATATTATACTTTTCCCTCGTCATAATTTGTCAAATTTTAATACGAATCAAATTAATTTTGAGACAGACACAAAAATCAAAAAAAAAAAAATAAAAACATTTTTGCTTTTGTTTTTTCAAACGCTGCTTTGTTGGTAACAATACCAACAAACATTTACACTACGCTGCTGCCAAAAATTGCCAACAGCACAAAATAAGAAGATGACGTTGAAGAATTTGTAGCAAACAGAAACTTCTTCCATCAAGCAACTTAAAAATTCATTGGCTCAACATGCGGTGTGCTAAACTGTCACTAAAGTAGTTCGTTCTTGGCACACAACAATATGCACATATACATATGTGTATACTGAGAAAATCCAACAGACACGAAAAAACTTATTGGTGTTGCAGCACCACAAGAAAATGTCGTCCCTGCAGAGCTTAAAAAGTAGTAGCAATACTCGTCGTATTCGTCTTTGTAGCAGCAGCGAAAGAAGTAAAAAACTAACTGTCATCATGTGATGAGAATCAATCTAAAGTCATTTTATATCCCGAAAAGTCATAAATCTAACTTTAATGTCCTGAACGTGACTGCGGCACGCGGATGAATTGGGAATGCACGACGAGCACTAGCATTGGAAGTAAAGGACAGTTGGGGCAATAGCAAATGACAGTAAGACACATTGCGGGTTGCAGGAATGTTGAAGCGGGTTAAAAGCATAGTGAGTTAGATAAGGGAAGATTGCTTACATTTTAACTAATTCACACAGAAACAATTGCTGTAAGGGTACATGGAAAGAATCTTATATTGGAACTTGGTAAATATTTTAAGAATATTTGCGGTAGCAACATTTCACTAGTACTTATAACATGAAGCTCAATTTCATAGTCTTTGATAATCTTGTTCCCTTGATTTTATGCTAAAAATGTGCATCTTAAGTAATATAATTAAAATACTTTCTAAAGGGACAATCGAAAGACAAATTCATTTAATGTAAAAAAATTGCAAATCACTCATACGACATGTTTTGAGAAAAAACAAAAACAAAAGAATAAGTACTTCATGCGAATGTGACATATCCGATGCATTTTAAAAACAAGAATCTTTTTAAAAATTAAAGGTCCTGGAATATTTTTCAAAAAAATTATGATTTAAATTTCGGCTGCGGAAAACTATTGATGTTTTAAGGCATTTCAAACAAACAAATTTTTTTTTACTACATTTTCAGAAAAATATTTTCCTCTGTGTATATTTCGATTGAACAAGCAAAATAAAACCCTGCAAATGAATGTTGTATTTTCGTTTAAGACTTTGATAGCAATACGCAGCGTAATGCAGCAACAAGATATGCTGCTAGAATTGATGCTGCTACTTGTCGTTGGCTTTTTTGCATTGAAACTTTTGCCGCATTGAATCAAAACGTATGCAAAATAATTGAATGAATAAATGAGTGAATGAACGAAGAAATAAATGAATGATGCACAGGACAGTTGTAGCATTGTTTTTGTTTGCAACTCAGTCAGTCAGTCAGTCAGGCACTGTGTTGTTGCACACAAATGCATTAAGCATGTAGATTGAGGGAAAAAACTGCTGCTACAAACTAAAAAACCAACATAAAGTTTGCTACGATTTTCCAAAGCTTAAGCACACTATGACACTACGGTTGCTGCAGTCATCCTCAACAACGACCTCATCATCAACATCGTTTTCATCCATAGCAGCAGCAGCAGCAACAAAGTTATGCTGCACGATTGCACATGCGACACTTGCAGCATTGCATTACAGGCAGCAGTTGAATATATGCAAGTGTTTGTTGCCTTTCAAACCTCTCTGACAGAAAATCGGGTCGAATTTTGTTATTCCATTTCTGTGGCATTAATTGAAGCAACAACAGCAGCATTCATGCAATGAATGGCAGTTGCAGTTACAGTTTCTATGAGGTTGCGGGAGCAAGGACATGCTTTTGATTTTTATTATTGTTTTTGTTGTTCTAAGTATATACATATACTGTAGATATATTTGTACTGCTGCTGGTTGCTGCTGTTGCTCTCATTGTCGTTATAGCAGCTATTAATTGAAAGGAAAAACTAAAGTCATTCCGGAAACAAAACAATAGCGTGAGATTTAATTAAACTAACAAAACAAAATGCACAAAATTGAATGGGATCGTGAAAAGTCAAACAGTTTGCAATCTAAAATTTTGCCCCATTACTTTTGTGTACTGTTTTGCTGACAGTTCTTAACAATGTCAAAGGTGTTTGAATTTTTATTAAAAATAAGTTAACGTGAACCTAAGATTTGTTTTAAAGAAGTTAATCATACGTCATGTTTAATGAAAATATTTAGTTAATAAATTGAGTTTATTATAGTGCTCGGAGAAAGTTTCTTTTAAACATTGTTAGCAGCTTAGCAGAATTTCAAGTAGCCTATAAGATTTTCGTGATTTAATTGTTGGCCGCTGATTGTTTGTGCCATAATAAGTTAGACTTACCAATAATATTCTTAGGTTATATGTATAGCAATCTTACCTGAAATGAAAGAAAACAAAAACGTTTTATTAACATTTAGTTATACTTTTAAATGTAGTCTATAAATGTGTTAAATTTTGAAAACAATATTTCTTTTCCCTGAAATAACCCGAAAAAACCGGCGGCGACACGTCTCTCAATAGTCCTATCTGTGGTTAAGTTTTTTTGTTAGTAGTCCAAAATGGACACCGTAGGCTAAAGTAAATTCGGTAAAACAATCAACTGTTAAAAATGAGTCTAAATGTAATGCAAAGTCGGTCATTTGTATCCAATTTAGTGAAAAGTTGGTTATTAAGTACAAAAAGTGGTCCAATTGCGTATCAGTTGTGTCAGTGAAATTCTGCTTTGAAGAACAGCAAAAGTGTGTCGGATTCGAGCTGCAGGGAGAGACCCAGAAAAATGCTTAAGTCGAAAAAATGTAGCAAGTGTCAATAAAATAAAGGTTGCTTGAGTCGAAAATGCTTTAAAATCAAAAATTGTTGGAAAAATCCAAAAATGTTGGATGAAACGAAAAATGTTGCAAAATTCGAAAAATGTTGCAAGAGTCTGAAAATGTAAATTTCAAAAAATTTTTCAAAAATGTTGACAGAGACAAAAAGTTTTGCAAAATTTGAAATATGTTACGAAAGTTGAAAAATGTTGACAAAGACCAAAAATGTTGCTGAAGTCGAAAAATACTGACAATGACAAAAAATTTTCCAAAATTTTAAAAATGTTGCTAAAGTCGAATATGTTGACAGGGACCAAAAACGTTGTTAAAGTCGAAAAATTTTGTTAAAATCAAAAATGTTGACAGGGACAAAAAATCTGCAAAATTCAAAAAAAATGTTGCAAAAGTTTGAAAATGTTGTAGATATCTAAATTTCTTTCAAAAATCCAAAAATTTTATAGACACAAAAAATTGCTAAATTCGAAAAATGTTGCTAAAGACCAAAAATGTTGCTTAAGTCGTAAAATATTGTAAAAATCAAATATTGTTGCAAAAATTCATAAATTTTGAATGAGACGAAAAATGTTGCAAAGGTCGAAATATGTTGCAAAGGTCGAAAAATGTAAGAATCAAAAATTTTTTCCAAAAATTCAATAGTGTTGACAAAGACCAAAAATATTGCTAAAGTAGAAATATATTGTTAAATCAAAAAAATTTTGCAAAAATCCATAAATGCTGAATAAGACGAAAATGTTGCAAAAGTCTAAAAATGTTATAAAAATCAAAATTTTTTTGGTGAAAAAGTGGCTTTTTTCTGCTAAAGGTATCACTGTGCTTACCAATTAGCTTTGGAATATAAGAGTCCGTGGTCCCAAAGGGAAGTCATAAAAATACACCTATTTAAATTAATTTTTTTTAATATAAAATATACTATTTTTTTCATAGAATATTTTGCTTTACAAACTACCTCAATTTTGAAATATGCCCAAATAACCGCTTAAACTATACCTACATCCTTTATACATACATATCTTAAATTCGATATGCTCCTTTTGCCTGAAAACAAAAAACGATTATCGTATCCGCGTAGCATAAATTATACGTGCCTTATACGTATATGAAAAAATGGTAATGTCAATAAAAATATCTCTTTTAAGCCAATTTGAAGCACTTTAATGACTTAACGATTAAACACAAATTGAATTAATTTCACGATAGCATCAAAGGCAGTCAGACGCGTTCGTCACGTAGTCAGCAGACATTGTCTGGCTTTTACTTATTATAAATGTTAATAATATTGCTGCTGTCGCTATATTCTCAAATGAGGGCAAGTCTATGGAATACTTTTGAAACAAAAATGTCTCAGCATTTGTTGACAATACTCCAAAATGAAATCAATATCAATATTATCATTTTTCACAGATTTTGAGAAGAGTCTTTCTTTAGAATTATATGTTTTCATTATGGAAAAGATTCAATGTTATTCATACGTCGTGTTGGGCACAACAATAAAAAACAAAATGGTGAAATAAACTTCTAATGCTATTTAGCTGTTCGATGTAGTCTATTGAATATTGTTGACACTATTTGCATTGAGAATTGTTTATTTTATTGTTTAATGTTAATATAAATATTGGCTGCTAAAATCTCTAGCCTAATTAGGTCAAATGTTCAAAGTTTTAATGTATGAAAAAGGTTTTTTCGAATTCATCAAGAGGCCAGAAAAAGTAAAAATTTCAAACATTTCAAAACTTTTGTAAAATATATTAAAAGAAAAATATTTATTTATGAACCAACCCGTATATAAGTAGTATAGTAAAATAAAATAAAAAAAGAATTATTGTCAACAAAATGTCGCAAATCTACCAAGATCCTTCAAGCTTAACTTTATATTTGAGCCATCATTTGTCATACGAAGTAGCTTTTCTTTATGTCTGTACATATACCAGATTGTGTGTGTGTATCAACTGTGTCTATGTGGGTTGTGCGTGTTTGTATTATATGTATACGTCAACATGTGTGTGTATATTTGTGTTTTTTTGTTGTTGATGAGTGTTTGTTGGTATTTAACAGATTAGGCAAATTACACATTAACATGCAGAGTCATCATAGTTTTGTTTCCAACCCGCAACACGCATTAAATCTCAGCGGGACGACTTTGTTTCTGTTTATTTTTCAATTTTCATTTTTTTTTTTTGTTAATTTTTCTTATGTGACACTGCACGCTGTCAGAGAAAATTTCATTCTTTCCGTGCAGCAGTGAAATTGGCGTTGGTTGGAATGAAAGACGGAAATTTCAAGTGAAATCATAATTTTATTTTATGACATGTCATAAAAGAAACAATAAGTAAAAGTAAATGAAATATTTATTGCATGAAAAGAAGACCTTTTTCTGCCTTTTTGGTTTTCTTTTCGCTTTCGTATTTTCCTCTTTTGTACTTTCTTTCTTTTTTTGTTGCTTTTTTACTCGTATATTTTATTTTTCATTACACTGGATTTAGTCAAGTTTTTGATGACTTTTGATGATGAATTTTCCTTTTTTTGTTGTTGTTGCAGTTGTTGTTGTTGTTGTTGTTATGGTAACAACACACATACATACACACATTGAGTGTGGCTTGGTAATGACAAAGTTTTATTATTATTTTTATTATTATCGTTGCTCGTTGTTGCTGTTGTTGTTATTGTTGAGATTTCTTTGTCATATGATTTATTGTAAGAAATCTTAATTGATGATTATTTTACCTTTACTAAGACGTTAAGGTTAATTAATTATATGAATGATCAAAAATAAAATAAAAATATGTCTAGTAGTTATCCTAAAATAACAGGAATTTTGGCTGATTAAGGCCCGATTTCAAAATGTTCAGTTAAGCCTTAACTGGGACTTTAACTGGCACTTTGGCATTAAATTTCATACACAATTTTTAATTATTTGGAAGTCTAATTTTAAATGGATATTGTAAAAACGGCCTTTAGATTGGGAAAAAATTGCACAACAAACTTTTTTAAAGTGAGGTCCTTTATGCTGACTTTCGAAGTATCTGCTATTTCAATGGTTTCAGTCACTATTTTTTTATTTTCAAATATTTTTGTTACAATACTAACAATACTAAATCGTTCTGCGAAATACAAGCGGCGTGTTCTTGAATTGCCTTCTCGTCTTCTTTAAAATCACAGGTAATGGGTTCATATGGTTTCACTTGATTAAAGACTGAAGCTCTCGAATCAGAGAATTTCAACACATTGAAGATTCAATTCGAAGCTCTACTATTCAAAAACGATACTTGCAGGTAAATAAGCAGAACATACGTGCCACCAAGCACACCAGACAGCAAAGTTTACCGAATAATGGTCAAATGACGCTAAATATAAATCGGATCTTATTCTAACAATAATTTCCACAGAATTGAATCAAATTAAAAATTGCACAGCTCGAAAGGACTTTTGGAATAAACAGCACAAAAATTATCAATCAAAAATACAAAAGAGGTATACTCTTCCATAAAATTAACGAAATGGAGCTAGATATTATAGACAACCTACTGACAATCCTTCCGCTGTATAGCATCCCCGACGGTTATAAAACTTTTTGAACTCAGGAAAATATTCCTGGACTAGAAGCCCAAAATTTAAGTCACCTAGAAGAATTTGAAGCTCGACGATAAAATACCAGAAAAGGAACACATGATGCAATGTTTGAGCACAAGACCGAAGATCAGAAAACTCTACTTATTATGAGGTGAGTACAAAAGAATGGCATAAAAGAAAACCGAACGAAGCAAATATGTAACATTTACGAGTTTATATCAGTCTGTGAAGAACTACGCAGAATTAATGGACAAGGAAGATTTTCAAGAAACCACGGAGTGGTATATGCATTTAGGTAGAGAAAAGAATAATGATGAAAAACACATAAAAGCCATCAGAAAAGAAATTAATTATCTCGAAGTAAGTGATGAAGAAGTCAAAGATTACAAACGAGATGAAGAAGAATACACCAATCCAATAGAAGACATCGATGAACCGTAAGGTTACAATTACTACGAAGCATGCACCGGAGACTTAAGAAGGGCCATGCAAACTATTACATACGGTGAATTTTGCCGAAAAATCAATCGACTACAAACACAATGTGGCCGATTTGACTGATCAAAATGATTCTCAAACAACAGCAGCAGCTTTGCTCAGTCAAATAGAAGAAGCTTCGAAAATCGTATATTTGGATATTAGGGTGGAGCGCTGCTCTATGGAGATTTTTTATTTATACATATTCTAAATGGGCCAGTGCGAAAAAGGTGCTCCGTCAATCACTTTTTAGTGGTGTATAGATAAATTTTCAAAATTTTGAGTTTTAGTACTGCCACAAGTCAATTAAACCTAAAACACATCCTGGGAATATAGGGAAAAACTCAAAGTTGGAACACTGTAGTTTTTTTGAAGAGGTCTTGTTCGTCCACTTCTACTGAGTTAAAATCCAGACTCTTCCTTCTTGCGAATAAACTTTGCTTAAGCATGGCATGTTTAAATTACCTATATTATAGTTACCTCGAAGTCTTGGAAATTGAAATGTTTTGATCAGGCTTGTTCGCTAATTTCTTCAGAGTTGGAAAATAAGAAAATTTAATCGAAACAATTCCTTATTGCTAATAAACCAAGTTTAGGCGCCTTTTTTCTTGGTATTTTTAAATTATTAATATTAAATTAATTACTAATATTAATTTTTGTGTTTTTCATTTGAAATTCATAAATATACTTCCTATTATACCCAATGTGGAGGAGCGCGGCTATATGGAGATTATTAATTTTTACATATTCTAAATAGACCAGGGCGTAAAAGGTCATACTCAAATCTTAACTCATAATTTATAAGTATTAATCTTATTAGATAGTTCTACTACCGGGTCTCAAAGTTTTGGTGGAACCTTGGGCAAGGCGTTAAAAGAATGTGAATCGCTTTCAGTAGTAGCGTTTCAGCCGATAGAATGCATTTTACCGTCTCTTACAAACTACAAAGATTTAAGTACTGATCAATTATACCCGTATGAAATGTGCCAAGCTATTATTACAGGCATTTATTCCTAAAGCTTGCTGCAAAGAAAACCCAGTAAAATGATCCATTCGAGATGGCTTGCTACTGCCAACAGAATTTTTAGATTGTATGTTAGCTCAGCAATACCCTCTGAAAATCTGCAGATTCTTACAAACTTTATCTTAAAAGTATATTCTACTATGTGGTTTACGATTAAAACTCAACCACTTTGCATTTAAGATGCCAAACGATTTTGCTTTCTCGTTATATGAGTGATTCATTAAAAGAAATAGTTGACCCAGTTATTCAGAGAAATAGTTACTTTGTTCATCCTGGAAATATTTTATTATCAATGCTTGTTAGATCTGCTAGAATTTCAGCCTTGAAAAAGATACTGTTACTAAGAAAAAAATAAATTGCTTCGTCCGTTCTCATTCGGCAATTTTTTTGCCGAAATTAAACTTTCAGGCTAGATTTTACATTGAATTGATCGACTGGGATGCTGTTTCTTTATCAGAGCCGCCTTTATTAAAACATAATTTGACAGAAATTATTTCTTAACGTATTGAAAATCCAATCACAGGATTTTACCGCAAATTCAATATTTTCAGTGTCATACTCAGGCAACTAAAAGTTGCGTCAAAATTGTTAGCGAAGCTGTTGCTGCGGTATGTGGTTCAGAAAGAAGAGATGGTCTCATCAAAACAAGGCTGAAATCACGAAGGACAATGCCTGTATTTAATACTAAAAAGGAATTCAAATTTGTTTAAAATATATTGATATTAGGTATATTAAAAATCACAATTTGGACACGTTTTTTTTTTCAAAACTTCAATGTCTTTGTGGCAGTACAAAACATTAAAATATCAAAAAGCACCATATAACATTTTTATAGAGAATATTGTGGAGCATCTTTTTGCATGTGACCAATATCGAAAATCGCAAAAAACAAATTTGGCTCCACCCTAATGGATATGGATACTTTTTTGAAAAACTAAACAAGGCGCAGTTTCAAGTCCACACCACATCAAAATGTGCACTTAAATTTTTTTTTTATCAACAAAACAAACAATTGAATTAATGTAAATCAACGTTTTTTCCGCGATTATGCTAATGAAAATTTCATGAATTGATTTTAGACTCAATACTGGCTTTCAAAAAAAACAAAAAACAATATCGAATCTTTTACGTAAATATTGATTTATATGCAAGTCAATAAAACTGAGAGTCCAAAATATATAAAAAACAACAACAATCTAATGCCAACATTTCACAATATTTCATTTCAATATCCTGAAATTTTTGGGTGTCATTTTAATAAAAGTTTTTTTGTTTTTTTAATGGTTGCCAAAAATTATTCAGAAAAAAGTAAAATCCATCGTAGCCGTAACAACAACAAAAACAAATGCAAATTTTCATATCAAAGTTTTATTAATAAACAATTTTACGTCAATTGCTTTTTGTTTTTGTCGCTGCTGCTGCTGCCCGTTGTTGCTATCTATATCCTGTGTTGTTGTACTAGGAGTCCCTATAGAGTGACTGGGCTTAAAATAGACAACGCGGCTTATGCTTGTGTATATTTTTTATACACTTACATATTTGTATCTATATATTTAACTGTCTAAATGTCTGCCATTTCCCGTTCGGGTCATAAAAAAGTTTTTTATAACAAAATTTTTGGTTGCCGCTGACAGCGTTGCCACCTATTACATTTGTAATTGGTTTTGTTAGAAGTTTTTAATTATTTATGTGAATTATAAATGTGGCAGTAGAGTGTTGTCGTCGTTATTTTTAGTTACTGGGAAATTAGCAAGCGCTTGTAGATTTTTATTGATAACGCGAAGTGAAAATGTGCTGTCAATTTTAATGTTTTAGTGTTAAAAGTTTAGCTAATTGCTAGTGAGTATGTTTATGACCCAAAGGGACTTTTAATGTTCAGACTTTCTCTTAAGAAATATAGTTCGTAAATAATTTGCTGCTTTTCTTTTAAGAAAAAACTCCATTTTTCAATATTTATTGCAAATCCAAGACAATGCATTAAAATTTTATAAATCATCGACAAATTGATATTCCATTGTTAGTAAATTGATATACGCACACACAAGCAAGCAGGTTTTGCTCAAGCAGCCAGCCAGGCAGCACAATAATGCTGTCCCTAAAAGTAGGCCATTAATTTCCAACCGAGAACCTTAGCAATGACATAAATTGATTTCAATGGTAGGATGACCATTGATTTAGCTGCAGGTTACTCTCGATATACACTTTATACATGTACACATATTGTTATTTCTGTTGTTGTTTCACATGAAATAAGTTTTACAGCTGATTGCTTTGGTATTTGTAATTCGTATATAAATTGATGGGTTTCATTTTGTGAAGATGTTTTAACCTTTTATGGCACATGTTTCAATCAAGAAGCAAATGCCGAATATGAATTTATTTTTTGGAGCTGCCATTTTTTTTTTTGCTTTTATTTTACTTAAAAGGCTTTCTTCTTAATTTAAACTTCCAAAAAAAATTATGATATTGGTAACCCTGAAAGTTTATTTTCATTTTTCCAGAAGGTTCCAAAAATTAAGGTTATCATACTCTTGATGTACACGTATAGGTATATCCGTAATTAACAAACAAACAAACAAACAAAAAAAAAAGATAAAAATTGATAGAGACAAAAATTTTATGCCGGTGCACACTGGTTCAAAATCCTAAAAAGCTGGCCAAAAGTCGAAAAAAAAGTTTTTTTAAATAACTTTTTATAGACCGTATTGTCTAACAGATATTCATAGACCTCAAAAAATTTATAAGAAAAATCCAGGTATTCCTACAATGCTCTTGAGATCTCTCCAAAAGTACGCTTCTCAGACAAAAAATTCTGTGAATTAAAAGTAAAAATTTAATGTTCACTGTAAAAAATTATGTGGTTACAGTAAAACTAAACCGATTTTAGTGTAAGAATGTGGAATCTCTTTGTAAAAGAAAATACTATCGAACCTCTATATTCAAAACTTTCAATAATTTATACTTTTGCGGTAATTGTGATTAACTTAAAATCAAATTATTTCACACAATCAGTTTGCAATGGTTCTGAAAAAAGTCCAGAACTAATTTAAACCACATCATACCACCAAGATTTTTTGGATTTAAGAAGATTGAAACCTTTTCTAACACATATAAAAAAATTAAGGTGCCTTCTTATGCCTTTTTTGAGTGACGCGGTTTTTACTGAAGCAACCAGAGGAAAATTTAACTTATGTTGCTTGCCAAGTGTAAATATGTGACGTTCGCCCGAAATGATACAATTTTTATATTATTATACAGCATATACTCCATGATAAAGGAATCTGAAACCCATTTTTATGTAGATAAATTTAACGTTGCACACAACTCTATCAAAGTTAAAGTTTTGAAATAAATTTTTAAATTAGATATAAAAATTGTGCAAGTGTTGTTTTTGCCATTTCAAATCCGCCATTTTGTTTTTTAAAAATCTAACATCAGATTCGTTATCAGTGACCCCAAAAACTTCCGAGTAAATTTTTTTGTTGGATTTGGTTGAATATTTATGCAAATTGTCCGCCATTTTGAATCCGCCATTTGACAAAAAAAAAAATTTAACATCAAATTCGTAATCAGCGACCTCAAAAACCCCCAGGTAAAAAATTTCGTATCGAAACTTTAATGATTTCGACTTTTAGCCAGCTTTTAGGGATTTTGAAGCAGTGTGCGGTGTTCGAGAAAGACAACTACATCCGCAGACCCTGTCAAATTCGTCCCACAACATTGAACTTTATCTGCTTCAAACTAATTTTTGGAGTACCGGCCCAGATGTGCAAATTTAACTCTTGCTTAGGTCCAAAGATCAACAGGAGAGAAGTCTTTCTAACACCGTTTCAGATAACCTCTAGACTTGGCCCGTTTTTTCAATACACCGAATACATGATCTGTTCACCTCAGGTCGGCTTGAATCGATATGTCCAAAACTTCAAGATTTGTATGTACGTATTCTTCTTTAACTCCTACGAGGAGCATAGGGCCAAAGATTTGCAGCGGGTTATATGGGGGACAACCTCTTCATTTGTGAGACAGCAAACAACGTTAGCTTTGATTTTGACCTAATTAGCGCAATCTTGCTCGGAGATTGTTTTAAGGTCATTTGAGAGTGCGTCATTCATATGCTTTCGTTTTCTCTCAATCTCCTCAGAACTTGGTCGCTTTTTAAACCAATATGAACGGCAAATCCTGCTGTCATCCGCAAAGAATAGTATTGAACTAATGGTCGATGAAAGGTGATCATCGATAAATACTAGGAACAGCGACAAGGTTAGGACGCATTAAATAAAATTTGGAAAAACATTCAAAAAATCAAATATAACACTGTGAAACATGAAAATCTAAATTTTATCTGTATAACTTTTTTTGACAAATTCAAGGTCACTGATTCCGAATCTGGCAACTAATTTTTCCCAACATGACTGAGATCCGAGTTATCCTTGATTTAATGTGCAGAAAGCGCTATTTTTAAACATATGGCGACATCCAGGAAGTAGTGTAGTTAACATTGGACAGCAGCATTGAATAGCCCCGAACTTTTTCTTTAAGTCGTAGCTTTAATTTTTCCAATTGGATCATTACTTTCTCAGATATCACACATTGAGAAAAAAGTATACGAATTTAATATAGTCCTTTACAAGGACTTGTGACACATTTATTCCAATGGATAATATCTCGAAAAGTTATGATCCAATTGGAAAAAGTTATGGCTTAAAGAACGGGATTAGGGCAATTCAATGTCGCTGTTTAAAGTGATCTACACTTCTTCCTGGATGGACTATGAAAAATAGCACAGGCCACTTATTCCAATAATGATAATTTAGACGTTAGGTATCTAGTCAAAGCATTGGCGTGGCAATATAATAGATATCACTACTGCATACATTTATTTACGGATGCAGTACCCTTAATACATTAGTTACAAACACTAAACAATGGGTTAATTTCTTCAAGAAAAATCACTACCAAATCGATGCGTTTGCAACCGATATCACTACTGTCAAAGACATCACATCACATGTTGTTCTGGGGCAAAAACATCATGCACTCAGACAAACTGACATTAAATATTTATATGAGATTCATATCCTTTGCATTAATGTGAGCATCCGGAGTAGCGGCAATTGGAAGGACATTTATCTTTAATTAAGCACCAAATGATAGCTGTTGTTTACGGCAACCTTTACGACGAGTACCTACGTTCAATTGTTGTAATTGTAAACGTAACGTGCTCGTAACGCTTTGCTTTTACTTCATTTAGATAGTCAATTGCAGCATGGCGGAAATTTATAGTCTTGTGCATTTCTTGTGCTGTTGTGTATTTGTGTATATCTATGTATGTATTCTAAGCTTCAAAACATAAAATAGGGTGTACTTTTTAAGAAAAAATAGAAAACTGTCGAAATACTAACAAAAAAGATAATATCTGTTTCTAACATTAACTATTGGTAAATAAATAAGTCAATTTATGGTGGCAGGACATCTAAGTCCAGTCACTTTGAGCTCAGTTTGAGATTCTGTACCATTTTATTTTTATATTTTTGCTAATTGCGATCCAAATTTCAATCATTTATGTACTTTTTGTCAGCGATAGTTGGAACTTTATTGATGGTTCTAGCAAACAACTATGTAGAATTAACTTTCTGCTGTACACAAACCTTCTTGACTTTCTAAATGTTGCGTAGTTAATATTTTATGCTATAAACAAACCATCGCATCGTTTCTAGTAGTTACAGTTGTTGTATTTCTAGCTCCGGTTTCGTACTGTACTAATTCATTTTACGTTATATGGCACTGTTCGTTTCTTTTTTTTTTGCCTTTTATTATGATTTCGTAATTAAGTAATTCACAAAATATTATAAATGCATATATCTTCTTCTTCCAAATATGTATATAATATGCCTTAAATACATTATACAAATTTTTTTCAAGAATCAAGTTATCGTATGCTTACTGCGCTCACATTTCATTATAAAACATATACATACGAGTACATTTGTATGAATATGCTTGTGTTTCCGGTGTTTTATACACGTATTTATGTTGCAAAATTTTGCTTCCCGTACTGTTGCTGCTGCTACACCACATTCACGTCTTAGTATATTGTGGAGCATCATCAGTGCTACTGCAAGGCAAACCCAACCTTTTGAAGAGTCGTTTAGTCAGGTTGGCTAGTTGGTCGTTCAGTCGGTTGGTTCACAGGTCTCATTATAAACATTTCATTTATTGGACGACTCTCGCATCTCAAGTTCTTGTGAAATGTGAAACGTGCTGTTGTCAATTTTGGTTATAATTTTGTATTTGCGAGCAGAGCGCTGTTTAATTGTCGGAAATTAATATAAATTTTAGTGGGTTTGACCATTTAACAACAGCAATAAACATGTCGTACATTTTCTTTTATGTGTGTATGCCATTTAGATAAGATTGTCATATGTCCAAATTGACTATAGCTAACTTATTGACTTTTAGATTAAGTTGGTTTTGGCATTATCTGAGGGAACAAATCGTAGGAGATGTTTATGATAAGAATTTTGAGAATATGTTCCTATCTGTTTCAGTTATTAATTACGAAAAAATTTCGCAGGACATAAAATGCTTAAAATCCTTGAAAGATAATGTGTGAGTTTTTTTCAGAATTTTTGGAATTTTTTTTATCTTTTTTATTATTATTGGCTTCTACGGGTAGTACGCCATAGATGTTTTTACTCTAGTACACATATATATCCTTTGTTTAAACTGTGAAGTCTTCAGATGACCGTCGGGAATCATCAAGTTTTGCAGGAAATTATCCATTAAGGTTTGTTGATAGTACTCCATAGATGTTTTGACTCTAGTAAATATATATACTCTTCGTTTTGACTGTGAAGCCTTCAGGTGATCTTCGGTAACCTTCGTGTGTAGCACAAAAACCTTTGCGTACCTACATTACTCTCACTGCCAAATTTTCAGCTCCATTGGCTGAACAGTTTCTCAGTGATAATGTTTCAGACACACACACACAGTAATGTATAGACCTGTTTGGCAGGTATTCTTGCCAGGAAGAAGGATGCTAACTACACTGCACCATTTCTATATGATGAGATTAATTCGGGTCAAAAATGTAATTTAATAATATTTTATTAAAAATATCCTTGTCAGGATATGAAGTCCGATCACTTCAAATTTTGTTTATCTCTATATTTTATTGCATAAAAAAAATATTTCATCAGTAAAGCCGGTGAGGGTAGTAATTTCTTATCCGTACCTTAGACTAATATATAATGTTTGGTTACAAAAACTAATTCTTTCATGTTTTTCAACCACGCTTTCTGAGCTTACCTGGTTTTTGTTCAGAGCTTCCAATAACAATTCCTAGTACCTTTGCGAAATTTTTTTAAATAGCCTTAACTAATACTTGCACTAGAGCTCTCTTACCAGAATAAGCCAAATTTCTGTACTGAGCTTGCATTAGGTAGCTTTAATATTTTAGTGAAATTTGGTTGGACTAACTCAAGGTGCTTATGTGGAAGGTAAGTACCATGCCTTCTTTTTTGAACTCACCTAAGTACTTTTTGCTCAGAGCTTGCAGCTATCATATCCGGTATTTCTGTGTATTTTGGTTGCTTTATCCTAAACACTACTTATAAAGTTGGCTGTTGTTTTTTATGGGCGTGTCCGTTAAACGATTCTCCTCATTTTTAATCCTTTGAACTAAGTTTCACAACGAAGACAGTATGTACAATTTCATTGAAATATCTTGCTTTGTTTTTCGGTGAAAAATATTTCTATTGACGGGCAGGCAGCCAGCCTGCCAGACCGACATGGTTTTATCGACTGAAGAGGTGATGGCGATCAAGAATATATATTATTTTCCATAGCTGCCACGCCTTCTTCTCTGCGTTACAAACGAAAGGGCAAAGTGAATATACTCTTTATGTAGGGTTTGAAAACATGTCTACCCAAGTCAGTCGCTTGACAAATATGAAAGATAGTAAATGTTTACAGAACAAAATAAAATCTGGAGCACACCGTGTAAATAAAGTACTTCTCCAAATAAAATTTTTTCAAAATATTTGTAATACTACAGTCATTTGGCAGAATAAAATATATCTCTTACATACTATCTCTTAAACTATAACCAGTAAAAAAGAAAGATATCATGTTGTTCGTAAGGCGATGTCCTCCAAACATCTGTGAACTTTTGACAACTTTTCAGAATATCCTAAAAACTGACTAACTACTTTTCAATAATGTGCCTCAATTTTGTTGATGCAGCATTGGATTTCCTTTTTTTATACATTTTTACAAATTTTAAAGCGTCAGCTGTAAAATTATTATTTTCTTTTGGTTCATAACACTTCATCGCACGAATATCGCTAAGTTCAAATCTTGCGTGAACTATGGGACACCCTTATATCTCTGGAACAAGAAATTATAGAGACATGGCGATTATACCAATAGAAGCGTATTTAAGTTTTATATTTAAGCCTAAAATCTCCAGGATTGTCTTATCTTGACTTAGGTTGTTTTGTCAAAAGTCCACAGATATGTAATGAGGTATTTCTACTTTTTACCTGGAACTCTCCTTTCATGAGTTATTACAATTTTAAAATCAACAAATGATTATAAACAGTCATACGCCTTTTGACCACTAGATTGATTTTTGCCATATTTTAGCTAGGATATCTCCTAAACTTTAAGTCGAACAGCATTTTTATAGAATGCTTTATAAGCTACAATAATATCAAACATAGTTTTTCTCTTAAAATAACTGTTAGCGAGATGTTTGCAAATAACCGATAGTGGCGCGAGCGGCAAAGATACGAGGTAGTAAAGTTGAAATTCAGAAAGAGCACATCAAATATATAAAATAATCAATTTTCTAAAATTCCGAAAAACTTTCCAGTTAAAGTATGATACTGTAATGTAATTTTATCGTTTTGTAAATTTTGTTATATGTAAGTAATTTTTTAATTTTAAATTCTTTATAATTTAAATAAACAATGCTAACTAATTTGGTTATTTATATTTTGTAAAAACTAAACTTATTTCAATCAAAATAAAAACTTTGAAATATTTCCAAAATCATTTATTTTATTTTAAATAAACAAAAGCAGATTTTCATATATGATACCCCAGTGGTGGTGGCGCTGTTGCAACATTTTTGTTTGTGAATAAAATATGAAAAAATCCCAATGCTTTATTTGCTGTTGTTGTTATTGTTGCTGTTTTATATAAAAAGCTACAAGTAATTTTGCATTTTACATGAACTCAACAGATGTTTCAATACAAATGCAATAAAAATGAAAACAAAAATTGAAAAAAAACAAAAAAAAAAAACTGAACAACAATTGGCATAACAATATGACTATGATGATGATGATGATACATATATCATTCCACGGTATGCGGATGTTGCTGCTGCTGATACCAAGGATGATCATATATTCGTCAATAATAATGATGATGATGATGTGCGGAAAAGTTTATTTGAAAAGTAAACACAATGAAAAAGTAATAAAAATAAACGTACAACATTAAAATATGCAACAGAATAAAAATACAATGACGAAAGGAAAAAAAGAAAAAAAAAAAAGAAAAATTACAACAATAAAAAAAATGAACTCAAACAAACAAAAAAAATGTTCGTTCATACACTAAAATGGCAACCACGTCAAAGTTGATTTGATTGATTGATTGATTGACTGACTGACTGTCTGTCTGTCTGTGCTTGTTGGTATTTTGCTTGTGCTAGGCAATTTTATTTACATATGTGTGTATGTTTATTGTTGTGAATATGTAAATATACGCGGCGGCGGCTTATGTTTAGCATCAAATTGGCATAACTTGTCATAAAATTTAAAAATAATATGCGAAAATATAAATAAAAAAAGGTGGCAAATAATAAAATAAAACTGTAAAAAAATGCTTTGCTTCATTTTAGGAAAAAATGGTACTTTATGCTTAAAGCTTTAACTTTTGGTCAGTTGAATACTTTCTGTTTTTATTTTCTAAAAGTTCAACCACTGGATTATGATGAAGTCAATTTTCTAAGTGTCTCCAATTTTTTTTTAATGTTTATACTATAATTATCAGTCAGGAATAGTTGTGATTAACATGTAACGACATTCCACATCGAACTTTAATTAGGCGTACCCTTCAGTACATCATTGTCAACTGCACTTTTGAGTACTTCAAACTTGTACGAAAAGCCACTTAAGTCACAGAGAAGAAACAATTTTATTCCATGCCTGTATGGTTTATCTGGCGCAAAGCGGAGATAATTTTTTTTGAACACATTTGCTCACCAATACATAGTCATGATATTTTTGAACCGGACGAAGCATTCATTGTAAGTTTCAACGAATGGTCCTATTTTATGTAGCTGATCATAACCTTCTTCACCTTTTTTTTTTTTTCATCTCAGAGCTGTCGTTAAAATGAAAGAATTTAAGGATTTCGAAAAATAACTTCGACGTCATTGTGGATCTAATGATTTTAATTGCGTGTTTCGACCAATAGCTCTCTGTATAAGAACATCAAATGACAGATATGTACCCTGTGGATTAGAGGTGTTTTAAGCATGTATGGAGATCCTTAATAACAACATTTTGATCATTGATACACCTCAATTTTGTGAGGTTGGAAAAAAAAATTAGTTTGCAAAAAAATTTTGGGGGTGGGGTGAGGGTAAAGGTTGGCGCATCGAAGTCAGAGGCGAGAGAAAAAGAGACAAAATCTACATACAGCCCCACAAATGCTCAGGGGTCACCTCTAGAGGGGTCACCTCTAGAGGGGTCAAATGTATGACCGAGCAAAATTTTTACTAAGCATACTTACCCCCTATCTCTAACTCCTAAGGGGGCTCCCATACAAAATTGAAATTTTTAGGAAATCGACCCCCACCACTCACTGGGTGCCCCTAGAAGGGTCAAATGTATGACTGGTCCCTAATATTTTTTCTCCCCAACATTTTTTCTTAACATACTTACCCTCTATCTCTAACTCTCTAGGGGACTCCCATACGAAATAGAAGTCATGAAAATGAAAAATATGAAAAGGAAATTGTCAAATAGGCCCATAACTGCCCAGAAGTCACTCCTAGAGGTGTCAAATATAAGACCAACCCCCATTAGCCCCCCTCCAAAGTTTTTTCTCAGCATACCTACTCCCTATTTCTAATCCTTAAGGGGGCTCCCATACAAAGTTACTGTTTTTATATAAAATGCCCCATCTGCCCTAACTGACCCACGGGTACCCATAGAAGGGTTAAATGTATGGCCAACCCCCATTATTTTTCCGCGACCTATACTTTTCCCCCACATACTCTTCCCCTATTTTCAACCCTGAAAGGGGCTGCCATACAATTTTTTTTTTATAAATTTTCCTAGAAATAATGGGAGTCGGTCATACATTTGACCCTTCTAGGGGTACCCATGGTCCAGTTAGGGCAGTGAGGGCAGTTTTTAAAAAAACCGTAACTTTGTATGGGAGCCCCCTTAAGGATTGGAAATAGGAGGGTAAGTAAGCTGTGAAACTTTGGAGGGGGAATAATGGGGGTTGGTCATATATTTGACTCCTCTAGGAGAGACTCCTGGGCAGTTATGGGCCAATTTGACGATTTCCTTTCCATATTTTTTATGTCTATGACGTCAGTTTTGTATGGGAGCCCCCTAAAGAGCTAAAGATAGAGGATAAGCATGGTGGGAAAAAATGTTGCGGAGGAAAAAATATTGGGGCCGGTCATACATTTGACCCTTCTAGGGGCACCCTGGGAGTGGTGGGGATCAATTTCCTAAAAGTGCTAATTTTGTATGGAAGTCCGCTTAGGGGATAGAGATAAGGGGTAGGTATGTTTGGTAAAAATGTTGGGGGAGAAAGAAAAATGTGGGTCGGTGATACATTTGAACTCTCTAGAGGTGGCCCCTCCTGTAGGGCTGTAAGTAAATTGTTTCTCCTTTTCTCTCATCTTTGACCTCGATGCGCCAACCCTTACCCTCACCCCATCCCCAAATTTTTTTTGCAAACTAATTTTTTTTTCCAACCACACAAAATTGAGGGGTGTCAATTATCAAAATCAAAAATTCGTGCACTAAAACACCCCTACTGTGGATAGTATCCACAATATATGTAACTACTCCCAAAATGTTAAAAGAATTTTCTCGCCTAGTAGTTGTTTTGCTCTTTAATAGGTACTTTCTTTAAACAAAGCTAATAAAACAATTATTCCTACACTCGGAAAAGAAAATACTCTACTGTTTCCTTACATACCTACTTATAAGCTTGAAAATGTTCATTAAACTTTCATTAGATTCAATGAAACAAATTTTGACTTTCATTGAATTTAATGAAACTATAATGGAAACTTTCATTTAAGTTTTATTTAAGTTAATGACATACATTTTCAATTTCAATGAATTTAATTAAACTTTTTTGAAAATTTTATTGATAAGTTTAATTAAAAGTTTCATTAAATTCAATGAAGTGAAAATTTGTTCCATTAATTTCAATGAAACATCCAATTCGATGAAAAAAATTTAAAATTTCATTGAATATAAAGAAACTTTTACCCATATCAGCCTGGTGCATGACCCCGTTGAAATTTTTTTGTAAATTTTAGAACAAAAGCTAATTTGGGCCTGAACAAGAAAAATCCGTTGGAAGTTTTTGAGTTTCTCAAAAGATTTTCGAGTTACAGTTGGGGTACACATACTCAATTCAAAACAAAACTGGTTTTAGTAAAAATTTTGGAAGTTTGTTTGATAAAATTTTCACTCATGTGTCGTTTTAAACCAGTAATCGGCATTCTATAGCATAATTGTGCACTCAAAAATCTACCTAGCTCTCTCTATCCTTTTCTTTCATATATCTACTTATCTTTTCCAAACATAAATTCTCACTCATTAATTTGCCGACCACTGTTCAAATGTAGTTCTATGATCAATGAAAGCCATTCACTTTATAACCACTCAGTTCAATACGCGCATATTTGTATTCCAGTGGCCTGTGACCACACGACCAAGTGACCACACTGGGTCATTATTATAAAAAGTTTTTATTTTCAAAGATAAAATTCTGGGTTCGAAAGAAGAAACTACACTAAACCGATATATTGTTTCAATCACTATTTAATGGTTTCTGGATTCCATTTCGTTTCATTGGAATCTACTCCAGTTTCAATGTTCCATGGCCAGGTGACCAAGTCGCCATATTAGGTTCTTAGTATGAACATTATTTATTTTCAAGAATAAAGCCTTGGCATTAGAAAAAAGAAAATGCGCTCAATCAATATATATAAAGCCCATTTGGTTTCATAAGAATCCATTTATCTTTCAGTGGTATGTGCCCACGTAGCAGTATTGGGTTCCTGGTATGAAAAGTCCTTATTTTCAATTCTGGTTTTAGGAAGAAGAACTACACTAAACTGATAAATTGTTTCAAACACTATTTTCAGTTCTATTTGATCCTATTTGGCTTCATTGGAAACCATTCATGTTCCACTGGTCCAATATCACGTAACCAAGTAGCCATATTGAGTTCTTAACATGAATAGTCCCTATTTTCACGGACAAAATTCCGGCATTAGGAAACAAAATTGAACTAAATTGATGCATTGTTTCAAAAACTGTTTTGCGTTCAACACACCTAATTTAGTTTCATCAAAGTCCATGAATGTTCCTGTAATCCATGACCGGGTGACCAAATGAACATATTGCGCACTTCAAAGCTAAATTCTCAAAACACTTTTCACTTTGAAACAAGAATATATCTCATAAATCTGACGCAATATAACAAACTTGGTTACGGCACCGTTTTAAACATGTCAAAAACCTTCAGAATTCAGAACATGTGTACATTGCCCATAAAATATGGCGTCGCGTTCAAAAAACGTCAAAATTATCCAAAAAGTAAATACAAATTAGCCCAAGGGGTAAAAAACTAACACAGCAATTTTGAAATCAGATATCTCAGGCATGGGTGTCCCGATTTGAATTATTCTTTCACATGCTGAAAGTGCCATTCTTTGGCAATATGAAACGAGTGCTGATGTGATAATTTTAAGTTCTAAAATATTTTAAGTTATTTTTTCAAAAATAGTCTTCTTAGAGGCTTTCGTTTAATGGTGTGGGCGTGGTGAACCCAAGGTAATCATGATACATAAATGAAAGCCAACATTCCAAAAATCAGATTTACGTATGTTTTAACAAATAATTTTTATAGCTTCTAGTTTCATGGAAATCCCTATTTTATTTTAGGTGAAGAAAACTACCCCCTTAGGTCAATATAGGTTATGGTTTGATCAGTATAGTATACAAATAATTACAAATTCAATAAAAAGCGCATCAAATTTTTGCCCTAAAATCGAAGTTATCCAATAAAGATATATTGTTTTTTAACCCCATATGTGAATACTCACTACAGTCTTATGTTTGTTTGATGTACGTGTTAAGCATACGGTACATCGTACGTTCAAGTGCGTGCACCAACACAAGCGATAGTAACAAAAACAATAGCACGTTATTTAGTGCACTTCACTTTACACTGAGTAGCGTAGACTTTGTTGAGTTGTTCTTTTTTTTTCTTTAACAATATCAGCCCTAACTATAGAAAAAGCACTAGCTATCCAGCCAGGAAGTAAATTACCTGAAATCGATAACTATGCTAAAACAATATAAGCAGATACGGGTACATGCGTAAAGTGCAAGATAAGTTTCTATCACAACTTTGCTTAAGTCAAGAGAGAACATCACTTAGCAGCGGTTTTGCGAAATAATGAGAATATAAAGGGGGCGAATTATAATTAGAGAATGTTCTTATAACAAAAAGCCATAACTTATTTTGGAACAAGAATTCTTGAAATCATGATCCGTCTGAAAGTCCTGTGCGTTAATATTGTCTCATAAATGAATTAAATTTTTCAGTAATCGTAAATTTAAAAATAAATCTTTAATTTTCGTAAATATTAGAGTTCATGAGCTTTCAGAAAATAATTTAAAATGATTTTTTGTTTTTACAATTGTTAGCTGTGTAGCTCATTTTCTTTGCGCTATTTAAAAACAAATTTATTCGACGAAATGTGATTCTCTCCTTTTTGCACAAAATAAATGCCAAATTTAAATTGAAATTTAGTTTTTTTTTTTTCTATTTTTGTACATTTGTAACTAAGCGCGCACTAAGCTAAAACTCAAAAGGATATAAAAATCTGTTTCATCCATGCAAACTGCAGATGATGAAGGAAGACTCCACAGTGATGACGACGACGACTAGCACTGACTAACTGGCTGACTCTCAGTCTTTCTGTCTGTCTATGTATATGAATGGTTTTTGTTTCATTTTTTTCGTTGTTTTATTTCATTTCGTGTCCTTTCATTTCATTTCAGTTGTGGCACAACCTTTACAGCTAACGAGGGGAGCCAAAATTGCATGTTAGTGGAAATGTAGTATTTAGTTTGGTTGATACCAGTACCAGGAACTTTAAACCAAAAAGCTCACTTACAATTGCAACAACAGCAAAAGCAACAACAACAACAAAAGCAAAAGGAAATGAAATAATAATAACAAAAAAGACAGAAAAAAATGCGAAAAAAATTTACGAGTGTAATAAAAAAAGGAAATACTAATCTTTTATGCGCGCAGGATAATCAAATTTTTGTTCGTAACGTGCTCTTGCGCTGCTGCTGTTGCTGTTATGGCTGGAATTGAAGATGAAACAAGAAACGTAATACACTTGCAAATACATGCATACGTAAGTACATGTGATTTCATATAAAATAAGCGTAATACTGAGTTTTCACAACTTCACGATTTATTTTCGTTTCGCTTTTTGCTCAATTTTACCCGAAAATATCCTTTAATAGCTAAACTTTAACCTTTAAAGAATAATATGGCTAACTGATGAGGTTTTACGGGTTTCACTTGGCCACAGTGCCTCAGATACCATTTGGCAATGCAACTACACATTCGTTATGACAATTTTAAACTATCCACTCTCATTTTCGCTACTCATGTTTTTCAAGAAAGCAAAAAGACAGACTATAAGTAGCTTGGCTCTTTTTATAACGGTATTGCTTGCTTCATCCAATTACCATTTACTTCAGAAATAATCGAACCAACAAACGAAAACATAGGTCTGTATTTTGTTTGAATATTTTTTGTTTTTATAAAATCTTGAAGTGTAAACTATCCAATCTTCAAATTGAGCAAAGAATGCATTAGATTGGAAGCTGGAGGTTTTTTTGTTTTTGGTCACCATTTGTTTAATGACCTTAAAAATATGCTGCTTACTTTTTTATGTAATACGTTATGATTTATACATTTTTATTTTGTGCCATATACTTTTGGTCAAGGTGTGACGATGCTTTTGCTAGGGCCGAGGTCGTGGCTTGCTGGTGGCTGGCGGTTTGCTTCACAAAATGTTTTTATTTTGGAAAAAAAGTTGAAAGTTAACATAGTCCAGTTTAAATTAAATGTAAACACCGGTGTTCTTCTTTTATTTATTTTATTAACAAAATTTCTTAAAACTGCGGTACCCTATTACACATTTGCGCGCGTTACAATCTGGTTCGCACGTCCTTTCTATACAGTATCGACTACCTCTGATGATTATGCTGTCTCACTCTCACCGTATCGGCTTGGTTCAATACCGTTATAACTGACTACCCCTAACGATTATGCTGTCTCACTCTCTCAGCATCGGCTTGGCTCAACACCGTTATAACTGAATACTCCTAGTGACTATGCTGTCAGACTCTCTCAGTATCGGCTTGGCTCAATACCGTTATGACTAAATACTCCTGATTACACTGTTCAACGGCAAAAAATTATCTGAGTTCAGACCATGAAATTATTATTCCTTGCTATTGACATAGTAGAACTGCATTTACAAAATTTTTCCATCACGTCTCAATTTTCAGAAAAATTGACAAATCCAAAATCACGACTTACATCCGCGCGAAAATAAATTAAAAAATTTTTATTCGTCAGAATTTTATAAACAAAATGTCAAACGATTCAGAAAATAGCAATAATTTCAAATCTGAAAGAATTTTGAAATCGGTCAAGCAGATTTTTTTGTAGGCCCGTTTAATTGAGAAAATGTACTGAAAAAACTGAACACCAACCATCTTTTATTACATAAATCTTGCCTAAATCAATACAAAATTAAAAAAAACTCTTCACGACCTTGTGCGTCATTATTTTAACTTTATTTTGATACCAAAAACTTATGGATTAGACCATGAATAATCAATTTATTTCTTTTTGAACAAAAAATGATGAATCTTAGGTCAAATTTAAAAAAAAAAAAATACTGCACTAATCAATTGAAAAAGTCCTAATGAATATATTGGGTGCTACCACGGGTGGCTCCGACCTCTCTCTGAGGTTTTGGTTCCATTTTTGGTAATAAATTTTATAGCAACAATCGTTTGGAAAAATGGTTCATGAAAAAATTTGGAAATTACCTGACCCTTCTTAAGAGCTTTTGGTCCATTAAAAATAAAATTATTCCACCAATCGACCGCAAGTTGTTGAAAAAAAAAAATGTAAATGCTGTCAGTGGGATCACTCACTCTTTAAGGTTTCTTGGTACCATTTTTCAGAAAAATGGTATTGATGCAGTCGATTGGGTATTCCCGATACCGTTTACGAGCCTTAGATCCGCTTTTCAAGAAAATTTTACTACACCAATCAAAAGGGAATGGCGGAAGAAATGTGTTGGCCCCCATTCGTAAGATTGGAGCATTTAAATTTTTTTTTAAAATGGCACCAAAAGTCTTGAAGAGGTCGGGGACAATGCTGATAATTCTTTAAATTTTTCTTCAATCTTTTTCTATTGATTCGAACAATATATGCTTTTTTTTTAAATGCGATCAAAACTTCTGTGAAAGTTCAGTGTTTAGGCACATCCTAAACTTATAAATTACTTTTGAATAATTTGTTTAACGTCCACTCTAAATTAACTGTTTTGAGAGACACCCTAAATAGTTTCATGTAACATTAAATTTTTGCTCATACTTATGTACATTCTTTAAATAAATTCAGTTATCTCATTGAATTCGTCGTTGTCGGTTTTCTTAATTTTCTTTGGTCGTCGTCAATTTTTGCTCCGCGCTGCGTCTCTAATTTTTTGCCTTGTGCCTTTTTTAATTCTGGATTTCGTATTTTTAGTGGCTTCAAAAAAGCTTGAAGTCCCAACATTTTGGTGACCCCGACGTGATTCGGTTTAAAGTTCGCGTCAAAAACAAAATTAAAAAACATTACGAATTAAAATTGAGTTTCGCGCAGAAATATATGTAGACATTTCTTCTTCGTTTTTCTTGCAAGCGATTTTGAGCAGAATTTGCTTTGTTTCGCTTTGTTACATCGGCTCGTTGTTCAACGAAATTTTGTGCGTGAAAGTGCTTCAACGTCTCAAAATTGCTATATGAATTTATCTAAATTCAATTAAAAAATAAAACATTCATATATGCAAAAATAGCGTACAAAAATCTAGAAATTTCTCTATGTAAAACCTACTGTAATAAATAGATTCTGTTATCATTACAACGTGGTAAGGATAGCCTTGGAAACAGTTTAGTTTTTTATATATTTGGCGTTTGAAGCACTCGGTTACAGAAAGACTTTGTACATACATTCGGTCCGTTATAAACGCATTTGTTTTATTGCTTTGCTAAGCATATCGTGCCCTTGAAAAAATTAAAGTACATATAAATACATACATACGCACTGTGACACTGCGGTCGTACGATTACTGTATTTTTCTTATACACTGAGAAAATATATCTGACGCAAAGATTTTACTTGCGTTTTTTCTGATATTTTATTTTTTTGTCAACGATGAGCATCAGCGGCGAAGACGAACCATCTTTTTTCAAACGTAAAAGTGGTTTTCATACCAGACAATTGGATGAGTTAAAGACAAAATTGAATCCAACATTCATTCAAGAGTGTGATGAGGTGCAGCTGCAAATTTACGCTGACACTCTTGAACTTTTAAACATAAATTTTGATAAGGTGCAGTCTAGTCTCGAAAGGGAAGATCCCGAGGAGTTTGAGAGCGACGCACGCTCATCTTTTTCAACAAATTATATTGAATTGAAGGCTGCGCTTACAAGAGCGCTCAAGTTGCATCGATTGGACATTCCATCATCAACTAGACATCCATCACATGATGAAACGCCCTCTGTTTGTGTAAAATATTCTCGATCGCGTTTGCCCGAGTTGCAATTGCCTACTTTTGGTGGCATCATCACAGAATGGCCACATTTCTTTTCAATGTTCCAGACGGTGGTCAACAATGAACCCGATCTGACCAAACTTGAAAAATTACAACATTTACGATCCTGCTTAAAGGACTCGGCTTTGGACACAATCAGGTCACTAGAAGTTAGTGACGCAAATTATGATAAGGCTCTTGAATTACTTATTCGTAGATTTGATAACAAGCGTCTTATTTTTCAGGCACACATTAGGGATATGTTTGGGCTTCGGCGCATTGAACTAAATTCTGTGGAAGGTCTGCGCGAACTTAGTGACAACATTAATTCGCATATTCGTGCACTGCATACTTTAGGAAGTAAAGAACAAATTGCCGATTGCCTCCTTATTCATCTCGTTTCGCAAAAGTTGGACACAGTGTCACAATCGAAATGGGAAGAGAAATCATCAGTTGATACGATACCAACCTGGGATCAAATGGCAACGTTTCTAGAGAAAAGGTGTCAAATTTTAGAGAACGTGGATTTCGCCACAACTTCCAATGCTCATAGCAAATCTTTATATAAGGGTACTCATCGTACTTCGACTAATCGAAAGGCCTTTGTAGCATCCAAGTCAACAATGACGGGTTGTACATTTTGCGACAACGCAAACCATTTAATTTATACTTGTTCTCTATTTGCCAACCTTACGCCAGTTCTACGCTTAAAAGAAGCAAAGAAACATAGTCTTTGCATAAACTGTTTAAAAAAAGGACATCAGGTGCAGCAATGCAAGTCTATGCGCTGTCGAGTCTGCTCAGGTCTGCATCATTCGCTGCTACACTTCAACGGTCCCGCTCATCCATCGAGTCCACCTGTTTTGACAACTTCAATTTCCGACACAGCTTTGCGAAACGAAGCAAGTACATCTGCATCCGCACTGGTTTCAATGTCGTCACAACAAAGCCCAAAATATCCCTCAAATGAATGTGTGCTCCTGGCGACCGCTATTATTCTCGTCAAAAATCGTGCCGGTTCATTTTTACCTTGCCGTGCTATATTAGACTCTGCATCACAACTTCATTTCGTCACAAAATCGCTTGCAAGTCAACTACAGCTAAAAACTACGAAATCTGTAACTGTTATTTCTGGTATAGGAGAAGGTGATTTTGTTGCCGATAGCATCACCGAATTAGCAATTCAGTCTCGTTTCAGTGATTATTCAACACACATTACTGCAGTTGTCACACATAAAATTACTGATCAACAGCCTAATTCTAATATTAGCATATGCGATTGGAATATTCCCAAGAATATTCACCTTGCTGATCCGTCATTCTACGAATCGCAAAGAATTGACATTTTAATTGGAGCTGCGCTTTTCTATGAGCTATTGTGCATCGGACAGATTCGGCTAGCTCCAGGCTTGCCACTTTTACAAAAAACTCGTCTTGGTTGGGTTGTCTCTGGAGGCAGCCAGGTTTCAACAATATCATCTTCGTTAGCTGCGATTCAAAAGCCTACTATTGAGGCTGATGATGATCATAGATTGGATCAACTTGTACGTAAGTTTTGGGAAACTGAAAATTGTTTTGATTCCATCATAAAGACGAAAAAGGAGCATTTGGACTGTGAAGCACATTTTAAGGAAAATTTCTCACGTTTGGACACAGGTGAATATTCAGTACGCTTACCAATGAAGTTCAGCGCAGATTTACTAGGAGACTCTTATCATCAAGCTCTACACCGTTTTCAAAATTTAGAACGCAGATTGCAACGTAATTTCGAGCTTAAGGCACAATATAGTTCATTCATACAGGAATACTTGAATCTGAAGCATATGTCGCTGGTGGCAGATATAGAATCTAGTCCTCCTCAGTATTTCCTGTCGCACCATTGCGTTTTGAAAGAATCGAGTTCAACCACAAAACTCCGCGTCGTCTTCGATGGCTCTGCAGCAACGTCTACTGGATATTCCTTGAATGATGTGCTCATGTCTGGTCCTACGATTCAGGCAAATCTTTTCGATATTCTTATTCGTTTTCGGTCTTTCCCCGTTGCACTGACGGGTGACATCTGTAAAATGTATCGCTGTATTCGGGTAACGCCACCTGACAATTTACTCCAATGCATTCTTTGGAGGGACAGCCCCCAAGAATCACTAAAGGTATTCAAGTTGGATACCGTTACTTACGGCACAAAGCCAGCATCATTTTTAGCAATTCGAGCTTTGCAACAGTTGGCAGCTGATGAAGCAGAAAATTTTCCGGTCGGCTCCAAAATCGTCACTCGTGATTTTTATGTCGACGATTTAATAACAGGCGGAAATTCAGTTGAAGAAGTGCTCAGTATCATGGACCAAACATCATCTTTACTTAGTAGAGGAAATTTTAAGTTAAGAAAGTGGTGTTCAAACAGCTCAACTGTGCTGAAAGGTTTACCTGAGTCTGATAAAGAACCACTACTTAAATTTGACGATGGCAGTGACATCACAAAAACTCTTGGACTTTTTTGGAATCCGACAAGTGACAATTTTCTCTTTTCTTTTATTCCTCAGCTAGATTCTAAGCGCATTACTAAACGTTCAGTGCTTGCAACTATTGCGCGTTTTTATGACCCGCTCGGACTTATTGGACCGGTCATAGCAAAGGCGAAAATATTTCTTCAACGCTTGTGGAAAGAGAAATTGGATTGGGACGAGAGTCTGCCAAATGAGTTACATACTTCGTGGAGCCTTATCTGCAGTAATCTGCATGTAATTCAAAAATCACATTTTCCTCGTTTGGTTTTATTACCTGGTGCTTCGCTTGAATTACATGCTTTCTGCGATGCCAGTTTAGACGCTTATGGTGTTTGTGTCTACGTTCTTTCTAATCTTCATGGTTCAACGGAAGCTAACATACTTTGCTCGAAGTCCCGCGTTTCGCCTCTCAAAACTCTCACAGTGCCTAAGTTAGAATTATGTGCAGCTTCGCTATTGGCTCAAGTTGTTCACAAAATTTCTAAACTGAACATTTTTTCATCTAAAATCCATTGTTGGTCCGATTCAACAATTGTCCTTTCGTGGATTCGCCGAGAACCATCAACGTTCAACGTTTTTGTTGCGAATCGCGTAAGCAGCATTCAGCAGATGACTGAAGGTATGACATGGCATCACATACCTACCGAAATGAATCCGGCAGATATTTTGTGTAGGGGAGCAACACCCAATGAACTTCTTTCTTCACCTATTTGGCAGCATGGGCCTTCGTTTTTACTCGGACATCCCAATAACTGGCCGAAAACTTGTTTGCCTCATAGTGAATTACCAGAGATGCGAAAATTTGCTCTCGTTTCGACATCAAAAACTGTTGATATGTCTGTCAATTTTAAATATATTAATTCATTTGCTAAAATGCAGCGAGTTTTCGGATATGTTCATAAGTTCATCACTAAGGATCGATCCAGTACATTAACATTAAATAATATACAAGAAGGAACTTACATATTAATTCGAATGATTCAGAAGGTACATCTGTGGGATGATTATCACGCGTTAAATTGCAAGCGACTCATCAGCTCTTCTAGCAAACTTTTTTCATTGTTGCCATTCCTAGACGATTCTGGACTCCTTCGCGTTGGCGGACGTCTTGAAAACTCAAATTTGGATTTTAATTCTCGTCATCCGATAATTCTTCCGAAACATCATCCACTTACTATTTCTATAATCAATCACTTTCATCGAAAATGGCTACACGCTGGATCACAAGCGCTTCTAGCATCGATTAGACTACAATATTGGCCAATCGGAGGAAGAAAGTCTGTCGCGCAAATAATCAACAAATGTATCATCTGTTTTCGTGCTAAACCTGCAATAGTCAAACACATCATGGGTCATCTTCCTGAAGATCGTGTTCAGCCAAATAGAGCTTTCGTCGTCACAGGCGTTGACTTTTGCGGGCCTTTTTATTACAAGTCCGAAGTTCGTAATAAGCCACCTATCAAAAGCTACATCTGCTTATTTGTTTGCTTCAGCACGAAAGCAGTGCACCTTGAATTGGTCAAGGATTTGTCGACGCCTACATTTCTGGCAGCGCTGCAGCGTTTCATTTGTACTCGCGGTAAGCCTAAAACCATCTGGTCTGACAATGCCACAAATTTCTGCGGTGCAAATAACGAACTCATTGAGCTCAAGAGGCTATTTTGCAGTCAAGAACATCGTCAATTGGTTCGTGAACAATGTCTCAACGATAACATCGAATGGCGATTCATTCCTCCAGGCTCTCCTCATTTTGGAGGCCTCTGGGAGGCTGCCGTAAAAACAGCAAAATGTCACTTCTACCGTGTGGCTGGCCTAACAACACTCGATTTTGATGAACTACGCACTTTGGTTTGTAAAATCGCTTCTATAATCAATTCTCGCCCTCTTTTCCCTCTTTCAGAGCGCCCTGATGATCTTGACGTTCTAACACCTGCTCATTTTCTGATTGGCGCTCCGTTTACCTCAATTGTTGAGCCTGATACCACAGAACTAAACATCAATCGGCTGGGTCGTTGGCAGCGCATTTCGTTCATGCAACAATCATTTTGGAAACGCTGGAGCAGCGAATATATCACACTTTTACAAGAACGTTCCAAATGGTGCTCATCTTCTCCGAATTTAACAGTTGGCGCAATGGTCCTTCTTAAAGACGAGAACTTACCACCACTTCGATGGTCTCTTGGCAGAGTGGTTGAAATTTGTCCTGGCAATGACGGTGTTGTGCGTGTTGCAGTTGTGCGCACCAAAAGCGGTATCGTCAAGCGTGCAGTGTCTAAGTTATGCAAGCTACCAATAGATGATACTCTTTGGAACGCGAGCATTCCAAGGGGGGGAGAATGTTTAGGCACATCCTAAACTTATAAATTACTTTTGAATAATTTGTTTAACGTCCACTCTAAATTAACTGTTTTGAGAGACACCCTAAATAGTTTCATGTAACATTAAATTTTTGCTCATACTTATGTACATTCTTTAAATAAATTCAGTTATCTCATTGAATTCGTCGTTGTCGGTTTTCTTAATTTTCTTTGGTCGTCGTCAATTTTTGCTCCGCGCTGCGTCTCTAATTTTTTGCCTTGTGCCTTTTTTAATTCTGGATTTCGTATTTTTAGTGGCTTCAAAAAAGCTTGAAGTCCCAACATTCAGTGAATCCCTTTCAGTAAGTAAATTTGTTTTTTAATTTGAAACTAAAATTCATAAGAGTAGTTCGGTATTTTAAAAAACTTTTTTCACTTATCCCTAAAGGTTGGAGCACCCATAAGCATGCTTGAGGCCACTTTTAAAGATTGGAGCACTCATAAACGTGCTTGAGGACACTCTTGATGATTTTAAAAAAATTTCAAGCTTTTAGGTTCAACTGATTCAGGTTCGGAGTTCATAGAGACAGCAAATACGAATCATAAATCAATCAAAGATGCTTTGATTGAAGCAGTGCTGAAACTGAAGACGAAGATGAAACAATTGAGCTCAAATATCCAGCGCCACTTTCCATTTGGTTTCATTACCATAATGTTTAGCTAAAAGATGGACTAAAAAGAGCTTCCCAAAATTGAATGCTAAAGCTTAAAGTTAGTCAACTTACTTAAAAAATATCAAAAACATTGAGCACCCTTGCAAAATGTACAGAAGAACTGACACCATACTGCTGTACAATTTATCTTATAAAGAGGTGTATAAATGCTGTCCATGCAAAGGTCAAACGAAGAAAGTGATTTTTTTTTTCTCCTTTTCTTAAAAAAAAGGTCAATTTCCAGTAATGTGGCAACACTTAATGAAACCCAAGTAAACATAATTTTTAAATCTGATTAAAAGTGCTGAAATTAAAAACACAACACATAGATGCGGCACAACACAACAAAAAATATTTACACAAGTGGATGTACCTACGTAGGTACATAGTTAAATTAACATCCACGAGCAAAATCCTTCACTTAAATCGCCTTCGAAAAATGTACAAGAAACTTAAAGTCAGTCAACCATGAAAGCGCGCATTAATTATGTGGATAAATAGTAAAGTTCCACGTTTTAACAATTTATAATTAACCAAAAAATGTAAGAGCAGCAGCATCAGCCACCACCACCAACAGTAGCAGCAGCAGCGGTAATCGGCAACACTGGCAATGGCGGTAAAAATGAGTTCAGTCACGACCTCGTGACATTATTTCCAGAGTCAACAGCAATGACACCTTTTTATTTTATTTTTTTTGCTCAACTCTTCCTACGACAAGTTTAAAAGAATGGGGGGGGGGGGGGCGGTGGCAACTGTGTGCAACATTTAACTCTACGGGGTAGTGAAGTATTGCAAAGCAGCAGCAGCAGCTACAAAATGAGGTAACGCCAAAAACAACAACAAAATGCTGAAATTAAACCAAAACAAACAGATTAACAGAACAATGAGCTCAATGGGGGGGCAAACTTAGGGTATATATGAAAAAAGAATAAAATTAGTGGAAAAAAATAACAAAATGAATATCCCCTTCCATTTAGTCGCAGGTAGGTTGCCATAGAGCAGAGGTCATTGTAAAGGATTTTGGCACAGTGTGGTAAGCGCGTTTTCATTATCCCTTCAAGCGCATGAAATTAACACCCTTGAATGAAACTGAATAGAAAATAAAAAAAAAAACAAAAAAAGAAATTTAAAAACTTAAAACAAAACGATGCAGCGCATTATCCAGGCCATGATGATGCTTTCAGGGACATTAAAAAATTTATCAAAAAAAAAAAAAAAAAAAAAGATACAAAAACTATTGTAAATTCCTTGCAAATAAACTGCAAACGAGCACTAGCTAAATTCCAGACAATGTAAAAATTCCACAGCAAAGTAATGGAAACTAATGAAAACCCTTCAAAGTGTGGCTAGCAGTCGAAAAAAACCAAATTGCTTAACCAAACATTGTTAAAAAAAAAGGAAAAGTTTTCAATCAAAAACAAGTCATGACATTAAGGGATTGATCTTAGGAGAAAAACCAAAAAGATCAACTGAAAGGCATAGTTTTCGGTTTAAATACTGATTTATAAACGAATCACGCTCTACTCATTTTGAGAGAAAACGGATATATCACAGAAGTGCTTCTCTAGAGACATGTGCTTTCTGTGTTTGCCAATGCCAAATACTCAAAGAGAGAGCTATGACCGTTTTAAAAAATGTTGCCAATACGTATACTTAAATTTACTATACAAAGTTCAACAAACACAAGCTGGAAATTATTTAATTTGAATATCATCTTATGAACTAATAGAAGAAAGTAAATGTAGACTTCTGTGGGAATGTTTCCTAGTAAAAGCTCCAAGATGGGATTATTTATCAATTTTCCCTTTCAGTTTGAAATTTCCAGCTCTGGGAGCCGAGATAAGAAAAATATTGCTGGTTTCTTTTAGATAGATGTCTAATAAAAACAATCTTTAGTAGTGGAACTGAGTGCAGGATGGTTCTTTTTGAATAGAATGCCGTGTGCCTAATCTTTATATAATCTCTCTTTATCCCAGATAGGGTAAGGTGGGGTAGATTCGCCTAATGGGAACATTCATACAGTGGCTTTATTTTAAAACTATAGACGTTGGTGAGTTAAATAGGTGTAGGATTTCGGCTGATATCAAACGGAACTCTTAGAAAAATTAAGTGTTAAGAAATTTGAGCTATAACGTGGTCTTTTTTGTTCTCATGGCAGAAAATACTGATATTGTAGGAAATTCTAGGAATACCAGAGTTTTCATAGTTCTCCAGGGCATAGGTCTCTAGAAGCATTTCGTTAACTGACGGAGTAACGACAGAAATTGTCTCTAAGTTCCATTTTGACTAGAATGCCATGTTCCCAATAGGTTAAGGTGTGGAAGATGTGTACAAGGGGCACATTCATACAGTGGATTTATTTCGAAAACAAAAGACGTTGGTTAGTTTATAAAGTTTAAAGGGATTTTGCAAAGTATTCTGGAACCAACTTTATAAGTAATATTAAAAATTTTTTATTAAAGTTCAAAAATGGCAACTACGTTAAAGGCGTCAAGATATACATACAAAATTTTAAATTTCAAGATCTCCCTGAAAGCTTCCTAGATAAGAAAATACTTCGTCACATCATGTTTTTGCCATCTTAGCATAAAATTCTCACAATTTTTATCGTTTCATTTTCACCAAAAAGTTTTCCTTTCATTTTTGAAGAATTTTCAACTCTCGTGAAATTTTTTTTTGATTTAATTTAAAATTTGATTTGATTTTGTATTTTGCCAAACAAAACTTTTCAATACGTATCACTCTACTGTTGCTGATTGTTATATCTTTTATAAGCAAATAAAACCCAGAAAAAAACCCTTTACTTTTTACTTTTTTAAATTTTTTTTTTTTTTTTTTTCCATCGACAATTCACATGGATATTGTCACATACGAGTTTACACCCACTCACTCCCACCACCGCCACCACGAAACGTTGTTGTCACTACTGTAAAAAAATAAAAATAAAAAATAAATACCCCCAAACTACAAGCAATTTATGAAAATCCATTGCATATTTTTAGGCGCTTTATTTGCAGTTGAAGCGCTTAAAAGCCGCTTTTATGGCGAACATTAGCGGTCGTCGCCGCAGTAGCAGCAGCATCAGGCACTCTGTGTACATAGCCACACACACAAACATATTTGTACACATACACACACATAACAGCAACAGCAACAAAAACAAATATTAAAAGCCTCTTTTTGGCGGAAGTGGTGGTTTAAGCAGCTTCAGTTACGTCATTGACGACGACGACGACGATGGCGCATAGTCCTGCTAACAATTTTACTTCCTGCTGTTGCTTGCAAGGATTTTTCATAATATTAATAATTAAAAACTAAATCAACGAAGGGTAAAATGTTTGTTGTTTATAAAAAAAAAGTTGCTGTTGTTGTTGTTGTATTTTTTTCCTTTATTATTTGTTGTGTGTGTTTGTGCTGGCATTTTTAAGTAGTTCATGCGAGTTGCAAGCATGTGCCATTGCGGCATATGCTTAAAATAATAACAACATCATATGAAATATACCTCCCAACGGTTACACCTCTTTTGGGGACTGACTAATGCTGCTAACATCATCATCATCATAAACATCATGCTCATCAACATCACCACCATCATCATCAAAGGCAACCTTAATGAAAATTCTGTTTCAAGCCTCAGACCGCTTTTAAGCCGCTTTAGCTGACACTGAAATTTTGTGGGTTTTTGTTATGTCAGTCAATGTTGTTGTTGTTGTGATTCTCTTTTTTTTCTGTTTTTTTTTTTTTTGGGGCTTTCTTAGGAATGGGCGCATAAAGTTTACCGTATTGCTTTAGGGTGAGTGCATGGATTTGTGGTCTCAGCACGAGAACACACTGAAATTTGTTAACTGAACTCAAGTATACAAAATATGAGAGTACGTAAAATATAACTTTTGTTTTTTTTTTTTTAATTCACTTTATGCTTTTTTTGTAAATATAATAAGTACATTTATGTTGCAGAAATTGATATTTTTTTTTTTTTGTAAATTTAATTTTAAATATGTAGACTTTTCCTGGAAAGGTTTTTTAAATTTGCAAGATATCTTTCTTCGATTTTAATATATGCGCTTTTGTGGAAAAGGTTTGAAACATCACGGTTCAATGTTTTGCTACCTTGGCAGATCATTACGCTTGTTCCTTTCCTTATAATTTGTACATCAGAGTAAAACTTTAGCATTCCTTCCTTGACTCTGAAATTGTCTCTTTTCTGGTAATAAATGTTCCAACAGTTGTTTTAAAGAAGAATACTGTCCGAAAATATGTATTCTCTACAAAATCTACAAGAACCAACAGAACAGTTTCTTAATCTTTTATGATGATGATTCTGATTTCTCCATGTACCTTAAATTTCCGTCATTCACAAAAACATCAACACCTGATATTGAAAAGTAAAAACAAAGATAAAACAGAATGATCGTCACCAATAAGACCAACTTACTTAAATGATGAACTGCATCGAACAGATTATGAATAGGCTGATAGAATGGCGATACATAGTGTTTACGTCGAACGTAAACAGTGTGCATCCTGCATATCTGCCTGTCTTCAACACCCGCCGCACGGCGCTGTTGTAGTTTACTCGTTGTGCTAACAACGAGTAAAAACTAAAATTCGTCTTTTTTTATAAGATCATCAATTGGCAAGTCAGCGAGCCTCGAAGTAAACTCCAATTACACACACAACATAAATCAACATAAAACACATAGGAAATCAGGAAAATCTAACAAACCACAACCCATAGACGATCTACAATTCACAGAACATACAGAGAAGACACCACAGGAGCATAACCCACATCTCACAAGACAACACAACGGTGGACAAAAGACGACCATCGTTGGACACTTTTGGCCCCCATCTAGTCCACCCATATACACATCTATTGTAAAGTATACATAAACTTTTGTACTTTAAATTTGGAGTTTTTAATCCCAAATTTTACCCATAATAATAAATTCTATTTTAAACCGAATTTAGATTCTTGTGTCCGGCTTATTTAACCCTTCACCCGTACACATAGTAACACTAAATGATGAAGGAAGGAACTACATCTTTCCCCGTTTGGATCGGGCAAATGAACTTTCGAAGTCTGCACATACGGTGATCCACGGCTTCTTGGAGATTTTCGCAAGCTTCGTTCAGTTTTCCTTCCCGGTGCTTCAACTCAAAGTTGTGCTGTTGGAATTTCAGCGTTCATCTTGCTATCTTGCCTGTTAGGCTCTCAATTGCGTTCAGCCACCTGAGCAACAAATGGTCCGTGATGTTGACAAATTGGTAGCCTTCGAGATATAGCCGCATCTACCGAATGCCCTAGACAATGGCCAAGGATTCCTTCTCTGTGGGAGAGTAAGTAGTTCTTTTTGGATATATTGAGATGGCGGTTGGCATACGATATTACTCGTTCTCCACCGTCAATATCCTGGGTGAGACCACTCCAAGTCCGAAGTCACTACCGTCGGTTTGCAGAGTGAATACCTTGGCAAAATCTGGACAGGCCAACACCAGGGCTTCTGTCAGCTTCTATTTCATGGTGTCAAATGCCTTCTGCTGTTCGTCTGTCCATTTTAAACCCTTACCTTTCTTCAACAGTGCTGTCAGGGTTTGAACTATTTGTGCAAAATCAGGCACAATGCAGCAGTACCACGAGGCGGTGCCCAAGAAGTGCACTACTTCACGTATGCCAGTTGGTGGTATCAGCCCTCGGATTGCTACCACCTTGTCGAGATCTGTTTTAATGCCTTCACCACTGATCATGTGTCCTGGATATTTTGTTTTTTTTTATTTTGTTTCGATTTTAAAGAATTCGCACTTATCCGGATTAATCTTGTGGTTTGCCTTTCGTATCCTTCGGAAGTTTTTCTGGTATTTGTCCCAGTTGGATCCAATGACGATTATATTTCCAAGATATGCGAAAGCGTGAGGCACCAAGTCCGGTCCAATGACCTGGTCAAGTGCACGTTGGAACGTTGTCGGGGCCGAGTGCAGATTAAATGCAAGAACACGCCACTGGTACAGTCCCCTTCCTGATACGGTGGAGGCCGCGTACCTTTAACTGGTCGCGGCCAGTAGCCGTCACTCAGATCTAGGCTGCTAACGTATTTTGCGTTGAGTAGGCAGTCGAGGATGTGGTTGATGCGCTTCAATGGGAAGGTATCCGGTATGGACTTACTGTTCAATTACCTGTAGTCTATACACAGGCGCGATATCCATGTATTTTTCTTTACGAGCACAATCCATGCACTAAATGCGCTAGGCTCGATACATCCTTTTGTCAACAGTTTATTTATCTCCTCGTCAATGATGGCTTGCATGGCTGGGTTCTTAAGGAAATGCCATTACCATCCTGTGTTCAGTGATATGACTTGCCCCGTAGTTCTTTCGAAGGTAGGTAGTTTCTGGGCTAAAAACTCTTCTCTGCGCTCCTGTTCCATGACTGGAAACGTTTTCTGGTTGAACTTGTATGTCTGTGGGTTGGTAGTTTTGTTCGACTCGTAGCTTCCCGTGATTTGCCTCATCACAGATTGGTTTACTTTTTGATAGTTCCAAAAACAAATTTTTAAAAACATCGTTTTGTGAAATTTTTCCTCTATATGATAGCCCGATATAATCTTATTTCCTTAAATATAAATTGAAATGTAATTTCAGTTCTATATTTTCATTCGAATTAAATGATTTAAATATAATTAATAACGCAAAAATATTTAATTGTTAAGTGATATCCTTTAATAAAGAAATATTTTATTCAAGGCAACTGATTGCATTAAAAGAGTGCAACTTAATTTTAATTTATTTTTTTTTTTTCTTTTTTCATTTCACGTAGCTTCATTTAACAACATCGGTATTTGCACTTTTGTTGACTCCAGCAACGTATTACCGTCATATATCCACAAATTCATTCATATCAACATCATCATTTCTCATTAATTAATTTTCCAAACTCACAATGCAACGTGATTGCACAAATTGCGCATAATGCATTTTCAATATAAGAACGCATTACAATTTGCTTTTTGTTTTAAAATTATTTATAATTTTTCTTTTTGTCCTCATTGGATTTTGCTTCTTTTTTTTTGCATTGATAAAATATTTGTTCATATTTCTTTTTTGTCTGTTTCCCGTAATTACATTTCAGCTGCTGTATTAAGGGATCAACATGGCATCCTACATGAAATATCATTTGATATCCGCTCATATCAATAACCGTTGGCAGTTTAAATATGAAAAAAAATTCGGAATTTTTTGCGCTTTTTTCATTTGATCTCTTTTTTTTTTTTTTTTTTGTTGCAATCGAATTTATGTATTTGTTATTTTTCTTTATATCATTCCCAAATTTTCATGTTTCAATGTGTTTCTTGTTGACATTCGGTATATGAAAAAATTGCAATTTTTTTGTATGTGAAATGAAACGGAGTTTAAAATAATGGGTGTAACGCATAACGGCAAAGTTAGCAGATTTAAAATTTGCTTTACTTAAAATGATTCAATGTTCATGTGTTTAAGTATACGCACTTGCTGGTTAATCAGCCTTTTCGTTACCTATCCTCAATATTCCTATGTCATAGAACTTAAACGAGAGTAATTTCATATTGACTTCCTAGTTCGATCAGATTTTTCTGTATTCCTCAACTTGTTTTGTTTTTATTGTTGCTGAGTTCACCGTCTTGATAGCAGTTTGACGGTCAGATAGATAGCTACTTACCTATAAACGATATTTGGAGCCTCTAATAGCCTACCTATATGCTTTGAAAGGAGCATAAACTTATTCCTGAAAGACGCTAGCTGAATTGATAAGCTAAAAATTCAGATAAGTTAATGCCTTTTGAAATACACCGCACCCGCGCCATAAACCATTTTCAAGCCATCAGTGTATATGGTGGTTGCAAAATTTAAGCTGGGCGTACTGTCTTCGAAATAAGTTATTTCGGAAACCACACACCAAAGTCTTTCTCAAAATTAAGTATGGGGCAGATTTTATCTGTGGTGGATTTGGAAAGTTCAACTGAGCATCAAGGACCATATCCATAATTCTTAAGCATACACGTATAGCAACCGTCTTCTCTGAGCCTAAACGTAAAAATTCACAGATCGCAGAAACTGAAGATAAGCCTAACATCGGGAGATATCTTTATAAGAACCTCGGTTACAAAATTCAATAATTTAAATTAATGTAATGTAATGTAATGTAATGTAATGTAATGTAATGTAATGTAATGTAATGTAATGTAATGTAATGTAATGTAATGTAATGTAATGTAATGTAATGTAATGTAATGTAATGTAATGTAATGTAATGTAATGTAATGTAATGTAATGTAATGTAATGTAATGTAATGTAATGTAATGTAATGTAATGTAATGTAATGTAATGTAATGTATGTATCTCATCCAGGGCAGCACAGGTATTATCTCAGCAGATTTTCTATGAATTGAGTGTTTTCTTGCAGAATTCTATTATGGTCTGCTCTATTTGCATGATTTTTTGGATTCAGCTTGTTGGCTGGTTATTCGGATTTGAAAAGTTTCGAAATATTTTTGGTAAGACTTTTCGCTAGATTCAGTTATATTTTGCAATTAATACAAGCTTTTGAAAGGAAGGAGCAAATAATTAATAGCATACCGGCATTTCATAAAAAGGTTAACCGTGAGCCAAAAATTTTAATCATAATATTTCTGAAACTATTTAGCGTACATGGATGAGATTTGGTACATATGTAATAAGCAACAAGGTCAACAATGCTTTCTGGAAAAAATGGAGGTATCAAGCCTTTGCAAAAATCAAACTTAGCAAGATACTGTGAACCAACATTCACTAGGAAATCCTGGATTTTCGAAATATTTTCAATTTAAATTTTTATGTTTGAAAAAATGTCATGTTCATATTGTCACGTATCGATACAGATTATGATCAAAACAAAGGAAAGATATTGGAATCAAACAAAATACATTATAAAGTAAGGTTTTAAAATAAGCCGCACTAAAAAATTCTGACTTGTTTCGCTGAGTTCCGACTTTCTTTGTAAACGCTCAAAAATTTTTGTCACGTTCATTTTGTGTCATTTTCAGCGTGTATCTTAAAACCAGGACTTTGCCTGCTACTAACGTTGGCACTAATTATAGTGTCACCTTAGAGCTAAAATGTCAAGTAAAAGCTAAGATCCAAATATGTTTTACTTCTACTTTTTTTGCACTTTAAGTATGTACGACGGTCACGTTCGTCACTTGGGAAATGCCCATATATTACTCTGTAGGTACATAAAAACAATTTTGATGATATTCGGTATATAGGTGCCTGATGAGTGTCCCGCCTGATTTTCGGACAGAACTTTAATTTCTTACACTTGAGCTTTACTTTAATTTTTCTCGTAAGCTTTAGTTACATGGTAATAGATAAAGTTTTTTTAATTTTGTTATTTCCTCATATCTTTCAAAACTTCTGGCTGATAAAAACTGCAACAAAGAAGAAGAGATTGAAAGTATCAAGCAATCGATCATAGCACGTTAATTGTTGCAGCATTGCAGCTGAAGATTTCAATCTCTTTACCCAACGATTTCACCCCAAACAAAGTACAACCTGTCATTTACTACTTTTGCTGCTATACCTAGCATTTCCTGCATAGTAGCGTTTTAATACGTCCTACTATTTTACATGTTGCGTGTGGGCAGTACCTTCCTTTCCTGCCGCGATAACGTTAAAACCGCAGCGAAAACAATTTAAGTGTAAAATATTGAAACATAAAATCAAGCAGACAGTTGAGGGTTTTGTCCGTTTTAATATTTACTTTTTTTTTCCACTCAATCCCTACATATCTACTACAGTTTTTTCTGCAAAGTGGAGTTGAAAAACTATGTCATGAGTAGTTGGGTTGGATATATAACACTACAACTGGGTCTGTATGCAGTTACATGTACGCATAAGTGCTTATGCGATTGTGTATGTGGACGCGTGTATGCATAAAAATGTATTTATTTTATTGAAAAATTGTGAGAAATAAAAATTTATTCCATTTTTTCTACATAACGCCACGATGGGCAGGTACAAAAGCTGCATATTGTTTATTTAAGCTTTAAATAAAAATATATAAAATAATAATACAGAAATATGCTCTTTACAATTTAAGAGTAAATGCTGACAATGGCAAAAAAAAATAATGTTTTAAAACTTTTAGTATTTAAACTTTTTAATTCTTTAATTCATTAATCAGTTGAAAAACAGGCATTAAAAATGTAAAGGGACAAATTGGATTTTTACATTAAAAAATCTTTAAAAAAAAAAAATAAAAAAAAAAATCTGAAGCTACCTACCAAACTTATCGCTTGAAATTTGTATATTCTGCAGTACTTTTTTATACCCTACACCCAGGGTATATTCACTTTGTCCTTCCGTTTGTAACGCAGAGAAGGAGGCGTGGCAGATATAGAAAAGTATATATATTCTTGATCAGCGTCACTTCCTGAGTCGATATAGCCATGTCCGTCTGTCTGGCTGGCTGGCTGGCTGGCTGGCTGGGTGGCTGGCTGGCTGTGTGTTGAAATACACTTTTTGGGAAAACTGAGCAAGATAATTCAATGAAACTTGGTACACTGCCTTCGTCACCAAAGTTAGCTCGGGGGATTGAAAATGAGCGAAATCGGTCAACGGACACGCCTACCACCCATACAAAAAATATATTCAAAATGCAATTTTAGGAGTTTTTTTCACGACAATGCAACCAAAATACGCATTAATATTAAAAATTGTAAGCGCAAGCTCTGAGGAAAAACTAAGCGAATTCGGACAAGAGGGCGTGGCACCTCCCATATAAGCAAATGCTTAAAAACGCTATACTGAAAGCGTTTTTTGAAATATTCGAATCAAATTTGACTCAGACACTAAGAATCATAAATGAAAGCTCTCAACAAAAATTGGGTGAAATCGGACAAGGGGGCGTGGTACCTCCCACATAAGCAAAAGTTTCAAAATGCTATACTGAAACAGTTTCTTGAGATAATCGAACCAAGCTTCACTCAAATACTAAATACTATAATTGCACGCTCTAAGCTAAAACTAGACGAACTCGGTCAAGAGGGCGTGGCACCTCCTATATAAGCAAAAGCTTCAAAACGCTTTACTGAAAAAGTTTGTCACTCAGACACTAAAAACTATAAATGCAAGCGCTGAACAAAAACTGGGTGACCTCGGACAAGAGGGCGTAGCAACTCCCATATGAGCAAAATTTGAAAAATACTGCAGTGTAGGGTATTTAATGTTTGGCCAGGCCAAATTTTACACCCTTACTAGTTTCATTTTATTCTAACTTTGTGACGCGCACAATGAGTAAATATTTTTTTTTTTCTTTTTGTTTTCCCTTGAGATGCAACCAACAAATTTCCGTTTGTCCCAGAAAGCAGGAGTAGGATTTTTCTTTAACGTGTCTTTTTTGTACCCCAAAATAGCCCACGCGCAAAATACAACCCGAATTCCTTGTTGGCCCATTGACTAAATGATGTCATTATTAAAAATCAATTTCGAAGTTCGCCAATCCCTAACGTTCTGCTTCATTTCTTAATTTTCCACTTGCCAATTTTGTTCGCTGGATGGGTTGGCTGATTTTTAATTAACAACAACCTGTAAAGCAACAACAACAACAAGAATGAAAACAACAAGTACAACAACCGGAAGAAAAGTTTTATTTTTCCTTTATGTTGTTGTTGCTATATTTGGATGTTAAGAAGAGTTTTCTGTGTTTTGCTTTTCTTCCGGTTTTGCTTTCAATTTCAATTTTCGCTCAGTGAGTAATGGAAAATATTTGTAAAGAAAAAGTTTGCAATCAATCAAAGGAGAATTGAAAAAATACAAAAACGAAAACGAAAAAAAAAATAACCAAAATATTGCAGCTAAAGTTTGGTAAATAGCTAAAAAAGGGGAAAAAAGCATTAAAAATGCAGTAAAATGTTATGTAATTTTTTTCATAATTAATTTTTACTTCTTCTCCCGGCAATGTGCTTTTCTTCAAAAGTTTCAGCAGAGGTTATGAAGTTATTGCGACGTAAATTAAAAATAATTTTGAGAAGCTGGAGTAGAAGATATTCAGTACATTTTGCTGTGATCAGCGTCATCTAATGTGCTTGAGATTAAGTTCGGTAATTGACAAGAGTCAACGCCATCTAATGAAAAAGAAGCATTTAATAAAAAAAAAAAAACAAGCAAACGTTCATATTTATAAAATGTTCATTAACTAGTAAGGGTGTAAATTTTGGCCTGGCCAAAAAATAAATACCCTACACTGCAGTATTTTGAAAATTTTGCTTACATGGGAGGTGCCACTCCCTCTTGTCCGAGTACACCCAGTTTTTGTTCAGAGCTTGCATTTATAGTTTTTAGTGTCAGAGTGAAATTTTGTTGGATTATCTCAAAAAACTCTTTCAGTATAGCATTTTGAATCTTTTGCTTATATGGGAGGTGCCACGCCCCCTTGTCTGATTTCACCCAATTTTTGCTGAGAGCTTTCATTTATAATTTTTAGTGTCTGAATCAAATTTGGTTCGAATATCTCTTGTGCGAGTACACCCAGTTTTTTTTCAGAGCTTGCATTCATAGTTTTTAGTGTTAGAGAGAAATTTAGTTGGATTATCTCAAAAAACTTTTTCAGTATATCATTTTGAAATTTTTGCTTATATGGGAGGTGCCACGCCCCCTTGTACGATTTCAACCAATTTTTGCTGAGAGCTTTCATTTATGACTCTTAGTGTCTGAGTCAAAGTTGGTTCGAATATCTCAAAAAACGCTTTCAGTATAGCGTTTTTAAGCTTTTGCTTATATGGGAGGTGCCACGCCCTCTTGTCCGAATTCGCTCAGTTTTTTATCAGAGCTTGTGCTTACAATTCGTAGTACTTATATGTATTGTGGTTTCATTGTCGTGAAAAATACTTCTAAAATTGCATTTTGAATATAATCTTTGTATGGGCGGTAGGCGTGTCCGTTGACCGATTTTGCTCATTTTCAATCCCCCGAGCTAACTTTGACGACGGAGGCAGTGTACCAAATTTCATTGAATTATCTTGCTTAGTTTTCCCAAAAAGTGTATTTCAACACACAGCCAGCCAGCCAGCCAGCCAGCCAGCCAGCCAGACAGACGGACATGGCTACATCGACTCAGGAGGTGACGCTGATCAAGAATATATATACTTTTCTATACCTGCCACGCCTCCTTCTCTGCGTTACAAACGGAAGGACAAAGTGAATATACCCTGGGTGTAGGGTATAAAAACTATGATGGAAGGGAAGATGTGGCACCAGAAACTATATTACCCGCAGTAATGTGGTGCCATATCACCCTTTCGGCATACACCGAGTAAAAATGCCACGAAACGAATAAAAATTTTCACGCGCGTTCGTGTTTATCCGAAAACAAAATCACAGTCAATTGTGTTTGTTTTAATATATGCACTATAAATTTGAATCAAATACTCACCGCTCTGCTGCTTCTTGAAATATATGTAAAGCAAGAGTTAGTCGTTAACATTCCCACATATTTTTAAACTCCACGCACAAGCAATTATTGCAACTATAGCTAAACGAACTACTTAACACGAAGTCTCTCTGCTATGAAAACTGCAAGATTGAAATTAAAAGGGGTGCCATATCACATGGGACCCCATATTTTCCACGTTTGCCCTATAACATATTGAGGGTATTCCTTAAAACATGCAAAAATCTTCGTAAAGTCTTAAAACTGTCAAAACTCGTATTCATGTTGACAAATATTACAAGCTTATGATGTTTTCGAGGCACATACATGTTTTGAGGAATATCCTCATTAATTTATTTATAAAAATATAATTATTTCAATTCATTTATGACCTTCAAATTCGTTTCAAATTCTTAGACTTTAATTCGGTTTTCGTAATTTCTCCACTGTGGATGACACTGTCGGAAGAATACGCTTTGATGTAAGTATGTATTACGTTTCCTCAAGGGCCGTTGCAGTTTCATTGTCAACTTTTCTCTTCTTATCGTTTTGTCTTTGTTCACATTGCTTTTCTTTAAGTCAGTGACTGGCATTCCGTAGCACTATTGTGCACCCAAAAAATCTATCTTTTTTTGTCTATCCTTTTCTATCTTCTATTTATCTGCTCTCAAACATAAATGCTCTCTATTTAATTTTTGGACCACTGCTCTAAGTCTACAAGGGGTATTTCATAGGGTAAACTTTAATTAACGGTCACTTCGCTCCACTTGCAACTCACAAACGGGATACCGACGGTAAGATTTAAACTTCGCGAGCAGAACGTTAAACTGTTGGCAAAACTGGTGAGCAAAGCCAACAACTTCACTCGCTCAGTGTCTCGCGAAACTAATTAGAACCTCCATTTTTCAATGCTATATCTTCCCGAAGTCATCAATAGCCGACAGTGCTCTCGACTGTAGATGAGACTGATGATCATAGATGCCACCTCTACTTGAGAACTGTATTGAACCATAAACAATTTAAGGGGCTATCCACCAGTTTCAACTTTTTTTTTAAAAAATTGCTATTTTTATTGTGATATTACTGTTTTTGCAACATTTCGTCACTCTCCGTTTCATCATTCTCCGTCGTTACAATATTTCATCATTTTCATTTTAGTAACCCTCCACATGGTTTTTTTCTTGCTGTTAGTTTTGCTTAAACTATTAATTTAAAAAATATAATTTAGTCTTAAAACACTTAAATAAACTTTTTAAAAAACCCTACTTAAATTTTAAGGGTTGCCGCCTGTTTATTTTCGAAATTCTTACTTTTTTTTGCTAAATTGAAATTTTTGGTTTCAGGAACGGTCAGATAAACTTTTTTAAAATTTTACAAAACTTTCAGTGTTGCCACCCATTTTTTTTTTTTTTTTTTTTTTTTTGTTTTGCTAGTTTCGCTTGAGCCATTTATTTAAAAAAATTAAAAATTGGTCTCAAAACACTTAAATAAACTTTTTAAAAATCCAACACAAATTTTTATGGTTGCCACCTAGTTACTTAACATCAAAGGTTTTTGCTTTATTTCAAAGTTTAGTTAAGTGTTTAAAAGTTTATATGAGCGTTTCTGAATCCAAAAATTTCAATTTAGTTAAAAAAAAAGTAAGAATTATGTAAGATTTTCAAAAATAACCAGGTGGCAACCCTTAAAATTTATGTTGAATTTTTCAAAAGTTTATTTAAGCGTTTTGAGAGAAAAATTTTTTTTTAATTTTTTATGCATATTGCTAAGCGGAACTTAAAAAAAAAACATGTGGCAACCCTGTAAGATTGCGTTAATTTTCTTAAAATGTTCCAAAGGTTAAAGTCATCATATTCTATATCTTTAAGCAATAAAAAACTTCAAAAAATAGATGGCAACAAAATTAGGCATGTTTTTGTACTTTTTTCGAAAATTTCTCACATTTCTTTTTTCACTGCATTCCTTTGCATTTCATTTTGTTATGTTAAAACTAAATCTGTAAGATAAGTAGTTTTTCCAAAAATAAAATAATTTCAAGCTCGCAAAAATTGTAAAACAAAGTTTCCGTAGATACATATCATGGCATCAACAATTTTAACCACAGACGGCAACACCCAAACAATTAATTAGACCACTAATTGGAATAATTAATACTTTTGCTTAGCAATTTAATTTAGCAACCAAAAAATGCGTCTAAATGCTATAGGAAGGAAATAGGATATGGCACAAAATGGTCTGTGCACACAACAACAACAACAACAACAATTCACTTTTGATAAAATACAGCGTCAGCTGTTCTCGTATGAAAACGAAACTTTACTGTTGTTGCGTTTACTTTTGTTGCCTTAATTATTGTTGTTGTTTTTGTTATTTTTTTGTTAGCCGAGAACTTGTAAGAAGATGCCTCTTCAAAAAGTTGCTCCTTGAAAATTGTTGCTACATTTGAGAAATCTACAAAATTCATAGATAAATAGACGGCAACTTAGTGCGAGTAGAAATAGATATATTAGTTTAAATTTGTTGCAGCAACTTTTTTATAAAACTTTTCTGGAATATTCAGCCATGAAAGTAAAGAACGAAAAAAAATAAAAGAAAAACCGAAAAAAATAAAGACTAAGAAAGAGGCAAAAGAAAGAAAAAAAGCCAGTGTAATAAATGGTAAACAAAACTTAAAGAAAAGTTGCTCTCATATGTTGCCAGCATAGATAAACATGTATGCAAACATTTTAAGTAGTTGAACATATTAAGCAGCAGTAGCAATAGATATGGAGTTGAAAGGAAAGTAAGACACAAAAAAAAAACTAAGAAAGATAAACAGCAAAACAGAAATTTTTTTTTTCTGTAGAAAAATCTGCAAGACATCAATATTTGCATAGTACGGTACGAGTTAATCCACTCAGAGAAATATTTATAGTATTTTGGAAAATTTCGCAAATTTGATGTTAGAAATTTCCCATGGTATTTTTATCGAACTGTCGTCATATATTTGTATTCAAAACTAATACTCAAAGGCAATGGACTTATAAATAGCAAAGGGAGCAGTAGCAATTGTAAATTTTTATAAGAAGAGTTTCAAAATTTTGTATCTAAACAATGTAGAGAAATAACCTGTGGAAAAATTTAACACGAAATAGTTTGGAGAAACATTTAAGAAAATATTCCCATTAACAATTTTTAGAAATCCACCATAGCAATATTGTTTATCAACAAGATTTGTATTTAGCAACAATGTTTCATATTAAAACAACGCAAGTATGTTCTTTTCCCCGCAACTAAACAAAAGCTATTTTCACCGAAGGAGGCCGAATAAGAAATACCCTACACCTAATCCTCTCGGGAAAATCGTGGCAAGAGATCAAAGTCATCGCAAGGGATCGTGACAAATGGAGAGATTTCATATTGGCCCTATGCTCCTCCTAGGAGTTAAAGGAGAATACATACATACATACAATCCTGGAAGAGCAAACAATTTGAATTTTTTTGATTATTTTGAGCTTGGAGCGCTCCATGGTTTCTATATTCATTTAATATTAATCGGACTTTAAAGGGTTTTTGAAATTATGGGTGTGCAACCTCATTCCGATCCAATAAATTATCTTTTGTATCTAAATTTTCCCCAAATAAATCATTATTAGCATCCAAATTGATTATTATTATTTTAAAGACTATGAATCCCATCACGATCTAAAAAATATTTTGTACGTCCTCTTTCCCAATCCGAACAGCATCCACAGTATTCTTCTAAGGTTATGCACTTGAAGTTTTTAGCATTGCACCGCTTTCCGCTTTGCTTGCGTGGTCGTTATACATTCTTCTTTTGTTTTGTTTGACATCTTTATTGAGAGAGTTAAAGACTTTTTTGCCGTCGTTCTTTTGGTTTCTATTTTTGTAGTCGCCTCCCAGTTTTATCACACTTTTTTTTCAACAAATTACAATGTTCTCTCGCAGGATGTTTCCCATCACAATCAGTCTGAACAGTTTTAAATTTTTCTATGAAAGACATGTGGATCTAGTCGATCTTTGGTTTTAAGACGTTGGGACATTTAAGTAAAAGTCGAATAAACGTGGCGAGAAGATGGTGATCGGAGCCATTGTCAATGGTTCATTTTATTTTTATGTCCAGTAGACTCTGTTTTCATTTTCTACTAAAGCGGAAATGGTCGGTTTGGTTTTTAGTGATACTGTCTGGAAAAACCCAAGATACTAAATAGCATGATTTGTATAGGAACCGCGTATCTCCAATGAGAAGCACTTTTGTTTCTCGTATCCAAGCCATGTCTTCCAATCATACGCTTAAGGTTAAGGTTTACAGAGCCTGCTTTGGCATTCAAATCAGCTATTGTGGTTCTAAATGCTAATTCGGTGGGTACGTATGCTAAGAAGATTGTAATATTTCTCTTGGAGGTTCAAAAACTGCACCAAATGAGCCTTTTGCTTACAAGTTTCCATTCCATTTCTACAAAAGTTTAACTCCATCTCCGTAAATATCATTTCGTACTCCATTGGAGTATAGTATTTTTTTGGCTGTCAGAGAGCGCGTATCTACCAACGCCATTTCATCTTAACTCGCTTATCCTTATTATTGAAAGTTAAATTTGTGGAATTATTTCCGGTTTTATTTATTTTGCATAGATCATTAAGAGTTTGGACATTGAAAAAGCCGATGCTGGTTCGAGTTTTCATCGAAAACGTAACGATTCTTAAACTTTGATGAACCATATCAGTTCCAATTATAGCTTATACTTGCTTACTTTGCACCTCCAGTTCTAATGCAAATGCTGCCGAGGCAGGTGAATAAACTACACTTGGGTAGGTTTCATTTGGAGAGTAAACTTCCATTGATTTTTGATTCATGGTTCATTATTATAATTTTTCCAAGCAACGCCCCACGCCATAAGTTATAAGCTTGAGGCTTAGTCCGGCAAGCGCTGTAAAATGAGAAAGTTTGAATTTACTTTGAGACTTTAGCATCAAGAACAGACGCCTTTTTTAGCCTTTCACTTTGAGTGCAGACGCTAATGGTGTGTTTTATTATTTGACAATCGTCCAATCTGGAACAAACGCTGACCTGCAAGCTATCCACTGTGGGTCAGGTGCTTCGGGATTTTTATTTTACCGTCTTCTCAAATTAGTTGGCTTTTCAACGGATGTTGTGAAGTTATCCAGAGTAACCGTGCCTTTAGGCTGAAGATTGTGAGTTGCACAGGTATTTTGAAAAAGGAACCTTATCTGGCAATTTCAGAAGCTATGCGAATAAGTGTGCTTAAGTATTAGAACTACCCTTTACCTTAAAATTTGACAGTGGCTGCTAAAAAAATACTTGATATTGGAAATAATGTTAGAAAACAAGCAATTTTGTTTATCAACAAATTCAGATAAGAGAACACATAGTTAGAATGCACTACTTTTGAAACCATGCAACCTCAGAAAAAAGCATAAATTTAATTTTTTTTTTTTTTTGAATATCTTTAATTAATCAAATAGTTTGAAGAAAAAAAAAAAAAAAAAATAATCAAATATAAACTGAGAAAACTAATATCAAAATTTGTTTATATTATTGTAAATATCAAAACCATTTATCACTTAATAAACCTTGATATCTACGAATATAAAAAATTATAAATTCAATGTTCAAAAACAATAATTTAGCAAATTAATGAATTTGTACAAACATGTATGTGTGAATTTTTGAATAGAGCGATTGAGTAACGCAATATTATATTAAATGATCTTTTCACTTCATGAAATGAAATTAATGTTGTTTTATTTAATTTATGAGTTCGTTGATTAATTTGGAATTCCATTTTACTAAAACATCTTATTCTACTACAACCGCAATCATTTTATGCGGTTTATAAATTCTCTTACCCGACAATAGATTTCTTCTTAGGCCTCTACGCTAAGTAATTTGCTGCCCATTCACAAATTTTATAAACAAAAATAATATTTAGCAAAACTATTCATAAATCTATTGTAAAATATAATGTTTAAGTGAATTGAGAATTATGGAATTTAAAAAATTTCACGCATCACAACGCCTACCCCTAATGAGAGTGGGGAAAAAGTCATAAATCATTCATTAATTACCCTTGCACTGCACGTTGCTCACGTTCGAACACAAATGTGATGCCAAATTTTACACTTCATTCAAATGAAACAAACAATGAAATTAAATTTTGTTTAAAATTTACAACAAATGCAAAATCGTATGTTAAACAAACAGAAAACTGACAATAACAATAATTATTTTAACACAAAACAAGGATAGTAATAATAGCGAAAGCAAAAAAAAAAATAAAAAACATTTTAATAATAAAAACAGCTGTTGCCAATGAAGCCACAACGCTAACAAGCAAAACAACGAGGTGGTAACACTTTTTATGATCCATATATCCAACTATAAAAATAATTATTTTAAAAACACAATAAAATATTTGCATCGTTATCAGTAATAAAAAAAAATCTCTAAAGCAAAAGCGAAAGATCTCATATCTAAAAACTGAAAAAATATCAATGAAATGGGCCATTCTATGAACATGTTCATACAAAATGTATTAAACCTAAATATATAATTTAAAAGATGCGAAATTCGTACAAAGATTCGAGTCGGGCAGCATGCTTATTGGGTCGGCAAAATGAGTGTATGCCACTGCATCACATCATCTTAAATGCTGAATCTCATCTAAAATACAACACTAAATCCCCATAGCAAACAAAATTACATTACGCACATGGGGCTGAATAGAACATAATCTAAGAAAACTACTCAACGAGGTTTACTGTCAAGACCTTGGATGCGATCGATAAGACAGTAGACGATGTGGTAGGCCAAAAATCAAGGAAAAGGTAGTTTAAAATGGAAATTCCAGAATCAAGGATGTCATTTGAAAAGATGCTAGGATACAGACAATAATATATGTACAGGGTGGTTGGGATTTGGTAAAACACCGGAAAATGTTAGATTTCTGGGACTATTCTGAACAACTTTTCTTTTTTAAATTTTTCGAAATTCGCAAAACTGACGGAGATATAGCCATAGAAAGATCGGGAAAAACGAAACCCCTTAATGGATTTAAATAATATTGGCGTTATATGAAAGTTACTTTAATTGGCTACAAAATTAATGCGCCAAAGTTTCAAATCCGAGTCACGATTTTTGAAATATGACGAATTTTCAGTGCAATCAAACTGACCTCAGCTTTTTAGTGTCAAAATAAAACAAAGACTATATGGGCAATTCTCAGGAATCTTTCACTAACGATATTTCGATAATCAAAAATTTAAATCGGTGGCTCAATATTACATATTTTCATGTTTAACATTGAAATTTTTAACGCCCCCGCTTTTAAATCAATTTTCAATAAGTTTTGAGTAATTACAACTTACACTTTTGACATTCAAATGTAACCTCTGTGCATGGTGGCACGTCGAGCTCAAAATTGGCGCGAATTCCATATATTTCTACAAAAAATTTAATCCACATACTTGTTAATGTTTGAACAATATGTGCGCGGGCCAATGTTCACAAAAAATCATTAGTATTTGAATTAATTTTACATACCATGCACCTTACGCGTTGGACATCAAAACTTGACGACAACTTTCTAATTTTTTTTATCACTAATATTGAACTTGCACACTTAAATAAACACAACTACCTTGTTCGAGGTAAATTGAACAACAGTTATCAATTTTTTCTACTGTGGTTCCAACTTGCCTTTCGTCAGATATAAACGGTATTTATTTTGGTAAGCGCTAAAGACAAGCCGAAAAATGACAGGTGTCGGAACAAGTTTTGAATTTGTTTGCGAACATATGTCAGAAAATGGGTCTTAATGGGGTGTAATTGCAAACTAATAATAGCTTAATAGTATCAATAGCTGAAAATATCAAGATTGTACGAATTATAATTTAATTTGTGGAAAATATGTAAGAGGCATATAGGTCAAAAGTTTCTGAGTAATGTCCATTTACGTTTTTATCACCTTTCAATTTTCATAATTTTATATCATGATATTTTTCTCACATGAGATTTTTTAAATTTACAGAAAATATTGCGCTTTTTGAGCACCTTTTTTTTGGAGCATTGTATGATTTTATATCATGATGTTTGATCGCATGCGATTTTTAAATAGTTTTATATCATGATGTTTTTCTCAAATAATAACTTTTTTTTCATTTGATATTCTTTTTTTTTTTCAAGAGATTTTTGACTAATCAATTTTGGCGTTCTTGAGTTTCGTAATTATTACACTTTGCGCACTTAATATTTTTGTAAAATTTCGGATGCATAGTACACAATGCAACAAAAATAACAAACTCATAAAGAAATCCTGATATCAAATAACAGTCGTAACCCGATTCCGTTTTAAAGATTTTGTTCAAAAGCTGATGGCTTCCTCTTTAATCGATTATTAAAATCTTCAGTATATTTTTAAATTAAAAGTGCTGTTTTATATCATGATATATTTGTCGAATTACATACATATATGAGGTCGATGAAATTGACCTCAGCTATTTTTTGTCAAAATAAAATAAAGGCTAAATGTGTTTTTATTGCAGTTTATTTGTACATAATTTTATATCATGATATTTTCTCACACGATATTTTTCTCGCATGCGAATTTTTAAATTAACGGAAAATATTGCGCTGTTTCAGTATTCTTTTTTTGGAGCGTTGTATGATATCATGATATTCTTATTGCATGCAATTTTCAAATAATTTTATATCATGAAATATTTCTCTCATGCGATTTTCCAACTAAAAAAATTTGCGATTTTGATCAACACAGAAATTAGAAAACTAAAAGGTAAACTCAATGCGTAATGAGAGAAAAGATTCCCAAAAATTTAAATAAACACTTTTTATATCCCAACTATTACCTAACTCCCTAAAAGTGTAAAAATTATATCATGATAGATTACCAATTATAATAATAAGCATTAAATAAGTCGATTAAGCCTTGATTTCTTAAAGCTAAGTAATATAGTACATTCAAACGTGTAAAGGACACCAAATAATCCTAAATTGTATTGACTACAACATGTTATATTCTAATATGTTATTGAACCAATTAAATTATTAACTTAATTTCTCTGTCAGCACATATATTACAACTATTAGTAAGAATTATTAATAACACAAAAAAAAATGCTTTCGGTAAGTGCCTACATACATACTTGTACTTGTTCTAATTTATTGTTGGTATTTCTCACAAGCATCTATATTTAATGTAACCTTCTAGTAACCGCTAATCAATGATGACCCACTTTTTTGTTTTCTTAACAAAGACACTGTGGTTTTAGTGTATTTCTACTACTACTACTACTACTATCATTTTCTTATTTATTATATAAATATACACTTTATTGGCAATATTTTATTATTTTTACTACTATTATTGTTTTTGTTGCTATTTTTCAAGGACCTTTTTGCTTAATGAAAAAATTTTAAAAAAAATATATACCATATAATATATTGTGAAAAGTATAGGATTCTGATGGACAGTTTTTGATGATTTGATGAGTCGCAAAGCAAAATGTAATGCCATAATGAAGGAAGTGAAGAAAAGTAGCGCAAGCAAGTCATTGTAGTAAAAGATTTTGCTGTTTTTTTTTGTTAAGTTGCTTGAGAACAAAAACCACCTAGCAAAGCAAACAATAATATTATCAGGTCGTTTTCTTCTTCTCAAGTTGCCAATTTTTTTGTTTTGTTGTTTTCTTTTTTATTTTTTGTTACCTCATTGTCCTAGTTTATTTTTTTTTTATATAAATTTTGTTTATATTTGCTTACTTTTTAGTTGTTTTGAAATAAAAACCCATATTTATTCGTCAGTTAAACGATCGATATTCATGCATGATGATGTCAAGTAAATGTAAAAAAAAAATTTAAGAAAATCAAATTTTTTTTTTGAGGTTCTTTCCTTTTGCTTTATGTCAACCAATACTTTCCGGTTGCTTGGTTTTTCTTATGAATGAAAAGCTTTAAACATATAAAAAATTTACAATCGCCCGTGCTCGTGACCATCATATAAGTTACTGTAGATGGAAGCGCTACTACTGTGTTTATCGTTTGCCTTGGCTTACATAACTTTTGCAGCGGACTATGACTTCCCTTTTCGATTTTATGGCTTTCGTGGCATGGATTTTGGTTTTTTTTTTAATTTTTTCTTAAAAACTTGAAAAGCACAGTGCTTAGCTAGAATTCGTAATTTCAATAGCTGTGAGTTTTTTGAAAAAAAAAAAAAAAAATTGTAACAACAAAAATTTTAATCAAATCACAAATACAAAGAAAAAAACTTGACAAGTTTACCTTTTCATTTTCTAATTTCTGTGTTGAACAGGACCGCAAACTTTATAATTGATAAAATATCATGTGAGAAAAATATTATGATATAAAGTTATTTGAAAAGCGCATGCGATTAAAATATCATGATTTAAAATCATAAAACGCTCCAGAAAAAAAAGATGCTAAAACAACGCAATATTTTTAGTAAATTTAATAAATAGCATGCGAGAAAATGATATTATATCATGTTATAAAATTATGAAAAAATAAACTGTAATAAATATGTTATTAGGCAAATATTTCATGATATGAAACAAAACTTTTAATTCGAAAATATACAATACCGAAAATGTTAATATAATAAAGACGAATCTATTAGCTTTTAAACAAAGTCTTCAAAACAAAATCGGGTTATGACTATAATTTGATATCAGGATTTCTTTATTTTTGTTGCATTTTGTACTATGCATCGAAAACTTTAAAAAATTTTCAAGTGCGCAAAGTGTAATAAATAACGAAGCCCAAGAACGACGTCAAAGTAGATAAGGAAAGAATCTCATGAAAAAAAGAGTATTCAATGCAAACGAAAAAAACATAAAAAAATATCATGCGAGAAAAATATCATGATATAAAATTATTTGAAAATTGCATGCGATAAAAGTATCATGATATAAAATCATACAACGCTCCGAAAAAAGATGCTAAAGCAACGCAATATTTCTGTAAATTTAAAAATTCGCATGCGAGCAAAATATCATAATATAAAATTATGAAAAATAAACTGTAATGAAACATATCGAGTCTAACGAACAAAATGAATATTCTATGCATACGAAAAAAAAAATTTCATTATTTGAAAGTCGCATGCGATAAAGGTATCATGATGTAAGATCATACTATCAATAAAATAATAAAAAAATATTTAGTCTTTATTAAATTTTGACATTAAATAGCTGACCTCATATATGTTATTCGACAAATATATCATGATATAAAACAGCACTTTTAATTTAAACAAATACCGAAAATTTTAATAATAGGTTAAAGGAGAAGCCATTAGCTTTTGAACAAAGTCTACAGAACAAAATCGGGTTTCGATTGTTATTTGATATCAGGATTTCTTTATGAGTATATGATTTTGTTATTTGTTGCATTGTTGTGTACTATGCATCCAAAGTTTTTAAAAATTTGTCCCATAAAATTGTAAAATTGCATATTCAATAACTCCCAAATAAATACACTTAGCTTTGAATAAAAGTTAAAAGAGCGTTACATTCCAATAGATGGGAGAAAAATTTTTTGTGATACATATTGTCCTGTCAGAAAATAATATGCCAAAGCGAACTTATTTCATTGTCTACAAATGTTCTAGTAAAAGGGTAAGTAATAAAAAACTCCAAATAGTCTATAATCGTTTTAATAACGGCATCTTTAATTTCGCTGAGGAAAAACATATGTAGCAGTAAGAAAAAGTTGAAAAATGCCACACTAAATATAAAAGAAACTAGCAAGGGTGTTACTTTTGGCCTAGCTAACCCAATCCCCGCCAGTGATGCCATACGGCACAGTTAAAACGCATTACCCGAATGTGCACCAAAATCATTTTGTAACTTTTTCGCGCAAGCTTGTTGTTTTTTATGTGCGTAGAAATCTTTGATCTATCATTTGATGCATTCCACACGTAATTATTCCATCAACTTTTCAAGCGCGAGCGGAGAGGAAGTGATCATTGAAAAATTATTCGAAAAAAATCGATTATGGCATAGGGACGTCAGCGAGTTGCAAAAAATTATTTATTTGTATTTATGTTTTGAAAAAAGTAGTTATGCCAAATTGAAGAGTAATACTGTAGTTTCTAAAGTGCATTTATATTTTTCCATAAGTTGTTCCTTACTAAGTGATAGGCCTGAATATATTTTAAGTGTGCCATATGGCATCACTGGCGGGAACCGCTTATGTAAAGTTTAGAGGTAGATTAATTTCCATTTATTTCAATAATTCAATTCATAAATAATTTATATGGGGAAAATATCTACCTGGGGGGGTTTGAATAGCAAAAAAACCCACCCCGTGTGAATGGGCCTGGGTGTCATATGAATTTTTCGAGCCTTTTTTTATGAAGACGTGCTGTAAATGATTGTGCATGCATCTTATCTTACTATTGGGATTATGCTTATCTTCGGTTACAATGCTTGTTAATCGTGAAGATTATTGGATCATTAAAGCCACGATTTTTGCTGGCATGTCTCGAAATAGTTTCAATCAAATAAGCCGTTTTATTCACTTTACACTGAAAAAACACATTGATCCCTTTCATCCTGAGCATCATTTGATGAGTCCATGACACCGCATTTCAGACTGCTCTCATGCAAACAGTTTATTCGAGGCAAACTTCTTCGATTTAGATTCATCGCATGGTGTCTGAACACTCTTGGAGGGTATTTTGTGTCCTTTAGTATTTACCGAGGAAAGTATTGTTGTATTCACTGGAATCCCAGTTTTAAATTATTTGCAAAACCTAGGCTACAGTGTAATGGGAACCATAAGAAAAAATTGCATTCCACACAAATGCCCACTTCCTGGAAAGACATCATGAAAAAGAACAAGAGGGCACATCAAATTTGCAGAAAACAAGGAATTTGACATCGCCATTGTAAAGTGGAATGATAATAATTGCATCTTAGTTGCTTCTACTTCACATGGAAGAGATCTAAAATCGATAGCTACGCTCTTTTGTAGAACAGAATGGAAGCGTATAATGGTCGAAAGTCTAAAGGCAGTCGAACAATATAATTAATGTATGGAAGGAACTAATCGAATGGATCAAACTTCACGTTTTGATGGAATCGCTCATTATTTTGGTAAATGTGATCGACTTAGATGTAAATATAGACCATGCAAAAACCAAATCTGAAATAGGTGCATAAGATGCGATGTAGATTTATGCGTTAGATGTTTCATCAAATATCACACTACCGCGGATTAGTATGCTAACTTACCTTTTTTATTCAAAAAATATGTATGGATACGTGTAAAAAATAGAGTTTTAAATAAAACTCAAAGTAAATTTTTTGCTAAGAGGTTCCCGCCAGTGATGCCATATGGCATCAGGGCACCATGGAAAAATGGGGCGTGGTCGTTGAAAAAGCTAACCGGATTTGAACTCAGGAACCTTCTATTACCCCCCGAACATAAAATCACCATCAAATTCGAAAAAATAAGTGCTGGCGGGGAATGGGTTAAACATTAAATTCCCTACACTAAAGTATTTCAAAAATTTTATTATATGGAAGGTGCTACGCCCTCTTCTCGAAGTTAACCCAGTTTTGGCTAAGAGCTTACACTTATAACCCATAGTGTTTGAGTGACATTTGGTTGGATTATCTCAAAAAACGCTTTCAGTGTAGCATTTTGAAACTTTTGCTTATATGGGAGGTGCCACGTCTTCTCGCCCGAATTCACATAGTTTTTACTCAGAGCTTGCGCTAACTATTTCTGGTATTTATGTGAATTTTGGTTGCATTGTCGTAGAATATGGTCTTAAAGTTGCATTTTGAATATATTTTTTGTATGATCAGTAGGCGTGTCAGTTGGCCGATTTCCCTCGTTTTCAATTCCTCGAGATAACTTTGATGTTGGAGTCAAAATACCAAATTTGATTGAATTATCTTGCTCATTTTTCCAAAAAAAAAATTTTACCACGAACAGACAACCAGCCTGCCAGGCAGCCAGGCAAACGGACATAGCTATATCGACTCAGGAGGGAACGCTGATAAAGAATATGTATCCTTTTCTATACTTGCCATGCCTCCTTCTCTGCGTTATAAACGGAAGGACGAAGTGAGTATACCTTGCGTGTAGGGTATAAAAACATGAGATACAAAGATCATGAAACAAAAACGTTTTGACACAAACTCGTTTTTTCAAACTCCAAAATCGAAAGTGAATTTTTTCTATAATTGATACTCTACTAAAATGACGTTCACCAAAGAAATCGACAAAAGTGTGTCATAATTTTTATGAATATGTAAAAAAAAAATACATTCTTTTAAAAAATTCAAATATGTCAATTCTGTGGAGTGCTAGCCAGAACTCATCTACGAATTTTTTTTCCTGAGTGGCTGATGGAACCTTAGTTGGCAAATAATATGAAAGAATAAATGTTTTGCAAGAACGCTACAAGGATTTTTTGTGGAACTTAGAACTCTTAAGAAATTTCCGATTTTCTATAATTCCGAAACCAACTTCACATAAGCGATATAATTGCATTCAAAATATTTTAAGCTTTCTAATCTCACAGACAGTGTTTATTTTCGCGTAAAAAGATTTAAGGTATTAAAAAAGAGTGTAATATAAGAAAAAAACAACAAAAAATTAAGATTTTCTACAATTTTTTTGGGAAAATTTCTAATAAACTGCTGTCAGAATATCTCGTAGCAAAACATCCAACTTAGTTATATTCTAAGCAAGTAAATCAAATATTACTTTAAATTTGTGGCAATATATTAAAACTAAACTGAAAACATCCTTTCAAGCTTTAAGTTTCTGTTGTCATACCGACATGCATACCATCAATTGTTCGTCCTTCGGCGCCCAATTCTTATTATCCCATTTTAAGTCATAAAATAACGTACCATTGTCTATTTTTGAGATGTTGGACGAATTTGTCTGTCTGTCTGTCTGTCGTTGTAAATAAATGACAAACCGTGGGTGTGTACAGGACATGATGTAAGCTAGTATGTGTGTTATTCTTGTGAATGGGTCGTTTTATACTCACATCTATTGCTGAGATAAAGTACGCGCACTATTTTTCTTTGCTTTGTTTTTTTATCTTTTTCATACATTTATCGCTTACTCTTTCACTCGTAAGGATATGACGACAATTCGGCGTCTTTACTTCATATTTGCCATCGATGCCGATGCTGTGTAGTGAGACGATTTTTAGTATTTTTGTATTGTAGGATGTAACTTATTTATGTGTATGTATTTGTTTGTTTATATGTGAATAGCCTTTGTTATTGTTTTTGGTATTCGCTTGTTGTTATTGTATTTACTTACAACATGCATGGACTTTTCTCATATTTTCCACTATCGTTTTACTGAAAATCAATTTATATTCTTAATAATAAGCGATTTTTTTTAGGACATTATTCTTGTTGTTGTTGGTGTTGTTGTTTTGATGATAATGATGATGTTTTTGTTGTTGTTATCGTTGTTGTTGTATACTAACATGTATTGTATTTTTTTATGTCTGCATTTTATACGCGTTTTCACTATTCACTAGAAATATTCTTTATAAGCAATTTAATACTGTGATAATTTAATAATAGATAAAGCGTTATTTTGTGACTCTTTTATAACTTGATAAGTCCGTTTATGAGCTTGTCTATATTGTTTCATTGTTTTTTTTTTTTCAGTTTTTTTATATTTTGAAAGGATGACTTATTATCGAAACACTTGCTTTGATAATCGTATAATTTTAAAGATTTAAAGACTTTAGCGATAATGTGAATAATACGAAACATCAAAGACTTATTATTAAAGTTGAATTTAAGATTTGAAGTCCTTCATCTACCTGCAAAACGCATGCATATGCATGTAGTATAGTTTTAGCAAGTGACGTCAAATGCTACTATACTTTGATATATGCGCTTTAGACACATGGAGAATTAGTTAGCAATTAGTCAAATTATTTAAAGCTATTTTTTATGAGTGTTAATTTTGAGTGCAAAAAAAGGCACAAATGTGCATTTACTCAGAAAGTTTTCAGTTAATCAACGTCATTTTTGAACTGAAACTTCTTGCCCTGTTAAATGTAAAATTTCGAAGCGGCAACTTTTTTTTTCAGCACTTTTTTTCGACACTTTTTTGGCGATGCTTTTCATCACATCCCGTTATAACTCGCAAGGTATACAAGGGTGATAATTTGAAGAACTTACTATACTATGTTCCAGGGCTCAAAATCATGTTTAGTGGTTCTTAATGCACAGAATTTGCTCGTTTCGCATATAACGTTTTTTTTTTTTTTAAAAAAACACGTACCTAATGACATTATGACAAACATAATTCAGCTACTGTTTTACTTTGGTGCCTCTTCAAATTAACACACACAAAAGTTGGTCTCTCATCCCAGACTAATCTGAGTAAAAGGGCACTAAAAATTTCCTCGTTGCCAGAAGTAGGTAAAAATATTGACCGACCTACATTAATTTTTCTACTCCAACATTACTCTCAAACACACAACCCACTTTTTCCCACCAATCAAGTTGACTCTAAATACAAAATTTTGATAACAATATAAAAAAAAAAATTCCTTATTGCTTGGAGAGGGCAAATATGTTCACGAAAACCATTAATTTTTCCTCTTCAAAAATTTTCTGTTACAAACTAATCACTTTTTGCACCCCTTAAGTGGATCCCCATACAAAATTTTGATACAAATATCAAAAAATTCTTAAATGCTGGAAGAAGAAAAAAACTGTTTACCTACCCCACTAAAATTTAAACTCAAATAATTTTTTCCAACATTCTAGACTATTTTTTCCACTCCTTCAGGGGGTTCCTATACAAAATTTTGATAAAAATATTAAGAAAATTTATCATTGCCCGGAAAGGGAAAAAATGTTTGCTCATCAATTTTTTCACCAATACACTTCACATATAATAATGTGAATTTTGTTTGGGAGGCCACTTAAGTGGTGGATAAAAACAGTATTATGTTCAAGAGAAATGTTTGGGAGGGAAAACTTATGAACATTTTTTCATTTGTCACATACAAAATGCTTAGATCCAGCGTTATTTCGATGTTTTGTGTTGAAATGGCTTAGCATATGGCCCATTTTGTCAACCCCGCCACTACTATTGTTGACATATGATAAGGAAAGAGGACGAGGATTTTTTTATTTTTCCATTTCAGATAGAATAAACCATTTATTGGCAGCATGAGAACAAAAGCCGGCCCTATTTTCATAAGCCGCTGATATTCTTCCGAGGATGTTAAAAACTGTTTGTACCAACTATCCGGACCGAATTTTAATTCATAGAATCAATACACATCACTTCATTCTCTCCTTGATTTGAAGCTCGCCCGCCCTCTGGATTTTCAGCAGCTCAAAATTTTTTTGTCTCCGATTTCGCTCAAATTTGTCAATATGGTAGATCCGGTGTGCAAGAACAACAATCCGGGGGGATTTAATCCTAGTACCATTTGTTGTTAAAGTACAGGGTGTTGAAATTGGCGTTTTTAGTCATTTTCATGAAGAGGGTGTTTTTTCAAAAATTTATAGCTTAAACTAAAGTTTGTAAATTGATAAATCTAAATTACTGCTCCCACTCATTTTGAAGTGTTTTTTTTATAAAAAATTTTGAGCTGGTACACTTGCCGTGTCTTGCTTCATATATATATGTGATTATTTTTATCATAAAAATATAATTAAATTTCGATACAAAAACATAAAAACTGATAAATCACATTAAATGCTTCTCACTTATATAGAAACGATATAACTATTGCTTTACATTTTTTTTTTTTAATTTTGGTTTAATGCTCTGCAATATGTGAAAATATTGACAATGTGTCTGAGTTTGGCATATGAAAATAAACAAAAAAGTATCAAAATCATTGCAGCATTTAGTGTTTACTGTGGTGTCGTCGGTGTTTGTTTTTGAGATAGAGACTAATACGCTTATATGGGCCTACACATTGCAGGTGGTGGCTATATTGAAAACAACAATTTTACTGCAGTAGCAAACTTGAATTGTTGCAATTTCGCTTACAACTGAACTCTGTAGACTGTGCACAAAATCGATAAATGGCAATTTTCAAAATACTAAATCAAATGTGTAGTAGAAAATGGTAGTAAAGAAATACCGCACAATCCGAATAACAAAATTTATCTACTCAAAATCCAAAAAATTCCCACACAAAGTATACGAATTCTATTTCCAGCTGCCTTACCACAAAACTGCCTATTTAGTAGAGGGGGTGTTAATGACAAACTTAACCATCAACACATTGTCCATAGCATCCGCTGCCAATTCCAATAACAAATCTCGTCGCACATGGAAATAAAGAAGAGGCGCACGCATGAAATAAAACTCAAATTTAAGGCAATTTGACTTTATGTTTTTAATATCGGGCGCACGTACATAATTCGTTCGTTTGCCCATGTGAAAATTCATCAATCAACAAGAAAAACAAAAACAAAAAAAATTTATGTCCAAAAAAAAAAATAAAATAAATTTTTAAAATAACAACAAAAGCAGCAGGAGTAAAAATAAAAACAACAAACACAACAATCCAAACAATAACAAACAAAACATAAAAAAATGTTGCACTTTTGTTGGCACAAAATAATAAACCACCATAACAACAATGGGCAGGCAGTGGCAGCGGCTATGGCAACATTGAAAATTTCAGCGCATTTTTCTAAAAATATTTTTGTTATGAGTTGATTGTTTTTGTATCTCTTTCACCCTCGCTCTCACTCTCTCTCTCTTTTATATCTATAGATATTTTTGATTTTTAAGAAATTTTAAAAGCGCCACAAACATAAACAATGAATTTTTAGAATAAAAGCGCGCATAAAACCATGACATTGTTAAGTATTTAATGTTTCTCTCACCCGCCAGCTTCTCTGGAGTGCGACCGACCATTTCAAAGAATTGAAAGGGAGACAACATTTTTCGAATATTATACATATATTTAATGTTATTAGTTAATGTTGAAAAATTTGTATGTGGAAATTGAAAATCCCATGAGATTATACTTTTACTTTGAAGAAAATTGTAAATTTATGTCAAGTCAAATAAAAAATTTTTATACAAAATATTGTTGTTGAGATTCATTTATTATTCCTTTTGAGTTAAACGCTTACATTTATAAAAAAAACAATAACAATTTTATTAATTTAATCCTGCTTTTTTTATAGTTTTGTATTTTCAAGTAAATTTGTATGCAAAATTCAAATAATTTTTAATCTATATATGAAGTAAAACACGCCAAGCGTACCAGCTGAAAATTTTTTTGTCTCCGATTTCGCTCAATTTTGGCAATACGGTAATCCGGTTTGCAAGAACAATAAACCGGGAGGATTTGGTCCTAGTACCATTTGTTGTTAAAACACAAGGTTTTGAAGTTGGCGTTTTTAGTCATTTTCATGAAAAGGGTGTTTTTTCAATAATTTTTATTGTAGCTTACACCAAAGTTTGTAAATTGCTATATGCAAGCAGCTGGTCCAATTCATTTTTAAGTGTTCTTTTTATAAAAAAATACTACTTGTTGATAAAAAATTTTTTCACCCAAAATTTTTTAAACATAAAAATATTTTTAAATTTTTTTAAAAAAACCCCCCTTAATTTTTTTTTAAAAGTACTTTGTACTAAGCATAATTTATAAGCTTTAAAATGATGTATGACTCAAGATGGGCTTCGGTCGCTAGATGAGAGTTTTTGGCTTTTGAACTCCCGCGACAGGCACAACTCTTTGTTTACTCAAGTGGGAGGCATCTTACGAAAAAAGTGTACTAGGCATAAAATGCTTAAAATCATCGAAAAAATACGTGTGACTTTTTTTGGAATTTTTTTAAACTTTTTTATTTAGAATAATTTTTAAAAATTTTTTTTTTTTTAATAAGCACTTGTTGATGGGACTTGTTTACAGTCCTTGCAGCTTTTCGTCTGAAAACTTTTCAGATAGACTGGCAGATTCGATGGACTAATATTTGGTGGAGACTTTAATTCGAAGCATCGTTCATATAATGACAATATTAATAATCTGAATGGAAACACATTTCACAGTTGGTTACAAAATCATTTATTAGACTTTATCAGGCTGTATGACATAACCCTTTCTTATCCAAACGGTGCACAGTGTCTCGTTTTAGTGTGCTAGATGTGAAAAATTCAAAATCTAAATTTTTAATTTTTTTTTGTAGAAGTGTTTAAATATGCCTATTTACCTCCAAAAATGTATTTTTTATGTTCCTTGGTTAACATTTAGTACGTATATTTGCACTTTAAAGTTGATACTTTGAATATAATAAAATTTAAAAAAATTTTGTTCCAGATAGCGCTTCAACTTCACTAAATTTTGTGGTAATTTGTACATGAAATAAAATTAAAAAAAAAAAATATCAAAATTGACTCGATGCATAAGCTTTACAAAAATATATATTGTTTATATATCGTCGGGTTAAAACTACAACTAGATATCTACATTTTTCATGTTTTGAGAAAAAAGCGTTTTAAGTTTTTTGAATTTCGTTTTTCGTATGGGATTTTGCAATTTTCTGCTTTTTATTTATTGTTTAAAATTTCAAAAAACTGACTAAACTGGGGCATAGAGCCGTTTCTTCTTTATGTTTCTGCATACTTAGCTCAAAACATCAATATAAGTAGATGTCTAGTTGTAGTTCTAACCCGACGATATATCTTACATAGTGTTGCCACAAACAATTTAAACAGAATTGCAATTTTTTTGCTTTCGAAATTTATATTTTTGTTGTATGTTGGACTCAAAAACTATGAGCACCGCTCCGCACCTACCTACACTAGGAGCAAAGGTAAAATGTTGAGAATTTGTTGTGTGGGGGGTTGCAACGTCCCCTCTTTTTATTTTTTCCATGTTACTTAAAAGATAACACGTACATCCATTTACCAAATTTTGTAATGATAAATGTACATAAATTGAGTAAAGTGGGAAATTTTTTTTCGAAGCTCCATCAAATGAACAAAACTTCTTATCTTTCCATGTTTCAACTTCCTATAGTAAAGAATATTAAATAAGCTATATTTCTACCAAAGAAACGAACCGAAAATATGGATTTTCTGTTGAGTACGATGGTTTGACCGAGGATGCCCAAAATGGCAAAAATTAAAAATCGTGGGATAAAGTGGGAAACTTTCAAAAAGTCATTAAAACTAACACAAATGTTGAAACAAAGTTTTAATATCTTTATTGTAAGTCAAAAAAGGTTCAGAGAACACACCCATAAGAGTAAATATGGAAAAAAAAAGTATTTTGCTGGAAAAAAATAGATGAAAAATGTGTTTGAAAAAAGGTGAAATTGTAGCTTATTCGTCGTTCTCTGATGAAACATCCAAGTCACAGTTTTTGCAATAAAAGAAGCTTGTAGTGAGGTTAACGCATTTCAAGTGAAATGGACGTTGACAATCCTTTATATTGTGTTTGATGGTATTGTGACTGGTCATGATTTCTGGCATGAGTTCCATGCAAATGGTGCAAAAATCACAATCTTCATCAGAGCTAGCACTTCTTTGTTTTCTTGACGCTTTCTTTGCTGGTGGTGCTTTTTTCTCCTTTTACTATATTTTTTTGTGATTCGCTTTCCTCTTTCTTCCGCTTATTTCCTATACGTTTCTCAACTGCTTTTTCCAACTCGTTTAGCTTTTCCGGAGTTGTTAAAATGGCGCTTTTCATGCTTTCCGACCTCTACTTGATTTCTGTTTTGCTTGACCAATATACGTTGACAAATTGGGACGAGCAATCGTAAAATAATATTTCCCACTTTACCCCATATAAAATTTCCCATTTTACCCTGACACCACATTTTGCGTAATCAAAATTAAGACAACAAAGAATATTTTAGTGTATTTACAATCGGTTGATCTCCAAAAACAGTACATATATCGATGTTTAAAAATTTAAAAATTAAATTTCAAAATCACTAAAAAACTTTGCATGATTCTAGAGAGCACAAAACTACGTCTACACGCGTCGCAATACCATAAAAATTTGCTTACGGTTATTACAAGTACATATCAGAAGCGCATAAAAGCTATACTTTGCTAGTTTGCCCGGAAAGGGGCATTTCCCACTTTACCCCACTTCCCACTTAACCCCACTTACCCCTATTTTAAGTATTTTTGTGTAGTTTTGTAGTAATAACTCCAGAAGTGCAAAGATATAGCAAATGAAGTGTTTTTTGTATGGGGAGTGAAAAATATTCATTGAATCCTATTAATTGTTTTCTCTCAAACATTTTTATCGAACAAACTATGTATATATACTGCCCCATTTTTCCATGCTTTAATCAATTTTGTCAATTAATTTTTCTGAAATTGCCTAAAGTAAGAAATATGGCTGGATTAACCATTTAGATAGGCCATGTGAAGTTGTTCTGAAATTGAGCAATATCTTCTAGCTGTGCTCTCACATTGAATTTTGGGAAGTTCCGCCAAAGTGTTCTCCTAAATACTGGCGGCATTCACTTTTTATCAAAATCATATTTTTAAATCAATTGGTATTGTCTTTGTGAGTTTATAAAATTTTTTGTGTCTTTCAATAAAGAAAAGTTCATATATTAGATTTCGGGGAAACAATCAACTGTTTTATTCCAATTTTCTTGTAAAATTAAATTTCCACACTTAAATTGAATTGTAGAAACCTGTAAACTAATACTCCCTCCCCCTATAAAGCAAAAGGTGAAAACGAAAAAAAATCAATGGAAAAGAACAACCACAAATATTTTGATTTCTAAGTTGTTTACAACGATAAATAACAAAGTTACTGTAATGAAATTCGAAACACATGTTACAAGATTTTGGCCCATCAGACCACTCCACCCTCCGCTCGTGTCGATCACAAATTGTGTTTTGTACAAAAGTTCTTTTTTTGTTTTCTTCAATTTCTTCTACAACTTATACAGCCAACTAAGACATCAATAAAAGAAAGAAAGAAAAAAGGAAAGAAAAGGGGAAGCGCCTTAATCTCTTGAGAGGCGCACTATTTTTGATGTTGATTTTTGTTTCTTTTTATGGGTCTTTTAACATTGGGATCTCTAGTTGTGTGACACACGCACACACACACTTGATTTTTGTGTGTCATTTTGAGTGGGGATATATTTTGTTCTATTTTATCTTTACTTTATAGAACTTTTGGCTAAACTTATGAAAAATGGCTTAAAATTGGTTAAACTTATAATAGAATTAGTATGAGGATTAGGAAATAATATATGGTAAGTCTCCGATAAATGCACCAAAACATGCGTTTTTTGTTCTCACCCAATTTTTTATTTTTATATTACTTGAAGGTATAGAATATGATGACTCTAACTTCCAGAACATTTCAAAAAAATTAACATAAGCTTTCAGGGTTGCTATATGTTTATTTTTTTTAAGTTGCGCCTCAGCCATATATTTAAAAAATTTAAATAAAAATTTTAGTCTCAAAACGCTTAGATCAACTTTAAAAAAATCCAACATAAATTTTCAGGGTTGCCGCATGATTGTTTTATAAAATTTATTTTAAATCATACTTTTTTTGACTAAATTTTAGTTTTTGGTTTCAGAAACGCACAGTTTAATTGTACAAAACTTTTCAGGGTGCCAAATGCTTGTTTTTTTAAGTTTTGCTTAGATCTGAATTTTGTCTTAAAACACTTAATTCAACTTTTGTATGTATGCATACATACATACATACATACAAATGCTTGTTTTTTTAAGTTTGTCTTAAAACACTTAATTCAACTTTTTAAAAATAGAACAAAAACTTACGATGTTGCCACCTTTTTCAGTTGTTTATTTTTTAATATATTTTTTTTTATTATTTTATTTTTTTCTTTTCAAATAAATGGTTTAAGCGAAACTAACAGAAAAAGTCGGGTGGCAACACTGAAGCATTTGTAAAATTTAAAAAAGTTTATCTGAGCGTTTCTGAAACCAAAAATTTCAATTTAGTAAAAAAAATAAGAATTATATAAGATTTTCGAAAATAACCAGGTGGCAACCTTAAAATTTTATGTTGAATTTTTAAAAAGTTTATTTAATTATTTTATGATAAAATTTTTATTGTTATTCTTTAATCACAATATATTTAATTTACTTTTCTTTTTATTAAAAGACTACGAACAAGAGAAAATTTAAAAAAAGTAATGTTCCACATCACATAATGACAAATACCCTATCACAGCTAGGCCGCTGCATCGATTTCTTGGTATTCGGTTTGGAGATATACAAACTTCTAAGGAATGATACTAAAAGTTTTTCGTTTATTAGTAGGCAGTCCTCGCTCTTTATAGAAAAATACTCCACACTAATTTTTATGAAATCAAGAATTGATCGGCTAATTGCTTTGCCGATTTTCGTAAAAATCAAAATGAACATAAATTGAATCATAAGATAAGATATTAAACGCTTTGGGTTTTTTATGGGTAGTGCTACCTAACGATAAAATATGAGTCACAAATAAACCACTGAACCTATTATTGTAAAATTCATACTAAAATAATTTCCACAGACAAACATAGGAGAATGTCGTCAGGGTTGGGCCGCTGTCAAGGTTGGGCCACTGCTATTTCTCGTATATGACACGTGCTGCCATCTGTGTTATAGCGTCGAATTATTGATCTCGATGCGAGAAAATTTTTTTAGGCACTGCCGGAATTGTCAGTAAAAATTTTTGTGCCTTCGTGTAGTTTTCGATAGTTCAAAAATTTTTGTAATAGCAGTAAAAAATGACTCGAAACTTGGAAAAAAACAATGCCACCGAAAAAGTAAGCATACATATCCATTAAGGGGTGAACCGTTATCAAGTTCCCAAAGGGAAAATTCGATTTCCTTACCTGTTCACATGTAGTATTGAGCTGTCGAAAACACGCTTGTCGTCAGGGTTGGGCCACTCGTGTAGTCAGGGCTGCGCCACATCAATTTTTATTCAGAATCAGTAAAATAACATCACTGAATCGGTTTTACGGAACACAGAACATTAACATTACCGCTTTGAATACCCTCAGAGTTGACACGAACGGAAAAGTAGCGAGTTCTATGGGCAAGCACGAGAAAGTAACGAGTGAAACGCACGAGGAACTATAGAATTCTTCTCGGCCTTCCAATTCTTCGTCTCACCCTTTTTACGATTTTGTCATTAGTCGTGCCTCTGCAAGCGGCCGCGCCAACAGTGAAATCTAATCGCGGGCCCCGCCTGATGAAAAACACGTTCTTAACCTTCCTAGAGAACCGCGAAGAGTTACTTAAAAAGCAACAGATGCGCGATGCTTCGAAAACGCCTAAAAAAGTCTGAATCGAAATAATTCAATCGCATACATTGAATGCAAACAAAACGTGCACCTTAATTGAGTCAATCTCATAAAAAGTTACTATGTTGCCCAAATTGCGATTCAAATTAATGATATTATGGAGATTTCTCATCGGAATTTTGTATAATCGAATAAAAAACAATAAAAAGTTTCATACATATTTATTACACACTATTTTAGTACATATTTCATCGATATTTGGTGGTGACCCAGCCCTGACTACTTTTTTTTTTTTAGTTTCGTCAATAACTCTTTTTTCCGAAATCGCATCGAGTTGTCCTAAAGGTATGTTACAGATAAAGGTCTGAAGTTTTAAATAAAACAAATAATTTGGTAGTATTCAAATATATAAAAAAAGATACAAAGGAAAGTTAAAAAGTGGCCCAACCTTGATGACATTCCCCTATGAATATGACTAAATTGACTCAGGAGGTGAATATGATCAAGAGTATATTTACTTTTCCATAACGGTCATCCCTCCATTTGTGCGTTACAAACGAAAAGACAAAGTGAATATACTGCGGAGAGTTCTCCAAGTAATACTTTGGAATGGAGTGGAATCTTTAAGGTAGTCAGAAATTACTTTATCCCAAGATAACGTCAAAACGATTGTTACAGCAAGAAATTCGTAAATAGGGAAAATGTTAGATCAAATCGAAATCGGTCAAAAAATCGATCTTTTTCTCAAAAACAATGCATCTAACGAAGAAATCTAGATATCGTTTTTATGAATCTAAATTTCGACTCTATTTATTGTATATTTATTTAATTCAAATAAAAAAAACCAGACAATTTTCCCACAAACAGCGAATAAATGTAAATACAAAATTATAAAATTTACTTTGAAGATCAAATAGAAACAGAAGTGTTTGTAAAACAATTCATCAAGAGATAAAATAAAATCCAAACAACAAAAAGAAAATAAAAATTCATAGCACCATGAAAGTAAGAGTACTTTTGGCAATGCTTTATTATTTAAGATGAATGAATGAGTAAAAATTCAAAATTGTATTGCTATAACTTAAAAAATAAACAATATTCATTGAAAGTAAGTGCGCGGGCATAAAATTTAATAGAAAAATAAAAAAAGAAACATTTTTTATGAATATAAAAAACCAACAACTTGATTTCCGCCAAAAAATTAGCGAAAAAACCAAAAGCTTTTTATTATAAACAAAAATTTAGCTAATAAATTCAAATATCAAAGACCGCAGGTAAAAGTGGATACTCACCTTTTAAAGGTTGCGTTGAAAAATCAATCAAACTTTTTGATTTTTATTAGCAATTTGTTGCGGCAGCATTTGGCAGCGTCGTAGACAAATGGATGCGTTCGTTTGCATAACGCGCAGAGAGATGAGAGACGATGAAAAATAAAACGCTTTCGAATATCGACGTCTAAACACTTGAGAATAGAGTATATTTTTCTGAAAATGTATGTTATATATTTTTGGCTTTGAAAATTTTAAAAATAGATTATATTTTTTTCCAGCGCGCGCGCACGTTTTTTAAAAACACACAAACACTATTGTTGTTATAAATTCGGGGATTTCGAATTTGTTACTTTTTTTTAATGCTATTTTTTCATATATATTGTATAAGCACGTTTTCACAATACAAAAAAGTAATACCGAAATTATTTTTTTATTGGATAAGAGATCACTTTATAAACTGTGAGCCTTCAAGAGCAGTTGCAAGCGCACTGCGTTGATAGCAGTAACGCATAAAAATGATAAATTACCATGAAAAATATACGCACATATACATAGATAGTGGTTTGATGAAACCAAAAAAAAAAAAAATTGTATAAATTCGTGCAAATTACACTTTGCAAAGGAAAAAACAACAAACCCCGTATATTTTATTTGAAGTATCTATGCGAAGTTTAAGTATAACGAAAAACAATTTAAAATTTTGTGTTACGTTTTTGAGTTGTGTTTATATTGCCTTTTTTGATTTATTTTTATTGTCAGGGCGTGTCTGGGTAGGCGGTTTGCTTAAAACAGTTGTTTTTGTTTTCCTTTCCGTTATTTCATTAACACTTTGGTTTCGCTGCAGCCCTTCGTCTTCGGCTTCTTATTAATGTATTTTATTGTTTTGAACACTTCTTTTATCTTGTTTTTACGTTGGCAACACTTTATTTACGTTTTTATGGCGCATTTCTATTGTCTGTGTAATGTTTTTATGTATTTTTAAATTGCTTTTAAAATGTTTTTTTGTATTTCTTGTTTTGAGTTGAAAATTTTGACTTAATTAAATGCAATTCAATTAAAAATTCCTTTTGTTTTTATTTAAAATTTAATTTTTAGTTCTTTATTTCTATTGATTTTGCTGTTTTTCGTTTTATTTTATTACTTTTGCATTTAGACTGTAGTGATATGTTTACATAATTGCATTTATTTGCTGTTGTTATTGTTGTTGTTGCTCTTTTTTTTATTTAAAATTTTTGCATTTTTGTTTTATTTAAATTTAATATTAAATTTATTAATTTTATTATTGTTGTAATTTGGACTATGTACTCAGTCTATTGCTTTGCTTATAAATTTTGTTTAAGTTTTTTGCTTATTTTATTTCCATTTTTCTTCAATTCCAATTTATTTCATTTTTATTGTTTTTTTTTTAGTTATCAATTTTTGGCATTGTTGCTGTGCAATTCCATTTTTGTAAATTTCAATTTATGTAGATTAAACACTGTCTTGTGATTTCTGCATATTATTCAGAGTTTTCATTCACTTGCACTTTGTTCCTACGGTTATTTTGTCGCAAGTTCTGTAAAGAAAAATTGGAAAATAAATTAAGTTCTTAGCAGCATAGCTTTTTGGGCTTGTTTTATAAAGGCACGAATTTATTCATGTTCAGATTATTATTATTTATTATTATTTAAAAGTTTCTAGATTGTACTGCGACCTGAAAGTCACTGCAATGGGATTAATTTTACCTATGCCACCTGGATCTAAAATCTCGGCACCTAACATAAGTACTTAATTCTGCGTCTAAACGCAGCAGGGCATGTACATAGCACATGCTCTACTGTTTCAAAGTTTAAGGTGATAATTGAGTTTACAGTGACCTGTCATTATTTCACTGTAAGTTTTAATATCTTTTCTGCTGAGATTTAAAACAGCTTCTACCTTAACATGTTGTGGATTAATTAATATTTTCGCTTGTCGTATGCCTTTCTGGGCTTTTCAGTGGTCGATCAGGCTGTTCTCTTCCCATTCCCAAATTAAGTTGTTTTTAAAGCTATTGTTCACTCCGCAGAAGGGTTCTGGGCCTGTGAAAGAATTGAGTGCCACTCTTTTGGCCAAGCAATCAGCCCTTTCATTGCCCTTATGCCCCTCGTGCCCTGGTATCCAGACAATAGTAACGTCGTTGCCCCTGGCTAGGGCTTGAAGAAGTTCAAAGCACTCCCAGACAATCTTTGAGTGTATTGGAAAAGCCATTAGTGATTTTAGAGTCGCTTGGCTGTGCAATAAATGTATATGTCGGTGCCGCAAGTGCCTCTTCTTAGACATTCTCGGGCACACAACTCTAAAGCGTGGACCTTCGCCTGAAAAATAGAAGCTAGTTTTTTGGTTTTTTTTTTTTTCACCCAAAAGTACCCCCTGTGGTGCCGGAACCAACATTTTTTTTTTTTTTCTTTATTTTTGTGTTTTCTATGTGTCTCATGAATTTTTACAACATTTAAGTGGAAAAAAAATTTTTTCACCCAAGGGTCCCGCCTAGGATGTCGGAATAAAAAACTAAAAATTTTTTTATTTGTGTTTTTTTTCGTGTTTTCTACGCATTTCATGACTTTTCAGGACATTTAAAGGAAATACAAATTTACCACCAATGAACTATCTTGGATGTCGGAAACAAAAATTTCTAAAATTTTTTTTTTTTTTATTCTGCGGTATAGTTCCTAGATATTCGGAAAAATAGCAGATATTTTTTTTTTTATTTTCTTAGAGGTGAAAAGGTTGCGAAGTTTTCTATTTATTTATTTGAAATAAGGATTTTCAATAAGAAATAAAAAATTTTTATCAAAAAAAAAATATTATTTTATTCCCTGGTCTATGCTAAACATAATTAAGCATTTTTTTTTTTTAAATCTTTACTTATTGCCAAAACAAATCGTTTGTTTTTAAGCCTTTTTTGCATTTAAATTCTTGACTAGCTCACTATTAACCTATTACTATAAAATTTTGAAGTTTAAAAAATAAATTTTTATTTGCAACAATTAGGTATTTCGATTTTGATAATTGACAAATTTTAAGAACGATGGAGTTCTTTTTTTTTTTTCTAATGTTATAAGTTACAAAAAAGTGGGTGAAATGGGAGAGGGAAAAAATGTTTACCGGCAATCATTACTTTTTCCTCCGAAACTTTTCTCTCAAACACACTACACCATTTTTTCACTCCTAAGTGGAGCGCTCCAATCTAAGTTTCAGACAAAAAATTCCTAATTGCCGGAATAGGGAAAAAATGTTCTCTGGACACCATTATTTTTCTCTCAACAACATTTCTCTTGAACAGTGTACCCCCTTTTCTACTTAATAAGAAGGTTCACAGATTTTTATCTGCGCACTAAAAATTTACAGTTTATTTTTCTAAGTTTTGATTCCTTTTTGTATTAATTTAAAATTTTGTTGGTATTAAATTCCTTTTTTTTCCAAAAAAGTTTGAAATTTATTCCAGAAAAGTATGAAATTTATTTCAAAATAGTTTAAAATTAATACTTTTTTTGGCATTGTTCTATATAAATACTTATTATTTCTATAATTAATCTAAAATTTTTACTATGTGACAAAATATTTCGAAAGACAAAGCATAACCATAAAAATGGTTATGAACACTGAATTTAGCTAGCAGGCGCAGCGCCATCGGTCAGTAAGCAGTTTTTAATAGAGAAACTAAAGTCATTCTTATGGAATAACCATATTAACACGATGAAACTATTATTGATACAACCTTTGCAAAAGAGTTCAAATAAAACATTCCCCAGTATAAAAAAAATATTTTGCAATTAAAATACATATATTTTTGTTATACGAGTAGGTACTGATGTGTTATATAATTTTAAAATTAAATTTTAAAATAAAAATAAAAAATTGTTGAACAAAATTTTCCATAAAGAGTAATTAACCATAATTAATTGAGAAAATTAAAGTTTTTTTTTTTTTCTCTTCTGTGACATAATGTTGATGCCAACACAACGTGACCAACATCACCATCAACATTACCACAATTCTATTGAGTAAACGGTGTTGATGATGATGATGATAATGAAGATTGACTCACTTAACTCGTTAGTTGCATAGTTTGGTTTAAAGAAGGGGGAAGTGGGCTCATTTATTGTAGTTTTTTGGCGGTAGTTTATAACAAAAAAAGCAAAAAAGCAAAAAAAATTGGCGTATTGTTGAGTCTTCACTTATGCAAGTGTAATGTAATAAAAATAACACAAACAACAATAACAACAACATTAGAACTTTAATGTATATAAAATGATAAAACAGAAAACTACAGAAACAACAACAAAGCTATGTATATTTGTTTGTATGTATTGCATAGATATACAAATATAAAATGCATATCATAATTTTTTTATAGCATATATTAAGGCGCATAACAGCATAGTGAAAATTTATTTTATACATATAAGCACATGCATACATAAATGCATTGTATGTTTGTGTTTGTTGTGTTTGCATAGATGCGATATTTTGTGGTAACGAGTACGAGTAAGAGTTACAATATAACAAGTTTAAACTGACGCTAGAGTGTTGTTGTTGTAAGCAATTGTTGTTGTTGTTGTTGTTGTTGTTATTTCTAGTAGCTGTTGTCCTAGTTTAAGTGGTCGCGCGCTGTTTGGGTCGAAGTCGTTTCGTGCTGTGTTTTGCGTTCACTCGATTCACTGTCGCTTTATTATTGCCAATGAATATGTTTGTGCACCACAACGTCACAACAACAACAGCAACAACAATGACAGTAACAACAGCAACAACAACAACAACAACTGCAACTTGTATTGGAGCAAGGCATAAAAGCAGTGCAGTGTGTCAGTGTATAACATATAAACAAACAAACAAGTAAGTGAGTATATACATATAGATGTATATGCAAAATAGTAATAAAAAACAAAATACTTGTGAACAACAACAACAACAATCACAAAAAACAACAACAACACATAAAGCATAAAAAAAGCGAAAAGAACGAAAAAAACTATACGCGAAGTAGCAAAAACACTGCATTATATTACAATGTTACTGCTGCGCCTATAAGTATGCAATGAAAATGAAAAAAAACAGTGAAAAAAAATATAGAAAATTGAAAGAATAAACTGCTATTGAGTGGCGTAATATGTGGCAATGCAGCGTTTTACAACGCGCGTTATCCTGCCACTCTGCTGCTGCTGCTGCTCGTCATTGTGTGCAGAAGGACAACAACAATGTGGCTGGTGGCATAGTGACTGGCTGGCATAGTGAAAAATTATTGCAAAAAGAAAATGAAAGCAGCCTAAATGTAGGCTATAGCTACTTATATAGTCAGTGATAGCATAGATAGCAAAAACAACGTAGGAATGGCGCGATATTTTCACTATTTGTCGCTTCCTTGACTTCGTCGATAGCAGCGCCGCAACATATGCAACGATATATGAATATATGAATGAAAGCAAAATCAAGTTGAAAATTGTGCTAGTATGTAGTTGTAAAAGAATAAAAGAAAAGCAATGAAAGGAAAAACGAATTCTTCACAGAAAAGAAAACAAAACTTTAATTTGCTTATCAAGTCAGCAAAATTTTTGGCTCCTAAAATTGTGCTACGATTTTTTTTTCTTTTCTTAAATTTCACCAAGTTTTTACCCAACAAAGTTGTTTTCTTGAGGTTTCCGCATATGGAATGACTTCAAAAGTAACAGCAGCAGAAGTGCTAGTAGTGCTAACATAAGGCTGAATATTTTTTTTGTTACTTTTGCTGTTTTCGTTAGATATTGTAGTACGCTGGTGTCGGTTATGGTGGAAAAACTCATTCCCAAAGTAGGGCATTCATTATGCAGACACGAACATACAAGACCGTAGGAACGAAAAATTTTTGCAAGCAATTTTTATGCAATTTATTATTTTCTTCTTTTTCAACTACCACATTTTATTAAGCTTATTATATAAAGAAGAATAAGAAGATTTTTTTTTTCTACTTTTGAAGTAAAGTTGAAATAAAGAGGTTACTTCTGCTACTTGCATGACTTTAAGCAGCAGGAAAACAAGCGCTTAAAGCCATTTTAAATACACTTCAGTATGCAATTTAATAAATTGGCATCTATTTAAAAAAAAAATACAAAAAGGGAAAAGTTTGAGTCAATGATAAAGCACATATATTTGCATCTTTTTTCCAGCTTTTTAACGTATTGTCATATTTCACAAAATCGGTAACACACATTTCAGCAGCAACAACAACATTCGTGTAGCAGCAATAAAAACTGTGCCGCAATTGAAATGTACGTTGTAATGCTGCCAGCAAATGGAATCGATCGCTGCCTATCGAATTGTTTGCCATGGTGATAAATAAACGAACCAACTAATTGGATTCTTCACTTTTTTTTCGTAATGCCGAGCAAACGCATTGCATGCAGGAATTTAATTTTTTGCCAATTTCATATACATTTATGCAGCTGAAGAAATTTCAAAAAAAATCCAATTTAAAAGTGATTTTTTAATTAAAAAAAATTACAATGGTTTTGTTAAAATGCAAATAACTGGCAATTGCGCTTTATTACGTTGAGAAAATATTTTTATTAAAATTAATTTAATTTTTTTGCATAAAAATAATAAAGTGTAGTACTCAATTAGCACGTGCAGGTGGAAAATGAAATTAATTTTGAATTTTAAATTGCAACATTTTGCCGTCTGTTAATACTATATACAAAGTCACTGAGAAAAACAATATTCTTCACTCAAAAAAAAAACAAAAATGTCCTTCAACATTAATGAAACAATGCATCAAAAAAAAAAAGTGTCTCCTCACATGCAACATCGCATTATTCACTCGAAAAAATTATTTTCAGCGTACTAGGTAGATCTTCTTCACCTAAAAATTTCATATTGAGCCTGCCAAAATATTCTTCGCTTAGATTTTTAACCTAGAGGCGAGAAAAGAAAATTGTTCCTTAGCTATTTATTTCTAAGCTAATTTTCAAAGATTTTATTTTGCTGAACGGAAAAAGAATTTTTACTCCACTCGCATGGTAAAAAAATTAAAATACTTAATTAGCACTAAATTTCAAACATAAGTTACCTTATCTTGTATAACCTTTTTTACTTTAAAGCTCTGGTTAAAATATTTATGTTTGGATAGATATTTGATTAATATACAAATTTAATATGTCCTCATCATATGGGCCAGCAGTGCAAAGAGTTATGTTTCTTTCTGATACATGAATGAACCACGGTTCGAATCCTAGTACGTACAGTATAATTTTTTTTCTTTTTTTCTGTCTGAACTGTACAATTCTTGTATGGTTCATTATTTTTTCTGTTTTTTTTTTTTAAATTTAAAGTAATGTTAATATCGCTTGAACTTTTTCAAAAAAACTATTTGAGTGTAAGATCATTTGAAAATTCTGAACTGACTAAAACACAAGTTTGAATTCATTTTAACGAACGACGCAACGTAGGTCAAAGCTGACTTTAACAGCTTCCGGATCAACTTTTTTACGCCGCAAGCAAGAAAGCCGATGTTGCGCCAAATTAAGAGCAAAAAAAAGGAAAAGTTTGCAAGCAATTTGTAAATGCGGTGTGCAGAGCTCAGTATTTGTCAAAACTATTACAATTTATCAGCAAATTTATGTAAAAGAGTGCTAACAAAAACGTCTGATCAATATGATACGCCTTCACAAAAATCCTGAGTTATCTTGGGCAGGTTTGGCGAGTTGACTCTTTAGCAAATTGGCCATGAATTGGTATGAAGAGAATAGGGTCAATGTTGTACTGAAAAATGCAAATCCTCCCTATCAACCTGAGCTTCGGTCGATCGGAAAATACTGGGCTGTAATGAAGAGAAAATTCCTAAAAATGATGAACGATTTCAAAAATTAAAAGAAACTAAAACAAAATGGATCAAGGTATCATCCTAGGGCACCCGAAGTGATGTGCAGAGCCTAATGGCAGCTTTTAATTCAAAATTACGATATTTTGCATATATCCCAATAAATTAGCAAACCTTTTCATATTCTTAAAGAAATGTATTACTCTTATTTTTTCGGCCAAAAGATAAACTTTTTATGCACATTTTTTGTCGACTACTTTTTTTTGAGTACATACCTTTTTGGTTGGTTTTTAAGGAACTGAGCCTTTCTCTCCAATTTTCAGTTCCATCCCTAACTTTAGTCTTTTAAGCCTTTTCCAGTCGGCATTATAAAACTGAATAAACTAAGCTTTCTCCGCTAATCAATTCTTCACAACCAACTTTTTCTTTTCAGCTCTTTTAATTTGCATCAAAAATTTAGGGTGGCACACAAAACTCTTCTCTTGTCTCTTGAAACAGAGTTTTTTCTTTTAATTTTCAGTTCCAGCATGTACTTTAATTTCTTAGCTTTTTAAATTCAGCATAAAAAATTTTAGAGTGGCTCATTAAAAATTTTTTTAAGCATTATCTTTCCGGGGAAACTTCAGCTTTCGCCGCTAATCGTTTTTTCATTATTGACCTTGTCTTTTTAGCCCTTTCAAATTAGGCACCAATAATATAGGGTGGCCCATAAAGCTTTTCCAAACTTTTTCCTTCTCAGAAAAGAGCGCACACCACGCACGTACACGAACACTTAAATTGGTTATAATAAACCCATATTTTAATCATAATTTTTATCCCTTATTTATTCATACCCCTTACCGTATGTTTTATTTCATCGGTGCATTTTATTAACTTAACTCAAATGTATCACTTTGTGTTATGCCCCAGACAGACAACAGCTTAAATCTAGATAATAGACGTAATGATGTGAATCTTATCTTATTGCAAGAATTTAGGCATTTTTTCAATACTTTTTTCATAAAAGAAAATTTCCCAATTCAGGGCGCTAAAAATTCTAATTAGCTTTTCTGATGCTAACCTCACTTGTAATCTTGTTTTTAATGGTTTTGAATTTTTTGGCCCCTGAACTGGGAAATTTTCTTTAAGTCAATTTCTAAGAAATATGTATTTATCAATGCCTAAAATCATGCAATAAAAAAATTCGCATTATATCGTCTATAATCTGGATTTAAGCTGTCGTGTCTCTGGGCCATTAGGTATTATTTCCAGTGCTGTAAGTGTTCTAGGGCTTTCCATTTGGTTTTTTGGTAATAAACATCTTTAACTTGAGGCGTTTCAAGGCATTAACTTATTTGGGTCTTTTACTGAGGTGTCTAAAGCTTGGTTTATGGTTCGACCTTGCCGAAAATTGCAACGCAACTATTTCAATAATGCTCATGTACCTTCAAAAAATTTTAAAAGTTTTGCTTGTATAATTCTCTATGGTTTCCCCTTCAATTACTGTCAAGCCATTTAGATTTTCTAATCCACTTTTCAATGCTTGGTTTGGTTTTTAGCTTGATGGTTTACTTGTGTTCTTGATGTTTTACAAAATTCATGTTTTCGGATATCTTTTTCCTGCTGACATGTGATTGAGGACTTGTAGCAGTGTATGCAAAGGACCATTTCTGACATTTCGGGAAATATTGTACATCTTCTTTTGGCTTAGGCTTTAGAAAAACTTTTAACTCTTTTAAATAAAAGTAAAGTAAACCTTTAACTGTGTTTTAGAAAAAAAAAATTTTTTCTTCAAAAACTACTCAGAAATTTCGAGAACCATTTTGTTCCAGCAGTCGAAAATTTTGAGAAAGCTTCACTCCTCACTCCATAACAAAAACACTTAAATTTGATTTTACCAAAAGAATTATGATTTATTCTGATAAATCATTTTAAACATGAAACATTACAATGTTTGGAACAAATCAAAAACTATTCATATCTTTAAATAAAAATTGCATTTAAAACAACTTGATGAGATATAATATCATTTATCCAAATGTTTTTTCTACGTGATGATTTGAACAATTTGCTATTGCCGTCATGATTAAAATCAGATATGATGAGTGAAGAGCTTTTTTTAGAAAAAGCATACATTCAAATGTAACAAAAATTGTATTGGTAATAAGAGCCCAGCCGATTCACGCAAATTTGTAGTGTGAGATTTTTAAGACTGAGTTAAAATGTCATAAATATATGGCATTTTCTGACATCAAGATATTCTAAGATAAAAGATATTCATGGATTTCACGGCAAAAATTTAATTTTTTTTTTGGCCATTGAAAGTTAAAAATATGTACCTTTTAAGCGAAAAGAAATTTTTAAATGATCTTTTCTGCAACCCAGATGAGATAATATGAACGTTTAATATAAATCATCTTAGTAAATGTCAAGTCAATGTGAATACAATAAATAAATAAGTACACTTGGTTTATAAATGTACCATTTAAAAATATACAGCTCCAATGGGGTGCCTATCTTTTTTCGAAAAGTAGTTTCAATAACCTAAAAAACTCAATCGTACCCAGAAGTTATCTCTGAACTTGTGCAAAAATTGAATTTTGCAAAGCAAATGACCAGAAGTGCTAAATATGAAGTCAAACAACAACTTTAACTTAGTATTTAAGGGTCATTTTACCTAATCTCATTTAAAATAAATTTGTGCAAAAATATTCCACCGCTCCAAAGTTACACTACTGCCGCTCGGTTTAGCTCTTAAATCTCGTCATAAATCACGTGATTTGTCATACAAAAATATATCTACTTCTGATGAGATTTATTTTAAATCTTCGTATAAATCCAAACAGTGCTACTGATATTGGCTCTTTCGACCAAGTGGCACCCCTGAACCTTGCTAGCTTCCGCTAAATGGCCTTAAAAACAAAAGAAAATGGAAAAAATATTAAGCAAAAAGGGAAAACCAACTTTTATTTATGAATTTACGGTGCTTTATGTCTAAAATAAATCTCCTTTGGCCGGTGAAATCGGTATAGATTTAGCGACGAGATTTACAGATTTCATCATAGCTAAATCTGCCTTGAAATCTGGAAATGTTGTTTTACCGTAAAAAGTACCTGACTAACTATTTACATCTTTTATAAACTACTGTAACTTAACGATGAAGAATGTTATAAGCCTATTTTTTCATTTATTTCAGAAACTAAGAAGCTTTCAAACTTTTATCTTATAAGTACCTATACAAAAGTTTAAAGCATGAATTAAATTTAAAGTTTTTTAAAAAAAATTTATGGTTATAAAAGATTTTGCAGCAATTTTTGGTTTCAAATTGAAATTTTAAAGTCATTTTGATAAAGTTATATCTAAATAATAATCGATTTTGAGTTTTGGGCTTATAAAACCCTCTAAATATGCTATCCATAGAAACTATTATTATGGTATATTTGCTCTTTTATTAGAATGATCTTTTTATGATTAATTAAGGCTTCTTCTGTTCCTCAAATGGACGTCTAAATGAAATAAAGTCCAATGCGAAAATGACTTACAAAACTATGGCCAGAAAGATGGTATGAGTTTAAAGATTAAGTAGTGGAATTGAATATTATATTATATCGTCCCTATACAAGTAAAAAGTACAAAGTCTACTAAATTTTAGTTTTTTTCTATGAAAATCGTTGTTTCGGTTATAATTTTAAGATGAAAATAACCACTTTTTAACAGAAATATGGCTAAATGGGTCTTACCAAACCAAAGACTATAATATTTTAGACCAGAAATACCAAATAACTCAAAACTCAAGAAAACTGAGTTAGTACTTTTTACTTGTGTAGGGAAGATTTGTAGTAGGGAAGTGTTTCATTGAGACATAGTGCCCAACGAAGACATTTTCCAAAAAACTTGTTAAAACGAAGCTTCTAATTTTTTTAAAGAAGATTTTCGGATTAAGCTTACAAATCTAATATTAGTATTTTAATGGCTTTAAAATAAAATAAAAAAATATTTTGTTCTTTTACACACCTTTAGCACTTTCTGTCTCTCAGCCTGTAATCCCAGATCTGGCAACTTTGCGATCACTCCCAGTTAATTGAAGCTTAATTTTAGCACACATTTTCACTTTACGTCAGAATTGGCAACAAATTTTTGCGCTAAACACAAACACAATTTTTCTTGAACGTCTTTTTGCCTTTTGGCCATGTTTTGCTTAACTCTTTCACTTGATAACGAAAGCATTTTAGCCAAATTAATTGCCTTCACAACGACAAAACCTGACCATGCACGTTGCTGCTACAGCTGCATTCATCGTTAACTATGCACTGAATATTGTGGTAAACCGCACTCAACTCATACACACACAACAGAGTGAAAAAATTCATTAAAATGTTTAAGCTTCCGTTTCGTTTCGTTTTCCGGTTTGCAGTGCACTTCCGTTTGCGACATCAACCACGACTCAACTCAATACAGCGCCTGAACGGTTGGACTTTAACTTCGACAGACATCGACAACACTGGCTACGACGACAATACAACGACGACGACAGCATGGACGACACACACACACTGACGTGACGACGATATCAAAATCAAAACGTGAATTAAAGCACACGATCGCGCGACCTGCTAACGAAGCGCAAATTGAAGGCTCTGTCTTACACGCACACACTGTGGCTTTATTGCTGCTGCTGTTTGTCTCTACTTTTATCTGTCTCAAACTTTCTAGCTTCTTTCTTTCTATTACTTTCTTCTTCTTATTCTACGTTCAATCTTCTTCTCAAACTCACACAGCGCACAAATAACCGTTTCGTGTGCGAGCACGCGGAAAAACAAATGAAAACTGTTTGAACTGCACGGATTTTCACTCGTCGTAGTTGCTGCTGCTTTTCCGCTGCTGCTGCTGCTGATGATGGCAGGCACTCTACACAACATATACCGTACAGAATACACGACGCCAACGACGACGACAACGACACCGACACCGAGCAAGCGAGCGAACAATTGATGAAACGAACGTGTGAGCAAACACGATAAGAGAACTCACACGACGATGACGATGGAACGATGACGACAAATGTGCTGAGCAAGAGAAGAGAGCCAGAGAGCGAGCGCATGCAACATACAGGAAAATGAAAAAACGTGCAAATGCGTATGTGTGCAGTTTCCTCATGGGAAGCGCAATGGCGGCAGTAAACTGGAAATTAACACAGTTGCATGGAAGCGCCATAATTGAGTGGAGATGAGCACAGCGGCATAGCAGAATTTAACAGTGTTAGTGATTGTCGCCCACAAGGCGCGCTGTAATGGTGTGTATAACAGACGCTGTTAAGTTTGCTGTGAATACCAGACTCTGTTACTCAAAAGTAAGTTCTTAGTTGCATTATGGCGAGTCGATGAAAGAATATAACAAGTTTATTTTTTATACCCTACACCAAGGGTATATTCACTTTGTCCTTCCGTTTGTAACGCAGAGAAGGAGGCGTGGCAGATATAGAAATATATATTCTTGATCAGCGTGACCTTCTGAGTCGATATAGCCATGTCTGTCTGGCTGGCTGGCTGGGTGGCTGGCTGTGTGTGGAAATACATTTTTTGGGAAAACTAAGCAAGATAATTCAACGAAATTTGGTGTACGGCCTTCGTCGTCAAAGATAATTTGGGGAATTGAAAATGAGCGAAATCGGTCAACGGACACGCCTACCGCCCATACAAAAAATATATTCAAAATGCAACTTTTGGAGTATTTTTTACGATAATGCCACCAAAATACACGTAAATACTACAAATTGTAAGTTCAAGCTCTGAGCAAAAACTGGGAGAATTCGAACACGAGGGTGTGACACTTCCCATATAAGCAAAAGCTTGAAAACGTTATACTGAAAGCGTTTTTTGAGATATTCAAACCAAATTTGAGTCAGAAACTAAGAATAATAAATAAAAGCTCTCAACAAAAATTGAGTGAAATCGGACAAGTGGGCGTGGCACTTTCCATATAAGAAAAAGTTACAAAATGCTATACTGAAATAGTTTTGTGAGATGATCCAACTAAATTTCACTCAAATACTAAGAACTATAAATTCAATGTCTGAGAAAAAACTGGGTGAATTCTGACAAGAGGGTGTGGCACCTCCCATATAAGCAAAATTCGCATAATACTGCAGTGTAGGGTATATAATGTTTGGCCAGGCCAAAGGTAACACACTTACTAGTTTTTTTTTAAGTTAATGAACAATTTCGTAGTTCCTCTTTTTAATAATAATAAGGCATGTGAGATTTATAAAATATTTTGATACTTTTCAATACTAAAATTGTGTCCCATAATTCACGATTGAGTTTAAATATATTGATAACAAGACCCCGAAACAAACTTTTTTAAAAGTTTTTTTTTTTAAGTTTATTAAGACTTAAAACATTTAAATCATCAAGATAAAAGTTTCAAAAACTTTAAAATTTTTCAAATAAAAGTTTTTTTATTCTTAACACGTTGAGTGCCATGTGTCCCCTAGGTGGTTCGCACTTTACTTGTAGCACTGTGTCACCATACAAAATGATGAAAAAATGTCGACATGTAATAACTGTTGAATATTGAGCTATAGGGGTATATAATGAGTTTGTGGAAAGAGATTTGTGCTTATAAGTGTTTTTTGTCCTATAATATAGCGTGATAGAAGGCGGTACTCGTGGCACATGAGCGAAACCAAATTCTCTGAGTACCTTGTTCACCGCAAGAAAATATTTGACCACAGTGCCACCATACAAATAAAACATACGTCTTGAGTTGAAGAAGCAATAAAAACAACCAAAAAGTTCGCAACATTTTGAAATTGGTAAATAAATAATTTACTTTTTGACTGGAAAGTTTCAACGAAACACATTAGTTATTTGTTTTTATTATCCTATCCCCATAGATTGGTGCAATACATTTTTTTTTTTTTTTTTTTAAATGGGACCAAATTGGTCACTTAGAGCGGTCGGAGACTTCTGGTCATGTCCAAAATCAATTTTTTATGAAAATGGGCCCAAAACAGTCACTTAGAGGGGTCTGGGACTCCTCTGATCATGTCGAGAATCTATTTTCGACCTTTTCCCATCGATTGGTGCAATAAATTTTTATTAAAAAAATTGGCCCAAATCGGTCACTAAGAGAAGTCGGAGATACCCTTGGTCATATCTAAAATCTATTTTCGACCTTTCCCCATCAATTGGTGCAATAAAATTTTTTTAATAAAATGTGCCCAAAACGGTCAATTAGAGTGGTCAAGGAAACCCTGGGTCATATCCAAAATCTATTATCAACCTTTCCCCATCGATTGGTGCAATAAAATTTTTTTTAAAAAGTGGGCCCAAAATGGTCACTTAGAGTGGTCGGGGAAATCTCGGGTCATGTCCAAAATCTATTTTCGATCTTTCGCCATCGATTGGTGCAATAAAGTTTTTTTTAAAAAAATGGGCCCAAATCGGTCATTAAGAGTGGTCGGAGACACCCCTGGCCATGTCCAAAATCTATTTTTTTTTTTTCAGAAAAATGGGCCCAAAGCGGTCACTTAGAGGAATCGATTACTCCTCTGATCAAGACCAGAATCTCTTTTCGAGCTTTCCCCATCGATTAGTGCAATAACATATTTTTTCAAAAATGGACCCAAATCGGTCACTTAGAGTGGTCGGGAAAACCCTTGGTCGTATTCAAACACATATGGACACAATTCCTCTCTAAGTTAATTAAAAAAACTAGATAATAAATCTGATTAAATATTTTATATTAAAATATCTACAGCACTTTGACAGCAAATGTTAACATAACATTATGAGAGAGCAGAATCTCTATGGAATGTGTGCTTTTAATTACAGTGCCACACTCTGCTGCGCATTCTGTTGAAAAATACAGCACTCCAAGCTGAGCGAATTTCCAATTTTCATTTTCATTCCAGAAAAGCGCGCATTCGCTCTCATTTCCCTGGTAGCCCGAAAATCCAGACCTACATCAACAAAACTGCAAAGTTACCCGAATTCCTAGGCGCAACTGGAAAATTGTGTCAACGAGCAAACAAATACAAAAACACACAAACACATGAACAATAAACACATGCAATCACCAATTGACATACAAACAAAAACAAAAAAAAGTAAGAAAACAGGATAGATATGCCGCATTTAAGCTGGAAAGTTGTCATGAAAGCAAAAAAAGAAAATGATATTAAAAAATAAAAATGGATCATAAAAATAAAATAAATGTCAAAAAATTGCTCAAAAAGTCGCTTGAGCTACGCACGCCTCAGCTTTTGCAATAAATGTTACATTGTCGCAGCGGCGCTTTCGTCATACTTATTGCATCACCAAAAACTGCAATGGAACCCAAATTTTGTAATCCCATATTTTCACTTACTTACTCTCTCTCTCCTTTCATCGCCATTTCCGCTACCACAAAAAAAAAGCACGCTACCTGCAATGAAATAAATTTTTACCACTTGCAGCCGGAAAATGCGTCCATTGACGTTTGGCTTTTCCACTTTGCGGCTTAAAATTTTGTTGGGGCAACAGCGGCAATAGCAGCGGCAGCAGCAGCTCATGGCTTTGCAGTCTGCGTCGCCAATGGTTGGTGCAGTGGTTGCCAGTGCCAGTGCCAGCATATGTGGTAAGACAACCCTATAACTTCCACAAAACATACCATCACCACCACCACCACCCATTTCACTCGTCGTACACTCACTTTCCCATCATCCATACGCTCCAAATTGCCTATTTTTTGTCTGTCTGTTAGTCTGCCTGTATGCATCTGCCAAAATTATTTCTGTAAAATAGTCTACAGACTTTTATTGTGCAATGACGCTGCTGTTGTCGCAGCAGCAGTTTTCTGACGCCGTCGCGGTGTGAATGCCTTCTGCAAAATCACGTTTCTGCAAATTGCAGCAGATGTGTACGGGAAAACAAAACAAAAACAAAACAGAAAAAAAAATACAAATGAAAATCATGTGGAAACATAAAACTGGAGCTTAATTTGAGAAGTTTAAGCATTGCAGTCTTTTTTTGTTTTGTTTTGTTTTCTCTGCAAATCTCGTGCATAACATGGGAAAAAGGGAAGAGAAGCAGAGCCGAAAATATACAAATTTTGGAATTTTATATAGGTCCCTATATGGTAAATTTATTGACTTCCGCAGCATAATGATGTATTCAATTTTGTGTCAAAAATTATCTAAAAACTTAATAAAATCAAAAAAAAAATTTGTATTTTTGAAAAATATGAAGTAGTTGGAGAGCTCAGACATACATAAAATTCATTCAAAACCCAAATTGGACTTAAAATATGTACCTTTAAAACTTACAATGTGAAATTAATGCTATTTTCAAACGAATAAATTATTCGTCCGAAAATTATTAAACAAAACAAACAACTTATATATTTCAACCAAAAGTGTTAAGTTTTTCTAGAAGGAATATTGCTCGCATTGTACATTACACAGTCTGTTAGCTACAGCCGGTACACTCTCATTTTCTGTTGTAAGATTTTTAACATAATTAATTTTATATGTTATTGACAGTAAAATTCTTATACCGAATAATGAAAAAATACAGAAATTTATGCTACCAATTAAAAACAAAATTCATTTTCAATTAACGTACCTATTGGTTAAAAAATATAATTTAACTTCTATTTCATTAACTGTTGTTAATTCCAGGAGCAGTAGGTACATTAAATCAGACCTTGAAATAAACTTAACTACAGGAAAACTTAATTCGACCTTAAGCTTTTAAATCATTAAATAAAAATCTGAAAAATCTTTAAGGTTTTTTAAATAAAAGTTGAAGAAACATTAAAAACTAAAAATAAAAGTCAAAAAAATCTTTTACAAAATAAAATAAAATATGAAAAAAAAAAAAAATTATAAAAAAGGGCCCGCAAACTCCACTGGCCATGTTTCAAAAATATTTTTTGACCATCCTTAATCGATTGGTGCAATAAAATTTGTTTTACAAAATTGAACCCAAAACGGTCACTACTAGGTGTCGCAAACTTCGTTGGCCATGTCCAAAATACATTTTCAAAATTTCCCCATCGATTGGTGCAAACAAAATTTTTTACAAGAAATGATCCAAAACGATCACTTAGAGGACCCGGTTAAATTTTTGGTCACGCCCAAAATATTTTTTTGATCTTTCCCCGACGATAAGTGCTGTAAAATTTTATTTACAAAAATGGGCACAAATCGGTTACTAAGAGCGGTCGCGGACACCTTTAGTCATAACCAGAATCTGTTTTCGACCTTTCCCCATCGATTGTTGTAATAAAAATTTTTAAAAAATGGGCCCAAAATGGTCACTTAGCGGAGTCAGAGACACCTGTGGTAATATCCAAAATCTAATTTCGACCTTTCCCCATCGATTGGTGCAGTAAAATTGTTTTTAAAAATGGGCCCAAAACGGTCACTTAGAGGGGTCGGGGACGCCTCTGGTCATGTCCAAAATATATTTTCGACCTTTACCCATCGATGGGAATAATAAAATTGATTTTCAAAAATGGGGCGGAATCGGTCACTAATCGGGATCAGAGACACCTCTGGTCATGTCGAAAATCTATTTTCGACCTTTCTCCATCGATTGGTGCAGTAAACATTTTTTCAAAAATGGGCCCAAAACGGTTACTTAGGGTGTCTGGAAAAATGTTTGGTCGTGTACAAAACATATTTTCGATCTTTTCTCATCGATTCTCAAGAGGAAAAATTTCTAGCGCTTCTGATCCAAGCACTTCGAAAGTGCTTGTCCCCATAGAAATTTAGGAGCACTTTCACAACGATTTTTTATAAGGCTGCAGTAAGAACAACGTGAGTTCGAACCCAGCCTGGGTGTTTTTTTTTTTTTCCTTTTTTTTTTATTTGTTTATGATTTATTTTTTTTTATTGAAATATTTTTTATTAAAATTTTATTTTTTTTTACTTTTCTATTTTCCTTTCTCTTTTTATTTACTTTTTCTTACTTGAATTAAAACTGATTGCACAATGATTCGATGTAAGGCTGCAGGAGCATTCGTATGTCAAATTCTGTTTGGACAACATTTGCTTAATATACAAATTTAATACCTCCTCATATCAGCGGGCATTGGTGTAGTGGTCTAAAGAGTTGGTAAATGTAAGTAAAAATATCTAGCACGCGGGACGGTCGTGGATTCAAATCCAGGTGCGGCCAGTTTTTTTTTTTTTTCTTTTTTTTTTCTTTTTTTTTTTTAATTTTATTGAAAAAACGCTAACCGCAGCATTACAAATAAGCGCTCTAAAAACTCTTTTTTGGTAAAGCTGCGGTAAGCTTTTGCTCGCTTACATCCGATGACATGCAATGTTAAAAAGAAAGTATAGTTCTTACGGAGCGGAAGCGTTTATTGGTGAAAAGGATGCTTTTTTTCAAAATTCAACCCAAAGCGGTCACTTAGAGGTGTCAGAGACTCCTTTGGTCATGTCCAAAATAACAAAAAAAATATTTTTGTATTTATTGTAGCTCTGAAAAATTGCAAAATATTGAGATATTGTGATTGTTGTAGACAAGTCAAAATCATATGCTTACTTCGCTTGCCTCATTGACTTTGAAACGCTGATGACCTTGACTTATAGGGTCTGGAGACACGTCTGGTCAAATTCAAAATATGTTTCGGACCTTTTCCTATAAATTTTTTCTGTTTTAAAAATGTGCCCAAGGCTGTCACTTGGAAGAATCGAAGGCTAATTTGGTCATGTGCAAAGTATGTAATCGGTATATTCTCATCGATTGGTACAAAAAATTTTTTTTCCAATAATGGACCTAAAACGGTCAGCAGTGTAACATTTTATCTGCTAGCTATATAGATAAGCATTTAGTTTTCTATGTTAAGTCACTGCGTCATTTTCAAGGCACTTTTTTTTGCTTATTTGATTTTCGAAAACAAATTTTTTGTTACAATATTTTATGAAAAACTTTAAGAAATAAGAGTTGAAAAAAAAATTTTAAAAAACCCTTAAGTCTAAAATTTTTTAAGAACTATGAGAAAAATTTTTCTTTTTAACTTAAAATTTTCTAAAAACATTTCTTCAAAGTTTAAAAAATCTTTTCAAGTAAAAGTTTTTAACAACTTTTTATGTTCTAAGTTTTTATAAATTTTTTTTCATGCGTAAAAATTATTCAACAAAGGTATATAAGTTATTATTTTCGAAGTCTATATTATATTTCTGTAACTTATTGAAGTATATTTGGGGTTTTACACAATGTACTGTGGAAAAACCATCTTGACACTTCTAGAGCTTTGAATAGCAGTTTGTATTTTAACACCTTCACCTGTAAGTCTTCCTCTCTTACTAAGGTACTTCAGTTACACCGCAAGATTTCTTTTGCAACTTTTTTGAACTTAACTAAGACATATTTCATTCTCTAAAGAAACTTATTTGGCCCCAGCTGTAGTTTCCAGCAACGACCTTTATATCATTATTATTTTGAAGAAGGAAGTCAACTTGTAAATTTATTTCATGTCTTGAGATTGTTTCCTTTGACTTTAATAATTGCAAGAAATTTCATAATTTAAGCGATCTTTCAGTGATTTGTGTCCGCATTATTTAAACAAGTGATTTTTTGCTGCCGAATCATTAAACTTTTTCAATAGTTTATATTATTGTAAGGCAAAAGCAGCGAACTATAAATTTTCATTAGCTCCAGTCAGTGGTTTCTCAAAGTCAAAGACATGTTAAGTAACATTGACTATTACGAGGATTATTATTTTTGCCGGCCATTTGAGGCAACATTCAAGAGCGGATGATGCATGCAAAAATGTGTCAAAATAATGCGCATTCGTCAAGCTTTTGTTTATTAAAAATTTCTGCATCATTGAAGCTTTCGAAAAACATTTTCTCAAAAGAAAAGCACAGTTAAAAATACCGAAAATAAGTTTAGGTATCAAACAAGCAGACACGGAAAAAGAAGTGGCAACCGGAAAAGCAGTAAAAGAGAAAAATATCGACAAGAAAAAAACCAAATGACGTTGCAGCGGCAGCATGACAAAAAACAAAAAGTAAAACTTGCGTTTATTTTATCCGGCAAAAAGGTGAAGTAGAGCAAATTTCAGAGTATTATGTCTAAACATTTAAGCGCCGTGCTTCATATTTATTACAGTTTAATGGAACTAAAAACATTCAAAATAAAATGATTCTACCGTGATTGAAAGATTTTTGTTGAGGAGGCGGAACACGAAATATTCCAGGAAAATCTCAATTGTCCAACATTTTGATTTGTACATATTTACCCCACTTGGCCTTATTGAAAAAGCAGTGTATTTTTAATACAGCTGCGTTGCATTCAGTTAAAATGTGGAAATTTTTTTTTTCTTTCTTTAAAAGCCTACCTTTATGTGACCAAGCTAGGCGGGTGAATGTACGCCACGATAAACTTGTACGTTAAGGTATTCGTTGGTCAAAGTCAAGAAAAAATTTTTCACCAAAATTTAAAGAAATACTTTTCATAATTGTTAGGGCGTTAAGTTTAAAGAGTTAGTTACTTCATTAATGATGATGATAATTATATAAAAGCTCTTCGCATAATATGCTGTCATACACTTTATTCCGGCAATCAGATAGCGTAAAGTTTTACAATTACTGAGAGCTACCTAGATAAAGAAAAAAAAACATTACGAAAAATATCGAATATATAATGTTTTGTCTTCTTAGCATATGAATATTTCTCTTTTATATATTTTTTCAATTAAAAAAGAATACCAACAGTACGAAGATAAATCGAAAACGCCAAATAGAATATTCTGACTAATACTAGTTATTTTTTAATCTTATTTAATTCAAGAAAAAAGGATCCTGTATTCCAACTCCTATGCGTTTTAATAATACTCAATCTCATCCAGTTGAAGAGACTGTAAATTAGTTTAACGAGCCTTTTAAATCGAATTTTGAAGCTGTTAAGCCTTGGTTCAATGAGTTAGTCCTGAGTAATCTGGACTTAAATTTTTATAAGGGTTATTTTGAGGTAAACGAGGATGAAATTCTGAGTATGATGCTTAATATGGACAGTTCAGTTAAGGCTGATATTGATAGTTTTTCATTCATTTTGCTAATGAAATGTGCATATGGGCACATCCGAAAATAATCTCTTTTATATGACCCAGGTTTTAAGGACATTTTTGTTTTCCATGTTCAATAACCAAATTTAGTGGAATATATTCCAAGATGTTTAAAATGAAATTCCCAATAGGTGAAGAAAAAAATTTCGACCCGAGAGGGTGTCAGGAGGTCGTTTTATCTAGAAATTTTGGGAACATCGAGATTTCCGATAATATACGGGAGAGCACATATTGCAAAAGTAATAGATATGTTACGGGGCACCTTTCCAAATAGAAAAATCGTATGTGGGTCGTGGCGACAAAATAGGTAAAAAAGTCTAAATCGCTCTTTACGTCCACATAACAAGTCCGAACAGGTCCGAAAATTCGGAAAAAATTCAAGCAAATTCCTTGACGAAAAATAAATCGACTTTGCTTATGATGTTTTTTTTTTTTTTTTTTGATTTAAGCCCCTCATGTCGAGTAAAAAACGAAAAACGCTAAGATTTGGGTAAAAACTTTATTTTTGGCGAAATGCAAAATTTTGATTTTTTCGTTTTTTGCTCATCATGAGGGGCTTAAATCAAAAAAATATCAGCAGCAAAGTCGATTTATTTTTCGTCAAGGAATTTGCTTGAATTTTTTCAGAATTTTCGGACCTTGTATGATGGCGTAAAGAGCGATTTAGACCTTTTAACCCATTCTGTCGCCACGACCCACATACGATTTTTCTAAATTTTACTTCAGAATATTTGGAAAGGTGCCCCGTAACATATCTACTACTTTTGAAATATGTGCTCTCCCGTATATTATCGGAAATCTCGATGTTCCCAAAATTTCTAGATAAAACGACCTCCTGACACCCTCTCGGGTCGAAATTTTTTTGTTCACCTATTGAAAATTTAATTTTATACATCTATGTAGAAATATATTCCACTACATTTGGTTATTAAACATGTAAAAAAAAAATTCCTTAAAACCTGGGTCATATAAGAGGAGATTATTTTTGGATGTGCCCATATGCCTTGTATAAGCCTCTGTGCTGAACTTTTGATTAACCTTTCATTACTGATTTATTTTAATATTGTTGGAAAGTTGCGACTATAGCACCGATTTTTATAAGTGGCTCAAAAAGTTATGTTGGACATTAAGTGACAAGTTTGGCTATTCTTCACGTTTCTGCATTTTGCCTTTTAAACAGTGTCATCAGGTCGATGCTATCTATACAAACTTTTACAAGGCATTTAATAAAGCTAGTCATAATGCTCTCATTTCTTAACTTGTTTAAATGGATCGACATTTTTCCTTTTTAAGATGGTTTCAGTTTTAATTACAAGGCGGAGTATTGTATGTTGTTATCCGCAATGCTAAATCATTTTCTATTCTTGTCTCTTCAGAAGTTGCTCAGGACGGCATTCGTGGTACATTGTATTTTTCATTGTACATAAATGGTATTACCAAATGTTTTCAATCAGTGGAAGTTTTTCTCTTACTGTAAATAAATTCTTTTTCTCATGGCTTTTTAAGTCCAGAACAGGTTAAATCTTATCACATATCCTTTTTAGCATGTCTCTTATGGTTGTTGTTAACTCTATTCAGATATTCTCTTGGATATGATCTTCGTACAATGAGCTTTCGGACTCAATAAACCAAATCGAATCAATTCATTTTGTGTTTGAAAACATTGCAATGAGTACATACTTTTAGTTATTGTGTATAATTCTGGTTATCTTTTTTCTTTATCCGCACTTTCTATTTTTGCATGAACATTTTTAGTATCTACACATTAAGGACTAAAAAAGCACGTGATTTCCTGCGAAATTTCAGTTTAACAATTTTAAGTACAGATTTCGCCATTTACATAGATACATATACATAGATGCCAACATGCATGTTGCATATCCACATCTTCTTAATATTAAAATGGCAACAAACTGCTTTGGAGACCACAAAAACCATTAAAGGAAACAAGTTTACATTTTAATGTGCGCACACATACATGAGATGTTGCCACCTGGCTGAGTTTCTTTTCTCATTCTACTCTTATTTTTTTTTTAATTGTAATTTTTTTTTTGTTTTCGTATTTTGACTTGCATTGCCGGCTTTTCGCACACAAATGGACAAACACATATACTTACATGTGCATGCACGGATTACATACTGCAACATAGATACACACGAATTTTAACTTTTATATGAAAGTACACACATTCGCACTTGCATGCAATGCGCGCTAAACGGAAACGGAAGTGCAAGGCTTCGACTTCAACACTTACAAGCACCACACACATATGGCACATACATACGTAAACAATCAGCTTTCAAGCTTTTAAGTGTAATGGTAACATGGCTACAATTTCCCATTTTTGGTGCTTTTTTTTTTTTTTTTTGTTTCTTTTGTACCTTTTACTCGCTCTCTTTCAAATTAATTTTTGCTCTCTTTAATGCATCGTTTGCAATTGTGGCATATGTATGTATGCATGTATGTTTGGTGAGTGCTTATATTTATGTGTGAGTAGCATTAGGTGTTTTATAATATGAACGCAAAAGACGTTGCAGGCAGTAGAGTTTGGAAAGTTTGCAAAGGAAACTGCAGTTTTGTTCACTTTTGCTTCAAACGGAAGCAAAGATTAAAGTTTTTGATTTTGGTCAGGCATAGTCCTTTAATTTATTTATTTTTTTAATTGCTATCACGGTGGTTAAGCTGAATAGTTTAAAAATATAATGTTTTATATATATATAAATGAAACTAATGCTAGGCTTTTTGAATAGAGTATCGCATAAGTATTTAATATTTTATTTCATTTCAACACAAATATAGCTATATTTAATTGCGTAAAATCTGAATCCGAGATAAGAAGAAATTATTTTTAGATGCAGACTTTCTTTTCAAAATAAGCTCTGAGTACTGCCGTGCTATGCTATCTTCAAAATTAGTCACCGAAATCTTAAAATTTAATGAAATCATCTTACCATTTCCATAACTCTTGCAAGAACCATGTTCGGTACCTTTCCAGGGCTCATTTTGAAGGAAAAGATTAGCGCAACGTGACGTCTGGGGTATTTTTTTTAGAATTATTTTTTTACTTATATTATTTCACTTTTCTATTTTCCTTCCTCTAATTTAAGTACTTTTGTTTGACTGAATTAAAACTGAATGCACGATGATTCTTTGTATGGCCTTAGGAAGCATTCAAATATCGAATTCTGTTTGGAGAGGCATTTGCTTAGTATAAAAATTTTATAAATCTTCGTCATAAAGTTATAAAGTTCAGTGGCTTAGAGGTCTTACAAATTTATAATTACAAGTAATAATAATATGTTTTTATCTATCACACGGACGGTTCTCGGTTCGAATCCTAGTGCGGCGAGTTAGTTTTTTTTTTGTTTCATTGAAAGAACGTATATCTCCGCATTACAAATAAGCGCTTCAAAAGGCTTTTTTATGTAAAGCTGCGTTTAACATCAGAACGCTTACATCCTACGACATGCAATATTAAAAAGAAAGAAAAGTTTTTACAAAGCAGAAGTGGTTATTGGTAAGAAACAAGCACCTCAGAAGGCTTTTTGAACCGCTCCATTTCTTCTTATGAATTTGTTTTATATATTCTCTGTCTTGATTTTTAGTCTTCATTCTTTCCTTATTTCACTGCTGTTCTGGATCTTCTTCTGCAGAGCAAATACTTTGGGTGTAAAATTCAAACCGAATTGGAATGAATACAGATCCACACCATACTTGGTATAAAATCTATAATACAACTTGGTATAAAAACCGTTTATACTTACTTGTTCGTATAAATTTATACACATAAGGTAATTTAAACTATTTTGGTTTAAATTTAATAGTGACAACATAAAAAAATCTTTTATACTATTTTTGTATAAATTTTATATAGAAGTTCATATGAAAGTATTTTAAGCCATTTTATAGAAAATTCATATTGTGCTATATAAATCAACTATAAATTATACCAAAAAGTTACGCCAAATGTATAAAATGTAATCAACTGGCAACGCTGGTCACCTCATGCAAGGATGCATTTGAGTTATAAAAGATCTTTTTTCTGTTTGCGTGAACTTTTTTCTGGGTTGCACTTTTTCCTGAATATATAGGTACATGCGTCGTTTTCATCCTATTAAGTAATAAATATTTACCATATTTATTCTTCCTATGCAATTCAATCATACTTATATGGATTTTTGTTTAAAGAAACAAAATGCAATTTAAATATTTTTCTATTTAATGAAAAATTTTCTTGAAAAAATCATACAACGTTTTTCTCAAGATGATTAGAAATATATAATAATACTTACATTATGTGAAAGCTGAAAAAAGAACTCTAAAAAAAAACTTTTAGAGCTGCTTACAAAATTGCCAAAGTTTTAGGTTAAATGAAATTTAACAGCTCAACCGGCAAAGTTCAAATTTTTGACGTAAGGCACTACAAATATGCAAAAATATATTCACTAAGATACAAAAATACAAGCAAAAAATAAAGAATTATTCGATAACAAATTATTAGGGGTCAAGAAATTTTGGCGTGAGGTTATTCGACAGCTACGAAAAAACACGCCATGCCTGAAAATAAAATGGTTTAATATATGGCTTTGAGTTGAAACAAGAAAGTTTTTTTTTCTTTTTTGGCAAAAAAGCAATAAAACTTTTAACAAAATAAAACTTACTTAAAAGTTACGTTAAATACAAATACGTGAGTGTGTGCTACCTCAAAGGTAACTGCTGTTTAGGGAATATGTGTTTTTCTTACTCCTCTACTTTCTTTCCTTCCTGTTCAAAATTCTCTATTGTTTTAAATGTTAGTAACTATAGTTTTATGCTTTTTTTTCTACATGTATTAATATTTTTTCAATGCAGGAAGCAATGGCAAGTTGTTTGAGTGTGTGAGTGGCTGGCTGGCAGACGTTCTAAAAAAAGTGTTTTCATTGCTCAATGTGGCGTATATTTCAAGGATAAACACCTGCTGGCATTTTAACGCGTATTGCATGGTTATGTGTAGCTTTAAAAAAGAGCTTTTTAATTAAAAACGCGCAAAGTTTAAGTGTTTTTGAGGTTAAGCACGATAATAAACATGAATGAAGCTGACGTAATTTGCATTAAAATTGAAGCAGTTAAAAGTGGCAAAAAATAGAAAAACATAAAAACACAATTTCTCAATTTATGTTGGCTAGAGGAAGTAAAATAATGATAAAATCTGATGCAATTTTAGTAGCGATGAGTCTTGGCTAACAACCTTAAAGTATGCATTAAAAATAGATAAAAAATTATTCTTCTGTATACTTTTAGAAACAAACTAGAGTGAAAAGGTTAAATAATACAATGACAATCAGGCAATGAGCAATGAGACAATAAGACACTGAAACAATGAGGCAATGAGACACTGAGACACTGAGATACTGAGACACTGAGACAATGAGATAATGAGACAGAGAGACAATTAAACAATGAGACAGAGAGACAGTGGGACAATGAGACAATAAAACAACGAGACAGTGAGACAGTGAGACAATGAGACAATGAGACAATGAGACAGTGAGACAATGAGACATTGAGACAATGAGACAATGAGACAATGAGACAATGAGACAATGAGACAATGAGACAATGAGACAATAAGACAATGAGATAATGAGACAGTGAGACAATGAGATAATGATACAATGAGACAATGAGATAATAAGACAATGAGACAGTGAGGCAATGAGATAATAAGACAGTAAGACAATGAGACAATGAGACAATGAGACAATGAGACAATGAGACAATAAGACAATAAGACAATAAGACAATGAGACAGTGAGGCAATGAGATAATGATACAATGAGACAATGAGATAATGAAACACTGAGACACTGAAACAATGATATAATCAAAAGATGAGATAAGAAGACAACGAGACAATCAGATAATGAACCTATGAGGAGAAAATTTGACGGAGCCGCGCTTTCCTCCTACAAATCATCGCTTCGTATATCATGCATATTATTATACTATGTATATCATATTTTTATTTATATATAACTAACTAATTATTTCTGAATTATACATGAAATGTAATTCGTTTTATTATAATAAATTAAAATAATGATTTATTGTCGTAATTAAGTAGTTAGCTAAGAAAAATAACCATAATTTTATTTAAAGGTAAAATCTCCACTACATGAACAAAACTAGACGCAACGGCAACACTGTGCAACAGCTGTTTTTGACACGCAGCTGTCGTTCGATCTGTTTGCTCTCACAGAAACAGAAATTTAATTTAGACAGTCTTTGAGTGGCCGGCTACCGGTGAACAACAGCAGCAGCAACAGCAAGCAGAAGTCGCAGACAAGGCGGTAAGCAGCAAGGAAACAAGGTCTTTGATGCGTTTAAGTAGTGGTAGTAGTATAAGTAGGGCGTAGAGACCGTGGCACTAAACACACGTAGCCCGATAATAAATCAGGAGAGGGATTACACAAACAAGTTGCCTGATGGTATTTCAGTTATTCGTGAGTGCGATCTTGTTCCAAAACGGGTATGCAAACAGCAGCATAGTAAACGGAATAAGGGGAATATGGTCGCATACAGAAGAGCATTATAGTAAATGGCGTGAGCGTAGAATAGGGGAATATTGCTTACTGGCAAGAAGAGACACATTAGACGTCATTAGCCCAATAATAGATCAGCCACTCATGGCTAAACTGTAAGTGGAGGGAACAGCATCAAGATCAAGCCTGATAACAAAACTGTTTGTGGTAAGCATGCTCTCTCTCTCTCTCCCTGAGTAATAAAGGAAATGCAGAATGATAAATAATAGCGTGGGGTGAGAGATGTATTCTTTGCGTTAGGTGTGAATAGCCCGATAATATAGTATATCAGCTACACACAACTATAGAGTATGCGTGCAAGAGAATACATTTAGTAGTTGGGCAGCTAACTACTACTACGCTCACCTAGGCTATGGCTAGTGGCGGAGAGAGCGACGCACAGGAGCAGAGAGTGATCGGAAGCAGAAAGACGTGTTTTATTTATTATATTATCCTAAGTGCATTGAGTAAAACCAAAAAAAGAAATGAAATTGAGCCTGTGACTTTGAATTTAATCAAGAAGCCGTCCTTTCTTAGCCACTGGCGAGCAAAGCCGCTGGCAGAAGGTTCGTTACAATACAATGTCACAATGACAAAGGCTTTTCCTTAAAACATGCTGAAAAATCATGCATTCCATGTATGTTTATCCATTTTTTTTTTTCTTCCATTCTTTCAATAATTTGTTTTTATTTATTATTTTTAGCATTTTCTTCCTACTATTTAAATCAATGCCTAAAAATCTTGATACGCCAAATCAGTGCCTAAATACATACAAAATTTCTGAAAATTTTTCACCACAAATTTAAGAGAAATTTAAATTCGTATTTAAACTCAAATGCACTCAACTGCTGCTGGCAGCAAAAGCATTGGCCAAAAACTATTTTGGCAACACCTTAAATATTCAATTTAATGTCAGCAATGCGTTCTATGGTGCAAGAGAAAAGAAGCTGGACGAAAAAAAAAAAAACGAGGTCAACAGCATTTTAAGCGCAGCCCATATTAAAATTCACAGCAACACCAACCAGCATGGCAGCCAGTCAAGGCAAAAAATCTACCAAAAACTAAACAAAATGCAAACTTAAATATAAACTTGGACCGACTCACACACAAACGCATTGATATAAACATATACTCGTATACACACAGACATATTCATAAGCACAACACAAGTGCAACTTAATATAGTCATACACGTACATACATCCATATGAACGAACACCAAAAGATCGTGCCTTGTGAAAATGCTGTGCAAAAGTTGAGACCATTAATTATATCTGTCGCACGCCCATTGCAATAAACTGAGATATATGTATGTATTTTGGGTTTTTCGCTCCTGTTTAAGGCAAATGCAACTTCCTAATTTTAAATGCAAGCGAAAAATCCATTAATATTTTCTACTTTTCCGGAAGAATAAAAAAAGCAGTAAAAAGTTCTAAAGCTGCTGCTCCTGCTACTAAATATGAAGACCAAAATGCATTCTGCCTTCAAGTTAAAGTGCAGCTGTGGATAGAGACCGCAACAGTGGGGGAGTTTGTTAATGTGAGGCCAATAGCATTGATGAAGCCGTATTTGTTTACCCATAGACAGTGAAATTTTATTAACACTTTAAAATGATTGGAAAAACTATAAAAAAAGGTGGAGCATTGCGTTTAGTTTTGATATAAATAGGTATACAATTAAGATCCAAACCGTCTCAAAAGTTAGAAAAACTCTTAAAAACGATATCTGCGTAATTTTTTTTTGTTACGAGGAAAACTAACGGAGCGATTTTAATTCAACTGAATAACACAATTTTTCATAACAAAATGGATACCGAAGGTTGCCTAAAAACTAAGGACTATATTCTTACAAAAATCTTGGCGTTAAAATATTTTGTATTTGTATTTGTATTTATTGAGGAAATGGATCAAATAGTACAAAAAGATCAGGATCTTGTTGCTAATGTCCCAATGACATGATTGTTATAAAATGAACTTTTAATTTAATATTTTAGTTTAATAATAATATATCAATACGTCCAACGTAAAAGTTGGTTACTCGAAAATCGTAGTTTTTAGTTATGATCACTTTTGTATTGTTTTCGTTAAAACAAGAAAACCAAAAACAAAAATTTAATAAATACTTTTGAAATCTGTAGCCCCAAATAATATTCAATATTCCAAATTGAGAGACATTAACAATTTCAACTTATAATTTGGATAAATTTGAATAAAATGAATACATATGAGTTGTAACTCTAGTTATCAACTAATGTTCTCTTTCAGTTCCATGAGGAAAGTTGGTAACTTAACTTGCCCACTAGCATTAAAAATATTTTACGGACATTACAGGGTGGCTGATTCGAACTGTTACCAACTTCAGATAGACTTATCTGACAGATGGAACATCACAGCTGTCTAAAAATTGGCATGATGTTAGTTCATTCTATTGTCAACAAGTAACCAAAAGCATTTGTGCGTCAATTTATTGAAAATAAAAAATTTTCGAAATGGAATTCAAACGTAATAGAGTTATTGCTCTTTATTTGGCTGGAAAATCGTAACCAGCAATTGTTCGTGAGCTGAAACATTTAAAAGTGAATAAAATGTTTGTGTATCGGACCATAACACGTTACAATGGTACCGGCAGCGTTGCCAAACGACATGGTGGTCGTTGGAAAATAACTGCAACATCACCAGAAATGGTTCGAAAGGTGAAGGCCAGAATTGAGCGAAATCCGAGACGCAGTGGCATACAAATGGCTGCCGAGCTGAAAATATCGCGTAAACGAATGCAACACATATTGTCAAACATGCTCGGACTAAAGGCCCTTAAGTTCCAAAAGGCGCATGATCTCACTCCTGCTCAAAAAAAAGTTAGGCTCGATAGAGCCAAGGAGTTGTTGCGCTTGCACGCCGCCGGAAATCTGTCACAAATTGTCTTCTCTGATGAGAAAAATTTCTGTATCCAGCAATATGTAAACAAACAAAATGATCGGATTTACTTGATAGAGAGGTCCTACGAAAATTTGAATGTTCGTTTGGCCACCAGGACGCAGGCACCACCGCATGTGATGGTTTGGGCTGCAGTGACTGCTGATGGGCGCTCAGCACTCGTTTTTTTGGCCGCTGGCGTCAAAGCAAACGCCCAGGTGTATCGTGAATCAGTGTTGGAGGGTGCTTTACTACCGTGGGCACACAAACATTTCGGTCGCAAGCCATGGACATTCCAACAAGACTCGGCACCGTCACACAAAGCTCGTGTGAATCAAGAACGGTTAGAAAAAAATGTTCCTAGCTTCATTTCCGCTCAACAATGGCTCTCAAATTCGCCTGATGCGAATCCGCTGGATTTCTCAATCTGGGGTATGTTGGACACGAAGGTCTTGACTAAAAAATACCAGAGCGTTGATGCGCTAAAAGTGGTCCTTCAATGAGAATGGCGCAAACTTCCACAAAATCAAATTCGTGCAGCATGCGACTCGTTCTTCGACCGTCTACGGGCCATAGTTAAAGCCAAAGGTGGTCATATCGAAAATCTCAAGTAGATTCTTAAAATTTGAACATTTCCCAACAATTATTAGGATCCGAAAATATTATTTTTGCTTTTTATTGGATCCAATAATATAATATTTTGTTTCCATCGGATCGATAGACGCCGCATGGTCTGGCATAAAGCAAATAAAACCCTTAACTTTTATATCTTAAAAGCAATAATTTTACATAATGGTGTGTCGTGGGAATGGGGAAACTTAAACTTAACGGTGACAATTTGGATTGACATGAACATCAGTCCAATTCCACAAAAAAAAATTGCACCCAGTACTTAAAAAATGAGTTTACCACAAGACGACTTCTAATTTTCAAAAGACAATGACCCTAAATACACATCCTGGGACACTTCTGTACAACACCAAAAGGATTAAAGCACCACCGCGATACCCTTTTTCGAATCCAATAGAAATTTTTTGGTCTTATCTAATACAAAAGGTCAAAAAATACCATATTTTATCAAAAAAATGCGCTCAAACAAGTACTGCAAGGAAAGAGGGAAAACACCGTCAGAAAATGTCGTAAAGGGATAGAATCCTCGCAAAGATGTTTAGATGATGCCTCCTCAAATAATGGGTACCATGCTTATTATTAAAAAAGGCTCTTTTACTTGATTAATAATCTCAAAGTAAAATTTTACTAAAAAGCAAAATACTTTTGTGACCTTATAAAAAAGATGAATAAATCATTTCTTTGCTTTTTAAGTGATTAGAACGCATTATTTTAATTTTTTTATGAAGTGGTATCATAGCTAACGTTCCACTGACTCGAAGTTTATAAAAAAAATATTACTTTTCTAAGGATGAAACGGCTAAAAATTTAGTATTAATTCGAATTTTTGAATATTTTTCGTATGCAAAATACATCTGTGACTCACTGTAAATAGGCAAACGAAATCGGTTCAGTCCCAGTTTCTATACCTAAATCTCAGTGGGCAGTGCCACGCCCCTAAATGGAAAAAACGCGCTCATTGCGAAAATACTGCATACTATTTTTATGAAATTTGGTATAGATATAGAGTTAGCACTATAAAGCACGATAGCATGATTGATTTTTATGAATTTTGGTATAGAAAGATATCAAAAACTGTTTGCTCTTTAGTAGAAGTGACACGCCTCTAAATGGAAAGTACGATATTGCAAATAAGCTGCTGCACCGATGCAGATAACCCGAACCCAAAAGAAGAATATTAAAAGCTTTTTGTGTTTTATCGACCAAAGAAGGGGATAAAAACTTTTTCCTTTATTTTATGGTCCGATCGAAATGGTCGAATTTCGGCCACAAGGCGAACTCTAGTTAATTTAAATGAACAAGGACTATTGACTTTATCACATCGTTTTCACTTTTTATATAATATAGTTGACATAATTTTTTTTTTTCTCATTAGTTTTGCTTCAAATAGGTAAATAACTTCCGTTTAAATTGCGATGCGTTACCAATTAATTGGAATACTGAAGGGAGGGAGTTCCAATGTCCAATTGCGTGAATAAAAGCTGACGTTAAGAAATTAGAGATGAGTGCCGTATGGGTAAAATGTTATTATTTCTACTTGATCGTGAACAAAGTAGCTTGTTATACAAATCTATGGGTGTTTTGTTATATAAGTATTATTTTATGCAACAGCAAAATAGTTCTCAACCGTAAGACAGAATTCAGTGGCATATCAAAAATTTGTTTACTAAATGGAGATATGTGATCAGTACGCCTACGTCCAAATATATATCCTGCAATGTTGTTGCTCAGCACATTTAGTTTATTTTTGCAGATACTGTCGCAATTAGAAAAGATTTCACAGCCATACAGCAGTGTAGGGATCAAATACGATTTCGCTAAAAGGAGCCTAGTTTTGAGGGGCGTAACAGATTGTATCGTCCATAAAACACGCAACATACCATACACTTTTCCAATCGCCATATTGATGTAATTGTTCCACGTTAACAACTTGCTGAAGATGATTCCCAAATTTTTCGCATTACCAATATAAACAATCTCGGAGCTATTGAATTTAATACTTAGAACAACCCCAAGGTCGAGATTTTTTTTGTGTATTATAATACACTTTGACTTGGAGGCGTTAAGGAAAAGACCGTTTTTCGAAGCCCAATCATCAATAAGGCTGAGTTCAGCACAAAGGTCAGAAACGCACTCGGACACCGCGGTGGAATTTGTATTAATGTACACCTGCACATCATCTGCATATAAATGTAATTTACAATGCTTAGTGATTTTGGTTATGTCATTAATATACATTGAGAAAAGTAAAGGTCCTGAAATGGAGCCTTGAGGATCACCTCCAAAAATAGAAAGAGTATTGGAAAGTGTTTCTTTTATGCATACTACTTGATTTCTGTCCGATAGGTAAGAATTTAAGAGACTTACAGCGTTTCCCGAAAAATTAAATAAGTTTTGTCATTTCCAGCATAGTAGGTTGTTGTTGTTGTAGCAACTCCAACTCCAGGGCTGTAAATTGAAAACAAGATTAATCCTTTCACCTACTAGTAACTTGGGAATGTGGGAAATTTAAAACATGTCGGGCCTAGTCCGGGAGGTCCAGAAATTGGGCCACCTCTACTGGGCGGGACCATAGGTCAATCGTAGAGAGGTTGGTGGGACGGGACGAACAGTTGAAAAGGTGGGAACTGTCATGAGGACTTCCACTACATGATGGGCACCGATCCGCGGTCCCCTCAACGATCCGGGCTCTGTAGCTCATCAAGATAAGTGAATATCCTGAGCGGAGTTGAGCCAGTATGCACCTTGCCTCCCTCGAAAGTGATTTTTCACTAGGATTGATTAGTGGAGGGCGGCTATTGAGCACTTTATTAAGTGACAGTGAATCAATAGCCGTAGTAGCAAGGTGCATATGCAGATCATTGAGGGCCTCGCGGACCGGCCCAGGATCCCAAGAGTCAGGCAGGAAGTCTGCTATTGCTCCCCTGTAGCACCTAAAATCCACCTTTATGCACCTATGCGGTGTCGGCATGCTGACCACCCTAGTAATAACTGCTGTGTTAACAGGGTGTTGTGTGCTCTGACTCTCAGAAGCCCGGTCTCATCATGCAGATGGTCCGGGTCGGACATGAGGTGACATCCGGTAGCTATACGCAAGGCACTGTTTTGTCGTCATTGGAGGTTGCTCCACTGCGTGTCGCTGAGTGCCGGAGACCAGCTCAGGTTGTGATCGATGCTGTCAAAGGCCTTAGAGTGGTCTAGAAGCGTTAAAAATGTCATTTTATTTTTATCTAGAGCTGAACGAATATCATCGATTACTTCTAGAAGGGCAGTCACACAATTTTTTTTGGATCTGAACCCAGATTTTAAATTTTTTTTGTAATATAGATAATATTTGGGTCCCAAAAAAGATTTTTTTACGTTTTTCAACTACGCGGTCGGAAAAAGGATTTTTTACTCAAAAGTAAGACATCTTGCGACTTTTTTTTGACCAATTTTGGAATAATTAAAAAATGTTTCAAAAAATTCTGAAAAAATCACAAGTATTTTTTGGTCAATTCATGTTATTTCTTGACATATACACTTTTTCCGTAAGATGAAAAAAAAAATAATAATTAACGCCAAAATATTTGTAAGAACATAGACCTCAGTTCTAGAGAAACCTTGGCGCCACATAGATGAAATGCTAAGAACTTAAGGATAATGCTTAAAAAATATTGAAACATCGAAAAATTTAAAATGAAGGTCGAAGATTTAACCGTTTGTTCCAAATTTTGCCACTATAAATTTCATGTGATAATTCTTCATAAAAATGAGATATTTACGGTTGTGACCTCATAAAAATATTAATGCTTTCTTAAAATATGCACAGTAAATTACAAATTAACACATAAGTTTCTCAAAAGTCATTAAAATCATAATTTTTCCACATAACAATCATCTCAAAAATTAAACCCAAGCAAAAAAAAATTGAATCAATAATATGGTTTTTTATTATTGTATTTCACACTGCGTATTAACGTCAATTTGGCAACTTAATAAATTAAATTTACGTTTAAAATTTTGACAACTTAATGCATGCATTCTTTTATCACTTAACATTTTTAAAGTAAAATAAAAATGAGATCAGAGCACAACAACAGCAAAAGACACAACAACCAGCAATTTAACTTCAGATATAATACGGTTGAACAGATGAGGAGGTTATAAAATTTATTACTTATAATGGTGGCTAAACACATTAAGACATAAGTGGTAATTGCCCTTAAGCGCTTTAGCACATAAACAGATGTAAGCTTATTTATACATACATACATAGGTACAAACTTACGTTTCTATAATACGACAGCAAACATACGTTGCATATTTATTTCCTTAAAGTGCTAATATTTTAAGGGAAATATCTTCGATTTTGGTAGTTTGAAATTTAACAAAAAATGTATTTGCTAAGGAATACTCTTGCAACATTTATGCAACTTAAATGTTTGCTTGATATAATAAAGTAATATCAATTCAATTTATTTGATTTTAGCAACTCTTGTGAATGATCTTGCCTAACCCAAAGTATCATCTGAATCTAATGAGTTTTTACAGTTCAAAAACTCATAATTTACTCGAATTATATCACTTCACCCTAAATACGCATATATGTAAGTATATATATAAATAAATACGATGGTTGTATAAGTGCACATACAAACATATCAATAGATGCTGCATGACGATGCTACTTGACTTTTTTTGAAATGAAATAGAAAAAATTGTGAAATGTGTTATTTAATATTTCTTTTTCAACTTAAAAATTTTCAAAATATACGGAGGGACAAACACATATTCGCTGAGTTGGTGCTGGTTTATTTCTTTTTAAAAATTTCAAAAATGAAGGACAATTTCAAAATTCCCGATCGCAATGCAGACGAGAAAACGTAAAATAACTGATGATCATACACACTAATGGTTCGAAGATTTACTGCGGGTACAGGTAGGTATATTATCAAAATAACCTAATTTATCCTGAAAATTTTAGCCTACCCAATTCAGCTAGCGTCTTTTAAGCAGAAGCTTATGCCATTTTCAAAGCCCGCAGGCTAGCAGAGACTTCTAATCACAGTTGCAGATAAGTTGCGATTTTTTCAGACAGTAAAGCCGCTTTAAAGACGGCGGAAAACAGTAAACGTCAAATTAAAATTAATTGAGGAATGCAGCTGCTAAGTACTCCTCTGAATAAAAGATAGACAGTAACTACCCACCAAGTTTTATTGAGATAGCTTGTTTAGCTTGCGAGATATAACATATTGATTTTTGACCAGTATGTGGTATTCACCTTATTTCATCAAAATATCTTCAATAGCTTGTGCGACATAACATACTAACACTCCCTACCCCCTCGCTAGGCATTAGTTTGTTACGGTTTTTTCATTTGCAACAACTTTTCCGAAGAAACCTTATTTTTTTAAACATCTTAGTGATTGAAATTGCAATATCGTTTGTCAAAATATTTTCGAGTGTCCAGGAGAATATCAAATTGAGGCTTGTTGACTCTCCACCATGAAAGTTTTCCCTCTGGTATACCTAGATATTCTTCTTTTTGATAATAAAGCCTTTGGGTAATCTTCGGACACCTTCGGGCGCCTCAGAAATTTAATCAATTAAGGCTTGTTGAAAGTCTGCCATAGATTTTTTTGCATTCCAATATACATAGATATTCTTCATTTTGACTTTGAATCGTTTGGGTGGCCCAAAAAACTAAGAGTTGGGTCTAGTTGATAGTCTGCTATAGATATTATCCCTCTGAAATGTTATCCCTAGTGATTATGAACACTTCGGGTGATCTTTGGAAACCTTCAGTTGCCCCAGGAAATTAATCAATTAAGGCTTGCTGATTCTCCAACATCGATGTTTTACCTCTGGTATGCCTAAGTAGATATTCTTCTTTTTGACTATGTAGTCTTCTGGTAATCTTCGAAAGCCTTCGGATGTCCCAAGAAATATTATACTAAGGCTTGTTGATAACACAGGTTTACAAAAAAAAAAAAATGTCATGGCGTTTTGATCAGACTATGTGTTTCCTAGGGACTTTGACGTTTTGAGTCCGAATCCCGGGTCCGTTTTTTTCCAGAACGTCTGAGAAAAAAGAATTCAAGGTCATATGGAGGTCAACATGGGTTCATATGTCGTTTAGTGACAAGTTCGCTAAAATTCTGAAACTAATTTTTAATCATTGAGCTCTTAGGTCTTAAAAAGAATATGTGAGCAAAAAGAGTGTCTCGGCCCTAGTTTCAGAGATATAGCCATTGGAAAATCAGAACATACAACTTCTATGAAAACCGCTATAAGTTGGGAACCCCTGAATGGATTTGGAAAATATTAGTGTCATATGAAAGGTATTTTGTTGTTGTTGTTACTGTTATTGTTTTTTGCTGTTGTTGTTGCTGGTGTTGTTGATTTATTTGTTGTTGTAATTGAAAAATTTCACAAAATTTCAAAAAAGCTGATATCTCAAAAACTATGAATCCAATGGAAAATATTCTCAAAACATTTTTATAGGTTGTCAAAATACCTTTCATATAACACCAATATTGTACAAATCCATCCAGGAGTTTCTAACTTATAGCAGTTTTCATAGAAGATATAATCAGATCTTCCGATGGCAATATCTCCAAAACTAAGTCCGAGATACCTTTTTTCAATACATATTCTTTTTAAGGACTAAGAAATCAATGATAAAAAATTGGTTTCAGAATTTTAGCCAATTTATCACTAAACGGCACATGACCTCCATATGACCTTGAAAAAATTTTTCTCAGACGTTCTGGAAAAAAACGGACCCGGGATTCGGATTCAGGACGGCAAAGTCCCTAGGAAACACATAGTCCGGTCAAAACGCCATGACATTTTTTTTTTTTTTGTAAACCTGTGTAATCCGCCATAAATGGTTTCCCACTTGTATTTCTAAATGTTCATCGTTTTGACTATGAATCCTTCTTCGAAAGCATGAGGGTATCCCAGGAAATATTCAATTAAGGCTTTTTAATAGCCCGCCATAGAAATTTTCCCTCTAGTGTACGATGATATTCTCCGTTTTGACTCTGGAAGCTTTGGGTTATCTGAAGAAAACTTCGGGTGTCCCAAAAAACTAACAATTAGGGCAAGTTGATAGTCTACCATAGATGTTTTCCCTTTAGTATACTCACCTATATATTCCTTATTTTTACTATGAACCCTTCGAGTTCTCAGAAAGTAATCAATATATTATTCACGTTTTTCGGATCTACAGTCTTAAAAAAATGTATTAAAACGAATGGAATTTCTTCGACCCACTCTGCGAACTTTTCTTAATCCCTCGCATGTATTTTTTTACACAATCATTTAAAAAAAAAAATTTCTCTTCATTAAATTATGAGTTCTAACATATTAATTTAATGGCTTTTTTGATTATTGCGCATAAAAATTATTAAATTGTTCGAAAAATTTAATTAAAATAAAGTTTTTCAGCATTTCAAGTGTTGATGTGTTTATTAAAAAATACACAAAACAAATAAATCTGTTGGTTATTGAAAATTCCAAGTTCAATTAAATGTTACAAAATGTGTTAAAAGTCAAATTTAAAATTTAAAAATTCATTAATATATTTTAGTATTCGAAAATGTTTGCTATTTTTGGAAAAAGTAATTAACATTTTTTTTTTCGTTTTATTAAAGCTTTTAAGCATATGTTTAGTGTTTTAAAATCATTTTAATTACTTGCGCAAATTTTAATGAGTTTCCGTTTACTGAGTACGTTGGTCAACCAACTGTGTTTTGTGCAAAAAAATATGCAAACACCTGTTCGTGACGCGTTGTGTTGTGTCTAGTCCACATTTTGTTGTTCGCTGTCAGAAACAGCTTAACATCAATAACACGTTCTACGTTGAGGTTGTCTTTTTCAGTATTTTCAAATAAAATTGTATAATTATTTGAATGTTTGAATATGGCTCGGACAATTATAATAAAAACAAAATTTGAAATACTATTATGCAATTGAAGCATATTACTTTTGTGTATATGTCTGTACATATATGCATAAAAACAAAATTGGTTTGATGCTCACCCCCCAAAAAACAGCCTAATGAAATTCGTTTTTCCTACACTCAAAAAGTGTCATTAACCTTTAAAACATTCAACTGTATACATCCGGTCATAGATATTTACGTATGCTATCTGTGGTGTGCTTGTATGTAATATCACTTCTTTCCTTTATCCTGCATACTTTTTGGTTCAATATGCTTGTCGACATTTTGCGTATTGTAGGTGGCGTTTTAATGAACATAACATGTTCATAAATGACTACAAATTCAACTACGAAAATGTCGCGTCGTTGTCTATTCTATTTGTCTCTATGTAATTTTGAGTGGTATTTAGATAACTAAGTGTACCTTGTATGTTTGCGGCTCATCTAAGTGAGCAAATTTAATAGCTTACTCAAGTGTTGTGGTATAGGTATCATCTACATGTTTTCAGTGATACCATGTAGAGAAATTTACGCTGATGACATGGCTAATAAAAGCTAAACAAATGGTATATGGGGGTCAAAACACAATGTCGAAATTGATTGTCGAAAAATGTTAATAGAATTGAAAAATGTTGATAAAATGAAAAATGTTTATAAAATCAAAAAATATCAATCAAATCGAATAATAATAATAAATATGTTGATAATCTCAAAAAAATTTTTTAAACTCGTAAAATGCTGATTGAATCGAAAAATGTTGATAAATTTGAAAAAGGTTGATGAAATAGAATATGTTTATGAAAGCGGAAAATGTTAATAGATTCGACATATGTTGATAAAAACAGAAAATCATAATGACATTGAAAATTGTAGAGGAAACTATATATGACATCGAATTATTTTGAGCAGATCGAGAAATGTTGATGATATCAAAAAATTAAAGAAATCGAAAAAAAATTATAAAACAAAAAAAAGTTGACAAAGTCAAAAATGTTGATGACATCGAAAAATATTGATGACATCGGAAAGTGTTGTGGAGAACGAGATATGTTGATAAAATTAAAAAATTTTATGAAATCGAAAAATGTTGATAAAATCGTAAAACCAAAAACTATACGATAAAGTACAAAAAAGTTGACATAGTCAAAAATGTTGATGAGATCGAAAAATTTCGAGTAGATCGAAAAATGTTGATAATATCAAAAAATTTAAGAAATCGAAAAATATTGATGACATCGGAAAATGTTGAGGAGAACGAGAAATGTTGATCAAATCAAAAAATTTTGATAAATCGCAAAAAAATTTATAAAATCGAAAAAAAAATATAAAATAAAAAACGTTGACAAAGTCAAAAATGTTGAAAAAATCGAAAAATATTAATGACATCGTAATGAGAAATGTTGTTGAAAGTTGATAAAAAACAAAAAATACACGATAAAATAAAATAAAAGTTGACACAGTCAAAATTGTTGATGACATCGAAAAATTTTGATGAGATCGAAAAATGTTGAGTAGATCGAGAAATAATGATAGAATCAAAACATTTTAAGAAATCAAAAAATGTTGATAAAATCGAAAAAAAAAAATTATCAAATAAAAAAAGTTGACAAAGTCAAAAATGTTGATGAAATCGAAAAATGTTTATGACATCAAAAAATATTGATGACATCGGAAAATGTTGAGTAGAACGAGAAATGTTGATAAAATCAAAAAATTTTCATAAATCGCAAAGAAATTTATTAAATCGAAAAAAAATTTTGACAAAGTCAAAAATGTTGAAAAAATCGAAAAAAAATAAATGACATCAAAACGAGAAATGTTGATAAAATCAAAACATTTTAAGAAATCGAAAAATGTTGATAAAATCGTAAAACCGAAAACTTTACGATAAAATAAAAAAAAGTTGTCATAGTCAAAAATGTTGATGAGATCGAAAAATGTTGAGTAGATCGAGAAATGTTGATCAAATCAAAACATTTTAAGAAATCGAAAAATGTTGATAAAATCGTAAAACCGAAAACTATACGATAAAATAAAAAAAGTTGACATAGTCAAAAATGTTGATGATCGAAAAATGTTGAGTAGATCGAAAAATGTTGATAAAATCAAAAAAAAAAATTATAAAATAAAAAAATTTGACAAAGTCAAAAATATTTATAAAATCGAAAAATATATATGACATCGAAAAATTTTGAGTAGATCGAAAAATGTTGATAATATCAAAAAATTTAAGAAATCGAAAAATGTTGATAAAATCAAATAATTTTGATAAATCGGATAAAGCTAGATGCATGAAATTTGGCTCAGACTACAAAAATGTTACTAGGCTATCTGAGATTATAAATGGATATGATCGGTGAACTTTGACGCCTACCTCCCATTCAATGATTTAAGAAGAATACATGAGAGGTTGGCGTAAACCTAAACTTAAGCAATCTTAATCATACTAAGCATTATCTGTACTAAATTTGGGCGTAAACGCAACTTCAACAGACACATTTAACACAGGACCAATCAGGGCTCAACACAAAAATCTGTGAAATTTATCTTCGATATTTGGATCCGACTTAAGACCATCCATCATGACTTTTCTTATAGCGACCACCCTACAGAATAAAATGAGATGTAAAAACCTTAAAAAATACGACTTTTGAATTCCAATACACTACCTGTCAGAACTTTCGAAAAGCTTCTAGTTTGGTGCAAAAAATTAAAGAACTACGGGTAGCGTAGCCGTACGGCACTTTTTCACTGACTACGGTGCTTCTAGTTAGCGGAATGTTAAAGACTGTGGACGCAAAAAAACCAACTGATATATCAGTAGCTAGCACAAGAAGCCAGAGTTCATATCTTACAAATCTGGTAAGAGAGATCGGTGTCGAAATAAAAGTGTCGGGGCTGGACAAAGGGGATACTACCTCTGTTGAACAAATGGTTAAACAGGAAGTTTGGCGAGGTCAATTATTACATTTACCCCTTGAGACCGATGGGGTCACATAGGACCCCAAGCATTTCTGGATACATCAATATTTTAATTAAAATTAGTATCAAGGAGTACTCGTATGCTATTGACATGCTCTAGAGAGTTGTTCAGTTAAGTCTTTGCTAAAATTTTTTTTAAATTGTTTGGCAAAATACGGAACGGTTTTACAGGTACGACTAAAAATGGTCAAATTTTTCGGCATTTTCTGATTTTAAGACCCAAAACTCAACTTTTTGGCTCCGTTTTTTGAACAATTTCTTTCTTTAAGTTTATATCTACAACTTCGTTGAAGATTGCAAAGCAAAATCTCAAACGGTTTACGACTTATAGCCGTGGCAACTTTGAAAAAGCAGCTTGGAATCAATTTTTATTGTACCATAAAATTTGACCTGAAGCCAAACAAGCGAAATACAGATAGGGATTTACTAGTAACATCATGTACTTTCTGGAATAGTATTCAAAAATTTTCTTGGATTTTTTTTGCTGCACTGTGTAATATGACTGCACCATTTTTGGCTATAAGGGGATTTTCCGGACCTACTTTTTTTTCTTAATTTAATCACTAGAAAACTTAATCCGAAGTTCATATTTCAATATCTACAATGGTCTAGGCTTCGGTCTCAAGGGGTTAAGCAGCTGCTATCAGTACATAGATATTTTGTGAAACTCCTACGCAGGTTAGAGAAAACAGATGGATTAGACTGCATATACGGCGACACAGAACTCATCGATGTGGAACATAAGTTCTTCAACTGCAGAATTTGGGCAAAGAGAAGACGGAAGTTTCAGAATAGCGTTGGTCAATTTACAGTCGGAAACATCATACCAACTATGATGGTAAGGGAAGAAAATCGGTTGTCAGTTGGACGATACGTAGAAAAGAGACCTTGATGCTTATCAAGCAGCCATAAGTCAAGAAATGCTCTGACACTGAAAGCGCTAACGCTTAACAAATTCTCGTGGGCGGAATTTATTTCTCTTTTGAAGAGGATCTTAACACAAGGCCCCGTTCACCTTGTCAGAGACCAAGAAGGTTTTAGAACAGTGCAATTTTTGCCTGTAGAGACCACAGTCGCTTGGACCTCGCTCATCTTCCGCCAAGTCCTGAAGTGGTTTCTACCCTTTCCTAAAAATAAATTGGAGATGTTGGCTGCTAAAGCACTACGCGGCCACTTCTCTTGCAGGCGCGAAAATAGCGGAAGTGCAATGCAGGCAAATGATGAGATTTCATTAAACCCTATACTAAGGAACCTCTCTGAAGCAATGCTAAGAAACGATTTCCCTGAGGATATTTTTATTAGATTAAAAGAAGGTGTCTTAGCCGATAGGACGTTTAGAAAGCCCAACACAATTTGCAACAGCAACGAACGGGTTTACGAGCGTTAATGCTTTCCACCCCACTTTTAAGATACTTAAGCCTAAATTGACCAAATTAACAATCCGACTTGAAGCAACTATGCCTCAGAATATTCGTCAAAGTTTCTAAATCTCCTCTGGGAAAAACTTGGTTTAACTTAATTCAAAATGATTCTATGCCATTTCAACTTGGCTTTTTTCACGTTTTGAACTGAACGTTTAAAACTGAACCTGATAATGCTTTAAAAATCTTGAAAATTATCAATTTCCCTTTTTCCACACAGGCATAATCAAACACTTCTATGTCGTCTGGTTGTCTCCCTTAAAATGTGTTTGTCTCGCCTACAAAGCGCCCCAAAATACAAAACGTGTCTCATCTGCAAGTGAATCGCATGAATTTTAATCGCTTTTAATTGCGCCCATCAAAACTGTCTACGTTTGCGTTTTACTTAATATCTCTGTAATGGTAACAATCTCCACTGAAATGTAATTGCTATCATTCCATTCTTGTTGAAAGTGCTTGTGGTGGTCAAAGTAATGCAGTGTTAAGGAAGGTCAATGAAATTTATTTATAATTTTCCATAAAAAAACAAACGTTTTTAACTTTACAAAGAATTTTTATGGAAACTCAAAATGACGTATAAAAAATAAAATAATAAAAATGTTTGTGCCAAACAAAAACAAAAGAACACCAAGCAAAGATGTAAATCCTTTAAATTTGTCATCGATGTTCAGGGATTTTCTGTTTCAAAGAACAAAACCCAAAAGCGGACATGGGTCAAGCGTAGTTTAGCTGACCACATGTTAACAAAAAATGTATTTATTTTTGTTTTTTCATGGTGCTTTTGTATGCAAAAACTTTTATATTGAAAACAAAAAAAAAAAATATAAATATACTACATATATGCAGAAAACTGCCAACAAAAGAAAATACGAAAAAAAAGATAAATAAAAGTAGAATTAAAAAGCGCACAAATCTCTCCAACCCAAAAAACAAAAGCCATGAAATATAAAAAATTCTATGCGGAAAAATTTGTAGCCTTTACATATTAAAGTTACCTTGTTGGTTGGTGTACAACCATGGGAAACTCAAAAACCACAACAACACAAATAGCAACAACAAATAATAAAGATGGACCATAGTCGCTACTAAAAAAAAGTATAAAAAATTTTAAGTTTTTTTTTTTTGAAAATCTTTGCACGTTCCACAAGCAAATGAAAATAAACAAGAAATTTACTTAAAAAATTAAACACGAACCCATTTCAAAAATTGGGTCGTTGTTGAGATTTTGTTGCATTTCGTTGTTTTTTGCTCTTGTTTGCACCTTAGTTTTATTGTTGTACTTTTTTTATATATTGTTTTTTTTTTTTTCAGTGCAAGTAAAACATAACAACCAACAGCAAAATGTTCATTTACTATGCTGTACACCATATGAAAGGTTAGCCGGCCTTTTGTTTACTTTGCTGTACTTGAGCGAAACTCTAAAACAACAACGAATGGAAATTGCTAGAAATAAAATACAAAACAAAATAGGCTTTACTTAGGTACCCAAGCAAAGCAGTTTTTGTGAGATGCTTAAAATGTTCTAATAAGAAAATCTGGACCTGCAACTGAATAAAATAGGTTAATCCTTAAATAGTGATAGTTAGTGTTGTTGCTGATATCAGCTCAGCATCAGCAATCAGCTGATAATCAGCATAGAGTAAATATCGGTATCCGCATCAGCTAAAAATTCCTGATAAAATCAGCAAAACTCATCAAAGTTTTTATTTATTATATATTTTTTTTTTTTCATTCTCAAACTTTGTATCCGAGCATGGCTGTTTTGAACCTCTTATTTACGAAATTGAACTTGGTTTTTTCTATCACGTTAGTATTCTGAACTACCTTGCTTCAAATTGCGGAAGGTGCTGCATTCAGTTTTACGGCGCAGTTCCAGTATAAGCTGTTATTTGCTTAGCCAAATGCTTTGGATAGCCATGAACTTCTTTATAAAATTTTATTTTGTATAATTTTCTAATTGAATCCTTACTTTCTGAGTTGTCATCCGTTGAAGTACAGCTATTTCAGCACCATAAAAATTTAACTAAGTTCTTTGTATGGAGTTGAAAACATTTATTTTGAGTGGAGCTGTCACTATCCAATTAAAAAATTTAAATGTAAAATTTAGTAAGTAAATCTATGCCTATCAGATGCCACTGGCAAATAATGACTGCACCATTTAATGTAAATATAATATACACAACTTCAAAAATGCTTCGAAATAGCGAATACTTCACTTTAAAGCAAGATATCTAAGAATCCAGAAAAGATAGAAAAAACAAGTTCAGACTCGTTAGAAAGAGATCACACCGTCATACTTGGCTCTATCGGAATGAAAAGCCATTCGGAATCGAAATTAAATCAATCTGCTCTGCATTTTGATATCTAACAGCGAATCGGTTTTACGTTTCGGCAAATCGAATAGGCACCATTGTATGTATGTATTCTCCTTTAACTCCTAGGTGGAGCATATGGCCAATATAAACCGTCTCCATTTGTTGCGATCCCTTGCGATGACTTTGACCTCTTGCCACGATTTTTTCGATTCTTGTATTTCCTTTTCCAGCGACCGTATCAAGTTGATTTTGGGTCTAACACGTCCTCTACTGCCTTGTGGATTCCACTCAAAAGCCTGGCGACAAATTTCGCTGTGTGGTTTCTGGAGAGTGTGACCAATCCATCTCCATTTGCGCAGCTTGACCTCGTTTGCTATAGTCCTCTGATTGCATTTTTGATGTAGCTTGGCATTGGATATAGTGCGAGGCCACCAAACCTTTCGTATACGCCTTAAGCATTTGTTGACGAATACTTGCAGCTTGTTCGTTAGTTATTCAGTAACAAGCCATGTTTCGCACCCATATAATAAAACCAATTTCACATTCGAATCAAAAATGCGCACTCTCGTTTTGTGAATACAACGGAAGAAGACCATATTTTGTTCTATTGAGCAAACGCTCCTTTTGTTTTTGCTATTCTTGAGTTGATATCATCTTTTGCTTCACCATCGATGGAGATAATGCTGCCTAAATACGTGAAGCTATCGACGTTTTTGATGTCATCACTGCTAGCTTTAAGCGCGATGTCAATCCTGTTTGCGTTTAGCTTCATGCTTTTAGCCTTGGATACATTGATTTTTAGGCCGGCCTTTTGTGATTCCAAGACAAGGTCTTCAATTTTGCTTTGCATATCTGAATGTTTGGACGATAAGAGGCAGATGTCGTCAGCGTAGTCGAGATCTTCTAGATGTTCGGTAAAGTTCCATTGGATACCCCTTTTGGCCTAATTAAGAGCTTTATCTAGGATATCGTCAAGAACGATAAAGAAAAGAGATGGTGATAGTAAACACCCCTACCGTACGCCTGAATTAGTGGTAAATGTCTGTGACAACAACCCGTTGTGTAACACACTGCATTGAAAGCCTTCATATTGTGCACTTACTAAATGTATGGCCTTTGCGTCAATGCCTCTTCGATGCAGTGAAACCCAAATATTTTCTCGGCAGACACTGTCAAAGGCAGTGCTATAGCCTACGAAGGCAAGTTGAAGTGCAGCACGCTACTCGAATAATTGTTCGACAATTATTCTGAGCGTGTTGATTTGATCCACGCATGATTGGTTTCGTCGGAATCCTGCTTGCTGCTTTCGAATGGCTTACCTGCTTAGAAGCACTTTCGTCAATAGTTTCGGCACTCGCTTGGGTCACTTTTTTTTGGCAATTTGACTAATATGCCATATAGCCAATCTTCTGCCAAACGCTCTTTGCTCCAGATTTTGGTGAGCATAGGATGGAGAAGTTTAGCTGATGTTATGGGGCATGCCTTTAGCAGTTCAGCTGTTATTTGATCTATACCGGCGACCTTGTTTTTTTCATACTTTGGTGGCACCATTAGCAAATTATATTTCTTGAAGATTTATTTTATTTTGTTTTAAAGTAAATTGGACTTCAGAATATGTCTGAACATCACTGATAATGAAAAACTTAAATTTTTTAAATTGTTAAATAGAGGAGAAAGACGTGCACTTTAAGTTCCTAAACGTAGTATTTTGAGAAAAAAAAACAATTTCGCGAAGACACATCGCCTTAAATATAAGCGAGAGTAGCGTTTTTTGCACATTTAGATTAGGACATTTAAGAAACCTGACGGGAAAGAGAAATTCTGAGGCCGTATTCAGATTGATTTAAAGACGAGCTGTATATTTTTTTTTTTTTTTTTTTGTTCTATGCTTCTGAAACAGGTTTTTCTTATAGAATTCTTCGCAAATTTTTTTTCTAAAATTTTAGAGTATCTTTTTTCGTATGTATAAAGAAGCCTCCATATTCGACATAAACGAAAATTTGGCCAATTTTCAAATTATCTTTTATGAAAAACAAGAACATCAAATAAAATACGCTAAAAATGAAAAAAAAAAATCTGTTGCAGAAAATGGCTTACCCAACCATTCACACATACTCGTCGTTATACACTCACTCAGAGGCATCATCTAAAGTTTGCTGACCCTGCTGCAAAGTTTTGCAATTTTTTCCAGCTTCACCCACGTTAGGTAACTTCCTACACCAAACAATGTAACCTTCTCTCTTACGTTAAATTACCTTAAAATGAAGCTAATGTGTTTAATTTTGTTAAAACGTCATTAATGTGCTGCCGCGCTGTGCTTCCTTGCATTCCCCTCGCCCCCGCTTACCTGGCATATTTTTATTTTGCCATTTTGTTGTTGTTGCCACAATCTGTGTATTGCGCGCCGGAACTTTGGCAACAATTTTTCTGTTGTTAAAAGGTTGACGTTGCTGTGTTGTTCAAGTTGCATTAGTTGTTGTTTGTTGTTGTTCTTTTTGTTTGTTGTTTTTAATTTTGTTGTTATTGTCATTAACAAAGTTTTTGCAACCGCTAAAAAAGAAAATCGGTTCTTTTTTTTTAATGTAAATAATTTTAAATTATATTTAATGCGCTTACAAATTGTTCATTATCATTGTGTGTGTTAGCATTTCGTTTAAATGTGTTTTCTTTTAACTTGCATGGGTATGTGGGTATGTGTTTGTAGCATTTGTATGTGTGGTGAAATTTTTTTTTTTTTGTTGAGTTGAAAGAGCGCATTTTGACCAAAGAGATATAAGTACCTCTAGGAAGAAGGTTTTTCACCATTAAAATTGATTGGTTTTTCCTGGTATTTTGCTGAATTTGACTTTTAAGTGCAGCTGTAAGAATGCACTTAAAGATAAGAATAATCCGATATATTACTTCGATGAGTTCAGATTTGCTTACAGACAAAAGTACCCTTTAAAGAGTTTAATTTCTCAAAAAGCGCTCGTATCGAGGCATTTGGAAAATGTTGATTGAATGGGATACATGACGCCCTCTTGTCGGAGTTCACTAGACTATTGTTGATGAAGTTTTCGTTTGGCCGGTAGGCGTTAACCGATTTCAATAATTTTATGTGAGTTATCTTAGCTAACTATGGTGGCGCAGATAGCGTGCGAAATTTCATCGATTCATTTTGCTTGGTTTTGATATTGATGATTCGACCATGTCAACCACTTATCATCAAAATCTCTTATATAGTTTGAGAGATATGTACAAATACCATTTGATGTATATAACTCGCATTTGTATAGGAGGTAGAAGATTCAATATCTGTAAATGGTGTAATCGATAAGGTTATGAAACTTCTGGGAGGTGATAGCGGAGGCCAAGACTAACAAAAACTCGCAATTGAGGGGGATATAAAACATAAAGGGTTAAAACTTATTTTCAGAGCTGTTGGAAAAAGAAAATTCTCTTGAGTCGCCCTAACGTTTTAGACAAAACTTTTCCAAAGAAATCTTTTAGCCAATTGGATGATTTTCCTAAAGGTGTAGTTAATTTATTGGGTCTTAAAAGATTTCGCTAAGTTTTGAATATTTAAAGTTGATGTTTTCAATTTTGTTTACTCTTTTTTGACTTTGGTGGCCAATTTAGTTAGAAAAAGATCCAATTAACATATGATTTTGTATTTTTTTTTTTTTTTTTGAGTCCTCGTTAAATTTCCGTTGATTCGGCAGTACACTTGTTATAACATTTTATTCATTTGAGCTTATAAAAAAATATTTTTTCTATGTAACAACACACAAGTTAGTAGATGCGTTGCGCTTCACGAGCTTCAAAAAGCCTATAAACCAAACATACTCTTGGAAGGATCATACAATTCTAAAAGTTTTCTATAAAATAACTTTTTCTAAAACGTTAGGGTGACTCAAGGAAATTTTTTTTTGTAAAATTAGTCAAAAAAAATCAGTTTTAATCCTATTACCCCTCTGAAATATGTTTTAGACATCCTCTCAGGCACAGTTTTTAATTTTTTGTTAGTCTAAGCCTCTTCTATCATCTCTCAGAAGCTTCATATTCTTATACGCTACACTCTATACGTGGGCTGCTCGATATATTTCTGGCCTAATAATGAAAATGCGAATATTTATCATCAAAAATGGTTTTATTGTTTTTCAAAGTATTCTCCAGCATGATTTATACACTTTTGCATGCGCTCAAACCAATTGTCGAAGCACTTTTTCCACTCCGATTGAGACACCTCAAAAACATGGTTTTTGAACGCTTCATCAGCATCTTCTGGCGACGAAAATCATTGACGGCGGATGACCCATCAATTCGACGTTTTGGCCGGTCAAAAAGGCGCTGGTTTGAGCCGATGTGTGAGAAATCACATTGTCTTGGTGAACAATGATTCGTCTCCTCTTGTTCGTTTTTCGAATTTCTGCGAAGACTTTAGGCAAACAAATTGTGGTGTACTACTCAAAATTGACCGTCCTACGTTGTTCAAGTGGAATAGTTGCCACATGACCAGTTTTGCCGAAGAAACAGGCGACCATTTGCTTCGAAGTGCTTTTCCCACGAACAGCTTTCATTGGATTTGGCTCGTCTTCGAAGACCCACACGGTCGATTGCTGTTATGTTTCAGGCTAATACGCATAGATCCATGATTCGTCATCTGTGACGATCTTACAAACGTCTTTTGAAGCACCGTGATCGTATTTTTTCAACATTTCTTTGCACCAATCGACACGAGCCTTTTTTTGAGCGATTGTCAAATTGTGCGGGATTCAACGAGAACAAACATTTTTACGGCCAGGTGTTCATGCAAAATCGAATGTATTGAAGTGGAACTAATGTACAAAGATGGTTCTATCACACGGTATGTCAAATGACGATCTTGCATTATCAGTTCACGCACGGCATCAATGTTCTCTGGCACAACGGCCATTTTTGGACGACTTTCACGGAATTCGTTTTTAAGCGAGCGTCGTCCACGATTGAATTCATTAAGCCAGTTTTTTACAGTGCTGTAGAATGGTGCTTCATCGCCATACAAAGATTTTAGTCCATCGATGCACTCTTGTCGTGATAATTCACGTCGAAAGTTGTGAAAAATGATCGCACGAAAATGTTCACGAGTTAATTCCATTTTTTTGCCAAATTGATTTTTTCAAGTCACTGTAAATACATAACACAAATGATGGTCGTATGTCAAAACGTTCTGAGTACGTTTATGCTAAAAAATATCAAACTTTCCAATAAAATTGTCAGATTGCACCTGGCAACACTTAGTGTTGCCTAGGCCAGAAATATATCGAGCAGCCTACGTATTCATATCAGTGGCATTTTGACAAAACAACCTAACTCGAAATTGGCAACTTTTTAGAAGAGCTAAAAAACTGTTTAACTGCTTTTAATTAATGTGGCTCAACTTCGTGGATTCAGCGTTAAATCTCCTCTTTTAATACATTTTTACTAATTTTCTACTATCAGCTGTCAAATTATTTTCTTTTTTTGGATAGCAACACATCACCGCACGAGTGCTGCTAAGTTCAAATCTTGCGTGAGTTGTGGGACACCCTTATAACTTTAGATCTGGAATCCATAGAGATATGGTGATTATACCTTAATTTTCAAATTTATAACTCAAATCCTGGAGAATTGTCTTATCTCGAGTTAGGTTGTTTTTTCCAAAGTCCACAGATATGTAGTTATTTGATATAAAATTAGATTTATAGGTAATTGTCAATTCCATAAAAACTATTAAATTATTTTCATTGCCTTATATTTTTTTGTAAAAAAACATAAAAAAATTATAATTAAATAAATATTTAGTGTCAGAAACTGTGTAAAAATTTAAGTGAGCAATTACATAAATAAAAAAGTGCAAAAAAATAGTTCAGAAAAAAAATGCACAACAGAAAGTTCAAAAACCAGTCAACTAAATAAAAAGGATGAGACAAATTTACAACTTTATAGTAGCAAGGAGAAAAAACATAAATACATCAAAAAAAAATATATAGAGGAACCTAAAAAGTACAGAAAATTAAACTTTGTTGCAACAAAGCGTTTTTTGCCATTGTCAAAGGCGTCAGACCCCAACATTTTTTATTTTTTTTTTTTTGAAGCGTCATCATCATCATCACTGGGCAAAGTGAAAATTGTTGAAATATTGTTGCGCTCAAAAAAAAATGAAGAAGGAAAGAAACAAAAATTTTCAATACTGCCACAAAAAAAGTCTAAAGGAAGCAAAATGCTGTCAAAGGATAGCAATTGCTGTTTTGCTGTACTATGCACCACGAACAACAATGTGCGAGTAAATAGCAAAGTCAATAAACTTGACAAAAAAATACTTTACAAAAAAAATAAAAAATCCGGAAAAAAAATAACAAAAATTAGTGGTGTTGGTAACAGCAATTTTACCAGACATTATGTTTACAAACATTTGCTTATTCTTTTTTTTTAATATATTAAATTATGTTGCTTTTTGAAGAAAAAATTTCAGTGCTTCGTGTTTTTTTACTTCAAACTTTTGGAAAGTTCATTAAAATGATGATGTTTATCATTTATATAGTTTCAAATATCTTGGTGATGACACGGTTTTTTCAAATAATAATTCATTGCATAATTAAATTTTGTATTTTTTGAGCCATTGTCCTACTACAGTATCAAAATCAAAATTTATAAATAGCTATCTTATGGGCAAATTTATAACTTTGCGCATATTTTTGCAATTTAGGTCAGTTGCATATGTTGCATCATTTTCTTAATAAATGGAAAATAAACTGCATTGCATAAAACATATAACACACTTTGAGTGGCTTATGAAGTAAGATTTTGACATATTGAACATTGTGTCAAAATAAGGGTATATACGTATTCTTCATAAAAAAATTAAAAAACCTGCTCTTTCACTCTATCATTTCAGGGGAATTGTAATTGAAAATGTATTAGAACTGCAAAAAAATTCATCACCTTTAAAGCGTTAACTTTAAGTAAAAATATTGCAAAACGAAGCTTTTGATTTTAATTGCAATGCAAGCTTGGTTAAGTCACCATATTAAATAAACTTTATGGTTATTGTATGTTCAAGCCAAATAGTAAATATGTATATAATCAAGAGCCGAAATGTTGTGTTCATTGAAGATTTGCTATCAAAAAGATCGAGTGTATCGCACGAATAATACTAAAATAACAATTTTGCTGTTCCAATTTTTAATGAGCCAAATTTGATGGAGGAGAGTACTATTTCTTCGAATTCAAAGTGCACTGATGTCCATTAGAATGATTTAATCCCAGATGAATTTTTACTTACTTACTTTAACCCATTTTTACCCAATTTTTTCTTGATGAAGGGGTTAAAAAGATACATGAGAAGAAGATATAATTGATTAAGATGTCCCAAAAAACTGTTCCTTAAGTGTTCTTTTGATGGCTTTGGATCAACAAGTTCTATCCAAAATGAGGATTTAGAGCTTTACAGTAGGGTGAAATTTGGGAAAAACGTTTTTTGATATTATATATTTGATTTTATATACCTTGTTTCAAAACAATTTTCAAATTTTTCCAAATTTTTCAATTTTTTTTTTTTTTTTTTTTTTTTTTGAGTTCCAATTTTTATGATTTCATATATATCGTACGACCTATTCTGAGCATTTTTGAATAATCTTAAAAAAAAATTTAAAAAATCGCAGCTCAGATTTTGACTCCTTCTTTCAGATTTTTGGGCAAAGTCGTGGAAATTGCAAAAAACTTTTTTTTTGTTTTTAATCAGTCTAATGTCCATAGTATTAAAGATTTCTCGTTATGACGGGGCGAATATTAAGTCGGTACTTCGGAGCCATTGAATGTTATGATTTAAAGCATTTTGATGATTCATATACGATGAATCACTTCAAAACAATAAATCGTGGGACTTATGTGATCTTCCTGATAACAAGAAAGCTTTCAATTGTAAATGGGTCTTTAGAACTACAAAAGATGCAAATGCAATACAAGGTGCAATTTATTAGAAAAGGATATGCGCAAAAGATGGAAGATTACGAAGTTACTTTCTCACTGTTGCACGGAACGATTTGTTATTTGTTGAGTCTTGCAGTGAAGTGTGACTTAGACTTCAATCAGATGGATGCAGTCACCGCATTTTTTGCAACAGAACCTTCAAGACAAAATCTACATAACACAACCTAATGACTTCACAAACAGTACGAAAATATGAAGGCTGCTGAAAATTATTTATGGTCTTGAATAAGCAAGTCGAATCGAATGTGGCAGTGTATGCTGATGGCTTGATTATTATCAGTAAGGATAACACAGTCCCGCGATGAAAAAAAAGTATGAGATCAGAGTAGGTGATTTTGCTCGCTGAATCCAAATATGACCTCCGATTTGCTCCCGGAGCTTTCCCTTTAAAGCGTATTTTTAACTTTTCCAATTGGATCATTATTTTCTGAGATATCATTTATGAAAGTAAAGGTATACAAATTGTATATAGTCCCGCACAGAGAGTAGCGATACCTTTACTTCAATCGATGATATCTCGGAAGCTAATGATTCAATTGAAAAAGATAAAAGTTCACGTTAAACAAGAAGCTCAAAGCTATTCAAAGTCGCTGTCAAAAATTAACTAGACAACTTTCAGGATGTACGCTATATGTCTCAAAATAGCGTTTCTTGCATCAAGGATAACTCGGATCATAGACGTGATGGACCAAACCGGAGGTCATATTCGGATTCAGCAATCAAAAATCTAAAAAAACCACCTACTTTTATTTCATACTTTTTTAACTTTTTCAAAAACGCAGGCCTGTGTAATCGGATGAAAGAATCTCTTAGAAAAAGATTACTCAAGCCCTTTCACATGAATTATATGGGAAAGGCAATGTATGTATTTCTTAGCTTTTTCTCTGATTCGTAATAAGGGAAAAATTTCAAAATGATAGGGAAATGTCGTCAGGGTTGGGCCGCTCTCAGGGTTGGGCCACTGCTATTTCTCGTATATGACATGTGCTGCCATCTATTTCATAGCGTCGAATTATTGTTCTCGATGCCAGAAAACTTTTTTAAGCATTGCTTGTCACCGGGATTGTCAGTTAAAAATTTTGTGCCTTCGATTAGTTTTCGATAGTTCAAAAAATTTTGTAATATTGTAATAGTGAAAAATGATTCGAAACTTCGAAAAGAACAATGCCACCGAAAAAGTAAGTAAGTATATATATCCATTAAGGGGTGAACCATTATCAAGTTCCCAAAGGGAGAATTCGATTTCCTAACCTGTTCACATGTAGTACTGAGCGGTTGAAAAACACGCTCGTCGTCAGGGTTGAGCCACAACAATTTTTATTTAGAATCAGTAAAATAACATCACTGAATCGGTTTTTCGGAACACAGAACATTATTATTACCGCTTTGAATACCCTCAGAGTTGACACGAACGGAAAAGTAGCGAGTTCTATGGGCAAGCACGAGAAAGCAACGAGTGAAATGCACGAGGAGCTATCGACTTCTTCTCGGAGTTCGACTTCTTCGTCTCATGATTCCACCCTTTCTACGATTTTGACATTGGTCGGGCCTCTGCAAGCGGCCGCGCCTACAATGAAATCTAATTGGGGTCGTCGCCTGATGAACAGCACGTTCTTAACCTCCCCAGAGATCCGCGAAGAGTTACGTTAATAGCAACAGATGCGCGATGCTTCGAAAACGCCTTTAAAAGTCTGAATTGAAATAATTCAATCGCATGCATTGAACGCAAGCGAAACGTGCACTTGAAGTGCATCAATCTCACAAAAAGTAACTATGTATGCCCAAATTGCGATTCAGAATAATGTTATTATGGAGATTTCTCCTCGAAATTTTGTATAATCGAATAAAAAACAATAAAATGTTTCATACATATTCATTACACACTATTTTAGTACATATTTCATCGATATTTTTTTTTAGTTTCGTCAATAACTCTATTTTCCGAAATCGCAGCGAGTTCTCCTTAATGTATGTTAGAGATAAAGGTCCGAACTTTTAAATAAAACAAATAATTTGGTAGTATTCAAATATATAAGAAAGATACAGAGGAAAGTTAAAAAGTGGCCCAACCCTGACGACATCGCCTACTATAATTTAATTTACTGGAAAAATTTGTAATCCAGTTTTCATTCCGATGGAGCAATATCAAAACATGTTTAAGAATGCAGATTCCCAGTCGGAGTTCGAACGTCAACATATTATGGAAAATATTCCCATCTTCCAACTCCAAGGAGAAACATAGGGCCAAGATCGTGGAGCTATATGAAGCCGCTTATTTGCAGCACAGGTCTCGTTTGCTGTAAGTTCTGTCTGTCCATTCAACAATAATCCAACAAATATGCACTGAAAGGCAGTAAAACGTGTTATCCATTTTAAATATTACTTTTTAAATTCATTTATCAGAAAGACGAAAACTCAAAAATCGATAGGTTTTGTGATTCAGATTAAGTGTCTGATATAGATGAAAGGCGTTCAGTTACATGCGCCATTTTTATTGGGTAAGGTGGTGCAGTTAATTGGTATACACAAAAACACACTCGACAAGCAAAAGCTGAATAATTGGCTTTTAGCTTGTTATAACAAAAGTTTATTTTCTATAGTGTTTGCAAAAATATGGCAATACAGAGATAGATAAAATTGGCCGAAATATGGCTACTCGAAAGTAGAAATTTTATTTATGCGATCGAAAAATTGTTTTTACTCAAAACTAATGTATCTTACGAAAAAAGTGTATAAGGCAAAAATAATTAAAATTGTCCAGAAAATACGCGTGAATTTTTCAAAAATTTTTTTAAAACTATTTTAAAATCCGTTTAAATTTCCAGATGATTTTCGTAAAGCGGAGAAACCAGTTATAGTCTTAATAAAATTGTATATACTTTTTTTGTATTTATACATATTTCTTAAACAATTTCAATGTAATCAATGCGACTGTCAAGTTATTTTTGAATTTTTATTTATATAAAACAAAAAGAAGTAAATCATCAAAGATAATCAAGATTTTTGAAAATAAAAAAAAAAAGATTTCACTACATCCCTCTCAAATAAGTCTGTATTGAAAACCGAAAATAAATGATGATGTTTCTTAAAAATAAAAAAAAAAGTACAAACAATCAAAACGCAATGTCGCAATATTGAAAAGCGGGTTAAAAATAAAAACACAGCAGTCGCAGTACCAGCAGCTACATATATGTGGCAGAGATGCCAAATAACGATATCAACGAACGATTGAACAAAAAAAAAAATTCGATGTACAAAAATTGGTAGGCTGAAAAATAAAAAAAAAAATTTATTTGCGCTTTTAAAGTATCGACATCTTTATCAAAAATTGAAGACAACATAACAACACCCGTCGAAAAAAGAAAAATTTGTTTCATATTGTGTGGTCGCAGCAACAAAGTGGTAACAAAAATTCGGTTGAATGTCAAATGCCTTGGCATCGAGGAGCAACGCCTTGAGGCACAGCCACAATAACAACAACAGCAACAACAACAAACTAACGCACCAACGCAACCAAAACAAAAACAAAAAACGATGAAAAAAAGAAAGGCTGGCGGTTAAACACGCAGTAACGATTCAATCGATTGAGTCAAATAACGGCAAAACGAGATGTTGTATGCTTCTTCTCCATTTGTATGATTTTTTGGTTTTTTATTTTTTTATTGAATGCGTTGCAGAGGAATTTTTTTTTTTTGGTTACACACAGCAAGCAAAATAAATGATAAACGATTCAACGTTTGTGTGTGTATGTCTGCTAAGAGTGTGTGTGTATGTGTGTTTGTGTGTTAGTATCAGTGTGCGTTTGTCTTTTGAAACTTTTTCCAGGACACAGCTGCGGGTTTTAAAATTTCAATTCATTTTCAATGTCTACTGATGCAAAAACACAAAATACACAACAAGCGCAATTTTTAGGGTAAATAATGCAAGAAAGTCACTTGAAAGTTAATGTAGGGTATCTGCTTATATCTATACTCTATATTTTTAACATAAAGTTGCTTATAAATAAACCCTATGTAACGCTTTTGCGCAAAATTTACAGAACAGATTTAAATAATTATTTTCAAAAAATATTGTACGTGTGCTAAGGAACAAACTTGCTTACTTATTTTTTGGTTTTTAAAAGATAAAATTTTTTTTTAATTATGAAGTTGTTGAAAAAATCAATTCAAAGCTTGCCCAAAAATTATCTTTTGCGTTCGCATTTCTACTACTAATGCTAATATATGAATTATGTGTTGTTGTTGTTGTCTTTGCTGTCTCATTCATATATTGTTTTTTTTTTATTTTTCTTGAAGAAGGAATATGGAATTTGATGTTATGAGACTGATTTTATCAATGCTGTCAACTCAATATTTTCAATATTTTTCGACTCTAATCGATTTCTTCGATGTTTTCCAATACTTTTGAACTTTTACCGAGTTTAAGGATGTTTTTCGACTTTTTGACTTTAAACGATATTTTGGATGTTTTTCGGTATATCTGGACTTTTACTAATTTATTCAAGATTCTTCGAAACTTTTTGACTTTTTGTGATATTAAGGATATTTTTTTTTATATTTAACTACCACTAGACATCTACACTTTTTGTTGTTTTGAGTAAAATATAATGAATCATGCAAAAAATATGGCTCAATGCTCCAGTCTAGTCAATTTTTTGAAATGTAGTCTCCATCCAATTTTAGATACAGAATGAAAAGCAGAAAACTTCAAAATCCCAGAACTAATTTCAAAAAACTTAAAACGTTTTTTCTCAAAACCTAAAAAATGTTGATGTCTAGTTGTAGTTTTAACCCAACTATACTTGGGCTTTTAGTGATTTCTTCGATGACCGATATTTTATCTGTTTTAAATACACTTGAACTTAAAGCGATATTTAAGATGTTTTTCAGTATTATTCAGTACTTTTTCCGACATTTTGGATGTTTTTGGATGCACTTGAACTTTTACCAATTTCTACGGTGTATTTCAATATTTTTCAGTATATTGGAATTTTAGAGATTTCTTCAATATTTTCCAATTTTCAGATTTTTTTCAATATTTTTCAAAACTTTTACCGATATTTTGGCTGTTTTTCGATACACTTGGACTTCTATCGATATTTACGATGTTTTTCAATATTTTTAGATATTTTTGGAATTTTCCCATATTTTGGCTGTATTTCGATACACTTGGACTTCCGTCGAATTCTTCGATGTATTTTAATATTTTTCGATACTTTTGGGGTTTTACCGAAATTTTGGCTATTTTTCGATACAGTTGGACTTCTATCGATATTTAAGATGTTTTTTAATATTTTTAATACTTTTACTTATATTTTGGCTGTTTTTTGATATGCTTCGACTTTTAACGATGTTATAGATGTTTTTCAATATTTTTCGATACTTTAAAACTTAAACTGATATTTTAGATATTTTTGATACATTTGAACTTTTACCGATTTTTTCGATGTACTGTTTCGATACTTTTAAACCTCTTTCACTTTTACCCATCCTTATGGACATTTGTCTATATATACTTTAGATGTTTTTCGATACAACCAAATTCTTCGATGTATTTTGATATGTTTCAATACTTTTGAGCTTTTACCGATATTTGAGATCTTTTCGATACATTTCGACCCTTAGCGATTTTTCAATGTATTTCAATATTTTCAGATGTTTTTGGAATTTCGATACTTTTGGACTTTTGACAATTTTTTCGATTTCGGTTTTAATATTTTCGATATATTTGGACCCCGACCGATATTTTAGATGTAAAAACATTTTGGAAATAAATCAAATAAAAACAAAACAAAAATTTTTTGTCGATCCACTGATCCACTGTACTTTTGCATCTCATAGAATATTGCTTTTCTCTAGGTCTCGCCAACTTTAAGGAATCACCAAATTATACGAAAATCTCATGTAAAACATAAGTATTATGAAAAGATTTAACTGAGTATTAAAGTCTGCTATAAAAATAGTATTGTGTGATATGTGATAACGTCAAAACTGAATAGCACTTCTATCCAAAAAAGTGATTTTTGAAAAAAAAATCTAAAATCTGATATACAGCTTTTAATAATAACGAGGTTACTCCTTTCTTAGATATTTTTGTTATATTATTTATTTTTGTATGTATTTTGGTTTTTCAGTGCACTTTTTGGTACATTTTGCCCTATAAACTACAAACGACAATTTTTGTAGCAAATTGCAAAAGAGGGAATGCATAGATACACATACCAATACACCAATACACGCATGTTTATAGAGACAAATGCAAAAATATATTAAAATCCAAAGGACAACACAGAGTAGCTAGCGATCTAGCAGTAACAGCAGCAGGACCAAAGTAGTATAGCATAATAACAACAAAAGGCAAAAGTACAACAACAACAACAAATAATACTAAGCGACATTTAAAGCAGGCACTTTTTCAGCTGTTTCTTCTCCTGTTTGTTTGTATTTTTTTTTTTTTTTTTTGAGCTTCATCATTTTGCTTCAATTCCTATGGTTTTTAGTTGGACCTATACGAATAACATTGTTGTCGTGGTCCTTTTTACGAAATTTGTTTTTTTTTTTTTTCTTTCTTTATTTTTGCCCCTTATATGCTTTTGTGGGTTTGCCACCAAACCTTATTATTGTTATTGTTATTTTTGTCATTATTGTTTTTGTTATTGTTGTTGTTGTCATTTTGTGCATATAAATTTTTTTTCTAATATTTATTGTTAAATAATAGTAGTCATGTCTGTCCTGTCCTGTCTGCTTGTTTTTTTTTTTTCTCTCTCTCTCCCTCTGTCTCTCTTCTTTTTTGTATTTATATGGAATTGTATGTGTTTGTATTTATTGTAAGTATGCGTATTTATTATAGCTGTTTTCAACTTCCTGCTTCCGGTTTCCTTTTATTTTATTTATTTTGTGTTAGTGTTTGTGTGTGCGCCTGTGTGTGTCTGCATTTCAATTTTTCCGAGCATCGCACAAAATTTATGGTTTCAATAAATTTTATAATTTTATTGATTTAATTAATTTTTGTTAAATTTATGTTTTTGCATTTCAATTTTAGGTCAAAAAAGGAATAAATATTCAAGGCTAAGATTTTTACATCGTCCGCAAGGTTGTGTATAATTTATTTAGTATTGAAAGGAGGCAACCTGTATATTCTGTCTATGCTTTTACTAGAATAGTGAGCAAGTGGGAAGGTGTTAAAGTTTTCTTTTAAAATTGGTAGACATAAAGCCTTAGAAAACATTTGAAGCTAGTGACTGACATTTATTTAATAATTGCTTTTTTGAAAAGTTTTTTAAAAAAAGTTAAATAATTCTTTCCTCTTTTAGCTTACTCAAAACCGAATATATTGATTCAATGGATCCTAAGATCATTAGCTAATCTACGCATCTTTTATAAGTATTGGCACAAGGTAGTAGAGAACGTGGTTGATCGAAAAACTGCATAAGAAAATCCAAGCATCGGGAAAGTCGTGGCAAGAGATAATAGTCATCGCAAGGTATTGTGACAAATAGAGACGTTCATTTTGGTCCTATGATCCTCCTAGTAGTTACAAGAGAATACAGCATTCACAGTACACCCCGCGTTCTGAAAAATCAAGTGTTTGTATAAACAAATGTTAGCGCTTATCCAATACCTACCAGGCATAGGGTATAAAGACGAAAATCGGCGCACCTCGTTTTCGCCCATACCAGTAAGCCGATCTCATTTTTATTTATTTATTTTCATTTATTTATTTGATTATTTCACTGTTCCATTTATTTTTTATGAATATGCATTGCTAAGTTAAGTAAATACATGAATTCATTTACTGTTAAGTTTAAAAAAAGAATTGTTACTTAATATAGTTAGGGAACATACCTAATGTAGTAAATTACATAAAATTTGCCAGTGTCACCCCTGGCACGTCAATCATTGCCAGAAACAGCTGCTGATGGCTTTGACAAGAAACAGCTGATCGAACATGTGTACAAGTAGTACGAAAAATATATATAACAATTGTTCCAGAGGACTCTATCTGTACACATCGCGGCAGTCAACACCAGCAGTAGTAGCAGTAAACAGCAGATGAAACCAGAGGAAACAAAGGTAATTATTAACCGCAGTCATAATAAATAGTAGTTGTAGTAATTTTCACGGAGACTCAATTGCTTAGCTGTGTCCGTTGGTATACGACTTGAAGTGTGCCGATTTGTTGCGCAAACATAGGAATTCCGTACGTAGGCATAAAAACTAGCTTTTGAAATACGAGGAGTGTTTTTGTGGGAACTCACTTGCTTAGCTGCTTCCGTTGATACAGGACTTGAAGTACGCCTATTTGTTAAGCAATCATAGGAATACCGTACGTAAGCATAGAAAGCAGCGTTTGAGATACGAGGAGTTTTTTTGTGGAAACTCGCTTGTTTAGCTGCGTTAATAAAATATAACCCCATTTGTTGCGCAAACACAAGCATTCAGGCCATAGTGATATGAAATGGGTTGGAACACACGGAGGCTTGCTCGTTTAGCTGGGTCCGTTGATCTACGGCTTGGGATGTGCAGGAGAACACTTTCCAATTTAAGATTAAATGAGTGCAGTAATTCTTTATCTTTTTAATTTTCCAGAGAAAACAGACTTTTTATCTAGAACTTGAGCATGTCCTATTAGATTATATTCAAACAGTTGATGTTATCTGAGGTTTGCTAAGGCTACAAGACTAAGTCCCTTAAGCATTTCCAGACAACTGTTGGGCATGTTTTACTAAATGCTTTACTAAAGATCCTATTTTGTTCATTCAGTGCCTCTACTTTAGGTCAGTATGCAATTAAAGAATGACCGATCGTTGGCACTTTGACATTCTTATATCGATGCCTCATGTGTAAAGTAGAATGATTCACTTATCTTTCTAGTTTCTTATTGACGCTTGCGGCTAAAAACAAGACAGTTCAACGAAGTAACACTTTTCGAGGTTTTATGTCGGAAAGTGTCACATTACAGATTTAATGTCAAAGATTGGATATGTTACCATTTTTCGATGAAAACTGGGACATTTCGGTACCATTTGCATAAGTGGGATTATTCATTATGTATTTATTCAGTGAAAAACAGTCTATTTTTCCTTGAAAAATATAAAACATTCCATTTTTCGGCAGAGGCATCCCACTTTTTAAAAAAATTTTTATTTTATCCTTGTTTTTGTTAGGCTTCAAATTTATATCAAATTTATTTAAAACAATTTTTTTTTTTTTTTCATAATACAAAAAAAAAACCATTGTTTACTGCAACAGTGTAACGCCAGTCAATACAAAATAATCATAATAAATTTAACGTAAAAATTGTGATAAAACTTCACAAAAGCATAAAAGATGTTGCACCATGTTTCATAAAGTACAAATTATTTTTCATACAAAAAAAGGACAATATGCAAATAAATTTTACAACAAAATGAATGCAGCATATAGGCGAAAAAAAAATGATCCAAAAAAGGCATAAAAAAAAGACAGTACGTCGAAAAGAGATTGGTAAATTACATTAGCATCAAGATATAATCAGTCAATTCAAAGTGAAATTGTCCAGGCGTACGTGCGCGTGTACGTGTGACCAACTGAGCTACTGAACCAGTGCACCAATGAATGTAGCATTGTATGTGTGTTTGTGAGTGTGTGTGTGTGCACTTGCTCCCTTAGGGTAATTGCAGAACCACAGCTGGATAGCGGTAGTAGCGGCAGTAGCGGAAGAAGAACAATCGGGCATTCAACATATGGGTTAATGTGATTTCATACGCTCGATTTATGCAATTTTCGCACACTAACACATACTTATTACGCGTTGCTACATACTCACACTAATGTAAGTAGGCATATTGTTTTAAACAAAAACCTTTGTATCAAGGAATCAATATCGATACAAAAGTTATCTATCAAACTTAAGAGTGTAATCGATAAGGTTCCCAAGAGAAAAAATTTTAAAAATTTCTGAACCAAGCATTTTAAAAGCGCTTATCCCCATAGAAATTTAGAAGCAATTATTTGTTGTAAGGCTGCAGTAAAAACAACATGGGTTCAAACCCAGCGCGGTTTTAGTTTTAGTTTTATTTTTTTTTTTTTGTTTTATTTTTCTTTTTATGTATAAATATTTTTTTATTTTCAGCATTTTTTTATTTCACTTTTTTATTTTTTTTCTCTTATTTATTTACTTGTGTTTAATTCAATGTAAGGCTGAAGGAAGCAGTTTTTTCGTTATCTTTTTTTTTTTCATTTTATTGAAAGAACGCTTTTTGACACATTACAAATAAGCGATTTAGAAAGCCTTCCTACGTAAGGTTGCGGTATGCTTAAGAGCGCTTACTTAAATTTTAGGATATTCTATATTAAAAAGAAAGAATTGTTCTTACAGAGCGGAAGTGCTTATTGGGGAAGACGAAGCACTTCCGAAAGGTTTTTGAAGCACTTCTTTCCCCCTTGGAATGTTTCTATATATCACTTGGATGGTTCTCGGTTCAAATCCAGGTGCTGGCAAATTTTTTTTTTTTTTTTTTTTTCATTTATTAAAAAAGGCTATCGCCGCATTACCCATAAGTGCTTCAGAAGGCCTGCGGTAAGCCTTCGAATGCTTATATCCTAGGACATGCAATGTTACAGAGAAAGAATTGTTCTTACGTTTATTGGTAAAAAAAAGCACTTTAAAAGGGTTTCTGAAGCACTTGAGAAGTGTTTTTGAAGCACTTCTTTTCTCCTTGGGTTACAAAACTTCTGGTAGACCTAGAATAACAAAAAATTGCACCTGTTTGGGGGTCTAAAGTGTACCTATGAGGAGTTATAGGGAAAAAACGGATTTTCTGACTTGCTTTAAAAAAAAAAACATTTTCTTGGGTTACCCTAATGAAAATTTTTTTATAGAAAACTTTTAGCCAATTGTACATGCTTTTTAAAAGTTCATTTGGTTTATAGGATAAAAAAGGTTTTCGCAAAGTTCTAAGCCATTAAAAATGATATATTAATTTTTTTTTTTCCAAATTCGAGGCTTTGAAAGCTATTTTAGAATTATAAAAGTCATCCTAATATTATTTTTTATATTGTAATTTTTTTGAAATTTTCGTTAATATTCCTTCAATTTGGTTGTACATTTGTCATACCAATTTTATTATTTGAGGTCAGGAAAAAATACTTTTACGTAACAACACACATGCATACCGTAGCTTTAAAACGGAATGCTCTTGAAATGTATTTTTTTTTCTGATTTCATATCCAAAAATTGGTATAATAAATGCATTACAGAATTAAAGGAAATTTAGTGGGAATTTCAAAAAAAAAAATATAAAACGGAATGTTAACTGGACCTTTTTCATACTAAAGTGGCCGACAAAGTCTAGAAATAGGAAAATAATTTTAAATAAATCCTTAGAAAGTTCATACAATTAGCTTAAAGTTTCTCATAAAAATGTTTTCTCTAAAATGTAAAAGTGACCCAAGAAAAATTTTTTTTTATAAAACAAGTCAGAAAATAAATTTTAACCTCATAACTCTTCTGGGGTACATTTTAAACCCCCGCAGACAAAATTTTTTGTTAGTCTACGCTTCTTCTATTATCTCCCAGAAGCTTTGTAACCTTATCAATTACACGCTGTATTTTCAAAACAAAAATGTTCCACCTTTATCGTCAATGAGCCAACGAAAGTATCAAAAATTTTCAGCATAATATCGCAAGTCCTTACACACTTATATTGACAAATTTGCATGCGACCTGCTGAGCGCAAAGATCATGCCGTTAACACAAAATTTGAACGAAAAATTTCGCGCAACCCCACTTATGATAATGTTGCTGCAGTTACTGGTGTTGATAACGATGATGGTGATGGTGATGACGACAACAACGGATGTTGGAAAAATCACAATTTTACATCAACACACAAAAAAAGCGTGGAAATTTATGAGGCGTCATTGTGCGCATATTGGTGTGTGTGTTTATGTGTGATAATGCAAGCATATGCAATATGTGTTGTTTTTACTTTTTATTTTTGCATATTATTATCAGCAATTTATAATTTGTTCATTAACGTGATTACAATGGTGCAGAGCGTATCGGAGCACAAAAGCGCACAAATGAGCGTCATTGAATGTACTACATGGTTTTTGGGTAAAAAATTTTCAATCAACATTATATACAATATATTGATGAACAAATGCGCTGCAGAAAAAACTACACATAAAACATTTCAAGTGCTATTTGCTCCGAGTTTTGTTCATATATGAACAGTGTTTATTTCATCGAAAAATAGCGTTTTTTACTCAAGCGTGAATAGCTTGTAAAAAATGTTTTTAAAGTTACTCGCATATTTTACTAATCTTAGTAACTTACGAAGAAATAAGACATTTTTCTATAGCATTCGAAAGTTTTCAAGACTTTCTGATCCCTTATCATTTTTCATGACCCTCTCTTAGTCTTTTTTGGTGATTTCGTTACTTTTTGAGCAAGATGCAAAATTTTTCGTCAGTGTACTTTACTTTTGAGTGAATATAGTGCTCAAATTTGTTCAATTTTTTTGCAGTAGATATTCTTATTTATATAAAAATGTAGGCCATTATGTAATGGTGTAAAAAAATATGGAAAAAATTATGTAAATCTTTGCTTGATTATCATATTTACATGCAGTTAATTATATTCATAATTTTCACAAAAAATTTAAACCGCTCTTTTTCATTTCATTATTGAAAAAGTGCTGTGAGAAATGGTATAAAAAAATTTAAGAAAGCTGTGTAAAAATTCTGTCTCAATAAGTTTCGCGTGTCAAACAAGAAATATTCATAGCTGATTAAGTTTTACACCACATAAGACCAACTAGTCCCATTCATCCAAATCTCTGCCAAAAGGTGGTTATTTGTATCATGAAAAAATAAACAAAACAACACGATTGATATGTGACCTGGACTATCGAAAGAGGGCTTACGTGCAAAAATAAGTTTTCGAGAAAACAGCAGGAAAACAACTATTAATAGTCAATTCAATGCGAATCGGCAAAAAATTTTAGAATTTCTTTTTTGACACCTAAGCACCCTTTTCATAGACCAGGTCACATATGGGCACGGCCACCGTTGGTAACGTTACTTTCACGCGCAGATTTTTGCTCATATCTCCTCAAAAAATAATCAAACATCATGATTTCTAAAGCGCATATAATAAAGCTCCCTAAGACTAATATTTCATAGGAACAAAGTTTTTGTCTATCACTTATGGCTATGGAGTTATACGAATATAAGTGCCGTTGGTAATGTTACTTTTGTTTTAAAGCTATTTTCGAGGTCAGTGCACATTTTCTAAAAAATCTAGCAATGTATTTTCCCGAGCACCTTCTATAACTTGAAGACAAAGGATCAAAGTTACGAATGAATTTAAAATTGCACTGAAAAAACTATTTTTGGTGGATTTATAGACGTTAAAGTTGCGTTGGTAACGCTATGCAAAAGCGTTGGTAACGTTATGCATACGAATTTCCATAAATAAATTAAGGCCAAATACAGCCAAATATAAATAAAGATGAAAAATATGTGAAAATTTCATTCCTTGGAAGGTTCCCGTTTACATTGTATGTATGTATGTATTCTCCTTTAACTCCTAGGAGGAGCATAGGGCCAATATGAAATCTCTCCATTTGTCACGATCCCTTGCGATGACTTTGATCTCTTGCCACGATTTTCCCGATTCTTGGATTTCCTTTTCCAACGACCTTTTCCAGTTGGTTTTGGGTCTACCACGTCCTCTACTGCCTTGTGGATTCCACTCAAGGGCCTGGCGACAAACTTCGCTGTGTGGTTTCCGGAGAGTGTGACCGTTTACATTACATTACAAATTTTTTACTCCAAGACCTCGATACATCTTTTTTTTTTAAATTACGATCTCTCCCAGAAGGATAAAGCTGTCTGCGTGAAGCTTGGTACAGATAATACTGAGAGCCCTTTTCTGATCAGGATTAAAAATGAGCAAGAACTGCTAATGTTCACGCATACCTCCCATATTGGCTAGTTTAAGCATTGTGTGGGAAGCTTGCGTGAAGATTAACCGATCACGTCCAATTTTAGTCTCAAACAGTTTAGTAATATTGTCATTATCTGTACCATATTCCATGCATATAACTGAATCCGTTTGGCCGCCAGTCTGGGCTCAACAAAAAAATTTAGGTCGAAAATAAATTTTTCCTAGTTTTTTCAGATTTTTATGTTGTTTACTCTGACTGGCGGCCGAACGGATTAAGCAAGATGCATAAAGTTTGGTACATGTAACAGCAATATTGCTAGCCTGTCTGGGATGCTTCAAAAAACCTTTAAGGAACTACATAAATATTTGTGATATCTTTAGCACTTGGATAGATCTCAAAACAGCAATAATAGTGATTTATGTCAGTAACTTCCTTTTCAATCCCCCAGTTCTTATTGATTGATTTAAATTTTTGCAAGGAATTTCTACCCCTTTCAAACAGCTCATCGCGTAAATACAAAAGAAATTTTAGTACAAAACTAAAACTTATGGTTTTTGATTAGAAAATGTTGGTAACGTTATACATATTTTGTGGCTGTGTTCACCGTGGTAGGTGCTTTATTAAGATAATTTTAAAATGGATTCAGAAACTAGACTGAAAATACTCGAAATGAGTGAATACTTTACCAACTAACTTTCGCTACAAAAAACTTCTAATATATTTCCATGGTAACGTTATGTTTTTTTTATTTTGCGGTACAATTCATTGCCAACAAACCCATAATTTCAAATATTTTCTCTCAGAGGAAATCAAAATTGCATTGGTATAATCAAAAAAAAGCAAATTTTTACCTTCTTTTCAGGACTTGTTTTTTGGCATTTTTTTTTTTATTTTCACAAGCAAGAGTTTTTTTTTTGTGAAAAAAGCACCCTTGAATTCATCTTAAGTACATATGTACTTGAAAATGGTATTTTTTGACAGAATTACATGTATACTTATGAAATATGGGAAAATGAGTGGGAGATTTAATGAAAACAAAAAGTATTCAAATATCTCAAAACTAAAAAATGAACTTAACGGTTTCCACCTATTTCATATTTTTGTTTCTCTCAAAAAAATTATATGAAAATTTACTTGAGATTCTCGCATGACATTTTTTCCAATGAAATTTTTATCTCATGACATTATTTTCATAAAATTGCTGCAGAATGAAGCTTTTGCTATTGACTTTTTTATCACATAATATTATTTTTTCTTGTAAGAATTTTATCGCAAGACATTTTTCTCACAAGATTTTAATAGCATTGCCTTTTTTTTCTTTTGAGATTTGTATCATATTGCATTTTTCTCATGAGACTTTTATCGCATGATATAATTTCTCCCACCAAAATATAGGTTACATGAAATTTTATCGCATGAGATTTATGCGACATTTCGTAGTGACTTTCATATTTTGTTCCCAGTGAAGTGCAATTTCGGGAACGTTATGAAACATACATAACTTAAAACCGAGAGCGCGCTCACTGACATCAACTATATTGCAACTTCACTTAATATAACAATGTTGCCAGCAATTCATCCATTTATCGTTGCTGCCGCAATCTTCTTTTATACCAAGATACTTCGAAGCAATGTAAGCGCGAGTTTTTAATGCTGCCAAGATGCATCAGTTATGGAATATGCAAAAATGTACATACACCACAACAACATGAAAATGCATACAAGTACACATTTGAATCATGTTGGTTGGCATGGTGTCATGCAGCATGCAGCTTGCAATTGAAAATTGCACTCGTTTTATTTTCGCTCACTATGCAAGCATCCTGTATTTGTGTATGTGTGAGTACGAACAAGCGAGTATCCTAATAAAACGGAAGTTGCATATTCTGTCAGTATATACGAATGTACGTGCGTGCATGTATGCGTATGTGTATGTGGTTACTGTTGCTGGCAGCGACAATGATTTTACATGCTTGGCTGAGTGACTGCCTGCTGCTTGCTTGGTTGGCTGAATGGCTGGCTGAATGGATGAATGTATGAGTTGTTTCTGTTGACTGTTGTCGACTTGTATTCTTTAGCTGTGTGCTGTATGGTACCGTTGGCTACTCCACCTGCCAGGATGTGTCTCATTTTTTCTCAACATTTGGCTGCGTCTTTATTTCGATTTCTGTTTTTTTTTTCGAAAATTTTTCCTTTATTTGCTATGCAAATTGTTACAGTTGGCTGTGATGTTTATTTTGTATGTTGTTGGCAGCACTGTTGTTGCTGAAATAAATTGGTTATTGGAATCTTTCTTTTAGATGCAGCTATTTCTTGAACTTATAACACATAAAACATGTTGAAATTGTGTCTTAAATAAATTTTATCACTCTCTATTAGAAAAATATGTTTGTGATACAAAACTTAATGATAGTTTTTAAGATTTCAAGATTTTAAAAAAGAAAAGAATGTATATTATGCATTACATACCGTTTCGGATGGTATTTTGCTTTTACATCTCCAATTTTTTTGAAACTTTTTTGCCATATAGTTGTAGTTGAGATTAGCATCTATGACTTTTTAAAATTTTTTTTATTGAGCCGTTTCAGAGATATAAATTTTCAAAAACTAAAAAAATAACATTTAGAAGTTTTTCGAAATGCTCATAGCTCATTCAATAGTCAACCAAATTATGGAATTTTTTTTTTTAAAAATTTTGTTTTCTTAAGCAAATTTTTATATGAAAACAAAAATTTTTAAATTTTTTTATGAAATTTTCAACATTTAAATCTAAATTGCAATTTTTATCAATTATTATACTCCTCGATTTTTTTTTTTAAACTTTTAAAAAATTTTTAGTGAATTTTACAAATTTTAAGACTATTTTTTAGGATAAGCCGACGATAGAATCTATTTTTTTTTTTTAACTTTTTAATTAACAAAACGAGCACTAAAATATTCTTCATTGCCGGAAGAGGGTAAAAATGTTCACCGATCTCCACTAACTTTACCTCACCAATATTTTTCTCAAATTTACAACCCCCTTTTTTGCACCCAACATAAAATATTGATAAAAATATTAAAAAGTTCCTCATTGCCGGGAGAGAACAAAACTGTTCACCGTCCCCCATTAATTTTTCATCTTCAACATTTTTCTCTAATGTACTAACCTTTTTTATCCACCCCTTAAGTGGGCTCCCATACAAAAATTTGATAAAAATAACAGAAAAATTCCTCATTGCTGGGAAAGGGAAAAATGTTCACCGACACCCAATAATTTGTAGTAGTACGTTTGAGAAAAATATTGGAGAGGTTAAGTAAGTGGGGTTTGGTGAACATTTTCCGGCAACGAAGAATATTTTAGTGCTCGTTCAATCAATTTTTGTTAATTAAAAAATTTAAAAAAAAACTGAATTAAAGGAAATTTAACAAAAATTTAAAAAAAATTATAAAATGGACTGTTAATACAGCCTTTTATATACTAAAATGGCCGCCAAAGTCAAAAATTAGGAAAAAAAAATTTTAAATTTCAACGTTAAAGGAGTAGAACGATCATGCAGTTCATAATAGAGTATTCTGCAAAACGTTAGGGTGACCCAAGAAAATTTTTTTCTGAAACAAGTCAGAAAATCAGTTTTAACCCTATAACTCCTCTGGGGTACATTTTAGACCCCACCGTATGGTGCAATTTTTTGTTAGTATAGGCCTACTCTATCACCTCCTTGAAGCTTCGTAACCTTATGCGATACACTCTATATATATCCGAGAAAAAAAAAAGGATATTGCTATAATTTAAATTATGTTTTGAAGAGAAAAACTGAAGCTTTCAACCATCATATCGCGTTTCATAGCTAAAAACAACCCAATTTTGTTATATCACTTTAAAATAGCAAAAAACGGTGTTTTAAGCACACTTTAGTTAGAAAATCTCAAAAACCCTAGGGGTTATAGCAATTTTAAGACTGGATTCGGAATCAGTATCGAAAAATTCATCTTGAAATATTTCTATTTTAATTTTTGTTTGATTTACTTTTTTTTATATGCCTTAAAAGATCTGTGAAAACTATCTATTTAACCATTTTACCCAAAAAAAAAGAAGTGCCAAGGCTTCGATTTTAAAAAGAATATCATTTTACTCAGTTTCATTAGGACTACCGATTTCAGCAAAAAAAAAGGGTACCCTACGTCGTTTCATTAAGGTATCTTACTTTAACACGATGACTTTCCGTTAAGATAAAACCGCTTTGATATGGTTTCATCCAAGTTAAATATTAAGCCAAAATTTTTAACCAAAACTAATCGATTCTCCTCTTGTGAAGTATTTGGTTCCATGACTTTCGATATTTAACTGGGATGAAACCATATCAAAGTGGTTTTATCTTAACGGAAAGTCATCGTGTTAAAATAAGATACCTTAATGGAACGACGTAGGGTACCCTTTTTTTTTTTTAAACAGCCCTAGTACACATGTTCATATATGGCCCATCACAGATTAGAATCAATCCTTTCTGACAAATATAAAGAAAATCTCCTAATTCGTAATCCACTGACGTACTCCTAGGAAGATTGTCGAAATATCAGACGTTATTCATTATTAACACTTGAGAGTTGAGACAGTAAGAAAATCAAGGCAACACACAAAAACAACAGTAACAGTAGTGCAGTCAAATTTAATTGCACGGACATATAATAAAAAAGCAGACAACAACAAAATTTCGATCAAAGTGCCGAATCCTTCTAAAAGTACGTCTGGAAAAAGTTTTATAGAAATCATTAAAAAGACTATGATGAACTCAATGGATTAAATGTTGCACATACGCCATGTTGAACAAGGGCTAAAAACCCTTCTAAAAATGCTTTGATACGTTGTATGAAAAAGCCTGCTTATCATTTGATTTGATTTGGGAAGCTTTAGAAAAATATGAAATTTTCAAAAATGGCCGCTCAAAGAAAATAATCTGAAATTTTACGCAAAATTTGTAAGACTTCGAAAATTTCTCATACAGTGATTTTATTTATTACAATCAAACACAGCAGTGACATTTGTGCTTATTTTTGAAAATTGCAAACGATGATATGTATATTGTGATGTCACACACATAAAACCACATACCAAATGTTAGTATGAATGTATGTGTGAAACGTACACATAATACAAAGACGTTGCTGTTTTATACTACTGACACATTTTCATGTTGACGCCACATCCTGTGGTTGCTGCCGCATGTCATAACTGTTTATTTAAATGCCACTTTATAATGCATATGCATTTCTGTGTGTGTGTATGTTCTAGTGTGTGTGCTTGTGTGTATGCTAATTTTCCACATACACATAGATATCACGCTGTTTGTTTCTAATAGGGTACAAGCTAAAATCCGCTTATTCTGAAATTTTTTATTTTTGCTCTTTTTTCAAACAGCAACAGCAATCAAGTAAAATAGCTGCAGCATAAGAAAAGTCAAATAAAAAAAGTAAAAGCAAAAATCAACAACAAAATCAAATACATACGTACACAAGCCAATATGCATGTACAACAATGCAATGACTGTGTTGGTGAAAAGCAGAAAAAAACAAACAAACAACAACAGAATGACAACAGAATGCTCAAAAAACAGCAGCATCAAAAATCCAAAACATCGAAAAGTAGCACCAGCAGCAGCAGCAAAGGACACATTCAAAATGGCGCACAAAATGCAGATTTTTGTTTTGCAGCAGCGGCAACAGCAACAAACCGGAAGTGCCGAACAACAAAAAGACAAGGAGATGTAGAAAACAATACAACAGCAACACAACAACAGCAACAAATTGCAATAGCGCTAACAGCGCCATCATGCGGTGTTTTTGTTTTTTGCTTAGATTTATACAAGCTTTTTCTTTTTGCGCGCTTTTTGCCATCTCTTTCGCACGCTATTGCTTCTTTTTTCTTTTTTTTTTTTGTTGTTGCTCCTGTTTTGTGGCAGCAGCTGTTACTGTCATTACAACAATTGCAGCAATGCAGCGCCAACAATAATCATCATCAGTAGAAACAGCAGCAACAGCAGCAAAAGCAACAACCGCAGCACTACGATGCTGCGGCAATTTTTAGAACTTTTTCGGGTCACAACTAATTGGTTGACCTTTTTTCGTGTGTATGTATGTGTGTGTGTGTGTTTGTGTGTCTGCATTTATAAATGTATTTGTAAATACTTTTGTTACTCTGTGTGGTGCATGTGATGCTAATTTCCTAACTGCTGCTGCTTCATTTGCCGTTTCATTTATGTATCACCGCCGCCGTTCATCGTTTGTTTGCAGCAACACAAAATTTAGTTCGCCTCATTGTTGCTGACATTCCGCAAATTGTTGACGCTGTTGTGTTTGGAAAACAAAGAACTTCACAAGATAAATAGTTGAGGGGAAATAAACAAAAATAGACAAATGGTGTCGCACAGTTGATGGGTTACTTCTGCAGTGTATCAATTATTTTAGTAATAAACTACGGGAATCTTTTGGATCATTTCACAATTGATTGAGTGCTGGTGGTGGTTGTTTTAGAATCAATTAAGTACTAATTGTGTCATTTTAAATTTTGGAATAATTCATAGACACAAAAATGCATTTTAAAATTTATTTATTTATTTAACTCTCACAAGACTGATGAAATTTGTTAATTTAAATACCATGCGATTTGAAAAAAAAAAAAAAAAAAAAACTGAAATATTATCCATCAAATTGGCTAGTTGGAAGCTAAAGCCTCACTTTAATATACCGAATACATTTCTGGTAAGTTTCAAATAAACTACAAGTCCTTGAAGGCAGTCCCAATAAAAATAAGTCGAAAGTTTTACGTGAATTCGTGGCAGGAACCTTCATTCAAGGTGCTTTTTAGGCACTGGAGTAAGCAGAGTTGAGCACTGCTTCGGCAGTTTAATAGATAATTTTTAGTCTAATAAATTATTTGTATAAGC